>CP106732.1:169437438-171937438 GCA_025506655.1 Gossypium rotundifolium
AGCGATGGTTTACTTGTTTTAAGTCTAATTAATGAAATCAACTCCGCCTTATAGTTTAGATGTGCGGTTGGGTATGATTTTATCTCACGTTATAGAATTTAATTTTATCATTATCACTGTTTTTATATTAACTGTAGTTAAATGTACCGCCCATCCAAACTAATTTTAAATCCGAATTTATTGTCTTTAAACATGCATTGAGAATAGTGTATAATCAATCTATTTATCATTTTTTTTTTTTTTTGCTATGATAGGCAATGACAATGTTTTTTAGGGTGAGTTTAAATAGGCAATTGGGTATGGTGCGGTGTGTTTAACTTACTTTTTATCTCACGCTACAGTATCACTACAATATTTAATTTCATTGTTACTGCTATTTGTACACTAACTACAAATAAACGTGCTAATAATTCATTTAATGAACCATCATATTAAACAGCACTCTTTTCTCTCAATTGGTTTTAATTTTAAAAATTAAATATTAATTAGATGAATAAAAATATTTATATAATAAATTTATAAAATATTAATAAAAGATTAATATTGCTTTGGTTGAGATGGCGAGGATGTAAAAATAAAAGTTATAATATTTTGGATTTAAATTTTTCATGTGTTTTTTAATATAAAAATATAAAATAATCAAAATATTCTCAAAATTAATCATTGAAGAAACTTTTAAATCAACGTGAATTTTTTTATTAATTAATTATATTATTAAATCCAACTATATAGTTTAATTGAAATTGGGTTTAACGTATTAATATTAAGTAATATTAAATTAATAATTAATAAAATTATATCAATTTTTTGTATAATAGAATCTTTATTTGTTTGAACTATAATAATATATTGTTTTAAATTAATTATTATTTAATTAGTGTTACTATTATATATCATTTAATTAGGGTTCCTTAAAATTTTCAATTTCTAAAATATTTTTCATAAATATTTCCTTTTGGTTTTAAAGGTGTTAATATTTTGGCTTAATATAACATTTGATTCTGGAACTAAACATTTTTTCTTAATTTGAAATTTAATCTTTTTGGGTCAAATTTGGTACATAAATTTGACTCTTTTTTCTAATTTAGTACTTAATCTAGTTTTTTGTTTGATTTAGTACTGAACTTGTCAAACGTTTTATAAATTACTCTAATATACTAACAATGTTGCAATAAAAATAATCAATGTATGAATCGATATTTGACAGATGACATGATATTTCTTTTTTGTATTTTAAGCGTTCAATTACTTTTAGTTTTGTTTATTTATTTACTAATTTAAAATAATTAAAATTTTTATTTTGGGTTTTAAAAATTCTTGTTTTCTTATTTAAAATTAATTAGTTAATTATAACTCAATCCCTAATTTTTACCATGAATTTCCTCTATCTTGGCAATATTTTTGTAGCATAACACATTTTTTAACATTGATAGTGTTTTGGGTAATTTGTATAACATTTAATAAGTTTAGGTACTGAATTAAGAAGAAAAAAAAGCCAAGTTCAAGTATCAAGTTGGATTATAATTAAAAATTAAACACTATTAAACAATATTTTTAAATTTTAAAATTTTAATTTAAATGTTAATGATAGATGTTAAATCCATTAATTGATTTTTGAACAATACATAAAAGTAGCAAATTAATATAATATTATACAAGATAATATATGTTTGTCAAATATGATTTTAGAAGTAACAAAATTTAACAGATATTTTGTGATCATAACTGAAATTTCAAAATAAAAAAGTACAAATATGAAAAATTTCAAGTGACCGAAAATGAAATGAAATAAATAGTAATTATTATAATTATTTCAGAAATAAAAATTATTGCAACACTAAACTCAAGCCTAAGTCTCCTAAAATGAAATGAAATATAAAGTAATTATTATAATTATTCTGGAAAAAAATTTATTGTAGCTCTAGAATCAAGCCCAAGTGCCCCGAAAATGAAATGAAACAAATAGTAACTACTATAATTATTCCGAAAAATAAAAAATTATTGTAGCTTCAGCATCAAGCCCAAATGCCCCAAAAATGAAATGAAATAAATAGTAACTATTAAAATTATTCTAAAAAATATTATTGCAACACCAGACTCAAATTTATGTTCCCCAAAAATGAAATGAATATTAAATATTATAATTATCCAAAATTAAAAAAAATCTTGTAGCACTAAACTCAAGCCCAAATGTCTCGAAAATGAAATGAAGTAAATAGTAATTGTTATAATTATTTCGGAAAATAAAAAATTATATTATAGTACCAGGCTCAAGCCCTAGTGCCTCAAAAATATAATGAAATAAATTGTAATTATTATAACTATTCCGAGAAATAAAAACTTATTGCACATCAGACTCAAGCCCAAATGTCTCGAAAATGAAATGAAGGAAATTGTAATTATTATAATTATTTCAGAAAATAAGAAAAATTATTGCAACAACGTATTCAAGGCCAAGTGCCATGAAAATGAAATGATATCAATTGTAATTTTAAAATTATTCCAAAAAAATTAAAAAAAATTATTGCAACACCAAACTCAAGTCCAAGTGCCCGAAAAATGAAATGAAATATATAATAATTATTATAATTATTCCATAAAATAAAATAAAAATATTGTAGAAGCAGACTCAAAGCCTAAGTGCCTCGAAAATGAAATGAAATAAATTTTAATTGTTGTAATTATTCGGCAAAATAAAAAAAGTTGTTGCACCAAACACAAGCCCAAGTGTCATGAAAATAAAATGAAATACATGGTAATTATTTTAATTATTTCAGAAAATAAAACTGTTATTGCTGCACCAGACTCCATCCCAATTACCCCAAAAATCAATAGAAATTAATATTATTTATTATAATTATTCTGAATTTTTTAAAATTGTTATTGCAACAACAGACTCAAGTCCAAGTGCCCAAAAATGAAACAAAATAAATAGTGTTGATTATAATTATTCCGAAAAATTTTAAAAAGAATATTGTAGTACAAGACTCAAACCCAAATGCCCCCAAAATGATATAAAATAAATAATGATCGTTATAATAATTCTAAAAAATTAAAAATACATATGTTATTTTAACTCCGGACTCAAGTCCAAATGCCTTTAAAATGAAATATAATAAATAGTGTTGATTATAATTATTCTGTAAAATTAAAAATATATTATTGCGACATCATACTCAAGTTTAAGTGCCTCAAAAATAAAATTAAATTAATAATGATTCTTATAATTAATCTAGAGAATTTTAAAAATATTATTGCAGTACAAACCTCAAGCTAAGTGCTCCAAAAATGAAATGAAATAAATTGTAATTATTATAATTATTTCAAAAATAAAAATTTATTTGTACACTAAATTCAGACTCAAGTGACTCGAAAATGAAATGAAATACATAGTAATTATTATAATTATTCAATAAAATAAATATATATACATATTATTATTGCACTAGACTCAATTCCAAATACCCCGAAAATGAATAGAAATAAAGAGTAATTATTATCATTATACTGAAAAATAGAAAAATTTATTGCAGCATCAAACTTAAGCTTAAGTGCTCAAAATGAAATGAAATAAATTGTAATTATTATAATTATTTCGTAAAATTAAAAAAATATTTCAGCACCAGTCTCAAATCCAAGTATCCTGAAAATGAAATGAAATAAGAAAAATATTATTGCAAACAATTAATTATTTTTAATTATTTTTATAGTATTGACATTGAACACATTATTATTAAACTAAAATTCTTTAACTGATTATATATTTTTATATGATTAAAATATTATATACTTTTTGTATATTTAAAATTTAATGTCTTTTATCTTTTAAATTTAAAATTTTACAAGATGTTAACGTAAAAGAAAAACAAAAGGTTGAATCAAAATGGGAAGAGAGGTTTTTGTGAATGGGTCCAACAATTAAGTGAGTAGTGTGAATAAGAGAGATAATAATTAAAGAAAGAGAAAAAATATACCAGCGTGGGCAAAAGTATCCCAAATGCTAGGAGTGCTACCACCTTTCATATCTTCACATTACAACATAATCACTAGTATTGAAATTTTAGTGACCAAACAGATTGAAGAGAGAGACCTGATAAGCCCTGGTGCCAGAACCAAACACGAAGGCTGCCTTTGGTTCAGCAGTTGTTGCCAGTGAGGTGCAGTTGCTGCTACCAACCTCACTGCACTGTTGTTTGGATCAGCATGAAAGTTCAGTGAGATAGCATTTCAATCACACTAGAAGGCTGAAATTTGGCTGGAGATTTCAGCTCCAATGAAAAAAAAACAACCCCAATTAACATAGTTTTTACAATTTTAACCTTTGTTTTTCAGGCAAGAATTCATCTTCTAGCGCCCCTTCTCTTGTACTCTAACCGCACCAAGCAATGGAGGCATCGACAAAGGTGAGCGAGGAGGTAGACCGAATCGAAAAGAAGAAAGCGAGAGATGAATGAAGGAAAGAAGGAAGGAAGAAAGCGAGGGGCAGAGACTGAATTCAGAAAAGAAGAAAGCGAGAGATGAAGGAAGGAAGGAAGGAAGCGAGGGGCAGAGACTGAATCAGAAAAGAAGAAAGCGAGAGATGAAGGAAGTAAGGAAGGAAGGAAGGAAGGAAGAGAGAAAATTAGAAAAGAAGGGAAATTGATCTTGAAAGGAAATTTATGGAAAGTTATATATATCATAAAATTAATATTAATTAATTAGAAATAAATATTTTAATAAACATATTTTATTAAATAAATTTATAAATTTACCTATTTTTAATAATTTAGTAAAATAATTTTAAAAAAAATCTATTATATATCATTTTTAATTTAATGTCCTTAATAGTCATTTTATATTCTCAACTCACCGTTACAGTTGCGTTTGAATCTAAACACACATTCTACCATTGTTTCTAATCTCACCGCTATAGTATCTAATCTCACTACTACAGTAACTAATCTCACCGTCACCGCTGTTTTTAACCTCACTGAAGATAAACACACCGATCATCTAAACTAAGCTAAAACTAGCAGAGAAATCGTGTCTGTTGTATTGATCCCCGCATACCGACTGCCAGATTTACAACCACCAACAAACACATCCGATTCACCATCCTATTTACTCACTGCCTTTTTTCTCTTACCGCCTTCCACTTCACTGTTATCAGACCATAGTCTTATATTAACACAGGATATTAAATCATAGCCACGTTAATTGTTCATTCTCTCTCTTTTTCTTTTTTTTATTGAGAATATTAAATTTAACCCAAAATATTTATATTTTATCAATTTAATTTATACATTTTAGTTAAATTGGTCTTTAACTTCTTTTAAAAAAAGTCAATGCTTATTTTTACTACAATGCTGAAAAAAATATTATTTTTTAATAATATTAAGGTGGCCAGTGGCGAATTCAGGGAGGCTGATATGGGCTCCGACCCCCTAAAAGGTAAAATTTTAAATTAAACCCTTAAATTTTTTTAAAAATTTTAAATTAGTAAAGATAAAATTGCACTTTGACCCCCTTAAAATTATAAAAATTTAATTTAATCTTTTACAAATTAGAAAGATATAAACTATAAAAAATTAAAATTTCATCCGACCCCCCTAAAAAATTATCCTAACTTCGCCCCTAAAAGTGGCAACCCGCTATACATATGTAAACAAATAATTTTAAAATTATAAAAAACTTCAGATATATGCAAAATTTTCATAAAAATTCAAAAGATAATTAACATTAAATACTTTTAAATTGCAATGTGAACTATCATGTTTAAGCATTTATATTTTAATTAATATTTCTATTAAAAATAATAATTTTTCCTTTTGAAATGTTGATGATCAAATTTAATTATTTTTTAAAATGTTGAAAGACCTAATTTAATTCAAAGGAATAAAGATCAATTTAACAAAAATTTAAACATAAAAATCTAAATTCAACATTACGCCTTTCTTATTTTAATTAAAAAATCATTTAGAACTTAACTCTGAAAAACTAATAATATATAAAAACTTTTTATTGGAACAAAAGACATCAATCTTAAAAGGCTTAAAAATCTTATTTTTCAAATTTTGGCCTTTTCTCGAAAAACAAAATGTCAATTAAAAACACCAACTCTTACTAATATTATTTGTAATATAACTTCCATTCCCGACTACCACCGTCAATTCGAATTCAATCTATTGTAATTTGTATAAAAAAGGACTGACATCTGTCCATTTGATTGATTAATTGGCTTCCCCCGAAAGATTAGAGACCCGAGAGAAGAGGGAGATAGAAACAAAACGAACTAATAGGTCTCGTCCTTAAACACCTAAAGTTGGTTAATAGCTGCCAATTGGGGACCTTGTATTTAATACCATATCATACTCAAACTAACTGCTTCCTTTTGCATCCCAACAATCAAATCATATTCAAAAGTATGGCAAAACCAGGTATGTAACAGTCTAGTTAAAATAACACACCCAACGTCCGATGTTCTGAATATAGCAATGAAGATCAAATCCAGCATAGTTGATACAACTCTAATAAGTTACGCACTACTCCATGCTAATTTTTATCCAAACATAAAAGCTTTCATATGCATCTTCAGCTCCGCAATAGCATCTTACCTGAAACGAATTTTGGCATCAGTTTCCACTGAAATTTTGAATATTTTGGAGATAAAAATGGATGAAAATTTTGTTGCAAATACCAAGTATTGACTATATACCAGTGAAAAGACAATAGAGGAGCTTCAGATCAAGACCCGGATACACTCTTGCTCCTGCTCCTGCTCCTGCTCCCACTTGGACTCCTGCTAACACTGCGTCTTTTGGGACTCTTGCTCTTTCCTTTTTGACGCTGCACGCGATATCCAGCAAATGCAACATAAGAATTAATAACAGGGAATAGCAACCATATAGACTAAGCTGGACAAACAAACTGTAAGGCAGGTAAAAACAAATTCAATTTTGAAAACCTTAACTAGACATGCGATGAAACCACTTACAGAAGGCAAAGGAGACCTGGACCTTGAAGGAGATCTGCAAAAGTTCCAGAGAAAGAACCCAAGTTTAAAAATCAACACGTTCCTTTTAACAACTTTCATGTCCAAGAGCCTTGATGCCCCTTCCACATCAGAATCACCATATTCCAAACGCACAAAAGAAAAAGAAAAAGAAAAAAAAACAAAGCATAAACCTTTAGCGGTAATGGGAAATAAAGAATAGGACCAGCTCACAAACCTGCCTAAGGAAAGAAACCTAGTCTAACAAAATGAAATTCTTAAAAGAATAGCTTTTCACATTTCAACACCAGCGTATAGAGAATGAGCATGCTCCCCTATTATTGCAATTCCCAGGTAATCCACATAGCATGTCCTATTAGCTTGGCAAAATCTGGAGCTGATATTGAGAGTGAAATAATGATGGTGACTTGCAAATCCCAGAGCATTTACTTCACTAAAATCCAGCTCTACTATTGCAATTCCTTGTAAAGAATTCAGCTCTATTATTGCAGTCCATTGTCTCCTTTGTTCCCAATCTAGCACCCATGGACATTTATGATGCTATGTACATTAGACAAGGGACAATGAAGGTTTTAAAGTTGCCCATCTAAAAAACAGCATACCTCTGCAACCAAACGATTGCATGCAATTGAACCATATTCCCACAAGATCCCAATATCCAATCCCCAGTTTGCTGCATATATCCATATCTAAAAAGAAAACAAGGCAATTTTCATGACAACAGAAAAAAGTGGATGAAGTTCAAATGCGGGATACAGTCCGGACCCAATTTCTCATATAGCCTGTCTTCTGGATGAGGAAAGCATGCAACTCAACAGCACAAGTTCATTTTGACAACCACAAGAGAGAAGTTTAGTCCAAAAGTACTAATTACTAATCATTGATACCCCGAGAAGATCCCATGAATGAAGAGCACAAACATCTCCAACATATTCCCTTACCTCATAGAATAAACTAAGTGTAGCAGAAACAAAACTAATTAGCTTTCAATAGCAATTCGGAAGTTTTAGGATTTAAAATAGGGTCAATCACTTCAGACCGTGTGATTTGCTACGTCTAGATTTAAAAAGAAAATTCTGTACCTGCTCGGGAAGTGAGGAGAAAAGATCAGCAGTAAACAAAATTTAGAAACAAGCAACGGCAATAATAATATATATGAGGTAATTCCATCAAAATTAGCAACTATATATTCATTTATCAAAAATAAATTAGTTCAGCTCCAGAAAAACTGCACTAGTTGCATGCATTTTTCAATTTCAGAATTCAAAATGGCCATAACTAACAATTGACAAATCCTGCTCTTGTCTAAGTTGAGGAATCATTTTAACGGACAAATCTTCAAATGTAGCCAAAAATCAACTGCAAGGTCAACAAGTTTGATCCATTTCCCATGACCACAAGCATATAATATAGGAAATTATCTGTAAAACCAATTGCCAGCAACTAACAATAACGAGTAGCATTATCCTAATTACAACAAAGACACTCGATGTGAAGGGAGAAGCAAGTGTACCTTGACAAAGAGCGAGACCTTGATGCAGAGCGGGAACGAGGAGACCTTGATCTAGACTTTTCAGGTGACTTGCGCAAAGGCTTTGCCTTTGGAGACTTGCTGCTTCACACATGCAAGGTTAATATGCAATGCTTAAGCCTTAAATAAATTTTCATAATGCAAAAGAATCAAGAAAAACCTGCGGCTCTTGCTTCGGCTATAGCTCTGACCACGGCTTCTGCTTCGGCTTCTACTTCGGCTTCGGCTTCTGCTTCTTGAGAGAGATCGGCCACGACTAGGGCTTCTAGAGGAATCCCGCCTAGAATCATATTCCTTAACCTAAAGGCGGCAAGTCTAGTAAGCAAAATGAAATGTAACAAAAGAAAAAGAGGAATAACATAAAAAAAAGCATGTCAAGTAAGCTATCTTGAGATCATATACCCGAACATATGCCCGAGAAAATGCATTACGAAACTCAGAGTCATCAAGTTTCTTAATCTGCAAGAAAGGACCATGAGTTTTCGTACATATTACACAATGACAGTAACTAAGTTAAACAAGGCCTTTAAAAAGAGTTGGAAGGAAAAAGGTAACTTACAGCATACTTCATATCATCATAGTTGGTGTAGTCCACAATCCCTGTAGTCCCTGAAAAACAAAAGACACAATCATGTCAGTAAATCTACAGTTATATAGTCTCCACCCAATCAATTCAATTGAAAAATTATTACTTTTAACTGATATTTTATATAATAGGTAAAGGATGAGTCAACATCAAACATGTCTTACCACTACCATCACGGAAAACTTGGGAAAAACAAACATCTCCTGCTCGACGCATGTGATCCTAAGAAAAAATACGTCACATGGAAAAGATTTTTTGTTAGTTCTATTTTTCATGTTATTGGTTTATTTCAGTGTGACAAAAGTACCAAAAATAACTTTTACCTTGAGGTCCTGCCATGAAGCAGAAGATGGCAATCCAGTAACTAGCACTGCACATCATAGCAATCCAGATAAATCAAGCAGTCTACTTGTTTGTAACAAAGGATTATAAAGAGCATCAGATAGATTTAAACCGCGATATTCAGAACGCCTGGATGGTCCACGTCCACGCCCGCTACTATAACTGCTGTGACGATCTATGGATGAGCGCCCACGACCACCATGAGCAAGTTCAACCTGTAAATGAGAAAAACACTTCAGAAGATAGCCTAGAATGCCAAGTTGATTACAAAATCAATAGATGCTAATAAAACCTAAACATGCAAGAAAAAGCAACTAACCCGTAAACGATGCCCTCCAAAGTCATATCCATCACGACCACGAATGGCATCTTCAGCATCTCGAGCTTCTTCAAACTAAGAAAAATTTGAAGTCAACAAGAAATAAAACCTAAAAACAATAATATCCCCCTCACAAAAAGCAAATAAATAGTTGGACAGCAAAATAAAAGCCAGCACGTTTGAACTCACCTCAACAAATGCATAACCTGGAGGCCTTGGTGGAATCTTCAAGTCAATTTGAGCTATAGGACCATACTGCAACAAAACGAGCAAAAAGCAGAGTACAAGCTGAGAGACAATCCAAAGTCTAAGAAAAGCATACCGAGAGTCGGTATCAAGTAGACCAAACCGTGGTTCACAGCATAAATTTAATTAGAGTAAACCTTAATCTCACAGGCATAGTCATATAAGAATATATACATACCATAAACAAAGTACGGGTACAACCACATTCAGGCTTCTGTGGATCTAGGAAACCAAGGATTAAAGGTGAAATTTGTACAATAGCATCTTTTTCTCCCATCGATTTTCTCTATCTGTATACTTGTTTTAGCAATCTTTACTCTATAATTTCAATTCTTAACATTCGATATGCCAGAAAGATTTAACCCTAATCACGGAATTCAAAGCATAAATTCGCTTATATTTGTGAGTTCAAAGCTCCAGGCAAACAACTTGTTTGCCCCAAACCTACTACCAATTAAGTACTTAACGAGAAAACAGAAAAACTAACGTGTCTTGCAATGACGAGTTCAAGGTGAAATTGCAAAGAAAAACAAATACAGAAAAAGAAAAGCTGAATGGTTATTAACCTTATAAAACAAATCTTCCACTTCCCTCTCGCGAACATCACCGGGAAGATTTCCAACGTAAAGAGTCCTGCTGGAACGGCCACTCATTTTTCACTTTCCTAAAAAATACAGAAGACAACAATAAATCTAGAGTGTTCAATTAGCATTTAAATAAGAAAGGGGCTGATGTATTTATTTAGGAAATAAATTCATGAATTAGGGTTTTTACCTGCGTGAAGACAGGTTGTTCCGAGACGGAGATTTTCGAAGAGAACCTTTTTTAGGGTTTCGAATTTTAGAGAGGGGATAGAGGGTCGAGCAAGACAGGCGAAAAAAACAATAAAACTATGTAGGAGATGTTAGGGTGTGGCCGATTATATGGAAATCTTGGTGCACGCTGTAGATATTATTTCAATCAAGAGGCGTTAGGTTTACGCTGTGAAATATTGTGGTTTGACCTTTGACCTGTCCAGCTGTATAACTCAGGCATCCCGCGGGGCCCCTTTTATTTCGTGAGGAGAAATACAGACGTAACTGCCTCGGGTTTGCTGAACTGATTATGTCACGCAAGGACCCGTTAGATAAAGAATCACCCTTTTTTTCATTTTATTTTGGGTAAAAGCATCATAATAGTCCCTGTACTATATCCAAAGTTACATTTTGGTTTTTTACTGAAAAATAGACAAAATGGTCTATGTAGGTTAAATGAAAAAGCAAAATAGTCTCTCTGCTAAACTTAAAATTATGTTGTTTAATGCTTATTTTGATCTTTTATATATAAGATATAATAATTAATTCAATTTTCAATCTTTACACATTTATTCAATTTGATCTTATTCTTTTATTTGGAACATAAAATAATTTGTGATTTTTGAATTTTTTTAAATTATAGTTGATTTGGTATAGTAGCTAAAATAGTTCCACACCGATAATAAAAGGTTGAGAGGCAATTGTCTTAGAAAATGCTCCTAAAATGCATTTATATATTAAGAGTGTTCAAAAATACATTCTCTTTATTTTTGCAAATAAAAGTCAAAGATTTGTTTGAGAAGGGATTAGAGATTTTAAAATTTTGATTATAATATTATGAATCAAAGATAGAACAAATGGAAATTATGTTGAGGTTCATTAATAAAGAAGGTTCGACACAATATCGACTTGTAGATTTAGTAAAGGAGACTGTGTTATTAGCTTTAAAGAAAGCAACTTATGAGGTTCTTTCACACAGTTGTCTTAATATAAAGAATTTTGTAGGTGAAGTATATGATGGTGCAAGTAATATGCGAGGTGAATGGGTGAATTGCAAGCTTTAATCCTAACAGAGTCCTTTTGACTATTATGTTTACAGCCTTGTTCATCATTTCCAAATAACTTTCGTGGTTGCATCCAAATAAGTTATTCATATGAATCAATCTTTTATTTATATTTCATTAGCATTGTTCAAGTAAATGACATGAACAATTAAGATATACTTAGGCATCTCATATATAAAAATTTATTAACAATAGTGAGCTTGAAACTAGCAAACAATAAAATCAAGTTGGCATGCCTCGACGTCCAAGAGATATTCAATGGGTCTCTCATTTAACTTTGTTAATCTTTTTTTTTTTTTAATGTTTTGGTATAACAAAATCAATTATAAAGTATCTCAAAGTTAAATTTGTGATTAATGATAAAATATTATAAATTTATTTTCAAGTATTCTTATAAAAAAACTTTGACATGTCTTCAAATATATTCAACGAGATTAATTTCTTAAAAATACTTTAATAATATCCTTTCAAACTCCATTTTATAATATTTGGAAGACTTGTATTGATACAAGTAAGTTACCCCCCAAAGACTTCTACAAACTTCTATCTATACAAAGGAGTCAGTGTACCAATACAAGGTTGACTGTGAGCCTTTAAGAATTCCCCTCCACCTTATATCGATACAAATGTTAAGGTGTATTACTAGAAGTCCACTTCTTTTGAAACCCCGAGACATGTGTCGATACAAGCCCATTTATATCGATACAACGAGCTCCAATGGTTACATTTTTAAAGAGTTCTATCGATACAACTAGTTCCTAAGACTGCAATTAATACTCGAATGTATTGCTACAACGACTCTAACCAAGCCTAACGTCTCCAAATGTCTCCAATGTAGTTAGAAGATATAAATACAAGTCAAGGGCTCCACAATAAAAACAAGAAAGAAGTTTGGAAAGTCAATTGTATACAAATCCAATATTTACTTAGGTTATTCTCATTGTTCTTCATACACACATTTGTGGAGAAATTTCTTTCAGTCTTTCAAGTGTTGTATAGCCATTAAGTGAGCTTAATCATTGTAATATAAACCTCTGAAAGGCATATTTGATCTTTCTTCTTGTTTATTGTTTTTGTGAGGGTTTACTTGAGGTTATGGATAGAAAACCTTAAGCGAAGCGACTTTATTTTGCTTAGATAGTGATTGTAAATGTTAAACCTTATCCTCAAAAGGTTACAAATTAGTAAGTTTGGAAAAATCCTTAATTATGATAAGCTAATGTAGTGGAGGTAAGCAAATGGGGACAAACCACTATAAATTATTATGTCTTTCTTATTTACCATATTTTCTTTAATCTTTTAAAACATCAATTCACCCCTCACCCTTTTGGTGTATCCCCAATAAGCAATGTAACATTGTCTCATAAACCATAAGATTGTTCCACTTACTAGTAATGTAACACTATAAATTATTGTGTTTCCATTTCTTCATTTAGTTGCTAGTACTGTTGTTCTTAACTAGCTAATTGAGTAGGAAAGAATTATTAGACAGAGAATAATAAGAACACAAGGTTAGAGGAAATTATTGTTTTGCCTTTATGTCTCCCTTTGGCTTACTTTTCATTTGTTTGTTGTTTCATGAGCTGAGTGCCTTTTCCTTGCACAAGATGCATATTTTAAGATGAAATTGTTGGGGAGGATACATTTTGTTATTGGAAAGCTCATCATCCATGCAGTGGCAAAAAGAATGACCTTAGAATAGTTGATTCTTGAAAGTCCAAAGACAATTTTAGAGTTTATTTGCAAAGATTAGTTAGAGATATTAGTTGATGGTAAAATAGTTGTAAATTCTCATAACCAACAATTGCTATATAGAAAATGGTGATTAATTGTAAATAGGGAATATGAGTAGTTTTTACTTCTTTACAATCAAGTATGATATGTAGCAATAGTTTGTAATATCCCTAACCTGACCTAGATGTTATGGTCGAATTTTGGAGGCTACATTAGCTACCGAAATGGCCTAGTAAAACCGTTCAGTTTCGTAATTATTAATTTATCTTTAAAAAAAACTTGGGCTAGTTGTAAATAAAAAAAACGTTTGTAAGTCAATTAAATTTAGAGTCCAATTTAACAAGTGTCATGACATTTGAGAAAAACTTAATTAATTTTCTCAAATTGATTTTTAAAACTCCAATTTTATTATTACTGCAGCGGAAAAAGTAAAGCCTTTAGTTTTATATGGAAAATCGTGTCTTATACAATATTAAGCCAGTTATTAAAATTGTTTAATCTTTAACAAAATTCCATGCATGCAAAATCCAAATTATAAACAAACTCATGCATGCCGCAGTCTAAAATGAATAAAATTACAATCCAAAAAAACATATAAAATAAATTAAAACTTAAATTTGCTTTATTAAATAAAATTGAGATGAGACTTTCGTATGTCGTGTTCGATCCTAACCTTGAGGATTATTTGTAAGGATAAAACTATGTGGTGAGCTTTTAAAAGCTTAGTGAGAGTTTTAAACAGATTAAACCATGTATATATATACAAACAATCAAGTTTTAAGGTGTGTTACAAGTATAATTTTACATGCAAGCAATAAACAATGCACTAAGCAAGCTTAACATGCAGCAAATAAACAATGCACTAAGCATGCTTAACATGCATCCAATAAACAATAACAATCAACATGCTACAAGACAAGTAGTAACAATACAAATCAACCAATTTTAGCAATCATACAATCGGCTTAACCTTTATAGCACTTACACATTCGATTAGTCACGTTTTAAGGCCCTTGAACAATCGACCAACCCACCTTACCACTTACCACGTTCAGCCAACCTCATGTGTAATGACCCTATAGCCAGGGGTATCGGAAAGTATATTTCTATGACTCCGTTCCGTAATCAGACTCGTAAATATTTTTAATAAATATTTACGAAGTTAGTTGTGTAGTTAATTAAATTTTTGTTAAGTGAATTTGTATGAATTAAGAGTTATTAAGTATAAAGACTAAATCGCGTATAAGGTACAAGTTGAATTATGATCTAAAAATAATTAAAGGAACTAAAGAAACAATTATACCTTTGTTTATTTAAGTGGACGGCATTGATGGTTGTATTATATATATATATATATATATAATTTAATATATATATATATTATATGTTTTAATGAATGAAATAAAATTTATATTTATAAGTTATATAATAATAATGGTTATTATAATAAAAACATAAAGAGAAAGTGGTGACATGCAAATTAAAAAGAATAAAGAAAAAGAAAGAAAGAAGGTTCACCGATCACAAACCTAGACACTTTAAGGTTCAAATTTAAAATTGGTTAGTTAATTTAGTCCTTTTTCTTGTGATTTTTATATTTTTGGAATCCCGGTGTTTAGAGCTATTCGACCCATGTTGAAATTTTAGGATTGATTAAGATTTTAGATGTTGTTATTATTGAATAGCTTTAGTTTTAAAGATTAAATTGATAGATTTTTAAGTTGGAAATAAAAAGGATTAAATTGTAAAACAAATTGTAAATTTTGAGAATAGGGACTAAATTGTGAAAATTTTGAAATCATTGGTAAAATTAAAAATAGGGAGTTAAATTTAGCTTAAAGTGAAATTAGTATAAAAATATAGGATTAAATGTGAAGAATAACCGTTTATGGGCTAAATTGAAATTTAAGCAAATATTGAGTAAAATTGAAATATTCAATGTGAAATTGAATTGTGTTGCATTGATGTATTTTAATTGTTTTAATTCCGTAGCTAACGTCGTACCGGAATCCTCGACTAAAAAGAGGAATGATAAAATCGACATCGAATAGCTCGAAATCCACAGTTTGTATTTCTATAATCCGAACCTAGTTGTTAATTGTTGTATTCTGATTTAGTGCATATGGTAAGTGGTTGAGGTAAGTATTTTGGCACTTTGATAGTGAATTGAAATTATAGTTAATTGAAATGGATTGAATTGGTATATACGTTATGAATGTATTGATTATTGAATTGAAATGAACATAAGTGTAAATGTGATAATGTGCAAATATGGGAATTGGATATTGGTTTTATTTGGAAAGTGAATTGAAACCCTATTAACTGTATCAGACTGAGTCAGATATAGATGGCATGCCCTAGGATAGGAAGAGTTCAGGGATTTATTTGACTTCAAGTCGATGAGGCACTAGGTACCAATTTGCTTCGGTTTAACCCATGGGACACTTGGTGTCAATTTATATAGCGCTTGCGCAGAGTTATTACTTCAGATTTATCCGATGAGGCACTGGGTGCCAAACTAGTGTGTTAGTTGGATCTGTGTATCCGCCCGAGTCCGAGTCGTGCTAATAGGAGTAAATAAATAATAAAGTTTTATAATTGATATCAAAATGGCATGGTATGTGAAATGGAAATGAGATAGTAGATTGAAAATGAAATGTGAAATATGTTGTGAACAAATGGACTATATGAGTTTCAGTACTCATGAATTGATTATGGAATGTATCCTGCCATTGTTTAAATGAAAAGTGGATTGATATGTGAAAAGATATTTATAAAGCAAGTGATGTGAATTGAGATATTTGTTAAACAAATCAAATATGATAGCATGTGAAAATTGAATATGGTATACAACGATATAGAAATATGCATGAAATTGAAATGATGATATATGGTAATTGTAAGCTTAGACAATAGTATACTAGTATAATTCAAATTATGCATTCTTGTATCATTATGTCTTTAATTGTTCAGATTATAGAAATATCACTGAGTTTTATTTAGCGTACGATTTTGTTTTCCGTACGCAAGTTAGGTACTTCTCTTTTGGTCGTCGACTCAGCATCCAACAACGATCCCGATCTCAAATGTGGTGAAGTTTACCTTTTTGTGATGGCATGTACCTAGGATGTCTTAGTTGATAGCTATTTTATGAATGGATTTGTAAATAGAGATATAAATATATGTTTGTGTTTGAAGCCATAAATTGGCATGTTATTTTGGAACCATTGCTTGTGAAGTGCATATAACAGCTCGTTTTCAGTGAAATCAGAACAATGGTTTCAGGACCACAAATTTGAGGTCATAAGAAAATTCATTTTAATATTATTTTATGATTTACAGTATGATAGAAATATCGTATGAAAATTTCGTTAAGAAATTTTTCCGTTTACATGCCTAGCTTGATAAAAAATGACCAAATTGCATAAATTGTAAAAGTTGAATTCTAGTGGCTAAAGGTATCAAATAGCTATGGAATTTAAAATTGGAGATCCTTACATGGCAAATAAACCATTTAGAGGAGTTAGTAGATAAGGATGATTATTCATCATTGGGATTTAGTAAATTATTGAGGTTAATTTAGGAAAGTAAATGATAAAATGATGATAAATAAATAAAATAAAACAAATTATCATCATTTTCATCATCTTTCCTAAAATAAAACATGGAAACCCTAGCCATGGAAGCTTGAAGATAGATAAATTTATTTTGCTTAATTAGGTGAGTATTCTTGTCCCGTTTTTAATTATTTTTATGTTTTCGAGATCGTAATAGCTTAATCTAGCTATATCGGGGATTAATTTGTAAAACTGTTAAAGTATTAGGGTTTTTCCATGGATGAGTATGTTTGAATTATGAAGTTTTATGTTACAAAATGAAAGGTTATTGTTAGATAAACAACTTTTGTAATGACAATTTGATGAAATTATGATTTAAGGACTAAATTGAAAAGATTATAAATTCATGGAAAAATTTTAAATTTTATGAAATTCATGGGCTTTTATTATTATATATGAAAATCAGCTATGCTTGAAATAAGGATTGAATTGTATAAATTTTATTTTTGAAGCCTAGGGACTAAATCGTAATTAATTAAAAGTATAGGGGCAAAATAGTAATTTTCTAAAGATGTGTATTGGATTGAATTGAATATAAATTGTATTAAATTGAGTTAAATTCATTCATATAGATCAGGATAGACCTAGTATGAAATTAGATCGAGGAAAATAAAAAGTATTATATTAGTAGCTTACAAATCTGTGTATACTTGTCAAGGTAAGTTCGTGTAACTAAATTAGATATTTGTTAATTTGAATTGAATAGTGCAGTGTGTGTGATTTGTATAAAATGTCATGTATATTATTGATCACATATCCGGCAAGTACAAAATCTCGTTTGAACTTTAGAAATTCGATGGATACAAATGACATGTCATTAGGGTTCCCGATATGGTTGTGATCCTACATGTTTTGTGGACACACCACAGCTCTCTTGAGCTTTTCGATACTTGGCTCTCATGAGCTTATCGATAATTGGCTAGCAAGAGCTTCCTGATATACAGCTGGATTGAGCTTACCGTTATATTGCTCACATGAATTTCCCGTTATATGGCTCGGAAGAGCTTCCCGTTTATATACTTGTATAAGCATACAAGTAAATGAATTGAATGATTACAGATTTGTACACTTCGTGTGTACTACCCGTGTATTCAATGATATTTTAAATGGTTCAACGAGCAAAGTTCTGATATGAGATAATATGAGTTCGAAACGAACTATTACCGATATATGCATGAAGTACATAGAAATGATATTACTTGATATACTAAAGCATGAAATGATTGTTACATGTATGTGGAACTTGCTTGATGACCTTGTTCATCTATGATGATGGGCTATTATATGTTCTTACATTGCTAACATGTTGATGATAAGTGTTTAGGCTTTTGGCCAAGTTGATTGGAATATGTTTTGTATGCTTACCTTAAATGTAATTGAATGGTAAGTAAAATTTTATGTTATACGAACTTACTAAGCTTAAACGCTTACTCTGTTTTATTTTCCCTGTTTTATAGTAACTCGGAAGCTCGTTTTGGTTGGAAGCTGGTCAGAATTGATTCACACTATCCATCGGCCTTTTCGGTACATATAGTAAACTAATTTTGGTTATAATGACATGTATAGGTTAATTTGACCAATGTTGGCATAAAATTATCTTGTTGAGACTAGCCATTAGAGTTGCTTGTGTTTGATATAATTTGACATGTATATATATGTCATTATCATGATTAATGTGTTTTTGGTATGGTTGAATGATGAATAATTTATAAGCATATTGAAGATTGGTTTGAGATAGTATGTTTGGTACAAATATGCATATTTGTGTACTTTGTTAATTTGGTAAGTTTGGATACTTGGATATATGTGGTGATATGTCATGTATAAAACTTGATTTTGGCTTGATTTTAATTCCTTATTATGGTTTTTGATGTCCAAAAATGTTGAGATAGGTTGATGACAAGTTGGGTGAGAAATGTGGCCTGAAAATGTCATATTTTTGTCCACACGGGAAGAGACAATGACGTATGTCTCAACCGTGTGTGACACATGACCAGGTGACACGGCTGTGTCCCTTGTATCTTATTAAAATTCAAGTCAGATGCTCACACGCATAGCAACAGGCATGTGGCTTGGCCGTGTAACCGAAGTCAAAGAGTTACCCGGGTATGGACACGGGCTGGGACACGGCCGTGTACCCCTATTCCGAATACTTACACGGCCTGAGACACGGCGTGTCTCTTGACCGTGTGAGTCACACGGCCTGGTAGGGGTGTGCAAAATTCGGGTAAAATCGAAAAAATTTGGTTAATAGACCAAATTTGATTAATCGATCAGTTAACAAAATTTTTTCTATTTGGGTCGATTAATTATTTTCTAATTTTTTGATTAACGGTTAATTCGGTTCGAAATTGGTCGGTTAACCAATTTTTTCGGTTTAACAAAAAATTAATAAATAAATTTATAATATATAAATATCCTATAAGCCCACTATTCCCCTAAACCCAAACTTTAAACCCAATCTATACCCAAATATCTAACCCAACCCAAACCCAATCATAAAAATTACAAATAATTAAATAAATAAAAATAAAATTAAACCCAACTCAAGTACTCAACACTAAGTAACAGGCAGACACGACAGAAAAAATACATATCCTTCTTCAACTTCAAATCCCTAATTTCTCAATCACCAGTTCACCACCCCAGGCCAACCACCTTCCGTCCGGCACTCCGTCTACCAGGTCACCATCGCGAGTTGAGGTACTTTCATCATCTGCAACTTCTGTTTTAAAACCTGACTCCCAAGGCTTCTTTCTTTGTAATTAAAATTCCAAGTCTTTTTAAGAGCTCCAACAAATAAAAAATTTCAAAAAATTAAAAACAAAAGTAGCCCTAAGTGCTATCACCATTAAGTACCCTAAATATGTTGACTCTTTCTTTGCTTGGTCTTTGTGTCGTTTGCCTTGCTGCCTCCCTTCATCTCTATTTTGTGCTATTTGTCTTGCTTTGTGCCGTCTCACCTTTGCTACTCTGTTGTTGTGGTTGCTTTGTAAGGATAAACAAATCATATCTAGATAAAGATAGAAGGCTTTAAGATGAGTTTTTTTTGTTTGGGAAATAAAGAGGAAATAATGAAATTAAATGGATTTTTTTTTTGCCATAATTACTTAAATGCTTTGTATGATGTGTAAATTTAATGACTTAGTCTTTTAGTGGTTTTACTTTTAGTGTGCCCTACAACTTTAATGAATGTGGTTTTGGTGCTTTGAATGAAGTCTGGCTTTTTTGTTTGGGAAATAAAGAGGAAATAATGAAATTAAAAGGATTTTTTTTATAATTATTACCTTTTGGCAGCATCTTCCATACATACGGCCATTATAATTTATAACTTATAATTTATAAGTAATTCCCAACAATAAAAAATTTCATAAGAACTATCACTGTAGCTTTAAATGTTATGGTGCTAACTTTTAATGTTTAATGTTTAATGGCCATTAAGCTGCATTTTTAATGTTTTAAATTGAGTATTATTATGCTATCATAAATTGAATTAAAGTTGGTGTTTTAGTGTATTAAATTTAGCATTTTCATGTTGTTTTAAATTAAATTAAATATGATTAATATTATAAATGTATTTTAATTTATTATATACTGTTTTTCTTGTAGAATGTCAACCGAACCAACATCTATTGAGGGTAGTGTTACACCTCCTACTTCGATAGATTCTAAAAATTTGGGAGTTAGAGCTTCAAGCCAAACAAAGGGGACTGCCGGGAAAAGAAAAGCCACTCTTCAAAGGTTAGAAGTTTGGTCTCACTTCACTAAGATTATTAATAGTGAGGGTGCAAGTAAGGCTAAATGTAATTATTGTCAAAAGGAATTTTGTTGTGATATGAACTTGAAATATCATATTGGTTCATGTAAGAAAAATCCTAGTAATGCTGTTGACAATAGTCAATGACAACTAGTTTTACCTAGAAAAGGAGTTGAAGGGGGGAAGGGAATCTTTCAACTTGGAGATTTGATCAAGAAGCATGTAGGAAAGGATTAGCACAAATGATTGTGATTGATGAATTACCTTTCAAGTTTGTTGAAAGTGAAGGTTTTAAGAAATTTATGTTTGTGGCATGTCCTAGGTTTCATATTCGTTCACGAACTACTATGACTAGGGATGTTTATCAATTGAATTTAGATGAAAAGGCCAAGATAAAACAACTTTTGAGATGTTATTGTTCTAGAGTTTGCTTAACTACTGACACATGGACTTCTTTGCAAAGAGTTAACTATTTGTGTATCACTGCTCACTTTATTGATAACGATTGGAAATTGAATAAAAAGATTTTAAACTTTTGTCCAATTTCTAGTCATAAGGGTGAGCCCATTGGGATGGTGATTGAGAAATGCTTGTTGAATTAGGGGATTGATAAGTTGTTTACTGTAACTGTTGATAATACAAGTTCAAATGATGTTGCTATTGGTTATTTGAGAAAGAAATTTAACCCTCGAGGGAGTTTAGTTCAAAATGGTAAATCTTCATATGAGATGTATGGCACACATTGTGAATTTGATTGTTGTTGAAGGCTTAAAGGAAATGAATAAATCTGTTGAACGTGTTAGGGGCCTGTTAGATATGTGAGACAATATCCAACTAGATTCCAAAAGTTTAAGGAGTATGTTGTGGTGGAAAAGATAGAGTGCAAGAAGATGTTGTGTCTTGATGTTGTACTAGGTGGAACTCGACCTACTTAATGTTAGATACTACTCAGAACTTCGAGAGAGCTTTTGAGAGATTTTAGGAGCAAGATACAAACTTTAGGGCTGAACTTGAAAGGGGTGACGGTTGGCCTAGTGTGGATGATTGGGATAATGTTAGAAACTTGAGGGATTTCTTGGAACACTTTTATGAAGTGACTTTGCGTATATCTGGCACTTCATATGTCACGTCCAATAATTTTTTTGATGAGCTTTTGAAATTGATATTCTTTTACGAGATGCTTAGTTAAATATTAATGTTGATTTCAATATTATGGCCATCAAGATGAAAGATAAGTATGATAAGTATTAGGGTGATATTGATAAGATGAATCTGCTTATGTTTGTTGCTTATGTTTTAGATCTTAGACAAAAACTAAAGTATCTTGAATTTGTATTTAGTGAAATGTCTAGTTCTGAAAAAGCTTGTGAAATGATGCAAAAATTGAAGGAATCTTTGTATGAATTGTTTGATGAGTATAAGCCTCCACTTCATAGTACTTGTAGCCAATCGAGTGTGCTAACACATGTTTCTCTCGGTGAACCACAACAAGAAATGAAAAGGCGAATGCAAGCTTTGTATAAAAAGCGCGAGTTGGAAATTTGTGGTGAGGATAAAACATCTGAGTTGGATAAATATATAGCTGAGGCTAATGAGGAACTTGTTGAAGATTTGATATTTTATTGTGGTGGAAAGTGAACAGCCCTAGATTTCCCACTCTTTCAAAAATGGCCAGAGAAGTGTTAGCTATATTGGTTTCTACGGTTGCTTCAAAGTCTGCATTTAGCACCGGGGGACGTGTGCTTGATCAATATAGGAGTTCTTTAACTCCTAAAATTGTACAAGCTCTTGTGTGTACTCAAGATTGGATTCGAAAATCATCATCACAAGAAGACATCAAAAAGATTAAAGAACAAACCCAAGAGCTTGACAGTATTGAAAATGGTATATTTATTGTTTTATTTTAATAGTTTCAATTTTTTTACCATATCACTCCTACTTATTTAATTTATTCAATGTTTAGACTTTTCTTGGAATGCATCAGAGCCTACCCTAAATTCATGAGCTTTCGTGAGTTGAAGGGTATACTTACTATCTTATTCTTGTTAACTTATAATCTATTCGTTTGTTTATATTATTTGATTTTTTTAAATGCGTATATTTCTATTATATGCTAAACTTTCGCCCATGTTTTTTTCTTTCCGTAGGTTTAATGCAAATGGAGATTTTTTGGAGAGAAGAAATGGATATAAATGAACAATATTAAAGACTTACATTTCAATTATGTGTTAATTGCAAGACCTATGCAATGTTTTTAATTATGTAGTGATTCAAAGACTTATGTAATGTTTTTAATTATGTAATGATTCAAAGACTTATGTAATATTTTTAATTATATGTAGTGATTTAAAGACTTATGTAATCTTTTTAATTTTGTAGTGATTCATTTCGGTTAATTCGGTTAATTTTAATCAAAATTAAAAAACATAATTTTCGGTTAATCGACCAATTAACCGAAAAAATTCGGTTCGGTTAATTTTTTTGAAAAAATTTTGGTTCGGATAACGGTTAAAAATTTTGAAAGGTCGGTTAATTCGGTTAATATTATTTCAGGTCGGTTAACCGAATGAACACCCCTGCGGCCTGGCCACATGGGCGTGTGTCCCTTGCACCTTTGAAAAACTTTAATGTTTTCCGAAAAATTCTTTGAGTACCTGATTTAGTCCTGATTTGTTTCTAATGTGTATTTTGGGCCTCGAGGGCTCACATAAGGGACATTATGCTTGATTAAGATTGGTTCCTGATATGAATGTTATATGATATAAAATATCTGTTTATTTGTTCTGTAAATTTTGGTAATGCTCTGTAACCCTATTCCGGCGACGGATACAGGTTAGGGGTGTTACATTGCATTGTGAACTTAAGCTTGATATTTTAGGTAGTTATAAGTTAGGTTTAAGTGAATGAATTGGTATGGTTAAAATCTTGATTTGAATGATGCATTGATGATATATATTTTGATGTTATAAATGTGGTACCAATGATGGTACATTGGTTATGCACCTAGGATTATTGTTTTGACGTGTTTTGAGTATGTTTGATCGTGTTTTGTATAGGTTAAACGAATGGATTTTGAGTTGCTTAATGCCCAAGCAAGTAGGAAATGGTAAACTTGTTGTTTAAGGTACATTTTAAGTCCTCACGGCCAGACACACATGCGTGACTTAGCCGTGTGAGGCCATTTCGAAAGTTACACGGCCTGGCACACGATCGTGTGGCTTGGCCGTGTGACCCAAGTCAGAGAGTTACACGGGCTGGGACACAGCCAAGTGTCCCTATTTCAAAAGTTACACAGCCTGAGACACGAGCGTGTGCGTGTGTCTCAACCGTGTGACCCTTGCAGTTAATTTTTTCTAACTTTTTCTTCAAATTTTCAAATGTTCTCGATTTAGTCCCAAATTGATTCTAAAGTGATTCTAAGGCCTCGAGGGTTTGAATAAGGGATGATATGCATGCTTAATGACGGATTATGTTATGTTTATTGTAATGTTTTGAAATGAATGATTTAGGTTTCGTTTATTCGATAATGCTCCGTAACCTTATACCTGGCAACGAATACAGGTTAGGGTGTTACATCATGGATGGCATAAGACCATTCGGCCAATGCCAAAATAATACATATACCACTCAGCAAACACTCAACAATAGTACACATGCTTTAATCAAACACTCAAAGTTAAGACCCACACTTGAAAGACACAAATTCGAAGCTCTATCACTAATCTACAGCTCCTATGTTTCAGATCTGTACCTAACACGAAAAAATAATTGTTAGAAATCAGTATTAATCATGCTATAGGGTTCGACCAAATCAAAGAAAAAGAATGACCATTCAGATATGATTTTTGGAGTTCACTTACACTTCAACTGATTAAACAGAAGATGCGATCGTTCTCTTATGATGTCACTGATGATCCGAGACTTTCAGATACGGACCTTCCATTAAAAAAAAAACACATTAGAATCAGCTGGAACAATTTGTGAAATTCAAACACACATCAGAAAAAGAATGATCCTACACTTTGTTGTGCATTCAAAAAGCAGAGTTAGATCTTGAAAACTTACACTTGTACGAATCCAAAATAGAAGAATAATAAGAAGAAAAAATATTCGGTAGAAACAAAGCGGCAACAATGGAGGAAGAAGAAAACCAACAGAGAATCAGACACAAAAACAATATATGGAAGAAAGGAAAGGAGAAGGGAGGGACGACACAATAGAGAACAAAATGAGAGAAAATTAGGGTTTAAGGGCAAGGGGAGACAACAATGAAAAAGAAAAGAAAATAGTAAAATATGAGAGAAAAAAAGGGGCGACAACAGTAAACAGAAAATGAGAGAAGATCTGAACAACAAATAAAAAATATGTTTTATACCTAGGTTAAAAAGCAAGGGACGACACAACTAGAGTTTTGGGCAAAAATGTAGAACATAAAAATTATGAAAGGGAAAAGGTTCAAGCTCAAGTTTCAATGATATCAATGATAGTTTCACTAACTCTTAACCATTAAACCAGTAATTTATTTTATTTATTAAACTTGCATAACATAAATATAAAAATCAGGGTGTGACAAAATTTGCATCATTTTTTTAGATGAATAAAATTTTCTTATAAATGAAAAGACATATTCTCTGACAATAGGTTGATCATAGTTTATTCATAATGTAAAAATATTCAGGGGCGAAGTCAGAATAATTTTTTAGGGGGGCCGGATAAAATTTTAATTTTTTATAGACTATATCTTTATAATTTGTAAAGGATTAAATTGAATTTTTATAATTTTAGGGGGGCCGAAGTACAATTTTATCTTTATTAATTTATATTTTTTAAAAAATTTTAAAAGTCTTTTAAGTAATTTTACATTTTAGGGGGGCCGGGGCCCATGCCAGCCCCCCTGACTATGCCACTAAAAATATTACTATACTGGAGGGACGGATATTTGAAATGCATCATTGATTTGAGTGAATCATTGTAGTAAAATAGTTTGTTGTTGAAGTTATGGCTATTAAAAGTAATTGCAGTTAATCAAAAAACAGTAATTTATGAGCCTATCATATCATAAGGGGTGTTCAAATGATTAACCAATCAGTTAGTCGAACGAATTAACATCAATTGAATTAATCGAACTTTTTAATCCTTTAAATGTTAATCGAACTAAAATTTTTCAAAAACAAATTAATCAAACCAAAATATTTCAGTTATTTCGTCAATTAATCGAATTAATCAAAATTTATATATATTTTTATTTTTATTGTTAAAATAAGTATAAAACATATAAAAATAAATTGACAATGATCGTTTGACCGAATTAAAACTACATATAATTTGCATTATTAATTATTAAGTTTGGTTGATTCGGTTAATTATCCAATTTTAAACTGAATTAATCGATAATTAAATTTTTAAAAAATTATTAACCGACCTCCGATCAAATTAGATCGATTAACCAAAATTTGAAAACTCCTATAATGAATATCAACATGCGGATCTCTCATTGATTCTGAAAAAAAAATGTTAAATCATCCATATCAAAGTCAAACAAGCAAACTTCTGGGAATTTTTTGTTGCATGGCTACCATTTTCTCCCCCAAAAATGACACTGTTATCTAATCCAAAAAACAAGTTCAATTGGAATGTGATGAAAGAAAAGGCCAGGCACCAACCGACAAAGGCTAAAGAAATTCTGTTGTCGGCCCAATCACGGGCTCAACAAATCATAACTAGGCCCAAAGTGACAATTCAACTTTATGCAACATAACATTGAAGAGGTTTCATGAAGTCCAAGCATATCATTGTTGGACAAGACTAGATCATGTGGTTTCACGCTTAAAATTCATAAGATTTAAGAGATATAAAACTAGACACACAAGAACTCAATGGACCAATTAAAAGGCAGGACTACTAACTCGAGTTAGCAGACTCACTCCATAAACCTACTTTTAGATTTATTTGATTCGTTTGAAATCATTCAAAAATTATCCGAATTAATAAAAATCCGAAATATAACTAAGAATCTCATTCAATACAAAATAATTAACATGTAATAGAGTTAGCCGGCCCTATTCAGTATTCAACCACCATTCCTTTCCCTGGTATAATTTTTCACAAAGGTTTTAGCCCGACTTTTCAATTTATTGAAATTAAACACTAACCATATTGATTATTTGTCCTACCTGTGTTAATCGTTAGATTAAAATTACAAGCAAATAACAAGATGTGGGTTCGGACAAATATTAACTTTGAACACTACAACTTCGTCGCCATTCCAATGGAAGGAAGAACAAAAGCGCGTTAAATCATAAACCAGCTTCACTTTAACAGCTGCTCAAGTTTAGGCCGTCAACTTGTTATAGTTCAACTCCAATCCCCAACAATCCAACACTTGTCCCTTTTTCCCAACTTCAAAACTCTACGAAAGACAATGACCAAAAACAAAATTTCTATGAAGACGACGACGTTCTCGGAAAGCTACGGTTACGAGTTTAGACTTTCCTTCCAGCGGAAAAGATACTATTAGAAAAAGAAGGCGAAGCACGCAATTAGACCAACCCATATGCCACTTATTTAGGCATATATTTAATTTGGAGGGACGGTGTGTTTATCTTTGGTGAGATTAAAAATAGCGGTAGCGGTAAAATTAAATATGGTAGCAGTGAGATTAGAAACAATTGTGGAGTATGTATTTAGATTTAAACGCAACTCTAACGGTGAGGTGAGAATATAAAATGACTATTCATGACATCAAATTAGACTTGATATATAAACTTTTACAAAATTATTAAAAATATGTTAATTTATATATTCATTTAACAAAATATTAAAATGTATCTTATGATATTTTATTATAAATATTTTAATTAATTATATAATTAATTTTATAAAAATCCAATTAAAATAGTATTTAATATCATGAAAATACAAACAATATTATTATGAGAAAGGATTGTATGAAACGGTGGCGCATGTGTCATACATATCCATTTCAATAGATTTATGTCACATCAATATTCTTATATTGAATTTCAGCATTTTAATTTGGATTTGATTTTTTTCAGGATAAAAATATTGAAATTCAGGATAAGAATGCTGATGTGGCATAAATCTATTGGAAAGAGATACATATGACGTGGCGTCACTGTTTCATACAATTATTTCCCTATTATTATAATGAAACATTGTTTTTAAATTTAATAAAACTAAAATTTTAAATATAAAATAGATTGGGATAAAAGATAAAATGAGATATATTTTACCAAAAGTATAAAAAAAGCACATGACAAAGACAAAAGGGTAAAAGCATACCTACGTTGAACTCACTGCCAATTTTCTCACCAGTGAAAAATTCCATTTCTATCGGTGTTGTATAGCATTCAACGCACTGATGCTGTGCAATCCAAATAGCTTCCACCGGCATAATTACATTGAAATAACACTTAATCGCACCACACTGGAGGAAAACAGGCATCCAAAGGAGCCCTTAGTTTGGATCGGCGGTGTGTTTACCTCCGTAAGGTTAAAAATAGCGGTGGCAATGAGATTAGTTATTGTAGCGGTGAGATTAGAAATAATAATGGGGTGTGTGTTTGGATTTAAACGAAGCTGTAGCGGTGAGGTGAGAATATAAAATGACTATTAAGGACATTAGATTAGAAATGACAATGTATTTATGTTATATTATTTAATATAAAACATAAATTAAAATTATATTTTTTATAAAATGATAATTAAAATATTAAAATCATATAAAAAATTAAATATTTTTAAATTATATTTATAATAAAATATCAAAATATTTTACAAATTATATATATATATTGAAAGCGAAATCGATTGGGCTTTAGATATATTAAAAGAGATTACATGAATCAAATAATAAAATATAAATTAAATTGTATTTATACTAAATTTATAAATAAAAACTATAAATTTATTGAAAATTAAATTATATTAAATAATGACATATTAAACTCATGTTATGTGTATTAAATAAAATAAATAATAAAGGAAGAGTTGGAGGGATAAAATAATAATTACCCTTATTTTTGGGCTTCCAAATTAGTCTACTGGAGTTTTTAACTTCAGCCAATATTTTAGATTACAGTGAGGTGAGAAATGCTCACTCGTGTGCTTGCCAAACACTACAATTGAAACTGTATGTCAGTTCAAACTTTTTTAATCTTTAAATCTCACCACACTACAGCTTATTGGTAATCCAAAGGGTACTTAATTTTTACAGAGTGCGGAGAGAGGTAAGATAAAGGCAAAGCGTATATATAGTTTTTGTTCAAAGCAAACAAATACAATGGCCGCATTTTGAGTACTCATGCAGAAAGGTAGGTTCAGTGCAAGCATTAATTAGAACAAAACAGAAAACTAAAAATGAAAAACCAAGTAAGCATTTGATGCATGATTTAATGAATGTGGAAAGCATAAGAATCAAACCCTCTTTCCTTCTTCAACCAACAAATTTTTTGTCGCTACAAGAACCAATTATTCTTCAATATAATTCCCCACAATCCGGACATTGCCCCCAAAAACCACGCACTACCTGTACATTTCAACACCTTTTGTAAATTTATGTTATAATAATAATAATAACAATTCTTTCTGGTTCATGGTAGTTGAAGTTATTTAATTGTTGGGGACTTCAACGTGTGTTAGATAGAATCCAGTGGACAGATGAGTGGGCAAACAATATACATAAATATATATATAATTGAGAGGGAACCTTCTATGCCCATCGCTGGCTCAATCATTTTACAAGGTAAAGTACTGAAAATAATGTTATATTTATAGGGAAGGCGAACAATAAATGATTTTTTCTTTTTTATGTTAGCTACTAAAATCATAGAATAGAATGGAACCACTTGCAAAACATATAGATATATAAACAAAGATGGTACCTAATTCCACGTTATTGACGTGATCTTTTAATTAGTAGAGAATATTAAAACTCAGTGCCACCCGCCATGAACTTCCAACCACTACAGCTCTCTATATGGTTGATTAGAGCAGCTTAATTTATTAAATTTCATAAGACTATTGATGCAGTCCTTGGTTGTTTACGATTGTTTCCCATGATTGTCCATTGCCTGGTATGGTTTGTGGGAGAACAATAATTGAGGGAATTATGCTATTGCCTTCCGTCATACAAATGTTGATGGTATAACACATCATAATTCAAAAACAGGAGATTGAAATTTGAACGTCGTTCCAACTCGACTCAATATATTCCAACAAAACTGCTTTGATGGTTTGATTTAACATTGTGAACAAGGTAGTGGGGATGTCGATTTTCTGAATCAAGTAGAAAAGTGGGGATCAGAATGAAAGGAAATTAACCACAACAAGTGTCGCTGCCTCAACTCAGGGAAAGATATGAGTGACTGATTTTTGGTGCATGTCATTTTCGGATGGATTAATTTTAGGCCTAATTAATGGAATAACATGCATGGTATCCTTTTAGGTAAATGACCCATCACATTTCACACTGTATACTAGGCCCGAGTTAAAGATGATGCGTAAAACAAAATTAACGCCATCAGTTATTAAATTTAATAAAATAATGTTTTAAATTTTTCATTAGAATAGTGCGGACCAACTAAGCAATTTTGTTTCTATTACATTAATTATTAACATTTATGTGTAAAACTCACTGGGTTAGTTGTAAACAATGATCGAAGATATATATTAAATAAGTTACATATTTTTTACATTGCCATTGCTACTTTAATACAAATTATATACTTTTCTTCTTAACTATTTATTTAATGAATTATCATATACTATATAAAAAAACCAAAATTTTGAATTTTGGTTTAAAATATATATTTTAATAATTTTATTATAAGTTCTAATTATATCTATTTTTTCACTCGAACCCACATCTTCCTATATATATTGGTGACAATACCTATGCCAATCGAATTAAGATTCAATCAACTAATTTAAAAGTATTTTTAAATTATATTTAAAGTAGATATATTTTTAAATTAAATTTTAAATATGACTTTCTTACCATTAATAATAATATATAAACAAATTTAATGCATATTTTATATTAAAATTATCAAATCAAAATTAATATCCATGACACATATTTACAAATCAATTTTGAGTATACCTCTAATTTCTTTTAAAAGATTCGATATTAATTATTTACTTAAATAAATATTAAACTTGCAAATTTTGTTTCATCTGATATTTAATTGGTCAATATTTTATTAAATTCTAAATATAGAATAAAATGTTTTCAAAAACTTTCATTTTAATTTGCAGATATTTAGTATATATTTTAATATAATTTATTTATATCAGCATGCAATTAAATCTCATTAAAGTAAACGTTTTGAAATAATAAAATTGTATTAGGATATTATTATGATGGAACGTTTTGAAATAATAAAATTGTATTAGGATATTATTATGATGGAATATTATCTTTTAGGAATATATTATATATTTTTCTTATTCTTACGTGATTATTATTGTATAAATATTATGTATATTCTTGAGGTCTTTCAACAAGATTGAAAGAGATTGTCCCATTCTTGTCATGGTATCAAAGCTTGGTGTCCCATTCTTGTCATGGTATCAAAGCTTGGTGTTTAACACAATTTTTGTTTTCATCGTTCTCAATAGTCAGCGACGATTCTACTTCACCTTCTAATTTTACTGTTGAGCAATGATAGTCTTTTTTACGGTGTTTGGTGTGAAAAATATAACGTTGGTAATGACAATATATCGCAAAGAAATGAGAAATAAAAATTAAAGAACACACAGATTTTACGTGAAAACCCTTTCGGGGAAAAAACCACGGGCAGAGGAGAAGAAAATTCACTATGTCGAATTCGAATCATTACAAGAGGAACAGACTATGTCTATTTATAGGCTTGTAAAATCATATTCTAATAGGAGTGTAGTAAGATTGAAACACCTTATTCTAATCAATATCAAATAGATGGAGTTTAATAAGGTTTAAAAAATCATATTTGAAATAAAATAAAAGAAATGTAGTTCTATAGGGATTTTTCTTTCATTTTATTCTACCATTGTATTTTATTTAAATACGGATTCGGGTCATTTAATTCTAACAATCTCCACCTTGACACAAATTCTCAATGAACAAGTTCTTCATCGCGAACTCTCAACGAATAAGTTCCCCACCTCTTCCATAAAACTCCTTAAGGGTTTAACTTCAATAATGGACACCAACCAAGTCTAAGCAATGATCAAACTTGGTTATAGGAAGTGACTTAGTCAACATATCTGAAGGATTTCCATGAGTACTAATTTTGCTCACAACAATATCACCACGAGTAACAATATCACATACAAAATGATATCGAACATCAATGTATTTTGTTCTCTCATGAAACATTTGATCTTTTGTAAGAAAGATGGAACTCTGACAGTCACAAAATACTGTGTTGATTTGAAGGTCTTCATTGAGCTCACTAAAGAGTCCCTTCAACCAAATAGCTTCTTTACAAGCCTCGAGAATCGCCATGTACTCAACTTCCTGGTAGACAAAGCAAGCGTAGTTTGTAAAGTAGCTTTCAATGATTGCACAACCTCGATTGTAAAGACATAACTAGTGAGAGATCTTCTTCTATCAAGGTCTCCAAGAAAATCAAGCATCAACATACCCAATGACTCCATCTCTAGTTCTTCCAAACGTAAGCAAACATCGGTAGTACCTCGTAAGTATCTTAAAATCCACTAAACTGCTTTTCAATGTTCTTTATCGGATTCGCCATGTATCGCTAACCTGACCGATCGCGCATATGATAAATCTGGACGTGAACAAACCATAGCATACATGAGAGATCACGCTGCACTAGAGTATGGAACACGTGACATGTACTCAATGTCATCATCTGATTGTGGAGACAAAGCCGATGAAAGCCTGAAATGGGCTACTAAAGGAGTACTAACAGGCTTCACTGTAACACCCCTATCCCGTGTCCGATCACCGAATTAGGGTTAAAGGCGTTACCAGACAGATCGGAAACATTTACAGAATTAATTGTACATCCATTCATCAATATCAATCATAATGTCCTTTAAGTAGGTCATCGAGACCTTAAGCATGCTTATAAATCGAGTCGGGACTAAATCAAAACACATAAGTAATTTAATAGAAATTTAAAACTTTTCTAACATACAGGGGACACACGACCATGGGGGTAGGCCGTGCCTCACCCACGGCTACTGGACACTCCCGTGTGTCCTCTCCGTGGTGGTATACTACCAAATTCAACACGGTCACCAAGCACGCCTGCAAAGCTAAGGCCATGTACTACTAGATCACATCGCCATTTCTCACACGCCACTAAGCACACCCGTGTCGAGGCCGTGTGCAATTTAAGCCACATTCTGCCAATTTACCCACGGTCTTAGGCACGTCCGTGTGCCTCAACCGTGTGACATTATAGACCATTTTACAAGGCCAATATGCTACCCGTTTTGGGTCTCACCTACAAGCAATACATACCAAAACAGTAGTATGCATAGATGGCAACCAAAACATATCAAATGGTTCACTTCACACATGCATTCAATACCAATTCCATTAATACCAAATTTCAAACTAAATCCTACATCATTTCAAACATGTAACATCCATTTGCTTAACCAAAACTTAACCATTCCATATGCATCAAGACATACTGAATATATATTCTTCATAACTCATTCATTCAAATAATTATCAACTCAAAAGCTTGCCAATACACATGGCCATGCTCACTTCGTAAACATATACACCTATCTAGCCTATACATGCCATATTTAGCTATATACATTTACAAAAGGGTACCAAAATAAGTTTTTGTAGTGTGATGATGATCCTTGACAATCCCGAGCCTTCAATAGCTTCGACGACCTATAAAACAGAGAAAACACACACACAGAGTAAGCTTTCCAAAAGCTTAGTAAGTCATATACAAATAAACTTGGCATAAATAACATATATGCAATTTGATACATTCGTACATTTCATTCAAATAACAATTTATCATGTATATGCTTGATTCATACTTATGACTACATTGGTCACATATATCCATTCAAAACTCATTTGAAGCACATAACTCATTCAAAATCTTCCTTGCATCTCATTCACATTATCCTATTCAAACATATCTTTCTTCAAATCAAAGTCATATGCATACTTACCATCCATGCATACTTAATGCACATTCAACGTACCTGAATCGGATATTCATTCACTTAATTGATCATAACTCAGATATACCATTCGTATTGCAGACTTGCCCATTGAACCCTTAGGAACCTAGTAGGATACTCAGAAAGCTTGGAATAGTAGTACAATGCCAACGTCCCAGGCGAGGTCTTACATGCACTCGTATGTTGATGCCACTGTCCCAGGCAGGGTTTCACACGTACAGATCATATCGATGCCAACGTCCCAGACGTGGTCTTACACGAGTCAATATAATGCCGATGTCCCAGACGTGGCCTTACTCATAAAGTTCATATCGGTGCCTACGTCCCAGACGAGGTCTTTTACATATAATTCATATCGATGCCTACGTCCCAGACGAGGTCTTATACGAAATTTCAAATCAACGTCAATGTCCCAGACGTAGTCTTACATGATAAAATCGAACAAATACCTATGTCATGACATAGCTAATCCTATCTATTCCTAGGTTCATAGGGACTTCTCGGCTTTATCTCTATATCAAACTATTTTCGAAATTCACTCACTTATCATCTTATACTCATTCATTTTCATCGACAGGCATAAGAATGCATATATTCAATCCAATACAGATAAGTTCATTTGTATAGTGACTTATCTTGGGTTCGGTTGAACGAAACGAAAACGGCTGCTCTGTTACTTTCGCTTTCCCGTGATCTAAGTCTGTTTTCCTTGGTTCTTGATCTAAACATATTCAGAATTAGCCCTTTTATTCACTATTCCATTCAATTCAATCTATACACATATATTTTGGGCTATTTACAATTTAACCCTCATATTTGCACACTTTATCAATTTAGTCTATTTTTTTCAAAACATCAAATTCACAAAATCCATACATACACATGCTTAGCCGAATACATATACATCACATACAAGCCCACATTTCTCACCAAACTTGCAATTTAGTCCTTCAATTTACCATTTTCTCAATTTAGCCCTATTTAGCTAAATTCATCAAAACTTCAAGAACATAACATGTTCATTTAGCTCAAATCTTTCATATATCATCCTCAAACATCACAAAGCTTGTAAAATCATCAATGGCATATTTCACATACATCATCAAAACACAAAATTGAAACATGGGTTGGATAACACTCGAAGCAACGATTACAAAAACGTAAAAATTATTAAGAACCGAAGTAAAAACATACCTAAATTATAGCTTAAAATAGTCGAAACCCTTAAAGCTCATGTTCTTCCTTTTTCTTTGCTATATTCAGCCAAAGTGGGATGAATAAAAATGGCCATTTTGTTATGTTTTATCCAATATATCATATATAATAATCCATTTACAAATTTAACCTTTCATTAAACAATTAAAACAAATATGTAGCAAGGGCATGATTGTCTTTCATTCATCCATTAACTATAAGTTGGCATAATAACAACATAAGGACTCCACCTCAACAAAGCCACAACACAATGGTACTTTAGCAATTAGTAAACAACTTTCACATTTGGTGCAATTTAATCCTTTGCTCAAATTAAACACATAGACGGACAAATCAACTTACATAAATTTACCACATGCTTAGTCACAAATCAAGGGCATAGAAAATAATATTAAAATATTATACAGACTCAGATTTGTGGTCCCAAAAACCACTGCTCGACTAGGGTATAAACCGGATCATTACATTAGCACTCAAAGATATTGAACTCGCAAAGAACTTTCTCAATGTACCCTTCCGACTTAGGCACAATTTACTTGCTTTTCTATCTCTGAGAATCTCCATACCAAGTATCTTATTTGCTGGTCCCAAATCTTTCATCTCAAATTCTTCACTTAGTTGGGCTTTGACCTTTCTTATCTCTCCTTTATCTTTTGCTGCTATCAACATGTCATCAACATAAAGAAGTAGATACATAAAAGAACCATCGCTATTTTTCTTAAAGTAAACAAAGCTATCAAAATTACTTTTTTTAAAATCATGAGAAATCATAAAGGAATCAAACCTCTTGTACCACTGTCTTGGTGACTGTTTCAAATCGTAAATGAACTTTCCCAGTAAGCAAACATAGTCTTCTTTTTCTGAGACTGTAAAACCCTCTAGTTGTTGCATGTAAATATCTTCCTCAAGTTCTCCATGCAAAAATACAGTTTTTACATCTAACTGCTCAAGCTCAAAATCATGCATGGCCACAATACCAAACAAAGCTCGAACTGAACTATGCTTCATAACTGGATAGAACACATCTGTGACGTCCACTCCTGAAATTTGACCGTAACCCTTTGCAATAAGTCTTGCTTTATATCTGGGTTCTTCAATTCTTGGAGTCCCTTCTTTCTTTTTAAACACCCATTTACAGCTAACAATATTTTTACCTTTAGGAAGTTTCACAAGATCCCATGTTCTGTTTTTGTGGAGTGATTCCATCTCCTATTGCATAGCAAACATCCACTTTTCTGAGTCTTCACAGCTAACCGCCTCAGGATAATTAGACTGTTCTTGGTTTGCATCTATATCTTCGGCCACATTTAAAGCATAAATAACTAGATCAAGCTCGGCATATTTTTTTGGAGGTTTAATTTCTCTTCTAGTTCTGTTTTTGGCGATAGAGTATTGTGGTGAAGAAGCAACTCTATTCTCAATTTTTTTACTGGCTTGAAGAGTCGACTCTGTATTAATTTGATGCTCCACCTACTTTTTATTTTCTTTATTGAAAGATCTTTTAGAAATAAGTGAGGTAGCATAACAGTTTCATCAAAAACAACATCTCTACTAATTACAACTTTTCTATTTTCAGGATACCATAACTTATACCCTTTTACACCAACTTTATAACCAAGAAAAACATATTTAATGGATCTCGGTTCCAATTTTCCATTATCAACATGAGTATACGTAGGACACCCAAAGGTCTTTAAATTAGAATAATTAGCAGGATTACCAGACCATACCTCTTGTGGAGTCTTTTTCTCAATGGCAATGGATGGAGATCGGTTGATAAAAAAACATGCAGTAGAGGTTACTTCAGCCCAAAATGACTTTGGTAAGTTGGCATTTGACAACATACATCGAACCTTCTCCATGATCGTTCTGCTCATTCGTTCTGCAATGCTATTTTGCTGTGGAGTATGACGAACTATGAAGTGTCTTACGATCCCTTCTAACTTGCACAGTTTATTAAACTCATCTGAACAAAACTCTAAGCCATTGTCTGTGCAGAGGTATTTTATTTGTTTTCCTGTCTGTTTTTCAATCATAGTTTTCCAAGACTTAAATGCGAAAAACACATCGCTTTTCTGCTTTAGGAAGAATGCCCAAACTTTTCTGGAAAAATCATCAATAAAAGTTAGCATATAATTAGCTCCACCTCTCGAAGGCACTCTTGATGGCCCCTACAGATCAGAATGAATATACTCCAACGTTCCCTTCGTGTTCCTCTGGTGAATCGAACTCTCTTTTGCTTCCCAAAAACACAGTGCTCACAGAACTTCAGTTTGCAAATTCCTTGCCTATCAAGAAGTCCTCTTTTGCTCAATTCTGCCATGCCGTTCTCACTTATGTGCCCTAGGCGCATATGCCAAAGTTTAGTAATATCATCTGTACAGGCCCAAATTTACCCGGAGCCTATTAGCAAATAAACCAAAACAAAATAAATAAAAAGAGTCCATTTACAACATATTCAAAAAACCCAAACAAACCCTAAATTACAAGGCCCAAGTGGCCCAAAATTTTTAACACTCTCAAAACCCTAAAAGCTAAAGTGCCATGCCTCCATGTGCGCCATGGGCGCACATACCGCCTAAGGGATAGCTCCACCGCTGATGTTGTAATAGCCCGATTTTGGGACTAGTAGGAATTGTGGTCTCGGGACCACTAATCCGATATTGAGAAAAAAATTATTTTAGTATTATTTTATGCGTTATGGAATTAATATATGGCTATATGAAAATTTTGGTGCTTTAATTTTAGCAATTGTATATTTAATTGTGAAAAAGAATTAAATCGCATAAAGTGCGAAAGTTCCATTATAAGTGGTAGAGGTGTCTAATAGCCAATGAATATCAAATTGGAGGTCCTTAAAGTGAAATTAGGCCATTAGATATGTGATGGCCGGCCATAGAGCATAGGGAGACAGGAGCATTAATTTCAGTTAAAATTTGGTGACTTTATGTGATAAAAAATAAATAAAATAAGATGAATGAAAGAGTTGTCATCTTTTACTATTCATACTTCTTCTCCACCGAAAATTAAAGAGAGAATAGGGGTTTTTGAAGTTTAAATTTTTATCTACATCTCATCCTTACAAGTAAGTCATTTTGATGATGATTTTTGATGATTTTTGTACTTTATGAGTCACCAAAGTTTAAGCTAGCTAATGAAGGGACTAATTTGTTAAATGGTTGAAAGTTTAGGGAATTTTCATGAGAGAGTTTTTATTGTTAGCTGAGTTTTTATGGAAGAAAATGAATGTTAGTGAGTTGAGAAACAATTTTTGTGAAGGGTGTTGCCATGAAAACACTTAAATTAGGCTTATTGTAACACCCCTAACCCTTATCCATCGTCGGAATAGGGTTACGAGGCATTACCGAACAAAACACAGTTCCACACAGTCATTTATCATTTTTCATACACAAGTTTATATCAATTTCTATACGATATAACTTCTAAATCCAATAGCAATCATCCACTAAATCATATTAGTTAAATTTGCACATATGAAACACACAACTAGGTAAAATTAATCATGCTTAGTTACTTATAATACATATACAAACTATGCTTCAAATTTTAACCATATTAATATTATCTATATATCCACATATTGAATTAAGCGATATGCAACAAAGCCATGTTACATGTACTTAATACATATGACTCTAATATTAATGGCATTTGTATACTTAAAACATTTTGCACCTATATCATTACATTCCATACATCAAATATAAGTTATATATCTATTTCATTAGTTGAATATCAAACATATCATTTCATTGCTTCTACACAAGCACATAATAAAACCATTCAAACCATATTACAATAATTATTATGCAATCATATATGCGACTTTAGTAACATTACAACATGGTAGAACATACTATTGATGCATATATATATATATAGTGTGCATTTTACCCTAAAACAAAAGCCATATTTAACATTTAAACACAAATAACATTTCAATGTACACCTAATTAGCATATATATTATTATACCTAACTTCATATTTCATCTTATTAACTAATCATTGATTCAACACACCATAATCAAGATCATATGCTTATCCAAAATGAACCAATTATTGTAACCGAATTTACAACCATACATGTACGCATACCTATATTAATATTAACATCAACTTGGCACTTTTAACTATCCAATAAAACTATCCAAAACATACCTAAATCATAACCATCATTCACCATTTGGATCCGTACCAAAATAATCAACAAAATAGTCATGAAACATATTCATTACTTATCATTTAGCAACCGAACCTATATAACAAAACATCACAAAATATATACCAAAACATGCTTTCAAAATAAGTTTAGGACATAGCCATACACACAAGCTTTAACATTATAATCAAGCCATTTTCGCATGGCTATCTATATACAAATTTCAATACCAAACATATAAAACCACTCTATACATGCCATAGGTTCAAGTTCAAGCTTTTAAAATACCAAAATAGCGATCGATAGTATGGTCGACTGTCTTGACGATCCCATTGAGTAGGTAGCCTTTACCTAATCTATAAAACAGAGGAGAACATTACACACAAATAAGTTTACTAACTTAGTAAGTCCCAAGCAGTTTTTATGACATATACATACTATATACCATCTTAGCCAAATTTCAATGTTCATATATAAATATCGAAGCCTTATTCATTGTATACTTGACTTGTAAAACTTATCGAAAGTATCTTGATCGATAAATAAATTCTTATACAATTTCACACACCACTGAATAACATCTTCAATGCACATCTAAAATGATTTCACATAGTTGAATGTATATATATATATAAAGCATGGTTTAACTATATATATATATATATATATATAACATAATTGCTCTTATATGGAAATAATCCATATCAACTCAATGTCTTTTATTTTAATCAAATACTTTACATACCAAATGTACCAACACATTCTATCAACTTATTTATTCGCGAAGCATCACAAGTATCGTAAACTTGATTCAATACCTAACTTTCAAGAGAATACTATAGTAACAAACCTTGACTTATTCATTACCATCATATGTAGACCATTTCTATTCATAAGCATAAGCTCGAATTAACACTCGCTAATATAAAACTCGCTAGACCAAAGGTCCAAGATTTAAACATCGGCATAAAGCACGCTAGGCATTAAAGCTCGAATATCATCAAGACAAGGCACCGCTAGGCATTTAGCAAAACAAATCAGATCACCAAGACGAAGCCCGCTAGGCAACTAAGCCGAATATATCACCCAAGACGAGGCCCACTAGGCATTTAGCCGAAACAAATCACCGAAGACGAAGCACGCTGAGCATTAAGTCTGAATATATCACTCAAGACGAGGCACGCTGGGCATTTAGCTCAAACAAATCAAACGCGAAGCTCGCTAAGCACTAAGCGAAATATATCACCCAAGACGAGGCCCTGCTAGGCATTTAAGCCCGATTATCAAACCAATCAACATTTTCATACACATTACTTAAAGCTAAAATCACATCCACCTCGTATGCTTTATTTTACAATTTCATGTTAAACCAACATAATTATTCACATCACACTCAACAATTAAATTTACTAACATTTCATACCCCACATTCTACCTATCTCCATTTTCTTGCATTCAATACCAATTTTATCATACACTACTTTCGTAAATAATTTCTCAACATAAATTTGTTAAGGACTTACCTCGGTTGTCGATAGGCCATGCGAATCGGCTTATTCAAGAACGCTTTTTCTTTCAATCTAACTCCGCTTTTCTTTTTGCTTTTGATCTAAAACACATTAAATTTAGCTCATTCAAGCACAATTCATCTCAATTTAGTCCCTAAGCACATAAATGGGCAAATTACTATTTTACCCCTAGTATTTCACAACTTTGTAATTTAGTCCTGCTTTGCATAACACACAAAATACACCAAATTAGCTAAAACTATAGAAGGGCGAATACTCACACTAGCACTATAAGTCTATTTATTTCATTTATTTTGCATTTAAGCCTCTCAAATTTTTATCTTTACAATTTAGTCCTATTTACTCAATTTTCACCAAAATTTCAATACAAAACTTATCAATCTTAGTCCTAACATTAAATTTAATTCATCAAACATCAATTATCATATAAGAATACTAATGGCCGAACCTTAGACATGCTCGATTCTAAAATTACAACATGGGTCGGCTACGTTTCGAAGCAACGATATCAAAAACGTAAAAATTTACAAAAATCGAGCTAGATTTCTTACCTTATTAAGCTTGAACAAGGCCGAAAGTTTCAAGGTTTTTCTCCCCTTTTTCTTTTGTGTTTTTCGGCCAAAAGATGAACAATGCATGTGTTCTTATTTTTTATTTTATTAACATATATTAACCATTTTATTTTTAACATAAAACATAATAAAACATAACATAAAATGCCAACACTATTTCATGCATTATGATGGCGCCATTAACTTAAAAATGGGCTATTTGCCCTTTTAATACCTCATATTAAAAAGCCATCATCATTCTAGCACTTTGCACTATAGTATGCAACTTTTACACTTTACGCGATTTAGTCCTTTTTGTTAAATTGAACACATAAACGATCAAATTTTTCTACGAAACTTTCACACACATTAATTCACATATATTCAACACAACATATAATATTTAAATATATTTTAGACTCGGATTCGTGGTCTCGAAACCACCGTTCCGATTAGGGTCAAATTCGGTTTGTTACAACTCTCCCCCCTTTTAGGGTTTTCGTCCCCGAAAATCTTACCGTTAAACAAGGTTGGATATTGTTGCCTCATTGAATCCTCGGCTCCCACGTAGCCTCTTTAACTCGTGACGATTCCATAGGACCTTCACTAACGGAATTCTTTTATTTCTCAACTCTTTTATTTCCGAGCTAAGATACGGATCGGTTCTTCATCATATGTCAAATCGATTGATTTCAATCTCTGCGGTGTGATCACATGAGACGGATCCGATCTATACTTACGAAGCATCGAACGTGAAATACGTCATGTATCTTTTCTAGCTCGGAGGCAATCTCAATCTATAAACAACAGCCCAATACGTTCAATGATTTCATACTACGATAAATCTCTGACTCAACTTGCCTTCCGACTAAATCGGAGTACTTTCTTCCACGGGAAACTTTTAAGAATACACGATCTCCCACCGAAATTCAATGTCTTTACGTTTCAAATCAAGATAGGACTTTTGTCGATCCGATGCGACTTTCAAATTATCTTTGATTATGGCCACTTTCTGCTCACTCTCTTTAATCAAATCAACCCCGTATCTTATTTTCACCGAGCTCATCCAAGATAATGGTGTTCGACATTTTCACCAGTATAAGGCTTCATAAGGTGCCATTTTGATACTTGATTGAAAGTTATTATTATAAGCAAATTCAATCAAAGGTAGGTATCGCTCCCATCGCACCTTCAAACTCGAGAACGCAACATCTCAACATGTCCTCAAGTATTTGAATAGTTCGCCGGATTGACCGTCTGTCTGCGGATGGAAGGTCAGACTAAAATGAAGTTTAGTACCTAAAGCTTCTTGCAACTTCTTCCAAAACCGCGATGTGAATTTCGGGTCTCTGTTTGAAACAATGGAACTCGGTACACCATGCAATCTTACAATCTATGATACGTACATTTCAGCAAGTTTATCAAGTGAATAGTCTATACGTACTGGCACAAAATGAGCTGATTTAGTCAGCCTATCAACTATAACCCAGACGGCATCTTTCCTACTCGGTGTCATATGGAGACCGGATACAAAATCCATTGTGATTCTATCCCATTTCCATTCGTATCATGATTGGTGAAGTAGTCCGGATGGCACTTGATGTTCAACTTTTACTTATCGACAAATTAAACATTTCGAGACAAATTCGATATATCTCGCTTCATGCCCGACCACCAATAACTGCTTTCAAATCATTATACATCTTTGTGCTACCGGATGTAATTGATAATCGACCACCATGGGCCTCACTCGTAATCATCTCAGATCAAATCCGAGTTTTTCTAACACACATTCTGCTTTTAAAATTCAAACACCATTTGCATCAATCAAAAATCGACTCTGCACCTTTTCACAATCAATTGCCTAGCAATCAAATCCTTGTCAACTTTACGTATCCCAAATTTGCTGAATAAACATCGGTCTTGCTTGTAACTCCGCTATGATCGAACCATCACCGCATATAGCTATCCATGCTTTATTGCACGAAGAGCAAACAAAGGATTTCGACTTAACGATCTGCAACAACATTAGCTTTTCCTGATGGTAGTCAATCACTAATTCATAGTCTTTCAACAATTCTAACCATCTGCGTTGTCTCAAATTTAGATCCTTCTGAGTCATTAAATACTTTAGACTTTTATGATCCGAATAAATGTGACATTTCTCGCCGAATAAGTAGTGACGCCAAATTTTCAATGCGAAAACAATGGCTGCAAGCTCTAAGTCAATCGTCGGGTAATTTCTTTCATGCGGCTTCAATTGTCTTGAAGCGTAGGCTACAACTTTGCCTTCCTGCTTCAAAACGCAGCCCAAACCATTTAAAGAAGCATCAGAATAAACAACAAATTCTTTACCCGATTCAGGCTGAACTAACACTGGAGCTTCTGTCAAAAGGGCTTTCAACTGATCAAAACTTTTCTGACACTTTTCTGACCACTCAAACTTGACATCTTTCTGCAATAACTTTGTCAACGGGTAGCTATCATGGAAAACCTTTACAAATCGTCGATAGTAACCCGCAAGTCCCGTAAAACTTCAATCTCGGAAATATTTTTCGTGGCTTCCAATCAAGTATAGTGAGATTTTGTTCGGATCAACTTGAATGCTCGATGTCAAACAACATGTCCCAAAAAGTCGAATTCTTTCATCCGTAACTCACACTTACTAAACTTCGCATACAACTGCCGATTTCGCAAAGTTTGTAGCACTAATCTCGGATGCTTTCGGCGTGCTCAATTTCATTATTAGAGTAGATCAATATGTCATCAATAAACACTACCACAAATCGATCCAAAACCGCCTAAAACCCTATTCATCAAATCCATAAAACAAAGAAAGCATTAGTAAGCCCAAAAGGCATAACCAAAAACTCAAAATGTCCGTACCTCGTCCTAATGCGTGCTTTGGCACATCTCATATCTCGACTCAGAATCGATAATAACCCGATCTCAAATCTATCTTCGAAAATACTGATGCCCCTTTCAACTGATCAAACAAATCATCAATCCGAGGTAACGGGTACTTATTCTTTATAGTTACCTTATTCAGTTGTCGATAATCAATACACATTCGCATCGTTCCATCTTTCTTTTTCACAAAAAGAACTGGTGCACCCCAAGGAGAAAAACTTGGTCGAGCAAAGCCCCTATCTGTTAACTCTTGTAACTGTGCTTTCAACTCTTTTAGCTCAGTAGGTGCCATCCGATATGGAGCTATTGAGATCGGAGTCGTTCCCGGTGCTAATTCAATGCCAAACTCAACCTCTCGTACTGGGGTAAACTCGGTAGTTCTTCAGGAAACACATCCGGTATTCACATACAATCCAGACAGATTCAACTGCTTCTCAAACAATTTATTATCCAAAGACATAAGCCAAATAAGCTTCACACCCTTTTCACATACTTCGGCTAACATCGAGGATATCACTTTGAGGAATCCCACTTAGATCACCGGATTCAATTCTAATGATCTCACCGCTCGATGTCTCAAGTCAATAAGCTTCCTTTTACAATTCACCACCGCATGCGGTTAACTACCCATTCCCAAAATCATATCAAACTCCGAAAGGCAACAAGATTATCGACCGGGAAACAAAATCTCAATCATCAAGGGCACCCTTTACACACTTTATTAACAAACACACATCTACTCGTAGGGTTGGATACATCGAATCACAAATTCAAGAGACTCAACCGGCGTAGTCTTCATCAATACCGTAGTTTCACATACATATGAATGGGTCGAACCGGATCAATCAATGCAATCACAGAGTATCATAAAGGGTGAAAGTACCGTAATGACATTTGGAGAAGATCCTCTAGCTCGAGCAACATAAGCTCTAGCGGAGCTCTAGCTTCAGATCGAATCGCTGCTTTTCGTCCTCTCTCGACTACCACCTACATTGCCGTAATGCTCGGGTGGTCCGCCTCAGGCCGATGCACCGCTTCGGTCTAGAATTCTGTGCGATTCTACTCACCTAACATCGAACATTCTCGAATAAAATGATCCGAGGATCCACATTTAAAGTAGGACCGATCACGAACTCAACTCCCAGTGCCATTTCCCACAATATTTACATTCAACTCGATTTTGTGGAACGTTACCAACACCGCCATCGAGGTAGCTCGGAGCCACCGGGGTCGATCACGCCTAGGTGAATCCGGTAGCTTTATGTCTACTGAAATCATCTCTAAACTTCTTAGATGTGGAATGGAAATTCTTACCGACGGCCTCTTACGGGTATCTCTAGCTTCTGTCTCTTCTACTTTCTTTTCTCCTTCCCGAGCTCTTCAAATTTTGCAAGCTCGCTCAACGAGTGTCACAAACTCTTTGATTTCAAGAATGCCAACAAGCAACTTTAAGTCTTCATTCAAGCCATCTTCAAACCTTTTGCACGTAATGGCTTCAGCTTGATACACACTCCGAGCATATCGGCTCAATCGACAAACTTTCGCTCATATTCAATCCACGGTCATTTGCCCTCGCTTTTAATTCAAGAAACTCTTTACGCTTCGGTCGATGAACCTCTGGTGATATATTTCTTGAACTCATTCTCAAAGAAATCCCATGTCACTTTTTCTTTTGGAACCACTCGATACTAGTGTATTCCACCGGTGATAGGCAAGTCCCGAGCAAGGATATAGCACATTTCAAACATTCGCCCTGAGCGATAGCTCATCAAGTACCCGAATAGTGTTATCAAGCCACAATTTAGCTCGCCTCGCATCATCATTATCATTGGCCTTGAATTCCTCGGCCCCAAATTTCTTAATTTTATCAACAGGGGCCTACTAGATCTCATTGATCTATTATCTGGTGTCAAGGTACCGAGTTGGATTATTCGGGTGGAGGTTGTTGTATGCAGTTGGATTATTCTCGAACAAACCGGGTAAACCATTCATTCATCATTTGGTAGAAGGTTTGTTTAGCCTCTCCTCGTGGTTACCCGTGAATCGTTGAGAGTCTAATGGTGTCGATCCATGCCGAGACCAGCGCAACACTCTCCACATCATCACCTACTATTTATCGGATCTAATCCATTTACTATATAAAATACAATTAAAATTGTCAAGTCACCACACTATCGATATATATAACCAAGGCATGTATAGTTAGATTCACACGCGCTACGGTAGTCCTAGAATCGACTAAACCGTAAGCTCGATACTAATAAATGTAACACCCCTAACCCTTATCCGTCGTCGTATAGGTTACGAGGCATTACCGACAAAACACAGCCCACATAGTCATTTATCATTTTTCATACACAAGTTTATATCAATTTCTATACGATATAACTTCTAAATCCAATAGCAATCATCCGCTAAATCATATTAGTTAAATTTGCACATATGAAACACACAACTAGGTAAAATTAATCATGCTTAGTTACTTATAATACATATACAAACTATGCTTCAAATTTCAACCATATTAATATTATCTATATATCCACATATTCGAATTAATCGATATGCAACAAAGCCATGTTACATGTACTTAATACATATGACTCTAATATTGATGGCGTTTGTATACTTAAAACATTTTGCAGCCTATATCATTACATTCCATACATCAAATATAAGTTATATATCTATTTCATTAGTTGAATATCAAACATATCATTTCATTGCTTCTACACAAGCACATAATAAAACCATTCAAACCATATTACAATAATTATTATGCAATCATATATGCGACTTTAGTAACATTACAACATGGTCGAACATACTATTGATGCATATATATATATAGTGCGATTTTACCCTAAAAACAAAAGCCATATTTAACATTTAAACACAAATAACATTTCAATGTACACCTAATTCGCATATATATTATTATACCTAACTTCATATTTCATCTTATTAACTAATCATTGATTCACCACACCATAATCAAGATCATATGCTTATCCAAAATGAACCAATTATTGTAACCAATTTACAACCATACATGTACGCATACCTATATTAATATTAACATCAACTTGGCACTTTTAACTATCCAATAAAACTATCCAAAACATACCTAAATCATAACCATCATTCACCATTTGGATCCGTATCAAAATAATCAACAAAATAGTCATGAAACATATTCATTACTTATCATTTAGCAACCGAACCTATATAACAAAACATCACAAAATATATACCAAAACATGCTTTCAAAATAAGTTTAGGACATAGCCACATACACACAAGCTTTAACATTATAATCAAGCCATTTTCGCATGGCTATCTATATACAAATTTCAATACCAAACATATAAAAACCAGCCTATACATGCCATAGGTTCAAGTTCAAGCTTTTAAAATACCAAAATAGCGATCGATAGTATGGTTGATGCCTTGACGATCCCGCTGAGCGGTAGCCTTTACCTAATCTATAAAATGAGGAGAACATTACACACAAATAAGTTTACTAACTTAGTAAGTCCCAAGCAAGATTTATGACATATACACACTATATACCATCTTAGCCAATTTCAATGTTCATATATAAATATCAAGCCTTATTCATTGTATACTTGACTTGTAAAACTTATCGAAAGTATCTTGATCGATAAATAAATTCTTATACAATTTCACACACCATCAATAACATCTTCAATGCACATCTAAAATGATTTCACATAGTTGAATGTATATATATATGTAAAGCATGGCTTAACTATATATATATATATATATAACATAATTGCTCTTATATGGAAATAATCCATATCAACTCAATGTCTTTTATTTTAATCAAATACTTTACATACCAAATGTACCAACACATTCTTTCAACTTATTTATTCACGAAGCATCACAAGTATCGTAAACTTGATTCAATACCTAACTTTCAAGAGAATACTATAGTAACAAACCTTGACTTATTCATTACCATCATATATAGACCATTTCTATTCATAAGCATAAGCTCGAATTAACACTCGCTAATATAAAACCCGCTAGACCAAAGGTCCAAGATTTAAACACCCAGATAAAGCCCGCTAGGCATTAAAGCCCGAATATATCACCCAAGACAAGGCCCGCTAGGCATTTAGCCCAAATGATCACCCAAGACGAAGCTCGCTAGGCACTAAGCTCAATATATCACCGAGGCTCGCTAGGCATTTAGCCCAAACAAATCACCAAGACGAAGCCTCGCTAGGCACTAAGCTGAATATATCACCAGCACGAGGCCTGCTAGGCATTTAGCCCGAAACAAATCACCGGCACGAAGCCTGCTAGGCACTAAGCCCGAATATATCACCGGCACGAGGCCTGCTAGGCATTTAAGCCCGATTATCAAACCAATCAACATTTTCATACACATTACTTAAAGCTAAAATCACATCCACCTCGTATGCTTTATTTTACAATTTCATGTTAAACCGAACATAATTATTCACATCACACTCAACAATTAAATTTACTAACATTTCATACCCCACATTCTACTATCTCCATTTTCTTGCATTCAATACCAATTTTATCATACACTACTTTAGTAAATAATTTCTCAACATAAATTTGCTTAAGGACTTACCTCGGTTGTCGATAGTAGTCATGAATCGACTATTCGGTAACCTTCGCTTTCCCCGATCTAACTCCGCTTTTCTTTGCTCTTGATCTAAAACACATTAAATTTAGCTCATTCAAGCACAATTCATCTCAATTTAGTCCCTAAGCACATAAATGGACAAATTACTATTTTACCCTAGTATTTCACAACTTTGTAATTTAGTCCTATTTGCATAACACACAAAATACACCAAATTAGCTAAAACTATACAAGCGCTTTAATACTCACACTAGCACTATAAGTCTATTTCTTTCATTTATTTTGCATTTAAGCCCTCTCAAATTTTTATCTTTACAATTTAGTCCTATTTACTCAATTTTCACCAAAATTTCAATACAAAACTTATCAATCTTAGTCCTAACATTAAATTTAATTCATCAAACATCAATTATCATATAAGAATACTAATGGCCGAACCTTAGACATGCTCAGATTCTAAAATTACAACATGGGTCGACTACGTTTCGAAGCAACGATCTCAAAAACGTAAAAATTTACAAAAATCGAGCTAGATTTCTTACCTTATTAAGCTTGAACAAGGCCGAAAGTTTCAAGGTTTTTCTCCCCTTTTTCTTTTGTGTTTTTCGGCCAAAAGATGAACAATGCATGTGTTCTTATTTTTTTTTTATTTTATTAACATATATTAACATTTTATTTTTAACATAAAACATAATAAAAATATAACATAAAATGCCAACACTATTTCTTGCATTATGATGGCCAGCCATTAACTTAAAAATGGGCTATTTGCCCTTTTAATACCTCATATTAAAAAGCCATCTAGCACTTTGCACTATAGTATGCAACTTTTACACTTTACGCGATTTAGTCCTTTTTGTTAAATTGAACACACAAACGATCAAATTTTTCTACGAAACTTTCACACACATTAATTCACATATATTCAACACAACATATAATATTTAAATATATTTTAGACTAGGATTTGTGGTCCCGAAACCACCGTTCCGATTAGGGTCAAATTCGGTCTATTACACTTATTTGCAAAGATTGAAAATGTATGATAAATGCATGAAATAGTTGAAATTATGAGCAGTTGTAAGAGTAATAAATGTTCAGCTGGGCTTGTTTAATGAGAAAATATGATGAAAAATAATTTACAAGCTTAGGGGTAAAATTGTAATTTTTGCCATAATACAAAGACAACATGGTCATTTTTGCCTAAGTAGAGATTATGATGTAATGTGGTTATAAAATGATTGAATGAGTGAAATTTTTGATGTTGTAGATCAAGAAGAGCGCGAAATTAATCTTGACAGGGGAAAAGGTAATGTTTCAGATTAAACCGCAAACTAACACGTTTTGCACCGAGGTAAGTTTATGTGTAAACAATGCATTTTAAATATACATGGTGATTACTTATTGGTGCATTGTAAGATTGAGAATATATATATGACTCAAATAAGTTGAATTAGATATGTGTGGAATATTACCCGTAGTAATTAATGGTGGACTGTGTGCGATACCACCTTAATTATTCTTGTTAGTGGGCTATGTGCGATACCATCATGTTATTCATGTACGATGGGCTGTGTGCAATACCATCGTTTATAGTATCATTTGGTGGGCTATGTGCGATACCACCGTGAATATTCTTATCTGTGGGCTATGTACGATACCACCGTAAATATTCTTATTGGTGGGCTATGTGCGATACCACCCTGTTAAAGATTAATGGTGGGCTAAGTGAGGAACCACTGAGTGTTTGGCATTGCTATGAATGATTTATTGTGAAATTGCTGTGTGTTGTATCATGTGATATTGTGGTAATAGGTGCAGGAATATATGTTAATGAATGTGAGCATTATGTTGTGATATGGTTGAAATGTGGTAAGAGATGAATGAGTAAGCATGATCTAGAATTGTGAAATGCTATTTATTGATTAGCATATAGTATGATGTTTTTGGTTTACATGTAAACTTACTAAGCTTTAAGCTTACTCCCTTTCTTTTCCCTTGTTTTATAGTGTTTAAAGAGCCGGGTCGGGATACGAAGATAATTAGAAGACGACCTACACTATCAACTCATCTCGGTATATTTAGAACTAATATTTTGAGAATGGTAATGGCATGTATAGGGGCTAGATTAGGTACATTATTTTGTTATTATAGCCAATTGTATTGGCTCCTTATAGATGAAATCTTTTGTATATTGCCATAGTAAATGGCTCTTTATTATCGATCAATGATAAGAAGAGGTTATTCATAATTGTGTAGTGTATATGAATGGTTTGTTTGGCTATGAAAATGCATGATTGAATAGTTGGTGGAGGGTGAATTAGGCTTGAGTGAGTTAGGGTGATGAAAGAGCTTAGTAAATAGCCTTGTTCCTGTCCTCACGGATAGACACACAGGCTTGTATCTAGGCCGTGTGTGACACACGATTAATTGCATGGGTGTGTGAGTAGGTCGTGTGTCCCCTTGCATGTTAGAATTTCAAGTCAGTAAGCTCTGTATTAAACACACTGGCAGAGACATGGCCATGTGTCTCAGCCATGTAAGAGGCACAACCACGGACATGGGCGTGTGCCCAGGCCGTGTGAAGTCTGCACCTTGAATTTGGAATTTAAATTACCACACGGTTGAAGCACACGGGCGTGTGACAGGCTGTGTGGAATAAGTCAGTGTCGACCACGAGTACAACACACGAGTGTATGGCTGACCGTGTGATGCAAGTCAATGTCGACCACAGGTGCAAAGCATGGACGTGTGAAATACCACACGAGTGTGTGGCCCCTATTCAAGTACAATTTTCATAAGTGCATGCAAGTTCCCGATTTATTTTCAACACCTTCCGGAAGTGTGTTTAGGGCCTCGTAGGCCCATTGTAAGGATTTTAGATATGTGAATGGGAAAGATTTAAATTGGTAATGAAATTTTGGTAACCCAAAGTTGTATGACCATGTGAGTTAAGTACGGTAATGCCTCGTACCTGGTTCCGGCGTAGAATACGGGTAAGGGGTGTTACAGATGTAGCACCAAAATAGCCTAGCACCTACCTCGTTGATTCCCTCTAGGACCTACAAACAAGCAAGAAACAGAAACCAAACAAGGCAACAGAGCAAGAAACAACAAAAGCTATAGAAAGCAAATAGTATAATGTAATTTGTTCGGCTATATAAGCCCAGCAACACCAATGTATTTACAAGACAGAGAATCAAATACAAAAAAAAAAAAAGATTCTGAAGAAAAACCAGTTTAAAAACACAAAAATATCAAAGGTGCTTCTTTTTTTTTCATCTTATGCTTTTCAAGAGAAATAAATAATAAAATAACAATAAGAATCTCACCCCTAACGTTTTTTTCCTCCTCTGTCGTAGTTGCTAAAGCAAAATACCCAAGACCCTTGCGGGTTCTGATGAGGATTCAAAAGGGCAACAAAACAGACGAATTTTACATACTTTTTTTATAAAAATAGGGTCTGATCTATTTTTTTTAAAAAAAGAAAAAGGACTGAAAAGGGTTCAAAAAGGCCGATTTTTCTACCTTCGGCCACCATCTACTGCGGGATCACGGCGGAACCCTAGGCTGAAGCCATGGCCGGACGAGGCCGAGCGTAGAGAAAAAAAGGGACCCTTCTTTTTTAAAAAATTGGTTAAAATGTTTTTTAAAACATTTTCGGCCTTAAATAGGGGTGGTGAAACGACGTCGTTTCACTTAGACGTTTTAACACTGAAACGGCGTCGTTTTGAGTTGGATCGGACAAACCCGACCCGAACCGCCTAGGATCTGCGTGTTTTTTAGCGGAAGGGCTATTTGAGCTTTTTGCCCTTGCGCTTTTTTATTATTTTACAATCAAGTCCTTTTTATCTTTAAATTTGACCCTATAATTTGCATCGGTTTCATTTTAGTCCAGTTTAAAACGATGCGTTTCGGGGGACGGGGATATTTCCCCATCTGGTCCCTCTTTTTTTGGGCATTACATTGGGGCCCTGATTCGCTTTTTTTCTTTTAAATTTGGACATTTAATTTTATTTCTCTCTTAATTTAGTCCCTTTAATGTCTTATTTATAATTTGGCCTCTCAATTTTTTTATTTCCAATTTAATATCAGTTCTTATATATTTATATGTATTATTTTCATACATTTATTTATTTATTGGCATATGCATATATTCTTTTATTTTTCATCATTGTTATGTATATTTTATTTCTTTATTTGTTCATTTTATTTATTTTGTGCATTTTACCTTATTTCATTAATTTATTATTATTATTATTATTATTATTATTATTATTATTATTATTATTATTATTATTATTTAATCCCAAAGTGATCTTCATTCACCTAATTTTCACCATTTATAGATTCATTTATTTTTTTATATATTATTTTATTTATTATTTATCGATTAGTTATTTTACTCATTTATTATTTATTTATTTATTTGTTCTTTACTTTTTAGTATTTTAAATTCTTTTCTTTTCTTCTTCTTTATTTTGTGTATTTTACTTTATTTCATTTTTATTTATCATTATTATTATTATCCTTATTATTATTATTACTATTGTTATTAGTTTATGTTTAGATTATCGATGTTAGAACTAATGCACCATCTTATTTACTTATCTACTTATTATCCTCTTATATGTATAATATATATATATATATATATATATATATATATATATATATATATGTAATACCCATATTTTCTTTATTTATTTGTGCACTTATCATCTGCATTATTTTTTACATCATTTTAAATATTATGTTTATAACGTTTTAAATATTATATTAGTTTTCACCTAAAATTCCTAAAAAGAGGAAAATTTTAAAAATAGGCAATGTTCTGTATTCGAAAGATTCGATAAAATCGTGCCTTAACTTATGGGATTTTGATTCTTTTCGTTGAATTCAAACAATTGAATATCCTTTTAAAAATTAAAACACGTGAAATTTCAAACAAAAAAAGCCAAATTATTCTCAAGGATTCGAAGTGTCATGTCCTACCTTACGGGATATGACGTATAGTTGCCTCGAGATAAAAAGGTCTTCAATATTTTTGACTCATTTCAAGCAAATTTTAAATTAAAATAACATGAGGATTGTAGTTCAATTTCTTTCCGAGTTTTCAACTTTCGACGTAAAGACATCAAATAATCAATTAGGTACCAATTTTGGGCGTAACGAGAGTGCTAAACCTTCCTCATACGTAACCGACTCCCGAACCCTTTTTTTGGATTATTGTAGACCAAAAACATTATTTTAATAAATCAAACATTTTATTAAAACGATCAAATTTACGAGTGATAAACCGTGAAAGTAACATATTTTAATCTTGCATTTAGTATGCTTTTGGATGAATTTATCCTTAATTTATGTAAAAAGGTGCTCTTAATCCTTTCTTTTTATGTCTTATACTCAAGAAAGCACCCAAGGATAAAAAGGACGCAAAACAGGTTTAAAACGGACCAAAGTGGGCCAACCCAAGAAGTCGGCACGGCCTGGACTTCATGCCACACGGCCGTGCCCCAATATTTAGATTGCACACGGTCACACCCTGATTTACATGACCGTGCCTCGTCGACAAAAAGTCTAATACGGCCTAACCTCGATGTACACGGCGATGCCCCAATTGGCGCACTCAAGCACGGCCTCTACCAGATATTGCACGAAGGCGTGTCATAGCCGTGCCTAAATCGATGAATGGAGACACGGGCTGGACCACGATTTACACGGCATGTCAAGGCCGTGCCCTCGCCATGAGAAAGAGCAATTTCACTCGGAATTGGATGCTTAGAGCCCAAGAAACGCAATCCTAAGTCCACTCAAACACTTAGGACGAATTTCACTTGAATTACGAGTACTTATGAGCCAAGTAAAGCATCCCAAACGTCTATATAAACAATCTAAGGTAGCAATTCAAGGGCGGTAGGTTTTAGCAGAGTTTTCTGCCAGAGCTTTACTCTTTTAGGGAATTACTCGAAGATAGCCAGTTGATCCATCTTGAAGAGTCGGAATTCTACTCAAGACGGAGGATCTCTCCTTCAATTCCTTCAAGGGGTTTTAGGGATTTCTTATGTTTTGTTTTATCTTTTCTCTTGAGATGTTTTCTTATTTTATTATGAACTAGATCCTTCAGATACCTGAAGGGGATGAAACCTATGATGGATTTTGTTATTTGATTTATTGGTTTATATGATAAATACTTAGTTTGTTCTTAATTATGTTGCTTAATTTAATCTGATGTGCATAGGTGGAGGAGGAATAGACCCTGCCTAAGAGTAGATCTAGCATAATTAAGCGAAATTGATCGGGCGCCTAGAGATAGGGTTACGAGATTTTACCGGATTAGGGTGAAACCTAATATGGGAGTCCATTGATCGATTTACTGCTTCCTTAGGGGGTTATTATAAGAGAATGAGAGTTTCACTAATTAACCTAAGGTTAGACGTTATTCGCTTTGAGAGAAAGTTTAATATAGGTTAGGGAGTCTCACGGATCAAGCTAAGTAAAAGAAATCATATGAATTGAAAGTTAGATAATAAGTGAAGTCATAGGTGGATTCTTCCCGAGGGTATCATCTTTATCAACTGAGTTTTCCAAAGTCTTTTCCCAGTTTATTCTTTTGTCTTTGCATTTAGTTTAAGTATTTCATTAGTCTTAGATAAGTTAATTAATCACTCCATATTTAAGGCTAAATAATAGGAAGAAAGTGAGTAGTAGTACTTTTAGGTTCCTTGGGTTCGATAAGATATTATTGCCAAAGCTATACTACTGTTCGACAGGTGCAGTTGCCTCTATCGTTGTCATAGTTAGTCTACAGGTTTGATTATCTTTTATAAATTTTAAAACTAGACTATTTTGCAACGATCAACGAGGTGATCCGATCACACCACATAAAAAAGGATTGGTGGCGACTCCCGTTTTTTGTTTTCATTTTTTAAATAAAAGTCGACCTTTAAAAAAATGGTTTCGACATCATCATCTGAAAAGGAAGAGGAAGCAACAACTGCATCACCAATAACAGTATAACCCTGCAAAACATATAACTTGGCAGTCTTTCTCTACCCTTTCATCACAACGAGGGAACCTTAAGAAATCTTCGAAATCCAACTTTCAGCTGTGTATTTGTACCTTTTTGAATCAAGAGTGCATAACGAAATTAAATTTCTTTTCAATTCTGGAACATGTCGTACGTCATTAAGTATTCTGACAACTCCATCAAACATCTTAACTTTAATTGTTCCAAAATCTGCGATTTTACACGAAGCATTATTTTCCATCAAAATAACACCTTCAGACACTGTTTCTTAAGTTGTAAACCAATCCTGATTGGGACTCATGTGGAAGGTGTAACCTGAATCAAGTATCCACTCCTCGCTCACTTTAGAATTGTTCACAGAAACAACTAGAAGTTCACCATTATTGTAGTCTTCTACAACATCAGCTTCACCGAAATTTTCTAGTTGTTTTCCCTTTTGATTCATAGCCTCCCTTTTGATCTTATTTTGTATCTTATAGTTCTCAGATTTAATGTTCCCTTTCTTCTTGCAGAAGTTACAAGTTTTACCTTTGTTTGAATACTTCGATCTACCGTTAGATTTACCGCGAGGATTCCGTTCCCGTGTCCTTCCAAGATCATCATCAGCATTTCGATCTTGTCTCCCACGAACAATGGGACCCTATCCTTGAGAGTCAGTTTTAACCACAAGATGCTTCATCTTATCATATGAGGTCAAAGAATCATAAACCTCATCAACTATGAGAGACTCGCGGCTATATAAAATCGTTTCTCTAAAGGTTGAATAAGACGAGGGCAACGAACAAAGTAGAAACCCTAGATCTTCCTTATCATACTGAACCTTTATGGCCTCCAAGTTTGAGAGAATTTCTTTAAACACTGTTAAGTGTTCGTGCACAGACGCACCTTCCTTCAAACGATGAGCATAAAGACGTTGCTTCATATGCAACTTGCTGGTTAAAGTTTTCGACATACATATTTGTTCTAGCCTCTTCCATAATGCAGCAGCGGTCTTCTCCTTTATCACATCCTGCAAAATTTCGTTAGACAAATGTAGATGTAACTGTGTTAACATCTTTTGATCCTTGCGCTTCTTCTCTTCCTCCGTCAATGTCGAAGGCATCTTATCTACCCCTAGCAAGGCTTTCTCTAAATCCATCTGTGCAAGAACTGACTGCATCTTTATCTGTCACAACGCGAATCTGGTGTTGCGATCCAACAACGGAATTTCATGCTTCAAAGACGCCATTACCATGATTGAGGTGAAAAACCCGAAAGCTCGGATAACAATTTGTGAAAAATATAACGTCGGTAATGACAATATATCGCAAAGAAAAGAGAAATAAAAATTAAAGAACACACAAATTTTACGTGGAAACCTTTTCGAGAAAAAAACCACGGGCAGAGGAGAAGAAAATTCAGTATGTCGAATTCGAATCATTACAGGAGGAATAGACAATGTCTATTTATAGGCTTATAAAACCATATTCTAATAGGAGTGTAATAAGATTGAAACACCTTATTCTAATCAATATCAAATAGGTGGAGTTTAATAAGCTTTAAAAAACCTTATTTAAAATAAAATAAAAGAAGTGTAGTTCTATAGGATTCTTCTTTATTTTATTTAAATAAAGATTCGAGTCATTTAATTCTAACATTTGGTAATACACAATTCTTTACCAATCAATTGAATGGTTTTATATCATTTTGAAAAGTTAGTATACAAATAATCTAGATTTATTATACAAATGTTATTTCCAAAATAGAAAGCACAAAGATTAAATTAAAAATAATTTAATGTTTTTATTTGATACACACAATCAAATTAATGCATCTCACGAGTATATAAAAGAAGAAATAAAAGTATATTTGGGTTAATTTTTGAGTTTCAAAATAAATTTTAATTACATTAAAAGTAAGTCTCCTTTTAAATTTAGTTTTAAATAAGAGTCTTATTTTTAATATATATTTTTAAATTTATATTTAAAGTGAATCTCATTTTAAATATAATTAAGTGAGTCTCTTTTTTAATTTATATACACAATATAAAGAAGGAACAAAAATATTGATATGGAAACATTAAGTTCTAGGTTATCTTTTGAATTACAAAACACTTCTTTTAGTTATATTTAAAGTGGATCTCATTTTGTAATTGATTTTATAATAAATTATATTAATTATTAAATACAATAAAATAAAATTATTATTTGACAGACTAATTGTGAAGTTTTTTAACTGAATAAGTCGGTTTAAGAAATCGTCATGTGTCTTATTATTATTTTTGTAAATATCAATTAATTACATTTGGCAGTTTCTTAAGTTCTCTTGTGGAGTTATAAAACTTCATTGTCAGTGTATCAAATAACAATTGTAATGACCCAAAATTCATGATATCAAAAAGGTACATTATCGGGCCTTCATTTTAGTGAAACGGGTTCGTAAATATTTATTAAAAATATTTACGAAACTAGTTGTGTGTTTAATTATGTTTTAGTTAGGTGAATTAACTAGAATTAAGAATAATTAGGAAAAGAACTAAATTGAAATAGGTGTGAAAGTTTAATTAAATATCAAAAGAAAATAAACGGGACTAAATAGGAAATTATGCCTAATGCATTACATGAGGCGGCAAACATGATAAAAATCTTAGATTTTTATTATGTTTAAAACTATATAAATATATTATTTAGTTATAAAGTATATTATATTAATTTATAAAAATTATAATATAACATTATTATACTACAAATAAATAAAATAATAACAAATGTATGATGATAAAATTATACATGTGTAATGATAATAATATATATGTACACTTGTAATATAAAATATCTTATACTTATGTTAATTAAATAATAAAACATGCAGCAAATGAAATAAACTAAGTGAAACAAGAAGGAAGGAAAGAACAGAATAGAGACGAAATAGAAATAAAGAAAAGAGAAAAGAAAATAAAAGGAGAATTAGGGTTCTAAAGCTTCAAGCTTAATTTGGTAAGTCAATTTAGTTCCTTTTCTTATAATTTTGATATTTTTGGAGTCTTAGAACAAAGTATTATTGGACTTATGTTAAAATTTTGGAAGTTATTAGATTTTTAGACATAGTTCATGTTGAACAAATTGATGAATTACGAGTTAATTGATAGAATTTTTAGTTGGAATTGGAAAAAGGATTAAATTGTGAAATAGATTATAAATTTTGAGTGTTAGGGACCAAATTGTAATAAATTGAATTTTGGGTCTTATGATGAAAATTAGATAGTTAAGTTTAAGTTTAGGTGAAATTTGAGTAAAAATATAGTATGAATTGAAATAGAAAAATGGATGAATATAGTTAGGACTAAATTGGAATTAAGGTAAAAGTTGAATAGGAAATTTAAGTATTTGATGTGAAATAGTGTTATATTAATAATTTTAAATTGATTTAATTTTTAGTAGCCAATGTTACACGGAGACATCTACGAAGAAAGGGAAGGAAAAAGTGGATGAGGATTGAATCGAGAAAATCTTCGGTTTGTATTACTATAATTCAAGCTATTTATTATCAAATGTTAAATTTAAATTATGTGTATGATAAGTGAATTATGAGGTAAGTGTCATTATTGAATCGAATGGAAATTGAATTAAATGATAAATATGTATTGGCATTGAATCAAATATTGACTAGAAAGTGGAAAAGTGAATTTGAATTGAATTGTGATTGAATTTAAAGTGAATTTGAAATTGAAAAGTGAATTGGAAACCTTATTAACTAGTCGGTCTAAGTCGGATATAGTTGGCATGCCATAGGATTGGAAGTGTTCAGGGATTCTTCGACCTCGAGTCGATGAGACACTGGGTGTCATTATATTACTTCGGATAGATTCGATAAGGTACTGGGTACCAACTTACTTCGGCTTGGCCGATGAGACACTGAGTGTCAATTATCTGCTTTGAACTATCCGATGAGGCACTAGGTGCCATACTGAAGTGTTTGGTTGGATCCGTGTATCCATCAAAGTCCGATTCTTGTTAATAGGAGTAAATAAATGAAATAGCAAAATTGAATGAAAATGAATGATCTTGTTTATAAAAAGAAAAGTGAATTGAAATTAAGAAATGAAAATGAAATGAACGAATCAAAGGTTCATGAAGTGATTGATATTCAAATGAGATGTTATATGATATCAAATTGATGAATAGCCAAATTGAGTTGCTATTGTTAAAAAGTGAAAGTTAAATATGAAATATTTTATTTATGAATTAATTGTTATATAATTTGATATGTTTATTTGTTACTTTACTTTAATAATTTGAATTATAGTAATACCACTAAGTATAACTATACTCAGCGCACGGTTGATTCTGTGCGCAAGTTAGTAGAAGTCAAACGTTTCGGTCTAGCAACCAGAGCCTATCCAGACCTCAAAAACTTGGTGATGTATATTTCTTTTTGGTAAATGTGGCATGTACCTAGGTTATGTATGTTTGTTATGGTGGATTTGGTTGTAAAAGATGACATATGTTGTTTTGAATGGTCATATGAAAGGATATGAAGACAAAATGGCACATATGATACTAAACTTTGAAATGGAATAGAATGAAATTTCTAAACTAATTTTAACGTTGCTTGTGAATGTTTAGTGAATAGATTATCATGTTGATGTCTTGATATGTTTTAAATGTATTTGTATATTAAAATTGAATTAGTTGTGATATTGGTTTGAATTGGTTGCGATTTAAAATTTGCAGGATTGGTTAGGTTATTGTAAAGGGGTTATATTGAGTCCACACGGCCTGGCACACAGGCGTGTGAGCCCTGTACTTAGGAAAAATTTTAGAATTTCACGAAAAATTTCCCGAGCACCCAAATTGGTCCCGATTCACTTCTAATACGTATTTTGGGCCTCGAAGGTCCATAAAATGGACATTATGATTGTTTTATAGTATGTTATATATTTATTTGTATATTGTTTCGTAAATTGTTTGAAAGGTCCGGTAATGTCCCGTAACCCTATTCTGGCGACGATTTAGGGTTGGGGTGTTACAACAATCCATAAAATAAATATTAGTTTTTTTTTGTATTATCCATGTCTATTTTATAGTTCATGTTCAGGGTTCGTGGTTGCCCTTTTAACCCTATTGTTTCCAATGTTCGAAATTGTGTCTCTCTTTGAGTGTGTAATGTATTTTACCATTGACATTTTTTAAAACAAGTAAATACATTATTTTATCTCATTTAAACTAAGAAAAATATAATGGTGTAATCTTTAGTAAAAATAGAATTTGTAGCGTCTCTATTTCTTTTTAATAATTTACAATGTCATAAGTTTATATTATTATTTATTTATTTATAAATAAAATTAAATAAAAGTATTTTAAAAATTAACTGAGATTCAGATCAAACCAAACAAAAATATATTTAATATCCTTTTTTACATTTAATTTAATTAAATCAATTAAATTTAATTATTTAATATACATTTGCTTTTAATTCATTTTCATATTTATTTTAATTAAAATAAATAAATCAAATTTATTTATAAACTTTTTATCCATTTAATGTAGCAATTGTACTTATGATTTTTTTTTATGAACATATGAGTTTATATTTTATTTAAAAAAATCATTTTAATATTATATATTCAAGCTAATGAAACAAACAATTTATGTATTTCTATGGGATAAAGGGTTTCAGAAGTTAGAGTTGGAGTGCGACAATTGCTTATTGATTTAGACCATTCTTACTGGAGGTGCCACGGATAGTAGGATGAAGGAATTAAGAATGTTACATAGTATGCTTATTTGTCCTTGGGAAGTTCGTGTAAGACATATTCTTCGAGCCCAGAATGTTATGATAGATCGGTTGAAAAATTTTATAAGTCCAGAGTTGATAAGATTTGATTTGATAGAAGATCTCCGCTATCAGTTAGAGAACTACTTATGGTGGAGTCCAATCTCACTAGTTTGAATTAGATTATAATTTTATTTTGCTGTTGCTTTTTTATTTAATAAAAAATAATTTATGTAGTTGTATAAAATTTTAAACAAAACTCTTCAATTAAAAAAAATAAATATATTTTAATTAATTTGTACTATTAATCGGTGCATCGCATAGATATTTTATATAAATGGGGTCTAACTTTGGTTCCATGAGTCGCTGACCTATCAAAATATTTGTTTAATTGAAAAAAGAAAATGAAACATTACTGTCAAGCTTCTAACAACATGATACATGTATTTAACCTGCTAAAAGATTCTCAATAAATCATTTACAAATTAGTATCAATTAACCATCCCTATTATATTTGATTTGATGCCATCTTATTAATAAATCTCCCCCAGTTGATTTATTTCTTGTGTTCTAATCTACAGCTGTTTTGCATTTAATAATGCATGCTTTTTTTTTTTGATTCTTTTGGTAGCGCCACCCCAAGTCCTTTATCACAATCATAATATCAACTAACAATATATCTTAGGGATTTTTTTTTCTAAATTTCTTTTATCTTATAAAAATTACAAAATTAGTTGTTTTAAGTTATTATAATTTAAAAATTAAGAGTGAGTTCCCTCTTGAGAACCAAGAGTGCTTTTCACAAGAGTCCTAGAGAGGGTGGTAACTACTGCAGTCTAGGATGGCGGAGGGTGGTGGCGATGAGAGGGACAGTGGTGAGGAAGTCTCAATGTTAGCAGAAGAACTAGTCCAATTATCTATTAAACGATCTATGGTGGTGCCAGACACAAGGCCGACTCTAGTTTGTTCAGTATGGACAAGAAAACCTTATAATCCGGATAGTCTAAGAGCGCAATTGAAGAGCTTATGGAAAACTAAAAGAAAGTTTGAAATCAAGTCGACAGGACAAAATCTTTTCTTAATCATCTTTGATTTGAAGGATGACTTGGAGTTGATCACGGAAGGGCATCCTTGGTTGTTCCGTAAGTATCTAATCTTGTTTGAACGTTTATGAAATTCAACTGATAGGGATAGTATTACACTTACGTCTTCACCGTTTTGGATTAAAATTGGTCCTATGTTACCTGATTTTGATAAGAAGGATCTTATGCATGCCATTAGATGTACTTTTGGTAGACTAATTAGATCTAAAATTAAGGAGGATTTCTATAGAATTAGGGTTAATCTTGATGTTTAAAATCCACTTAGAAGAGGGGTGTTTGTGTCAACTGATAATGGTGTTAAGACGTGGATTGCTTTTAAATATGAGAAATTGCCAGTATTTTGTTTTGGGTGTGGCAGGTTGGATAATAGCTTGAATGATTGTCAACAGATAAAACCTGCAGAAAAAGAAAAAGTCAAAGAGGATCCTCCTTTTCTATTGCATTAAAAGTAGAATCAAAAGCAATGGGAAATTTTTTTTTAAAAATTAATGCTTTTGCGAAGAAGACAGGGGTGCAGCACAATTACACAGGAAACTTAAGTAGTTTTATTGTAGGAGAAAAGAAGTCTGAAGCTGCTGTGTTGGAAGACATAAGAAAAATAGGCAGGATATTGGAAAGTTGGAAGGAAGGACTCATAAACCAAGAGGAGATACTTAAATCACGGGGATGGACAAACAGATGGGAGTTTTTGACAGTGAAAAGAAAGCAGAAGCGCCTATCAAGAAGCCATGTTGGAAAAGGGTGGAGGCAGTAAGGTGTGTTGAGAAAAGGAAGGATGTGAATGTTACGGGTAAAAGGAAATTTGCAGCAGGCATTGATAAGGTGGACTATTCAAGGTCGACAAACAATGTGTTAGTTAAAAAACAGAAAAATGAAGATCTGATTGAAAAGGGGGTGGATTGTATGGAGGTTTCATATGTCAATGGTGAACAGGTTCATGTTTCAACATATTAGGATCGGTGACTGCCAACGGGCAAGCTGACCGGGAGTAATGAAAACTATTAGTTGGAATGTTCGTGGGTTGGGGAGCTCATGAACGGTTCGAAGGCTGCATTATTTAATTAAGCAGCAACATCCCCAAATGGTCTTCTTAATGGAGACTAAACTAGATCAAATGCGCATGGAGGGGGTTCGAAGGAAGTGTGGTATCACAAATGGCATTGATGTTGAGGCATAAGGGTCTAGGGGTGGATTGTGTCTTGCATGGAAGGGGGATATTGATGCCAAAATAAGAAGTTATTCAAAATGGCATATAGATGCTATTATAAGGGGAGTGACTGGGCAAGATGATTGGAGATTTACGGGTTTTTACGGGTCGCCATATTTGAAGTATAAGAACATAGCTTAGAATGTGCTTCGAAGATTGAGCTCTGAAAATACTCATCCTTGGTTGGTGGCTGGTGATTTTAATGAGATATTATTTGGCTTTGAGAAGAAGGGCGGAGGTATGAGAGACCAGGGTAGAATGGATGCTTTTCGAGATATTTTAGAGGAATGCCAATTGCTGGATATTGGATACTCTGGGACTTGGTTCACGTGGGAACGAGGAAACCTTCTAGAAACAAATATTAGGGAGCGATTGGATAGGGGAGTCACAAATGAAAAATGGATCACTTTTTTTCCACTGGGCAGAGTGTAACATCTTTCATTTTCTATGTCAGATCATTGTCCTTTACTCATTAGTATAGAATACCCGAAAAGTCATTCTGTTCAATAAAAATTTCACTTTGAATCTTGGTGGGCGATGGAGGATTCTACTAAAATGTCATTAAGGAAGTATGGGAAGGCAATTCGAATCTTTATTGCCGAAATTACAGATTTTGCAGAATAGATTAAAAGTGTGGGCACTATCAATCAAAAACAAGAAGGAAGATTGGAAGAGGAGATTAGAAAAAGAATTTGAGTTTTTGTTAAATGAAGAACGAGATGATGAGATCTTGGCAAGGATAATTGATACCAAAATCCATTTAAACATGGAAATTGACAAAGATGAAATGTACTGGGAGCAAAGAGCAAGAGCAAATTGGCTTAGACTTGGTGATAAAAATTCAGCTTTCTTTCATAAATGTGCAACAGCTCGTCGACGAACAAATTCAATTTCCAAGTTAATTTCAGAAGATGGGAGTGAGATCACTAAAGAAGCTGAAATTAACAAGACAACAATAAATTTTTTCAGATAACTATTCACATCAAAGGGAGTTACGAACGTAGATAAAGTGATAGATGGTATCAAAGTGAGCATCACAGACGAAATGAATACAGGTCTATTATCGCCATTTAGAGCAGAAGAAGTTTGGACAGCTTTGAAAGAAATAAGCCCAACTAAGGCTCCAGGCCTAGATGGATTCCAAGCACTGTTTTTCCAGAGGTATTGAAATATAGTAGGAAAGGACGCCACGGAATACTGTTTAGAAATTTTAAATGAAGACCAGGGGTTGAAGCAGTAAATTATACAGACACAGTGCTCATTCTTAAAATTCCACACCCGACAACCTTGGTTAACTTTTGACCTATAAGTCTTTGTTCAGTTATTTACAAAATTGTCGTTAAAAAAGTGGCAAACAGATTACGAGGGGTAATAGGAAGTCAGATTGACAAAGTACAAAGTGCGTTTGTTCCGGTAGATTGATCTCGATAATGTCTTTGTTAGCATATGAAATCCTAGATACTTTTAAGAAAAACGAACGGGGCAGAAGGGTTATATGGCGGTCAAGCTCGATATGAGCAAGGCTTATGATAGGGTGGAGTGGGATTTCGTCAAAAGAGTGATGTTAAGAATGGGTTTTACACAGAAGTGGGTGGATCTTATTATGAAATGCATCACAACAGTTTTTTATTTAGTTATTACCAATGGAGAAAGGGGCAGCATTTTTCATTCCTCTAGAGGTCTTAGACAGGTGATCCTTTAAGCCCTTTCTTATTTCTTATTTGCAGCGAAGGGCTTTCATCTTTGTTGAGATTGGCACAGAAGCAAGGTGTGTTAAAAGGAGTAAAAGCGAGCAGGATGGGCCTAGAGATCTCCCATCTGCTCTTTGCAAATGACTGTATAATGTTCAGTGAAGCTTCAGAGAAGGGCGCTAGGATTTTGAAGGAAATTTTGAAGGAATATGAGAGCTATTCTGGCAGTGCGTTAACTTCAGCAAATCTACAATTTTCTACAGCTCTAACACAAGAAATGAGAAACGAGAAAAGACGTCTAGAGTTCTTGGAGTTAGGGGTTCTATGTGTCTAGAAAAATACTTAGGGCTCCCAAATGTCGTTGGTCGAAGAAAAAGAAGGCGTTTCAGAGTATAATTGACAGAATTACGCAGAGAATTGATGGGTGGAGTACCAGGATGCTTTCACAAGGGGGCAAGGAAGTTTTTATAAAATCTGTGTTGCAGGCAATTTCCACATATGCTATGTCCTGTTTTTTCTTGCCTAAAGCTCTATGTGAGATGATTGAGAACAAAATTGCGAAGTATTGGTGGCAAAAAATAGGAGGAAAACATAGAATTCACTAGTGTCAATGGAGATATTTGTGTCGTCCGAAGGAAGAAGGTGGTTTGGGGTTTTGAAACATGGCGCAATTTAACATTACTTTACTGGCTAAACAAGGGTGGAGGCTGTTAATTTATCCATATTTGTTAGTGGCTCAAGTCTTTAAAGCAAAATATTTCCCAACAGGTGACTTTCTCAATTCAAGTTTGGGCCATTCAGGTTCTTATGTTTAGCGTAGTATATGGGCGACTAAAGCTATTGTAGAAAAGGGTATGTTTTGGAGAGTAGGTACGGGCACACATATTTTAGTTCAGAATGATGTTTGGATCCCAAATTGCAGTAATGTTAATTTAGTTTCCAATGATCATAATTTGCATGGTGTGACAGTTGTGCAATTCATAAACAGTCATGACAGAGTATGGGATAGGGATTTAATTGTTAATACCTTCCAAGTAGAAACAGCTGAACGGATCCTTCGCATCCCGTTGGCACTGGAACCGCACGAGGACTTTTGGGTATGGAGTGGCGAATCGTCTGGTGAGTTCTCCGTTCGAAGCGCTTATAAACTATTACAACAAATGGATCCTACAACTTACGCTTTATAGAACCTCTACACAGATTTCTATACAAAACTCTGGGAAATAAAACTACCCTTGAAAATTAAAATGCTAATTTGGAGAATCTTCTGGAACTTTCTACCGACTAAAGTTAATCTGGCAGTTAGGGGAGTAGCAAGACACATTTTTTGTCCTCGATATGGTGAAGGGGAAGAAGACATGAATCATATTTTCCGTGCATGTCCTGTTTCGAAATCAGTATGGCAAGATTTGTCAGATCCAAGCTATACGATGTTCTCAAATGAAGATTTCTTAGAATGGCTTACCAAGTTGTTGGTCTTTCTCCCCTCCAGAAAACGTAGAATCTTTTGTGGAACGTTGTGGGTCATATGGGGTGATAGAAATTCTCGTATCCATAAACAACAAAGCAGATTTAGTCAGGAAATGGTGAGTTTTGTTTATGGGTATCTTAAAGAACTAGACGGACTCAAAACAGTAAATCAAAAGACCATGTATTTTGAGGTAAAATGGCAACACCCACCTGGTCAAATATTGAAGATAAATTTCGACGGAGCGTTCGATGAAAGACGAAGACAATCGGCATCTGGAGTCGTTGTTAGAGACAAAAACGGTCGCGTTCTACTCACAAAATCGAACTTCATGACGGAGTGGAGTCTACCTTCTCTTTGAGGCACTTGCTCATCATCGTAGGGACTCGGATAACTCTCGCAAAAAACAGAAAAACATTATTATAGAAGGAGACTCTTTATCCATTATCATGAAATGTAATAACTCAAACTTTGATAGATCAGAGGTAGGTTTTTATATACAGGATATACACAGATTGAAAGCACAATGCAGGAGACTTAGTTTTAAGCATGTTCCGAGAATGGCTAATAACCTTGCACACATATTAGCAAAGGAATCCTTGAAGAGGAGAGAAGAAGTATACCTGATTGAAGCGGTCCCCAGATACGCAAAGGTTCAAGCGAGAAATGAGAGCACGAGAGAACTAGATTGAAATGAAGAGGAAGGAAAGATAGAGGGAAGTTTTTCAAACTGGAAACTGAACAATCGGTTAAGACTTATCTCTTCCCTCAGTAATCTTATTTGCCATTAATGACGAAAATAACTGAAGCGGCAGAGTAGGCAGGCAAACAGATTTGAGGATTGGGCAAATGATTCGGTCAATATTTAATTATGGTTTCTAGAGTATTCTTGATGTCGTGGCGTCTAAATTTTGGGTGATTTCATTAGGGCCCAAACTGTTAGTCCGATTTTTGGTGTTTTTTAGGATTGGTATTTCGTTTGGATAGGGCCTAAGCTGTTAGCCCATTTTTGTTTGTTTTTTGGGTCGGCCTTTTGTTTTGTTTAGTTTATTCTTTTGTAAATTTATTCTTTAATTTATAAAGCCCAATCTGTTTTGAATAAAAAAGTTATTATAATTTAATTTTAGAATTTTATTTATATTATTATGGAGATGTTTGTGTTTTCTTATATTCTTAAATTAAATTTAAAAATAAATACATGCCTGAGACATTGGAAGTCTCTATTTTATTATTTGAATTATCTTTTTCATTTATTTTATAAGTAAAATTGTTACATATTTTTTCAAACAAGTCATAATTTAAAAATAAATAAATAAATTACTCTAATTGTTGGTAAACACATGAACTTGAAATGTTGATTTTTTTCGAATTTATTCTATATAAATTATTGATTTTACTAATTTTTATATATAAATTGTTAAATTGTAAATTCTGGACTGAACTATTTAACTTACCAATAAAATTAAATTTACAATTAGACAGAAAAAAAATTCCAAGCAGAAATGATGTTGGTTCAACTCAAAGTAAAAAACCATTAAGAAAAATGTTAGTGTCGAGGATTAAGGCGGTGAGGGTGGGTGGAAATTAGATGGGAGCGATTTGGGGGGATTGACCAGGCAAAACAAAAAAAAAAATGGTAGTGGCCAAAACGTGGAAAAATGAAATCCTTGAGAGCCGGCCACTGCCCAACACGTTGCTTAAGATGGAATGCTCCAACGAGACGACGTGCAATTCAAGGCCTGCTTTTCTGGGTCCCACACTTGCTCACCCTATTTCTTGTTTATATTGGTCCAACCCGCACCCGGGGTTTTTTCTCGTACTCTTTTCTTTGGGTACAAAAAAAATAAGAGGGGTTTACAGTTTTACTCTTACATTTCAAGCGCCAGCCGAACCGAAAGAAAAAGGAAAAATAAAGTAATTTTGGTTTTAGTCCCTTTATTATGTTAAAATTTTGAAACAACTTTAAAAATTTAATTAGCATGTAAAAATTATTATTAACTGAACATGATTGATTGGAATTACTAGTAACATTGTCAAAATAAAATATTAAATTATACTAAATTGAAAATCCACTTTCCATAAATTATTTACCACCTTTTTTTCTAGGTTCACGTAATGAAAGCTTTAAGCTTTATTCAGTTGGAACTAAAAGAAGTGAAGATGTACAACTTCATCAAAGTTATTCATATTTGTGCATAACTTACGTAAAGTGATTTTCGCTTAAAGATAACCAAAATTGGTAGGAAAAAAAAAAGATGAGAGCAAAAATAAAAAGCAAATATATAAAATTGGCCTAATGTAAGTAGCCATCAAAGATCTAGGAAGAAAAATGGAGAGCGTCTAAATGACTCAAAGTTTGATCCACCAAATTTGGTTTTGAGTGTATTTATGCGCTTTTATTGTCTTCTTAATTAGCTCTTGTGGTGTTTTCGCATATTCTACTATATTAGAAATATATGTATATAATGGGAAAGTTTTTTATTAGATTTCCATAAATGAACTAACAATGTAATTTTTTTTATAATATATCATAAAAAATTTTACTAATTTGGAAAAAGAAAGTTATAATCTGAATTAACAAAAAAAAAAAAACATTTGGACCTAAGAGTTTAGGGAATTTACAAAGTAAACCATTCCAAGCTTTAACTTCACTTTAAAGTTTGAAAGGCTTTTACAGATTTGGGTGTGGCAATAGAAACAGGTTTGGTTTGCTAATGGAAACAAATGAATTTGTTCGAAATCAAAATCCCTTACATATTTATTTTAGGGAATAATATTTGATTTATAAAAAATAATATGATATATCATCATTAAATTAAATAAAAATAAGAAATTTATAAATAAATATTGATAATTTTATTTAAACATGATTAAAGATTAATTGTAATTATTATAAATAAATATTAATAAGATACGAGTTTTGTATTTTTAATTTATTTATAAATAATTATTTTCATAATTGGTTCCTAACATTTAATATATTTCTAAAATATGGAAAATACAAATCTAGCGCATTTTGCCCTCTTAACGAGTTGACTGTGAAGAAAGGATATAATGGGGGTTAGCGTTAGAGAGAAGTTTTGTTGATTATTCTATATATCTACAAAAAAATAAAATAGAAAAAGTGATTCAACCGTTCAAAGACTTCCAAGTCAACCCATAAGTAAGATAACATGATGCTTAGTATTTTTAGGCTAAATCCACGTGACATGTTAATATTTAAATTTATATATAGTAATACGGTAAAAAATGTTATGCTTCAATCCAGACATTTACTTTGTAGACACCCGTTTCATATTTCCTTTATACTTGGATTAGGATAAAATAATGAATGAAATCTTTGATTAAGGTGAATTTTATTGTTTTATTTTGAAACAAATAAACTTGTATTTTTATTTTCTAATTTTTTATTTCAAAGTAAATAAAATTATTTTCTTAAAATTTAATATATATATATATATATATCAAAGAAATTCAATTTTCATATATCGCGTCGGATTAAAACCCATGAAATTCAATTTATTTTTCCATCCTATTTGAAAATTTTCTCGCAATGACAATAATTTACTTTTCAAACAAAAAAAAAAAAAATCATCAAAGGGATACTTTTGTAATATCAACTTTTCCCGTTCCCTTTATTTATATTTAATGTCCTTTTATTCTTACATCTCCTCCCCCTCCCCCTCCCCTCGTCCCTGTTCCACTCTCATCACCTCTGCCTCAACACGTTGGGGACTCAGGCTCACGGCGTTTCAGAGAATTCTTTTGAATTTCTCCTTTTTATTTGATCTTATAATTTTTTGTTTAGTTTTTGAAGCCGAAGAGGGATGGGATCGGACCTCATATACAGAGGCCATGAGACTCAGCTTGCTTCAGATTCCTATTCACCTAAACCGGTTAAACCATGGGCCTCTGTCACCCGCGTGGTCCGGTACATGCTCCGGGAGCAGCGCCTCCTCTTTGTGCTCGTCGGCATTGCCATAGCCACTCTGGTCTTCACCATTTTCCCGGCCTCGCGTGCTGCGCACGGCCCCCACCTCCACTCCACCACCCCGCTCCTCGATTCTATCCCCTACTTTCCCATCGAGACCCAAAACAAGTTCTCCGATGCACACCGGCTCGGGTTCGGGTCGGGCAATCCAACCGGTAAGATTCCGTTGGGGCTGAAGCGGAAGGGGTTGAGAATCGTCGTAACGGGTGGAGCTGGGTTCGTGGGGTCGCACCTCGTGGACCGTCTGATAGGTAGAGGAGACAGCGTGATCGTGGTCGATAATTTCTTCACCGGAAGGAAGGAGAACGTCATGCACCATTTCGGGAACCCCAACTTCGAGCTTATCCGCCACGACGTCGTTGAACCTTTACTCTTGGAAGTTGACCAGATCTACCATCTCGCTTGTCCTGCTTCTCCAGTCCATTACAAATTTAACCCCGTCAAAACTATCATATCCTTTTTATCATTTAATTTTAATCAATAATTTAATACTTACAAAATCCTATATGTTTTTTGCATTATTTGTTTATGGTTTATACTTGGTTTTTTTTTTCCCTTAATTCGAATGTGTTTTTTACAAGACAAATGTGGTGGGAACACTAAACATGTTAGGGCTGGCAAAAAGAGTTGGTGCCAGGTTCTTATTAACCAGTACCAGTGAAGTATATGGAGATCCTCTACAACATCCTCAGAAAGAAACTTACTGGGGCAACGTTAATCCCATCGGTTAGTTTTTTTTTTTTAATCTATTTTTGACTGTAATACCATTAAATCTGCGGTCGGGTTGGAACTGAGTGTCGGGTTTACTATACACATTTGTTGTCTTATATTTTTGGGCACCGGCGCAAAATTTTTTTTAGATCTTGTCGAATATTTCACGCGAAACCCGTGATTAATGGTAGTATGCCCAACAAATTTTACATTCTATCCTACCACACAATTACACGTTTTGCATATCTAATATCACATCACTTTACACAAAAAATGTTTATTTTTGGGGTTTTTGAACGGCGAGGAAGAAAAAAAGCAACTTTTTCTTTTTGGATCGGTGAGAAATGAAAACCGACAACATGGGAGTGCTGCTGAGGTTGTGACTGTAAATTTGGATTCTGAGTTTGGAGTTTAGTGTCAAATTAGATTTGTTTGGTGTTGTGTTTGTTGTTGTTTTGGCGTTTTGGCGTTTATCTCTGCTTAAATTCTGGAAAAGCTTTTTGAATTATTTGCATTTTAGAGTTTATTTTTTTGGAGACCCACCAAATAAATATTTTTTGAATGTACGACGACAGGTGTCCGAAGCTGCTACGATGAGGGAAAGCGTACTGCCGAGACGTTGACAATGGACTATCACAGAGGGGCCGGAGTTGAGGTTAGCTAACCTACATTTTGCATTTATTAAGAGCAATTACTGTACTACTCCACAATTCACAGATTAGATAATTTAGTTTTTCCGACACAGCACCAAGCTTTTAAATTACTAGTGAATTGCATGATCTCTATTATTGGAGTAATTCATAAAATTTGGTGTTTCAGGTTAGGATCGCCAGAATTTTCAATACTTACGGACCTCGTATGTGCATCGATGATGGTCGTGTTGTTAGCAACTTTGTTGCTCAGGTACTCTTTTGTTTTTTTAGAAAATACATTGCTCGATTGGTCGTATCATGATGTTTATGTTGATAATTAAATAATGAATGCAGGCTTTAAGGAAGGAGCCTTTGACTGTGTATGGTGATGGGAAGCAGACAAGGAGTTTCCAATATGTTTCTGATCTGGTAATTGATGTTTAATTATTTTTTGGTTGGAAATATTTTGCCTTCTTTATATATTATAATGTTGGTGGCATGGCACTAGTTTACTTTTTCATATTAGAATTTATTTATTTAACCTATATGTTTCTTAGCTGGTATAAATCTGCAATCTCAAGTGAAAACTGGAAAACTAGGCCCTGCACATGGTTTCAAAAGTACATGTTGACATTACATGGTAATAAAAAAGAGGAGATTTTAAGATAAGATATTTGAGGATGGGACATGTTACCTTGCTCCTGAATTTTTCATTTAGGGAGTGTAAAAACCATTTGAGGAAAACATACACCATGTAACTTGTACCAAATACAAGTCCCTTGTGGACCTGCAAATTTTATTTGTTCCACAGTTTGGTTTGAAGCATGCTTCATTGTCTTTTCATTGTCAATGGAACTTTTAGTTCTTTCGAGCCTATATTGAACGAATCGTACTTGCATGAAATGTTGGTATCGCCCTGCTTCCTTTAACGGCATCTTGAGTGACAATATTGAGATTTTTTTTATTTTCTTTACTGCATTATTTTATATGTTTGGTCAGCAGTTTAGAATAACTTTGGTGTTGGAACTTTGCATTCTGGGTGTTCTATGTTATCTTATTTGGGGTAGGCTTTTTCCTCGTGTAGCTGTATATGTGGGCCTGGGGGTGTATACTCATTTTTTTTTTTTTTTTTGGTCTAATATCAACACTGTCCTCTCTCTGGGTATATGTTATAGATCTGAACTGTTCTCTGCTGTGGGTCCGGCATTATTTGGTTAAAATTGGGACCAAAATGGTTATTTTACTTCGGCTTGAAAGCTAGACCAGAACTTCATTTGTACACTTATGGCCACTTGCTTTTGTACTTGTTTTGGATCCTTGAAATTTCATGTCTGTAAAAATAATTTGGGTTGAAACAGGTGGAGGGTCTCATGCGTTTAATGGAAGGAGAACATGTTGGACCTTTTAATCTTGGAAACCCGGGCGAATTCACCATGCTTGAGCTTGCTGAGGTAAGAACTATATTCACTACATTCTGTGGAAGCTTGGAAAACTAATAACAAATGTGTTGCCGATAAAGACGATGGTCAGATATTTAGTTACGAGCTTCAATGTGGCATGAAATGAATACTGTGTTATACAGTACTGAGAATTCTCCATGTGTATTACATTATAGGTGGTACAAGAAACAATAGACCCGAATGCGAAGATAGAGTTCAGGCCAAACACAGAAGATGACCCACACAAGAGGAAGCCTGATATCTCAAGAGCCAAAGAGTTACTTGGTTGGCAACCCAAGGTCTCCCTCCAAAAGGGTCTCCCTCTAATGGTTTCGGACTTCCGACAACGTATCTTTGGTGACCACAAGGTCGGCAGCACCACCACCACCACCAACGACTCATCGTCTTAAGATGGCCTATATACTCTTCTCACAGACACAGCGATAAAAAGATATAATGGTTAAGAGGAAAAGAGCTTCCCCTAGTCTTTTCCCTATTGAAACAATTAATATTATAGTGTATCTTTATGATAGACGTGGGATGGAGTTTTTTATTTTTGACATTTATTTGTTTGCCATCTTTGTAGCTTCAATGTTTCTTGTCCCTTTTTTAAGAGTTTTAGTTTTACTGTGAGCTTTCCGGATCTAAAAAAGGTTGATATTTTCCCCCATTTTAGTGCTAGTGCAAGGTGCTTGCTTATGTTTAGAATCTGCCGGAAAAAGATGAATCTGGAAGATGATTTGCCGGACAATATTTTAGGTCTAATCCTTTCCCAAATTTCCATCATGAATAAATAATAAATCTCCTGCACTTCGACTCTGGCATTTGTGACTCCCATTTTCCTTCCACACGAGATTATGTGGATCTAAGCAAGTGCTTCTGTTGGGCTAATGCTAGAGTTAACAAAGTACTTCTCTTTTCACTCTAAAATTGTCCTAATATTCTTTCGCTTCAACTATATTTAAGTTAGTCGAAAGAGAAATTTTTAAGGCACTAAATAAAGCAGAAGCAAAACTCAAAATACAATAAAGAACAAAGCCACAACAAAATTGAGCACGATCTTGAATATAATATCCAATAACTTTGAATGAAATAATTATAAATAAAGAGAAATGTTTCTATTTATAGTTGAATTTCCCTAGATTTAATACTCCAATTTAAATTATAACAAAGATCGAGACCAAAACTTATAAGATAAGAGTTTAAAGGATTTAAATTTTATATAATCTTATCCTTTAGAATTTATAAATATTCACCATGTTAATCCCAATTTTACTAAAGTATGTCTACGAATCGAGTCAATTAAAGTGAGTTAAATGAGTCTTATTTAATCAATTGACCTCTATAAGACATTTTGTATACATTTGATATAGACTTTGATTCGCAGTTTGTGGCACAAGATTAAACTTGGGTCTATAACTAGTAGTTTTAACCTTCTCTTTTCACCCTAAAATTGTCCGAAAAAATTTCATCAATTAAGGGCTCCTTTAGTAGTGGTTTGGAAAAGTGAATTGGAAAGATGTTTTTGAAAGGTAAAATTTTATTATCAGACTTTGGATTTTGTGTAAATTGCGAATTTTAATCTTGAAAATTTGAATTATGCGCAAAGTTATAGAGTTAATTCATGTTTACCAATTGAATCATTCTTAGTAACTATATTTTTTGAATTTCAAAATTTTAGTTTTCATGCAAACAAAAGTCGTAAAATCTATTAATTGATTTTTTGTGAGTAATATGTGAAAATAACAAACATAGTATTACACATGAGATAATATGTTTGACACATCAAGTTTTAAAATAACAAAACTTAACTTAATTGATTTAATAGTTATCATTTGGTCATGACTGAAAGTACAGGGTCTAATAGTACAAAGATTGAAAATGACCAAATTAAAATACATGTACTAAATTCACAACTTACATAAAGTCATGTGGTCTAATAGTAGAATTTGACTTTTCTGAAAAGTGCTATAAACTAGTGTTGTTTAACATTTCAAGCTCTTAGTATTGTTATAAAAGAAATATTATGAGATTTTAGGATTAATTCATTTTAGTTATGATGTTGTAAAGGGATAAATATCACAATTATACATAAGTTTTGTTTCAATGTGTAATACTATACATGAATTTTAATTTTGTATAATTTTATACATAAAATTTTTCTTTGATCCAATTCTTGCAAACCAATAGCACTATTTTACGTTTATATACTATGTACACAAACAATTATATTAATTCAATATGAAAATAAATAGATTTATGTATTTAAATGTGTACAATTGAATCAAAATTAAGGCTTAATGTATATATTTGAACCATACAACCAAAGTTCCATAACATAATTGAACATTGAAACAAATTTTAATATTTATCCTGTTGTAAATAATAAATTAATTAATTTAAATGAAATCTGAATTCATTAAGGTTGTGATACATTAAATTATAATTTTTATTTTGAATTGGCCCCAATTAATCATTTGTGGATAATTTAAATTCTAAATCATATATAGCAATATGATCAGTAGTTGTACAACTTCCTTTTTTATTATTCCTTTAATTCCCCTTTCAAATATTTTGCAATATTCAGAGACAACGTTTAGTTAGCTTGATACGATCAGCCTACATTGCCGAGTGAGGCCGTGCGCCTGGTCCTTCAAACCACACAAATTTCTCCCGTTTGCTTGTGTTCATGAGTGGCTTTTGCCATCGAAATCACTATATTATCACTGCATTCTTCCGAACCTTGATCAAAAGGATCCAGACTTTGGTCTAAAGTTACAGCATTGCAGTGCTTGTCAAGCCAACCTATGATATCCGCGAACACCATTTCCACGTTCTCATCGGGCTCTCCGCTGTCAAGCCGTGCCACATCCCCGGATATAATTTTATGGTTTTGTCAGTGCTTCTCGCTTTCCCGTACAGTGCCTTGCTTACTTCTGGGTCTGTCACTGTATCTGCTTCCCCATGCAACACAAAGAAGGGGAGTCTCACCTGCCAACCAAACATTAGGAACATGGATCTTTCATAATTCAGGCACATAATGGGGGAGATTTTAACCTCATTCAAACCATTTTCAATGCTCATGCTGGTTCTGAGCACTTCCAACGCTGTTTTCAGTCTAGGTTTGTCTTGGTATATCAGCTTATTGTTCCTTACCTGCACCAATATACCATACATATAAATGAACCCAAGAGGACAACTCCAAGTCTTAACAACAAAAAACTTGAGTATACTCTCTCACCGCTTCACGTTTAACAGGGTCTTTGAATGCTGAGTCAATTACATCTTTTGAGGGTACTATCTTCCATCTAGGTATAACTTGTTCCATTTTCGTCAATATATTTATCACCACCGGATGTGGCTTCAGTTTCTCTGATATCTATCAAGAAATTTTTCCAAGTACGATTAGAACTGCCGAAAAACAAACAAAATATCAAGATTCTTAATAAGGTTAATAGTAGCTGCTACCTTACACATGGGTGCAACAAGAACAGCACCATTCCAAAAGGAAGGGTCCTTTCTATGAAGCAGTAGGGCCACTGCACCTCCCATTGACTCTCCGTATAAAAATCTGCTCTTTCCCCTGTATTCTTCCTGAGCTGGAAAACCATGGCGACAGATTTTGGTGTTGAATGAAAACGATTAAGGATTAATTTGGTGGTGGGAAATAGTACATACCACAGATAGATTTGAAAAATTCGCGGCAGTCATTAACAATGTTTTCGAACTTTTTAATATAACATCGATCGCCCTTGGACTTGCCATGTCCTTCGTAATCAATCCCAAACACCGCATATCCAGCATTGGCTAGCCTGGTTCCACATTCTGTACTTAAAATTCATTCAATCAACCCCACCACTCCAAATTGGAAAATATAATACAACATTTACTAATAACTTCATTGCATTCAATCAAATTATGGCTACGCTGATTCCTTTCCTACCCAACTAATGGAATCATGCAATAAAGTAAACATAATTTACTTGAGCTTCCACTAAAATTTGAGCAGCTCAAACATTTTAAAACTACAAAATTATCCCCAATAATATTTTTTCAATTCATGTAACATCATACACTCCACCACTTAACCCAATATATTTTAATATAAATTGTTATATATAATTAGGAAAAATATGATAATTTGTCACATATCATTAAACAATAAGTCTTCGATGTGATAGATGATCATTTGGAACTTTCACAAGTCATCAATATTTAAAGAAAACTGTAACCATCATGCACTAATAAATAACATCATTTTTTTAAAGTCCCTATATTCTAAGATCTATTTTTAATTTAAAAATGTATATCCAATTATTAGTTCATCACAATCATTTTCTTATTTAAAAAAATATATATGGTACCAAAGATTGAACATAAACTTTAAAATCTAAAAAATTAAAATACAGAGAGATAAAGCACAAAAAGTTAATTATATTTTAACCTATATATATTAAAAACTGGGCTGGTTTGTTATTATAATGGGTTTATTAGACTTTGGGTAATTAAAAGAAAATCCTTGAGAATATGATAGATAAAAAAAGGGTTTGTGACAGTGCTTTGAGGTTAGAGATAGAGCTAGAATGGTGACAAAGGAAGATGAGTGGCAGACCATACGTAATGGCCAGCTTATCCCTTTTGTCTCGTTAAACCCAATAATTCTTAAACTCAAATATTAATAATATATATAACTGATGAAATCATCTCTCTTTCTTATTTTGCGTGCAAGGATATAATATTGGAGGACCTGAGTAAACATCCAACCTGGTTTGGTTTTAAGTTCTCATCTCCATCAAACTATGGAACTTAAGTTCAAATACAAGGGGAACTTAATCCCTAACCAATTTGATGGTAGCAAGTTGGCATTTTCGACATTATTTTTATTACCTTTCATGAATCCACTGCACTCCATGCCATAACCTGCAACTCACATATATAAAAATCATATCTATTTATAAATCTTTAATATAGAATATAAAATTAAAAGGGGAGCATCCAACCCGATTCTGAAATTTTCAATGAAAAAACTGATTTACCCGCATTGAAACTAAATTTTCAAAGACGAAGTAGCCCCTGTAGAGTTTGAGCGGGTTGGAAGCTGTTGGTTTCCATCCCCTAGTAATTGTAAGAGAGAGAGAGGTACCATGGCAAAGGAAAACAAGAGCCTTTGTAGGAGAGGAAGGTAACCATCTGCAGGTGAAAAGCAAAGCTCCTCTTGAGTTCTTTATTTGCTCCTACATTCACCACATTCGTAAATAGTTTAAATCAATCTTAACCTTCTTAACCAAAATATTTAGCATTCATAAACAGCAAAATAAATAAACACAGATGAAGAAAATCCTTTCACCTCCTTATATTCAACTGTCATATTGTTCATCAAAACAGGGGAGAAAAGACGAAACGGAATATTACCACTCTTTCCTATCTATCTTTTCTTCACAAAGATGTTTTTTCCTTAATAATTAACGTATCACTGAGATATTAAAACATTGAGAACAACACAAACTCACAAAGAGAAGACAACAGAAGAAGAAGAAGAAGAAGAAGGAGAGAGATGGGTGAACGGAGAAGTTAACAAGGAAGAAAGAGCTGAGTTTGGAGAGGTACTGAATAAGACGTGCGTATGTGTGTAGATATTAATAGGAGAAAGCAGAAGACAACAGCAGGGAGGAGAGCAAGCACACGCAAAGATCATAAGAAAGAGGCGGAGAAGGAAGGGGGCGCTGTGGGGGCTAGAGGCAACTGTACTTATCTATTCTTGGGTTCGAGACTATATAAAGCTTCTTTTTTTTTTTTTCTGATTAGGAAAGTTTTAAAAGAGAAAACAAAGGTTGTGATATGGAAGAGATAGCTTTTGTGGATATTCAGTCTGAGCCCATATAAGACGGATGGAGTGGAGCCAAGAGGAGGGAGGGTTATTCGCTTATGTCTAATTTCTTGCGAGTAGAGGCCGGCCCCCCCGGCCAAACAACACAGCCACCGCCTCAGCTACCATTTCCTCTCTTGTTTTCCCTATTTCCAATCTCTCACTAATCCCTATATAACTCTCACACAGCTTTTTCCTTCCGTTTTGCATGCAGTTATGTTTTACAACAAAAGGAAACATTGTGAACTTGTGATGCATAAAATAAAATAAAATTATAGATAATACATTATCATTTTAAAATAATAAAGGTTAAAACACTACAGCAAAAATAAACTTTTAACGGCGTTTTTAAGCGCCACTAATAGAGCTTGTGACGCTTTGAAAAACGCCGCTAAATGTGGCGCCGCAAAATTTAGCGGGGTTTTTGTGAGAAAAACGCTGCTAGAAACCATGACTTTTAGCGGCGTTCTCCCCACAAACGCCGCTAAAGGTGGCGACTTTTAGCGGCGTTTAAAGCGCCGCTAAAAACATGACCTTTAGCGGCGCTTTTTTCTAAAACGCCGCTAAAAACAATGACTTTTACCGCTTATTTCACAAACGCCGCTACATGTTTGACTTTTAGCGGCGCTTTTGCCCACAAACGTCGCTAACTTGTACATATTTAAAATATTCAATTTATCCAATATCATACGCCTCCGCACTAAAACCAACCAATGACAACAAATATAATATATAATTTCAACCCAAATAACAAATATAGCATAAAAATTGCACCAACTACATTAATTCTAAATGTTATTTTAAAATAAATAAAAATATATGATATTGTACAAAATATCCTTACAAAATGTTAAATGTAACAATGTTAAAATCATCTTACAATAAGAACATAAATGTCTAAGATGGCGGCGTCATGCATCATTGCAACATCTTCATCATAGCTCTGTCAGAAATGTGGTGAAGTTCTTCATACTTCCTGCTCGCTCGCCTCCCTTGTCTGCTTGCTTCCGCTTTAAGTAGAAATTTGCTCGCCTCCTCACTTTTTCCTCGGCCTCCTCATTCTTGCCTCGGCTAAGTTGAGAAATTTGCTCAACTGCTAGCTTGCATTTGAGCTATCCGGTCTTTTAGCCTCGAACTTCAAAGATTGACTCCGGAAGGCATATATTGTTGGGAGTCGGATCCAAAATATTGGTCTGAGTAACACGGATCCTTGAAGTTGTATAAGACTTTATTCGATGCGCATGTCGTGTCCCCATTTTACTTGAAGTCACGCAACCTCCATATCCTAAGTGGTATGACACAAGCGCTCGGTGTGAGTACCATGCGGATGTGGTAGGTCACTCGATAGAGAACTATACTTCATTCAAGAGACTAGTCGGCGACTTATCAAAGCGGGGTCGTAGACTTCAAAGGCCCACGGTGGAGGAAATCCGTTATCGATCCACGCGATAATGGGGTAAGCGATAGTTGAAAGCAGGGGGAGGAGGTTCAAACAGGAGATTGCTGAGGTCAGAACCCCGTTGAGAATGGTTTGGAAAGAAATGCAGAAGGTTGGACTAGTTCTACAAGAGAATGTGAGCAGGTCTTCAGATACAAGGAACTACTGTGAGTTTCATGAAAAGGAAGGTCATGAAATCCAGAATGTAGCAATTTAGAGCCCTAGTACAAGGGCTAATGGATAATAAAGAGTGGAGTTCTTTGACTTGGTGGAAAGAGAGGATGTATGTTCCACGAAGGAGGTCGTGAAAGGATCTCGAAGTCAATCACCCACGTGTGATTATCACGCGGCCGAGAATCGACGAGGCCGGTGAAGGTGGCACCGAGGGTCATAATCGAAAACACTGTAATTTACGCTCCTAAGAATGCACCAAGATCGTAATTGAGACCCGTGACTTTTCCTTATAAAAATGACAAGAGGTACCTTGGAATTATGATTGTACTATGACGATTTTGGGAAAAAGAATTGGCCAAACATACCCGCCAGTGAGTCCTCTATGACGAGAAGGGAGACGAGAAGACGGGACCACGGTTAATAAACCCGATATGAGAGGATGAGGCCGAGAGTTCTTGAAGTTCTTGAAATCTGAAATGAGTACAGTGTGGTGGAGCAGTTACACAAGCAGTAAACACGCGACATCGGTATTGACCTTCTTGCTAAACTCGGAAGGACAACAGAGTGCGTTAATGAAGGCATTGAACCGTTATGTTCTTGATGACATTTCAAAATAAAATTGGACCGTCTTGTAAACAACATGAGCGCAGATAATTTTATCTCGTTCAGTGATGATGAAATACCGCCGGGGGGCAGGGGATCTACCAAGGCATTGCACATCACTACCCGATGCAAAGGGTATACACTGCCAGGGGTATTAATCGACAATGGCTCGGCATTGAATGTTTTGCCCCTGTCTACACTCGACAGGTTACCTGTAGACAGCTCTCACATGAAAACGCGCCAAAATTTAGTGAGAGCATTCGATGGCACCGAGAGAGAGGTAATGGGGAGGATTGAGATACCCCTCCTAATTGGGCCAAATACGTACGAGGTAGATTTCCTTGTGATGAGCATCAAGCCCTCTTATAATTGCTTATTGGGGAGGCCGTGGATCCACTCAGCGGGAGCTGTACCATCGTCATTGCACCAAAAGTTGAAATTAGTAACAGAGGGCCGGTTGATAACTATAAATGCGAAGAGGATATCATTAAATCAGTTACTAGTGATGCACCGTACATAGAGAATGATGCGGAGGCCATAGAGTGCTCCTTCGGTCGTTAGAATTTGTAAATGTGACTTTTATAAGTGAAGGAAGCAAGATCCGGTGTCCAAACTCTCGAAGCAACGAGGATGGGCCTACGATTGACAATGGGAAAAGGAGCAATGCACGGGAGGGACTTGGAAAATATCTCGTGGTCCGGTCAGAGTGCGTGGTGGTTGAAAAGCGGGATCGCTTTGGTCTAGGGTATAGACCGGATACGAACGAGAGAAAGAGGAGCTAGAGAGAAGCGTGAAAGATGAAGGCACGATTGAATGGTCTTTGAGATTGAGTGGGGTTCAATGACCTTTCCCATATATCTAATTCATTCGTGTCGGGAGGGATTATTCATTCGGACGGAGGTCATGAATGAGGAAACAACGAAGACATGATCGAAGTTTGAACATCAACGTATGTCGAAGAAAGTTCGAGGAGAGAAAACTTGGCGGTATTAAGCCTTACAAACTGGAAGTGTTACGGACAAGCTGATTGGAAGAAATTCACGTAGCTTTTAGGAATAAAAGAGTAATGTTTAAAACACACTTATTGTTTCAAGCCTAGGAACAATAAGAATTTTTGTGAAATAGGCATGTTCACGCATCATTATTTTCAATAAGAAGTGCATTTTTTTTCCATTTCGTGCAATAATTCTTCTACTTACATTCTACTCCATTCATAATCATAACGCATAAATAAGTCGTCCTTAAATCCATTTTCATTGAATATTCTTTTATACCTACCATAGGTCCCCGGATATCGGCGTCATGAGTGACAACGCTATGAACTCGAATTCCCTTATGAGCAAGACACGTGCCCGGAGGATCTCGGGACTTCTGATGTCGAAGATTATGATTTATCCCGGTTTGTTAAGGATGGTAGAGCGGGAGGAGAAGCCGATTCTACCTCATGAAGAGACAATTGAAAGTGTACTTCTAGAGGATGGGAAAGAAGTGAAAATCGGTACCTGCATAACCCATGAAACAAGGCAGGACCTCATTAGACTTCTGCTAGAGTTCAAAGATGTCTTCGCGTGGTCATATCAAGACATGCCAGGGTTGAGTGCTGATATTGCGGTACATCGTATCCCCATAAAAAGAGAATGCAAGCCGGTCCAACAGAAGCTTCGAAGAATGAGACCCGATGTCACAGTAAAGATAAGGGAAGAAGTCAAGAAGCAATTTGATGCTGGGTTCTTACGAGTAGTAAATTACTCAGAATGGGTAGCCAACGTGGTTCCTGTCCCCAAAAAGGATGGAAAAGTCCGAATGTGTGTCGATTACAGGGACCTAAATAAGGCTAGCCCGAAAGACAACTTCCCACTACCTCACATTGACACTTTAGTGGATAACACGGTGGGGTTTTCATTTTTCTCCTTCATGGATGGTTTTTCGGGATACAATCAAATAAAGATGCATCCTGAGGACATGGTAAAGACTGCCTTCATAACCTTATGGGGAACCTTTTGTTACCAAGTGATGCCATTTGGGTTAAAGAATGCGGGAGCAACATACCAAAGGGCTATGGTAACCTTATTCCATGACATGATGCATAAGGAGATTGAGGTCTACGTCGATGACATGATCGCAAAGTCTCGAGCGGAAGGGAGCATGTGCAAGTATTGAGGAAGTCGTTCACGAGATTGAGGAAATTTCAATGAAGCTCAATCCGATAAATGTACTTCGGGGCTCGATCGGGAAGCTATTGGGTTTAAATGGTCGGTCTGAAAAGGAATCGAAGTAGATCCGGATAAAGTCAAGGCCGTACAAAAATTACCTCCGCCACGCACTCAGAAGGAAGTCCGAGGTTTTCTAGGGAGATTGAATTACATCGCTCGGTTTATTTCACAATTGACTGAGAAATGTGATCCAATATTCCGTCTCCTTAAGAAGCACAATCCGGGCATTTGGGATGATGAATGTCAGAGGGCGTTTGACAAGGTCAAACAATATTTGTCCAACACCCCAGTATTAATGCCTCCCAGTCCTGATAGACCCTTGATTTTGTATCTGACAGTGTTCGATAACTCAATGGGATGTGTGCTAGGCCAACACGATGAGACAGGGAGGAAAGAAAGGGCGATATATTACCTCAGTAAGAAATTCACCGAGTGTGAAATGAGATACTAAACAATTGAGAAATTGTGTTGTGCATTGGTCTGGACAACTCAGAGGTTGAGGCAGTACATGTTATACCACACGACTTGGTTAATCTCGAAATTGGACCCTCTGAAGTACATGATGGAGTCGATGGCCCTAAATAGAAGAATGGCCCGATGGAAAATTTTGCTCTCTGAGTTTGACATTGTCTATGTGAACCAGAAGGCGGTGAAGGGGAGTGCAATAGTAGATTTCTTAGCCAGCAGGGCGCTAGATGATTATGAGCCCCTTAATTTCGATTTTCCTAATGAAAATCTGATATTTGTAGCTACAATTGAAGAAGATATCTTAGAAGATCGTCCTGGAAGATGAACTTTGACGAGTGTCAAATGCCGTTGGTAATGAAATTAGAAGGCGATCTGGTATCCCCAAATGGAGAACACTATCCATTCACTTGCAAGTTGGACTTGATTGCACAAACAACATGGCGAATCTGAAGCGTGTATCATGGGGATCTGGCGACCATAGACCACAAAGTTAAGGTGCTAGAGGTATCTGGAGACTCTGCTCTTGTCATATATCACTCAAAGGAGAATGGGAAACAAGAGATCCCAAACTGATCAGCTATCGAAAGTTAGTCTTGGAACTAATTGAGGAGTTTGATGATAAGTTAGTCTTGGAACTAATTGAGGAGTTTGATGATATTACATTCTTCTACCTCCCGCTGGATGAAAACCAGATGGCTGATGCTTTGGCCACTCTAGCTTCTATGATCAAAGTGAATGGCGGGAGGGTATGAAGCCTATCCAAATGAGTATTTGCGGGCAATGACTCATTGTTTCAATATTGACGAAGAGGAAGAGAGATGATCATCCTTGGTACTATGATATTCTCGCAATACGTGAAGAGTAGTAAATATCCCGATCAAGCGGTGAAAATGATAAGAAAACATTGAGAAGACTTACCGGCGACTACGTCTTAGATGGAGATCTGTATAAAAAGAGGAGGGATCAAGTGTTGTTCGAGATGTGTGGATCTTTGTGGAAGCTAGGAAAATCTGGAAGAAGTCCATGAGGGTGTCTGGAACACATGCCAATGGGTTTACGATGGCGAGGCAAATCATGAGGTTTGGGTACTACTGGTCCACGATGGAAGGAGACTGCATCCGTTATGCCAGGAAGTGCCATAAGTGTCAGGTTTATGGAGACAAGATCCATATGCCTCCTTCACCTCTTCATGTTATGACTTCTCCATGGCCTTTCTCAATGTGGGGCATGGATGTCATTGGGCCAATCTCACCGAAAGCTTCTAATGGACATCGCTTCATCTTCGTGGTCATTGATTACTTCACCAAATGGGTAGAGGCAGCTTCATATGCTAATATCACGAAGGCGGCGGTTAGCAAGTTTTTGAAGAAGGAGATCATTTGTCGCTACGGTATGCCGAAAGGATCGTGGTCCGACAATGCACTAAACTTGAACAATAAAGCGATAGCAATCTGCGATCGATTCAACATTAAGCACCATAACTCGTCGCCATATCGCTAGAAGATGAATGGAAGCGATTGAGGCGACTAATAAAATATCAAGAAAATTGTGGGAAAATGGTTGAGACCTACAAGGACGGCATGAAAAGTTACCGCTTGCCCTCTATGCCTATCGAACATCGGTCGAAACCTCTACCGGGCAACTCCTTTCTCGTTGGTTTATGGGATGGAAGCGGTTTTGCCTATTGAAGTTGAGATCCCTTCACTCCGGGTTTTGTCGAGCTAAAGTTGACGAAGCGAATGGGTTCAATCTCGATATGATCAACTGAATCTAATTGAGGAAAAGAGGCTAAGAGCTATTCGCTATGGTCAATTGTATCAGAGGCGGATGATGCGAGCTTACAATAAGAAAGTCCGCCCCAGAGTATTTCATGAGGGAGACTTGGTGTTGAAACAGATCCTCCCTATGCAAAAGGACTTCAGGGGAAAGTGGATGCCTAATTGGGAAGGACCCTAAGTTGTAAAGAAGGCATTTTCTGGAGGAGCTTTGATACTAGCCGAGATGGACGGCAAAAGTTTGCCAAATCTGATTAACGCAGACTCAGTCAAGAAGTACTTCGCTTGAAAGTGGACCAAGATGAAAATGCACAAAGGGGCATCTTGAGTTCAAAAAAATAAACTGGAGAGGCCAAAGCGAAAACCCGCAAAGGGCGCTTTGAGACCAAAGGGGCTTTGAGTTGAAAACCCAAAAAAGGGCGGCTCAAAGTATGATCAACTCATGAGGGGGCATACAGTAATTTCGCTATACTTGCATTAACAATGAGGAGATATGTTACGTCTTGGGCGTCTACAAAGTACCATGGATCTTCAGACACATATTGAACTCGAGAGGTCTTCAAGAAGTACATCTGAAAAAGCTCGATTTGTAATATCTGGGGCATCAATACCATTCTTATTCATATTGCACCCTAATGGAATTTGTTTTCCTTGTTCAACCCATTTTCACGGGTTTTTATCTAGAATAAATTTCAGTTTCATTCATTTCTATAGTCTTGTTTCAAGCATTCTTCTTCGAAATAATGATTACTGAACTAATAATACTTACACAAAAGAAGTTTTATGCACTACTCTGAAAGTTTCTAAAAAGTACAAGAATCTAAAACAAGACAATTGTTTAGAAATAACCAGGCTTTAAAAGGGCTCAGAGACTTGAGATAAGGATTTAAGCAGTGATGACATCTTCAGATTAGTTGTTAAGTATCAATGAGCGAGAAGACATCGTCGGGGTTACCTTAATAAGTAACAAGCAATAACAGCCCAAATGTTAAAAATGGATCATTCTCATGACATTTTGCATCCATTCATAGCATTCATGATACATATGGTTAGGTACATCTTTCATGACATCCTAATCATTTGACATATGCATAGACCCCATGAAATCACTTCTGGTAGGTTCCTCGAGAGGACAATGTAGCAAGGTTAATGGGAGTTCTGAGAAGAAGCAGATCGAAATAACGGATCTTATCTCTCTGAAGAGCAGGAGTAAGCGGATCGAAGAAGCCTTATCTCCACCGGCGAGGAGTGGAGCGAGCTAAAGATAGTAGATCCTATCTCCACCGGCGAGTGGGAGCGGATTGAAGATAGCAGATCTTATCTCTCTGGCGAGGAGTAGAAGCGGTCGAAGAAGCCTTATCTCCACTGAGCAGGAGTGGAGTAGGCTAAAGATATTAGATCCTATCTCCACTAAGCAGGAGTGGAGCGGATTGAAGCAATAGATCTTATCTCTACTGAGCAGGAGTAGAGCAGATCGAAGATAGTAGATCCTATCTCCTCCGGCGAGTGGGCGGATTGAAGATAATAGATCTTATCTCTACTGGCGGGAGTAGAGCGGATCGAAGACAGATCCTATCTCCATGGCGAGAGTGGGCGGATTGAAGACCATAGATCTTATCTCTCTGGCGGAGTAGAGCGGTCGAAAGCGGCGATCTTATCTCCACTGGCGAGGTAGAGCGCGGTCGAAGAAGCCTTATCTCCACCGAGTAGGAGTGGAGCGAGCTAAAGATAGTAGATCCTATCTCCACCGAGCAAGAGTGGAGCGGATTGAAGATAGCAGATCTTATCTCTCTGGCGGAGTAGAGCGGATCGAAGAAGCCTTATCTCCACCGATCGGTGTGGAGCGAAGCTAAAGATAGTAGATCCTATCTCCTTTGGCGAGGAGTGGGCGGATTGAAGATAGCGATCTTATCTCTCTTGGCGAGAGTAAGCGGTCGAAGAATCCTTATCTCCACCGATCGAGAGTGGTGCGGGCTAAAGATAGTAGATCCTATCTCCACCGAAGCGAGTGAAGCGGATTGAAGATAGCAGATCTTATCTCTACTGAAAGCGGAGTAGAAGCGGATCGAAAGACAAGTTTTATCCCACTGAGCGAGGAGGGAGCGGACTAAAGATAGTAGATCCTATCTCCACCGGCGAGGAGTGGGCGGATTGAAGATAACAGATCTTATCTCTCTGGCGGAGAGTAGAGCGGATCGAAGATTGAAGCCTTATCTCCATTGGCGAGTGGAGCGGGGCTAAAGATAGCAGATCGAAACAAAACTTCCACACCTCTGAAATGCAGTGGGTGGAATAAGGCCACCTGAAAAAAAGGAAGCATCAAGAAATTAAGATAGAACAAGCTGGGGCAAAATTGGTCCTTTTAAAGTCTTTGCTCTATTCTCGTTGCACGACAATGAGCAAAGAGGGGCAGCTGTAAGGCCCAATTTTTGAACACTCGGAGCCCAATAACAAAAATACAAGGCCCAAAATTGCAATCCAAAATACAAAGCCCAAAATCAAAAAAAGACTACAGAAACCCTAGGTTTCCTTCTGGACCAGCGCCGCAAGCCTCCTGGCCTCCCCGCGTCCCTCACACGCGCGTCGTTCACCAGCGCCTCTTGCGCCACATCGTGCTCCACCAGGACACCTCGCCACTGAGCCACGTCCGCCACGTTCGTGAGAGAAGTCCCTCTCCAGCACGTCTCTGCAAAAGAGGAAAACGGTTGTAAAAAAAAAGGCTATAAAGCCGAGATAAAAATCTGTAATGGGGGATGAGGGTTTTTTTTAGAGAGGAAAAAGAGAAAAACATTTGTAACAGAAGAGTTCAGAGAAGCAAAAAAACGCGAAGGTTTCATTTTTTCTTTTCAGTTTTTAATTTTTAATTTTTTTATTCATTTTCTTTTTTTTATCTTTTCGGAATCTTCTTGAGTTTTAAAAAAAAAACACATAAAGGTTTTATAAAAAAACTTCTGCTTTTCAGATTCGCCATGCCATGGCCATGCCGTGACAACATGCCATGGTGGTCGGTGATCGGACTTTTGGTAGGATGGTTTGAAGGAAAAGGGGTTTTTTTTTAGAGAGTTTTTGGGTTTTTTAAAGAGGGTTGAAAATGATTTGTTTTGTGAATTTTTTTTTCCTTAAATAGGTCTTGCGATGCGGTGTCGTTTTGAGCACAGGGTCGAGGCCAAACGACGTCGTTCAGTCCTCGACCATGACCCGACCATACGAGGGCTAGGATCCGCGTGTTTTGCTTTGGAGGGGCTAATTGCGCGTTTAGCCCCTCCGCTTTTTACTGGTTTAAAATCAATTTTTTTATTCACGATTCTGCCCGAAAAATTTCCTTATGATTTCAATTAGGTCCTCAATGGAGCTCTGCGTTTTACAGAATGGGAATTATTGCACTTTTAGTCCCTCTAAGTTGCGCACGCATTACGATTTACTCCTTTAACATCATTTATTTTTAAATTCGGCCCCAAATATTCTATTTTAGCCCAATTTAGTCCCTTTTAATTATTTTTCGCTATTTTATCATTAAATCAATTATTTTTTATATTTTGGTTACAATATTATTAAACTATATCTTTTCTAGTATCTTTACTATTATATATTATTTTACTTATTCTTTTTATTTTTATATTATTCTTATATCTAAATTCTATCAAATAGTGTCTCTCTTTTGCATGTGTTATTAATATTATTAAATTTTTCTCTTATCGTATTACATTTCTTTTTTTCCTTTCCTTCCACTATTATTTTGCATGTATTATTGTTGCATACTACTATTATATCCATCATTATTATCGCTATTATATTTCTTGTTATTTTCAATATGTTTACCATTATCATATTAATTATGTATATATATATGTCTCTATTATTTTTTATTTTTTATTACTATGGTTATTATTTTATGTTTCTTTATCAATATTAATGTTGCTACTTTTGTTATTTTGTTACCTTCATTATTTTTATTGTTTTTTTGGTAATCTACTATTGAAATTTATATATTTTTTTTGTGTGTTCTTATTATCCCATGTCGATCAATGATTTTGAGTGACACCTTAACGATTTTACCCTTTTTTCAAAATTCATAAAAAGGGATTTTACAAAGGTAACATTACGTGATTGGAAGTTAGAAATCGTGCTCAATCGTCTTTGGGCTTCAATTTTTGTTCATCTAGATCACTAAATGTCCTTTAAAGATTTCGATTGTTTTGAAAATGAGGCAATGTTTCGTGTTTGGAAGTTCAAGAAATTCGTACCCAATCGTGCTGGGTTTCGATTTTCTGTTCATCTAAACAAAGAGATATCCTTCACAGATTTCTTTATCATATTTCTTAAATAAGGGCGATATTTCGTGTTTGGAAATCCAAAGAATCGTACCCAATCGTGCTGGGTTTCGGTTTTAGTTTAGCCAAATAGTGAAATACCCCTTTTCAAATTGCGCTACATGTATTTTGGAAATTGTAAAATGATCTTGGGATCGAGAGTTTGAAGCGTCGTGTCCTATCGTGCTGGACATGATATTTCAGCTTTTCGGAACAAGAGAGTTTTGATATCCAATACAAGTCAGCCAAACATTTTTTCCCTACCGTAAAAATTTCGATACTAAGGACATTAATCAATCAACACGGTACCAATTTTGGGCGTGGCGAGGGTGCTAATCCTTCCTCGCGCGTAACCGACTCCCGAGCCCGTTTTCTTCAAATCCGTAGACCAAAACGTTTTATAAGTGGCCCAATCACATTCAAAAAAGATTGGTGGCGACTCCCTTTTTCTTTTTAAAGTCGGCCCGTTTTCAAACAGAAAAAATGGTTTCGACAAAGGCTTAATGTATATATTTGAACCATACAACCAAAGTTCCATAACATAATTGAACATTGAAACAAATTTTAATATTTATCCTGTTGTAAATAATAAATTAATTAATTTAAATGAAATCCGAATTCATTAAGGTTGTGATACATTAAATTATAATTTTTATTTTGGAATTGGCCCCAATTAATCATTTGTGGATAATTTAAATTCTAAATCATATATAGCAATATGATCAGTAGTTGTACAACTTCCTTTTTTTATTATTCCTTTAATTCCCCCTTTCAAATATTTTGCAATATTCAGAGACAACGTTTAGTTAGCTTGATACGATCAGCCTACATTGCCGAGTGAGGCCGTGCGCCTGGTCCCTTCAAACCACACAAATTTCTCCCGTTTGCTTGTGTTCCGCCAGTGGCTTTTGCCATCGAAATCACTATGTTATCACTGCATTCTTCCGAACCTTGATCAAAAGGATCCAGACTTTGGTCTAAAGTTACAGCATTGCAGTGCTTGTCAAGCCAACCTATGATATCCGCGAACACCATTTCCACGTTCTCATCGGGCTCTCCGGCTGTCAAGCCGTGCCACATCCCCGGATATAATTTTATGGTTTTGTCAGTGCTTCTCGCTTTCCCGTACAGTGCCTTGCTTACTTCTGGGTCTGTCACTGTATCTGCTTCCCCATGCAACACAAAGAAGGGAGTCTCACCTGCCAACCAAACATTAGGAACATGGATCTTTCATAATTCAGGCACATAATGGGGGAAGATTTTAACCTCATTCAAACCATTTTCAATGCTCATGCTGGTTCTGAGCACTTCCAACGCTGTTTTCAGTCTAGGTTTGTCTTGGTATATCAGCTTATTGTTCCTTACCTGCACCAATATACCATACATATAAATGAACCCAAGAGGACAACTCCAAGTCTTAACAACAAAAACTTGAGTATACTCTCTCACCGCTTCACGTTTAACAGGGTCTTTGAATGCTGAGTCAATTACATCTTTTGAGGGTACTATCTTCCATCTAGGTATAACTTGTTCCATTTTCGTCAATATATTTATCACCACCGGATGTGGCTTCAGTTTCTCTGATATCTATCAAGAAATTTTTCCAAGTACGATTAGAACTGCCGAAAAACAAACAAAATATCAAGATTCTTAATAAGGTTAATAGTATATGCTACCTTACACATGGGTGCAACAAGAACAGCACCATTCCAAAAGGAAGGGTCCTTTCTATGAAGCAGTAGGGCCACTGCACCTCCCATTGACTCTCCGTATAAAAATCTGCTCTTTCCCCTGTATTCTTCCTGAGCTGGAAAACCATGGCGACAGATTTTTGGTGTTGAATGAAAACGATTAAGGATTAATTTGGTGGTGGGAAATAGTACATACCACAGATAGATTTGAAAAATTCGCGGCAGTCATTAACGATGTTTTCGAACTTTTTAATATAACATCGATCGCCCTTGGACTTGCCATGTCCTTCGTAATCAATCCCAAACACCGCATATCCAGCATTGGCTAGCCTGGTTCCACATTCTGTACTTAAAATTCATTCAATCAACCCCACCACTCCAAATTGGAAAATATAATACAACATTTACTAATAACTTCAATGCATTCAATCAAATTATGGCTACGCTGATTCCTTTCCTACCCAACTAATGGAATCATGCAATAAAGCAAACATAATTTACTTGAGCTTCCACTAAAATTTGAGCAGCTCAAACATTTTAAAACTACAAAATTATCCCCAATAATATTTTTTCAATTCAAGTAACATCATACACTCCACCACTTAACCCAATATATTTTAATATAAATTGTTATATATAATTAGGAAAAATATGATAATTTCTCACATTTCATTAAACAATAAGTCTCCGATGTGATAGATGATCATTTGAAACTTTCACAAGTCATGAATATTTAAAGAAAACTGTAACCATCATGCACTAATAAATAACATCATTTTTTTAAAGTCCCTATATTCTAAGATCTATTTTTAATTTAAAAATGTATATCCAATTATTAGTTCATCACAATCATTTTCTTATTTAAAAAATACATATGGTACCAAAGATTGAACATAAACTTTAAAATCTAAAAATTAAAATACAGAGATAAAGCATAAAAAGTTAATAATATTTTAACCTATATATATTAAAAACTGGGCTGGTTTGTTATTATAATGGGTTTATTAGACTTTGGGTAATTAAAAGAAAATCCTTGAGAATATGATAGATAAAAAAGGGTTTGTGACAGTGCTTTGAGGTTAGAGATAGAGCTAGAATGGTGACAAAGGAAGATGAGTGGCAGACCATACGTAATGGCCAGCTTATCCCTTTTGTCTCGTTAAACCAATAATTCTTAAACTCAAATATTAATAATATATATAACTGATGAAATCATCTCTTTCTTATTTTGCGTGCAAGGATATAATATTGGAGGACCTGAGTAAGCATCCAACCTGGTTTGGTTTTAAGTTCTCATCTCCATCAAACTATGGAACTTAAGTTCAAATACAAGGGGAACTTAATCCCTAACCAATTTGATGGTAGCAAGTTGGCATTTTCGACATTATTTTTATTACCTTTCATGAATCCACTGCACTCCATGCCATAACCTGCAACTCACATATATAAAAATCATATCTATTTATAAATCTTTAATATAGAATATAAAATTAAAAGGGGAGCATCCAACCCGATTCTGAAATTTTCAATGAAAAAACTGATATACCCGCATTGAAACTAAATTTTCAAAGACGAAGTAGCCCCTGTAGAGTTTGAGCGGGTTGGAAGCTGTTGGTTTCCATCCCCTAGTAATTGTAAGAGAGAGAGAGGGTACCATGGCAAAGGAAAACAAGAGCCTTTGTAGGAGAGGAAGGTAACCATCTGCAGGTGAAAAGCAAAGCTCCTCTTGAGTTCTTTATTTGCTCCTACATTCACCACATTCGTAAATAGTTTAAATCAATCTTAACCTTCTTAACCAAAATATTTAGCATTCATAAACAGCAAAATAAATAAACACAGATGAAGAAAAACCCTTTCACCTCCTTATATTCAACTGTCATATTGTTCATCAAAACAGGGGGAGAAAAAGACGAAACGGAATATTACCACTCTTTCCTATCTATCTTTTTCTTCACAAAGATGTTTTTTTTCCTTAATAATTAACGTATCACTGAGATATTAAAACATTGAGAACAACACAAACTCACAAAGAGAAGACAACAGAAGAAGAAGAAGAAGAAGAAGAAGAAGGAGAGAGATGGGTGAACGGAGAAGTTAACAAGGAAGAAAGAGCTGAGTTTGGAGAGGTACTGAATAAGACGTGCGTGTGTGTGTAGATATTAATTGGAGAAAGCAGAAGACAACAGGGAGGAGAGCAAGCACACGCAAAGATCATAAGAAAGTGACGGGAAGGAAGGGGGCGCTGTGGGGGCTAGAGGCAACTATACTTATCTATTCTTGGGTTCGAGACTATATAAAGCTTCTTTTTTTTTTTTTCTGATTAGGAAAGTTTTAAAAGAGAAAAAAAAAGGTTGTGATATGGAAGAGATAGCTTTTGTGGGTATTCAGTCTGAGCCCATATAAGACGGGTGGAGTGGAGCCGAGAGGAGGAAGGGTTATTCGCTTATGTCTAATTTCTTGCGAGTAGAGGTAACTAGTTCGCTTGCTGCTCCCCGGCAAACAACACAGCCACCGCCTCAGCTACCATTTCCTCTCTTGTTTTTCCCTATTTCCAATCTCTCACTAATCCCTATATAACTCTCACGCAGCTTTTTCCTTCCGTTTTGCATGCATTTATGTTTTACAACAAAAGGAAACATTGTGAACTTGTGATGCATAAAATAAAATAAAATTATAGATAATACATTATCATTTTAAAATAATAAAGGTTAAAAGTTAAATTCTAACATTAGCTAGTTTATATGTTGTCTTTGTATTTTAATTTAGTCATTTGTAATCTATGTATTTTTAAATTTTAAAAAGATAAATTACACCAACAATCATTCAACTTTGATTTCAATGACAAAACAACTACTCAACTTTTAAAAAATAACAAATTTGTCGCTAATGTTATTAAAAAGTGACAAATCAATCACTCATTAACATTTTCCATTATAGGTCTAACGGGACAAGTGACGGATAGTCAGCTAGCTGACGTGGCCAGTTAACTTGTCACGTTGGATATTTTCCTATCATCCTTCTCACACGCCACCATGAAACAACAAAAACAAAAAGAGAAAAGGAGCTTTTTCACTAATTTTCTTTATCCTTCACGGCTCCCTCACCACCACCCTCGATATTGGCCACCTCCATAAGCCCACTATCATTTAATCACCACACCAACATTACTCGCTATCACTACTTTGACAAGACACTACCATCATAACCACCAAATCTCAACCCCTAAACATTTTAGACTCATGAAATACCAACCAAAAACAAAAATACAAAATAGTAAGAGTCCAAAATTAAACCAGCAAACAAAAAAAGAACAAGAAACCTTAATTGGACTGCATCAAAAAAGAAAAGTAAAAGAAAACTAAAAAAGAAAAAGAATCAAAAGAGAAGAAACCCACATCCATTTCGGGTTTTACGACTTGGGGAACTTGAGCCACCAGTTCGATGATCCGAGCAATCAATAGTCATGGTTGGTCGAAGAAAAGTTGTGGCCGAAATATGGTGGTGATTCGACGGTGGACTATGGAGATCTGTTGAAGCCTTGTTTGAAGCTTTGAGACCTTAATCTTGGGATTTTGAAGGCCTATTGGAAAACCTGAAGTGAGATGTGAAAAGAGGAAAAGAGGAGTCATTTGGTGATGACGGCTGGTCGAAGGCCATAAACGGCGATTACTAAAGTTAAGAAAAAAAAATAGAGGAGAAGAAAAAAAGGGACAAAGATTTAACGGAGTCGCCTGGGGCACAAAGATTCAAAGGGACAATAGCGAACTGGGAGGTGGCTCCACCTTGGAGGAACAAAACGACCGCAGCTAAGGTATCTCCATTTCTTCTACTGCCCAACTAGGGCTCTTAGATGGGGTTGTTTAAATGACAACTGACCCTCCAACTGGCCGATTAATGACAACAAGGAGTTGGTTAAATGTCGTGTCACTTTTACGTTACCTCTGTAACGAAAAATGGTTAGTAGAACTGATTTGTTATTTCTTGAAAGTTGAGTGACTGTTTTGTCATTGAGATCAAAGTTGAGAGACTGTTGGTGCAATTCACCCTTTTTAAAATTACAATTCTCGCCAAACAATAACTATTTAATTCATTAAGTTAAATTCTGTTGTTTTCAAAATCTAATATGTGAAACATATTATCACATGTCATTTTTAATTCATGCACTTTTTGAAAAATTTAAAATTACAGTACTCACCAAACAATAAATATTAAATTTATTAAGTTAAGTTCTGTTATTTTCAAAATCTAATACATCAAATATATTATTATATGTGTAATGCCATGCGAGCTTGTTATTTTTACATATTACTCACTAAAAATCCAGTTGACGGATTAACGATTACCATTTATATCAAAACTAAAATTTCAAAATTTGAACAATATAAGAACTAAATCTACAACTCTACGCGTTGTACAAAACTAGAAATTGAATTTAACCGGATGAATCTAACTATTACTATTTGAGTCAGAACTACAAATTTAAATTTTTGAAAACTATAGGAACTAAAATTGACCAATTAAAAAAAGTGCAGAACTAAAAGTGCAATGATTAAATTCATAACTATGGTAAAGTACCTGCACTAATAGTTGAATTTAACCAATACAGTAAATAAATATGGAACTATTTAAAAGGTAACTTCTAACAAAAGGTATATTTCCGTTATGAAATAAATAAATAAATAAGATATATATAGTTGACCATGATCCGGTATACTCGCATCTTTTTAATTTGGAAAATATTTGTTAGTTAAGTTAATACATACTTTTCTCTAACATTGTACATGGTAGGAAACTAATAATTTACTACAAATGATTCCCTGCTTCAACTCACCAAATTTGTTTTGTACAATATCCTATTCTTTTATATATATGTAATATATTAATAATTTGTTCGGATACCCTACGATATATCAATTAAAATAATATTTTACATTTTTTATATGTAATATATAATAGTTTACATTTTTAAATAATTAAAATGTTTATATAAATAATATATAAACTGCTTAAAATTTATTTCAATATAATTATTTGTATAATATTTTATAAATTTTAAATTTGAATTAGTTTTTTGAAAATATTTATAAATATAAATAGTTTAAAATACATGTTAATAGTTTTAAATTTCTATGAATTTTTAATTGAAAAACTGTAGTAAGTTTTAACATATTTCAAATATTTAAGTAATTTTCTAATAATTTCTAAAAAGTTAATTCTGTACAAAGCATTTTTAAAATTAATTTAAAATTTTAAAAGATTAATTAAAATATTGAAAATGTTAAAATAACATTTTTTAAACAGTTCTAATTTTCAAATTTATTAAAGTGTTTAAGGAAATATGTAAAAGTAATCTACAAAATTATTTTCTTTTTAAATAACATTGTTTATGTGTTAAAAACTTTAACTTTTTTTGGAAGTTTTTAAACATAAAAAGGAAAAATAAAATAAAATAAAAACATTGTTTATGGAAACTTTCATTTATTTTGCAAAATTGTTCAATTTTCGTTATAAATTAGACTCATAAAGTTGTTTTTGAACAAAATCTCTTAAGTTAGTAAAAAGTAATAAATAATTTAACATATTAAAACTTAAGTTATAGTTTCCATATATTTGCAATAATACTAACGGTAAGTATTTTTAATCAATTATTAATAATAATTTGATTTTTCATAGTGCCAAATAATTAAAATTTTAAAATTTGTCAATATTAATTTAAATAAATGGAATTATAATATTTGTAATAATTCGGTTTTAGTGGTGTCGAAAAATGCGAATTGGGATCCTATTTCCGTAAATCGAGCCTATAAATATTTAATAGGAATATTTACGGAGTTATTATATAAGTGAATTGAATTTTGGATAAGTAATTTAGTGAAATTATATTTAATTAAGGTCTAGGGATTAAATTGTAAAGTCCAATCATTATAGATTTTTAAATCAAAATGAGTTGAGAACTTAAATTGCAATTAATCAAAGGTCTAAAATGGCAATTAGACCATATAAAATTTAGTGCTAGTGGACGAATGGAATAAAAAAGCCATTGGTTTAAATTAGAGGTGTACATGGGCGGGCGGAAGGCCACCGAAATGTGGGAGGGTTTGGGCAAAAATATAGGCCCGAAAAATGGGCTTGGTAAAAAATGAGGCCCGTTTAAAAAACGGGCAGGGCCTCGGGCATGATTTTTTTGGCCCGGCCGACTTTACCTACCGCCCTAAATATTTTAGTATTATTTTTTTTTTTATTAATAAAATTTTAACTTTAGTATTTTTTTTGGATTGTTGGTGATGCTATTTTTCTCTTTGTTTTTGCATTGTTTTGGTCTTTGTTAGTTCTTTGTTAATTCTTATTAATTCTTTGTTAGTTCTTTGTTTGATGCTATTTTGTGGTTGTTTTGGGCTGTTTTGGACTGTTTTGATGCCGTTTATGATATTTTATTGTTTTGTTGTTGTATTTAATATTATTTCGATATTGTAGAACTTTTATTTTATTATTAATTTAGTTATTATTTTAGTTCAAATAAGTTGTTTCAATTTTAGTATAATTACTTCTTCTTTTCTATTGTCATTTTTAATATTATTTGATATGATTTTGAGATCCTATAATATATTGATTGAATATCAAGACTTAAAAAATTATTTACTACTTTTTATATATTAATCATTAATATTTAAGTTGAAGGCTCCATATCTCAAGTTTCCAAGTGACTAACATGTGTTTTAAGTTACTTGCAAAAGTTGAAATGCCACTTGATTTTTGTTACCAAATTAGGAACGTGTGTTTATTTTATTCCATATTTAATTTTTTAAAATTAAAATTTGGAGAACATGAAAAATTATTAATAAATTAAGCTAAACAAATTAAGCATCTATTTTAAGTAAAGTAGAAAATTAAATGGTAGAATAGTATCATTATGAGATTCAAAGTAGAAAATAAGTATCTATTTTTTTAAATATATTTGATTCATTATTTTTTATTTAATAAAATAAAAAAAATATCGGGCCAAATCGAGCGGGGCTCGGGTTTACCCATTTCATGTCGGGCCGGGCTTGGACAATTTTTTAGGCCCATATTTTGGGCCGGGCTGGGCCGGGCCCAGGCTTGAAAAATGGGCCTAGATTTTTAGTTGGGCCCAGCCCGAGCCCGGCCCGGCCCGGCCCATGTACACCTCTAGTTTAAATTAAGTTAATACTTTAATTAATAAAACATGTTTTATTATCTTAATTACAAGTATATATAGAAAGCTTGTGGAAGAAAAGATGAAATTCATTTTTTCATCTCATCACCGAAAACAAATGAAAACATAGGAAAAGCTTGGGAACTTTTGACCTATTTGGTATGTTCAATTTAATATATATATATATATATATATATATATATATATATATATTTTAATTTTATGTTTTTGAGGTTATGGAAGCTTAATTTAGCTAATTCATGTATTAATTTATAAAACTGTTAAAGTTTTAGAAAGTTACCATTGATGATTTTTTGAAATTATTTTAGGTGTTAAATTGATAAATTTTAAGCTTAAATATGAAAGAGAATTAAATTATAAAGCTTAATTAATAGTTTTGCGCATTAGGAACTAAATTTGACGAATTGTAAAATTAATTGTAGAAATAAGAAATAGGAGGTCCCTAATGAGTAATAGTGAAATCGAAATTGAATTTGGAGCTTTAAATGAAAAGATGGGGTAATCCCAGTTTCAGGGACTGAAATAAATAAATTGATAATTGATTGTGATTTGGTTGAACATTGGCAGCGCTATATGTGAATGCTAATTCGTAGAGTCAATGAGAGGGAAAGAAAAGATTAAAACCGTTGACGGATACTTTGAAAATTTCGATTTATATTTTTATAATTCAAACTAATTAAATTGAGGCATATTTTTATTGTTGAGTTGAATAGGGATGATTAAGCCTAGATAAAGAGCAGTGTACCAAATATAACAAAATCTCAAAAGTAAAATCTAGTCTTTCCATAACCGTGATGCATCCTACTCAATAGATATTTATTCTTGATAATATAAACATTTTCTTTCAATCTTTAAAACAACTAGAAACTGATAAAAATGTTTAAAGATGCAACAATGAGATGTTGTATCATGCAGAAGTAGCAGTCCCAGCAACCAACATTGTTCCCATCTCTTGTTAATATTATGTTAAATTTAAATTTACCCAGAAAGATGAATTGTTTTATTTTGATTTAGAAGATATAAATTAATATTTTAATCTAGGAACAAGAGGATTACATTAGTTTAAGTTGGATTTGATGCAATACCATCCTCATTCCTCACCTTAATTTATAATTAACTGTTGTTAACAAATGGTTAGTGAAGCAAATATGTAAATATAATCTTCTACCATTTTAATCAAACACATTTCCATCCGTAAAATGGTTAGATTCAAAGGCTTCAATTCTTTTTCCTATTTTAGCCCAAAACATAGACAATCAAAGCCCAATCTCTGAAAACCCTAGCAAGCAAACACTCTGGCACTCTTCTGAAGGGCAAAGCTATTTGTAACTTGGCCGTTCTATATCTTCCACAACACAGAGGCTGCTAAGGTAATCCATCTCTCTCTGCGTTCCTTTCTTTCTTGTTGATTTGGCTCAGTGAAAACTGAGTGAGTTGGTGCGAAGATGAGTCGTGGGGCAGCAGCGGGACCCAAGGGGAAGAAGAAAGGGGCCTCCTTTACCATCGACTGTTCTAAGCCGGTTGAAGATAAGATCATGGACATAGCCTCTCTAGAAAAGTTCCTCCAGGAAAGGATCAAGGTCGGTGGCAAAGCCGGTGCTCTCGGCGATTCCGTCACTGTCACCCGCGACAAGAGCAAAATCACTGTCTCCTCCGACTCCAACTTCTCTAAGCGGTACTTTTTCCTTTTGGCTTTTGATCTTTTACTGCATTATGAAACCATATGCATTACTTCTCTGAACTTTTAGCTTTACAATGTATTGAATATTAAGCTGGGAGGGATGAACTTTTTCATTTTATTGTCCCCAATGGAACTGAATCTTTTGAAGAAATGGCTCTTTGCTTGGTATATAACTTGAATTGAATCCTTTTTGGCAATGGGTTTTGTTTATTACGTTAATTAACTTAACACTTTATATGCTTAGTGTTATGGGTAGAACCATTGTAACTTTTTAATTATAAGGTCAATGATGAACAACTCTTAAGGCTTGTTTCTCAAAACATTCGCAGTGGCCGCCTGAGAGCTTTCGCCTTTCGCCGGGCTTGAGAGCTTATGCTGCTTTAATCCTTCCTTGGATGTCTGAGGCCTTTCCAGTTCAATCTAGTTATAGGTTGTTTCTTAAAAGGGAAAAAACCATAGATTTTAAAATATTGAGTTTTTCGTTGACTGTTGCATCCACTTTCTGCTTGCTTCAGGTATCTTAAGTACTTGACTAAGAAGTACTTGAAGAAGCACAATGTTCGGGATTGGCTTCGAGTGATTGCTTCCAACAAGGATCGGACTGTTTACGAGCTCAGATACTTCAACATTGCGGAGAATGAGGGTGAGGAGGAAGAGTGAAGACCGGTTCAGCTTTTTCTCTATTCATCACCCCTTTGTTTGGTTTATTTGTTATGAGGAACCTAGTTTATCAATTTCAGGTGTCGAATCTTTGGACTTGATTTGGTTGTTTTTTGAACCCTAGTCTGTTTTCAATGAAATTTTGGTTGCTCATAGTAAAACATTATGTATTTAAAGGCGTTGATTTGGAAGACCCTCTTAATGGAATCAATAAGAGGGAATGTGTTTTTCTTTTCCTAATTGCAATTTGTCTCTCTCTTACAAAATTTTGGTGAGGTCTTAAGTGTGATATTGATAAATGGAATTGTAGTAAAATCATGAAAGTGAGCTGTAGGAGTATTAGTGATATGAGAAAGATGATTGAGAGGGCAGAGAGGGATTATGAAGAGATTGGAGATGGTGTGTTTTGTTTCAGCTCACTTTTTCTTTTTTTAGGTTGATGTCATGGTTAGCCCTTTTAAGTTTGTGCCATGGGGTAATTGTACAAAGAAAATATCTTATCTTTTGGATTTTGAATATAATTTTAGTGGAAGAAACGTGTTTAAATGTTTTTATACATTGCGGCCAATTTTGACCTTTTTAATTTAAAGCAAATCATTTGAAATTTGTAATCAAGAGAAAAGTGTTGGGTACTTTTACTACTTCCTTTCCTTCAAAAAAGAATGATTAAATTGATCAATCATTTCTTAAAATGGAGAATTATTAGAAGATCTCCGCAATAATTTTTACTAAACAATACAAAGATATTTGACTTAAAATTATTTAAGAAAGTGACTAATATCTTGTCGTTATATGTATCACGTTATAAATGAGCAAAGTTTAGGGGGTCAAACTCTCTATTTTATCTTTATTAAACTACAAAAACAATCACTTTGCTTTAAAATTACTTATGTTTAAAATATTACATTTTAGTCATTTATATTATCGTTTTGTTATGAATTAGTCACTCTGCCGTTAAGTTCCGTTACCTCCTTAACGGCAATCCTATATGACAGTTCAAGTGAGTTTTAAATGCCAACTTGGATGTTTAATTGGAATGTGAATATTTTCTTTCAGTCAAAATGAGAAAGAAAACTTAAAAAAAAAGGAGAGACGAGACGGTTTTTTTTCTAATTCAATGTATAATTAATTTAAAATTTTTAATTAATTAAATTTATTTAATTAAAAATCTATTTTTATCTCAGTTGGACATCTAAGTTGGCATATAAAATCTATTTGGACTGCTTATTGCTGTACGGTAGAATGACCAGATATAATCTAAAGCAAACAAAAGTACTATTTTTGTAATTTACCCTAATTATTATTAACATGTGATAATTAAATTGCTACGCTACTTTCTTTCTACCTAGTTCTCGTTTCAATTTCAAAAGCATCGACGAAGATACCGGCGATCACTCCTTGTTTCACCGGTAGTGTCCGCAGGGGCGAAGCCAAAATAATTTTCTAGGGGGTCGGATGAAATTTTAATTTTTTATAATTTATATATTTATAATTTATAAAAAATTAAATCAAATTTTTATAATTTTAAAAAAATTAAAATATAATTTTATCTTTATTAATTTAAAATTTTTAAAACATTTTAAAGCTCTAAACAGCATGCCACCCCGGCCTTCGCCTCAGAGTGTCCTAACGCATCAAATCTTATCAATTCTTTTTTTGTTTTTTTTTAATCTTTTGCTTTTTCTATTGACCGGAAACATGTGGACAAACTCGTGTCGTGCCTGCTTATTTTTTTAATGAGCTTTTGAGTTTTCATGATAAAATAAAATATACTCTCTTTCCGATTTGTGCCCAAGTTTTTGGATTTCCATTGATATTAATGGAAGTTAGGATCTTGATTTGTGTATCCTGGTTGTTTCGTGGAGTGTGCTTTTCCATGTAGATTCTCCTTTCTTTGATTCACAGTTTTATTTCAGATTCACATTTGTATGCAGGGGGAGCTTTCTAGTGAAAATTGTACTTAAATTGGACTACTTCTTCGCTTCAAATATGAAGCTGTTCTAATTTCTTTGACTATCAAATCGTTTTGTTTTGGGGAGCAAAAGAATTCACTAATGCTTCAAGAGTGAACGGATGCTAGGTTAAGATGGTGGCGGTGCCAAAGCAAGTTGCTGGGAACAGCATGTTGGGGAATTCCAGTATTTGGGGGGATGAAAAATGTAATAGTTACTTGCTTTTCTATGGCGAAACTGCGCTTGGGAATGGTTTACGAGCCTTCTTATACTTTCTCGGACTTGCTTATTGCTTCATTGGGTTATCTGCTATAACTGTTCGTTTCTTCCGATCCATGGAGAATGTTGTGAAACACTCACGTACTGTTGTAGAGGTAGATCCTCACACTAATACTGAAATTATTAAACAAGAAAAGGTTTGGAATTATGCTATTGCAGACATTACTTTGCTTGCCTTTGGGACTAGCTTCCCTCAAATATCTTTAGCAACTATTGATGCCATTCGAAACATTGGGAGCCTCTATGCCGGAGGTTTGTTCTCTGATATGCTCTTTCTTTCGGTTTATTAATTACAACAAATTTCAAATTTGGATATAGGAAGTATTGTTTTAATTAGAACAGATTCCAAAATTGAATAGAGAGCATTTGTCTTGATATTTTGTCAGCTTACTTTAACCTACAGGTTTGGGTCCTGGAACTCTTCTGGGTTCAGCTGCATTCGACCTTTTCCCTATCCATGCTGTCTGTGTTGTAGTTCCAAAAGCTGGAGAGTTGAAAAAAATATCTGATATAGGTGTTTGGCTGGTGGAGCTCTTTTGGTCCTTTTGGGCTTATGCTTGGCTGTACATAATTTTAGAGGTAACTTCAAGTAACTTCTTCTGAAGTAAAGTATCATGATCTGTATTTTATAGGGACATTTTACTTGTGCTGTTAGCCGAATGTCTTTGTCCAAGTTATACTGAGAAGACCTCTAGTATGGTATGGCCCTTTTAGACTTGTGTTTCTTTGATTTTCAGTAAGTGATGTAAGAAAATTGCTTGCCTTTTGCATAACCTGTGATTAGTTTCACTATTTTTCTGTATGGAGTGTTTACATGCATTACATTAATGTTTCACATCTATGGAGCACTTGCTCATGGATAGGTCGTACTACATGTTGCAGGTGTGGACACCAAAGGTTGTTACAATTTGGGAGGCCTTATTGACAGTCTTGATGTATGGACTACTGCTCATTCATGCATATGCTGAAGACAAACGCTGGCCTTATATATCTCTGCCCTTGTATGCTCTTCTTCTTCTTCCCCCTATTATTGTCTCGTGCACTGTTATGCTTTTGATTTCTTTTGTTCATGTGAAGAACGAGAGGTGAGAGGCCTGAGGACTGGGTGCCAGCAGAGGTTGCCTCAGTTAGCTGTGAGGACGATGTCTATGGTGGGTACACTGAGATACTTGCAGTTGAAGAAGACAAAAATGAGGAAATTGTTGATATTTTGTCCATTCATTCAGAAAAACGAGAAGGTAATAACACTCTGTCTGACTCTTGTTGACATTGTTTTGTTTGAGGTCACATGTTATCATTGTCTATGATCCTCTAGCAGTCTTTCCCTTGGAAAGTTAATATGAAGTGAAACTGAATCTACAAAATTAATGTTACATATGATGGAACTCGGACACGCTTAAACAGATTAGTTCATCAAAACTATAATTCAATACATACTTGCTTTCTTCTTTATGCTATATCTGTTCATAATAGAATGAAAGAATGATGAAGTCATAGGGAAGACATGGAAATTAAAGTTTTCAGCTGTAGGTTGGGTAAACCTAAATGAAGAGAGGTCCTAGTAAGCAATGATTCATGGATAATGATGCCGGAAAAGGTCATGATTGTTAAATGCTTCAATGTTGTATTTTTGTGGGCTCAATTGTAGTTTATGAAAATAAGTTATTTTAGATGATCTAATTAGTTCCCACTTATGTACTAAGTAACTTGGTTAAGAGGTTGCCTATAATTACTTTTAATTTTCAGTAGCTTAGGCTGATGATGGATTGATCAGAACTTTCTTAAAAATTCAACTACTTCCAGACTCTATTTATCGAAAGGTGCCTGCAGCGGAAGATTCAGTTGAATCCTCTAACAGTCCCTTTCAGAAGGAGATCAATTTAGAAGATCTTCATGTGCTTCAACTCTGGAAAAAACAGTTCGTGGATGCACTTACAGTATGTATCTTTACACTGTAACATAAAAATCCTTTATAACTTCTGCTCTTATAATTTATGGTAAATTATTTTTTCAATCAATCATTGCAAAATGCAAAGTTCAAAAGAAAAAAAAAAAAAAGAAGAAGAGGAAACGATCCATTATTGTTGTGACTACTTCAGCCACTCTTCTCTCTATAGAAGTTGGAATGTAACATTGATCTTTTCCCTTTTTAAGTAAATCGTGCTTAGTTTGAAACTTTGAATTAGTATTTTAAGTTGCTTGGACCTTATGCATATTAGATTTCGACGTTGTACTTCTTTGATCTAAGCTTATTAGCAATAATCCAATAAATGATGGTGGTGAATAATTCCTTATTTCTTAAACAGTTGGAAAGCCCTAAATCTAGGAAATTAAACAATGCGCATCTTCGGGTAGCAAGAATACTTTGGCAGTCACTACTTGCACCATGGAGACTACTGTTTGCCTTTGTACCTCCTTATCAAATTGCCCATGGATGGATTTCCTTCATTTGCTCTCTACTTTTCATCAGTGGGATAGCTTACATTGTTACAGAGCTGACTGATATTATAAGCTGCGTCACAGGTCTTCCCTCCTTGCCGAAAATTGATTTTTACTAGTATTATAGCTATTGCTATTGGTTATCAAGTGAAATTATCCCTTTTCTCATTGATATTTTATTACAGGGATAAATGCTTATCTCGTGGCATTTACAGCATTAGCTGCTGGAACATCATGGCCAGATTTAGTGGCAAGTAAGATTGCTGCTGAACGTCAGTTAACAGCTGACTCTGCTATTGCAAATATTACTTGCAGGTATATTTCATGGAATCTCATCTTTTAACCATACTTCATATCTTTCAAAGAGGAGTATCGTATAGTAACAGAGATTAGTTGATTTAGTATAAACACCAAACGGCCAAATCCTATGAAGCTGGTACCATAAGAGTCCTCAATTTAAGAGCAAGAAGGTTGCTTGCTCCTGATTTTCTGATATTTGCACTGGTTGCAGTAACTCGGTGAACATTTACATAGGCATCGGCATCCCATGGCTGATAAATACTGCATACAATTTCATTGCATATGGAGAACCATTGAGGATAGAAAATGCGGAGGGACTGGGGTTCACTTTGATGGTGTTCTTCTCAACTTCTGTGTGTTGCATTTCGGTTTTGGTGGTTAGGCGTCTGATACTGGGCGCAGAGCTTGGAGGTCCTAGGTTTTGGGCCTGGGTCACTAGTGTTTTCTTTATGTTGCTTTGGCTTATATTTGTGGTGCTATCTTCCCTTAGAGTTTCTGGCATCATATAATATGACATTTATTTATATATACTTGATTTAGTTTTTCCCTCTATCCACCGGCGAATCCAAATGGAGCCCTATTGGAAATTTGCATGTTTTTTCCCTCTACTACTTAGGTCCTTTTAGCATGATTTTTTTCGGTTTTGGCCCCAATTATTTGCATCTTTATAGACTGGTTTTGCCCCTACTCCTACCGCTATTTGTTTTGTATTCCCATGTCCATTTCATGGAGATCCATGGGTGCTTTCTCAATAACATTATCTCCAGGATGAACTCAGACCCTATAATAGTTTTTTCATTTTTAAACCAGCACTTACTAGTATTATTGTACTTGTAATTTCTAGTCTCTGTTTCCCTTTTTAAGAGTTTTAGTGTTTCTATTTAATTTTTATAGTATAAATGTTTTATATTTAAACTAGTAAAAAATAGGAGATAAGAATTATTCTTAAAAATCGATGAACCAAAATGGATGGAACCTATAAAAATGCTACAAGTTTTTTCTAAAACCAACCCGAACTTGGCTAATTTCCATTAAACAATGGAGAAACGGCCATAACGGTTACAAAGCTGGAAAACCAAGATAAATTTGGGATGTTAAAGAAATTTATTAGGCGACAAGAACAAGAGCTAAACAAGGAGTGAGTGAGTGCCTTTTGAGCAACCTATTCTACCATCAAACAGCTACTCAATGCAAATTGAAACTCCATTCTTTTAAGAACTGACAACAATCCTCAAACCTCAAAACCACCACATATTCTTTGCTTAAGCAAGGGCACCTGTACAAGCTGTGGCAGGAGCAGTTCCAACTTTGCCACTGCTGTATTTCTTGGTGATGAATCTACAAAAAAAAAAAAAAAACGATCATGCGTGATGAAATGTTTAGCCCTTAATCGGTTTGGAGGAAAAGAAAATTGTTGCTGTCAACGTAAATCAAGGCCATATGTACCTGAAGAAATCCCTCCACAACAACTCGAACATCAGCCAGTTCATTTGAGTATCAGGTGAGCCACTGCCCCCATCATTTTTCTTTGAGGTAGCAGAAACGGTCCTACCAATCACATAAATGCATTCAATATAAGTAAACATCTGATAACCAAGCCTTCTCCCACTACATTGGGTTTGGTAATAAGGATCATATTGCTCCATTTTACTCTTTGTTTTTCAAACATATCCACAAATAAAGCTCCATATTTAGACATTATTTGTTCAAGGGAAAAAACTGGTACTTGACACCATACCTATTTGCAGTTTTCTTTAGTTCATCAAACATGAACCGGGGAGATAGGCATCCCATAGCTAGCCATGGTGATATTTTGCAAGAAAAGTTAGCACCATATATAGTTTCTTGGCTACCATCCTTGCTCCCCTTGTATGGCTGTGCTTTACACTCAGCAGCAAACTTTCTAAGCCTTTGCAATGCTTCATTCTCGCCACCAGCCATAGAAGCACTAACAGATGGCCTGCCATCCTACATGTAAACAACCAATACTTTCTCAACGCCTTTAAAAACCATAAATCAAAAGAAAATAAGTCCAAGTAAAGCTTCCAAAAGTAGACTCCCCAATCAATCATCATTGAAACAACCCTAAGACATAGCCAGCACTGCTAATTGAAACAACCCTGATGTTGATAATTAAACTACACAATCCAAACCAGTAGCACTTTAGATGTGAGTACCCTAATATTTCTACTACTAGTTTGGAGCAAGATACAAAGAAAAGTGAACCAATATTCCTACGGAAAATATAGAAGTTTAAATCTCAAACCTGAGCCATTGTGGCAGCAGGGTTAAGTCCCAGATCCGTCAATGAAGGAATATCTCCAGCCTCCACATCACCTCTAGAAGGCATCCCTTTCATTTGGTCCAATGATTCAACCGTCTTCCTTATCTCCAAACCCTTAACTTTATCCCTAAATCCACCATAATTGGAAGGCATATCTTCCAATTTAAACGGCAAATCATCAACATGGAACAAAGTACTTCCCCAAAAGTACTTAACTTCAACACCCTCTTCTTTCATGGCCGACTCAATCTTTTCCTCAGCCTTAACCTCATCATGAGAAACTTCTCTATGAGCATAGACAGCGTCAGCCCCGATAGTTTTAGCTAACTCAACCAAAACACTCTCCGGCTTCCCAATCCGAACCACAAGATCCGACCCTCGTGCTTGCAGATTCTTCCGGAGATCCGAAACCGATTCAATCAAGAATGTGGCTCTGTAAGGACCGGTTTTGTCGAACCCAGATGAGGATTTCCCGTAATCTCGAGGGTCAAAACAGTAAACCGGCAAAACCGACATGGACTCATTGTTGGCGGTGTTGAGACACTCGTTGTCGTGGACCCGTAAATCGTTGCGGAACCAAACGATGGAAGCTCGACGAATTGCGGCGCCATTGGAGGGGTCGAGAGGGCGGCGCGGAGCTAAGGAGAGAGGGGACTGGAGAGGGTTATTGGCAAAGGTGGATTTGAAGGAAAGTTTGGAAGGGGAAGGGGAAGGGGATGTTGAAGAAAGGGAGAGATGAGAAAGAGAGGAAGCTTGAGTTGGAACTTTAACTTTGGAGGGAGATTGAGCAGAGAATAAAGATAAGATTTTGGGTTGGATGAAGAACTGGGTAGGTAGGGTTGGGGGCAAGGAAGATAAAGAAAGAGATGCAGTAGCAAATGGGGATTGAGAAACTTGATTTTGGTTTTGGGTTTGCTCCTCGGTTGATTTGATTTCAGGGTTTTCACAAGACTGGGGATTGGAATCCATGATGATGTTTTCCGGTAAAGATAAGAAAGCTGGGCCTGGTGGGTGGTGGGTGGTGAGTGGTGAGTGGTGACTTGAAGGTTTTATTATCTTGTTATATCTAACAAGTCTGCCCTTTGCCGCCTTTGCCCTTTGCCCTTTGCCCTTTGCACTTTGCATTTAGTCTTCAAATTTGTTTTTGTTGGGTGATTCTATATTTGTGCTTCACTCCTCCCACCACCAACTACACCTAACCTTTTTCCACCAACCTTCAAAGTTCCACACCACTTACTAATTTGGACTTTGTAGCCTTACCTTACCTTTTGGGTTTAGGGTTGGGTTGGTAGAATAAAAGCAATAGGTTCTCCACGTCAATCTCATTTCACTAAATGGACTTCTTGAATGAGTTGGCTCAAATTAACACGAAAAGAGAAAAAAAAAATGGAATTTAAATACTTTTGAATTTGCAAATTAGCTCTCTTGGCGAAACAAGGTTTGATGGCAAGAATCCTGACTTCCACTCATACTCCTTTTAATGCTCCAATCACTCGTAACCCCTCTTGGGCATGGAATAGCCTTAAAGAAGGGATCTCATTCAAGCTGGAATATGGGGAATGGAAAGCTTATTTCAGTTTGGGACACTTTCAAATTTTCAAGTCACCTTTACCAGGCTCTTGGGCTATGATTTTCATTTGGTAAAGCATCTTCCCAACGTCTGGAAAGAATAATGGAATTATGATACTTTCCCTTTTCTTTTCAACTAATATAAAATTGAAGCAATCATAAAAATCCTTATTGACTCTTTATTTATTTGACATCATACGAGGAATGACTTGTTTATTGTCAAATCCAAATATCTCTCCCTCTCCCTCATCTTCCCTCTCGTCAGAAGACATCAAAACGACACGACCTCTTGTCTTAGATGCAATTATCATTCGAAATTCTTAAAGCACATCATGTTCTTTTGCCCCTTGCCTGAGCCACAAGAAACACTTCGCTCTTTCATTATGACTCAAATTCGGTAGGATTTCATTCCTTTGCACAATGTTGAATTTTGGTGCAAAGAGTACTTGCCTCAGGTTCTTCGCTCGATCCCGAGCTCATTGATTGCATTTGTTGGGAGATACGGAAAGCTCAAAACACCGCCATTTTCAAAGGAGAAAAGATAGATCCGATTCAAGCTTGAAATGATGCTTTTGAAGGATTTTCAAACTTTCCCGTCATAAATCCTCAATCCTCTTTCTTTCCCCCACCCCAAAGGCACTTCAAAGGTTAACTACGACGTAACTTTACCTTCAACCTTTATTGTAAAAGTTTTGAAAACCTTAAAATGAGATTTTTACATCCATTTTCACGATATTCATTTTTTTTCTTTTAAATTTTCATTTTAATTATGCCAAATGAGATATTGTCTAATTTAATTGTTGAGCTAACGATTTTAATAATGAAAAGACCTTATTGATATAACATCGATATTTTAATGATGTAATTAAAATGTTTTAAAATTTGGAGACTAATTTAAAATAAAGGTCATAGTTTGGGGATGATTGATGTAATTAACTCTCTTTTTTATATACAAAAGATGTAAAAGACACTCAAAATAATGAATATTACTTTTGTTTATGCACGCTCAGAATCTAAAATTTTAATTCATATTTATAGACCCAAAGGCAAATTTAAAGTAATTAAGTAAAGTTAATCATAACAAACAAATACTCCTTCAACCTCCCATTGTTAAAAGGTTGTGTAACAAGGATCAGATCAACACCAATTCCAAATAAGGTAATTTTTTATCCCTATTAAGGGTACATGCATTAAAAGTAACAAAAAACTATAATCCACCATTAAAAGTTGTGTAACAAGATCGACACCAATTCCGCGTAAATATAATTTTCTATACTTGAAAGAAAAATCAAAATAGATTTTTTTTAGTTTAAGCACTGTGATTCGTTTGTATGTACGCCAGCGTCCTGGCTGCTGAACGACATGCAAAAGAAAAGAAACTAACTGCCAATGCCAAATGTCATACAGAAGAGAAGTCCAGTCGACTCACCAACACTAGCTTTCTACTGGCCTATTACTCACCGACCTGATAATAATAGTATACAATTAACTTCACCCTCAACCTCAAGCCAACTACCCCACAACAATATTATCTCAATTTTCAATCTCAAGAGATGGTTACTCAATTGTGAACAGGTAGTAGGCACATACCTTAAAAGCAACAACTGATTGAGAAGGTTAATGGGAATTCAGAAAGTTGAAACCAGAGTGGGTATAGTAAACCACTATTTTCTCCAGTCAACCAAATGCACGTGAACACTGAACCAGGACAAGCTACATCAGAGATTTCATACCTTCAATTTGCTATTGCTGATTTAACACAGGTAGAGATGGACGTGGCCTAACAACATTCAGCACACCCCTTGCAGTTGCCTGTTCATAGAAACAAAACAGCGTGTAAGAATGGTACAGGATCTAAGTTCTTTAGTATACGTAAGACTGCATTTATCCCTACCTCAAAGAATGAATTAAAATTCATTCGCAAAAGGAAACGTCTAAGAAATGGAGCTCGCTGACTCCCAGCAAGCCTGCTACTGCGCAATATAGTGTATAAAGAGTTTGATTTCTTGTTAAATTCCTGGAAAAAAATGGTTCGGATCAATATCCTTTAAATACACAACCATGCAAATAGTAACATGAATAATAAAGTCCTGACAACAAGTTAATCAAACAACATATATCTGTTATTTCCTTTGTGGAAATTTGATCTATCTCAAGCGTTAGAAAGGTAGGCAAATTGTCACAACCAACTAATGCCAAGTTGTAAATGATGTTGGAAATTCAAGGCACATATCCATCATATTCACTAACTCAAAATACTTATTCTTGCCATGTTAACTGCATAAGCAAATAAAAGACGCCAGATATGGGTACCTCAGTTATACGCTCTAGTTCAGATGTATTTTGACTACTTTCTTGGTTCTCAATGTTCCAGCAAAACTGCAGGCAAAGAGTCATTATGCTGTCCAATATCCTAGACACAGAGCCAATGTCCAAGAAGGACTGAGAGATTAAAGCTGACAAATACCTGTAATGATGCTAAGAACATGTAAGCATTCAGCCACATCATCAATGTTTGGCAAGACAAACCAAAAGAATAAAAAGAGAAAACATCAATTTATATGGATTATTCTTTCTACTTAAATTATATATGGATTATGGAATGACTTCTATGAAATATACAATAGTGACCCAGAAGGCCAAAAATATAATTCAAGATTATTTGTATGAAATTCACCTAAATCAAGTCCTTACTAATAGTAACAAGAAAAAATGATTCAATGTTTAGGTTGTTTGCCTTTCCCTTTAAGTTAGCAGATACTAGGCTGACATGGTATCCAAAAGTTGAGAAGGAACTCATCTTACTCTTGATGGAAACCCACAAGTTCAGTGAAGTCATGAGAATCTTGAATATGAGATTGCAAAACATTCCATTGAGATTCTATCACATCAACCTAAACAGAAAAGTTAAAATCTCTATTATGAAGATTCATGAAATGAGCAAAATATAAATTCATAAAGGGAAGAACACATCTACATTGAACAAACAAGAAAAACCAAAAATGGTATAACAATTTAAGAATTTTGGTTATTTAATTCTCAATGTCATTTTATCTTAGAGCGTCTTAATTCTAAAGGAATCTATATTGGAATTTGTCTATTAAACTACATAGGAATCTATATTATCTGATTTCAGCTGCCAGTACTATTCTCTTGACTCGTTTCCACCAGGATCCATGGTGTTGGGTTTTTAAGTAATTGATCGGTGTAGAAGTTAATCATCCACCTATCATGCAACACTGAAGATGTCATTAAAAGACTTTGCATCAGATGATACTCTTCCCAACTGTTCAATTTGAATCTAGATCACAAACTTGCACCAGAATACTGGCCAATCGTTATGCATCAAAGAACTAACCATATAGAATCCTAACGGGAATTTCATGATTATGCCAGTATTTTGTCATAATATTTGAAATAACTGCAAGAATTGTTGCTAGCTAGAAACTTCAAGTGGTTAGCACCCCTTTGGATGATTCACAGCCCATTTAACACCTATACAAAATGATCAAACTATTTCAGCTACCAGTGTAACCATAGCCCAGATAATAGTCAAAGTATCAAAGATATAGTTTGACCCAAGCCTATAAATGGAGAAACTCATTCACAATGCGTAGAACTAATATGAAAACCCTTCCTTTCTTTTGGGAGTTTGGGGGGGGGGGGGGGAGGGGGACCAACATTGTACACACATTATTTGAACTGTATAGTATAAAGGACCTGAATATAAAATTGAAGATTTCTGATTAAAAATGCCATATGCTCTCTAACGCGCCACATTGGTCTAAAACACTGCTGCAGTGGCTGAGATATTGAGCAGTTCATCTGGTCCTTGCGGTGTTTGGCAAAATATGTGTGCTCCTGATGCATAACAGAGGCCCAGGATTTTTCCAATTCCATTTGTGTTCGTTTAAGCCTCAGCAGGTATTGGAAAATTCTATGATACCTGGAGCACAATAATGATTAGAAATATTTGAAGTCTTTTAATCATATAGGCTAAGCCTGTCAATTGTTTATACAGTTATCGTTTCTTATTTCAAAGGCTGTTTCTTGCCCAAAGGAAATTTAGCAATAAGAAAGATTCAAGGGACCTATAAAGCAATTGAATCTTACTTGGAGAGCACTTCTTGGGTAAAGAAAAGCTGTAAGGGCCAATCAACAGAATATTCAAGTGCAATACCATCCCAACCACCAACTGAGGTCTCTGAACTTCCATCAGTGTATGCTTTTGTCTTCGGTAAATCTCTTTGAGAGGATTTCACTGTGATCCCAAATGAAGGCATCCTGATTGATGAGAAAGATAATTAAGATCACATTCCTTATAGTTTCCAGATAAGGCATAACTGAGTGAAAAACGACTAGATTCTTACTGCAAAGATACTCTAGAAAAGTACTTGTCTTCCTCCCCAATGGTCTTTATGGCTGCCTGCAAAGCAAGGAGCCGAGGAATTCATACAAACAGTTATTTCAATCTGAAACCTGAAAAAGAAGCCCTTATCTTTGTACACATTCGAGTACAACTAAATTTGTCATATATATTGGCCTCAAACAAGTTAATAGAAATAATCTCATACCAACTGGAATGGAACCATAAGATCAGCTTCAGCAGTTGACTGGCGAGGCGGTAGGCGCATTAACTGCCGGCTCTCCTCAAGGAAGCACTAGAGAATAATGAATATCTATTAACATGTTACGTATTTTCAAGAAGGAAATAACTAAAATTATTTTACCTGGTTGATCAAGCCAGAAGACTAGAACACATAACCTAAAGCAACATTTCACATGCAGTGCATTCTTTACCTGGAAAAAGTCTCCCTTTGCCAGAAGAAAATAGTCCTTTAGAGCTTTTAAGTGGCCATTCAAGTCAGCACGCACAACCACAAGCTGCAGAATCAGAGCAAATTCAATAAATACAGGCTTCAAATACATCATGAAGCAAGTTTCACACAAAGCACCTGCCAAAGATGACTAGCTGCGATAGCCCGGATAGAGTCAACTGAGCATTCAAATGATCTTTTGTGAAATTCTGATGATTCCTACAAATAATAAATGCACAATTAACAAAAGCTTTATTCCATTTAAGGGCATAAGTAGATATGGTACTATGTAACTGTGGAAGAAAACCTTTAGATCTAGAAGCATAGTTTCAATCTTATCAGCCACTGATTGTGGAAGCAATTCTTCTCCAATCGTTTTTACATCCAGGAAAGCCTCCTTCTGGAAAGGAACGCCCACAGCTGATCCATGAAACTTTTGAGAGCCTTTTTTTGTCTGCTGATTAGACAGAGCATCCTGAAATTGGATTGCAGAGCTTGGGTTCCGGAGAACCCTGATGGCTTTACCAGCAAAAAGAATAGACTCTGCCACACGCATATGGATATACTCAGGGAGCATATCCTACAAAACAACAACCGAAGAATAAATAGCTCGCGACAACAAAACTAAGAACACAGAAAGAAGTATGCACGAAATCCTTTTTATCTGAGATTCATTTCCAGGTTTTTTCCATTTAACTTATAGGTTCACAGTAGCAGAACATAGATTACTGGTTTGTTGACATGCAGATTTAACCTAACAATTCCCACACACAAATCCCTGTTTCTTAATTGCTGCTAATGAAGAAAACAGTGACGATGTTATTCATCTATAGAAACTAATGCCTACAGCAATATCTGCTATCCTAATAACAATTTGCTAAATAAATGCTCAAATGTGACTGGAAGTGTGGGAATTGACCACAAACCCTAGAATAGTGTTTCCCCATTCCAACAAGTTTATATGTAATAATTAAATTTAGCTAAAACAAGGAACAGAGGTTTGCAACAATGTCATGAAAAAAAAAAAAAAAACTAAAACAATTAGGAGATGGCTCCAAAAATACCAGAAATATATGAAAGCCCAAGTGCCAATCAGTTAAAGATGTATCCACAGTTGACAAGCGAGCCAATTTTTCTGATGTATCCGAGATAGATGAGCCATACTCCACATCCCGATCTTCTTGCCTGGAAATAATAGAATCATTAAACTAGTTCAATGTGTAAGGATACAAACCAAAGAGAATGTCCATGTGACTCATGAAATAAAAGAATTAAAAGACATTAAAGTTCCAAAAAAAAAATCCTTGTATGAATTAAAAAGGGAAAATACAAACTGTTTTAATCCTTACCTTCTAATGAAAAATTCTCCATGCTCGTCTTGTAGAATTCCATAAATCATCCATGATGAAAGTTGGTTATACAACACTTGATGACCATGCCAAAGAAGCCTATGGTTCAAGAATTAGTCTACAAGCTGATCATTAAAATCTTAACATTTTTAAGCAATGAACATATGGCTACAACCTAAAACCACATTTGAAGACAGTTAACTTATAACCAAGCATAAACATAGTCTCAGGCTCCCCAGCCATTCACAAGCAATTACATGAACACTGAAAATTAGGCATATAGAAGTTTGGATTGTAATCATTGATATAATCTTAATTAATTATCACAGCAGATTGAAGAATACAATAAATATGAATTTTAATTGCAGTATAAATTTTCACTAGAGACGCATAAGAAAATGGTGGTATTATTATTAAGAAAACAAACTGGCATTTTTATAGGAGAAATGGAGACTACTTGTCGCATTTTTTGCATTAGAAGAGCAAAGCAAAGAAAAAGGAAACTTAATACCTTTGAATGCAGGCCCGCAATTCAGGCACCCCACAGTGACAGCGTTTGTGTAAAAGGTTAAGAAGCTGTCCTCCGCGTATATCATCACGCTCAATCTCTAGAATAAGCTCGTACAAAGGCGGCAATATAACAAAGAACTGCAACGAAATGATAAACTTATAGAAGGAGAGTAAAGAGCAACTAGGAAATTCAAATCAGCGATACGACGTCCTTAAAATAACAAGAAACCTTATTGAGGCCCTGAGTGACAGTTGCCAAAATTGGCATGGTTTCCGACAACAATTTCTGCTCGAGTTGAAGAACAGCAGACTTGTAGACAGAGAGTATCTCCACCAGGCCATTAGCAATGGCTCTTCGATAAACGCTTGGCTTCTCGCTTTTGGGATTTGACAACTCAGAGGCTCTGTCCAAAGGAGAAACATCAGCCGCTCTTATCCAGCTTAGATTCCGGGATTTCGTGGCAAAACGATCGAGCTCTCGGTAGTAAAACCCTAACGTAATTAGCTTCTCGATAAGATCCCTGGGAGAAAATTATTCGTATGAAACCCTAAGGAAAGAGAGAGAGAGTTTTGGATGTTTATGAAAATTAAAAATTTCTTTCTTAAGACCTTTCACTGGGGTCGATGAAGGAAATGTCGGAAGCAAGCTTGAAGGAACGTTGTTCGGAGATGGGAGCGTCGGGGGATAAGCAAATGCCGAGAGATTTATGATGTTCTCGCTCGTCGATTATTAGATCTCCTGTGTAACCAACAAGTGCAAGTAAAAGCTCGTGCAACATTTCCCCCGTTTCTTTATAGTCGTTTTTGTGAAATGAAAGACAATCAGAGAGAATTCATGGCTTATCTGTTCTATTCTCTCCAATAACCGCTGATTAAACTTTAGTAGCAGTGTATAAAATTTTGAATTAAAAGTTAGTCTCCAAAATGCCGATAGCCGGGTGAAGTCCGGCGGCAGTATAACCTTGCCGGCTCACTCCACTACTGCACTAGACAACATTAATGGACTGGGCCTTGCTTAATAAAGAGCCCAAATGCCGCACACCACCATTATAGTACCATTCCGGTTAGTGTCAGTCATTCTACTAATTACAGATTGATGGAAGGTTTCAAGTTTCAAACTTTCAAGCATTGATTCAATAAACAAATGAGGATGAAATATAACAAGTTTAACTTCTTCTAATGCACTCATTAAGCTCCGCAATTACAAATAACAGCAGCGAACTCTTCATTTCTTTTTCTTTGAGGAGCGGATGTTTACAAAGACAAAACAAAATGCAATTACACATAGCATGAGTAATTGTTGCCCTGTGTCGTTTTGCTTCATCATCTTGCCAACAGCGTCTCCTTTATTTGTCCACATTGTTTAAGATCGTCTGGTTTTTTCATGTTGATTAGTTTTATGATTACACCAACACAAGCAGGTATTTCAAACGTGAGAAGAGTCATTGTGTGCGCAACGAATACACAAGGGAGGTAAGGAGAATTGATCGAGAAGAGAGAACAGATGGAGAACAACAGAAATAACTATATCAACTAAATAGCGTAAAGGTAACTCCCCAATGCCCACATGAATGTTTCCTAGAATATTTTTCTTCTTTTCACCATTTACCTCTTCAACCCATCATTCCCTTCAACATCTTCATTTCAACTCCCCTTATTTCCACCAACATCAAAATCATTCTCCATGATGAAAAAAAAATACTAGTAAACATACAACAAATAAAAGTAAACAAGGATACAGTGTGCAAGCTAAGATGGTTTCCTGCAAAAGGTTAGGAGATTGTGAGATTTGTGATAACTGCTAAAGTTTTCAAAATTTTTACCCGTGTAGAAAGGTCTTTAATGGAATGAGGAAGTGTTAGCAAACAAATAAACGAGATGTAAGTATAAAAAGCAAAAGGAAAATTTGAAGCAAATTTGGTATCACTAATTGTTAAGGGTTTATATCTATAGATCTTTTACACCAACAGTCACTCAACTTGGGATAACTGACAAAACAGTCACCTAGTTTTATTTCAGTCAACTTTCAAAAAGTAACAAAATAGTCACCAACATTATGAAAAAGTTACAAAACGGTCACTTATTAACGGTAACTGATAGGGTTAAAACTGATTTAGAAATTGATTAAGAAGGGTTTAGAGTTAGAAACCGATTCAATAATCGATTAACAGAGTTTAGGGTTAAAGTGCGATTGTCTATTTTGTTTGGGGAGAAAAAAAGATGAAATCAGAAACCATTCAGTGTATTTGATTGTCAACAACAATGGGCAATAGAAGAGAAGGTACCAGTGTTGTTACATCCACTTTAACGGGTAAGTTGTTGCATTTAGTTTTAAATTTTTTGGATTTCAATGTTGTTATTTCACTTTTAGGGTTATTTAGGGTTATTTCGGTTTCAATTTTAATTTCGATTTCCATTTCGATTTCGACTTCAATTTTGAAACACTCACTGCCATTATCAAATTGATGTTTATTGTGTATATCTGCAATAGGATTAATGCCATAATCAAATTGATTTTAATTTCAATTCTGATTTTGATGGTTTTGATTTAGGATTTCAAAGCCATTATCAAATTGATGTTTATTGTGTATATTTGCCATTGTATTAATGCCATTATCAAAATTTTGTTTATTGTTTGTATCTGCCATTGTACGAATGCCATTATGAAACTGATGTTTCACTAAAAACAGACTTTTAGCGGCGTTTTTTTAGGCTTTTAGCGGCGCTTATAAGCGCCACTAATAGTATTTGTGGCGCTTTTAAAAGCACCACAAAAAACGCCGCTAAAACAAACGCCGCTAAAGGTCATGAAAAATAAAAAAATTAAAATATCATACTTTTAGCGGCGCTTTTTCCAAAAACGCCGCTAAAAGTCATGAAAAATAAAAAAAATTAAAATATTATATAAAAAAGCAACACTATTATCACAGCACCCAAACAAGCTTTAATTGGATAACGGTTTATATACAAATCCATTCCTATCCTCTACCCACTTAAGCAAATCCTTTAGCATTACTTTGATAATGTTCCTATACAAATCAATTTATGTTCGAGGGCACAAATCTATTTAACAAACAAATAGAAACTCAACCAATACACAAGAAATTTCATAAGTCTATATTATGTTATGAGTTTATCCAACTCACAAGAAAAATCAGCTCTTGCTACTAAAATAGGTGGTGTCAAATCCAAGACCAAAGACAATTAAACAATCAACCAACGCCTTTGATGATGAAACATCCAAGTTGAGTCCAATGGCGTGAAAGAATGCACAACAAAGGTTCAAGCATTTCTCTCGTGGGAGTTGGATGCCACTGAACCAAAAATTAATGTCAAGGAGGCAAGGCCGAAAGTGCTAAACAACAAGCAGTGTCAATGTCAAAAAATAGCCACAACACTGGAATTTATCATTGATAATCTGGATTGTTGAAGAGATTACACAATGTATAATAGTGACAATTATCATCCACTAATGCTAATTTTATGATTAAACACCATCTTGGACCAAGTGGTTCACATTAAAAATACTAACATGCAATCTTATTTATCCTATGATAAATAATTTAGTGATATAAATTTACGCAGGATCATAAACTGGTTAGGATTTCTGCTGGCATTTACAAAAATAAAATATTTTTTTTGATGGGATAAACCTTATGGTTAAATCATAAGCACAAACCAGAACTAGACAGTGAATGAAAGAAGAGGTACAATAGAAATGCAAGTCCTACAAGAACATTATAGCAAAGAAGTACAGAAAAAACAAGTTTACCTTAGTAGCGAACAAGAAGGAAAACAATCACGGATTTGTTTGGCAACTGAAACATTGGCAGCAAGCATGTAACACCCCAAACCCGGCCCATTCACTACGACCGAATTTGAAATGCCACTGCGGAAAACGTTTGAAACAAATTTGAACTTAAGGATAAAACATGAAAATTTTGTTAAGTTTAGAAAACAGTGTTCATTAAAATTCTTAAGTAAGGTGTGGTGTTTATAAAATATCCGGATTAAAACTTTAGTATATATAGATTTAAATAAAAATCGTTTGCAAATAATTCCTCAATTGTCAATCCATAATAAAACATAATAATAAACTTAATGAAAAACACTTAAATGACTTTAAATACTTTTAGGGCCTTATTACAATAATTGAATAATCAAAGTCTTGAAAATATAAATGCTTAATTAATTAAAATATCTTTACGCATGAAAATATGCTTCGCATGGCCACCTTTGTATCCACTCCAACCCGGTCCAAGCTTTACGCATCACCGAAAGGTTTAGAATATTGGGTGAGTCAAACCGACTCAGGTGCATAGTCATTTCACATATCCACATATGGGCTTGGCCCATATCCACACATCCATACACATAAACATGCAATTATGAAGCCCATCCCAACCTAGGGTCCATCCATTACACCTATCTTGGCGGACCCACTTCGCCAAGGCCGTGGCTAATCCACCACCGATCACATAATGATCCACATATCTTACCTTGGCAGACTTGCTGCTCAAGGCCGTGGCTGAGCCACCGATCCCATAGGGATCCCACACATCAATCAGTCCACGGTGATGCACACAGCTATCAACCGTCGAGATGGGCACTTAGCCAACACCTCCCTTGATGAAGCACATAGCTAACATCAAGCGCTAATGTAGCACGAGGCTAGCATTAGACCACATACATAGTGTACACTCTTTCCTCCAATAGTCACATCCCAAGTCCCATGTATATATATATGTACCATGGCAACATATTACTTGAAACAAATATACATCACATGCCATCACATTTTTATACATTCATCAATAATCATTTATTATCGTAAATCACTGACCTGATTATTCAATCACCCACCACGGTATTCACAATCTTAGCCCTTATTTCGGCTATCATTCACTTTATACACATACATGAAATAACACATATAACACATATAAACATTCAAGAGACGGTCGATAACTACGCACTGATTAGCACAATTGACTAAATCCGAAACCCACGCCTAATGATTTGCACCTTTGCGATTGTAGAACTCCTTCCTACACCACCTAAGTCGAATCGGCTAACATTATATACCAAAATGGCCTATGGCGAAAATCACTCTTGCCTTACCTTACGGATCTAAATCCCGAAATCGCTCCTTGTCTTAGAAGTTGTTGAACTCCCTGCTTAACCTCTGTTAGATTCGGCTTAACAATAAATCTAGGGAAAATGGCCCTTGGTCGACTAACACATACCACTTACCTTGATGCTTTTGAATCCCGAAGAACTCCTTACTACTCCTTAATATCGGCTACACAAAAGACACATAAAATAGCTTAATGGACATTCGGCCATCCTTAGATCAAGGCCTGCACACTTGATTTCGGCAAACTAAAAGAATAGGAACCCAAATCGATTGCTAGAATAGAGAATACTTACCCTTACACGCTTACCACGAGACCAAAAGCAAAAGATCGATGGTACTGCCCTTGTAGATTCGGCCTCAAAGATTGTGAAATAGAAAAGAAAATAAGAGGTTGAAAGATTCGGCAATAGTGACTAATATTAGAGAGGTTTCGGCTTCAAAGACTCACAACAACGAAGAGAAAATAAAGTACCTTGAGATTCGGCTACAAGAGAATAAGTAAGGAATTTGGGTTGGAAGAAAAAAATAAAGAAGAGGAGGAGAGGGTAGAACAATTTCGGCAAGAAGAATTTAGAATGGAAAAAAAAGAAATATCAAAAGGTGAGCACCCCTATTTATACTACACACTTTCTCCTATTTTATCTCTTTAACACATATTCAAAGTGAATAAAAATAAATCCATACTTAATCTCTTCTTTATCACCTTAATAAAATAAAATAAAATCCATCTCATTATCTCCTAATCACCTATTCAAAATTCTAAAATAAATCAATTATCCTCCACTTAATCTCCTATTCTATCTACTAATCTACCTATTTGAATAAAAAAACAACAATTATCCTACCTTACTGCATGAATTTTAAAAGGATTAAACAAGCATTATCCTTATCAAATTAAAGATCCCAAGTGCCGTCCACTGCTCCTTCTCCCTAACGCCAGAATGCAAAATAAAACCTCAAAATTTTTTTGCTTCCCTTGCGTCTTGAACCCATGACCTGCACCAAGCCCCTTTAAGCTTTAACGCCCCAAGCCACTCTGCCAAAGCGCTTTTTGTGATATAAACTCGCCCCAATTTCTTTTAAAGCCTCCTTCCCTAGCTCCCCCTTGTCTTAACGCCAAAAGCTAAAAATAAAAACACCACCACCGCCGTCGTTTCGAACCAAGGCCCTTGTTGGCGTTATATCCAGGCCCTTAAGTGGCGCATGGAAGCCACTTTACCAAGGCATTTCTTATGCCATAAATCCCCAACAACTTCTCTTAAACCCTTTGTAGCCTAGTCCCCTTTTTGACGTAAAAATAAAAGCCTCTGATGCGCCCCGCGTTACTCGAACCTCTTCCCTCCTGCGCAAGCCTCCAAGGCCCCTAAAGTAGCGTCCCAAGCCACTTTACTAAGCCCAAGTTCATGTCCCTAAACTCCTAAAATTTTCTTTAAGGCCTCCTTAGCCCAATTTCTCCTTTTAACTTAAAATTTCAAAAATTTCCAATGCATCCCCCTTTTAATCCTAGAGTTTTAAAACCTCTTAAAACATCACCAACCACACTTGAAGCCTATTAACACTTGAGTTATGCTCCAAACGCACAACCCCTAATCTAGGATGTTACAGTTCTACCCTCCTTAAAATAATTTCGTCCTCGAAATTACTTACTAACGAGCATCCGTACATCCTAACTTACCCCACTTACTCCATCACAAGACTCGATCTTAAAGAACTATTATACTACCTAGGCACATTCTCTAAGTTCGCAATCAAAGTTCCATACACTTCATTAGCAATCATAGGAACGAACTGACCTTATAACGAACAAAGCAATGAAGGATAATCCAGAAATAAGAAACTTACCCGTTGTCACCTCTGCACACCACCATCCTCGCGACGGCCGACTGCATAAACCAACCTTGGCTGCCTTGCGTCTGCACCTTCAGCATCTCTGTTTGGTGCTCCACGACCTCGGTCTGAACCATTTCCTCCATGATTCAAACCACGACCCCTTGCCGCTTGCTGACCATCTCTACCCGACTGCACATAACCTTGGCCTAATGTCTGATCCCTATTTGGATCTTGAGGACAGTCTTTAATCAAGTGAGACTTAGACTTACACCTAAAACATTCTCGCTTCTGATTCCAACACTCGCCGACATGATACCTTCCACACTGAACACACGGACGGTCCAGATTTTCCATAGCTGGCTTAGCAACACAAATGTAATTTTCAACCTCGGTCTTTTCGAAGACCTCGATGATTCAGACGATCTAAAATTCCTCCTATCTCGGTCCCTATCCTTATCTCAGTTCTGTCTCACCGAGTCCTTAATGCCTTCAGCTACCTTAGCCTTTTCGACTAACACAGCGAACTCCCGTTCTTGATGAGGAGCTATCAACAACCTCAGGTCGTCCTTTAATCCGTCCTCGAACCGGACACATCGCTCATGCTCGTAGCAACTACCCTCGAGCATATCGGCTTAACTTTAAGAATTCACCTCGTATTCCGCTCGGAATTGTTCCTTGAACCAAATTTCTTAAATGCCTTCCTCTGCGCATCAATATAATGAGTACCGACATACTTCTTCTGGTACGCCGTCTTAACGTACTCCCAGGTGAGATCCTCCGCCGTGGCACTATACCGAACTGTTAGCCACTATTGATATGCCTCGTCGCGAAGCAGCGCCACCATTCCTTTCACTTTCTCCTCAGCGGTCAGATCGAGCTCATCCATAATTCGCTTGGTTGCTTCCAACCAATATTCAGCCGTACTGGGTGCCACACCTGATACGCCCCGAAACACCTCAGCTCCATTAGCTCAGAGTCGCTCGGGTACGGACTTTCTAGCTCTCATATTTCCACCTGCTCCAGCCACCATCTCAAGAACTCGCAGCACCGCCTACGATACAACATCATCCCCCGTCTGATCTTGCTGCTTAACACCAAAAGCTGGTGGTAGTGGCGGTGGTACCCCATTCTCAGATCCTTGACCCGACCTAACGGGTTTCGACACAGTCATTCTGCCTCGACCACGTCCACGACGACCACGTCCTCTAGAACTCATTTCTAGCACCTCGATTTAGTCTGATTTAAGAAATTTTATGCATTAGAAATTTTGTTCCACTATTTATCCACGAGCAATTTTATGAAATGAAGTTTCCAAAAATTGTTCTTTCGAGCAATCAAAGTTTCAGTTCGAGATTACTACTCTAATTTAAAGAATCACATTCACAATCACATTCATAATGGAGATATCTTCATTTCTCAACAAGGCCACATTCTTTCAGTGGTATCCACCACCCACATTCACTATTCAAACATTTTTGTTCGGTTCTATCCCAGGGGTATTTTCGTTATTTTTCTACAGGGGTATTTTAGTAACAAATCGGGGTCAATTTGAAAATCACAAAAGTCATTTGAAAATTTTTTCCAAACTCATGGGCATTTTGAAAGAAGGATTTTCCAAATCAAAGTTTTGCAGAAATTTTAAATCGGGGTTATTTTGGTAATTGGGTAATTCAAAAATTTTCCAAACAGGGTATCTTTACCTTTTGCAAAAATAGAATTGCTATTTTTATAAAGTAAGAATATTTTAAATAAAAGTCGAGGGTAATATGAAAATTTTAGAAACCAAGGACATTTTGGAAATTTTACCAACCAGGGGTATTTTCGTAAATTTTCCCAAATCAGAGTATCTTGATATTTTGAAAACTAGAGATTTTGGTATTTTTGTAAAATTATTTTAACAAAAGTTGAGGTAGTACAATCAAGGGTATTTTAGTAATTTTACAATCAGAGGGCATTTTGTAATTTTGTAATTCAGAGATATTTTGGAAAAATTTTCACAATAATTTTTTACTACAATTAAAAGGGTAATTTAGGGATTTTAAAACTAGGAATTTCATAAAACTGCATGGCTAGCCCCTTTCGGGTTTTAATTATCGGGTTTAGTTTGTGAATAAGTCCTCTTGGTTAGGGTGAACCGTAGCTACGCACCAGGTAGGATTTGAGTAAAGAGGAGGTGAGTCGTTAGGACTGCTTAAGTACCAAGCTCTTACTGAATACCAATCCTAGACATGCGCACAATGGTTGCCACACCTTAACTCGGCGACTTACTTCACAGGTTTGTTTAATAGTCCTTAAGTCTTATGCATGTGTTTGAGTGCACTAGCCCTAGGGTTCAATAGCCCTAATATTCTAATCTACGAGCCCAAATAAGCCCATAACAGTTCACACAAACAAATCACTTCAATAGTTAGAAGTACTTACAGTGGACTTGGTAGGAGATCTGAGTGCCATGCTAGAAAAACCTGAAAAATTTCTAAAAAGCCCATTTTTTTTCGAAAAGCCCATTTTTGAAAACATTTTTGGGCCCCACAATCTGTAAGCCGAGTTTTGAACCGGGCTCTGATACCAATTTGTAACACCCTAAACCCGGCCCATTCAATACAACCGAATTTGAAATGCCACTGCGAAAAACGTTTGAAACAAATTTGAACTTAAGGATAAAACATGAAAATTTTGTTAAGTTTAGAAAATAGTGTTCATTAAAATTCTTAAGTAAGGTGTGGTGTTTATAAAAATATCCGGATTAAAACTTTAGTATATATAGATTTAAATAAAAATCGTTTGCAAATAATTCCTCAATTGTCAATCCATAATAAAACATAATAATAAACTTAATGAAAAACACTTAAAATGACTTTAAATACTTTTAGGGCCTTATTACAATAATTGAATAATCAAAGTCTTGAAAATATAAATGCTTAATTAATTAAAATATCTTTCGCATGAAAATCGCTTACGCATGGCCATCTTTGTATCCACTCCAACCCGGTCCAAGCTTAACGCATCACTTGAAAGGTTTAGAATATTGGGTGAGTCAAACCAACTCAGTGCATAGTCATTTCATATATCTCCACATATGGGCTTGGCCCATATCCACACAGTCCATACACATAAACATGCAATTATGAAGCCCATCCCAACCTAGGGTCCATCCATTACACCTACCTTGGCGACCCCACTGCCAAGGCCGTGGCTAATCCACCACCGATCACATAATGATCCACATATCTTACCTTGGCGGAGACTTGTTGCTCAAGGCCGTGGTGAGCCACCGATCCCATAGGATCCCACATATCAATCGATCCACGGTGATGCACACAGCTATCAACCGCCGAGATGGGCACTTAGCCAACACCTCCCTTGATGAAGCACATAGCTAACATCAAGCGCTAATGTAGCACGAGGCTAGCATTAGACCACGTACATAGTGTACACCCTTTCCTCCAATAGTCACATCCCAAGTCCCATGTATATATATATGTACCATGGCAACATATTACTTGAAACAAATATACATCACATGCCATCACATTTTTATACATTCATCAATAATCATTTATTATCGTAAATCACTGACCTGATTATTCAATCACCCACCACGGTATTCACAATCTTAGCCCTTATTTCGGCTATCATTCACTTTATACACATACATGAAATAACACATATAACACATATAAACATTCAAGAGACAGTGCGATAACTACGCACCTGATTAGCACAATTGACTAAATCCCGAAACCCACGTCTAATGATTTGCACCTTTGCGATTGTAGAACTCCTTCCTACACCACCTAAGTCAGAATCGGCTAACATTATATACCAAAATGGCCTATGGCCGAAAATCACTACTGCCTTACCTTACGGATCTAAATCCCGAAATCGCTCCTTGTCTTAGAAGTTGTTGAACTCCCTGCTTAACCTCTGTTAGATTCGGCTTAACAATAAATCTAGGAAAAATGGCCCTTGGTCGACTAACACATACCACTTACCTTGATGCTTTTGAATCCCGAAAAACTCCTTACTACTCCTTAATATCGGCTACACAAAAGACACATAAAATAGCTTAATGGACATTCGGCCATCCTTAGATCAAGGCCTGCACACTTGATTTGACAAACTAAAGAATAGGAACCCAAATCGATTGCTAGAATAGAGAATACTTACCCTTACACGCTTACCACGAGACCAAAAGTAAAAGATCGATGGTACTGCCCTTGTAGATTCGGCCTCAAAGATTGTGAAATAGAAAAGAAAATAAGAGGTTGAAAGATTCGGCAATAGTGACTAATATTAGAGAGGTTTCGCTTCAAAGACTCACAACAACGAAGAGAAAATAAAGTACCTTGAGATTCGGCTACAAGAGAATAAGTAAGGAATTTGGGTTGGAAGAAAAAAATAAGAAGAGGAGGAGAGGGTAGAACAATTTCGCAAGAAGAATTTAGAATGGAAAAAAAGAAATATCAAAAGGTGAGCACCCCTATTTATACTACACACTTTCTCCTATTTTATCTCTTTAACACATATTCAAAGTGAATAAAAATAAATCCATACTTAATCTCTTCTTTATCACCTTAATAAAATAAAATAAAATCCATCTCATTATCTCCTAATCACCTATTCAAAATTCTAAAATAAATCAATTATCCTCCACTTAATCTCCTATTCTATCTACTAATCTACCTATTTGAATAAAAAAAAAAACAACAATTATCCTACCTTACTGCAGCCTAATTTTAAAAGGATTAAACAAGCATTATCCTTATCAAATTGAAGATCCCAAGTGCCGTCCACTGCTCCTTCTCCCTAACGCCAGAATGCAAAATAAAACCTCAAAATTTTTTTTGCTTCCTTGCATCTTGAACCCATGACCGCACCAAGCCCTTTAAGCTTTAATGCCCCAAGCCACTCTATCAAAGCGCTTTTTGTGATATAAACTCGCCCCAATTTCTTTTAAAGCCTCCTTCCCTAGCTCCCCCTTGTCTTAACGCCAAAAGCTAAAAATAAAACACCACTGCTTTGTGCAGTGTTTGAACCAAGGCCCTTGTTGGCGTTATATCCAGGCCCTTAAGTGGCGCATGGAAGCCACTTTACCAAGGCATTTCTTATGCCATAAATCCCCAACAACTTCTCTTAAACCCTTTGTAGCCTAGTCCCCTTTTTGACGTAAAAATAAAAGCCTCGATGCCCAAGCGTTACTCGAACCTCTTCCCTCCTCACAAGAAGCCTCCAAGGCCCCTAAAGTAGCGTCCCAAGCCACTTTACTAAGCCCAAGTTCATGTCCCTAAACTCCTAAAATTTTCTTTAAGGCCTCCTTAGTCCAATTTCTCCTTTAACTTAAAATTTCAAAAATTTCCAATGCATCCCCCTTTTAATCCTAGAGTTTTAAAACCCTTAAAACATCACCAACCACACTTGAAGCCTATTAACACTTGAGTTATGCTCCAAACGCACAACCCCTAATCTAGGATGTTACGCTTCTACCTCCTTAAAATAATTTCGTCCTCGAAATTACTTACTAACGAGCATCCGTACATCCTAACTTACCCCACTTACTCCACTGCTGCGCACTCTGATCTTAAAGAACTATTATACTACCTAGGCACATTCTCTAAGTTCACAATCAAAGTTCCATACACTTCATTAGCAATCATAGGAACGAACTGACCTTATAACGAACAAAGCAATGAAGGATAATCCAGAAATAAGAAACTTACCCGTTGTCACCTCTGGCATACCACCATCCTCGCGACGGCCGACTGCATAAACCAACCTTGGCGCCTTTATGTCTGACCTTCAAATCTCCGTTTGGTGCTCCACGACCTCGGTCTCGAACCATTTCCTCCATGATTCAAACCACGACCCCTTGCTGCTTGCTGACCATCTCTACCCGACTGCACATAACCTTGGCCTAATGTCTGATCCCTATTTGGATCTTGAGGACAGTCTTTAATCAAGTGAGACTTAGACTTACACCTAAAATATTCTCGCTTCTGATTCCAACACTCGCCGACATGATACCTTCCACACTGAACACATGGACAGTCCAGATTTTCTATAGCTGGCTTAGCAACACAAACAGAATTTTCAACCCTCAGTCTTTTCTGAGGACCCTCAGATGATTCAGACGATCTAAAATTCCTCCTATCTCGGTCCCTATCCTTATCTCTGTTCTGTCTCACCGAGTCCTTAATGCCTTTAGCTACCTTAGCCTTTTCGACTAACACAGCGAACTCCCGTTCTTGATGAGGAGCTATCAACAACCTCAGGTCGTCCTTTAATCCGTCCTCGAACCGGACACATCGCTCATGCTCTGTAGCAACTACCCCTCGAGCATATCGGCTTAACTTTAAGAATTCAGCCTCGTATTCCGCTACGGAATTGTTCCCTTGAACCAGCCCCAGAAATGCCTTCCTCTGCGCATCAATATAATGAGTACCGACATACTTCTTCCGTGCGCCATCTTAACGTACTCTGTGTGAGATCCTCCGCCGTGGCACTATACCGAATCATTAGCCACTATTGATATGCCTCGTCGCGAAGCGGCCGCCACCATTCCTTTTACTTTCTCCTCAGCGGTCAGATCGAGCTCATCCATAATTCGCTTGGTTGCTTCCAACCAATATTCACCGCATCTTGGGTGCCACACCGACACGCCGAAACACCTCACTCCATTAGCTCGAGTCGCCGGTACGGACTTTCTAGCTCTCATATTTCTACCGCTCCAGCCACCATCTCAAGAACTCGCAGCATCGCCTACGATACAACATCATCCCCCGTCTGATCTTGCTGCTTAACACCAAAAGCTGGTGGTAGTGGCGGTGGTACCCTATTCTCAGATCCTTGACCCGACCTAACAGGTTTTGACACAGTCATTCTGCCTCGACCACGTCCATGACGACCACGTCCTCTAGAACTCATTTCTAGCACCTCGATTTAGTCTGATTTAAGAAATTTTATGCATTAGAAATTTTGTTCCACTATTTATCCACGAGCAATTTTATGAAATGAAGTTTCCAGAAATTGTTCTTTCGAGCAATCAAAGTTTCAGTTCGAGTTTACTACTCTAATTTAAAGAATCACATTCACAATCACATTCATAATGGAGATATCTTCATTTCTCAACAAGGCCACATTCTTTCAGTGGTATCCACCACCCACATTCACTATTCAAACATTTTTGTTCGGTTCTATCCCAGGGGTATTTTCGTTATTTTTCCTACAGGGGTATTTTAGTAACAAATCGGGGTCAATTTGAAAATCACAAAAGTCATTTCGAAAATTTTTTTCCAAACTCATGGGCATTTTGAAAGAAGGATTTTCCAAATCAAAGTTTTGCAGAAATTTCAGAAATCGGGGTTATTTTGGTAATTGGGTAATTCAGTAATTTTCCAAACAGAGTATCTTTACCTTTTGCAAAAATAGAATTGCTATTTTTATAAAGTAAGAATATTTTAAATAAAAGTCGAGGGTAATATGAAAATTTTAGAAACCAAAGACATTTTGGAAATTTTACCAACCAGGGGTATTTTCGTAAATTTTCCCAAATCAGAGTATCTTGATATTTTGAAAACTAGAGATTTTGGTATTTTTGTAAAATTATTTTAACAAAAGTTGAGGGTAGTACAATCAAGGGTATTTTTAGTAATTTTACAATACAGGGGCATTTTTGTAATTTTGTAATTCAGAGATATTTTGGAAAAATTTTCACAATAATTTTTTACTACAATTAAAAGGGTAATTTAGGGATTTTAAAACTAGGAATTTCATAAAACTGCATGGCTAGCCCCTTTCGGGTTTTAATTATCGGGTTTAGTTTGTGAATAAGTCCTCTTGGTTAGGGTGAACCGTAGCTACGCACTGGTAGGATTTGAGTAAAGAGGAGGTGAGTCGTTAGGACTGCTAAGTACCAAGCTCTTCTCGAATACCAATCCTGACATGCGCACAATGGTTGCCACACCTTAACTCTCGCGACTTACTTCACAGTTTGTTTAATAGTCCTTAAGTCTTATGCATGTGTTTGAGTGCACTAGCCCTAGGGTTCAATAGCCCTAATATTCTAATCTACGAGCCCAAATAAGCCCATAACATTCACACAAACAAATCACTTCAATAGTTAGAAGTACTTACCGGTGGACTTGGTAGAGATGGTGCCATGCTAGAAAAACTCGAAAAATTTCTAAAAGCCCATTTTTTTCGAAAAGCCCATTTTGAAAACATTTTGGGCCCCACAATCAGAAGTTTAGTTTTGAACCGGACTCGATACCAATTTGTAACACCCTAAACCCGCCCATTCAATACAACCAATTTGAAATGCCATCGCGAAAAACGTTTGAAACAAATTTGAACTTAAGGATAAAACATGAAAATTTTGTTAAGTTTAGAAAATAGTGTTCATTAAAATTCTTAAGTAAGGTGTGGTGTTTATAAAAATATCCGGATTAAAACTTTAGTATATATAGATTTAAATAAAATCGTTTGCAAATAATTCCTCAATTGTCAATCCATAATAAAACATAATAATAAACTTAATGAAAACACTTAAATGCACTTTAAATACTTTTAGGGCCTTATTACAATAATTGAATAATCAAAGTACTGAAAATATAAATGCTTAATTAATTAAAAATATCTTTCTGCATGAAAATCTGCTTCTGCATGGCCATCTTTGTATCCACTCCAACCCGGTCCAAGCTTAACGCATCACTTGAAAGGTTTAGAATATTGGGTGAGTCAAACCAACTCAGTGCATAGTCATTTCATATATCTCCACATATGGGCTTGGCCCATATCCACACAGTCCATACACATAAACATGCAATTATGAAGCCCATCCCAACCTAGGGTCCATCCATTACACCTACCTTGGCACTTCGCCAAGGCCGTGGCTAATCCACCACCGATCACATAATGATCCACATGTCTTACCTTGGCGCACTTGTTGCTCAAGGCCGTGGTGAGCCACCGATCCCATAGGGATCCCACATATCAATCAGTCCACGGTGATGCACACAGCTATCAACCGCCGAGATGGGCACTTAGCCAACACCTCCCTTGATGAAGCACATAGCTAACATCAAGCGCTAATGTAGCACGAGACTAGCATTAGACCACGTACATAGTGTACACCCTTTCCTCCAATAGTCACATCCCAAGTCCCATGCATATATATATGTACCATGGCAACATATTACTTGAAACAAATATACATCACATGCCATCACATTTTTATACATTCATCAATAATCATTTATTATCGTAAATCACTGACCTGATTATTCAATCACCCACTACGGTATTCACAATCTTAGCCCTTATTTCGGCTATCATTCACTTTATACACATACATGAAATAACACATATAACACATATAAACATTCAAGAGACAAGTCGATAACTACGCACCTAATTAGCACAATTGACTAAATCCGAAACCCACGCCTAACGATTTGTACCTTTGTGATTGTAGAACTCCTTCCTACACCACCTAAGTCGAATCGGCTAACATTATATACCAAAATGGCCTATGGCGAAAATCACTCTTGCTTTACCTTACGGATCTAAATCAAACCGCTCCTTGTCTTAGAAGTTGTCGAACTCCCGCTTAACCTCTCGTTAGATTCGACAACAATAAATCTAGGGAAAATGGCCCTTGGCCAACTAACACATACCACTTACCTTGATGCTTTGAATCTCAAGAACTCCTTACTACTCCTTAATATCGGCTACACAAAAGACACATAAAATAGCTTAATGGACATTCGCCATCCTTAGATCAAGGCTCGCACACTTGATTTGACAAACTAAAGAATAGGAACCCAAATCGATTGCTAGAATAGAGAATACTTACCTTACACACTTACCACGAGACCAAAAGTAAAAGATCGATGGTACTGCCCTTGTAGATTCGGCCTCAAAGATTGTGAAATAGAAAAGAGAATAAGAGGTTGAAAGATTCGGCAATAGTGACTAATATTAGAGAGGTTTCGGCTTCAAAGACTCACAACAATGAAGAGAAAATAAAGTACCTTGAGATTCGGCTACAAGAGAATAAGTAAGAAATTTGGGTTGGAAGAAAAAAATAAAGAAGAGGAGGAGAGGGTAGAACAATTTCGGCAAGAAGAATTTAGAATGGAAAAAAAAGAAATATCAAAAGGTGAGCACCCCTATTTATACTACACACTTTCTCCTATTTTATCTCTTTAACACATATTCAAAGTGAATAAAAATAAATCCATACTTAATCTCTTCTTTATCACCTTAATAAAATAAAATAAAATCCATCTCATTATCTCCTAATCACCTATTCAAAATTCTAAAATAAATCAATTATCCTCCACTTAATCTCCTATTCTATCTACTAATCTACCTATTTGAATAAAAAAAACAACAATTATCCTACCTTACTGCAGCCGAATTTTAAAAGGATTAAACAAGCATTATCCTTATCAAATTGAAGATCCCAAGTGCCGTCCACTGCTCCTTCTCCCTAACGCTAGAATGCAAAATAAAACTTCAAAATTTTTTTTGCTTCCCTTGCGTCTTGAACCCATGACCTGCACCAAGCCCCTTTAAGCTTTAACGCCCCAAGCCACTCTATCAAAGCATTTTTGTGATATAAACTCGCCTCAATTTCTTTTAAAGCCTCCTTTCCTAAGTCCCCCTTGTCTTAACGCCAAAAGCTAAAAATAAAAACACCACCTGCTGCCGTCGTGTTTCGAACCAAGGCCCTTGTTGGCGTTATATCCAGGCCCTTAAGTGGCGCATAGAAGCCACTTTACCAAGGCATTTCTTATGCCATAAATCCCCAACAACTTCTCTTAAACCCTTTGTAGCCTAGTCCCCTTTTTGAAGCAAAAATAAAAGCCTTCGATGCGCCCTGCGTTACTCGAACCTCTTCCCTCCTGCGCAAGCCTCCAAGGCCCCTAAAGTAGCGTCCCAAGCCACTTTACTAAGCCCAGGTTCATGTCCCCAAACTCCTAAAATTTTCTTTAAGGCCTCCTTAGCCCAATTTCCCCTTTTAACTTAAAATTTTAAAAATTTCCAATGCATCCCCCTTTTAATCCTAGAGTTTTAAAAACCCTTAAAACATCACCAACCACACTTGAAGCCTATTAACACTTGAGTTATGCTCCAAACGCACAACCCCTAATCTAGGATGTTACAAAGCATGAATTCCTCAACCATTTGGTTTGCTTCTCGAATGTGATACATGTCTAAATGAATAAATCAGATATCAGACAAAAATTGAGGCATGACCAAAAATGAAAAACATTCTTTCTGTATTTTGGGATCTCAAAACTATTTAATTTAATTAGTATTGTCTTGATTATAATTCTTAATTACTACTGGTCACCACTGGACAAATGAAGAAAAGGCCAAATGCATAGGAATTGAAAGGACAGAAACAATGAACTAATAGATGAAAACCAGTGTTATGCAAACCTTTTATTAAACAAACAAGGATTAGAAAGAAAAAGTTCTAAAATATGGTTCCTAAAACATGACATCATAGTCTGAAGAACATATTCTGCTTGTACCAATTTTTGAGATCACCTTTTTGTTTGTTTTAATGAGAAAATATAAAATCATAATGAACCATAAATGAAATATTAGATTCCATGTTCATGTCTAGTTACTACCTTTAGCACCTCAAACATGGCCAACTACAGGAAGATCTTAATAAATTTTTAAAAATGATCTAGGGTATGTTATCATGTTGAAAAATTGGGTTAGGAGCAATAATTAGCATCATGATGCAATTCCATTGTCTCACTGCAACAACTCATGGTAGCTGACAGACAGACAAAAAGGATCATTTCGTGGATGGACTGATTTTTTCGTGTTCCAGATTAAGAGTAAAACAAATGGCATTAGGCAAACAAACCAATATCAAGAGGATCATGAGTCTCAGTATTGTTTGTCTTATCGGGGACAATGTGGATAAACAACTCGGGTTGAGCATCAAGTTTGCTCTTGTCCGTCAAACTCTCGAATCTAATCTTGTCCAATGCCTAAAACCACAATTTTTAATAATTAAATTAAATGATACTAGCTTTAAATTTATCATAAAACCTAAAATTAAAACCCACTTCTATGCTAACGATTTGCAGGTTTAATCAAACTTCGAAAACCATAGATTCAAATACTACCATTTGCATTTCAATCTTAAACTTTTATACTATAAATTCCTAAAATTATAATAAACAAATCAAATGACAGAATGATAACTTTTATTAACAAATGTAATTTTCAATTGAAATAAACAACCAACGAGCACCGCTTATAAATTAAAAACAAATAAAAAATAAAACCCAAATTTTGTTTCCATACAAAAAGCAAACAAAACCAACAAGCATTAAAGCAAAAAGATTAGATCCAATTAACCATACCTTAAAATTATAATAAAGTAATTAAAAAAATCTCCATATTGACGACCAAAAAAAGTTAAAATAGAAAACAAGGGACTTACATCAGAAGCATTGCTAATGACCTCACGAAGAAAGATCTCCTTGTTGCTGTAGAAAGTGTTGATAATTAAACTAAGAAGCTGTTAATCTCAGCTTGAAAAGCAAACATCTCTGTACTAAAGTAATTAAACTAAGTTGCTGAAAACATATATACAAGACAATAATAAATTAGAAGTTATACAACTAAAGGAAGGTAATCAATGTCCTCACGACATCTAGCCTAAATAAATCACCATGTGAATCATGGACGCCACGGAAATCAATTATTTAAATAAATAAATAAAACTCATTTCGTTCATACCCAAGGTGGATACATTGAGGCTCCATTTGGTTTTATGCAAGTCTAGTTTTTCAGAACAAAAATAACACAAAGTGTACTTGATTTTTTTAAAGGGGGACAATATTTAAAAGAAAAAGATACATTAATTTTCTGTTACATATAACAATTATGTTTGATTAGTGGCCATCCATTTACTTCAAATGGCAAAAATGAAAATCCATTAAAAAATAACAAATCAAAACCGAAATAAATAAATAAAATAATGATAACTCAATAATAAATTTCAATCCTTCAAACGCCGCTATTGTGTAATTTTTGAGGCGTTTTTCTTTAAAATGCCACTAAAAACGCCGCTAAAAGTCTGTTTTGGTGCAATGTTTGTTGTGTATATCTGATGGTTGTGTTTGTATTAAATTATTTTTGTATTGGTTGTTGTCTGCCATATGCATGACAGAAATGGTTGTGTTTGTATTAAATTGTTGGGTATTTTGTATTGGTTATTGTTTGACAGAAATGGTTAAAGTGTCTGCCTATGTTGTCTACCTTTATTAATGAGTACTTTGTTTGGCAGGTTTAATTGATGACAATCTTAATGAGAATGAAGAAGATATGTCTGGTAGTAATGTGTCTGGTAGTGATGTGTCTGGTAGTGATGCATCTAAAAGTGATAAGGATGATATAGGAGTTAGTTTAGATGGTTTAAACATGGATGGTATAGGAGTAGATGAATTGTGTGATAGTGATGATTCTGGGAGGTTAGATAGTGCACATAAAATTGACTCAGATGGCCAAAATTGGCCTGAGTTCAACCTAGAGACTGACATGAGTAATCCTATACTTAAGGTTGGAATGTTATTTAAGTCTAAGAACAGTCTAAAAGAAGCTGCCAAGCAGTATGGTAGGTTGAACAATTACTTTATTAAGTTTCCCAAAAATGATTTAAAAAGGTTAAAGGCAGTCTGCAGTGAAAAATGTCCTTGGTTCATATGGGCTTCTAGACTAAACCGTAATGATCCTACTGACCAAACTTGGCAAATTAGGAGTTCAAACCCTAACCATACTTATTCTAAAGTATATAAAAATAAGAATGTAACCTCAGCTTGGATAGGTGAACACTATAAGGAAAAATTCATTGATGATCCTGATTATTCTCTGAAATCATTACAACAAGATGTCAAAAGAGATTTGAGTTGCATAGTCTCACTAACCAAATGTAAGAGGGCTAAACTTAGGGCATTGGAATTAATTGAAGGATCTTATAGGGCTCAATATGAGAAGATTTATGAGTATTTGTTGGAGGTTAAAACACAAAATGTGGGAACAACAACAATCTATTATCTGGATAACAGGTTATTTCAAAGGATGTATGTCTGTCTGCAGGCATGCAAAGATGGCTATAGGGCTGGTTGTAGGAGGATAGTAGGTTTAGATGGATGTTTCTTGAAGGGCTACTATGGTGGCTACTTGCTTGCAGCTGTTGGGATAGATGCAAATAATGGCATCTAGGGGTATTCATTCGGTTAACCGACCCGAATTATCATTAACCGAATTAATCGACCTCTCAAAATTTTTAACCGTTAACCGAACCAAAATTTTTTTCAAAAAAATTAACCGAACCGAAATTTTTTCGGTTAATACGGTCGATTAACCGAATTAACCAAAAATTATATATTTTTAATTTTTGGTTAAAAATTAACCGAATTACCCGAATTATCCGAATTACTCGAATTATCCGAATTATATATTTTTAGATGTTATGTATGCTTAGCTTAGATGATTGTTATTAAAAAGAAGTTATGAAAGAGTAAAATTAGCAGGGAACAGTTTTGGACAGCAACTGTAACGTGATTTTGAAAAATCACTAAAAATAATATAAATGGAATTAGTGTATGAATAAGATATAGAATTAAATCTTATTGAGTCTATTTTTATATGAAAGAAGCGGTATAGGAAAAATAATTTTATATTCTGAGATAATTGATTTTTAGTGTAGAGAGGTCAGAACTATCGGTTAGTGTAACAGGGGAGACTTTAATTAATAAAATGTACTAATTGGCTACACCAAAAATTCTGGAAAAATTAAAGTAAGAAGATATATGAGTTTAGTTTTAAGGAAAATTTACGGATCTAAATTTCAAGTTTCATACCTCGAGTTATAGTTAATTTAGTGAACATGATGCAGATGGACAGTTTCAACCTTTTCTTTTATTTTTCTCTCTGTCACTCTTTAGTTTGCTCTCATTTGGTGGGTTTACAAGTTTACTGCAACTGAATTTTTTTTTTCTGTCGTGTGTTTAGTAATTAGTTTTAGTTTTAGTTTTAAAAAGTTATTTTTATTTATTAAATTATTTGTAATTTTTATAATTTGGTTGGGTTGGGTAATTGGGGGTTGGGTAATTGGGCTTGGTTGGATAATTGGGTTTGGTTGAATATTTGAGTTTGGATTGGATTGGGTAAGTGGGCCTTTTATATATTATAATTTTATTTATTAATTTTTTCGGTTAAACCGAAAAAATTCGGTTAACCGACCGGTTTCGAACCGAATTAACCGTTAACCAAAAATCAAAAAATAATTAACCGACCCCCGACCAAAAAAATTGGTTAACCGACCAATTAACTGAATTCGGTCGGTTAACCAAATTTTTTCAGTTTTACCCGAATTTTGCACACCCCTAATGGCATCTATCCTCTTGCATATGTTGTTGTGGAAAGTGAAAACCAAGCATCATGGCTTTGGTTCTTGGAGTTGCTTGCAATAGACTAGGAAATTGTGAGCTTGTACCAAATATCTTTCATGTCTAACAAACAAAAGGTAAAACTCTATTTATTCATTTTTTTTATGTTGTTTCTATTTAGGGATTGTCAAAGAATTAAACTATTTTTTTCTAATTGCAGGGACTTTTAGAAGCAATATGTATGTTGTTTCCTAATGCAGAAACAAGACACTGTGTTAGACACCTATATGTCAATTTCAAAAAGGCTGGTTTTTGAAAAAAGGAATTGAACGATTTGCTTTGGAAAGCTGCCAGAGCAAGCACTACAAGGGATTTTGAGGATTCTATGGATGAACTAAGGAAAACCAATCAGCAAGCTTATGATTGGTTAAAGGAGAAGAACCCTACTCACTGGTCAAGGTCTCACTTCTCAATTAGAAGCCATTCTGACATGTTGGTGAATAATCTTTCTGAATCATTTAATAAGGTAAACCCCTATGTTTTATGTTTCTTACTAATCACTAGCAATCCACTAATCATTTATGTTTACTAACAGATGATACTGAAAGCAAGGGGGAAACCTTTTCTGACCATGGTGGAGACAATAAGGACCAAGATTATGTTGCTTATTGTCAAGAAGAAAGAAGAAGCTGACAAATGGAAAGGAATGTTGTGTCCAAAGATCAAGAAAAAGCTGGATGTAAACATAAAACATTCCTTAAGGTAAAGTTACCATTTTTAATATTTTTATGCCTTTATTGCTGACTTCATGTTGCATTTATTCTGACTTCATATTATTGGTCACATGCTGTTTTTTTAATATGCATGGAGTAATTGTTGGTGTGTTAACTATTTTTTAATATGCATGCAGTAATTATTGGTGTGTTAACTATTTTTTAATATGCATGCAGAGAGTTTTTTTTATAATATGCATATAGTGACTGTTTTTTTAGGGGGGGTGTGTATCTTTATTGGTGGTGCTGCTGAAAAAGTTGTTTTAGTGATTATTTTGGTAAGCAAACATGCTTTACTATTTTTTAGGTGTGTTCCATCACATGCTGGTGGGGACAAGTATCAGGTTGAATGTGGTCCTGGCAGCCAGCATGTGGTGGATTTAGTTGAGAGTTGCTACTTCTACAGGAGTTGGGATCTTACTGGCATCCTTTACATGCATGCATTGGCTGTCATTCATCTAAAAGATGAGTTCCTAGAGACCTATGTACAAACCTGGTACACTAAGCACACCCAGCTTCAAATTTACTCCAACTTTATAAGTCCAGTAAGGGGTCCTAAACAATGGGCCTCTTTGTCAAACATGCTGCCAATACTGCCTCCTACTCTAAGAAGACCACCTAGCAGACCTACTAAGGTGAGAAGGAAAGAACCTGATGAAACACAAACAGTAGAAAGGTTGAGCAAGAGTGAGGTGGACATGAGGTGCAGTAAATGCAAAAGAATAGACCATAATAAAAGGAGCTACAAAGGGGAAGTTAGCCAAAACATTCCAGTAAGCAATTTACCTTAAGTTTTAGTATACTTCTATTTATGAATTTGTTTGACAGATTTCTCTTGTTTCTGTGGGTCAAGAGACATAAAGTTGGTGTCCCAACTCAGCAACATGCTACCTCAAATCAGCAGGAAAGTACTCCAACTCAACAGGCTGCCTCAATTCAATTACCTACTGCCCTAACTCATCAACAAGTTGCCCTAAGAGAAAAGCTCTCATTAAAGAGAAGACCAACCACTGTTAGATGGATGCCTTCTACTCAAGAGTCATCCATGACAGACCATTGATGATGATGTGAACAGACTGCATTTTGTTAACTTTTTAAAAATGTGTAAATTTGCCTGCTACTGATTTATTAACTTAGGCAAATAATTTTTTTTATAAATTTGCCTATGATTGCTATTGCTACTGTTGATAAACTTAGGCATATAGTCATTGAATTTTTTTGTAAATTTCCCTACAATTTACATATGTTCACTTCTGTTGAATTGTAGGAAAATTTGGCAATATTTTGCCCCAATTCCTTTTGTAAACAGTTTGGCATTTTGGCTTTGATATATGAGAAATACATATGTGTTTTTTCAGCTATTATATCTTATCCATACTATTTTGTTATCTTCTGCATTTTGAGTATTAAAAAATACATATGTGGTTTTGAACTTGTAACATTGTGTTTCTCATTCTTCATTCTTTGTTTGCTCATAAAACTAAGGGAAAATGGGTATTGCAAGGTGTTGTATTGCTGTTCTGACTTTTAGTTACTGAAAATACTTGCAGCCATGTATACCAGCAGCCATGTATAATATATGTTAAGCAACAATATACAATTTATAATCAACAAAACTATCCCATTTCAATTTTCAAGTGTTTGTAAACAACAACATGAGCTGGTTAGCCATGTATACCAGCAGCCATGTTTAACATATGTTAAGCAACAATATACCAGCAGCCAGCAGTCATGTATACCAACATAACCAACAATATACCAGCAACAAAATTACAAAACATAAGCTGTTTTTCAATGCTAACAACAACAACAGAAGCTAATTTTTAAGGTTTAAAAAAATAGCATAGTTACAAATACAAGCACCAAAAACCAGGTTCTTCTCTTCTTCCTCCTTGCATCCTCCAATATCCTCACTTTTTTCAGAAGACCCAACAATAGAATTCGTGAACGGGGCGTCAATGGCGGATCAAACCAACTGAAAAACCAACATAGTTTTCAAATCCAGAGCCAAATTTGTTACACCCAAAAAACCTCCTACTTGGGTTGTCATTGGACCAAGATGTGTTCAACTTAGCTGGGTTTCCACAATAGCACACCGGAATCACTTGAGGCATCTCTATTTTTTCTCTTCTCCTTCTTCTTCTCCTCATCTTCTTCTTTTTCTTCTTTTTTTTCTTAACCCTAAAATAGTGCTGCTACAATTGTTAAAGGGTGAGTAACCGCCAGCTAGACTTAAGGTTGACAATAAGGATGCCGTCACATGCCACGTCACTTTGTCGTGACGTCTGTGACGAAAAACGGCAAAAAGGACTATTTTGTTACTTTTTGAAAGTTGAGTGACTGAAATGAAACCTAGGTGACTGTTTTGTTAGTTACCCTAAAGTTGGGTGATTGTTGGTGTAATTTACCCAAATAAGAATTACAAAGCTAGGTAATTAGCATGAATAATAAAATTCACTTTGTTTTTGAAATGACAGAAAAACATTTAACTATCTTTCATATTTGATCTACCAATCCAACTTCATTTCAAAGTTACTTTCACTTCTTTTTACTTTGATGAAGAAGCGGTACTATATGAAATATTTTTCACGGAATATATCTTAAAACATAAGACATGATTGTTTTTAACAAGAGTTGTTCCTAAATAATTATTATTTTAATTTATTCCAAACCTGAGTTGTTTTATATATAATTGTTATCAATTTAGAAGTTGTTTCGAACATGAGTTTTTGTGGTGATATTTTTCTTGGTAGAACTTTTGTATAATGACCCTTTCGGAAAAATACAATTGTTCTAAACAATGGTTGATCTAGGAATAATTATTCCTGAAAACGTCATTATTCTAAATAAAAATTGTTCCGGAGCTCTTCTTTGGATGCTACTTCCTTGTACTCATAAACATTGTTTCCAGTATTCAAATTAGGGTGAGTTCGGATGGGTGGTGCATTTACTTATGGTTAGTATAGAAGCAATGGTGACGGTGAGATTAAATATTGTCGTGATAGTATAGCGTGAGACAAAAAATAAGCTAAACACATCGCACCGTCTATCCAAACTCACACTCAATCTCGTGATCGCTGTCATATGAGATTTGTTAACGGGCTATACAGTGAAAGAGAAAGGGGTTTACCGGGATTTGAGGCCGACGAAATGGATTGGTGCGAGTGAACTGAGAATCCGACGAGGGTTAGTTAGGCCCTTTATAAAATTAATGGGTCAAACTAACTACCGCTTAAGTCGGCTGAAATAAGGGCGAATAGCTGGAAATACCATTTGGGCTTAACGGGCCAATCGCCTACTTAAATGCGTTGGAGCACACCTCGTCTAAATTATTACAACAACATAAGGCATATGTTTTACCGCTTTTGCTTGATTGATGTCTAAGGAGAGGAGCATTTATTTTGATAAAAGAATTCAAGACAACAACTTTTCTTTTGGTTACTGAAATTCTCAAACCTAATCTGACTTATAAGTATCCATTTGTTAATAAAAAGCAACAATTTGTTTGTTGATATATCAAATTATCAATTGTGGTAATATATTCTGCATTACCTGAATTGGAGTGAGATCGGGTGTCGAAAATAGGTAGATATTTATTATAAGTATGCTCAATTTTTAAAATAATAGTAATGGAGTTTCCTGGACTTGGATGGATATGGACACACACATATGTATATATAATCTCCACCCACAAAGAGTACCATGCGCACATTGCATGCTGCACGAATCAGAAGGCCAGTGGTACACTTGACTTAAAATCCCAGGGCACCAACATTGCTGATCTCCCTCCTGTATATCCAATGCGCTGCATGGCCCAGAAGATTATGTGTATACACATTACATATGTTGCAACCGTTTAGAATAGTGAATGAACTCCAAGTCTCCAACATATACTAACCGAATTAAAAAAGAAATTAGTAGAAAAAATATGATGAGTAAATGGGGATTGGGGAGTGGTAATATGCTACTGCATTACTTACAGATAATTTATGAATAAGAGGAGCTTGCAATTGCAAAGGAGAGAGAGATAATAAGGTGAGGAACCCATGTTGGAGAAAGGGAGCACGTGCAGAAGGTGATATATATATATATATGATATATGTGGCACCAATTCAAGCACTTTCTGCACGTGCCCTGCTTCTCCAACAAGGAGCTACGCACCCATCACAACATCCATCACTCTTATTGAGTTGGAAAGGTACGTTGAGAAGCTGTGAAAGAGATGCATGAATTGAAGAAGCTCAAGTACTTATATAAGTGCAAAGAGAGAGTGAAATGGAGGTGAGGGACAGAGCTGGCCCCTTTTTTTTTAATTATAGTTATTTTATTTTGTAACGAGCCCAAAGGCAATGGTCATTGGGCAACGGGTAAAGAAGGGGAGCAATGTGTAAGAAAATAAAAAGGAAAAAAAAAATCTCTGACAAAATAAAGCCAAAAGCCAAAAGGCATGCGATGCAATCATATATAGTAGTTGTACGCAAAGCGAAGAAATTAAAAGTAGAGATATCTAAGGAAGACCAAGGCTCTGCCTCAATGGCTGGCTACCATTGGATCAAGAATCTCGTGCCATGATATCAGGTCCCACCACCATGTATGGTATGGGCCCATTTATTTATTTATTTATTTATATGATGTGTGCTTGCTTGAGGCTGAATAACCTCAACCAGTTGTGTTGTGTTGGTGGAAGAAGCAGAAGAGAATAACGTAACAGTGGAAGTAGACGTAGGCTTTGCGTGTTGGGTTCAAACGTGCAAGCTTTCGAGTGTTTTGTATCGATGAGCATGTGAGGAAGGGGGCCTCCCTAGGTTGATATGATTCACTGTTGTGTAAATGTAGGCACCAGCTTTTTTTTATATATATATATCGACCAACCATTTAAACTAAATCCGGATTCCCTGCAATTTTGATGGCCTTATGTCATACATGACAGGGATTTAGTGCATGTAAGCAAACCAAAGCTATGGTCGCAAGGTTTGAAAAAGAGGAGAAAGAAAATCATAATCATTTACCAAATCGTGCTAACATCAAAAGAATGGAGCAAAAAGTGTCCAAATACTCAGTTGTAAGACTGATGGCATATTGAACAAGTAAAACACCAAGTCGCATGTCTTCTCAAAAACCTCTTATTCCATCTCCTTCCTTTTAATAAATAAACAAAATTTATCACTAATACGATATCCTGAATTAACTTAAAATCGACTTTCAGTAGACAAAGTAGTTAAAACTGAAGCTCAAAAGCTCTGTTTATCTAAGAAAACTATATGTACACACAAGCATAGTTGAAAGTCCATCTAAAATAAATTGCAGACAGTGGTGTCACCCATTAATAACACCAAATTTGTGTGGTGGAAGAACATAGATTCTGAGCAGAAACCATCATCAAAATCTAATTTAGAGACATAAAGGCTAGCTAGCGTGTTGTGTCGTGGGTATTGTAGTAAATGCCTTATTTGGTCGCTATGAGTAAAAGTTCTGCATGCTTTGATTGATGCATATATTTGACTTGGCTTCCAACAACAAAGAAACAGCCATTAAACATAACGGCCGACGTATGTACAGCCCTATCATCTCAGTTTGACTATCGTTCATGCTATGCCATCACCTAAAATGAGATACGAACATATTTTGAAACTTGAAAGCATTGGAAAAAAATCAGCGCTCAACAAATAATCTAATGAGTATGTGGTTTTGTTTTGAAATTGGTACTCATAAATGTTTTCCATTTTAAATATTATTAATTAAATAAAAAATAAAAAGAAAATGTTTATTTAAAACTATAATCTTATACCAACCGATATAAGTTAACCAAAACACACCAAGAATGGAATTTGAACAATCTAATATCAGTTTGAAACCAAAACAGAATGTTGTTTATATTGAAGTCAAAGGAAGCCTTTAATTTATTGTTGATAGGAACCTCTATTTATAGAAATAAAATGAGTTACTAATTCAAAAATACTATTTCAAAATAATTTAAATCCAAGTTAATGATAATAACAAATTTATTCAAATCTAAGACCACGCCTATGGGATTTCGAATTTCAGAGAAGAAAAAGGAATGGGGTTCACTTTGTCTAAAACGTATGAAACAAGTCCCCTGCCTGCCTGGTATCATACACGGGCTACAGAGCAAATGCAAATATGTTTCATGCATTTGCAACATATAGATTACAGACCAAAATTCTATCAAAACCAGGCAGTAAATCAACAAATGTGCGGACAACTACTTTGTATATTTGAAACTAACTTGAATCAAGTAGCGCATCCTTATCTGGTCGACATTGTAGACTATATATTCATTGTATAATAAAGCACCCTGCAAAGGAAATTTCAAATGCATATAGCAAACATGAGATATTTTATTAGTTTCAGAAAAAAATGATTGATTTCCATGAATAAATTTCTTAATCTTACCTTCCGTTTTTGCTCCTTTGGTTTTCCTAGGGGAACTACAACACCATCATCAAGTGACTGGGCTTCAGAGGAATCCGGTGCAGTTGCACCAACACCCTTTGTGCTGCAATACAGAACCAATGTCATATTAACATGTTTTAAAAAGAGGAGGACAGAACTAATGTCAATGTTGCTCACAAATGGTACAATATAAACACGAGACTCTAAATGGCATGAGGCAGGAAAAAGCTCCTCATGGTTTTTAGTTGTGCATTTGGAAAGTCCTAAGTTATTAGAAACACATATATGCCAGTTATTAATAAGCAATCTGTTTAATTAAAATTTACAAACCTCAACTTCCCATCCGGCAGCTTATCAGCATCGCTTTTAGCTTGTAGAAGCTCAGCCATGTCGCCCAGGGCAACCTAAAAAGAGATATATGTCTTATGAGATACTAAGCCAAAGGAATGACTATAATACACAGAAGGACAAGGGAAAGCAGACATGCAGAAACAGGTAACAAGCAGTCAATTTCTGATTTCCAAGAAAATTCAAATGCACAGCATCAAAATAATGAGATCATGATAGGAAACTAATTTTCACTAAATGAAAATTAATCAGTTTGAACCACTGATACAAAGAGTATCTGGTTAACTAGTCGCTGTGATAAGGAAATTCTCGGATTGTAATTTCTGATAAAAATGCATAAACTTGACACAATAATTTAACACGGTTTATGGTGGAACCATCATTATATTCCAGGTTATTACCAAAATATAATTTGAACTGATTGAAGAACTACCTCACATAGAAGCAACACCCCAGTTGTGAAGGCAGAATTAGTATAGCAATAATTTGCACTTTTGGAGAACATATCAGCAAAGTAAACCCCCTTCCCAAACATGTAACCCGTGGCAGGCGCTTCAGGTGGAGCAATGCGCAAACCTGATGGATGATAAGTACGATACAGTTAGATGTGGTTATTGACAAACACATTCCACATCCCACTCAAACATCCTGGACAACATGCAAAACAACAGAGAAAAGGAAGGACCTTGATACAGAATGCCAATCCCAAGATCCAGAAACAGGAGAAAATAGAAAACACATGCTACCCACAAATCTCCATACATAACTACATTTAGAAACAAAAGAGAAAAGGGTAGACCTTGGGACAGAATGCCAGTCCAGTTAGTAAGCCGAGAACCATGCCACAACAGCATTCTATTTTTTGTTCCAGAAAACTGCTCAGGTAAGATGCCATAAAGTTAGACCAATACTAATCACTTGGTAGAAAGGACATTCTACAGTTAACATGGAAATAATATTTCATGAGAGGCACCTTTTTAAAGCGTTCACTTTCACCGTCTCTTGTCACCTTGAATATTTGAACAACATCAACTGTATAATTTGAATGTGTCTGAGCATGAGTATTCTGAATATACTTTACAATCTGATCCAGGGAAGAAAAAAGAACAGAGAAAATGTAAACAAGCTAGTTTCCAAAATGCATTGCTAAAATATTCTGCAAATTTAATTTTTTTTTCAAAATTGGAAGAGGGCCCCAAAAAGAAAGCAGATAGTTACAAATTGCTTAAGTTTTATGTTGAATTCAAATTTCTAGTACTACAAAGATGAACAAATACCATAGCGAACTCCTCAGTATCATTGTCAAGAGGAAACAGTTCACAGTGAAGCTGTTGGTACCGATAATATAAAGGATCTTCCTAAACATTCCGCACAAAATTAAGTTAGAGGAAAATTTTTAGAGCATACATAACCTATGAGAAAGAACAGGAAAAACATAAACATCTCAACAATATTTGTGTATGTATGTATATATGGACACATCAGTATAACAAAAGAATTAGAGATAGAAGAAATTTGGGTGCTAAAATTAACTAATACCCAAATTAAGCTCACTATAATACAACGATTGTATAAATTTTTAGCAGTTGACTAAAAAAAGAAAGAACTACAACAGTTCAAATGTTGATAGAACATAGTTATAGCTTGCAGGCCATATGGTTTACAGGTCATACAAATACAGCACTCATAAATGAAAAATAAGCTCTACAACAAACTCAACTTTATCCACAATATTTAAGTATGATGCATATGAATAAAACAATATTGTCAATTGACTAGCAAAATACAATTATGTCCAGCATGCAATGCTTGTTAGGCATGCAAAAACTTTTAGTAGTTTAAAACTCAACTTACGGTTCAGCTTATTTAAAGGGTTCACTGAAACGGGAGATTTAAAAAGGGGGAAGAATGTAGAAAAGAGCATCACAGAACAGGAGTAAAATACCTCCATCGTAATGTCATCCATTAATAATTTTGATGCGACCTCTATTTCTCCCAGGGCTTCAACCTTCAATTACATAAGAGGAACTGAGATTGCCCTTATTGAAGGAAACAACTAAAAAAGTTGGCACAAACTTGTAAAATGCTCAGGTATGAAAACAATACTTGATGTTACTAAAAGCTGCAAGGTATGAAAACAATAGAGGGTAGTTAGGTATAAATCACCATTTCCAACTTCTTTTTCAACTTCTGAGGTGTGTCGATGACAAAATCACCTGCCACCATATAGTTCTGTGTCAGTTGTAATATTGTTATTGGGTATGGTTAGAGGAGGAGATGAATAAGAAGACTCACGCATTTTTCTAAATCCAAAATCATGTGGAATCACGGTGTAAAATTCCCTGTAATTGAAAAGAAAAAACGAATGATACACATTTCAACATGAAGAGTTCACGGAAAATAAACATAAGCCCAATATCATAAAGCATTTACTATTATGCATATCTAACAAAAGTTGGATAAAACTTAAAGTTCTTACGAACTTAATTCCTCAAGCTTGCTCCTGTTTGACTGGTCAATCACATCAGCAATTTTCTTTAAGACATCATAACCCTGAACATATCCAAGCATAATTAATATTTTATTTTCAATAAAAAAAGATACTAACTGACAAATGTAATGCCAATGTTACTGCAGGCTAGAGAAAACAAGCATGCAGAAGCACTGTGAAACAAAGACATCCGCAATAAGATCGATATCAAGAAACCATCGTAAGACAAAGCATAGCAGGAAGTTCGGGACCATAATGGATGGAAAAGGGGTACTCAACTCCAAACGTAGATTAAGGGGCAGATACAGACTAAAGAAGTAATCTGAACGCTCAAAAAGTTCAAAGCTGCCTACACTCACTGACACAATGACCGGACTAGACCTTCAATATTTAAAATTAGTTTAGAAAGGTATACCTAGCATGTAAATAATCACCAAAGTGGAATACTTTTTTACCTTCTGTAGCCTCTCATATTTTCTAACCACAAAAGATTTCAAAAAGAAATGTTTTGTGCATGTCTTGAAAAATCACCTTTAAAATTGTGGATTTGCTTAGCTTACCAAGAGGCAACTTGTCAGCATTGTATCCTAAAGACAACCACAACATTTATAGGAAATATTAGCAGGCAAGAATATAAATAAAAAGGATTTTACAAGGCTTTAGAAAACCAAATGAAGCAAACATGGCTTAAAAATTGAACCAGACATCTCTCATGTGTATAAATAGTTCAGGTAACAATTGTAAGCTAACTAACCTATTTCCATCATTTGTTGCTTCATCATGCTGATATTGCATATAACAGAGATAAACTTAGCAACACGTTGTTCAAGCTTTGTCTCCCGCAATTGAGCACCAATGGAAGAGTTAGCCTTTCTTTTGACCTGAATATAATAATTAAGAAGTCAGAAGAAATTCAACAGGCAATTAAAGCTCCAAGACTAGCATAGATTATATGATGCTCCTTCTCTCCCATTCTTCTCATTTCCTTAAACATGATTTTAGGCAAGCAAATATTGTGCTTCATAAACATTAAGGCAAATTAGAAAGAGGAGGACAGTGGGAGAAGGTAGAGGAGTCAGTAAGTCATCTGTTTATGTGTTAAAATAACTCACATCAGATTCCTTTTCTTTTTCATCATAGTCCATCTCCAGCAAGGTGTAACACTTTGGGTGACAAACAAAGTCTTTTCTGTTGTACCAATAGTTTTTGGTCTTGTTAAAGAACTTGGTTTGAAACTCATCAATTGCAGCTTGTCGTGAAGTAAAGGGGCCATGTAACTTAATTTGACCCTTCACACCAACTCTACCCCATCTATTATGAACCATGTATGTCTTCGAGTCATCAGATTCTGTGAGAAAATAATAAGGAAATCATTATCAAAGTAGAACTAGCAAATATCCCACCCCAAAAACTCCCCAAAAAGGAAGTGCATAGGTCCATACAAATGAATTTGGAAGAGAAAGATACTTAAAGCAATAAATTAAAGCAATAAATTTGAAAACCAGTGGGGATAAAACGCATAACATTATAACGAAGAACTAACCTAGAAGCTGGATCACAAAGAACTTGTTATTGTTTTGCCCAACATTCGTCTGATTTAACATGGCATCATAGATATCATCACCCTGAATCACAGCAATTAAAATATTAATTCTTCTGTTCTGTAAACGTATATTGTAACAAAGAATAAAGCAGGCTGACAAAATATTTTTCAAAATGACAGGCTCAAAAAATGGAATTCAAACAGCAAAGACTAGCCTTTTGTAGAACATGATAATGAGCCTTTATCTCATCTGGGATCCCTTGATCCAGAACAGCCACCCCTTTCTTTGTGGCCGTAACGATTTTCTCCTCCTTGCTACTTTCCTTCTCTTCTTCTTCTTCTTCTTCTTCTTCTTCCTCCTCTTCCTCTTCTTCTTTAACTACCCACGCAACAAATAAAGAAACCCCTTTCAGTCTTTCACAAATGGAACTAACCAACAAAATGAACCAATAAAACCGAAAATCATCTTACCAGGAAGAGGATTCTTGTCGGCATCTTCACAAAGCCTCTCGAGAAGTTCCTTTTTGGTGCCAACAGTGGAAAGACCTCGAAAAGTAGTTTGTTCGCGTAATTGCTTGACATTCATTTGTCGAAACTCCTCAACGGCATTGACTTTGTCCGAATCCTCGTTATTACAGACATCCGACTCCCTCCCTCTTTTTCTCTTGTTATTTCCGATTGCATTATTAGCCTTGCCTCCATTTTCCTCTTCTTTCTTCCTCTCCTTGAGCAAAGCATCCTCCAGTCTCAGCACCTGTTATAAACAACTCATATCAATAAAAATGAACAAAGAACAAAGGGGCAGATAAAAAGAGTAAAAAGTAGATTGGGCAACCAGTAAGGGCTTGGTCCCGATTGTGTCAAGCCCACGCTGGGCGAGTTCGTCTCGGAGCTGGCCTACTTTCAGCTTACTTGCCATGTTCTTCGATGAGCAAAGTGCGGGAGAAATCGTTTGAGAATGTAAGAAGGAAATGGAGGGATACATTTTTATACGGTGACAAATGTGCTTCAAAACGCTGTCGTTTTAGTAGCTTTCCCAGCACGATTTCGCCATTGGCGCCTCTTCCGGAATTGTTTCACTTAATTAAAAAACCAATAATTCCCTGTTTGCGTTAAGAGAAAAACCGTGCCAAGCACTCCTTCCAATACAGGGCCGAATCCTGTGTGCCCATAGGAGAAAGCCCGTTGAGACTTGCAGCAAATTCCCTGAAGACTAATTAGAGTTGAAGAAAGGCCCTTGAACTTATTCATGATTTTAAGGCTTTTAGACTCCAATTGGATCAACATGGTTTTGGTTTCTGCGAGTTTTTTATTGAGTAGCTCATTCGTTTTTGGCATAATAATCAATTTAACCCTCCAATGTTTATACATTCTATCAATTTGGTCCTTATTCTAAAAAAATTAACAAATTTAACCATCAACTTTAGGGATTCTGTTAATTTAGTCTTGGTTATTAAAATTAGAAATTCAAAAACTTTAAAAATAAAAAAATTAAAAGTTTATTTTTGATAAAATATATATAAAATTATAAAATATATATATATATATATATATATATATATAAATGAATACTTATTTTTCTCCTTTTCTAACATAAAATTTATTTATTGATATCTAAAAAACTCACAAACAATACTTAAATCAGTTCCAAGCTTTTCATTTTTTTCTAGTTTTATTTTATAAATAATAATTTATTTATTATACCGATAGCTTAATTCTTTAGTCTTCGTTGACTTTGCCAAACGCTAGGCATTGCCTTCGCCCACAACTATCGGTACCAATAACACTTACTCCAAACTCTTCAATTTTCACATTCTTCATCATTGTGTCATTAAAAAAATAAATTAATTGTGGAGCTACTAACATGATCTTCCACCTATTGGGTTTCCAATATCTCATCCTCACCTACAAATGTGGCACGAAGGGGGCAATCCTTAAAATTGGAAAATTGTTTTGCTTACCCTTTAAAATTTATAAATTAATAATGGTAAAATTGACTTTGTGTCTCAAAATGATAAAGTATTAATTTAGTCCTTTAAAAAATTATAAATATATTATATATCTAATGCAATAATAAAATTGCATTTTAACTATTATCAAAATTTATAACTTAATTCTACCTCCCTCCCAAAAGATTTTCTTTTTCTTTGGCCTTGCTCACCTATTCTTCTCCAAGCATGCCCGTCTTCAAGCACAACCTCAAACACAACAAACTCGTTTTAGGCAACAACCTAAAGACAGTGATTCTTACCCTCTTCAATCTCAAATTGTAGCTTTTGGCCCCACTTGAGCATGGTGGTCGTTAATGTTGAAGAAAAAAAGAGAAAAAATGAATTTGCTTCAGTCTTCTTCATGGTTCCTTTCCCCAAGTTGTTTTATTTTTAATATTGTTATTTTAATAAATAAATACCATATATTATAAAACGAGAAAAATCTATATTTATATAATTTTGTATGTATTTTTATCAAAAAATTAACTTTTAATTAATTTTAATATTTAACAATCGAGTTTGAATTGATAGAGTATGTAAAGTTAATGGCTAAATTTTTAGAATTAAAACCAATTTGATATAATTTATAAATTTTAGAGAGTTAAATTTGTTATTATGCCAACGTTCCATTAATAATTTATTGAAAAAGTGACTAAAATTTTAATTTTAGATGACGGAAAAACACAAAAATTTCTTATAACCCGTTAAATGTGATGACGAAACTTCAAGTAGTGATAAAAGTGAAGGATGATATTAATGAAACATTAGATTGTGGATTTAAGCCTACAAGTGGGTGAATCATGTGGAGACAAGAAGTGTGGAAATATATAATGATTGGAGGGTTACTCGATGAAGATTAAGGAGGTGAAATAATGAAAATTTTAGATGAATTTAGTGTTAGAATTTTTAATAAATGCAAAACAAAGGTTTTTATTATATGGAATGAGTTTAATCATCCATGTACAAACTATATTTTATAAATATTTTAGTTTTACTTGTAGTAATATGTATATTTATTTGTATGAGATGTTTTATGTTTTTTAACTCTACTATATTTGATAGTAATAATAAGATATTATGTTAATTCAGTTTGATATATATATATATATATAAGGCCAGTCCTGAATTTTTTTTGGCCCGGGGCGAACTGAAAAAAATGGGCACCTAACGCACTTCTTCTTTGAAATACTAATTCATATAAAAAGATATAAAAATTCGTTTCATCCCATATAAATAACATCCCTAACATCTTCAACATTTGACTCGTTTTGTACATCATTAGGGTCATTCACAGTAGCAAATTGCTCATTGATATGATTTGTAGAATTATTATATTCATTTGGATCAAGTTCAACCACATTGGCACATTCATAGTCATAATTCAGATCATCCAAATTAATAGCATTATCATTTAAATTTTCATTAGATTAGTCCACATTGTCTACTTCCACTTCTTCAGAAGTCTCTCCTATTTTTTTTCTTAAAAAATCTATCAAGAGATCCCCTTTGTGATTCTACTAACTCATCTCTTTGTTTTCGTTTCTTTCTTTTCTCACTTCCAAACAAATATTTAGGCAACATTATTTAACAATATAACTAATAGCTAATAAAACTAATATAGGTTAGAATAATGGCACCTGTAGGGCTGTAGAATTGAACAAATAATCAGCTTAATCCTTAGCGTTCTTAATTTGCAATGATGAGCCCAAGTTCCTGCCAATAAAATTGACTAATTAACCAAAGCCAAAAACAAATAATCACAATCAAACTACAGAAAACTAGATCAAATCGTCAATTTTTATAAGGAAAAATTCCCAATTCTCAATTAGATATTTTCAAACAAAAACTCCCAATTTTTCCCATTCAAAAAATCGAAATCTTCAAACCAAAAAATCAAAATCGAATTAATAATTCAAAATCGGTTTGTTTTCCCGATCCAATCCCTTTTCCTTTTGCTCTTGATCTAATAATTCCAAATTGAACTTATTCAAATACATTTTCATTCAATTTAATCCAAAATACATAATTGTGTAAATTTACCAATTTACCCCCAACATTTTACAATGTCTACAATTTAGTCCTTATAGCTCAAAACACAAAATATTAAGAATTTCACCACACCTATTAATGGCGAATATCCTAGTCCCTATATCAACTCATTTCTTCCATTTTCTTGCTATTTAGTCCTTTCAACTATTTATTTTAACATCATATTTTAATTCACTTAATTTCATCAAAGGTTCAAGAACAAAATATATTAATCTATCATCTATCATCAATATTTCATCCTTAATCAACAAGAACATCAAGTTTCCTTCAATGGCATCTCATGAAAAACATAACCAAACCACAAATTAGAACATGGGCTAAATAATGCTCACCACAACTATCTCAAAAATGGAAGATTTATCAAAAATCAAGCTAAATTTTACCTTTATCAAGCTCAAATGTGGCCGAATGAAACTAAGCTTTCCTTTCTTTTTTTCTTTGGCTGTGTTTCGGTCATTTGGGGAAAAGAAGATGAACACTTCTCATCTTTTTCTCATTTTATTATTTTATCAATTAATTATAATACATAAATATTAAAATATAATAAAAACCTATCAATCACTATGATTTTTTATTTTTTTACGATATTATTCCTTCCACTAACTAAAAAAATTCAATTTAATAATACATAGGGAAGTGGAAGCATGATGATGTAAATCCACTCTAAATGCAATTTGTATAATTGCAAATTTAATCCTTACAATTTAATAATTTTTTTTAAAATGGGCTTTTTTAATAAATGTTGATAAATTCTGTTGGGCCTGGGCAAGGCCCCACCTACCCCGCTTGAGGTCGGCTCTATATATATATATATATATATATAATGGAAGGTCAAAAGGTGAATTTTAAAGGTAAGAGTTCAAGTAACAAATCTATCGAGATATACTCGGACAAATGAAAATGATAGAATATTAATATTGTGCCTAGTTGAATTATACTTTTCAGGCAACCACAATGTTGATTGTGGCTTTAGACAATAATATCTACATGTACTTGAGAAAATGTTTCAATCAAAACTCTTAAACTTCGAGTTAAGATTAAATCTCATATTGATAATAGACTAACAACATTTAGAAAGGAGTGGTCAATTGAATAAGACATGATGTATGGTACACTAATGACTTTGGATGGGATAGCATAAGGAAAATGGTGGCAATTGAGAAAGGAATTTGGGATTAATTCCTTAAGATGAATTTGTAAATTATGGTTATATATGAAATTTATATTTATAACAAATTTAAGCATATTTTAACCTAAAATAAAATCATCACATTTGTGCTTCATCCTCTTTCTTAAAGAAAAAAAGTTATAATAACAATAATAAATTGTTACAAAAGTGATAATTACAAATGAAATGAAAATAAAAAACGAAAGGGTGAAATAAAATAAAATTTGAAGTCAAAATGGAACGACAAAACTTGAAATAATATTTTCTCAAATTAATATGACATGAGAAATTAAATAAATCACGATATTGATTTTGAAGTCTGTAGTGACGTAAAAATTGGTACGGGTGCTAACTGAGGTGATTATTAAAAATTTGAAAACAAAATTTTAATTTTATTTAAAAGGGAGTCGCCACCGATCTTTTTTCTAGGTGTGATCGGACACCTAATAAATCTTTTTTTAAAGAAAAATTATTTTTTTAAAATTTTCTTTAAAAAAAGGCGAATTTAGGTCTACGTCAAAATTCCAAAGAAACATAGGGTTCGGGAGTCGATTCTGTGCGATGAAAGTATTAGCACCCTCATGACGCCCAAAATTGGTATCTCGTTAAGCAGCGTTGTCTTAATTTTCAAAAATACAAGTTCAATTTAATATTTAATCGTGATTTGATTGAAACATAAGAATTTTTTTTTGAAAACACGAAAATTTTAAAAATTCGAAATTTTTGCAGCACGAAATTTTTTGAAAACACGAAGACTTTTGAAAACGAGGATTTTTAAAAACACGAAAATTCTAAAAATTTGAAATTTTTGAAATGCGAATTTTTTTGGAAACAAGAAAATTTTAAAATTGGAGAAAATTTTTTGAGACCAGAGAATTTTTTTAAAACACGAAAATTTTTGAAATACGAAAATTTTTGAAAACACGAAATTTTTGAAAATACGAAAACTTTGAAAACACGAGAATTTTTTGAAAACATGGAATTTTTTTTTGAAAACACGAATATATATATTTTTTAAACACGAAAATTTTGAAAAGAGGAAAAAAATTTTAAACACGAAATTTTTTGATAAATTACATATTGAAGTATTATACAATTTAAAATAACCACAAAAATTAAACATTTTATTTTAAAACTCGAAATTTTTTTGATGTTTTTTATTTTTAAAAGGGCGTAACGTATTTAATACGAACTGATGATATTCACCCAACATAGCGATGAAATCAACGACTAATGTTAAACCGATTCGTTGCCTTATTTATTTAAAATTATCAAAATTAAAAATAAAATAAAATACAATTAAAAAAATAAAAATGCTAAAAATATTAATAACACTAAAACGATATGTCATTAAAATACACAAATTAAATTAAAAGTAGGTAAAAAGAAAATTACCGAAAGGCTCAAAATTACGAGCTTGAAGAATGGAATACACGACCCGGGCTCTTTTTCCTTTTTTTTTCTCTTTTTTTTTCTTCTTTTCTTTCTTTTTTTCTTTTTTTCTTCTTCTTTTTTTTTTCTTTGGCTCTTGCCTTTGGGCTGGAGCCGGCTTCTATTGGCCGATCTGGGCCTATTAATTTGGCTCTGGGCTAGCTGTTTTGGGCTGCCTTATTTTGGCCTGTTTTCTTCCTCTTTTTTTGGGGGCTTGTTTCTTTTCTTTTTTTTTCTTTTCCTATTTCTTTTTTTTATTTTGATGGACCTGCTATTGGTGGGCCTGCTGGACGTGGGTCGGGCAACCGCGGGTTGTGGGTCGCGGGTCTGGTCGGGTCGACCGATCGAGTTTGATTTTTTACTTTTCTTTTTCTTTCTTTTTCTTTCCTTTTTTTCTTTCTTCTTTCTTCTTTCTTTTTTCTTCTTCTTCTTCTTATCCAACCGCCGCCTCGACGCCTCCGTCTCCTCCGCCGGTGATGCACCTTCTCTCCCTCTTCTCTTTTTCTTCTTCTTCCTTCTTCTTTCCTTTCTTTTTCTCTTCTTTTCTTTCTTTTTTTTCCTTTTCGTGGGTCTATTTTTTTTGTTGGGGGTTTCTTGCTTCCGATTTTTGGGGGGTGAGAGCCCCTTTTATTGTTGTTTTTGTAGGTAGCAGGTGGCTAGGGGAAAGGGAGGCCATCCTTTAGGCTGGTGGCCGAAAATCGCAGAGAGTAGGTGCCCAAATCTCGTGATTCTGCCAGAATGACCAAATCACAAATGCAGTGAAACTTTTAGGGCCAAAATGTAATTTTGAGAAAAATAAGGGGTTAAAATGTAATTTTAGAAAAGTTTAGGGGCCAAAATATAATTTTAGAAAAGTTGAGGTGTCAAAATGTAATTTTGGAAAAGTTGGGGGTTAAAATGTAATTTTAATTTTTTGTATTTTTTAATAATTTTTTTTAAATTTTAATTTTAAACACGAAATTGAACCGGACAAAATTTAGTGTTTACAATTGCCCTTATTTGCTCATCGCTGTGAAGCAGGGATAGAGCAAAGACTTAAAAGCACTAAATTTTATTCGATTGTCCAATCTTTATTCTTTATTGAAAAACAGAAATCAAAAATAGCTCGGCATGTGACCCGAAGTTCAACTCACCTCTCAGATTATGAGTTAATCTTTGAAAAAGCATAAATTGAAAATACCTCAGCGTGTGACCTGAGGCTCAACTCACCCCTCACATTATGAGTTGATTTTTTGAAAAACAGAAATTGAAAAATACCTCAGCGTGTGACCTAAGGCTCAACTCACCTCTCGCATTATGAGTTGATTTTTGAAAAACAGAAATTGGAAATACCTTAGCGTGTGACCTGAGGCTCAACTCACCTCTCGCAATATGAATTGATTTTTGAAAAACAGAAATTGAAAAATACCTGGTGTGTGACCCAAGGCTCAACTCACCTCTCGCATTATAAGTTGATTTTTGAAAAAGAAATTGAAAAATACCTCACGGCGTGTGACTCGAGGCTCAACTCACCTCTCGCAATATGAGTTGATTTTTTTGAAAAATAGAAATGAAATAATTTTTAAAAATATCATAATTTCAAAACATATCATCTGGTGAAACTCGGATATCTTATTTTTCCTTGATTCAGTACAACTATCATCAAAACCTCTTGCTCTACTGGAGTACCTGTATATGTCATGCGTGATGTTATCATGATATGCACGTGTTTGTCTTAAATGCTTTCATGCCTACATGATTATGCCATGCGCCTTGGGCTCGTTTGTCATATATCCCTTTTACGATTTTCGTGATGGCCCTTTTCATTGCTTGAATCTTGACTTTCCTTTCAGGTTTTGTACCCGTCCTCAAGCTTTACGAGTAATCTGTGTTTCTCGTATACCACCCTTTGGCCCCCTGTTGAACTTTGTCCTTGCTTTGAGGCTCTTGTACTTACCAAATTCTCATCTGAGTAATGCTCAACATTCTTTTGTTTAGAATATGTCATTTCACTATTTATCATTTAAATGAACCAAACATGAGATGCATGAAAATGTCACAAGGAGGTACGAAAGAAGCACCTCACATTCATATTTATTTCAAAAGCTACAAGCAAAGAAAATTGACAAATAACAGTTCAATAAAGAAAACATTATAAAGAAAGGAAAGCATATTCAATTGTCATAAATGCTCTAGTTATTCAACGCATGAACTTCTCGACGTTTCTTCATCCTGGATCTTTTCGAGCACGATTTCTTGTGTAAAAGATTTCGAGCTTCCGAGAATGATTCAAATATTGTAATCTCGCTACATGACTCCCTGTTCAAATCGTCTTGCTCCTTATGTCCGAACCCCCTTCATTAGGACGCCCTTTCAGGTTTTCATCCTAATCATTTTTGTTTATCAAGAAGCCCTTTTCGGGTTTTCATCTTGATCTCATTCTTTCTTTTCTTCTTTTTTTCAAGACGCCCTTTCGGTTTTCATCTTGATCTCTTTTTTATAATTTTTTTAAGATGCCCTTTTATGTTTTCATCTTGATCTCTTTTTTCTTTTCTTTTTTTTTCACTTTTTTAGGCATAATATTTCTTCACACATCTCGAGTTCACTGGATTTGGTACATCCTTCCCATCCATCTCAGTGAGAATCAAAGCTCCACCCGAGAAGGCCTTCTTTACGACATATGGTCTTTCCCAATTTGGTGCCCATTTCCCTCGAAAATCTTTTTGTATTGGGAGGATCTTTCTCAGTACAAGTCCTCCGTCGTGGAATTCTCTTGGTCGCACCTTCTTGTCATGGGCCGTGATCATTCTCTTCTGGTACATTTGTCCATGATAGATTGCCTTCAAGCGTTTTTCTTCGATAAGATTTAGCTGGTCATATCGAGCTCGAACCCATTCTGATTCTTCTAGTTTTGACTCCATTAAGACTTGTAGAGAGGATCTCAACTTCAATGGGCAGACGACTTCCATTCCATAGACCGAGAGAAAGGAGTTGCTCCGTAGATGTCCGACGGATGTGCGATATGCATACAAGCGAATGGTAGCTTCGTGCGGTCTTTATATGTCTCGGTCATTTTCCAATAATCCTCTTAATATTTTTGTTAGCCACTTCTACTGCTCCGTTCATCTTTGGGCAATAGGGTGAGGAATTATGATGTTTTATTTGAAATTGCTCGCACACTTCTTTCATCATCTTGTTGTTCAGATTTAAAGCATTATCTGAAATTATTCTATCAGGCAAACCGTATCGACATATGATTTCTTTTTTTAATAACTTGCAAACTGCAGTCTTTGTCACACTAGCAAACGAAGCGGATTCTACCCATTTTGTGAAGTAATCTATAACCACAAAAATGAATCGGTGTCCATTCGAAGCTTTTGGGAAAATTGGGCCTATAACATCCATGCCCCACATAGAAAAAGGCCACGGAGAAGTCATGACATGAAGGGGCGAAGGGGCTGCATGAATTTTATCGCCGTAAATTTGACATTTGTGGCACCTTCGTGCGTAACTAATGTAGTCGCTTTCCATTGTCAGCCAGTAATAACCGAGTCTCATAATCTGCCTAGCCATTGTGAAACCATTGGCATGCATCCCACAAATTCCTTCATGGACATCTTCAAGTATTTTTCTGGCTTCAACGGCATCCACGCATCTCAGGAGCACTTGATCTTTTCCTCTTTTGTACAGGATATCCCCATCAAGGACATATCCCACCGCCATTCTTCTGATTGTTCTTTTGTCGTTCTCATTTGCTTGCTCGGGATACCTTTGATTCTTGACATATTCTAAGATATCATGGAACCATGGCAGTCCATCTGTCTCTTTTTCAATGCTAAAACAATGTGCAGGGACTTCATATATGCTTATTTGGAGAGGCATTATTTCCATTTCTCTGTTTGCTTTGAACATTGAAGCCAAAGTGGCCAGGGCATCAGTCAATTGGTTTTCTTCTCGTGAGAAGTAATTAAAAGTCACTTATTTGAATTCTTTAATTAGCTCCACAACAAGATCGCGATATTTAACTAATTTTGAATCTCTCACTTCCCACTCTCCACGGATTTGGTAAATCACCAACGCTGAGTCCCTGTACACTTCTAAGATTTTGACATTTCGTTCAATAGCTGCACGAAGTCCCATGATGCAAGCCTCATATTCCACTACGTTATTGGTACAGAAGAAATTTAATCTGGCAGTGAGCGGATAATGGTTCCCTTCTGGTGACACTAAGACTGTTCCAATCCCATGCCCCAATGCATTCGATGGACCATTAAAGCTCATCTTCCATGATTTGTCTTTTGATGACTCACACCTTTTTTCTGTAATGCACATCAAGTTTTCGTCTGGAAAATCAAATCTCAATGGCTCGTATTCCTCCGTTGTTCGAGTTGCTAAAAAGTCAGTTATCGCGCTCTCCTTTATCGACTTTTGACTCACATATACGATGTCGTACTCCGATAGTAGGATCTGCCATCGTGCCATTCTTCCTGAGATTGTAGGTGATTCTATCATGTCCTTTATTGGGTCCAGCTTTGAAATTAACCACGTCGTATGATACAACATATATTGTCTAAGCCTTCAAACTACCCAGACCAGAGCACAACAGAAATTTTCAATTGACAGGTATTTTGCTTCATATTTTGTGAACTTCTTACTGAGATAGTAAATCACCCTTTCTCTTTTCCCCGACTCATCATGTTGCCCAGTACGCAACCCATTGAGTTTTCAAACACAGTCAGATACAATATTAACGGTCTTCCGGGAGTTGGTGGTACTAGCACCGGGGGACTAGACAAATATTGTTTTATCTTTTCGAAGGCCACTTGGCACTCCTTGTTCCATTCTCTAGGATTGTGTTTTCAAAGGAGTCAAAAAATTGGGTCACACTGGTTTGTAAGCTGAGCAATGAACCGAGCGATGTAGTTCAACCTCCCTAAAAATCCTCTGACTTCTTTTTGTGTGCGCGGAGATGGTAGTTCTTGTATGGCTTTTATCTTATCTGGATAAACCTCAATACCTCTCTCACTGACAATGAAGCCTAGTAATTTTCCCGAGGTAGCCCCAAACGTACACTTGGCTAGATTAAGCTTCAGTTGGAACTTTCTTAGTCTTTCGAACAATTTCCTGAGGTTCTCAACATGCTCCCTTTCCCCCCGAGATTTGGCAATCATATCACCGACATAGACTTCTATCTCTTTGTGCATCATGTCATGGAATAGCATCACTATTACCCTCTAATATGTTGCCCCAGCATTCATTAATCCGAATGGCATCACCTTGTAGAAGAATGTGTCCCACATCATTACGAAAGTAGTTTTTTCCATATCCTCGGGAGTCATCTTTATCTGATTATAACCCGAGAATCCATCCATGAAAGAAAACGATGAATGTTTTGCTGTGTTATCCACCAACGTATCGATGTGTGGCAAAGGGAAATTATCTTTAGGGCTTGCTCAATTCAGATTGCGATAATCTACGCACATTCGCACCTTTCTGTCTTTCTTCGGTACAAAGACTATATTAGATACCCATTCTGGATATTTAGAGACTTGTAAGAAGCCAACATTAAATTATTTATTGACTTCTTCTTTTATTTTTAACAGCATTTTAAGTCTTATTCGTCTTAGCTTCTGTTGAATGAGTTTGCATTCTGGTTTTAATGGGAGTCTATGAACCACTACATCTTCGTTCAACCCTGGCATGTCCTGATACAACCATGCAAATATATCTTTGTACTCACGAAGCAAGGCGATCAAATCATGTTTGGTGTTTTCTGAAATGGAAGTCCCAATCTTCACTTCATGTCTCTTTTCCTCATTTCCCAAGTTCACTGTCTCAACAAATTCTTGATGGGGTAAAATCTGTTTATCTTCTTGTTCTACCTCCTTAGTAAGTCAGGAGACGATACATAATCTTCAGCATTTTCCTCAGTTTCGAATTCTCCTAAATAAATAGCTTTCTCAAAATCAATTTCAGGACATATAACGGGATTGTTCATGTCGTTGGTATCTGAGCACCTGAAAGGTGAATGGAAAAGAAAACTATAAAGGAGAATCAAAGTATTGGAACCAAACAAACATAATGTTATGGCATGATATGAGGTACATTTAAGGATAGGCTGTGAGAAGAGGGAATAATTATGAAGTTAACAAGAATGAAAAGACTATGACAAAATGCATCTCCATTAATGTTCATTTAAATGACAAAGAGCAAACATAAGCTCTTACAAAAAAATCCCACTATTACTTAGGGGCACACAAAAAAGAGAGTTAACATTGAGCATTACTCTGGAGAGGACTTAGAAAGTACAAGAAGATCCACAGCAGTCCAATTGTTCAAAACGAATCCAGGAGGATAAGGGCGTATCATTGAAACATCTTCAATTGCTTCATCGCCTTTGTCAACAACATTTATACTGACATTCTGAAGACCCCTTTCAATCCATAACATCGTACTTTGTGGATTATCTCGCCCTGGGTACATCATTCCTGCAGATGTAAATGTTTTTGACAAAGGAGGATATGCTATGGGCTCCCATTCCAATTCTCGACCTGAAGCTCTTGCAATCCTCTTTTCTTGATCTTTCTGCAACTGTTTTCTTTTTTGTCGCTTAATCGGCTTGAACCCTAAATCGTATCGAGCCTTGTTGTGTACCGATTTTAGTGCTCAGTGAATGATTAAGGTGATATGCACATGCAAATGAATGGATGAATGAATAAATGAAAAATGAATGTTTGTAATGAATAGATATGCAAGAATTTTGGTGTTGATTTCAAGATAGCCCCATACTTAGGCATTTCATTAATCAAAAGAGTCCATTACAAAAAGTTTTGCCATCTCTGATTTAACAGTTACACAAATTTCCTAGCCATATCGCCTTGTTTCTTCACTCGTTCTAGGAATTTCGACATGTTTGATCCTTGTCTCGGAGGGAATTGGTAACTGAGAGCTTCTACTTCATATGATAATTGCACGATTTGCACAGCCGCTTTGCGAATTTCATTGATCAAACCGCCGAGATTCTTGGAAAGCTCTTTCGTAGGCACGAATGTCGCTGTCATGCTGACCATTCTTTTCTTCTAAGGTTTTTAGGAGAGTATCCAAATGTTGCTGATGAGCTTGTAGCGTATTTTCTAAATCTCGTATTTTCCTTCTTAGCTCTTGACGCACAGACTGACTAGTTATTAATTCTGCAGACCCGGTTTCGTATTCAACATTCTTCTTCCTTAACTCTATCAAAGCACGCGTAACTTTTTCCTCTTCCTTCTTTGCTTTCCCTCTCCAGAATTCCATCCCACCTTTGATGTTGCTTAGTTCTTCCTTCCATTCTGCCGATGATTTGCCCAGCCCACTATTCCTTATGGTGCCTCTTAATTTCTTATTTTCCAAATAAAAATCCCTTAAGTCATTTATCATAATCTCAGCTTCTTTCTAGACTTTCTCGGTTCTAGATTTTTCAATTTGAACATCGATCTTCAGCTGGTAGTTTTCCTCTTGAAGAGAACTAATATCCCGTAACAGCTTGGCCTTTTCACGTTCAAATTCATGTCTTGCCATTTCTAGTTTGGACAACATTTCTTCTGAGAAAGGATTTTGGAAAGTGTAATCCGTCGGTGAGATTTGTTGACTATTCACTCGTTGTTGTCTCCATATATCATAATCTTGAGTGGTAGTATCAGCATACAAAGCTAACTCTATTATGTAAATTTCCTCCCAAGACTTTATAGTTTCTCAGACTTTTTTCATGTAACTTTCACCTATAAAAGTAAATTCAGACTGTGCCAATCCCCCAGTAGCTGGTATGAATTGACGTGAGGCAAACTGCCTCTGAACCATTAATGGAACATATCCAAATCCTCCCCATAATCCGAGTAAAGGTACCCAATCTTGACTTTTGCATTTGTATAACAGAACCGAATGACAAATCCATGGTGATCTCCAAGTTATATCCTCGGCGCGGAGGTTCTGAAAAACTGAAACCCAGTGTTGTTTGGTGACATCCTTTGGCCAATCTTTTCCAAGGTAAGCTTCCAATGGAGAGAATGTTTTTGAAAACATGTGGAAAGGTGTGCGCTCCACTTTCCAGAAGTGGCTCAGAATCCAAACATTAAGTAACTACGCGCATCCGATAAAACGTCCTTCCCCTTTCCTCCTACAACTACTTAGAGATCTAAAAGCCTTGGCCAAGATAGTTGAGACGGGGTTGATTCCTTGCCTCAACCTTTTGAAGAAATCCACTACCGCAACTTTTATATGCCCAAGGACCTTTGGGAAGACAATTAATCCGTAAATGGCCAAAGCAAACAGATCCACTCTCTTCACAATATCTGGATGGTTTTGAACTAAGTCTCGCAGAGAAAACCATGGAACACAACTGACTTCGTTCTTTTTCTTTATCTATTTTTCAGCCCATGTATCAGCCATTCCTGTCAACTTTATTAGCTTTTTCTTGAAGGTCATTGGTTTGGGCTCTTTCACATATATCTTCTTTGAATTGTGCATTGTCAACCTTGAAGCAAGGCGGCATACTCTTCTATGGTTGAGTCATGTCTTCCGGTTGAAAGTGAAATATTGGTAGTGGGTCCCAGAATCGGACCATGGCTTGAATCAACTGATCGCTCACGTTGACGGCGATCAAGTGAGCTATATCCCGTACTTTTTCAAAGGAAGATGCCCTAGTTTCGAGTCCCATTATTTCAGATCCTAGTCAAGTCTTGAGGTTATTCGACGAGCATTCAAAGTCACATACTGGGAAGATTAAAGATACATCCTTCCTTTAAACTGTCCCCTTTTGCTTTCTGGATTTTCAAAGACCAATCTCGAACCACGACATTTTTCTCGGTTACTTGTGTAATTGACTCCTCCATCAGAAACCCATTTTTGGCAACCAATCTCTAATCAACACCTTCCTAATAAGATGCCTATGATGCATGATAAAATAAAAATAAAAATAAAGACAAATAACCTTGGTTAGTAATCACAACAAATATAAACAGAGAAAAACTATGGCAAATCTAACAAATTAAGCTATTTAATCGTGCATTTTAGTGAAACCGACCTACTTTTTTTTTCCCCATCATGCTTTACAAAAACCTACCCCACATGCTCATCAGATAATCTACCCGATACAATTTTATTAAACAAACCTAATTCTCTTGCAAAAACAAATATAAATGTAAAAGAAATAAAAAGTAAGAAGAGTTTCTCTCATGTACTTATTTTGGTGACTATTCGACGGACAAAGTTTAGGCATGGCTCTAATCGGGTCATACGGTTCACTATATGCGGTTTCGGTTCTAAAAAGGTACTCGAATTGTCCGTACTATCGCCTACTAAGGCTAGTACGGAGCCTCGACTATCGCCCATCATAGGCTCGAGAGCTCAATTCGAGGAATTACATTTACTTATGCCTATGCAAAGGGACGAGTTAACTCACGAAAGCATAAGTCATATGTAACCCGGAAGTATTCACTAGCCTGTGCGGAGGGACGAGTTAACTCACGAAGGCATAGCGTTTACTTCCACTTAAGTGGACGGAGCCCGGGTAGAGAGCTCATGTTATGCAAAAATGCAAGTGCACGGTGTGTGGGGAGAAACTCACAAACCTTTTCGTTTTTATTTTAAAACGAAAAAAACTAAAACCGTAAAAACTTAGAGCTGAAAAATAAAAAGATAAAATAAGTTAGAAAAATATTTACAACATGATGCAAATGCATGACTTTTCAAAATTTAAGGATCACGACTAAATATTAATTTGAACAAGGAGTTTCGAAAATTTTGACAACACGCGTTTAATTCAGCACTTGACTCTCAAAAAAATGTCCCCAGTGAGTCGCATGTAACACCCTTACCCGAGACCGCTGTCGAGTCGAGTACGAGGCATTACTAGACTTAACTTACTAGTTCGGGGCATAAAAGTTTAAAACTGTCCATCTGCGTCATGTTCATTAAATCAATTATAACTCGAGTTACGAAACTCGAAATCTAGATCCGTAAATTTTCCTGAAACTAGACTCATATATCTTCTTACTATAATTTTTCCAGAATTTTGGTGTGGCCAATTAGTACAGTTTATTAGTTAAAGTCTCCCTGTTACACAAACTGACAGTTCTGACCCCTCTGTACTAAAAATCAATTATCTCATAATATATAATTCTTTTGCCTACACCGTTTCTTTCATATAAAAATAGACTCAATAAGCTTTAATTATATATCTCATGCACAACCTAATTCTATTTCTACTATTTTTGGTGATTTTTCAAAATCACGTCACTGCTGCTGTACAAACTATTCCCTGCATATACTTACATAATTCCTTTCTAATAATTACCAACTAGGCATTTCATAATGTCCAAAACATGCTCTTAATTAGCCATTTTAATAGCTAATCATTACCAAACATTTACAAGCCAATCTCAAGCCATATCATAAGGTTATACACACAAAATGGCTAAGTCTCTATACATGCCATAACTTAAAACGCTTTGAGTCACAAAATACCAATATAATCCTTTGATAGTGCGTAACGATCTCCGACGTCTTTGTGATTCCCGAGTTGACTTGTAACACTATAAAAAAATTAAAGAATGGGAGTAAGCATAAAGCTTAGTAAGTTTACATGTAAATAAATAACAACATTCTTAATCAATTATCTTATTCTTTTCTTATCAAGATCACTTAAGCTTTTAACTCAATATATTTAAACTTGTATACTTACCTTACCTTTTAACATGAATTTATCTTACCTTACCTTTTTAGCTTGAACTTGTCTTACCTTACTTTGGAATACTCCTTGAATTTTCCCGTTGAACCACTTGGAATACTAAGGATACGCGGGTACCTTTCCTTATGAAACTTAACCATTGCCATGTCTTGACATGGTCTTACGTGGTATCCTTGCCTTATGAACTCACCAATGCCATGCCTTGGCATGGTCTTACATGGGACCTTTGCCTTATAGTAACATATCAATGCCATGTCTTGACATGGTCTTACATGATTTCCTTAAACCCTAATGTCATGACATTTGTATCCTACACATTCCTAAGGTTCAACCTGAACTTTCTGAGATAACTTTTCCGTCAATTCATACTTGAGTCTTTAAATAATAAATTTACAGAATAAATATGTAAATACTGGAATTTAACAGTATTAAATGTAAAATAATAGAATATTGCATTTATTTATCGCAAACTTACCTCGAAACAAAACGATCAACTATATCGATTTAGTCCTCTATCTTTTCTTTCCTCGATCTAACTCGGATTTCGTTCTTCTTGATCTATAATAGCAAATTTAGCTTATTTAATACTCACATTCATCAAAACAGTCCTTAACTCTTATCTTTGGCAAAATTACAATTTTGCCCCTAAACTTTACATATTTACACATTTGCCCCAAAGCTCGGAAATTAAACTTTATCCCTTATTCTTATGTTTTATGACATGCTGATCATTTTTCCTTCTATGGTAACATCAAATTCTCACTCTAACTTGTACTTATGAACATTAGGTATTTTTACCGATTAAGCTCGCTTTTACTCGCTTTCACTTAAAATCACTTAGCAAAAGTTGTTTAACATAATTTCAGACTTCATATTCTATCATAAAACATCAAAATAAACACATTTCACCTATGGGTATTTTTCCAAATATGAACCCTAGCATGAATTATTGATAGAATAAGCTAAATCGAGCTACCGGGGCTTCAAAAACGTAAAGAACTTTAAAACCGGGGCTTGGAATCACTTACTATGGACCTTGGAAGCTTGAAACAAACCCTAGCTATGGAGAACCCTTGTAATTTCGTCCTAATGAAGAAGATGAGCATATTTTCTCATATTTTTCCCTTTTTAATTCATTTTTATTACCAAATGACTAAATTACCCTTCATTAAAAACTTTGGTTCTTTCCACCTATATATGTCCATTTTTGTCCATGAAAATATAATGGTCTAATTACCATTTAAGCACTCCTACTTCAAACCCCATTTCAATCAAATACTCTATAAATTAGAACTCCTATTTAGCAACTTTTGCAAACAAGTCCTAATAGGCAATTTAAGCATGAAATTAATAAAATTTCTTATCAATACTCTAACACATGTATTTAATCACTCGATAAATGATAATAATTAATCATAATAAACTTTTATAGCTTGGATTCATGGTTTCGCAACCACTATTCCATTAGGCCCTATTTCGGATGTTACATTTCTCCCTTTGTGGATTTTCGTCCCCAAAATCTTACCAGAAAGAGGTTTGGTAACTGTTTTGATAATCTCTTCGGCTCCCATGTAGCCTCTTCTATCCCATGCCTATTCCATAATACTTTCACAAGTGCAATACTTTTGTTCCTTAATTGCTTAACCTCCCGAGCTAGAATTTTACCTGCCTCACCGTAAGTCATATCCGGTCAATCTCAACCTCTCTGCTAAATTACATGCGATGGATCCGAACGATAACGACGTAGCATAGACACATGGAAGACATTATGAATCTTCTCTAACTCAGTCGGCAATGCTAACCGATATGCCAATGGCCCAACTCTCTCGATCACCTCAAACGGTCCAATAAAACGTGGACTTAGTTTGCCTTTCTTACCAAATCTGAGAACTTTCTTCCATGGCGATACTTTCAAGAATACCCTGTCACCAACTTGAAATTCAATTTCTTTTCTTTTCAAATCAGATAGGATTTCGTCTATCCGTCGCTTTCAAGCAATCTCGATGACTTTTACTTTCTTCGCTTTTTTGACTAGATCAACCCAGAATCTGATTTTCCTTAAGCTCATCCAATACAAAGGTGTGCGACATTTACGTCCATACAAAGCTTCATAAGGTGCCATCTTCAGACTCGATTGATAACTATTATTGTAGGCAAACTCTATTAACGGCAAATATTTCTCCCAACTACCTTGAAATTCCAATACGCAACATCTAAGCATATCTTCAAGTACTGAATAACTCTTTCGATTGACCATCACCGAGGATGGAAAGTCAGATTAAAACTCAACTTTGTACCTAAAGCTTCCTGCAATTTCTTCCAAAACCGTGAAGTAAATCTCGGATCTCTATCTCGAGATAATCGATAATGGTACTCCATGTAGTCTCACAATCTCTCAAATATACAACTCGGCCAACTTGTCAAGTGAATAATCCATACTGAATCGGGATAAAATGAGCCGACTTCGTTAACTTATCAATCACAACCCATATCGCATCTTTCTTTCTCGTGTCAAGGCAATCTCGTCACAAAATCCATAGTAACTTGGTCCCATTTCCACTCAGAACTAATACAGTCGCAATAAACTCAAGGTACCGATGTTCGCCTTTACCGCCGACAAATCAAACATCTAGAAACAAACTCTGATATATCTCTTTTCATTCCTCTCCACCAATACATTTTCTTCAAATCATTATACATCTTTGTACTACCTGGGTGAATAGACCAAGAACTGCTATGTGCTTCCTCAGAAACCTTCCGGATAAGATCATCATTCTTGGTACACATACCCTGCTCTCTAAACATCAAACAACCGTTAGATCCGATCCAAAATCGACTCTAAACTTGACTCAGACCGAACCCTTTTGGCTTGCAACTCACTGTCATCCTTCTGAGCTTCACAAATTTCTTCAAGAAACATCGGTTTAGCTCTCAACTCAGCTAAAATAGAACCATCATTTGACAAGGCCAAACTAGTGTGCAAAGCTCTCAATGCAAATAATGATTTTCTACTCAAAGCATCAAGAATAATGTTTGCCTTACCCGTGATAATCGATCACTAGTTCATAATCTTTAATCAACTCCACCCATCTTCTTTGCCTCAAGTTTAGATCTTTCCGAGTCATTAAGTATTTCAAACTTTTATGATCGGTGAATATTCGCATTTCTCACCATACAAATGATGTCTCCAGATTTTCAATGCAAATACAATAGCAATTTAACTCTAAATCATGTGTCGGATAATTTTTCTCATGTGGTTTTAACTGCCTAGAGGCATAAGCAATTACCCTTCCTTCCTCGCATAAGTACACACCTAGTCCATTCAAGGATGCATCACTAGAATTACAAACTCTTTACCCGGCTCGTTGTACTAACACAGAGCTTTAGTCAACAATACCTTTAACTTGTCGAAACTCACGACACTTCTCACCATTCAAACTTGACATCTTTCTCAGAATAATCTTGTCAATGGAGTAGCTATCATGGAAAATCCTCTACAAATCGTCTATAATAACCGGCAAGACCAAGAAAACTTCTAACCTCTGATACATTCTTGGGAGGCTTCCAATCGACAATGGCTGAAATCTTATTCGGATCAACTTTAATACCTTCACCTGAAACAATGTGTCCAAGAAAACAAACTTCCCGTAACCAGAACTCACTTTTGCTAAATTTGGCATAAAGTCGATTATCTCTCAAAATCAGAAATCGTTCTCAAATGCTCGCATGCTCGGCCTCATCATGAGAATAAATCAAGATGTCATCAATAAACACAACTACAAACTTGTCCAAGTAAGGTCTGAAAATTCGGTTCATTAAATCCATGAAGATAGCAGGAGCATTGGTTAAGCCAAATGGCATCACAAGAAACTCATAGTGACCATACCTAGTTCAAAAGCGCTTTTGAATATCGACTCTTTAACTCGCAAATCGATAGTATCCGGATCTCAAATCTATCTTAGAAAACACAAAGGGTTCTTTTCAATTGATCAAACAAGTCATCTATTCTAGGCAATGGATATTTGTTCTTTATGGTTACCTTGTTAAGTCAGCCGATAGTCTATGCACAATCTCATGGAACCGCCCTTCTTTTCACAAATAACATCGGCGCCCCCATGGTGAATAACTAGGTCTTACAAAGCCTTTATCGCTTAATTCTCAGAATGAGCTTTCAATTCTTTCAATTCTATCAAGCCATTCTATAAGGAGCAATAGAAATAGGTGTGGTACCGAATCAATTCAATACCAAACTCAACTTCTCCGATAGGAGGCAAACCCGTAGTTCTTCCTAAACACATCAGAAACTCATTTACCACATGCATTGATTCAATTTTCAACTCGGGTCTTTAGTATTCAACACAAAAGCAAGATAAGCTTCACATCCTTTCCTTAAACATTTCGAGCGCATATAATGTAAATCATGGAAATTGAACTACCGACTCATCCGAATTAACCCAAGGATCTCACCATTTTCACATTTCAACTCAATGAATTTCTTTCCACAATTCACTATCACATCATGTGCGCTTAACCAATCCATACCAAGAATCACATCAAACTCATCAAATGGCAATAGCATGAGATCACCGAAAAACAAGAACCTCTAATCATCAAAGGGCATTTTTACATACTTTGTTTACTAACACATGTCGACCAAATGGATTCGATACTTTAATCACAAATTTCAGAACTCTATGGGCATGTTCATACTAGGCATTAATTTCATGCAAACATAGGAATGGGTTGAACCCGGATCAATCAAAGCAATAACATTAACATCATGAAGAGAAAATGTACCGTAATTACATCGGGAGGACGCCTCTTCACGAGTACGGATAGCATAAGTCCTTGCGGGTGCTCTAACATCCGATCTCGTTGTCAGATCTCTAAATGTACCTCTACCCGCCTCGCCCCGGATTTCTTTGAGGCCCGCTCTAACGGGGCATTACCGATCTTGCACTCGGTATTACTTTTTTTACCATCTCAGACACTCCGAATGAAATGATCCGTGCACCACATCGAAACAACCAACCTCGCCGCCGACATTGACTCGGATGACGTCGACCACATTGAGGACACTCAGTCTATTAGGTGAATACTACCAACACTCGCAATCAAGTGGTTTGAGCTTTTGAATCCATAAATCTTCCACCTCTGCTTTGGTTAGAATACCTCACTGAAAAATTAGATCTCGTAGAGAACTCTCTAGGCCTCTTGGATGTAGACCAAATGACTTGCTCATCCGTCTTTTCTTCGTATCTTGCATCTCAATTTCAGCTTTACCCTTTCTTTTCAACAACTCCTCCGCTTTACGTGCTCATCAACTAAAACCACAAACTCTTTTATCTCTAGAACACCAACCGATAGTCGGATATCATCATTGAGCCCATCCTCAAATCTTTTGCACATGATAGCCTCAGAGACACACATTCTCGAGCATAATTGCCGAGTCGGACAAATTCACGTTCATAGTCGGTCACACCATCTTACCTGCTTTTAATTCAAGGAACTCTTTTCTTTTCTCGTCAATAAACCTCTCGATCGATATACTTCTTACGAAACTCCTCCCAAAGAAATCCCAAGTAACTCTTTCTTTCGTACTTATCGATACAAGTGTCTTCCACCACCGGTAGGTGAATCCCTAAGAAGTGACACCACACATTTAATACATTCTTCCGGCAGCGTGATAACTCGTCAAAACTCGATAGTATTTTCGAGCCAAAATTCAGCTTTCTCTGCATCATCATCTTTGGTAGCTCAAACTCTTCAGCCCTTGTTTTCTCGATCTTGTCAACAGTGGCTTCTCTCTTCCGATCAGATTCTGGATCGGGAAGCTACATGGGTGGTCTGTGGATCATGAGGGGTGGAGGTCTAGCGGCCGGGTTCGCATTTAACGAACTCAAAGAAACCATTCATTCATAGCTTGAAGAAGGCTTCTGAGCCCTCCTCCCCGACTAACTCAGAACGGGCCTTTCATGACTATCTTGTGGCACCGCCTCAGCGGGAGTGGGTGCACTACTCTACATCATCTGCACCACTCGCCGGGATCCATAACTATAAAAGAAAAACATTTTTTAAATCGTCAAGAGTCGCCACACTATCAAAATATAAGTATGGCATGTATAGATAGACTCTTACTCATACTAAATATTCCGAGAATCGACTAAACCTTGCTCTGATACCAATAAATGTAACACCCTTACCCGAGACCGCTGTTTGAGTCGAGTACGAGGCATTACTAGACTTAACTTACTAGTTCGGGCATAAAAGTTTAAAACTGTCCATCTGCGTCATGTTCATTAAATCAATTATAACTCGAGTTACGAAACTCGAAATCTAGATCCGTAAATTTTCCCTGAAACTAGACTCATATATCTTCTTACTATAATTTTTCCAGAATTTTGGTGTGGCCAATTAGTACAGTTTATTAGTTAAAGTCTCCCTGTTACACAAACTGACAGTTCTGACCCTCTGTACTAAAAATCAATTATCTCATAATATATAATTCTTTTGCCTACACCGTTTCTTTCATATAAAAATAGACTCAATAAGCTTTAATTATATATCTCATGCACAACCTAATTCTATTTCTACTATTTTTGGTGATTTTTCAAAATCACGTCACTGCTGCTGTACAAACTATTCCCTGCATATACTTACATAATTCCTTTCTAATAATTACCAACTAGGCATTTCATAATGTCCAAAACATGCTCTTAATTAGCCATTTTAATAGCTAATCATTACCAAACATTTACAAGCCAATCTCAAGCCATATCATAAGGTTATACACACAAAATGGCTAAGTCTCTATACATGCCATAACTTAAAACGTTTGAGTCACAAAATACCAATATAATCCTTTGATAGTGCGTAACGATCTCCGACGTCTTTGTGATTCCCGAGTTGACTTGTAACACTATAAAAAAATTAAAGAATGGGAGTAAGCATAAAGCTTAGTAAGTTTACATGTAAATAAATAACAACATTCTTAATCAATTATCTTATTCTTTTCTTATCAAGATCACTTAAGCTTTTAACTCAATATATTTAAACTTGTATACTTACCTTACCTTTTAACATGAATTTATCTTACCTTACCTTTTTAGCTTGAACTTGTCTTACCTTACTTTGGAATACTCCTTGAATTTTCCCGTTGAACCACTTGGAATACTAAGGATACGCGGGTACCTTTCCTTATGAAACTTAACCATTGCCATGTCTTGACATGGTCTTACGTGGTATCCTTGCCTTATGAACTCACCAATGCCATGCCTTGGCATGGTCTTACATGGGACCTTTGCCTTATAGTAACATATCAATGCCATGTCTTGACATGGTCTTACATGATTTCCTTAAACCCTAATGTCATGACATTTGTATCCTACACATTCCTAAGGTTCAACCTAACTTTCGAGATAACTTTTCCAATAATTCATACTTGAGTCTTTAAATAATAAATTTACAGAATAAATATGTAAATACTGGAATTTAACAGTATTAAATGTAAAATAATAGAATATTGCATTTATTTATCGCAAACTTACCTCAAACAAAACGATCAACTATATCGATTTAGTCCTCTATCTTTTCTTTCCTCGATCTAACTCGAATTTCGTTCTTCTTGATCTATAATAGCAAATTTAGCTTATTTAATACTCACATTCATCAAAACAGTCCTTAACTCTTATCTTTGGCAAAATTACAATTTTGCCCCTAAACTTTACATATTTACACATTTGCCCCAAAGCTCGGAAATTAAACTTTATCCCTTATTCTTATGTTTTATGACATGCTGATCATTTTTCCTTCTATGGTAACATCAAATTCTCACTCTAACTTGTACTTATGAACATTAGGTATTTTTACCGATTAAGCCGCTTTTACTCGCTTTCACTTAAAATCACTTAGCAAAAGTTGTTTAACATAATTTCAGACTTCATATTCTATCATAAAACATCAAAATAAACACATTTCACCTATGGGTATTTTTCCAAATATGAACCCTAGCATGAATTATTGATAGAATAAGCTAAATCGAGCTACCGGGCTTCAAAAACGTAAAGAACTTTAAAACGGGCTTGGAATCACTTACTATGGACCTTGGAAGCTTGAAACAAACCCTAGCTATGGAGAACCCTTGTAATTTCGTCCTAATGAAGAAGATGAGCATATTTTCTCATATTTTTCCTTTTAATTCATTTTATTACCAAATGACTAAATTACCCTTCATTAAAAACTTTGGTTCTTTCCACCTATATATGTCCATTTTGTCCATGAAAATATAATGGTCTAATTACCATTTAAGCACTCCTACTTCAAACCCCATTTCAATCAAATACTCTATAAATTAGAACTCCTATTTAGCAACTTTTGCAAACAAGTCCTAATAGGCAATTTAAGCATGAAATTAATAAAATTTCTTATCAATACTCTAACACATGTATTTAATCACTCGATAAATGATAATAATTAATCATAATAAACTTTTATAGCTTGGATTCATGGTTTCGCAACCACTGTTCCATTAGGCCCTATTTCGGGATGTTACACCTAATAAATCCTCTTTTTTAAAGAAAAGTTATTTTTTAAAATTTTCTTAAAGAAATGGCGAATTTAGGTCTACGTCAAAATTCTAGAGAAACATAGGGTTCGGAGTCGATTACGCTGCAAGAAAGGTATTAGCACCTCGGCGACGCCTAAAATTGGTATCTCGTTAAACTCGCGTTGTCTTAATTTTCAAAATACAAGTTCAATTTGAAAACACAAAATTTTTGAAAATACGAAAACTTAAAAACACGAGAATTTTTGAAAACATGGAATTTTTTTGAAAACACGAATATATATATTTTTAAACACGGAAATTTTGAAAAGACGAAAAAAATTTTACACGAAATTTTTGATAAATTACATATTGAAGTATTATACAATTTAAAAATAACCACAAAAATTAAACATTTTATTTTAAAACTCGAAATTTTTTTGATGTTTTTTATTTTTTAAAGGGCATACCGTATTTAACATGAACTGATGATATTCACCCAACATAGCGATAAAATCAACGACTAATATTAAACCGATTCGTTGCCTTATTTATTTAAAATTATCAAAATTAAAAATAAAATAAAATATAATTAAAAAAATAAAAATGCTAAAAATATTAATAACACTAAAACAAGATATCATTAAAATACACAAATTAAATTAAAAGTGGGTAAAAAGAAAATTACCGAAAGCTCAAAATTATGAGCTTGAAGAATGGACTAGACGATCCCGGGCTCTTTTTCCTTTTTTTTTTTTTTTTTTTCTTCTTTTCTTTCTTTTTTCTTTTTTTCTTCTTTTTTTGTCTCTTTTTGCTTGCCTTTGGGCTTGAGGTCGGCCTCATCTTGGTGATCTGGGCCTCTGGGTTGGTCATTGCTTAGCTATATTAATGCTTTTTTTGGCCTGTTTTTTTCCTCTCTTTTTTTGGGGCTTGTTTCTTTTCTTTTTTTTCTTTTCCTATTTCTTTTTTTTATATTGATGGACCTGCTATTGGTGGGCCTGCTGGACGCACGTCGAGCCGCAGCGGGTTGTGGGTTGCGGGTCGGGTCGGGTCGACCCGAGTGAGTTTGATTTTTTTTTACTTTTTCTTTTTTTCTTTCCTTTTCTTTCCTTTTTTTTCTTTCTTCTTTTTCTTTCTTCTTTCTTCTTCTTCTTCTCCAACCGCCGCCTCGACGCCTCCGTCTCCTCCGCCGGTGATGCGCCTTCTCTTCTTCTTCTTCCTTCTTCTTTCCTCTCTTTTTCTCTTCTTTTCTTTCTTGTTTTTTCCTTTTCGTGGGTCTTGTTTTTTGTTGGGGGTTTCTTGCTTCCATTTTTTGGGGGCTAAGAGCCCCTTTTATTGTTGTTTTTTACAGGTAGCAGGTGGCTAGGGGAAAAGGAGGCCATCCCTTAGGCTGGTGGCTGAAAATCGCGGAGAGTAGGTGCCCAAATCTCGTGATTCTTCCAGAAAGACCAAATCATAAATGTAGTGAAACTTTTGGGGCCAAAATATAATTTCGAGAAAATAAAGGGTTAAAATGTAATTTTAGAAAAGTTTAGGGCCAAAATATAATTTTAGAAAAGTTGAGGTTTCAAAATGTAATTTGGAAAAGTTAAGGGGTTAAAATGTAATTTTGATTTTTTGTATTTTTTAATAATTTTTTTAAATTTTAATTTTAAACACGAAATTGAGCCGGATAAAATTTAGTGTTTACAAAGTCGATTTTATTTTAAATAAAAATAAGTTACTTGGTATATTAACACATGCATTTAATTTATTTGGGACTATTAGAGTGGAATTCTGTAACGACTTAAAATTTACGGGTACCGAAAAAGTACATTTTTGGGTTACTGTTTCGTAACATTTTTGGGTTACATTTTTTAGTATCAAAAAGTTAGTTGTGTGATTAATTAAGTTTTGATTAGTTGAATTAGTTTGAATTAAGATTAATTAGGTATAATGACTAGATTGAATAAAGGGAAAAAATTAAAGGGACTAAATTGGCAATTAAACCATAAGTTTTAAGTAGTAGGGATAAATGGTGAAAAGGGCTAAATCATTAAATACTCATTTTTTCCCCGTTCTAACTCTGAACCTCGTTTTTCTTGATCTATAATATCACATTTAACTTATTTAATCATTATACTATTCAAATCAGCCCAAAATCACATTATGGCAAAAATTACATTTTTATCTCTAAAGTTTGACATTTTTACAATTTAGTCCCTAGGCTCGTAAAATGAATTTCATTCAATTTCTTCATTACCCATGCCTAGCTGAACCTTATACATGCTCATAACAGCCCAAAATTTTCATTTATTCACAGTTTTACACCATATTTTATAACTTTTACAAACAAGTCATTTTAGGCATTTTTACCGAAATCACTTAGCAAAAGTCATTTACCATACACCAAACATGCATTTTATACCATTAGACATCAAAACACATACATGTTCAACATGAGTAAAATTTTAGACTTTGACATCTGTAACACTCTTTACCCGAATTCTATGCCGGAACCGGGTACAAGGCATTACCGGACATGACTTACTTGATCATTCCACTTTAAGCTATAAAAATTCTTTCCAATTTAAAACTTTTCATTCACCAACGCAACATCCCATTTATGGGTCAACGAGACCCTTTACACCGGCTTAAGATGTCGCAGAACCAAACCGGAACTTTTCAAACACTTAGAAAATTTTCACCTAATAAGGGCCACACGCCCGTGTGAAATGGGACACGCCCGTGTGAAATGGGACACGCCCGTGTGAAATGTAACACTCTTTACCCTACCCCATGTGAGGTTTATTTTCATTTCGAACCTACAGGGGTTTTCACACAGCCGGACACACGCCCGTGTGCTTAGCCTGTGTGCTCCACACGGCCTAGACACGCCCGTGTCTAAAAACTTGGGTATTCTGTTTGTGACGCCAGCAGCTTCATAAGGGTCACACGACCTAGGCACACGCCCTTGTGGCTAGCCCGTAGTCGACACTGACTTACAACACTAACATACAGGGGACACACGACCAAGTCACACACCCATGGGGTTGATCGTGTGTCACACACGGCCTAGACACACGCCCATGTGTCTACCCGTGTGGACCAATTTAAGGCTATTTTTCAAGCCATTTAGCCACATTCACTTGCATACATTCATACACCATCACATAAACTTCACATATCATCAATTATAACTCTTGAATTATCACATTTAATCTATAAAATTAAGCCTTCATCCCATACACAGAGAGAACTATTTCTGGTATAATTATAGCCGACTTAAGTCATCATCTATGACTATACACAACTAAAGCATAAACTCTCTTAGACCAACACATTTGGCTATATCAACTATGACTTAATCAACTTTAAATACTATCCCTATACATGCCATAACTCATAAGGACTTGAAACCTCATACCAAGTGTTTGCTTGATAGTGTAAAAACATCTCCGACGATCTCCAACCCGAGTTAGATAAGTTAACCTATAAGAGATGGGAAAGGAAAGGAGTAAGCAATAATGCTTAGTAAGTTCATATACAAATAATAATCAGTTATTGATATTCATTGATTACACTCAATCACATGGTATTATAATAAGTTTTACTCCTAAACTCATTGTTACCTATTCAACCCTTCATAATGCTTACTCATTCCGTCTCTTACCATGTTCTAACCATATCTCGAGCTTAATGCTCGCATACATTCCCTGCACTTATCACCACAAATTCTCATTATACAACACATCATAATTTATCACTAAACTAATCACAATGCTAAATTACTCGGTGGTTTCGCACTTAGCCCACCATCGATCTTTAATAGGGTGGTATCACACTTAGCCCACCAAATATCAATATAAACAATGGTATCGCATACAGCCCATCGTAGTTACATAATAAGGTGGTATCGCACTTAGCCCACCATCAAGTGTGATTATTATACATTCACATAACTATTTCATCATTCATACGAAACTATACAATAACTATCGAATTCAATCCACATTGAATCATACACTTTCTCAATCATGCCATACACCAATCAATAACAGCAATGTGTATATAAAATGCATCGTTTACACATAAACCATTATAGGTTTATCACATACCGAATTCACCACAATTTAATTCTAACACATACCTATACCTCTCGTGGTACAACCACATACTTTCTCATTTTCAACATACCTGTTGAATCACTCAAATTGTTAAATAACATTTTTGAGTCGCATATACATAACATCACATCGACATCATACCCCCGATAGGGTCTTACACGAAATATCATATCGATGCCATGTCCCTGACATGGTCTTATTCAATATCTCACACCGAGGCCATATTCTAATATGGTCTTACACGGGGCCTTAACTTTCATCATATCATGCTATTTGCATTTCCCATTATTCTTAGATTCAATTCTCTTGACATCTCGTCAAAACATATTTAATACATTCATAGCATAAATATACATTCCATACAGCATTGGAATATTAAATAACCCGTACGTAATTGCAACATTTGCACACAAACTTACCTCGAATATCGAAAGGGTAGAAAGGGACCTATTTGTTCATATGTCTCTTTTCTCCCGTTCTAGGTCTGAATCTCGTTTTCTTTGATCTAGAACAATATAATTTACTCATTTAATCACTTATAAATCATAATACATCATAATCTACACTTAGGCAAAAATGACTATTTTGCCCTTATACTTTGGCAAAATTATAATTTTTCCCCTAGGCTCGTAAATCAATTTTCATCACATTTTTTTATTAAAAAGCCTAGCTGAACATTTAATCCTCTTAAAACTATTCACAATTCCAACTATTTCATGCATTAATGAACAAATTACAACATTTGCATCTTAGTCCTAATTAGGTGTTTTCATGACAACACCTTTCACAAAAGTTGTTTCTCAACTTCCCAACATTCATTTCTTCCTTAAAAGCTTAGAAACCAACATAAACTCTCTCATGGCAAAGTCCCTAGACTTTCAACCATATTGCACGTTAGTCCCCTCATTAGCTAGCTTAAGCTTTGGGGACTCCAAAAGTACAAAAATTATCAACTAAAACCATCAAAATCACTTACTTGTAGAGAAAATGAGTTGCTGAAATTTTCAAGCTTTCAAAGCCCTCCCTTTGTTGATATTTTCGGTTGGAGAAGAAAACTAAATGAAAAGATGATAGCCTTTTCTTATTTCCTCTTATTTTATTCATTTAGTCAACAAAAGTCACCAACTCTTGTCAAATTTTTAATTCCTTGTCCCCTTGACCGTCCATCATTCTTAGAAAGGTATAATTTCACTTTAAAGACCTCTAATTTACATTCTATAGCTATTTGTCACCTCTACCAAATAAAATAGAACTTTCACACTTAATGCGATTTAGTCATATTTCGCGATTAAGCAAAAATCGCTAAAATTAAAGCACTAAAATTTTCATGCACCCTTATAAACATGTTCTAACACATAAAATAACATGAAAATAATTTTTCTAACCTCAAATTAGTGATCTCGAGATCACTATTCTGACTAGCCCCTAAATCGGGCTGTTACAACATCTCTTCAAATTGATGGTAGAAATAGAAAGATCGTGATACAACGACTTCAAAAATGTAAAAAGCATTAAAAATGGGACTAGAATAGACTTACAATCAAGCTTGGAAGTGGCCAAACCCTAGCTATAGCTTCCCCATTGTGAATTTCGGCCAAGGATGAAGAAGATGGACAAATTTAGCTTTATTTTGGCTTTTTAATTCATTTTAATTATTAAATTATCAAAATGCCCTTAATGAAAAACTTTGAAAACATACCAAACCATGTCCATTTTTGTCCACCAACTTAACCAATAGTCTAATTACCATTTAAGGACCTCTAATTTAAAATCTCATAGCAATTAGACACCTTTATCATATAGAATTCAAGTTTTGCACTTTTTTGCAATTTAGTCCTTTTGACTTAATTGAGTGCCCAAACGTCAAAATTTTCGAATGAAATTTTCATGAAATCATTCCATAAAATTGTAGGCCATAAAAGTTTAATAAAAATGAATTTTTATTTATCGGATTTGTGGTCCTGAAACCACTGTTCCAACTAGACGTAAAATCGAGTACATTACGAGCCTTCGAGTGTCGTGATCGGTGTGTTTGGGTTTGATCCGCGTATCCGTCTAAGTCCGAGTCATGTTAATAGGTATATATGAATGAATTGACCAAATGATTGACATTGAATGATATTGAATAAGAAATGGATATTGATATTGAAATTGAAATTAATTATTGATTGAATGATTTTTATTATGTATGAATATGTACTTAAAAAATATTTTTGCTTAAAAAACATTCGGATTATAGAAATACCACTGAGTTTATACTCAGCTACGATTTGTTTTCGTGCGTAGGTTAGGTAAAGTCCGATCGTTGAATCAACATCCAAAGCCAATCTCGAACTCAAACACGTGGTGAAGTATTTTCTCTTTTGAAATGGCATGTACCTAGGTTGTCTTTTGATGTCATTTTGTGATGAGAATATTAATGGTGTATAAGATGATATTTGTTAATCTATATATACATATATATATCTCTTACAATATGGTCATTTATATGGTACAGCTTTGAATTGGTTTGAATGATATTTAAATAAATTGTTTAGATAATTTATGTTATATATTTATAAACATACATGAATTAGATCATTATATTGATAGTTTTGACATGTTTTAGATGTATTTAATTGTATTTTTGATTGATTGAATAAATGGTATTTAAGTTGCCTGTTGTTCAAGAATTGTAAGGTTGGTAACTTGATGTATAAGGCTCATTTTGAGTCCACACGGCTTACACATATGTGTGTGGTTAGGCCGTGTGTCCCCTGCAACTTAAAATTTTAGAAACAGAATTGCTTAGGTATTGTCACACGGGTAGAGACACGGGCCTGTGTCTCAACCGTGTGAGGTACACGGCCTAGCACACAATGTAACACCCCAAAATTTCTAATTTCATTATTGTGAAAATATGAAACAAATATCTGTCAGTTTTAGTGGTTATGTGTTCTGGAAGTGCTTGAGAGGTCCCAAGTTTAAGCCTTCGCTTGGGCAAATTTTGGTATTTTGAATTAATTAGGTCTTACTCTTATTCAGTAAGTTTTTATTTGATTGTTGGTAAAAATATATCAAAATGGGCCTACTGGACTGGTGGTTAAGCGGAGTGTTAGTGTGTAGGAGGTCCCGTGTTCGAGTCCCTGCGCAAGCAGGGGAACTAATATTTGTTTGAGGCGTGTGGCATGGTGGAGTTCAAATTAAATTGGACTACTGAGTAGTTGTATTTTAGTGGGTTAAGGAGTGCTTTTAGGAGATAATTGGGGAGAAGTTATCAAAATAAAATTTTCTTCTTATCATTTTTTATTTTCTTTTTTCCCAACAAATTTTTTGACGTCAAACTTTTGTTTCTATGCCGTTTCTTCTCTATTCTTGTTCACTTTTGGTTTTTGTTCCCGTTTGGCCAAATCTTGTTTCTTCTCTTTCCCTTATTTTTTGTTTCTATATTTTTTTTATGAGTCATCTCTTTGGGTGCAACTTTTAACTTTATCTGTTTAGGCAAGTGGAATTTTCCCCCCTTATTTGTTGTATTTTGAGTAGGCAATTAACAAATGGTTCGTTTTAATCTCGTTTAGGTGTTGTTCAAAGGTTTTAAGTGGATATTCCAGTGTATGGAGATGACTGGTTATCGGATTCATCGCGGTAAGTTTTTGAATCTCCGTTGGTTTAGTTTCTCGAGTTTTATGTTGGGGATATTTGGTTTGATTGACGAATCAAGTGATTAATTAATGGATGTATTGGTCAAATATAGGTTTTTGAAGGCTCGAGTTACTTTGCACAGCGAATCGATACCAGGTGTGTGCCCGAAATGCAGAAAACGGGATTCGATGAAAAGCCAAAATTGCTTGCTGTCAAGAAATAAGAGAAATAAGAGAAAACGATGCAAAAATTATAGAGAAAGGAAATAATAAGAGTGTTATAAACTTGGAAATCAACATTTTGCACTAAAATAGTTTTGGACAGCAGCAATAGTCTAACTTTGAAAAATTATCAAAAATAGTGGGAATTGAATTAGAGGTTGAATAAAATATGGAATTAAATTTTATTGAGTCTAGTTTTTCATGGAAGAAATAGTGTAAGTAATGTAATTGTAAATCATGAGATATAATAAATTTTGTGAGATAAGGTCAGAATGATTTTGGGTTCCCCTGTTCTGACTTAGGAAAATCATCAAAAATTGTAAAAAAATAATTAGGGTCTTAAATTTATATGTTTAAGTCCTTAATGAGTATATTTTCATGAAAACAAATAGAAACATCATATAAATTCTTTACTAAGAGATATATAATTTTTAGTAAGGAAAGGATGAAGTCATCAAACAACAAAATAGGGATAACTTTAAAGATTTTACTATACTTATTTGATAAACTATAAATTATGAAAATTTTTAGTAGAAAGATATTTGAGTCTAGTTTCAAAAAATCAAGCAGATCTTAATTTGGAATTCTGAAGCTCAAGATATAAATAATTTAGTGATAATGACTCAAGTAGATATCTTTGAATGAACATATAAGTAAATAGTGAAAACATATATGAATATTTAGCTAGCATGAATTACATTAAAAATGAATCACATGGCCAAGGCTAATTTGGACTGAGTGGGCCACATGGGCATGTGGGCCCACATGGGTAGATCATATGGGCGTGTGAGCCTATTTTTACTGAAATGTTTCTAAGGTTGCAGGGGTTGCCCAAGTCGACTGTGAACCTAATGTAAGGTCGGTAAGCGCTACTTAGACCTCTAAATGTCTGAAATTGATTGAATGATATCTATACTGAGCATGTTAATATCTGAACTGAATATATGTACTGAAATTGCATAATAACATATCATTCATTGTATGTTGCATTGCATTGGGTTGGGGGTTGTTATTCGGAGGAAGTGTATTGAAAGGCTTTAAGCCTAATTCTTCGGCAAATTAGTCAAAACTCTGCTTTATACCGTATTCGGTACTACTTGGAGTGTAGGGATAGGTGGGTTGATTATATCCCCACATGGAGTGTAGGGTTGGAAGGAGATGGTGTGTAGAGGCTGGTTGGGTAAGATTTTGCTCTTGCATAATCATATCTATATCGCTATCGACATCGAGAAGGGCTTAGGCCCAAGACTATTCAACTGTGCACTTTGAATACTGATTGTTTGTTTGTTTTTGTGGGATTACACACTGAGTTTACATAACCTCACCCTTTTTGTTTAATGTGCATAGGTAATTCCCAGACTTAGACAGATCGGTGCGACGGAGAACTCAGCGGTGACCAAAGTAATTTTTGAACTTCATGGTTTTCAATTTATGAGTTATGGTTTGTTTATTATTGGTTACTTGGGTTGTAATTTAAGGACTCACTGAAACTTTGGTTTTAAATTTGGGGTTTTATTTATTTATTTTACCTTTTGGATTTATACCTTCTGGTCGTAGGAAATTCGGTTTTCAAAAAAAGTTAAAGTATTTTCTAAACGCATGATCACCTAGATTGATTTATTAAAGCTTTTGCAACAAGGGATGTTTCAAAACAAATGTTTTAAATGAATAAAGACAACTTCCTAAATTTTAACAAAGGTTTACTAAAGATAATAACATGGAATGTTTTCATCGAACAACGAGGTTTCAAAAACACTATTTTGTGACATTGCCAGATACGGCCATAACGTCTAGGCCGAATTTGAGGTGTTACATTTAGTGGTATTAGAACTAGGTTGCAAAACTCAGCTGTGGATTATGGGTTTTATAAAAATTGGGCTTTCAAAAATTGATTGATTTTCAAATGATTTGAAATGTTTTTACTGAGTAAGTGGTACACCAAGTCTCCGGTGCCGATCCTATAAGTATTCTGAACTGTGATTTGTTTTAAACTGAAAATGTTTTGGATAGTATATTCTGAAACTACTATAGATAGTAAACTGTACTGAAAACACTCTAGTTAGTGTATACTAAAATTATAGTGAAACTGAAAACTGTATGGAGACTACAATTTACGAAAATGAACTCTGAATAATCGATACTGTTGTACATAAAATATTTGTTAATAAACACTAGAACTGTAACTGATTCATAAAACTGTTAATACAGATAAACATGATTAGACAATAAACGCATGAGGTATCCGTAGATGGGGTACTAGAAGCCGAGGTAGAGGCCATAGAGAAGCTCGAGCTGAGTCCTCTTCACTTGGTAGCATATCGAATTTGGATACGAGTGAGATGCCAGTGTCACCTGCTACTGAGATTGAGTCTCAAGATAGCATGTCTGGGGACGACGTATTGTCTCAGGCTATGCTAAAGATTTTGGAGAGGGTCGTTGGGCCCAATACTAGATCTGGGGGTCGAGGGTCGGTTACAGAACGACCCTGGTCCAATGAAGCTTAGCTCTTCAGGGGTGTCATTAGAGTTGCCCCTGAGGTGGCCGAGTACTGGATTGAGGCCACGGAGAGGATTATGGATGATTTAGATTACACCCCTGAGTAGAAATTTAAGGGTGCAGTCTCACTGCTATGGGATGAGGCTTATCAGTGGTGGCTTGCTGTTAAAGAAAGCACTCAGCCCAAACGTCTGACCTGTGAGTTTTTTAAGACCACCTTCCAGGGAAAATATGTGGGAGCCAATTATGTGGACACCTTGTAGGAGGAGTTTCTAACTGCATGCAGGAGATTGATCAAGAGTCGAAAGTGTGAGGCCGAGTTTCTAAGACTAAGCCGTTATGTACGAGAAATGATGGCATTGGAGTATGAGCAATGTGTTCACTTTAAGGATGATCTCAAGGATAACTTGAGGGTTCTGATAGCTTCAAGAGGGAGCGAGATTTTTTTGCCTTGGTCGATAAGGCAAAGATCGCCGAGAAGGTTAAGGGCATTGAGCACCAAAATTACGATAGAGAGAGAGTAGGAACAAGAAGGATTCAGAGCCCTCGAGTTCTATATAGAAGCCTAAGAAAAAGGCTAGAGTTGATGGGCCAGTTAGAGTTGGGCCCTTGTTGCTGCTTATTGGACTGCATCCATGTATTGATTGTGGTATACGCCATCAAGGAGAGTGTTGGAAGAGGACTGGGGCATGCTTGAGATGTGGATCTTTGAAACATCGCATTAGAGAGTGTCCATTGAGGGCTGATCAGAGGCAAGCTTTGGTATCGGTATCAGACAACCACCGATGAGCCGCCAAGCGTGCCGTAGGTGGTAATGGTATGGGCCGTGGGCAAAGAGCACCGATCAGAGGTGCCGACAAACTGAGGCGGGACAATCGGCTCTAGTTTATGCTACTTGTCACCGAGATAGTGGAGATGCTCCAGACGTCATCATGAGTACGTTTCTTATTTTTAATGTACCATATACTGTATTGATAGATATTGGATCCACTCACTCCTATATAACCTGTACTGTGTCTGGAAATTTAGAGATCTTGGTTGAGAGTACTACGAATGAGGTTATTGTACTGAGTTCATTGGGGTAATCTATAAGAGTTAACAAGCTGTTTAGAAATGTTCCTTTAGAGGTTCAAGAAGAAATCTTTCTGGCTGATCTAATGGAGCTTCCCTTTGGGAAGTTCGATTTAATTTGGGGATGGACTGGTTGGTCAAGTATCGTGTTAGCTTAGACTGTACGACTAAGAGGGTCGTACTAAGGATTGAGGAGGATAAAGAGGTAGTCATGATTGTAGAATACTGGAATTACTTACCTAATGTGATCTCTGCACTGGTGGCAGAGAAGATGGTTCGTAAGGGATGTGAGGCATTCTTAGTTTACGTAAGTGTTTTAGATTCTAGGGATTCTACAGTTAAGGATATCAGAACGGTAAAGGATTTTTTGAACGTTTTTCCTGAAGAGCTACCAGGTTTACCTTTGAATCGTGAAGTAGAGTTTGAGATTGAGTTTTTTTTTTGTATAGCTCCAGTGTTTATCGCCCTTATCGAATGGCACCGAAGGAGCTTACGGAGCTTAAGGCTTAGATTCAGGAGCTATTGGATCGTTGGTTCATTCATCCCAGTGTGTCTCTATGGGGAGCACATGTGCTAGTTGTGAAAAAAAAGGATGGGACGATGAGAATGTGTATAGACTACCGGCAGCTGAATAAGCTAACGGTTAAGAATAAGTACCCACTTCGAGGATTGATGATTTGTTTGACCAGTTCTAATGGGCTTCTGTGTTCTCCAAGATTGATCTGCATTCTAGATATCATCAGTTGAGGGTTAAGGAGGCTAATGTATTTAAGACTGTATTTAGAACTTGTTATGGATACTACGAGTTCCTAGGAATACCTTTTTGGACTAACGAATGTACTGACAACTTTCATGGACCTGATGAATAGAGTATTCTAACCCTATCTGGATCGGTTTGTAATGGTGTTAATCGACGACATACTGGTTTATTTAAAACCGAAGATGAGCATGATGAGGATATTAGAGTTGTCCTTCAAACTTTGAGGGAAATGTAGCTCTATGCTAAGTTTAGCAAGTGTGAGTTTTGATTTTCATGGTAGTTAGAAGGAATATTTGCCGTTAGTGGAGTTTGCCTATAATAATAGCTACCAGTCTAGCATCCAGATGATAGCTTACGAGGCACTTATAATCGTAAGTGTCGCACTTCCTTGTATTGGACTGAGTTGGGTGAATGACATGTTCAGGATCCTGAGTTAGTTGCTGAGATTGAGGATAAGGTTAGATTGATTCGAGATCGTCTGAAAGCGGTATCTGACAGACAAAAATCCTATGCGGACTTGAAGCGACGTGAGATTGAGTATTCCGTGGGGGACTTCGTATTTCTCAAGGTCTTGCCATGGAAAAAGGTTCTGAGGTTTGGTCGTAAGGGAAAGTTGAGCCCTAGGTTTATTGGACTGTATAGGATTCTAAAACGAGTGGGACCGGTCGCTTATCAGTTGGGGCTGCCTCCAGAGTTGGACCGGATTCATGACGTGTTTTACATCTCTATGTTGAGGCGCTACCACTCTGATCCTACTCATATTGTCTCTGTTGAGGAGATTGAGGTTATGCAAGACTTGACCTTTGAGGAGGAGCCTGTCTAGATTCTAAATCGTGACGTAAAGGTTCTTAGGAGGAAGTCTATCCCTTTGGTGAAGGTTCTATGGTGTAATTATAGCACTGAGCAGGCCACATGGAGCTTGAGGATGCAATATGTCAGTAGTATCCTCATATATTCTGATTAGGTAAATTTTGAGGACGAAATTTTCTTTTAAGGGGTAGAGTTGTAACGCCCCAAAATTTATAATTTTGTTATTGTGAAAATATGACAAAAATATCTGTCAGCTTTAGTGGTTATGTGTTCTGGGAGTGTTTGGAAGGTCCCAAGTTCAAGCCTTCGGTTGGGCAAATTTTGGTATTTTGAATGAATTAGGCTTTACTCTTGTTCAGTTGGCTTTTATTTGATTATTCGTAAAAATATATCAGAATGGGCCCGCTGAGTCTGGTGGTTAAGCGGAGTGTTAGTGTATAAGAGGTCTTGTGTTCGAGTTCCTGCGTAAGCAGGGGAACTAATTTTTGTTTGAGGCGTGTGGTGTGGTGGAGTTCAAATTAAACTGGATTACTGAGTAGTTGTGTTTTAGTGGGTTAATAGGGAGTGTTTTTAGGAGATAATTGGGAAGAAGTTATCAAAAAAAGAATTTTTTTCTTACCAGTTTTTTATTTTATTTTTTCCCAACAAATTTTCTAACGTTAGACTTTTGTTTCTTTGCAGTTTCTTCTCCATTCTTGTTCACTTTTGGTTTTTGTTCCCCTTTGGCAGAATCTTGTTTTTTCTCTTTCCCTTCTCTTTTCGTTTCTGTATTTTTTTGCTAGTCATTTCTTTGGGTGCAACTTTTGACTTCATCTATTTCGATAAGTGAAATTTTCCCCCTTAGTTATTGTATTTCGAGTAGGCAATTAACAAAAGGTTCGTTTTGCTCTCGTTTAGGTGCTGTTCAAAGGTTTTAAGTAGATATTCCAGTGTGTGGAGACGACTAGTTATCGGAATCGTCGTGGTAAGTTTTTGAATCGTCGTTGGTTTAGTTTCTCCAATTTTATGTTGGAGATATTTAGTTTGATTGACGAATCAAGTGATTAATTAATGAATATATTGGTCAAATATAGGTTTTTGAAGGCTCGGGTTACTTTACATCGCGAATCGATACCAGGTGTGTACACGAAACACAGAAAACGGGATTTGGTGAAAAGTCAAAATTGCTTGCTGTTGAGAAATAAGAGAAAATGATGTGAAAATTGTATAGAAATGAAATAAGGGTGTTACAAACTTGGAAATCAACATTTTGTACTAAAATAGTTTTGGACAGCAGCAGTAGTCTAACTTTGAAAAATCATCAAAAATAGTGGGAATTGAGTTAGAGGTTGAATAAAATATGGAATTAAATTTTATTGAGTCTATCTTTTCATGGAAGAAACAGTGTAAGCACTGGAATTGTAAATCATGAGATATAATAAATTTTTTAGACAAGGTCAGAATGATTTTGAGTTCCCCTGATCTGACTTAGGAAAATCATCAAAAATTGTAAAAAAATAACTAGGGGTTTAAATTTATATTTTTAAATCCTTAATGAGTTTATTTTCAAAAGAAACAAACGGAAACATCATCTAAATTCTGTACTAAGAGATAAATAATTTTTAGTAAGGAAAGGATGAAGCTGTCAAACAACAGAATAGGGATAAATTTAAAGATTTTACTGTACTTATTTGATAAACTATAAATTCTAAAATTTTATGGTAGAAAGGTATTTGAGTCTAGTTTCAAAAACATCAAGAGGATCTTAATTTTGAATTCTGTAGCTCAAGATATAAATAATTTAGTGATAATGACTCAAGTAGGAAGCTTTGAATGAACATATAAGTAAATAGTGAAAACATATATGAATATTTAGCTAGCATGGGTTAAATTAAAAATGGATCACACGGCCAAGGCCAATTTGGGCCGAGTGGGCCACACGGGCAGATCACATGGGCGTGTGAACCCATTTTTACCGAAATGTTTCTAAGGTTGTATAGGTCGCCCAAGTCGACTGTGAACCTAATGTAGGGTCGGTAAGCGCTCCTTAGACCCCTAAATGTGTGAAATTGACTGAATGATATATGTACTGAGCATGTTAATATTTGAACTGAATATATGTATTGAAATTGCATAATAGCATATCATCCATTGTATGTTGCATTGCATTGGGTTGGGGGTTGTTATTCGGAGGAAGTGTACTGAAGGCTTTAAGCCTAATTTACTGGGAGCTTAGCTTCAAACTGCTGTTTTGTGCCGCATTCGGTACTACTTGGAGTGTAAGGATGGGTGGGTTGATTATATCCCCAAATGGAGTGTAGGGTTGGACGGAGATGGTATGTAGAGGCTGGTTGGGTAGGATTTTGCTACTGCATAACTATTACTGCTACTGATACTGTGATGGGCTAAGGCCCTACTGCATTTTTGACACTGTACTAGATGGGCTAAGGCCTAAACTGTCATTGATACTAAAAAGGGCTTAAGACTGTTCAACTGTGCACTGTGAATACTAATTGTTTGTTTGTTTCTGCGGGATTACAAGAGTTTACGTAAACTCTCCCTTTTTGTTTAATGTGCACAGGTAATCCCTAGACTTAGACAGATCGGTGCGACGGAGGACTCAGCGGTGACCATAGTAACTTTTGGACTTCATGGTTTTCAATTTATGAGTTATGATTTGTTAATTATTGATTATTTGGGTTGTAATTTAAGGACCCTCTGGGACTTTGGTTTTAAATTTGGGTTTTATTTATTTAATTTACTTTATGGATTTATACCTGCTAGTCGTAGGAAATTCGGTTTTCAAAAACAGTTAAAGTATTTTCTAAACGCATGATCACCTAGATTGATTTCTTAAAGCTTCCGTAACGAAGGATATTTCAAAACAAATGTTTTAAATTAATAAAGGCATCTTCCTAAGTTCTAACAAAGGTTTACTAAAGATAATAACATGAAATGTTTTCATCGTAACAACGAGGTTTCAAAAACACTATCGTGTGACATTGCCGATACGGCCATAACGTTAGGCCGGGTTTGGGGTGTTACACATGGGCATGTGCCTGGCCATGTGAAACCTACACCTGAAATTCAAAAATAAATTGACCACACGGCCTAGTACACGGGAGTGTGGCTTGGCCGTGTGAGGTAAGTCAGAGAGTTACACGGGGTAAGACACGGCCTGAAGCACAGGCATGTCTTAGGGTCACACGGGCGTATGAGTTCTGCACTTAGGAAAAATTTTAAAATTTCGCAAAAAATTCTCTAAATTTTCGATTAAGTCCCACTTCATTTTAAATACTTATATTGGACCTCGAGGGCCCCTAGAAGGGACAATATGATTAATTTATGACGTGTAGGTAATTTAATTTGTTTAATGTTTGTAGTTGATCTGAATTGTCCGGTAATGCTTCGTAACCCTGTTCTAGCGATGAATAAGTGTTAAGGGGTGTTACAGATTCACTTTTTGAGAATATGAGTCGAAACAATAATAAGAATATTTATAGCTGAACATCTTTCACAATCCTTGGAGAGATAATTCACTAATAGACTGAGAGATAAGTAATCCGCCTCATCCACATTTAGATCATGAATGTTTGGAATCCATATTATGCAAAGAGACATTGCTTTTTTTGCTAGTTTGAATTGAAGGGTGATATAAAATCGATCTATGTCTAACATCATATCCATAATTAACGTATTGATGGGCGTCGAAACCGCCAAATATAAATTCTTACGACAAATATAATAATAAATTGAAATATAGAGTAGTAGGGTTGAAACTAGAGGGACTGGTTATCTAATTTCGCCTTTTCTTGTGACCAGATTCGTTGTTGCGGTCGCAGTCGTGCCCACGACTTGTGCGTAATAGTGCTGACAAAATAAAAAAAATGGGGGGTTTAAATTGATTAAGATAATAAAATAAGGAAATATGAAGTGTAATAAAATAAAATAAAATAGATTCAAAAATGCAAAAATAAATTTAAGAAAATAAAATAAATGGATAAATAAAATAATTTTTTTTAAGCTTAGCCTTAGCCTCGGTGTACTCCAATCTTAAATCGATCCTTGAAATAGATTTTCCCTTCCAAGCAATAAGCTGGTTATAGCGACCAAAAACGTCCCGATTGTCAACTTTTCCTTATGTAGTCAATCCCGATACAACCTACAAACTAACTCTTGCCAAATTTCTAATTGTGATACACGTGTACGCAATTTAAGATTTCGACAACCTTGCTATCTAAAAAACCCAATCCAAATCAATGGCTTGAACGGCATGAGTAGTTTAAATCCGATCTGTATCTCTTTTGAGGTTTTTTTTATCGAATTTGAATCTCACGATTATTTTATTGGAATAGTTTTCGGGCTAAAACTAAAAAAGAATTTTGTTAATCATAAAAAGAATCATAATAAATGGTTTAAATAGAATTATGTAAAGTGGGAAGGGCCTTGAAAGGTAGTTAAAAGTGAGGCATGTAATGGAAAAGAAAAGAATTTATTAAAGCCAAAGTCAGGTGTGTTCTATTGGTTATAGCTATTAGGCATTTATACGCATATTTAGTGCTAAAATTTAGCTAGATTTTTTTTTAAATATTATAACTAAAGAATTCTAAATATTATCACTAAATAATTTTAAATTTAAAATTAAATTTAAATTAATTATAGAGTTGTAACAATATCAAAAATCCTTCTATCTTTATCCGTCCACTTTAAAAAAAATCTTTAACCTTTCAATAGCATCACTAACATCAATATTGATACCACCCCTTTAAACTTGTTATCCAAAAACTTATTGAAAAATAGTGCAATAAAAGTAACATAGATCCTAAAGGGTTAAAATAACCTAATACAAGAGGCTATAGACGGACAACAAAGATCTAGAAACAAGATTAAAACTCACACTTTTAACCTTATTAGATTAGAATATATTAAAATAATAAAATTAATGAAATTTTTAATAAAAAATTATTTTATTTATTTATAATTAATTTACATGAATTAATTTATTTATTTTTGAATAAATAATGTAAAATACAATTTTACTCTTCAACAGAGTTCTTCATGATACTTTTACCCATTCTAAACCTCAACAATGTACCTTTTAATTATATTACAATTTACAAGCACTGATTGTGAAGCTCCTTCATGATTAAGCTAACAATTATCTCAAACAACACTAACAATTGGAGTTTCTCTTTGATAAATATATATATATATATATATATATATATGGATGATAACATCCACAAGAATTATGAGTGAAAAATATTTTATTATCTCTCTTTGGATAAGAGACCAAATATAATCATCTTGAACTCAAGATAAATTAAGACTAAATTTATTTAAATTTTTGAAAAAATACCAATTGAAATGGGAATCAACTAAAATCAAATGATATAGGTAAAGATCCACAAAAATGTATAAATAACAATCCTTATCATCTCTCCATCCTCAAAAATACCTACACTAATGTTACTCTGTCCAACCATCATCACTTTATAGCGTTCAATGCTCAGGGGCTCTCATCCCCACCCCCATTCTACACATCAACCAATTTTAATTTCTTTTTTTACCCTTAATCTCTTTACTTTTCATCTATTTTTTTTAGAATTTTATCCTTCATCTCTTCAACTCCAGAAAGTTGCCTTTCTCTTTAATATTTTTGTCTTGTGCAGTAGGAAATAATTTTACTATTATTTCCCAAAATAAAGTTAAAATCAGCAGAAATCTCTAAAGTTAAAAACTTAAAATTGGCAGTTCATCACCCCTTTTCAAAAGCATTCATACTCAACTGACCGACTTAATTATAATGCTAATACCATAACCATAAATTCCCAAAAGACCGAAAACCTAAGACATACCCAAGTAATTTATCATAAGGCGATGAGTACTCACCTAATTAAATGGAGGCAACTAGTAAGAAAGACACAAAAGCTGCCAGCGACCAGACTTTTCTTCTTAGCCTTACTAAATTTGCTTACTTAAATTAGAACTCCCAAGTTTTTGGGTCATCATAGGTTTTTGAGGACTTCAGATTCTATTGACTAACAAAAAGAAAAAAAGCGGAAAAAAACCAAGCCGATTTTATATGTTTACCTTGTATCATAGGAATATCTCCCCCTTGGAGAAGACACATTGGCACAATTTATACTCTATATTACCTAGACTCATCAGATGACAGTACCAAATCTAACATAGTCATGCTCAATATTTTTCATATATTTGAAAGACTATATCCCCATACCTATTCCAAATATATGCCGAAACATGTTATTTACGGTAAAACAAGAGTCCAGGTAGCATACATTACAGTTCTTAATACAATATATGATTACTATCAGTATGTTGTGCAATGATTGAAGCTTCATTCCATATCCCTCCAAAGCTTCTTTTTTATTGCTACATTACAAATGATGCCAATAAGCTCTACAACTATCATATTTCAGGTGGTGTTTTTATATTCATGCTGCCTTCCCTCTTCTGGTTTTCTTTTTTCTCCTGCAGCCACCTTTAATAAATCTATCTAGCCTTTCTATTCAATTAAGCTCAGCAAAAAAGCAATTTTTTTGTTGTCTTACAAACAACACAGATAGCATCATTATCAAATTTCAGCCACTCTCAAGTATAACCAATTCCTTAGCCAACCAATCTACATTGTAACACAACGCTAACTCCTAAAAATTTATCCCAATGCACACATTTACAGACATAAATATGTATATATGTATGCATTCAACAAATACATAACTATATGCATGCAATCAGCTATGTTCTTTGAAAGCTACTACTAGATCAAGCATTGCCCCAATACTATAGGCTGCCATCCAATAGAGAGGAAAAAATACAAGCAAAGAACCCAGCTTTTTACTTAGACATATGGCGAAACGTGCTTATGCAACTGGTAAGAAAAAAATACTCATGGCCCAAAAAAGAATTTCATAGAACTGATAGTAAAATGAAAATGAATGATACATACAAGCAAAATTTTCAACTGACATCTATTGATTTCATACAAACAGGTAAAGAGGCAGACAACCATCTGATATCTATGAAGCAAATGAACTAGCAATATACTAGAAATATCAGCAATTGCAATCAACAAAGGCAACAGGCTAAAGAACATAGACATACATACACCTCCTCCAGGCCAAATTAGCTCACATCCCGGAGTCTTTTTATCAATGCATCCAAAGATTTCTTCTTTGAATTCTGCTTGGCACCCCTGCTCCCAAAGGTACCAAATAGCCGATCTGAAGGATCCCTTAACTTCTCTGAGATTGTCATAACTTTCCTGTAGTCCAGGGCACTGTAACTCCTCTCTCTAATTACCGGATTCAGAAAATTCTCTGGATGACTGCTCAAAAGCAAATTGATCAACTGCCTTGAATCTGCAAGTGCATTTTTCAACTCATTTGCATCCCCTTCAGAAAACAGAGGAGCCAGGTTATCTGCAAAAGATTCTAACAAGCGAATATCTACATCAAGCCCTATAATAGCATTTACATTAAACCTCTTAACTAAATCCCCAAGTAAAGTATCAACAATCTTCTCTGATATGTGAGAAAGAACATCTTGTAGAACTCTTTTAAGAACTTGAGGTGGCAATATCTGTTGTGCAGTAGAAACCAGAGTCTCCAAATATATTAGGACCTCATTCACATATTCATTACCACCCTGTGAAGGTTCATCGGTCATCCAGTTCACATTCTCAATCAATGTCATGAAACCATCAACCTTTGTCTTAAGCATCCCGGAAAGCATTTCTTCTGCAGCATCGCGGGCTTTGTTAAGAGGAAACTGCCTCTTACCTTTTTCTACCATTCTCAAAGGAATGCCTGAAAGCTGTGCAGCATGCCGAAAGAAGAAATCACAAGCACGCTCAAAAACAGCCATATTTGCTGCAACCTGCATTGCCTGAGAAACCCCATGGACAGATGAACTAATAAGCTTCAAAAGAGCCCCATCTAAAACCTCGCTCAGAAGCCGGTCTAAATACTTCTTAACATTGTAGAAATCCAACTGCTCACCATAAGACATAAAACTAACAGAATCTTCAATAAAAGATCTCACAATCCGACAACAATCAGGCACAGTAGATGAAAATGGTGCCACATAAGGAAATGCTGGAATAATATCCGATGTTTGTATCTGGAAAGATAGAACATTCATTGAATACTCATACTCCTTCTTCATCAACATCTGCTCAAATTTATCAGCAGCCAATGCTTCTGAAATCTGCTTCCGGCAATCAGACAACAACAACTCATGGTACTTATCCCTGTGCTTACTCAAAACATCTAGCAATGCACCAACAGTGTAGCCATACCTCCGCAAAGTAACTCCTAACAAACTCACATAATCCTTAATCAGTAACAAGTGATTGGCAGTCTGCATCCTAGAAAACTGATCCTCTAAAACAGAGCACATCTTACTAACAGCAGTCTCCCACAAATTCTCAACCTCCGTTTTCAAAATTAAACCTCCTCCAGTCCTTAAAATTCGATCTTCTACTATAAAAAACCCCGCAATTTGGGCAAAAAATGTTTGATGAGACTCGAGAAACGGAGTCATAGAAGATACTTGAAAATCCGACGTTAATTGAAGCTTCCTATTCTCAAAGTAATACTGCTTAAATCGATCTTCGAGTCCCAAAGTTTGATGAATATGATAAGCTCTATAAAGAGGAGTCAAATCAAACCCTAACACGCTGTTATTACCGTAACTATAACCTTCGTTCTCATATCCTCCAAGTCCTTCTTCTTCATCTTCTTCTAAAGCATAAACGCAATCTCTCAAGCTGAGTCGACTCTGTTCCTCGGCTTGCCTTTGCTTAATTCTCAGATCCTCTGCACGTTGCCTAGCAGCTGAGGCTTGTCCGATTGCTAATTGCCCTAAATTGCGACTCACCACGCGAATCTCCACGAGCCAATCGCCGAACTCTTTGCTGATTTTTCTCTCGATATGAGATCGAATCTCTGGAATCTTGCTCTCTAGCATCTTTTTTAAAGTAGACGATGGCGTTTTGTCTTGGAAGTCGTTCTCAATCGAGTCTAAGCATTTCAAGGCCATGTAGAAACTGCCGTTTGAGAGGTGATGATTAGCTCTTGAGCAGAGCTCCATTAGCTTAATACACAAAGCCACCGATTGCAAAGCGTAGTCCACGTTCTTGGAAACATTTTGTGCTTCGACGAAGGAGTCAAGGGAAGACAAGAGGGGACCGCCAACGGACTGGAGTCTTGAGTTGGAGTCGTAGAGAGAAGACTTGAGAGAATCAACATCGGAGAGAAGAGATCGAAGATCATCGACGGCAAGGATGAAATCTTGGTAGTGAGCCTTGCAAACTTCTTCGATTTCAGATTCTTTTGAACGAGAAAAATGACGGAGGTGGTGGAGAAGGGTTTCAGGCCTACCAGAAGCGAACGCTTTGCGGACGAAAGGACCGAGGTCCTCGCCATTACAGATAGCGGAAGAAATGAGGAGTTGTTCCAGCTTTTCGCCGGAGTCTCCGGCATCGGCGGCGGCCGGCGCCACTTTGCGGCGTGACCCCGTTGACTTCATTTCTTCTAACGGTAACGCTGATGGCGCCGTGATGATAGAAAGAGAGAAGCGGGGTTAGGCTGGAGTTGTGAATATCGGGGGGTTTATGGACACAGAGGGAAGAAGGGTGATATGTTTTGTTTGATTAGTTTTCTTGTTTTCTTTTTGTTTTCTTGACGAAATTGACACTGATGTGATTGAGACCAACGGTATGGGCTTGTTCGTAATTTCTAATTGCGAAAGGGAATGTTAAAAGACTTGTTAGACATTTCCCTCACGTTAAAACGACGGCGTGGCGGCGGGAGAAATGTCTTCAAAGGAAAAAGTAAAGGTAAACAAAATACACTTAAATAACAAAAAATCAATTGGAGTTTGACACATCAGACATAGTTCTTCTAAGGCAAGCCAGCTAATGACAATATGGATTTTTCTTTTAAGGAACAAAATTTAAGTTGAATTTATAAATGGTTAGTATGAAATAACTGTATTTCCTTATATCATAAAATAATTTATTTCGATGATTAAGATTCTGAAGGGCACGTCTCAAAACCATTTTCTTTTCCAATTTAGTTATAGATCATTTATATATTGAAATTTTACCTTAACCTCTGAAATAAAATGACTATATAAAATGAAAAAAAACTATTTAATCCCTTCAAGATTGACAAAATTATAAATTAATTTATGAAAAATTGTAATTAAATTTTGGACTCATTTTTCATTTTCTTAATTGTTAAGTAGTTATCTTACTAATTAGTAAACTAGTAATGGTTGTTCACAAAGAAGAACAATTGTATGAAAATATGTAATTTAGATGGGGAGTGATATAATGGCTTTTGTAGTCTCAAAATCAGTAGAAGTAGAGACGAAAGCGACCAAATAATTGGTGAATAAATATACAGGTTTCTCCAGCTAATGGAATAATTGCAGGGATTAGTTATATTTATATCTACTTCTCTAGCTAGTTCTGCAGTTATGCCAACTAAAAGGAGTCCACCTGGTCCACTACAGTCGTTGTTGCCCTTTCTTTCACAAAGCCGGTTCACCTAAAAGAACTAATATATTTTGTGTGTTTTTAACACACATAATAGAGTATGTAGATTGTTGGAAAATGATTCACAAATACTTGGTTTGCCTTCTCTTACAATAATCCCATAATACAATTATATGTAAACAATTAAAACAAAAACATTAAAGAATCAATTCACTCAACAATTTAATTTAATAGAAATATTGATTTAAATTCAATCTACTCGCACTCAAATAAAGAGATGTTAAGTAAAAAGTGACAAAAATACATAATGATAAAGTAATAAGATATCAAATAAAACAATCTCTAAAAAGTACACCTAATGTGTGATTACATCATACTCCAAAAAAGCTTCATCTCATTTCGAAAATAAGTTAAGCTGACCTTCAAATTTTAAATAAAAATATGGGTAAATTACAACAACAGTCACTCAATTTTAATGCAGTTGACAAAATAATCACTCTAATTTCAATTCAGTCACTCAACTTTTAAAAAATAACAAAGCAGTCCTACTAACCATTTTCCGTTACAGACATAACCACTACTTTATTTCAAACCCAATATATATATAAGTGTAAATTACACTAACAATCTCTCAACTTTGATCTCAATGACAAAACAGTCACTCAACTTTCAATTCAGTCACTTACCTTTCAAAAAATAACAACTAAATCCTACTAACTTTCAAAAAAACTAGACACCCAAAAAGAAGAACAAATAAGACCCTTCAATGAATTCTTCTTGTTTAGGAAGAAAGTTGAGAACCATGGCTTCCTCATTGTAATTAGCCCAAAATACCATTTTCGATATCCTTTCAAGATTACCCATTAGGTCCTGATCCAATTCAAATCTCTTTCCAAAGACTGGGCTTACCTCACCTCGACCACAACTTTCATTGCTGACCATCTCCGCCGCTCTTCTTCTGATCCATAATATCATCCTCCTTTGCTACAATACCCAATCTGATTTCGACTTTGGGATCTTGCTAACCATTGACTCGACCCAGAATTTCACTTATCGGCATTCGGTTGTCCCTTTGGAGGAACCACTTTCTTTATTCCCAAAATCATAGGTTCAACCGATTGTTTGGTTTGTCTGGATGTTCCCCTTGTTTTGCTTCTGATTTTATTTTATGCAACTTGATAATGTTGGCAATGAAGTTAATTTTGTTTAGCTTAATCGACAACCTTTTTGTTTATATCATCATATTCGATGAAGATCTCGACAAATTTGAGTCGTTTTGGTCCTTGAATCACTTAAATGTTGCTTTGGAGGATTTTCTCCTCACAAGTTTGGTTGTGGGTACTGATAGTTTGACCCAAAATTATCTCCAATCTCATTTCGATATGGTTTTTTCAGAGTTAATGGCTTTGGAGAGCATAAAAAGACAGTCAAATCAAAATCGTGGTGACCCCTCTATTGTGGGTTGAAAAAGAAAAAAATGATAAGGTGGTGGTTTGGAGGTCAACAATGGTGACGCCAAATATGGCTGTGGCAGAGGCGGCGACAGTGAGATTGTTAGGATGGAGAAAAAGGAGTATAAACATATTGGGTCATTTACGTAAAAAGTAAAAATATTGGACCATTTATTAAAAAAATAAAAAAGAAAGGACGAAAAAGAAATAGTCAATCAACTTTGCCTCGTCTAACGTGGCAAGTTAACTAGCCACATTAGCTAATTTACTGGTCATGTCACCTGTCTCGTTAAGCTTGTAACGGAAAATGTTAATAAGTGACTGATTTGTAACTTTTCATAATGTTAGTTATTGATTTGTTATTTTTTAAAAGTTGAGTGACTGAGTTGAAACTTTGCCTCGTCCAACGTCAAGTTAACTGGCCACGTCACCTGTCCCGTTAGGTTTGTATCGGAAAATGTTAATGGGTGACTAATTTGTCACTTTTCGATAACATTAGTGACTAATTTGTTATTTTTTGAAAGTTGAGTGATTGAACTGAAATCAGAGTGACTGTTTTGTCATGTACATCAAAGTTAAGTGACTATTGGTGTAATTTACCCTTAAAATATCTCAAAATATTATCTATTCATTTTTGGAATGCATTCTCATTTGAATAAAATCAAATCATTTTCAAATCTCTTAATCCACAACTCACAAAATAGGATTGAAACAATTTTGAAGTTTTTCATTCCCCTTCGTACATAAAATAACATGCATTTTTTGTTGAACAATATAGACATCACATATATAATAAGGATAATTACATGTTATTATTTATTATCATGATAGGTTAGCCCAAATTAAAGCCCAAATTAAAAGTGATATAATTTGGTTAAAATTTTATTGGGCTTTATTTATTAAATAAAGTATGGATCAAATATGTGTAGATACTCTAGTAATTGAGTTCTAATCAAATTCTAATTAATGATGGCTAATTAGGAATTAGAACTAATATGCTAATGTTATAAATATTAGGGTTATGGTCCCCAAATTGCACAACAAAATATCTTTTCTAATATCCCATCATTATGGAAGAGAGAGCAGATATTCTCTGAATTTATTGTATACTAATTTGGAAGATCAAATCCCCAAGATCCGGTAAAACTTTAAGGAATTCATAGATCCAGGTACGTTTCCGCATCTAGTTTTGTTCTTGATCTATTCTTGATGATTTGACATGATAGATCCTGATTTATTCAGTTTTATTTTAGATTTATTTTACAAATTTAACAAGTGGTATCAGAGCTTTGTCATGTTGAATAATTGAGAATGAATTGATTCTTTATTATTTTTGGATTGATTTATTTTTCTTTTTTAAATTTATGGATTTGATATTTTAATTATATATTATGTTGAATCTTTGAGATTCCTGATAAATTTTAGGTTTTGATTATTTAAATAAAGTTTTAGGGTTTTATAAATATAATCTAGTTTAATATTTACATAAGTCAGAGAGCACCCTAATTTCGAACACGGCCTGCAGCACGGGCGTGTCTAAGGGTCACACGGGCATGTGAACCCTGTAACATGGAAAATTTTTTAAGTTTTGTAAAATTCTCTGAAGTTTTTTGTATAGTCCCAAACCACTTCCAAAGCATATTTTGAGCCTCGTAGACTCGTATTAGGGACTTTATGATCGAATATGAATGGTTTTAATTTGGAAGAAAATTTATGACTCGAAAATGTATGTTTGCTTGTGTTTATGTCCGGTAATGCCTCGTACTTGTTCCGGCGTCGAATAAAATCGATTTGTGAGATTTCTTTATCTTCTTTTCACACAATTATTTTATAAATTTTGGTTAAAGTCATTATTAAATTAAAGTTAAAGACTTACAACTTTTTGCAATTGAAGAATTCCAATTGGGTTGTATAAATGGTTTTGAAAGTTAATTCACTTGATAATCGAATAAATAAATGTTGGTAAGATGTTTTTTTTTTGCACTATTTGTTTTAACTTTTCTGTTTGTGGTTGAATATGTATGGAATTATCATATTTTGTCTTTATTCATGATGCATTATATTCACTATTGAATTCAATTCATATATACAAATGATTACTTTTGGTTTCTTATAATTATTTTATATAAGTTTTAGTCCTTATGGAACCCGACTAAAATTAAAATATTTGGGATTTTTAAAATATGGTGGTTATGAATTTTCATAGTTAGTTGCACATATAAAGACTTTTATATAATTTGGGATTCTTTTATATTTAGTGGTTATGGATTTTTTAAGTATGCAGTATAAAGAAGTTTTATGATAATATATTTAGTCATGAATATAAATTTGATCACCTGAAAAACACCCTTATGTTAAAAGAGATTTTGAGAGGTAGGATCGTTCAAATTTCATGAGCCTAATGATCATGAAGCACAACATTTTAGAAGCCTTTAGGGGCATAGAATCTGAAAAGATTACTCAGGCCAATGTTTACTTGACAAAATTGAGAAACGTTTTGCTAAAAACGATAAAGTTGAAATGACATCATTTCTAACTTCTTTGATGTCTATAAAGTATAAGGGTCAAGAAAATATTGAGTGATCTTAAGGGCTATGAGTTTTATGATCCCACAATTAGGAATATTTTTGAGATGAGAATTGCAACATTCTTTTAGGATGTTGAGTTTGAAGGGAGAAATAAGGTTAGAGACATTACTTTTAAGGAGGAATTGAATTCTAACTCAGTTCCTACTATCACTTTTGATGATGTTTAGGTTCTCATACCTATCATTGATTAAGAAGTGAATTCAAAATCTCAATAAGACAATGTTAAACAACTCCCTATTCAAGATGAGGTAATTGTTCCAGAAGAACAAACTCAACAACCTCAAGAATGAACGTCATTAAAAGGTCCACTAGAGAAATGATTATAATAGCTTTAGTGGAATATTTTGATATTAAGCTACATCGATGAATATTAAGTTAATGATTTCTCAATGGTAACATTGATCATACATTAGGGTTATGGTCCCCAAATTGCACAACAAAATATCTTTTCTAATATCCCATCATTATGGAAGAGAGGCGGATATTCTCGAATTTATGTATACTAATTTGGAAGATTAAATCCCCAAAATCCGGTATAACTTTAAGGAATTCGTAGATTCAGGTACGTTTCCGCATCTAGTTTTGTTCTTGATTTATTCTTGATGATTTGACATGATAGATCCTGATTTATTCAGTTTTATTTTAGATTTATTTTACAAATTTACAAGTGGTATCAGAGCTTTGTCATGTTGAATAATTGAGAATGAATTGATTCTTTATTATTTTTGGATTGATTTATTTTTCTTTTTTAAATTTATGGATTTGATATTTTAATTATATATTATGTTGAATCTTTGAGATTCTGATAAATTTTAGGTTTTGATTATTTAAATAAAGTTTTAGGGTTTTATAAATATAATCTAGTTTAATATTTACATAAGTCGAGAGCACCTAATTTGAACACGACTGCGACAGGCGTGTCTAAGGGTCACACGGGCATGTGAACCCTGTAACATGGAAAATTTTTTAAGTTTTGTAAAATTCTCTGAAGTTTTTTGTATAGTCCCAAACCACTTCCAAAGCATATTTTGAGCCTCGTAGACTCGTATTAGGGACTTTATGATCGAATATGAATGGTTTTAATTTGGAAGAAAATTTATGACTCGAAAATGTATGTTTGCTTGTGTTTATGTCCGTAATGCCTCGTACCTGCTTCGATCGAATAAAATTGATTTGTGAGATTTCTTTATCTTCTTTTCACACAATTATTTTATAAATTTTGGTTAAAGTCATTATTAAATTAAAGTTAAAGACTTACAACTTTTGCAATTGAAGAATTCCAATTGGGTTGTATAAATGGTTTTGAAAGTTAATTCACTTGATAATCGAATAAATAAATGTTGGTAAGATGTTTTTTTTTTCACTATTTGTTTTAACTTTTCTGTTGTGGTTGAATATGTATGGAATTATCATATTTTGTCTTTATTCATGATGCATTATATTCACTATTGAATTCAATTCATATATACAAATGATTACTTTTGGTTTCGTTATAATTATTTTATATAAGTTTTAGTCCTTATGGAACCCGACTAAAATTAAAATATTTGGGATTTTTAAAATATGGTGGTTATGAATTTTCATAGTTAGTTGCACATATAAAGACTTTTATATAATTTGGGATTCTTTTATATTTAGTGGTTATGGATTTTTTAAGTATTTGCAGTATAAAGAAGTTTTATGATAATATTTTAGTCATGAATATAAATTTGAGTTTACATGAAATATGTAAGGCAAACCAAGTATTATTTTATATTATTATAATTGTGTATATATATTATATGCATATTAATGATTTTGAGGATTAATGCATGATTATAGTTTGTGTGAATAGGTATTTATAACCATTATTCAATAAGATATCTTTTATAGTTTAATTGGTGAAATTAAGTATTGATGGATATCGTTAAAGTTGTTAATTTTTTGTTATTTTATATATTCAATTTTATGGGTGATTTAATGCAAATTCATGTAAATTATATACATATTTAAATATTTTAGTTTTAAGTTTGGTTCTATAATCTTAGGTTTTGGCAACTTATGGTTCCAAATATTTGGTTAAATTATGATGATATGGTTTATTGTATGAATTGTGGGATATGCCAACTATTATGATTTTGTTTTTTTGAGATTTATTGGCTTGAAAATATTTTTCAAGTATTCATGTGAATATTTGGTTAATCATAAATACAACTTTGATTTACATGGTAAATTTAGGGTAAGTTTTTCTATTTGATTATGAATACATGTATATGCGTGAATTGCTTTGGTTCCAAAATTATGAATATATGTGCTTGTTAATTATTTGACTTTGAACCACTACATTATTTCTGTTTGGTTTTGATATATAGGGTTTTGGAACAAAAAAGAAAAGAAAAGAAATAGTCAAAAATTAAGGTTTTCGGTTTTTTATTGCATTATTAAGACAACCTTATTTTGGTTATTTTGGACTCTATAAAGTAATAAAAAATAGTTTTGACATTTGACTATTAGGTAAATTTTAAATTTGAATATTGATATGTTTATATATATTTTAAAATAACTTAATTGAAGCAATAAGTCACCAAAGTGATTTTTTGTATAAATTATTTTGTTTTAAAATAAAGGGTTGTGTGCATGTAACTTAAGTTATGTTAATATTGATTGGCCCAAATGAAAGTTAATAATATTACATATGCAACTATGGTAATAAACATGTGACAATTATTTGGTTTTACATGTGAGCAATAAATTGGCCCTAATGAAGATTTATGGTTCGACATGTTCTTATTGTCAATGTTTGATTATTACACTAATATATCACTTACAAGTTAATATTTTGTCTAAAGATGAAATATTAATGGAGTGTTCGATATGATGAGGTTTACCTTTATTCAAATTATTTTGGTTTAAATTTGAAGTCTTATAGTTTATGATTTATTCAACTATTATTTGCGAACATCATTGTATGTTGTTTTGGGATAAATATATACATATATATACTATTATCTTTGAATTTGATTGAAAGATGAAATTAAGAGAAATATTTTGAAATAAATAAATTGATTTTGGCTTTGGGTTTTAATTAAGGATGTTTAATATTTTAAATAGATTAGTTGAAACAAAATGCCTCCAAAGTGACCTCTTTTGCGTAGATTAGTTTAGTTAAAATATTAAGATGATTACATGTTTTTGTGATTCAAGCGTTTATTAATTGACCCAAAGGTAAGTTAATATTTGGTAGAATTTCAACGACAACTGTAGTGATAAATGTGTGACAATTATAAGGTACTTTATGTGAGCAATATGTTAGTCCAAATATTAATTCATTGTTTAACATAATTTATTGTCAATGTTTGATTGCTACAACAAGAGTATCGCTTACTGTTAATATTATTGTCCAAAGACTTGATATTAATGTTATGTTTGGTATCTTGAGATGGGATTAGCCATTATCTTCAATTTATTATTTACTTATGAATATTGATGTGAGCTTATTTTTATTTATTTTTGTTCTATATTCAACTAAATCATCTTCTACTGCCACAATATCTGTTAATATAAATTCTATACCCATGCTTAATGGGACTAATTTCAATGAATGAAAAAGGCACTTACTTATAGTGTTTGGTTGTATGAACATAGACAGTGGACACAGGGAAGAACAACCCGCACCTCTTACTGCGAAAAACACCCCTTATGTTAAAAGGGATTTTGAGAGGTAGGATCGTTCAAATTTCATGAGCCTAATGATCATGAAGCACAACATTTTAGAAGCCTTTAGGGGCATAGAATCTGAAAAGATTACTCAGGTTAATGTTTACTTGACGAAATTGAGAAACGTTTTGCTAAAAACGATAAAGTTGAAATGACATCATTTCTAACTTCTTTGATGTCTATAAAGTATAAGGGTCAAGAAAATATTGAGTGATCTTAAGGGCTATGAGTTTTATGATCCCACAATTAGGAATATTTTTGAGATGAGAATTGCAACATTCTTTTAGGATGTTGAGTTTGAAGGAAGAAATAAGGTTAGAGACATTACTTTTAAGGAGGAATTGAATTCTAACTCAGTTCCTACTATCACTTTTGACGATGTTTAGGTTCTCATACCTATCATTGATTAAGAAGTGAAGTCAAAATCTCAATAAGACAATGTTAAACAACTCCCTATTCAAGATGAGGTAATTGTTCCAGAAGAACAAACTCAACAACCTCAAGAATGAACGTCATTAAAAAGGTCCACTAGAGAAATGATTATAATAGCTTTAGTGGAATATTTTGATATTAAGCTACATCAGATGAATATTAAGTTAATGATTTCTCAATGGTAACATTGATCATACATTTATATGGTGCAATTAGAAAGCTTTGTGTCTAATGATGCAAAGTTAATGATTTGCAAAGAACTTCATCTATGGGCTTAAGAAAACTTGTCGTCAATAATATTACAAATTTTACCAAATGATTATCTCATTCGGTTTAGATATGAATTTTATTGATAATCGTATAGACCACAATTTTAGTGGGAGTAAGGTTTTATATTTGGTTTTATATGTTAATGACATACTGCTAGTCAATAATCAGTATAGCCTCAATCAATGCCCTAAGAATGATTTTGAGATTACAAATATGTAACACCCCTTACTCGAGACCGTTGCCAGAGTCGAGTATGAGGCATTACTAGACTTGACTACTAATTCGGGCATAAAAATTAAAACTGTCCAACTGCATCATGTTTACTAAATTGGCCATAACTCGAGTTAAGAAACTCTGAATTTAGATCCGTAAATTTTCCTTGAAACTAGACTCATATATATTCTTACCATAATTTTTCCAGAATTTTTACTTGGACAATTAATACAGTTTATTCATCAAAGTTTCCCATATTTCACTGTTTGATGGTTCTGACCTATCTTTACAAAAACTCAGTTATCTCATTGTACAGAATTTCAATAATATTCTTGTTTATTCCAATCAAAAATAGACTCATTAAGGATTCTAAGCATATAAACTATGCTCCATGATTATTTTTGTACAATTTTTAACAATTTTCCCAAGACAGAACAGGAAATCACAAAGTCATTCAAAAATCGTTTAGTTTTGTTTTTCCCCGATCAAATTCCTTTTCCTTTTGCACTAGATCTAATAAATAGTTTCAAACAAAAGAGCTTATTCAAATAAAGTTTCATTCATTCTAGCTTAAAACACAAAATTGGAAAATTTTTCAATTTATCAATCATTTGGAAATATAACAATTTACACACTCTTGAGCTAAGGCCGAAAGCTCCATAAACTCATTCAAGTCCCCACATATCATTAAAATTAATCCAAACATATAATTTATAATTTACCAATTACCCTACAATTTCAACCTTGTTGAAATTTAGTCCCTAAAGCAAAGAACACAAAAATTACACGAAATTGGGATTGACTTCTTGAGGGCCGAATACCCCTAGCCCTTATATCAATTCATTTCTTCCTTTATTTGCCTTTTAGCCCTTTCAAAGTTTCATTCCTATTATAATCTAACGCAATTTATCCCCTAGAGGCCGATTACACATAATTTACTTCTTCACTTCTTATAGCGAATATACTATTTCCATACATACTTATATTTCATTATAACCTAACAAACAAGCTAAGTAAACATCATATATACTCACTCCAAATTTGGCGAATGTAAAGAGCACTTCTATGCTCAAATAAAAAAATAATTCCCATAGCATTCATAAAATTTTAAACCACTATTCTCTATTTCATCTAAATCTCTTTCTCAAATCATCTTGTATTCATCAAACACAACAAACCAAAAATACTCCTCCATGGTCAATCTAAACATGCTTCAATTTCAACAATTTCAACATGGTTTCAATAAAACTCAAGGAAATAGACTAAAAATGCAAAGATTTATAAAAATCAAGTTCAAAAGCTAACCTTATTGTAACATGCAAGAACCGAATATGTGAGAGCTCAACTCCCTTCTCTTTTCTTCAAGTTTCGGTGAATGAAAGAAAGGAAGATGATGATATTTTCTTTCTTTTCTTATTTCTTTTCTTATTATTATTATTATTACAACATATATTAAAATCATTTCCCATCATGATTACCGTCCACTACCATGTTTTTAGGGCAATTTGACATGCAAGCCCATTCCTTCAAGCAACAATTCAATTAAACCCTTCAACTTAATGAATGCTACTTTTACTACTTTAACTATTTGATCCTTTCTCTTAATTCAAGCACACCAAAGCAATAAAATTCACACATTTCAACACATACTCACTCAAAATTACTACACACGAAAACAAAATAATATTATGAATTTTTTTTAGCTCGGATTCGTGGTCTCGAAACCACCATTCCGATTAGGGTCGTAATTGGGCTGTTACAAAATATGTACTAGATTTTTTACATTTTAGCAGTGGAAAGTCTAATGTACGTTCAGGTTTGTATAGATAGGAATATTGTGCACACTATTGGGATGTTAGGCAGATATTTTAAGCAACCTTGGTTTGGACCATTGGATATCATCCAAGAGGGTTATAAGGTATTTTCAGAGAACAAAAGATTACATGCTCACATATCGGAGGTCTAATCAGTTAGAGATCATCAGGTATATAGACTCCGATTTTGATGGAATATGGATACAATATTTTGTCACTAAGGTGGAAATTGTGAAAACAAATTGCAGTCTTTTATTCCAATAGCAACAGGAACACATCAAAGTAAAAACACATGGACTTTAAGTTCCTGGTTATTAAAGTAAAAGTTCTGAGTGGTTAGGTGCTTATAAAGCATGTTAGGACAAACTCCATGATTACGGATCCGTTTACTAGGGAACTACACCTAAGGTTTTATAAGAGCACACTGCTCATATGGGTGTAATGTCATTTAAAGGATATTTGGTTTTAGTGGGAGTTTGTATTTTTAAATGCTTTTATGTTATAGACACATTTTCAGCTATTTCAGTTTAAAGATATTAAGTTTATTTTCTGCAAAAATAAAGTTTATTTGGTTTATTTACACTCTGATTTTGGTAAGATTTGATCTCATTAAGGAGGACTAGTTGGAAATAGATATGCTTAGATCATATTACATGTAATTTCCATGCTACAAATCCATACTTGATCTATGTCATTTGATTGTGTTAATATACGTGATCATGAATGGATTTAGTTACGATATATGTAACGTAAAGTCGCTTGGTTCTATGTTAACATAATTAATGGACGAGATTGTTCTGAATACCTTTTGGACATGATAGTAAAATTTTGAGCTCATAAGGTTATATAATGGCATGTAATTATAGAGTAATTAGTATATATATGTGGTCTAATGGGAGATTGTTGGAAGATATGGACATCACATATATAATAAGGGTAATTACATGTTATTATTTATTACCACGATAGGTTAGCCCTAATTAAAAGTGATCTAATTTGGTTAAAATTTTATTGGGCTTTAATTATTAAATAAAGTATGGGTCAAATATCTTTAGGTACTATAGTAATTGAGTTCTAATCAAATTCTAATTAATGATAGCTAATTAGGAATTAGAACTAATATGCCAACATTATAAATATTATGTTATGGTTTCCAAATTACACAACAATATATCTTTTCTAATATCCCATCATTAAGGAAGAGAGTAAGGTTCTATATTTGGTTTTATATGTTAATGGCATACTTCTAGTCAATAATCAGTATAGCCTCAATCAATGCCCTAAGAATGATTTTGAGATTACAAATATGTAACACCCCTTACTCGAGACCGTTGCCAGAGTCGAGTATGAGGCATTACTAGACTTGACTACTAATTCGGGCATAAAAATTAAAACTGTCCAACTGCATCATGTTTACTAAATTGACCATAACTCGAGTTAAGAAACTCTAAATTTAGATCCGTAAATTTTCCTTGAAACTAGACTCATATATATTCTTACCATAATTTTTCCAGAATTTTTCACTTGGCCAATTAATACAGTTTATTCATCAAAGTTTCCCCTATTTCACTGTTTGATGGTTCTGACCTATCTTTACAAAAACTCAGTTATCTCATTGTACAGAATTTCAATAATATTCTTGTTTATTCCAATCAAAAATAGACTCATTAAGGATTCTAAGCGTATAAACTATGCTCCATTATTATTTTTGTACAATTTTTAACAATTTTTCCAAGACAGAACAGGGAATCACGAAGTCATTCAAAAATCATTTAGTTTTGTTTTTTCCCGATCAAATTCCTTTTCCTTTTGCACTTGATCTAATAAATAGTTTCAAACAAAAGAGCTTATTCAAATAAAGTTTCATTCATTCTAGCTTAAAACACAAAATTGGAAAATTTTTCAATTTATCAATCATTCGGAAATATAACAATTTACACACTCTTGAGCTAAGGCCGAAAGCTCCTTAAACTCATTCAAGTCCCCCACATATCATTAAAATTAATCCAAACATATAATTTATAATTTACCAAATTACCCCTACAATTTCAACCTTGTTGAAATTTAGTCCCTAAAGCAAAGAACACAAAATTACAGAAATTGGGATTGACTTCTTGAGGGCGAATACCCTAGCCCTTATATCAATTCATTTCTTCCTTTATTTGCCTTTTAGCCCTTTCAAAGTTTCATTCCTATTATAATCTAACGCAATTTATCCCCTAGAGGCCGATTACACATAATTTACTTCTTCACTTCTTATAGCCGAATATACTATTTCCATACATACTTATATTTCATTATAACCTAACAAGCAAGCTAAGTAAACATCATATATACTCACTCCAAATTTGGCCGAATGTAAAGAGCACTTCTATGCTCAAATAAAAAAAAAAATAATTCCCATAGCATTCATAAAATTTTAAACCACTATTCTCTATTTCATCTAAATCTCTTTCTCAAATCATCTTGTATTCATCAAACACAACAAACCAAAAATACTCCTCCATGGCCGAATCTAAACATGCTTCAATTTCAACAATTTCAACATGGTTTCAATATAACTCAAGGAAATAGACTAAAAAATGCAAAGATTTATAAAAATCAAGTTCAAAAGCTAACCTTATTGTAACATGCAAGAACCGAATATGTGAGAGCTCAACTCCCTTCTCTTTTCTTCAAGTTTCGGTGAATGAAAGAAAGGAAGATGATGATATTTTCTTTCTTTTCTTATTTCTTTTCTTATTATTATATATATTAAAATCATTTCCCATCATGATTACCGTCCACTACCATGTTTTTAGGGCAATTTGACATGCAAGCCCATTCCTTCAAGCAACAATTCAATTAAACCCTTCAACTTAATGAATGCTTCTTTTACTACGTTAACTATTTGATCCTTTCTCTTAATTCAAGCACACCAAAGCAATAAAATTCACACATTTCAACACATACTCACTCAAAATTACTACACACGAAAACAAAATAATATTATGAATTTTTTTCAGCTTGGATTCGTGGTCCCGAAACCACCGTTTCGATTAGGGTCGTAATTGGGCTGTTACAAAATATGTATTAGATTTTTTACATTTTAGCAGTAGAAAGTCTAATGTACGTTCAGGTTTGTATACATAAGAATATTGTGCACACTATTGGGATGTTAGGCAGATATTTTAAGCAACCTTGGTTTGGACCATTGGATAGCATCCAAGAGGGTTATAAGGTATTTTCAGAGAACAAAAGATTACATGCTCACATATCGGAGGTCTAATCAGTTAGAGATCATCAGGTATATAGACTCCGATTTTGATGGAATATGGATACTATATTTTGTCACTAAGGTGGAAATTGTGAAAACAAATTGCAGTCTTTTACTCCAATAGCAACAGGAACACATCAAAGTAAAAACACATAGACTTTAAGTTCCTGGTTATTAAAGTAAAAGTTCTGAGTGGTTAGGTGCTTATAAAGCATGTTAGGACAAACTCCATGATTACGGATCCGTTTACTAAGGAACTACACCTAAGGTTTTATAAGAGCACACTGCTCATATGGGTGTAATGTCATTTAAAGGATATTTGGTTTTAGTGGGAGTTTGTATTTTTAAATGCATTTATGTTATAGACACATTTTCAACTATTTCAGTTTAAAGATATTAAGTTTATTTTCTGCAAAAATAAAGTTTATTTGGTTTATTTACACTCTGATTTTGGTAAGATTTGATCTCACTAAGGAGGACTAGTTGGAAATAGATATGTTTAGATCATATTGCATGTAATTGATCTATGTCATTTGATTGTGTTAATATACGTGATCATGAATGGATTTAGTTACGATATATGTAACGAAAGTCGCCTTGGTTCTATGTTAACATAATTAATGGACGAGATTGTTCGGAATACCTTTTGGACATGATAGTAAAATTTTGAGCTCATAAGGTTATATAATGGCATGTAATTATAGAGTAATTAGTATATATATGTGGTCTAAGTGGGAGATTGTTGGAAGATATGGACATCACATATATAATAAGGGTAATTACATGTTATTATTTATTACCACGATAGGTTAGCCCTAATTAAAAGTGATCTAATTTGGTTAAAATTTTATTGGGCTTTAATTATTAAATAAAGTATGGGTCAAATATCTTTAGGTACTATAGTAATTGAGTTCTAATCAAATTCTAATTAATGATAGCTAATTAGGAATTAGAACTAATATGCCAACATTATAAATATTAGGTTATGGTTTCCAAATTACACAACAATATATCTTTTCTAATATCCCATCATTAAGGAAGAGAGAGCAGATATTCTCTGAATTTATTGTGTGCTAATTTGGAAGATCAAATCCCCAAGATCGGTAAAATTTCAAGGAATTCATAGATTCAGTACGCTTCCGCATCTAGTTTTGTTCGTGATTTATTCTTGATGATTTGACATTATAGATCCTGATTTATTCAGATTTATTTTAGATTTATTTTACAAATCTAACATTTTTTACTTAATTGAAACAATAATTGAAAACATAAATCATAAACAAATTAAAATTTCGTCTCATCAATTTACTTTCGAAACGATATTGTGATTGATGTTATAATTAAGGATGAATCTAAGATTTTACTTCAAATGGGATGAAACTTCTAAATCTAAATGATCTTTTTAATGTAAAAAAGTCAATTACCTTTCGGATACTTTTTTCTTATCAAACAAATCAATTTAATGTTTTTAAAAATATGAATGATTTAATTGTAATAAAATTAAAAGAAAAAATCACAAGATATAAAATTAAATATTTCTTTCTAATGTGCAAAAAGAATAACTAATACTATACTAAATTTTTATAAATATAATTATAATTCCAAAATTAAATTAAAAAAAAAAAACTTGGCCTTAGTCCTATTCCTCAAAACTAGGAATCCTAAATTGCACCCTCCGCTTTTTCATAAGATCGAACTACTCATCGTGATAGGACATATTGAATATTCTCGAGCTATCTCTTTTTCGATGCATGTCACCAAGTAAGTTGAAAGAAAACCACCCTCCATTCTATTGCAAAGCCTTGCCTTTACAAATTTCATGGCTAAAATGCTCGTTCGGATGTTGTAATAGACATGGGAAGAGTTAGCACAAGACAAATAATTCTATCAAGAATAGGATAAATACTTGTTCGATTTTGCAACTTGTTCATAATACTTTTCTCAATATTCGCAAGAAATTTTGAAGATCGATATTATTTTCATTTAATTCTTATGTAAAGGATTTGCATACTTACCCACATGAGTAACAAAAGGGCATTTAGATCCTTCATTGACTTTCTTCCATGATCGAAATCCTTGACTTGTAAAATAATTCCCATGCGCCTAAATGGCTTGTTAAAGAGAAAACAAGGAAGGTAATATCGACACTCTTACTTGGTGAAAACTCAAGCCAATCCGGGAATAACTTTTACCAAAATGGGAGAAATCGGTATCCATTCTTGTCAATATACTGAAGAGATGTTGGAACCGTACTTGGAAGCATCGGTTGATATGGCCCAAACTTAATGTAAGCTTAAAGGATTTTGTCCGATTGATTTGGCGGGTAATCCCAAATAGATTTACGATGACCCAGATCATGCTCTAAAGAAAAAACATTACACTGCTTTGTTTCGACTCTCGACACCTTACGAGAACGTTTAATAACTTAAGAAGACCCGACATCTCGTTCAGGAGTTTGGGAAAACTTGATATCTCGTTCAGGAGTTTGGGAAGAGTCAATATCGAGTTTAGGAGCTTGGGATTGAGAAGACTAGATATCTCGTTCAGGAGCTTGGGAAGACCCAATATTTGATTTTTCTCCATTAATAACAGAAGGTTGAGAAACCGATTGATTATTATTGCATCCTGACACCTTTTTCTTGAAAAAGATTCGATCTTTTGTTGACAATAATTTAATTGAAAAACCTAAAGAATGTAATAATATATTAAACAATAACATATTAGGAAAAAGAAAAAAAATAAGTCAAATAAATAAAGAATATAATTTATTAAATATTATAATAATATATTATTGCTTTCGAAAGGTCTTTTATGCGTAAGGAGCCGAAAGGAATATAATTTGAATTTTTACTCTTCTCTCAATCTCGGCATCAAACTCTTTTTTTTTTTTTGCCCACAATATCAACACCTTACCAGAGGAAGATAATTCCTTAGCAGAATATACAAATCAAAATACAAAAAAGTCACTAAACCTAAAATGTATGAGTATGAGTCAAATCAGTTAATTTTAAAATATGAGTCAAATCATTAATTTTGAAATTTGACTTTAAAGTTCATATTGGGCCTCTATGTTTAGTCTTTCAAAATCGATCATACATTAATATTTGATTATTATTAAAGTTATATAATTAAAATATAAAACTGTTTTGTTAATATAAAATATAACATTATGGCTTAAGGGGAACGAAAAACAATTTGACCAAAAAGAGCTAATGCTATGCAATGTAAAAATTAAATCTAAAATATATGATAACTTATATTTAAAATTTAAAATTTCAATAAGCGGACCGCCCGCCCCAAAATCCATCCTTGGTTATAATCAACTATACAAATTTTTAAAAGTAATTTTAGTTGTAACAGGTGAAATTATTGTTATCTACCGGCATTTATACTTAGTTCAACTATTTATTTTTGTTTGCCTTGTTGAGCGGTGATCAATTCCTGACCTGACAAGCTTGGTTGCTAACATTAACAATTTCTTTTATTATTTGAACATTTTAAATGCTTTTATTTTTTATATAATAATGTATTGCGATATTAAATAATTTGTTAAAATAATAAATTATACTAATAGTTTATTTTATTATTAGATAGTATTGAGGATAAACCTTATTAAGCAACGAATAAATAAAATAACGGAGAAATTAAAAAGATCAAATACGTGAAAAACCCTTCGAATAGGATAAAATATCAGGTAAAGATAATTTTACTAAAATAATAAAAATAAAAAATATAAAAGATGGAGATAAAATTAAATCCCAAAATTTGAAATAAGGACACTCAAAATATAAATAAAAAATTCTCTAAAAGCTTATAAAAGTTAATACCTAAATATGTAATGGGTTGTTTTTCTAGGGTGAAAAAAGATCTATTTATAAGTTAAATTTATAGATAAAATAATATTAAAATAGCTTACACTAATTAGAATTTAAGTGAGAAATTAAAAACAGAGTTTAACCGGAGAAGAAAAGCAAAAAATACGAGCTATAACTCAATTGATAGAAATAATTGAATATGTATATTTAATAATATTGAAATTTATAATATTTGATATTATTTTAATATTTTAAAATTAAAATTAAAATTCATTACTAATATAATAATATTAGGTTTGAATCCGGTTATTTTTATATAAATATAAAATTATTAGTAAATAAGATTTATTTAAATATGACTTTTACTTTTCAAAAGGGTAAATTATTTTATAAGAAAAATATTTATTTTTTGTTGATGTAAAATTTACGTTGATTAAATTATTTTCATAAAATAGACACATAAAAATATAAAAACTTTTTTAATGAAAGAAACACACCATCTTAAGTGTGGGTTTAGATAGGCGATGATGGGAAAAGGTGCATTTAGCTTTTTTTTTGTCTTATGTTATAGTATCATTATAATATCTAATCTCACCGTCACTATAAATTTTACATTAACAACAAATAAACGCACCACACATTCAAATATACTCTAAATAAAATATTAGGACAAACTAATACATTAAGGCTCGTTTGTTTGGTGAAAATGTTTTCAAAAATATTTTCCGGATTTTCCGCTTTTGGTTGATGGAAAATGTTTTCTCAAGGAAAACATTTTACAAACACGCCAAATGCCTTCTTTTCTTCTCAGAAACGTCTTACCAAATTTTTTTCGAAGACATTTTCCAAGCTTTCCTTCATCCGTAGCTTTCTTCCTCCTTTCTTCCCTTCTTCATTCCTTCTCCTTCTTCTTTCTTTCTCACCAACAAATCTATTTCTCTCTTTCTCGACTTTTTGGCTTCCTTCTCCTTCCTTCTCTATTTCTTGGAATCTCTCCTTTCGCTTGAAATCTTTGGAAAATTCGGTATGTCTGCTTATTCTCTCAATTTTTTCTTTTAATTATTTTTATGAAATTAAGTATCATTATCGCTTCTTTGCAAAGGCCTTTTCATTGTCCAAAGAAAAAGAAAAGCAACTTTATTTACAGCTTTTGATTAGATTTTTTTGTTGGGTTTTTGGTTTTTTGTTTGCCTTATCTTTGAAGAGCTCTAAAAGCTAAATATTTCAGTTTTTTGTTGGGGTATTGAAAAATTTATAATTTAAAACTTTTTTTCTCGTAAGCAAGAAGATTATGCAATCGATTTGTTCATCTTTAAAGCTTTACTTGAACTATTGTTTTCTTTTACTTTAGTCATCTATGGTAGATCGCAAGAATTTTGCTTCTTTTGGCTTGAAATTCTCTTCTTTGTAATTTTTTTCGCTTAAATTTGGTTGTGTTTTTTTTATTTTTGCTTAAAAATAGTCTTAGATTGAACTGATTCAAGTTCTCTGCACATTTGGGGTTGTTCTATATCTTCACAAGAAAGGTAATTCCAATTTGTTTCACAAATCCCATAATTTCTTTATCATAATTTAAGTTCAAAATTAGTATCTGCATGGGTGTTTGATCTGCTTAATTACTTGTGTTCTTTGCTTATATATAGTCAAGGATATATATATTAAATGGGGACTGATGCTATTGAAGCAGGGGAGACTCCAATTGACTCCTATCCTAGTTCCTTTAAGGTACCATTTTCAAGTTCGTTTCACTTTTTTTTTTTGTTCTAACTTGGAATATATGATATTTTGATCGTTACGGAATAATTACATGCATTTGTTTGTTTTGTTTTTGCTTATATGTTAAGGATCATATCATCATACCAGAATAATTACTCTTTTATTGAACCCCTTTCGACTCAAATGATGAATCAACAATGCCACTTGTTATTCGGGGTAATCAAATAGGTGCTCCGCTTCGGCATTCTTTACAATACTAATACAATGGAAGGTTTTCATGCTTTGGATAAACAAGGATTGCTCAAGGCGTACGATGAAGGTAAAACAGTTTGAATTGTTTACTATAAGTGTTATGCAATTGTTTAATTAGATTGAAATCTTATTTGACAAGTTTATGTTTTGACTCAATTATTCTTATTAGATTTGGGAGGATATTCATAGTGGAAAAGTCGTAGAGGATGCAAGATTATCAAGGGTCCTTCTTATCTCATTTGCGCACCTCAAAAATGGAACTTTCATTATTGGTTTGCTTTCCCGCTCTTGCACTTGATCCTCCCGCTAACTTGGTAGATTTGAGGCCGCTTCTCAATGGTTCACTTTGGAAGAGGTGCTTTGAATGTGATTAACACTTGTGAATTTCTGCATATCTGATCTTTCTCAAGGCTTAAAAGGCTTTTATTTGGTACTTTTTTTACATGCAAGAGTTCAGATTCAGAAGATGTAATGAATGGCGGAATTCAATGTGACTCGGTAACCTTTCTCATTGCTAGTTTGCATTGAATTTCAAATGTGATTATGTTCATTTTTCTTTATCCATAATTTTATGCCATTCATAGCCTCGGCTTTATGAGTCTACGCAGATGTTCCATTCTTTTTGGTTAGTATTGGTTCGATTCACATGCTCGCCAGCATCTTAAGGATTTGGAATCTTGTCAATGTGATGGTCAAAAGGTCTGCTCTACCTTTCTCTTAATGAATTTGAGGAGTAGTTTACGATTGCAAAGGAGACTTTTCAATGAAAATTCCATATGATAGATGATTTCGATAGGTCAAAAGTGCAAAATCTTGGACATCTTTTTCTCAAAGTTTTGACATGTGTTATTGGCAGTTGCTATTTGCATTTTATGACCCATGCCATCTTCCAAACAATCCTGGCTGGCATTTATCTTATTATGTGTTTCTTAGGAAGTCAAGGTATTGTTATGGCCATTCCTATGCTCGGGCATCCAAGATCCACCAATAAGAGAAAAGTGTGCTTGAAGATTGTAAACGACTCAATGATTTGATTGATTCTCATGACGTAATTTCCTTGTTAATCGATACTAGAGAGAGTCGATGGCTCCTACTCTTTTTCCGTGCAACAAGAATAAGGTTCATCTCCTTAATTCATATGTCAATTGCTTTGATGTTTGGAGTTTGTTGTGGCATCATGGATTAGGATTTGTGAAGATCATATCGATTTGATTCATTTGATGATGGAAGAAAGAGTTTATTTGCATTGTAGTACTTTTAGTTAAAACCGAATGAGAATGTCATTGCTTCAGGTTTCGACAAATGGCATTTCATTGCTCAGTGTCGACAAATGGCATTCTTACCGCCATGTTTGCTTGGCCTTGTTAATGTGTCCCAGATTCTTATCAAATGTGTAATGGGACACATGTCGTTGTATCTACAAGAATGATTATCAATTGTCTCTTAACTATGGGCTTAAAGTGCGAAAATAGTTAATTCTATCAAGTAATCTATTTTCATTCTATTTTAGTTTCGATCGCCTTTTGTTTATGTTTCCTTCCTCGTTTTTACCCATTGTGAACCTTTTATTTTTTTCCCTAAAACAAATTAAGGTTTTTTGGAGCACTAGAGAGATGATGTTGATAAGCTAGGAACTAGGCTTCGCCTACACTTTCAAGATATATGGTTTATCGCAGAAATTTTATGGAGGTTGGTAAGCTAGTTACATATGGATGTAACTATACTAATGGATTATGGTGTCACTTAAAATGTCGATTTACCATGTCATTTTTACTATGGTTCTTCCGTAATTGATCTTTAATATTGTGTGCCTTTTCATTCTAGTGATTTGCAATAGCAGTGTGTTCTTTAAGGTCTTTAAGCTTTGATGATTACCTTGTTAGCATTGAGGATTGGGGTTTTTATTATCCATTGTTGATTACTCGCTATATGTTGAGGTCTAATCACTTAACTTCGAATGAGTTTGTTCTTTGTGTTTTGCTAACAATGTAGATATAAACAATCTTTAAACATATTGGATTTAGCTCAAAGAGTATTGATTCTCTGAAGATTTGAAGAGAAAGAATGGTGGCAGAAATTGAATTAACCAAAGATTAGTAAGAGAGCTCAAGATCCATGGCTTCTACTCCGAGATTGGAGGAGAAGTTATTTTCCCATGTATGAAGATTTTATAAAATGCATAGTCAAATAGGAATATTAGTTGAAGCAAATGTACAAGAAGCTTTAACTTTGCAATTTGTCATCTTGCAACTTATATAAGCAACAAAAGTCGTTTTTTTCTTGCTATAAAATGGTTGAACTAATTAAAATTCACCAAAATGGGTAGCATCAAAAGCATGTTTCAATGTATCTCGCCGTAACTAATCCTTAAATTCACTTCTAATGGATGATCAAATATTTGCCAAAAATAAAGGGTTAATTAATAAAATTTATTAATATGTATATAAAATTTATTAATAAATGTAAAACAGCTTTTCCAAAATATTTTCTGAAATCGCCAAACAATGTAAAATATTTTACATGATTCATTCAAACACGTAAAATATTTTCAAGAAATCATTTTACGTAGTAAATCATTTTCCGAAATCATTTTCCTGAAAACATTTTACGCAAACAAACGAGCCTAAACCACCACTTAATTTATTTATTTATTTATTTATTTTTGTGTTTTGTTTCAAGAATAATAATTATAGTGGCTACAACGCATTAAGGAAGGATATTTTTAAATTTTATGGAAATTTTTCCTTAATTGCACAAGTCGAATCTTTCATTGTTTGCCTTTAACAATGTTACGATTTTTTATTTTTTATTTGGTAAAAAGTATTCAAAATTACAACTTAAAACCTCTTAAGAGAATCTAAAAACTTTGTCTTCCTGAATAGCCATATCAACCACATTAGGAGGTACTTCAAAAAGCTAAAGAGGTGACTTTCAAGAAAGACTGATTTTTGCCAAATGGTCAGCGATTAAATTGCACTCCCTAGAGACATACTTAATTTCCCACTGGCCTTTAGAATGCATAAGCCGTTTAATTCTTCTGAGCATTGTAATGCCTGAATTCATAGTTACTTCCACGGACAATGCCTTAACTACGTCAAGATTATCAATCTGAATCCGAACTTTTTTATAACCCTTGCTTAGTAAAATAAGAACTCCATCAAGGATGCCCTAAAGTTTTGCCTCCAGAGGGGAACATCTACAGATAATGAGTGAACCCCAAATCTAATTCCCACTTCGATCTCTAACCACACCTCCCTGAAGCATTTCCAATCTCTAGCGATCGCTCCATCGTAAAAAGATGAACCCAATTATCACCAAAAGGTGACAACTTCGAATTGGTTGCGGAGTTTTGGCTTAAGCTAGAAACGGTTCAAAATGTTAAGCCCAACGAGAGATGTTTTAATGAGCTCATAAGCCGCCTAGTTAATGTTTTGAAAGATGAGAAGATTCCTATTCTTCCAAAGTCTCCAAGCGATTATCCCAAATAAACATGACCAAGAAACTTCTTTATCCTGTATCTTATCATGACAACAAAGTTTAGTCGAAAACCAAATTTGAAGGGTCAAAAACCGAAAGCTTCTCGAGAACAATGAGCCTCCAAGCTTCCTTAGCCGTCGAGCAATCGCGAGAACATGTAAAAAAGTCAATTCGCTTTCGGATACTTTTTTCTTATCAAACAAATCAATTTAATGTTTTTAAAAATATGAATGATTTAATTGTAATAAAATTAAAAGAAAAAATCACAAGATATAAAATTAAATATTTCTTTCTAATGTGCAAAAAAGAATAACTAATACTATACTAAATTTTTTATAAATATAATTATAATTCCAAAAATTAAATTTAAAAAAAAAAAACTTAGCCTTAGTCCTATTCCTCAAAACTAGGAATCCTAAATTGCACCCTTCGCTTTTTCATAAGATCGAACTACTCATCAGTGATAGGACATATTGAATATTCTCGAGCTATCTCTTTTTCGATGCATGTCACCAAGTAAGTTGAAAGAAAACCACCCTCCATTCTATTGCAAAGCCTTGCCTTTACAAATTTCATGGCTAAAAATGCTCGTTCGGATGTTGTAATAGACATGGGAAGAGTTAGCACAAGACAAATAATTCTATCAAGAATAGGATAAATACTTGTTCAGATTTTGCAACTTGTTCATAATACTATTTCTCAATATTCTGCAAGAAATTTTGAAGATCGATATTATTTTTCATTTAATTCTTATGTAAAGGATTTGCATACTTACCCACATGAGTAACAAAAGGGCATTTAGATCCTTCATTGACTTTCTTCCATGATCGAAATCCTTGACTTGTAAAATAATTCCCATGACGCCTAAATGGCTTGTTGAAGAGAAAACAAGGAAGGTAATATGCGACACTCTTACTTGGTGAAAACTCAAGCCAATCCGGGAATAACTTTTACCAAAATGGGAGAAATCGGTATCCATTCTTGTCAATATACTGAAGAGATGTTGGAACCTCACTTGGAGGCATCGGTTGATATGGCCCAAACTTAATGTAAGCTTGAGGGATTTCGTCCGATTGATTTGGAGGGTAATCCCAAATAGATTTACGATGACCCAGATCATGCTCTAAAGAAAAAACATCACACTGCTTTGTTTCAACTCTCGACACCTTACGAGAACGTTTAATAACTTAAGAAGACCCGACATTTCGTTCAGGAGTTTGGGAAAACTTGATATCTCGTTCAGGAGTTTGGGAAGAGTCAATATCGAGTTTATGAGCTTGGGATTGAGAAGACTAGATATCTCGTTCAGGAGCTTGGGAAGACCCAATATTTGATTTTTCTCCATTAATAACAGAAGGTTGAGAAACCGATTGATTATTATTGCATTCTGACACCTTTTTCTTGAAAAAAGATTCGATCTTTTTGTTGACAATAATTTAATTGAAAAACCTAAAGATTGTAATAATATATTAAACAATAACATATTAGGAAAAAGAAAAAAAAATAAGTCAAATAAATAAAGAATATAATTTATTAAATATTATAATAATATATTATTACTTTCTGAAAGGTCTTTTGCGTAAGGAGCCGAAAGGAATATAATTTGAAATTTTTTACTCTGTTCTCTCAATCTCGGCATCAAACTCTTTTTTTTTTTTCTGCCCACAATATCAACACCTTACCAGAGGAAGATAATTCCTTAGCGAATATACAAATCAAAACATAAAAAAGTCGCTAAACCTAAAATGTATGAGTATGAGTCAAATCAATTAATTTTGAAATTTGACTTTAAAGTTCATATTGGGCCTCTAAGTTTAGTCTTTCAAAATCGATCATACATTAATATTTAATTATTATTAAAGTTATATAATTAAAATATAAAATTGTTTTGTTAATATAAAGTATAACATTATAGCTTAAGGGGAACGAAAAACAATTTGACCAAAAAGAGCTAATGCTATGCAATGTAAAAATTAAATCTAAAATATATGATAATTTATATTTAAAAATTTAAAATTTCAATAAGCGGACCGCCCGCCCCAAAATCCATCCTTGGTTATAATCAACTATACAAATTTTTAAAAGTAATTTTTAGTTGTAACAAGTGAAATTATTGTTATCTACCGGCATTTATACTTAGTTCAACTATTTATTTTTTGTTTGCCTTGTTGAGCGGTGATCAATTCCTGACCTGACAAGCTTGGTTGCTAACATTAACAATTTCTTTTATTATTTGAACATTTTTAAATGCTTTTATTTTTTTATATAATAATGTATTGCGATATTAAATAATTTATTAAAATAATAAATTATACTAATAGTTTATTTTATTATTAGATAGTATTGAGGATAAACATTATTAAGCAACGAATAAATAAAATAACGGAGAAATTAAAAAGATCAAATACGTGAAAAACCCTTACGAATAGGATAAAATATTACGTAAAGATAATTTCATTAAAATAATAAAATAAAAAATATAAAAGATGGAGATAAAATTAAATCCCAAAATTTGAAATAAGAACACTCAAAATATAAATACAAAATTCTCTAAAAGCTTATAAAAGTTAATACCTAAATATGTAATGGGTTGTTTTTCTAGGGTGAAAAAAGATCTATTTATAAGTTAAATTTATAGATAAAATAATATTAAAATAACTTACACTAATTAGTATTTAAGTGAGAAATTAGAAACAAAGTTTAACGAGAAGAGAAGCAAAAAATACGAGCTATAACTCAATTGATAGAAATAATTGAATATGTATATTTAATAATATTGAAATTTATAATATTTGATGTTATTTTAATATTTTAAAATTAAAATTAAAAATTCATTATTAATATAATAATATTAGGTTTGAATCCGGTTATTTTTATATAAATATAAAATTATTAGTAAATAAGATTTATTTGAAATATAGCTTTTGCTTTTCAAAAGAGTAAATTATTTTATAAGAAAAATATTTATTTTCTGTTGATGTATAAATTATTTTTCATAAAATAAACACATAAAAATACAAAACTTTTTTTAATGAAAGAAACACACCATCCTAAGTGTGGGTTTAGATAGGCGATGTGGTGCATGCGTGCATTTACTTCTTTTTGTCTTACATTATAGTATCATTATAATATCTAATCTCACTGTCACTATAAATTTTACATTAACAACAAATAAATACACCACACATCCAAATATACTCTAAATAAAAATATTAGGTCAAACTAATACATTAAACCACCACTTAATTTATTTATTTATTTATTTATTTTGTGTTTTGTTTCAAGAATAATAATTATAGTAAGTACAACAGCATTAACTAGGAAGGATATTTTTAAATTTTATGGAAATTTTTCCTTAATTGCACAAGTCAGAATCTTTCATTGTTTGCCTTTAACAATGTTACGATTTTTCATTTTATTTGGTAAAAAGTATTCAAAATTACAACTTAAAACCTACTTAAGAGAATCTAAAAGCTTTGTCTTCCGAATAGCCATATCAACCACATTAGGAGGTACTTCAAAAGCTAGAGGTGACTTTCAAGAAAGTCGATTTGCCAAATGGTTTGATTAAATTGCACTCTAGAGACATACTTAATTTCCATGGCCTTTAGAATGCATAAGCGTTTAATTCTTGAGCATTGTAATTAGGAATCCATAGTTACTTCCACTGGACAATGCCTTAACTACTTCAAGATTATCAATCGAATCTGGACTTTTGTAACCCTTGCTTAGTAAAATAAGAACTCCATCAAGGATGCCAAAGTTTTGCACTCGGGAACATCTACGGATAATGAGTGAACCCCAAATCTAATTCCCATCGATCTCTAACCACACCTCATGAAGCATTTTAATGAATCTCTAGTCGCTCCATCGAAAAAGATGAACCCAATTATCTCCAAAGGTGACAACTCAATTGGTTGCGAGTTTGGCTTAAGCTAAACAGTTCAAAATGTTAAGCCCAAGAGAGAGTTTTAATGAGCTCATAAGTCGTCATTAATGTTTTGAAAGAGAAGATTCCTATTCTTCCAAAGTCTCCAAGGATTATCCAAATAAACACGACCAAGAAACTTCTTTATCTGATCTTATCATGACAACAAAGTTGTCGAACCAAATTTGAAGGTGAAACCGAAAGTTCTGGAAATGAGCCTCAAGCCTTAGTCAGCAATCGGAGAACATGTAAAATATCCTCAGTATCATGTCCACAAGAAATACATGCACTACTTTGTCCAAATCCTCTCTTAACTCATTTCGAATTAGTAAGAATCCTCTGTTTGGCTACTAACCATAGAAAAAGACGAACTCTCTGTGGACCTTGGTATTTCTAAACGGGCTTCCAATCATCATCATTAGGAGTCCAGGAGCTCTCTTTTAAGGCGCAATAAGCACTTCAAACAGAAAAAAAGACCCTAAACCAGATCGAGCCCAAATAATCCTATCCACTCCCCCATCAGGATGAGGAGGGGGAATACTTACTATATGCTTTACCATGACGTCAGGTAGCCATAAACGGAGCAGATCCAAATTCCAAGTACCATCAGGGAGCGCCTAATCTCTCGGAGTACACTCCAAATCAAGACTAGAGTGAGCCGGTACATAAGAAAAATGGGACCAACTTCAGAATCCAATAATCTTTCCAGCCATGGATAGTTGTGCCGTCTCCAATAGACCAAATGGGATTCTCACAAAAAAGAGGCCACACATTGGAAAGGGAACGCCAAAGATGAGAACAATTGCTTCTGTAAATGGTATTAGAAAGCTGATTCCTCCATCCATGTTTAGAGCGAAGAACACGAACCCATAAAGCATCCTTTCGAGAAACAAGATTAAACCCAATTTTTATAAGAAAAGAACAATTCTGATCATGAAGATGCCAAAACCCGAGTCCTCCACGAGATCTAGGTTGACAAATGGACTCCCAGCCCACCAAAGCACATTTATGATTTCCAGTAGATCCTCCCTAAATGAACTGTCTAGCTATCTTTTCAATCTTATCACACATCCCTTTCAAAACTAACTGAGACTGCATGAAATAGTTAGCAATAGCGAGAAGAACTGATTGAGCAAGTGTGACTCGTCCCACAAAAGACATTTTTTTGGCTTCCCAATTCTGAAGTTTACTCCTTACTTTTTCGACTATAAAATTCAGAGAGCTTTTAGTTACCCGATAATGTAGGAGTGGCACCTCCAAATATCTCCCTAGGTTACGAACCTTCTGAAATCCTAAGACTTGACTAATCTGATCACATACGCTATCATCAACACCTTTGGAGAAATACATACTACTCTTCTTAGTACTGACCTTATGACCAGAAAAATCACAGAAACATTTAAGAATTTCCTTTAACAAAAGAACTTGATCCATCTCTGTTTTGCCAAAAATAACAAGATCATCAGCAAAAAAGAGATGAGATAAGGTCGACCCTGACCTACAAAGCCGAATCGGATGCACCCTTACTGCTGATATCTCAGAACGAATAATATGCCCTAGCCATTCCATGCAAAGAACGAAAAGATAAGGCAACAAATGACAATATTGTCTAATCCCTCTCACTGGCTTAAAGAACTGAGACGGAACACCATTCCACAAAATCTGCATAGAAGATGAAGAAATAGCACCCATAATTCTCTTTCTAAAGAACTCGAGAATCCTAACAAGACAAAGGTCGCATCAATAAAGTCCCACTAATCCTCATAAGCTTTCTTGAGATCTAACTTAATGGCCATCCAATTTCTGCCAACTTTCTACTGCGCATCGAATGTATGACTTCTTACGCAATAATAATATTATCAGAAATATTGCGTCCAGCAATAAACCCAGCTTGCTCAGATGATATATAGTTTAGAAACACCATTTTAAATCTGTTGGCGATCATGTAACACCCCTACCCGTATCCGTTGCCAGAACAAAGTACGAGGCATTACCGAGAAGTATGGAACACTTACAGATAATTTAAACCATTTATCACTCAAATACCAAAATTGATTATAAAAGTTACCTTTGAAGTCCAAATCATGCATTAGGATCGGGTTGGGACTAAATCAGAATCGTATGAAGTTTTTCGCAATATCCTAAAATTTATCTCATTTACAAGGGTCCCACATTTAATACATACAAAAACCAATTCAAGATATTCAACCGAGCCTTATACTTAATACTATTTGTTAGTCGTACATTTCATATAAATAACAAGAAACATATATGGGCTCAATTCTTATTAAATTTCTCTTGTACTTATATTTTTTCACATTATGTATTCATATAATATATATGACCATACCTCGTATTTCATATACATTTTCATAATATTTCATTTAGAATTCAGATTATTTCATATTAGAACTCTTATCATTAACTCATTTGGAATACCAATTCATACGGATAATACACGCAAGGGTGTACAAATATAAAATTACAAATGAACTCATTTATCAACCAAGTTCTATGTTCATGTCTCATCAACTCGTATTTCCTTATATCACATAATACTATGTAACACTTATCAAACTTTGTCAAATTAGTGAACGTTTTACTGAATTGGTGCATCTTGGTATGCTCAATTTCACTGAAAATCCGTTGTATCTACAAGAATGATTATCAATTGTCTCTTAACTATGGGCCTAAAGTGCGAAAATAGTTAATTCTATCAAGTAATCTATTTTCATTCTATTTTAGTTTCAGACCGCCTTTTGTTTATGTTTCCTTCCTCGTTTTTACCCATTGTGAACCTTTTATTTTTTCCCTAAAACAAATTAAGGTTTTTTTGAGCAACTAGACGAGATGATGTTGATAAGCTAGGAACTAGGCTTCGCTTGCTACACTTTCAAGATATATGGTTTATCGCAGATGACTTATGGAGGTTGGTAAGCTAGTTACATATGGATGTAACTATACTAATGGATTATGGTGTCACTTAAAATGTCGATTTACCATGTCATTTTACTATGGTTCTTCCGTAATTGATCTTTAATATTGTCTTGCTTTTCATTCCTAGTGATTTGCAATAGCGTGTGTTCTTTAAGGTCTTTAAGCTTTGATGATTACCTTGTTAGCATTGAGGATTGGGGTTTTTATTATCCGATTGTTGATTACTTGCTATATGTTGAGGTCTAATCACTTAACTTCGAATGAGTTTGTTCTTTGTGTTTTGCTAACAGTGTAGATATAAACAATCTTTAAACATATTGGATTTAGCTCAAAGAGTATTGATTCTCTGAAGATTTGAAGAGAAAGAATGGTGGCGATGAAATTGAATTAACCAAAGATTAGTAAGAGAGCTCAAGATCCATGGCTTCTACTCTCCGAGATTGGAGGAGAAGTTATTTTCCATGTATGAAGATTTTATAAAATGCATAGTCTGAAATAGGAATATTAGTTGAAGCAAATGTACAAGAAGCTTTAACTTTGCAATTTGTCATCTTGCAACTTATATAAGCAACAAAAGTTTTTTTTTTCTTGCTATAAAATGGTTGAACTAATTAAAATTCACCAAAATGGGTAGCATCAAAAGCATGTTTCAATGTATCTCGCCAGTAACTAATCCTTAAATTCACTTCTAATGGATGATCAAATATTTGCCAAAAATAAAGGGTTAATTAATAAAATTTATTAATATGTATATAAAATTTATTAATAAATGTAAAACAGCTTTTCCTAAAATATTTTCGTGAAATCGCCAAACAATGTAAAATATTTTACATGATTCATTCAAACACTGTAAAATATTTTCAAGAAATCATTTTACGTAGTAAATCATTTTCCGTAAATCATTTTCCTGAAAACATTTTACTTGGCAAACAAACGGAGCCTAAACCACCACTTAATTTATTTATTTATTTATTTATTTTTGTGTTTTGTTTCAAGAATAATAATTATAGTGGCTACACACGCATTAACAGGAAGGATATTTTTTAAATTTTATGGAAATTTTTCCTTAATTGCACAAGTCAGAATCTTTCATTGTTTGCCTTTAACAATGTTACGATTTTTTATTTTTATTTGGTAAAAGTATTCAAAATTACAACTTAAAACCTCTTAAGAGAATCTAAAACTTTGTCTTCCCGAATAGCCATATCAACCACATTAGGAGGTACTTCAAAAGCTAAAGAGGTGACTTTCAAGAAAGATGATTTTTGCCAAATGGTCAGCGATTAAATTGCACTCCCTAGAGACATACTTAATTTCCCACTGGCCTTTAGAATGCATAAGCCGTTTAATTCTTCTGAGCATTGTAATGTCTGAATTCATAGTTACTTCCACGGACAATGCCTTAACTACGTCAAGATTATCAATCTGAATCCGAACTTTTTATAACCCTTGCTTAGTAAAATAAGAACTCCATCAAGGATGCCCTAAAGTTTTGCCTCCAGGGGAACATCTACACAGATAATGAGTGAACCCCCAAATCTAATTCCCACTTCGATCTCTAACCACACCTCCCGTTGAAGCATTTCCTGAATCTCTAGTGACTGCTCCATCAGAAAAAGATGAACCCAATTATCAGCCAAAAGGTGACAACTTCCAGAATTGGTTGCAGGAGTTTTGGCTTAAGCTAGAAACGGTTCAAAATGTTAAGCCCAACTGAGAGATGTTTTAATGAGCTCATAAGCCGTCTAGTTAATGTTTTGAAAGATGAGAAGATTCCTATTCTTCCAAAGTCTCCAAGCGATTATCCCAAATAAACATGACCAAGAAACTTCTTTATCCTGTATCTTATCATGACAACAAAGTTTAGTCGAAAACCAAATTTGAAGGGGGTCAGAAAAAACCTGGAAAGCTTCTCTGCGAGAACAATGAGCCTCCAAGCTTCCTTAGCCGTCGAGCAATCGCGGAGAACATGTAAAATATCCTTAGTATCATGTCCACAAGAAATACATGCACTGCTTTGTCCAAATCCTCTCTTAACTCATTCCGAATTAGTAAGAATCCTCTGTTTGGCTACTAACCATAGAAAAAGACGAACTCTCTGTGGACCTTGGTATTTCTAAACGGGCTTTCAATCATCATCATTAGGAGTTCAGGACCTCTCTTTTAAGGCCCAATAAGTACTTCAAATGGAAAAAAAGGACCTTAAACCAGATCGAGCCCAAATAATCCTATCCACTCCCCCATCAGGATGGGGAGGGGGAATACTTACTATACGCTTTACCATGACGTCAGGTAGCCATAAACGGAGCAGATCCAAATTCCAAGTACCATCAGGGAGTACCTAATCTCTCGGAGTACACTCCAAATCAAGACTAGAGTGAGCCGGTACATAAGAAAAAATGGGACCAACTTCAGGAATCCAATAATCTTTCCAGCCATGGATAGCCGTCTCCAATAGACCAAATGAGATTCTCACAAAAAAGGGGGCCACACATTGGAAAGGGAACGCCAAAGATGAGAACAATTGCTTCTGTAAATGGTATTAGAAAGCTGATTCCTCCATCCATGTTTCGAGCGAAGAACACGAACCCATAAAGCATCTTTTCGAGAAACAAGATTAAACCCAATTTTCATAAGAAAAGAATAATTCTGATCATGAAGATGCCAAAACCTGAGTCCTCCACGAGATTTAGGTTGACAAATGGACTCCCAACCCACCAAAGCACATTTATGATTTCTAGTAGATCCTCCCTAAATGAACTGTCTAGCTATCTTTTCAATCTTATCACACATCCTTTCGAACTAAGCGAGATCGCATGAAATAGTTAGCAATAGCGAGAAGAACTGATTGAGCAAGTGTGACTCGTCCCACAAAAGACATTTTTTTGGCTTCCCAATTCCGAAGTTTACTCCTTACTTTTTCGACTATAAAATTCAGAGAGCTTTTAGTTACCCGATCATGTAGGAGTGGCACCTCCAAATATCTCCCTAGGTTTCGAACCTTTTGAAATCCCAAGACTTGACTAATCTGACCACATACGCTATCATCAACACCTTTGGAGAAATACATACTACTCTTCTTAGTACTGACCTTATGACCAAAAAAATCATAGAAACATTTAAGAATTTCCTTTAACAAAAGAACTTGATCCATCTCTGTTTTGCCAAAAATAACAAGATCATTAGCAAAAAAGAGATGAGATAAGGTCGACCCTGACCTACAAAGCCGAATCGAATGCCACCTTACTGCTGATATCTCAGAACGAATAATATGCCCTAGCCATTCCATGCAAAGGACGAAAAGATAAGGCGACAAATGACAATCTTGTCTAATCCCTCTCACTGGCTTAAAGAACTGAGACGGAACATCATTCCACAAAATCTGCATAGAAGATGAAGAAATAGCACCCATAATTCTCTTTCTAAAGAACTCGAGAATCCTAACAGCGACAAGGGTCGCATCAATAAAGTCCCAGCTAATCCTGTCATAAGCTTTCTTCAGATCTAACTTAATGGCCATCCAATTTCGCCAACTTTCATCACAGATCGAATGTATAACTTCACATAATAAAAATATTATTAGAAATATTAAGTCCCAAGAATAAACCCAAATTGCTCAGATGATATATAGTTTAAAAAACACCATTTTAAATCTGTTGGTGATCATGTAACACCCCTGTACAAGCCCAATTTTGGCCCGGGCTTACAAGCCCAATCAAACCACAAACCCGGGGCCCATTAACAAAACCAAACCCAAAACAAAAATAAAAAAAAACCAGGCCCAAATGGCCCAAAACCAACCCAACTTTCAGCCAAAACAGAAAAAAAAAAAAAAAACCTAGCCCTTTGCCTCTGCACCGAACCAAATTTCTCCGACCTGCTAGCCCCGCCTCGACATGCTCCACCATAGCTCAAAACAAAAAAATACGCAATACCACAAAGAAAGAGCGAGGAAGCAATTTGTTTTCTTTATTCAATCTTGGCTATAAAGCCACAAGAAAACTATTGTAAAAGGGAGTTTTTTTTTTTTGAGAGAAAACGGAGAAAATCATAGCGAAGGGATTTTCGTAAATGAAAAAACAGATTTGGAATACAAAAATTATTAGAAATTGAAAGCAAAAGCAAGTAGAAGGTTGTTTTTAACACTTCGCTTTTATTTTTATAATAAACATTACTTTTATTTCTTTTCATCTGTTATTGTTTCTTTTTTTTGAAATTTTTTACAAATAATAAAAGTAAAGAGAAGACAAAACTTACAGACCACAGGGCGCGTCGTCAGTGTCCTCTCCGTCGTCGGCCAAATCGAGCAAAAGGGGTTTCTTCTCTTAGGTTTTCAAACAAAATGGCTAGCCTTGAACGGGCTTGAATGGGGATAAAATCCCATCCTCAAGCGTCATTGGCCACCGGACGTTGTGATGGTCGCGACGGATCGTCAAGCAAGGCCAATCGGTGGGGAAAATGAGAGAAAAAGAGGGTTTGGTGGTCGCTGATTTTAAAAAAAAATTAGGGTTAAAAATCTAATTTTTGGGAAATATTGGGCTTTATAAGGATTTAGCAAAACGGCACTGCTTGGTTCAAAGGAGATCACAGATATCCCTTCAAGGGGTATTTGCGCGATGACCCTTTCCTTTTTCTCGTTTCGATTTCATCAATTTAGCATTTTTCTTTTTTTAAAATTTTACCCTATTATTTCATTTATGTTTTAACTTGGTCCACACCAAAACGCAGCATATAGGGACTCGGGATACTTTCCCATTCATCCTCGTGATTTTTCGCGTTATATTCGTGCCCTTTTGTTTTTACCATTTGCAATTTATACTTTTTAATCTCACTTAATTTTAATTTAATCCTTTTATTTAGTTTCACTTCTATATTCTTATTAATTTCTTTTTTTTTTTGTTTATTTTACTTAGTTAACTACCATTTCTTTTCTCAATTTCAATTTTCGTATTCATTCTACAATTTATTTTGCTTTACTTTATTTATCATTTCATCATTATCTTTCTTTTATTGTCATTGTTATCATATTAGTGATCTATCTTATATTCTTTATATATTAAGAAGATTAATATTTCCTTTATTTACATACCCATTGGTCGTATTATTGCCACAATTATTTATATATCTATCCATTTGTTTTATGATTAATTTTCCTTGTATTTTGATTTTTTATCTCCACCTAACATTTTTTATGAATTATTTATATATTATATTTGTTTGCTTATTCGTTTATTTTCTTTTGATTATTATTTTAATAGTACATATATTGATATCACCTATCTGTTATTATTTATTAATCTTATTATTATTACTATTTTTTTACTATTATTTTTTATTGTTAGTATTATTACTATTATATTTTACCATTATTTTTATTTTTATTTTTGCTACTACTATTATTATTATTATTTTCACTAATATTATTATTTTTCTTATTGTATTTTTCTTTGATTGTTTATAGTAGCATTAAAATAACGTACATTACCATCTATACCCTACTTATTGGACCTACCCGTATCCGTATGCCGAAACAAAGTCACGAGGCATTACATCGAGAAGTATGGAACACTTACGATAATTTAAACCATTTATCACTCAAATACCAAAATTGATTATAAAAGTTACCTTTGAAGTCCAAATCATGCATTAGGATCGGGTTGGGACTAAATCAGAATCGTATGAAGTTTTTCGCAATATCCTAAAATTTATCTCATTTACAAGGGTCCCACATTTAATACATACAAAAACCAATTCAAGATATTCAACCGAGCCTTATACTTAATACTATTTGTTAGTCGTACATTTCATATAAATAACAAGAAACATATATGGGCTCAATTCTTATTAAATTTCTCTTGTACTTATATTTTTTCACATTATGTATTCATATAATATATAATAGTCATACCTCTGTATTTCATATACATTTTTCATAATATTTCATTTAGAATTCAGATTATTTCATATTAGAACTCTTATCATTAACTCATTTGGAATACCAATTCATACGGATAATACACGCAAGGGTGTACAAATATAAAATTACAAATGAACTCATTTATCAACCAAGTTCTATGTTCATGTCTCATCAACTCGTATTTCCTTATATCACATAATACTATGTAACACTTATCAAACTTTGTCAAATTAGTGAACGTTTTACGGAATTGGTCTGTACTGGTATGCTCTGAATTTCACTGAAAATCACTGATGCCACAACATAGCTGTGGTCTTTTCACTAGAATGCCATAGCCCAGCCACGATCTTAGATCTTCACTATCATTATGTCATGGTGAAACTATGGACTTATACGTCAATTTATCACCTTTCACTAGAATGCCATAGCCCAGCTATGGTCTTACATCTTAAACACATATCACACCGATGCCATATCCCAAATATGGTCTTACACAGAAATCACTTGTCACTTGTAGCCGAAGCTAGCACTATTCATCGATCGGTGGCCGAGCTACCACTTTTCACTAATCGAGCTACCACTTTTCACTTTTCATCGATCGGTAGCCGAGCTACCACTTTTCATCGATCGTGTGGCCGAGCTACCATTTTTATTGATCGGTAATCGAGCGCCACTTTTCACTTTCACTTGTCTGCCACTTTTCACTTTCACTTGTCCTTGATCAGATAAGTGTAGCCGAAGCTATCACTTATCACTTGTTGCCATGGTTCAATCATGGTCTTTTTCGTCAATTCGTCTTGTCGCTGAAGTAAAGTGCTCAATTTGATCGTTTATTCAATTTTCATGCTTTTATATTATTCACGATTTTATCATCATTACATATGAAATAACACATTATGAAGTTCATAAAATTAATAAATGATCACTAAAATTTAGCCGTATAAACTCACAAGTTCAATTTTGTATTATAACAATAATTATAATTTCATAATAAACATTCCAAATAAAACATTATATCATTTCTAATTCAACATTTATCAATTATAATCGAGCATGTGATCAATTTATACACAAGTCGTTCATATATTATTTTCCTCCTCCTCCTCCATCCACATCCTTAGTATAAACAACACACTTGTAAGTAACATATATCTATAATTTTCACTATTTACTTATGTGAATATTCAAGCTGTCTATCCGTGTCATAGTCACTCAATTATTTTTATCTTAAGCTAAAGAACTCCAAATTAAGATCCGTTAATATTATTTGAAACTAGACTCACATATCTTCTTACTGTAATTTTTCCAAAATTTTTGGTGTGGCCAATTAGTACAATTTATTAGTTAAGTTCTCCCCTGTTACACAGTCCGGCGGCTCTAACCTCTCTTCACTAAAAGTCAATTATCTCATAGTACGATTTTCATATAGTGTTTCCGATTATTTCTAATTAAAATAGGCTCAATAAGGAATACAAACATATAAATTATAACTCTTAATTATTTTTGTACAATTTTTAGTGAATTTATAAAGTAAGAACAGGGGATCACAAAGTTATTCTAAACTAGTCTTACAAAACTTCAAATATCTCAATATGTAGACTTCCTTTGCTTTCTTTGTTTCGTTTATATGAAAATAGACTCAACAAGCTTTAATTCTATATCCCACTTAACTTCTAATTCAATTTATACCATTTTTGGTGATTTTTCAAAGTTAGACAACTGCTGCTGTCCAAAACTGCTTTAGTGTAACATGTTGATTTCTATTTTGTCCCAAATTCCACAATTCATACAATTCAGTCCTTTTTCAATTAACCCTCAATTGAGCTAATTTTCTTATTTAATACTTTTATATATCATTTTAAACTACTTCATAACCTTTGAAAATCAGAAATTTTAACACTAGGCCTTAATTTTAACTCTTTCACAATTAGGTCCTAAAACCAATTTCCATCAATTTTACTTGATAAAATCATCATATATCAAAATTAAAGCTTCAATTCTATATTTATTCATCATATTATTCCAGCACTCATCCATAGTAACTTTAAAAATTAGTCATAGAATCAAAAACTAATGACATACTAAGTTGGACCCGGTTGTAAAAGTTCAAAAACATAGAAATTTCAAGGAAAAAGAAAGAATTAAACTTACTTGAAGCCAGAGTATGAAAACCAGATTGAACCCTCTTCCATGGCTATTTTTCAGCTGATGAAAATGAAGAGAAATGAAGAGAATTCTAGACATTCCAATTTGGTCCCATTTTTATTTAGCTAATTTTGGCAATTTTCCAATTTTACCCTTATTTCACCCATTTCCTGATTTTTCTCAGCTATTGCCGCCCAAAATATCTCCTTTGGGCTTATTTTCACTTTAGGTCCTTCCTCATTTGACAATTAAACTATTTAATCCTTTTAGTAACTTTTACACCTTTTTCAATTTAGTCCTTTTTCTTTAATTAACCACCCAAACGTCAAAATTTTCTAACGAAATTTTAGTACTACCTTATTAACATTCCGTAAATATTCATAAAAATATTTATGACTCGGTTTATAATACCGAGATCTCGATACCTCTTTTTCTCGATTTCTTGATCAAATAAATCTTTATAAAACAAAATCTACTATTTCAAAAATCTTTTAAAAGCTACATTTGGCTTGTAAATATTAAATAATATAACTTACGAGTTCATTTGTCAGATTTGGTGTTCTCGAATCACTATTTCTGATATCACTGAAATTTGAGCTATTACAGATCACATTCATCACCAATTTATACATAAACAAACATAGACGGATTGGCCGAATATGACTAAATTCCTCCGGAAGCTCCTTCTTAAGAATGAGCACAATTATTGTGTTATTAAGATCCTCCTCAATCTTATTACCAGCAAAGATTCCTTGAACCCACTCACAAACCGTCACTCTAACAGAATCCCATTGGATTTAAAAAAAATGCGCATGAAACCCATCACTTCCCGGAGCCTTCAATAGAGCCATGTCAAAGAGGGCTCTCTTAATCTCATCATCTAAAATCGACTTTTTAAGAAAATCAATGTCTTTTTCCGTAAGGTGGGGAAATAAATCCATGAGAAGAGCACTCATAGAAGTAGGGATTTCCCATACAGATTCTCAAAAAACCTGACTGCCTCGTCACTGAGAATACCATGATCTAAGCTCCACTTCCTACTACTTATGAGTAAAGCCATAATGAGATTAAATTTTCTCCTTTACATAGTACGACTGTGGAAGTATTTGGTATTGCGATCCCCGTACTGGAGCCAATCACATCTCGCCTTTTGCTTTCATAAGAGTTCCTCATGATTAAGCACATTTTCAATTCATCATGAACCTCCATCTCCAAGTCAGCTAAACGACTAGGGAAGACCAATACATAGCCTTTTGTATATTCTCAATCGATCTCATAAGTTGTCTCTTGCGCGTGCCTATAAATTCGTAAACGGACCTGTTCCCATTTTTAACATGTGAAGTAAAATCAGATAAAGATTCAGCCATGTTACCTGAAAACCTCCATTTGGTAGAGACCAATTATTTAAAATTTGCTTGATTTGTCCATTATGCAAGAAAACGAAAAGTTCTTCCTTTCGGAAGGCTAAGATCAGGATTAGTCTTAATAAGAATGAGTCTACGATCCGATTTAATTCGTGGAAGATGATAAACTAAAGTATGTGGAAAGCTTGATATCCAAGAATCATTTGCTAAGGCCCTATCAATCCATTCATGTGAATTACCTCTTTGCCAAGTAAATATGGGACCTATAAAACCAAGATCATGCAAATTACAAGATTCAACAAAATTGCCAAAAAGCTTGCATCTCTTACCCATGGCTCGATCATTTCTTTTATCCTTAGGAGAGAGGATAGCATTAAAATCCCCAAAATAAGCCAAAGTATAGGATCAAGAGGTAGAACTCCCATTAAATCAGCCTGAAGAGACTTCCTCTTAACTCTGTCAGGGCTACCATACACAACAAAGATAAAAAAGGAATTAAAAATAGTGTTACCCTGCATACGAAGAAGCATAAATTTAGGGTGATTACGAATAATATTAATACAAATATTATCCTTCCATCCAATCCATATGCCACCTGAAAAACCAATAGCCTCAATGTGATGAGAAAAATTAAAACCTAATTTATCAATGATAGCATTAGCTTTTTTACCTCTAACTCTCGGTTCCAAAAGACACACAATATCCGATTTATGCTCAAAATTATACTCACTAAAGGCCCATAAGAATTTACTACTCGTACAACCTTGACAGTTCCAAGAAAAACTTGATAAGTTTAATTCCATAAAAATAAACCAGAAAATAGTAATAAAAATAAAATAGCACCAAAAAAACTTTACTGTCTGAAACATAAAAGATCATTCTTGAAATCTTTTACTAGGATTTGGGACATTAACTTCCGAGTCAACACCTCGTAATTTGGAGATTGTCTCAGCCAACCTAAACATAGAATCACTCAAAGAAATTTTAGAATTATTTTTAGCTTTAAAATTAATCTCTTTCCCTTGCGTGAATTTATTAATTTTTTTAGTAGCTCGAAATCCCCATATTTAGTCCTCATCGATTGTCCCAAGTTTCGCATCTTATTACCACCAGAAGATGGCACATTATTCTTCCTTAATAGGTCCTCTTCCCAGCTGGTCATTTCTCGTTGAAGGAGACATCAATATGCCTATTTGCATCTAAACCACCAAAGGAATCAACCACTTGAATGTTGAATGGTCCGACACCAAAAAATTAGACTTGGATTGCATATTTGAGCCATCTCCCTCACTCTCCTCCTATCCAACAAAGACTCGATTAACACAAGAAATTTTCATGGGTGGCAAACTAGAAAAATTGGATGACGATTTAGTACTCTCTGCACCAGTTGAATTTTTAAGAGCAATAGTATTCAAGAGATTAGAGAAACCCCCTGTTTCTTTATTTTGAAGACTCGATCCTGCGCAAGATGAGCCCAGCACGCCATTGGGCTGGCTTAGCACACTGCAAGAAGTGTCCATAGGCGTCTTGGACATTGATGGATCAGTCACTCCATTATCAAGTCTTATAGCAGCAGAAAGAAGGCCCACTAGTCCAATAACAGCTGGCCTGTTAGGCGTATTGGACATTGATGGCTCAGCCCTCCGTTATCAATTCTTATAACAATAGAAGGTCACCCATTGGACCAATAATAGCTGACCTGTCTCCACTAATATTTAACAGCCTGATATCCCCTCTAGTTCCCCCCCATCTGCTCATTTCTCTTAGGGATAGGGTTTCCAATTATTAATCCTTAATTGCTCAACAAATTTTCCAACCTTCAAGATATCTTTTAATTCTGCCGACTGACCCTCGTTTTCCTTATTAGTTTCATCTTCTACAACCAAAGCTTCCATATTTGCCAGAGCATCAAATCTAGTTCCCAATTTACCACTTTCTCGAAAATCTGCTTTGTTGAGATTTCTGTTCCTAGCGTTGTGCCTGATTTTCTTCTCAACAACCATCTACAGCTCGTAAATGGTGCCATCACATTCGCTAACCTCCTTTTCCGGAGTAGCACCTAACTGGTCCTTCCCCGATAAGATCTCTAGTTGCAACGAGAAGCACAACTCTTTGGCGTGACCATATTTCCCACAGGTAAAGCAAGTGGGCCTTCATATTCTACTTTTTGATGCAAACCGTTCACAATAACTTGAGCTATCAGGGGTTTGTCCAGGTTAACATAGACAGCCATCCGAGCAAATCTGCCTCTAGTTCTACTGTCTGTGTTAAAGTCCAATCGAACCACTTTGTCGCTGATTCCTCCTATTTCTTCTAGTATTTTTTTTTTGTACAAAAACCCTGGAAGGCTTGAAAATCTTATCCAAGCCAGTACCATGCTTGGATATGGTTGTGATGGGGTAAATTCTTTTGTCCACGGTTGGACAGTCAAATATTGTCCATAAATCACCCAAGGCCCTTGCGACAAAACCTTAATGAAGTCATCAGTGGACTGAAACTTAGCCATAAAATATCCGTTCTCTATGTCCATGAGATGGAAGGGCTTAGAAGGATTCCATAGGCTACTGATACGATTATGAAGTGCCCCATACCCAATATTTCTTCCAAGCAATTTTAAAACCACCGTGAACTCCATTTCTTTGAACAATATTTGTTGGATTCTCTCAGAAAAATCGATAGCAGGAATTCCATTGACAATAGATCTGCGTATATCTCCTTCTAAAAATTCCAGATCCTTATCAGTACTAACACCAGAAAAATCCAACCCTTTCTTATCCAAAGCCCCAGAACTAATTCCTAGAAGTTTGTCATTCCAAGAAATCGTAGGGCCAAAACTAGATTCAACCAATACATCAGTAATTTCTTTGTCATTGACATCTTTAAAAAGAACTTTCTTTGTATTACGATCAACAATCTCCCTATCACCACCACCATTATCAACTTCCGGCAGAGAAGAAACAGCGTCAATGTTCAGAGAGTTTTCCATGACATATTCTGCGATGGATTTTTAATGGGTGTTTTTTTGACATACAAAACTTTTTAAAATTATTTGTGTTATGTCAACACGAAAGTATCCGTTACGATTTTATTTTAATACCTTTAAAATTGACCTATAGCATTAATTTAATTTCGAAAATTCCTTTTTTGCGGTTATAATAATATTTATATTTTTTACCGCATTAAAAAAAAAAGAGGGATTAAATATGTAAATTTTAAGCGTTGTATTGTATAGTCAATGTTATTTACATGTAAATTGAACGAAGAAAGAGAAGGCTAAGCCTTAAAAATTATAGAAACGATGAGGGACAAAGATGAGGACTACTTTCCTAACAACATATTATTAAGCTAAATTGATGATTGTTCTTATCATGAAATTCACGTGAATATATAGAACAGAAATTTAATTATAAAATAATTATTGTAGGACAGATAATAATTTTATGTTTAATTTCTAGTAAATGTGATTTATAAAATTTTAAAATATTAAAATATCTATTATTTTAAAGTTTTTACTTTTTAGTATTTTTATATTTTATATATTTAATAATTTATCATTTTTGAAATTTTTAGATATTTTTAAAGTTTTTTCAAATTATGACGTTCAGTAGCACTATTATATAACACATGATAACATATGTTTGGTTGGATGTTTCAACTAATTTTTTTAAAGTCAAAAGATTGAACCGAGAACCTCTTATAACATTGGGGACTAAACTAGGAACGTCTGATAATGTTAAAGACTGAAGTGGATTGAAAAAATATAAGGACCAAAATGGGAAAATGTTATACTTTAGGGGCTAAAGTGTGCATTAAGCCTTTAAAGGTAACAGTGAAAATAGATTTAGAGATTGGGCCTATAATCGCTTCATGCGCAATTTAAATCTGACAACTCATGGAACAACCCAACGCTTGCTACCGTTTTAGCAGGCGGGCTGACTTCCTTTAATAGAGTACCATTTGATTTAGCGGACCATCAGATCAACGGCTAAGAATTGTGAGATTCATAAAATTCAATGGCTCCCATGGGCAAACCTAATTTTATACTTCTCTCCCAACAAAATAAAAGTAGGATCTTAAAACCCTAGCTCACCCCTCTCTTAAGACCATTTCCTTCACTCAGCAGCGGCTCCCCCGGGGCTTTTCCCCTTAACCCTCAACCGCAAAAAAAAAAAAAAAAAAAAAAAGAGTAGCAGTACCGGTTTCACCAGCTATGGTATCTTATTGCTCTCCGAAGCCTTAACAGAAATCTCTGCCGCGGTTTCTCTCTTTACTTTTTTTTTTTTTGTAATGATTTTACTTTGTTAAAATTTCAGGGTATCGACTTGGTCGCCGGCGGCAAGAGCAAGAAGACGAAGAGAACTGCTCCCAAGTCTGATGATATATATCTCAAGCTCCTTGTCAAGGTTCCCTCTCTTTCTCGTCTTATATATATTTTTTTCTGCTTCATGAGGTAAATTTGAATGTTTTTAAATGATTTTTTTTGGACATGTGATTCAGCTTTACCGTTTTCTGGTAAGAAGGACTGGCAGCAAATTCAATGCGGTGATCTTGAAGCGGCTATTTATGAGCAAAACCAACAAGCCTCCTTTATCTCTTTCTAGGTTGATTCAATTCATGAAGGGCAAGGTAAATTTTTTAGTTATTTCTATTTTCCATTTTTAGATTTGTTTCGAATGTTTTGCTTGCGTTTGACATTCTGATTTATTATTATTTATTTTGTGAAGAGTGATTGATGTTGTTATTGGGTTTGATTGACCAGGAGGATAAGATTGCTGTGGTAGTCGGGGCGGTCACCGATGACATTCGTGTGTATGAAGTTCCTGCGCTGAAGGTTACTGCGTTAAGGTTCACTGAAACGGCCAGGGCAAGGATTGAGAAAGCTGGTGGGGAATGTTTAACATTTGACCAACTTGCTCTTCGCGCACCTCTTGGACAGAACACGGTACACAAATCTTCTACTTACAATTTTTTTTCTAGTCGTTTATGACAATGATTATCAGGTTTTGGGTTCGACTGTTTCATATGCCTCTTCTATCCTTGGAATGTAATTTTTTTTGTGTTGAAAGGTAGATGATAAAACCATCTATTTTAGAATGTATGAAGTGCCAATTTCCCAGTTCCAGAGAAACGTTAAACAGTCTTCCCCATTTTCATGCAGCTATTGAATGAGTAATTCACTATGCTATTGTTTCGATTTGTACTTGTAACGGACACTGTTCTTCTACACTGTTTAAACTTCAATGTAATTGGTAAAAACCTACCATGTTTTTCTTTTACTTGCTATTCCTAAGTGTTCAAGTTGTATGTTAGGGCCATAGTGATTAGAAATCTGGAAAAAACCATTTTTGAAACTTCTTAGATATGCAATCCTCCTTCCATTATGAAATATTTTGATTTTTGAATGTGAGACCATTGGATTGTGTGTCTTCTATATTGTTTCTCTGTTGACATATTAATTAGATGTTTGTTGAAATGAACTCTCATGCTTATCAACATTGTGGAATGGTGGAAATTGACTAAATTCTATGCTGAAAATTTGCAGGTTCTCCTCCGAGGTCCAAAGAATGCTCGTGAGGCAGTGAAGCACTTCGGACCAGCTCCTGGCGTGCCACACAGCCACACCAAGCCCTATGTGCGGGCAAAGGGACGGAAATTTGAGAGGGCTAGAGGAAGAAGGAACAGCAAAGGCTTCAGGGTTTGAGTTTGTGATTACCCTGGAACAAAATGACTTGTCAATCTATTATCATGAAAATGAGAATTCTCAGTTTTTCTTATTTTGTTTTTCCATGGAACATTATTATAATTGGGGATATTTTGTAATTTTGTTTATCAAGGAAATTTTGGACTGATTAAAACGTTTTTTGTCCCTCTTCTAAATCTATATGGAGTATTTGTGGGTGCAATTACAGAATAAAATATAAAATAGACGATGTCGATCCCTACAGAAGCAGGAGTGAACTAGCAGTCACTTTCCTTGATATGCTCCCTTAGTACTCTCTACTTACTATATTCGTAAATGCTATGGATGAGAGAGAATGTATTTAAGCAAGTAGGAAGTAATTAAATCAACAATATGAGCTGGTCCATAGGTAAACAATAACGTAGAATCCCCACCTCCCATCTCCTCTTTCTGTAGACAGATCGTTTATGCTTAACAATTTTCTCGACATGTTTTAGATCCATGAGGGTTCTTAAAGTGAACTAAAATTGGTTGCTTGTCTAAACGAGTATCTTGGTCCCTATCATCCTATTTTCCCTTGCTGACAAGACCGAGGAATCGTGTTAATTTGAGTTTATTACTTTGGTTACGCCCTACTGGTGATGGATTGGGTCGGTAGGTGTTTTTCCAGGCTAGTGAGCTGACTTTATGGGTTGAAACTTTTTGCAAAGTGAATGTGAGTTGAAACTTTTCAAAGCTTTAATAAACATAAAAGGTTTTGTAATGAAGAAAACGAAAAGGCTTGTCCATTTAGTACGTCAGAGTCAAGAGAGTTGGAGAGTGAGAGAGAGTTAAGAGGTTTTTAATGGCAATGTTAGGTGATTAGTTACTCCTTTGTCTTTGCTTGACTAGTCTGTCCAGCAATCATTTTAAGGGAGAACTAGTACATAGGTGTATATATATACATTGTTATGGAATTGCCCACAGGTTGGTGATAGGTTTGTCTAGTGGCCATTTTGTCAGCCTTACAGTTCAAGCTATGTCAGGATCCTTTCTGGTAGAATTGTCAGTTCCTGAAATCCGTTAAGTGATTAGCTCCTTAGCTATGTAGGGGGCTTGGGCCTTACAACTCGTATGTGTTCATGGTCATGCAGGGCAGAGGCTTGATTTCATAAAAGTTTCAAGCTCGGTTGGGCCCAAATGGCCTATCTTACTTTTTAGAAATAATAAAAACTACTTTCTATTTAAACTTAAAAAGTATAAAAATATATTAATATTAATATAAAATATTTTTTATTCCTTTTAAATAGTAAAACAACCAGGGTTGACCCAGGTTACAAATATAAGCTCAAGTTGGCCCATCAACTAATTACTCTTCAAAGAATAAATAACTTTTAATTTTAAAATTGAAAATACCAAAAAAAAATATAATTTTAAAATTTTTCTATGATTTTTTAATATGGATTTTTTTAAATGATGCTCTTTTTTTTATTATGTATTTCTATAAACATCAGATTAATAAAAACTATTGAGTGATTTTAATGATTGGGTATCCAATGAATACGATAAAATAAATTTGTTTTAAACCATAGTTTTTCTTTGCTACTCATTTAATAATGTAGTTGGATTGGAACAGGGGAGAGAAATGTATATAAGCTAGAATATGGGAAACATTCCACAGAAGAAGAAGAAGAAGTCTCTGCTACTAAAATATTAGCTTACACATGCCAATACACGAGTCATTAAAATAGTTTACCATGAAAATAATATAGAGGCCTTTGTTAAAAAGAATTTATCATTGTGCATTAAACTAATAAGCAAATTAATTTTTATTAAAAATTTCATCTATTTATACAGTTAAAAACTAGCATGATGAACAAAATAACCATACATTATCACATAATACGCCACGATACCTTATATTAATATGTATGGATCTATTTTTAATAATAGAAATTAATAAATTTTTTTAAAAATGACTAATTTATTTTTGATTTAACGAATGAAAATTAATTTATCTATTTTTAGTAGAAAAAACAAAATATAATTCATCTACTGATATAAACAGCTTACTTCTCGAGCAAATATGAAATGGCACAAGTATACACTTTTGTGGATCCACAATGTGTGTATTTTTCCAACTTGCAAATATAAAATAGTAGCTCATTTTAACTTTTAGTGTTGTGTCGTTTTGTGGATGCCTAGAATTTGTTTTGCATGTTTGGAACTTGGGATTAGAGGTGTGCATAGTGGGGTTTGGTTTATCTAAAAATTTAAGCTTATTTGTTAGGCCCAAGCCTGGCTTGAAAAATAAGTCTAATATTTTGTTCAAGCTTGATTCAGATAAAAATATTAAAATTTGAGTCTAACCTTGTCCGTCCATATTACTTTTTATATTATTTTTATATTATTTTAAAATATATATAATACATTAAAATATTAAAAATATCAAAATAAATAATTTTAACAAATTAAAAATAAATTTTAAAAAATATGTATACTCAAATAATACTAAATTAGATGTAACTTAATAAGTAAATGTCTCTAAAATAATAACAAAATTAATGATGTCTTTAAAATAATAACAAAATTAACAATAAAATAAGTTTTATACAATATTTAAACAATAACAATAAAATAGTAACAACATAATAGTAAAATGATAGCAAAATAGAGAGAAAATAATAAGAAAATACTATTAAAAAATAAATTTTTTTTATCATTTAGTAAATTCGGGCTTAGGCCAAAAATACCTTACCTAAGGCCTTACCCATTTTTAAACGGATATTTTTTTTTGTCTAAACTTATTTTTTGAGCCTCTATTTTTATCTAAACCTTATCATATTTCGGACGAGTCTTCGGACCGAATCCATGAACAAGTCTAACTTGAGATGGTATCAAATGAGTTAATATTTGGAGCGGTCAAGTCAACAAGTTGATGTTGTCTTTTTCACTTTTTCCTTTTTATTTGTAGATAATGTAACGATTATAATGAATTTCAAAATTATTATTATTTTGTTTTGGTTTATATGCTCAGCTTGATAAAGTTGATAGGCTTAGGCCGTAATATTTATTATGAAGTAATTGGTGAGCGCAGACTCGTTGGGCTAACTTCAAATTGGGGAGCGGACCTTAATGTATAGCGATGACCATAGTGCTATATATCCAATTGGATTCATTGAAACCAAATTCACGACTCGCCCCTGTCTATATAATCTTTTTTGACACGTGCCCTTACCTAATTTTTCAGACTAAATTTCAATTCTGTTTTATTATATCAAATTTCTCTAAAATAATTTAATAATCAATCGAATACGAGCAATCAATTGCACCCTCAAAAAACCCAGATACATGTCTATTAACTTCATCACGTGGTGCGCTAAAATTGTGAAATATGGTAATTTCTGTTAAGATTGTGCCACGTGCAAAGTTAATGGGCAATATGGGGCTTACATGAAAATTGATTTTTTGATAACTTAATTAGTTACTTATATTCGATTAAAGAGTTCAATTACGTGTTATTTTTCACGAGAATTTTTTAGATAATAAACTCTTTGTTTTAAATTATGTAAAAACAATCAAATTTCAATTTCGGTGCTTATACAATGTTCAAATTTAATATTAAATCTTTATATTTTAATTTTCAATATAATTTGGTACATCAATATTAGCTTAGATATTTTAACCGATTAAAATTTAATGTAAATTTTAAAATTATTAACAATATTAAAATTTTTATTCAATTCAAATTCATTATAATACCAATTTTTTATATGATTATTAAGTAGATACTTTTTAAATTTTAAAATATCACATTAACAAATTTTAACTATTATACCCCTGGGCCGGCCATAACATAAACAGATGTATATCAATACACTTACTAAAAATATTCAATATACTTCTTATATATTAACAAAAAAGTAACGTGAGGACACGTCAATAGCTGCATTTAAAAGATGTTGAAAGTGAAATTGTCAATTTAATAACTTTCATCTTTCACATTTATGAATTATATTAATATATCTGACCCAAGTTAAATATGGAACCTACTTTTTCCCCATAAATTCAACTTTACCACAATATATATATCAAAAACTGTAATTATTGTTTCTCCACAATCATAATTCCAATTTCCAAATACAATACTACATTTTAATAATTATTTATAGATGTAAATGCGAATAAGTTTACAAAAACATTTTATATATATTTATACGAAATGAATTTTAAATTTAAAATATTTAAAAATTAAACCAAATCCTCATTCATTATTTTATTTGTTTTAAAATTAGAAAACCTTCATTTACAGGAAAATGGGAGGACATTTAGAAATATATTATATATGTATGATTCATCAGAGTGGGAGTATATTACTCCTTACTAAATAAGATTATAAGTAGAGGCTTTTGGGGCGAATTAAATTTTAATTTTTAGTAGTTTATATTTTATAATTTTAAAGTATTACATTAAAATCTTATCATTTTAAGAAGGTCAAAGTAAAATTTTATCTTTATTAATTTTAAATTTTAAATTTTTTTTTAAAAAGCTTAATTGAACAATCTTCATTTTAAGAGAACCAACACCCTAAATATGCCACTAATTATAAGTTTATCATTTATAAATAAACTAATTGCACAATCTTTTAACATGCTTTATAAATTCAAATTATAATGAGTTTAATTATAATCTAACAAACAAGAAGTCAAACTCATTAGATTTTTTTTTTTACAAAGTCAAAACTTTTTCATTAAAAACTGAGATTTAATTGTATTTTTTAATAAGAGGTACAACTATTGATTCATAATTAAATTACTTTAAGTAAAACTGTAAACTCTAAACAAAGTCCACACACGTTATAGGCTTTAAGGAAGAATAAAATATTTTTAATTTTTTGTTTAAATTCAATTCGGATAAAAATATTAAAATTGAATTTGATCTGGTCCAGATTATATTAATTTTTATTTTATTTTTATAATTTTTAAAAATATAATACACCAAATCGCTAAAAATATTAAAATAAATAGTTCTCAATAAATTGAAAACAAAATTTTAAAAAAATTTATACTTAAATAACATTAAGATAAATACAACTTAACAAGTAAATATTTATAAAATAGTAGCAAAATTAATAATAAAATATATGTTATATAATATCTAAATATTAATAACAAAATAATAATAACATGATAACAAAATAGTAGTAAAAAGTATAAAAACAATAATAAAATATCAAAAAATAATAACAAAATAGTAGGTTTTTTATTATTACAAATTCGAGTTGGACAAAAAAAAATTTACCCGATCATTTTTTTAAATACAGGACATTACAAAGACGGAATTAGAAAGCGGATGGCCTGATACAAAGATAAATAAATAAAACCTCCCTCAGCTTTAACAACAACATCAAAAGCCAAAAATTAAATCCCCCAAAAAATAAAATATCTAAGATCAAGAAATCCAAACCCCGTCAATGACCAAACTCAGCAATCACAGGAGTAAATAGCAATAGCAAGGAACCTTCCTTTTTCCCTTTCCCTTCTCTTCTCTCCATAAAAACCCTCCCGCACCATTCCATCCTTTCTTCTCCACCTCTCATACCTTCATTTTCTTTTCTTCCATGGATAACTACACTGATTTTCAAACCAAACACATTAATTATGCTCTCAATGGCAAAGTAATGCTCTGCACTGGTGTCCTCCTTTTCATAGTCTTGTTCATCGTCCTCTGCTTCCATAACTACGCTCCTTTCTTCTTCGGGAACCGCCGTCGCCGCTACCTCCGCCGGCGTCGTGCTCAGCACTTGCTCTCCATTTCCGCCACCATTACTCCTCCACCCTCCGCTGCTGCTGCTTCCGAAGGTTTGGACCTTTCTGTCATTAAAACAATCCCCACCCTTATTTACTCTGACATAGCCAAGGCCAGCGATTTCACTCCACTTACTTGCGCCGTTTGCTTGTCCGAGTTCGAAAACGACGAGAAAGCCCGCGTTTTGCCCAATTGCAACCATGCCTTCCACGTTGACTGCATCGACATGTGGTTTTATACTCACTCTAACTGCCCACTGTGTAGAGCTCCAGTCCGAGTTGATGTTCCGGTCAACCCACCTAAAACATTAGAGCAGGCTGCCGTTATGGTAGCTGAACCAGCCGGTTCTGAGCCTCCTATTACAGATATTGAAATGAGCAGCCCTTCTGCTACTGCTTCTTCTTCTTCATCGTCGTCGTCGTCGTCATTGAAAACGGAGAGTTGCCCCATGAAAAGACTAGAGCTAGTGGGGGTGGGAATTCTAGTGGAGGTCCCGCCCGGAGAAAATAGATTAACGGGTGGTGCGGATGCGGGTTCGGGTAACCGGATTCTGAGCCTAAAGAGAATTTGGAGCGCATAACAATAATAATAGGACAGGAAGTAGTAAAATCACTGTAAACTGTAGATATTTGCATTTAGTCGCAGAAGGCTTTAGTAGTCAGATATGTGTGGCCGGAGAGAAAGCGGGAAACAACAGGTGGTGTTAGCAAAGACGGTATTGTTTTTGTAAACGTGGCGATCATTCATTGCGAAGCTTGGACAACTCTACCTCTGAATCTCCTACACCTTCAATTTGATGTCACATCGGCACTGTTTCTGTCCTGGCTTATAACATAAATAGGAGAAATTACTTTGACTTCAAACTAGCGAATCTGGACAGTGATTTTATATGTAAGTGTAAATATAATCCCAACGACTACTAGTTTATATATTTTATTTTAGTAGAGAAAAGGTGCATTCTTTATAATTGTTTTATTCATTGAAGAATTATGAACCGATACAATACAGGTAGGTCGCTGTGTCTAAAGAAGCATATTTGGCAAGCTTATGAGCTGGTTCATCAGAAATTATTACATACCCTAATATATTTTATTTTGATTAATGTTTATTTTGAAGAATGGTAAATTAATCTATCCTTGGCTTCTGTTTTGTCAAGTTATGGCCTTGGGTCCCCTGATGTATTCATTCTTCTAACTTCTTTTACTTTTTTCCCCTTAAAAACAACATTTAAAACCTTGCAATTGTGGTTAAGTGTATTTATGAACTATTCAAAATTTTCGTCATATAAAATTCTGGCTTAACATGTAGATCCAACCTTAAATTTGACAAATTTTCTCATCTTTAGATTTATTTTGTGATCATATTAACTTTTAAAGTTATGAACTGTTATACAAATCAATCCCTAAAACAAACGAAATATGAGTAGGTAGAATTGACGAATAGCATAAAAACATTGATATTAGAAATTATAATTTAGTGGTAAAATTATTTTAATTTATAAGATTATAATTTATTTTAATTACAAATATAAATTAAATGCATATGAGATTAGAAAGTAATTTTTTTTTACACGTATCACTATGCTATTCTTTAATTCTGTCAACCGGCTTAAAATAAAAATGTTGCTTGTCTTAAGGGCTGATTTGTGTAACAGTTGGCAACTTTAAAGACCAATATTATAAAAAAGAAAGTCTAGGGATTGTGGGCTAATCAATTTTCAAAAAATAAAAATTGAATATAATAAGTAAGTAGATAAAATGTGAAAAATATTAAATTAGACTTTATCTTTCAAAATCTTATTTTCTCATCCTATTAAAAATTAAAATATTTAAATGTCATATTTTAACTTTTATTTAAAACTATTCAAAATAAAATAATTAATATGGTATTAATAAAATTAGAATTATGAAATAAGAAATATTCAAAAATAAAAATTTACTATTGTCAAATTAAAAAGATTTAATATTGAAAATTCCTTACTTAATATTTAACACTTAAAATTTAAATTTGTTAGACACCTAGTTAATAATGAATCAATAAATCACTCAACAATACGAATTGACTTTGGCAAATTGACTTTTTAGTTGTTGAATGAATTGACATGATAATTAATTTTAAAATTGTCAACCCAAGTTTAGGTATTTTCAATTATTACGTGTACTTCTAATCAACATGTGTTTAACTTATGGAGTAGTTTATTTTATTTTCAGAAATAAAAACTTTGTAAAACATCCAAGCAAGCACCAAGATGTTAGCCTCCTCTATTAACATCAACCATATAATTAATAAAAATGAAGTGAGAAAAGAGAGAGATATATATCCCACTTAATTATAAGATAAAGTTACTCTAACGACGCTATGAAATAAAAAGTTATTGCTTTACTACTATTAATAATCAGATTCGATTATGATTTTCAGCCAAAAAAGAATTTTAGAAAGTGCAAACTCAATAGCTAATTTAGGCTTCAACCATAAAAGAGAATGACCAGAAAGTTTTTTTTTTTTTGATAAAATTACCATCCAAATTTCAGATTAAAGCTGCAAAATTTGTCGACCCTTCAGCCGTAATACTAGCCGCATCTAAGTTGCATTTTAATTGACTATCAGTAGGCACTAGCTCGTCTCATGGTATTAGTGCTCATCACTCCATCAAAAATGCCTGACGCATTTCTCCAACTTTGCAGAAATGAGGCATATGCAAACAATGGTGCAGCCATATTGTCATATTGATACCTCACAAAAAATTTCAAAAATAAATATTATTTTCAAACTTTTAAATTTTTTATATAATTAATGTATTAATTCAAAAAAATTAATTTTTTTTTCTTCTTTAAAATTTTTTAACGCTCGAACTATTGGGACCACTTATCTTGTATAGATTAAATGTTCCTCATTCACGTATTGTATATATATTCGTTCTCCAAATATGATAACTTATATTAAACTAAAGACATGTCTAGAATAACTTAGGTTTACAATACTCCAATAGTTCAAAAGAAACATATTATTGTTATTTATCGAGTAGTTAAAAGTTAAAAATTTTCTCATGTTTTCATATCAACCAGAGGTGAGCATGGGTTGGCTGACTACTGAAGGCCCGCCAAATGTGGGAGGTTTGGGCAAAAATATAGGCCGAAAAATGGGCTTGGACAAAAAATAAGGCCCGTTTAAAAATGGGCGGGCTCGTAAAAGTATTTTGGCGGGCACTCAATTTTTACCCAATTTATTAAAGGAAAAAATATTTTTAAATATTATTTTCTTATTGTTTTCTCTTTATTTTGTTACCATTTTACTATTATGTTTCTATTATTTTGTTGTTATTGTTTAGATATTATATAAAACTTATTTTATTGTTAATTTTGTTATTATTTTAAAGACATTTGCTAATTTTATTATTATTTTAGAGGCATTTGATTGTTAAGTTGCATCTATTTTAGTGTTATTTAAGTCTACATATTTTTAAAATTTATTTTCAATTTGTTCAAAAATATTTATATTGATTTTTAAATATTTTGATGTATTATATATATTTAAAATTATATAAAATAATAGAAAAATTAATATGGACGGGTCAGCTGGGTTTTAGTATATTTATATGGGCCGGGCTTGGGCAAAATTTTAGGCCTATTTTTTGGGCCCGGCCCGGCCCGAGCCCAATGAACGGGCCTAAATTTTTAGTTGGGCCCAACCCGAACCCGGCCCGGCCCGGCCCATGCTCACCTCTAATATCAACGTGACTTGATTATTTTTCAAAAAAAGAAGAAGCTACACTTGCTTAATATTCATAATCCACCTATATCAATACTAGTTTATATAAATCAAAGACTCTAAGACATTTCCTACATGACACTTGTTCATTGTTTTTCTTTTATTGTCGTTATAAGAAGGTGGTCAAATTTTATTTATGATCCTCTACTATAATCACAATTGGGATTTAATTTTTATATTTTAGATCTATTTTTACAATGAAATTAGTAAAATAACATAGAATAAGACATTAATGACATACTCCATCATCACCTTTTCTTGCCATATAACTTGCCCTATAAAATCTTGCACAAACCCACACATAAAGAGACAGCCACAACACAATCATGCCATCAAGCTCTAGCAGTAACGATGTGGAAGCATCTTTTAGGAAAAATAGTTATGAATTCATCAATTATATTTGGAAAAGTAGAAGGATGATAAGATAATTAAGCTTAATTTGTCATCTGGACAGATTAACATCCTTGCCACAGGTGGAGAGTATTCTGAAATTCCAACCGGTGATTTCTTCTCGATGAGCATGTCTATTTTATAAAGTGGAATCTAAAAAATGATTAATATATATTCATTGCCGATTATGAGCTCATCTTCAGTCAGCACCTCCAGCTTTGAATGATTATAGTACTATAATTAACTTTATTTATTTTTAATGGTAAATTATAAAAAATAGTCACTTTTGTTTGTTTCAGATTATATTTTAGTCACTTATATTATCGTTTTGTTACGAAGTGATCATTCTACCGTTAAACTCCATTATCTCCCTAACGGCAATTCAAATAGGTTTTAAATGCCAATTTGGATGTCTAGTTGCTGGGATGAAAATAGGTTTTTAATTAAATAAATTTAATTTAGACTGTCATGTAGGACATTCAAGTTGGCATTTAAAACCCATTTGGACTGCCGCTTAGGACCTCCGTTAGGAAGGTAACGAGCTTAATGTTAGAATGACCACTTCGTAACAAAACAATAACGTAAGTGACCAAAACGTAACATTTCAAACATTAATGACTAAAATGTAATCTGAAGCAAACAAAAGTGACTATTTTTTATAATTTATCCTATTTTTAATTATAATATAGGAATTAAATAAATGATAAGAAAAATTTGAAAAATAATTAATATTTATAGTTTCTTGCTTAGCATTTAAATGCCAATTCGTACATTGAATGACACACACTCTTTTTTTTTTTTCATTTTAATGCCAATCACATAAATATAATACAAATAATTATTCCTTCCTGTTTTTGGAAACTTGGCGTTGATTTTTATTTAAAGATTGCTGGAATGTTGAATTATTTAGTTCTGCATAATATAATCTTGCTTACAATTTGAATATGATTCAATAATTATCAATCATGTTCAAAATTTTATTAATATCCTAACTTGGACCCTATATTTTAGCTCGTTTTGATAGTCGGTTGATATTTTTAATTAATTAAAATTTATTACTATTATAAAGTAATACAAATTGAATCAATATAAGAAAAATAAGGGTTTTTTTTTTCGATACAAAATTTGAAGGTTTTTTTGGTAAATAATAAAATATTACCGAACGTTAAACTGTATTAGTTTTGATCTTCCGCCATTAATGTATGCATCGCATTATGTATATCATCTTCTAGTAGATTTTTTACATATTCTGGTGGATCTATATGGATAATTAAGTGTTTCATTTCGCCTCTAGTCTCTTTAGTAATATGATCAATTGCTCTGTTATTATCCCTCAAGATCTGACGGAATGACACATCCCAATCTTTAAAGCACCACTCATATACTTTATGAACTTAACAATATTTACTATTCACAGCTAAACCGTTTTGGATAACTAAGACTAGAGGTGTTCATGGGCCGGGCCGGACCGGGCTCAACTAAAAATATAGGCTCATTCATCGGGCTAGGGTCAGGCCGGGCTCAAAAAATGGGCCTAAGTTTTTCTCAAGCCCGGTCCATATCAAAAATGCTAAAACTCGGGCCCGGCCCGGCCCGTCCGTATTAAAATTTTATATTATTTTATATAATTTTTAAATATATATAATACATCAAAAATACTAAAAAAATAAAAATAAATATTTTCAACAAATTGAAAATAAATTTTAAAAAATATGTAGACTTAAATAACACTAAGATAGATATAACTTAACAAGCAAATACCTCTAAAATAATAATAAAATTAACAAATACCTTTAAAATAATAACAAAATTAACAATAAAATAAGTTTTATACAATATTCAATCAATAACAACAAAATAGTAGCAACATAATAGTAATATGGTAGCAAAATAGGGAGAAAACAACAAGAAAATAATATTCAAAAATAAAAAAAAAATAGCATATTTTTTTTTGTCATTTATTGAATTCGGGCCGGGTCCAGGCCAAAAATATATTGCTCGAGGCCCAGCCCATTTTTAAACAGGCCTTTTTTTTGTCCAAGCCTATTTTTCGGGCTTATATTTTTGTCCAAATCCTTCCAAATTTTGATCGGGTCTTCGGGCTGGGCTGAGCCTCCCAGCCCATAAACACCTCTAACTAAGACATTGTGGTTTTCAATTTCCACTTTTAAGTTCATTCAACAATAATATTGAGTTTACATATAATTTGGTAATAAATCAATAACATGCGAGTATTTACTTATTAGATTCCGATTTAATTTTTTGAAATTTTGACTTATTTTATTATTAAAAGTTATTAATTTTATCTCGTGCGTGGTTGTTTGTAATTTAAATTTTAATAAGGTATTTTTATTTAGTAGTTTAAAACTTTTATTAGAAAAAGCGATAAATATTAAAATTACACATAAGTTTTGTTACAATTTGTAATGTTATACATCAACTTTAATTTGGTGCATTTATATATATCAAACTTCAATTTTGGTTTAATTTTCACATTTCACTGACTTCATTATTTATATAACACAATTTTCATTAAATCATGTGTAAATTGCTGACATAACATTTTATTAAGTTAAAAACAAACAAATAAATTTAAATTATTTTCAATTAGATTTAAAAATAAACACATTTGGGAAAAGGGTTTCTTATTTTCTATTTAAATTTGTTTGTTTGTTTTTAGTATATGAATTTTCAATTAAAATTTAATGTTTTTATTTTAAATAAATTTAATTACCACAAGCTACATTTTGATTGATTGAATGTGGCACATGGCATAATCTAATTGGTGTCATATGTTAACTGATTTTTAACATCATTACCTATCTAGAATATTGAGCTTTAACCAAAAAACGAAATGATAATTTAAATAGCAAAAATGAATGCCATAGCCTTACTAACTTCATGTAAAATGGCCGTTTGCCGTTATTTAATGATGACTTAAATGCCATCTTCTTCCTCTTGAAAAAAGGAAGCATTCTTCGTTTTTTTTTTCTTTTAATTCTTGGGAGGCCATTGAAAGTATTATGCAATTCTTTTTGTTCTTTTTAAATGGCGATTCGCCATTTACGTACCTTCCCTGGAAGTTAAAATTCCTTTTATACATGAATAAAGATGTGCCCTTATGGGCATCTGTTCCTACACACACTACTGAACAATGTGAGAGCATTTCTCAAACCGTGGATGGAGCTATATATTCGGTTTAATAAAAATCTATTAGGATGAAAAAGTTGACTTAAAAATTATAGATGAGATCTTGAATATTATATATATTTTAAATATATTGAACTTGTATATGCTTAAAAGAGAATTTTACCAAAAAGAAGAAGCAAGAATATCCAAATTGTAATAGTTAATTTGAATAGCTTATGCATTTACACATTTATTACATCATAAAACCAATGACAAGAGAAAGAAAATAAAGGACATATATATATATATAATATCATATGATAAACTAATTGCTTATATTAAAGTTGCATTATAAGGAACTCCTGTATCTGGCAACCAATCGTCTCCCAACAAAAAAGACGACACCGTAAAGTTAATAGCATCGGTAGCATTAATCACATGGTAACCAGGCCATGTGACCCTATTCGAAGTGTTTGATCCAAGTCCATTATTGTCATACTCAGCATAGTACAATGTACTCAAGGCAAAATCTCCATCCCATTCTCTCCATCCGGCGGGGTCTATTAAATTGTCCATGAAACTTTGCATGTATACTGTCCTTGAATACTCTTTCCATGGTCTCCCCAAATATGTTTTGAAGCTTGTATTGCTCGAGGCCAGATCATCAGCAGCCATGATATTGCAGTTGTGAATTGATGTGCCAGTGTTTTGGTTCGGATCGGTTCGCCCTTGTGCGGTGATAGCATTGAATTGGCCGCTCATTGGTTGTCGAGGATATATGTTGCAATTCTGCAAAACAACGGCAGCGTTTCCAAATATGAAATCAACGGTGCCATAGATGTCACATTCTCTATAGAATTGCCTCATGGAATGAGTGTATAAGGTATCTTGGTATCCTTCGAAGCTGCAACTATAAAATGCTGACAAATCGGCCCCACTTCGAAGTGCGACAGCCTGATGCTTGATTGCTCCAGCAGTATTTTGGAAAGTTATATTTACCGCAACGAAGTTTGAAGCCACCACAGCTATAAAATTAATCATAAATGATCAAAATTAAGCTGATAAACATTATGCAAATTCACATGTAGTTTTTGAATAACTTACCGAAAGTTGCAGAGTTAAAGGTTGTCCACCCGTCAACAACACTGCGGTTTCCAGTGATAATTGTCTGATTAATTCCGTCACCGATCATCATCAAGTATTTTTTGTTCTTAGGAATGGAAACGTACTCTTGATAAACACCGGCAGGGATGTAAATCAAGAAGTAACCATTTACACCATTCGTGTTGTTTGGTGCTGCTGATATAGCGTCGTTGATGGTAGTGAAATTTCCACTACCGTCTTGGCTCACTGTCACGATGTTACTGATTAATACTTCATTATCAGAACCACTTGTTTGAAGAAGCTTTCTTTGGCCTAGAGACTCATAAATTGTTGACAGAGTCTGACTAGACAATTTCATTAGCAAACGCCTATGTTTGAAACCTATCTGCTTACTACTAGGATGCCGTGAGGCTGATTTTTTCTCCTTAGGAGCCCATCCCATTGTAAAAAGAGCGAGAGAAACACTGTAAAGCTTTGTGTCATTAGACATAGGAACTGTGATGTTTTCCCTTATGCCTCGAGCTGAAGCAGTGGATTGTATGCCGTCGAAACAGGTTTGCTGGTTAGTTAAAATAGCACTAAGAAAAGTTTGTACATCCTCAGCTTCCACGGGGGGTAGAGTTTCACTAGTGCCATTGACGGTTTTAATGGAGCTCGAAAGGAAACCCATGCTCAAGCTAGCTAGATAGCAGCAGTCCTCTAAAGCACGAATGGCGGATATTGATAATGAGGACCGGTATTTATGTAGATACTCATTGACTAAGTCCAGGAATTTTCGAGACTGTGACAGAGATTTGCGAATTGAGAAACGACCGTAGCCATAGACATTGGTGGTTCGATTAGGGAGCACCGATTTGCAATAGGAAGGGTATGGAGTGGAGTCGCAAATGGTCCCCGGTGAGACAGGGTCAGATGGGGAAGCATCTGCAAGAGAAGGAGAGAGAAAGAAGAAAGATATTGTTAGAAGGTACAAGAGCATGGAAGCCATAGCTTTTGGAAAGATGGTTCCTGGGGTTTGGTGAATTTAAAGAGAAGGTATGTTGATTCTATTTCTAGCACGACACCTTCATCTTAACGAGGATAAACGATAATTCATTTGTAAATTGAAGTAAACTGCTAAGACTTTTGGATTCTAATCCATGATTAGGGAAGCCAAGCAAGCAAGGGTTCCAATGACATTAACGTAATTTACAAGTTGGTTTTTGCTTATATTAAAGAAAGAAAACTCATGGTGCATGCCAGGACTTTGTTCAAAGCACTTGGGATCGAGTTTTTTTCGGAAACAATGAACCTTCCCCAAACTATAAAATTAGGTCCATCTATTTCCCACTTGTCCTTTAATATAAACTATCAATATTCTAAAGTTGAAATTTATAATATGGTTTACTTTTTCAATTATACCATTTTTAAAAGGTTACAAATCTTACAATATTTTTTAATAAATAAATGTAATATATTTCAATTCATAAATACAATCAAATCTGTACATTAGATAAGATAAGAAACTGATTATGGCTCATAATCACGTGTAAATATGCATACATACTTATTTTAGACGAAGAAAGTTTTGTTTGTAGATATGCTAAAACTCTGAAAGAATAACTCATTATGATCAGTTTTTATTTATTTTGAGCAATACCATATACTACATTAATTAAATTATTTATTTCATTCATAACAAAAATTAAAAAAAAAAAATTTGTTGCATTTGAGAGTATGAGAATTTCAACGCTCCAAATAAGGTACATCTAGTGTTACGGTCGCGGATTCAAGCCCGTGATGATGTCATGAAAATTAACTAATCAAATGGGATTCATTTAATCTACTTGAATTGGCTCGATTAATGGAATAATGGCTAAACCGATCTACTTGAAGCATAGATGACCCAATGAAACACCCTAATTACCAGTGTACTTGTTGTAAATCTTAACGGATAAAAATATATAGAGTTTAAATTCCTTAGGAGTCTTATTTTGTGGATAGACACAAATTTTAACTGTTGATGTAATTCGATTAATTCTATTAGATCTTGGGGAGCTCAATTACAAATAAATATATTCCCCTCATTTATAGTCATTCAGTTGAAAACATTTAAAGTAATAAAATACTTTTTAGAGCATTTACTTAAACATGTGGTTGCACTATTTTTCTTGTGACTAACAGAAGTTATGATAAAGGGTCCTGGTCTCAAAGAGATGTAACATTACAAGCTATTCGTGGAAGTGGTATATTATTAAGTTTCGTACGAGATGTAACCTTTATGCCACATAATGGTTGTAGACCCCCTAAAAAAAGAAATGTGTAGAAATGAACACTAAAGAGATTTTAAGATAAATAAATGATTCAATGATTTGATCAAATAAAATAATATTACTATGGTTCAAGATAAAGTAAAAGTCTTTACTTCGATTCGGATACAACAATGAAAGTGTGTTGAATCAAGAACAAATAGCAAGCACCTTTATTATGGACACTTTATTCTGCCTCCACTTATGAAAGGCCGAGCCGACATAATACGAAGCAAAGAGCTTTACTTGGAGAACTAGAATGAGCATGTATTACATGTGCAAAATCTGAGAAAATACCACACGAATAATCTACCATAGTAGGTATTCAAGAATCAATGTATGAAATTTTAATGAATTTGAAAGAAATTATATTGAGAGGGAATTTATATGTCTCTTTTGAGCTTTTTTTCGCTTGGCTTCAATGTTTTTGAGAATTTCTATGAGAAATCTCATTTTCCAAAGTAAAGCTAATTTAGACATATTTGAATCTAAAAAATTACCAAAGACTATACGGTTTACCATAACACTAGTACTAGAGAAATGATCATATGAAACTATGATTTCACGTCATTTCTATTCATTTCCAATAGGAGAATGACAAATCGGATCTTTCCTCCTGAAAAAATTCAGATCTAACTAGAAATGTTAAAAATCAATAGGAAAAAGTTGATTTGTCATTTTCCTATCGGAAAAAGATAAAAGTGATGTGAAATCACAATTTCATACAATCTCTTCTTCTAGTATTAAATACAAATCCTACATCTCACTCCAAATGAAAGTCTTAATTTAAAAAATTAGGTTATTCACGAATTTTAAAATAGATAAATAAGTTTGACGTTTATTGCATATTAAAATTCAATTTGCATGTAAATACTAACATTATATTTTTAGTAAATAAAACTATAAAATCTAATAAATCAAAACAAATAAACTCAAATCTTGTCAATCAGTTTTGCACAAAATTTTATTCTCTGAATTTTTTAAATTTAAAATTTTAATTAAAACTGAAATGATAATAATTAAATTTATATGATTAAATTATGTTATTAGTATTATATTATACGTATCTTAATAGATTTGAGTTCTACTTGGCGTTGCTTTTGTGGGGATAAAACTATTTTTAACTCCAAAAGCAATACGAAAATTTGATTTCAAAATTGAAAGTGTTTTTCTATTCAAACTCAAAAGCTGAAATCTAAGTGTGTTTTTTTACTTATTTTGAAGTAAAATTATCAAAATCTCCTTAATTATATTAACTATTTAAAAAGTTAGATTAGTTTATATTTCATATATCATTATACTAAATTATTTAAATATCATTTATTATTATCTTTATTTCTTAAAATATTTCATGTATCATTAATTTTACAAAAAATTATATTAATTACTTAAAAGATGGTTAAAATGTATATTTTACCTATCATTATATTAAATTATTTAAAATTATCTAAATTAATTTATTTTCATTTTTAATATTATGTCTAAAATGGATATTTTAACTTTCTATCTCAAATTTTGACAATAATGTTAAACACTTCAAATTATAAATCATACTTTTTCCCGTACTTTTTAAAAACATTTTTCAACGGCAACAATAATTCCAAATTAGTCCTTAGTCAATATTCTTTAATTAGATTATTCTTAGTCTATATGTTTTTAAATTTTAAATTTTAAATTTTTAATTTTGACGCAATCAATTGTCTTTAAATTAATTAATTAATTTTTTTGTAAGTAGTATGTAAAAATAACAAGTTGACATTACATATGATAATATATTTATTACATTAAAATTAACACAATTTATTTAGTTTAATAATTACTGTTTAGGAAAGATTAAAAATTTGAAATTCAAAAAATATAAAGATTAAAATATTAAAATTAAATCTATAACTTAAACATGAATTAAAGTACATGCATGGCTCCTATTTCTCCTACACTCTTAGTTGTTTATGTTTTAATTAATTGCATTTTTTTATTGCATTTGCATGTATCACCTTCCCTAGATGTGGGCATCACTTAGATTTGCCCAATGGCTGAGTAGCCTGTCTGGCCCAGTAGGTCCAATTTAATTAGAGTTGATTTAGATAAAAAAATTTGTATGTGAAATTGGTTCAATTCAACTCGAATTCAATTTAAATAATAAAATAAAATTTAAATTTAATTATAAAAAATATATAAAATAAATATTTTTAATATTTTATTTTTTAGATAGTGAAATAGATTTTTTGAACAGTCCGTTTCAACTTGAATTTAAAAATTTTTAAAATTAAACTTCAACCGAATCTATGAACATGTCACCTATATTTTTATTATTAAGTATTCTTGAAATTAATTGAGATGTTGGAGTTGAAATTTTGTTTTTATGAAATATATTTTGTTGGGTAGATTTTTAAAATAGTTTTACATAAATTGTGTAAAAGGATAAACTAGATGGAATATACTAATTAATGTTTCTCAGTTGCACTTTTCTATGCTATTGTTTTAGTTTGCTTGGGTTATGTAATGACCTAAAATTCATTGGCATCGAAAAAGTGTGTTATCGAGTCTCCGTCTTAGTAAATCAAGTTAGTAAATAATTATTAGGAGTAATTATGAGTCTAATAGTGTGTTCAATTAGATTTTTTATTTAGTGAATTTAACTTAATTTAAAGTAATTAAGAAAAAGATCAAATTGAAAAAAAGTGAAATTCTAATTATAGATTAAAAGAAAGTAAAAAGGGCTAAAATGGTAATTAAGCCATTTATATGAAATGAGGCGGCATATATGCATTAAAATCTAAGATTTTATTTTTATATATAAATATTATATATAATTATTATAATTATTAACCATTATTATGGTTTTATATTATTATTATTATTATTATTAAATAAAGTAAATAGTAGACAATTGTATGGTAATAAAATATACATGTGTAAAAATTATATTTGTACATTTGTAAACTAAACACCTAAATTACTTATAATTTAAGTATGAAGATATTTTATAACTATTAATTTTATTAATTATATTATGAGATTTTTATATAATAAATAAATTAAAGACATGACAAGTGTATGATAATAAGGTACAAATGTAATAATATTTATGTGTACAATTGTAATAAATGTAAATGATATTAAAATAGAAATTTACTAATTATTATTATTAAGTTAAAAGATATTTATTAAATAAAATAATAAAACAATGAGATTTTTATTTGATAAACAAATTAAAAATGACAATTGTAATAAAATTATTGGTACAAATGTAGAAATATAGGTGTGACCAAATGTAAAATGAATATTGTTATTAAAATAGATATTTATTATAATCATTATATTATGTTAAAAAGTAAATAAAATATAAACAGAAACAAAAACAAAGAATAGAAACAGAATTGAAACGAGAAGCAGGGGAGAAAAAGAGAAAGAAAAAGGGAAAGAAAAATAAAAGAGAGAAATAGGGATTTGAAGTTTGAAACTTTAATTGGTAAGTTTAATCAAGTCCTTTTCTTATAAATTTGATGCTTTTGGAATTCTAGAGTGAAATACTCTTGGATTTAAGTTGAAATTTTGAAAGTTAATAGATTTTTGAGTAGGGTTTATGTTGAACAAATGATGGAATTGGGGGTTTATTTGATAGAAATTTAGATTGGAATTGAATAAAGGATTGAATTGTAAACTAAGCTATAAGTTTTGAGTTTTAGAGATTAAATTGAAATAAATTCGAAATTATGAAAATATGATAGAAATTAGATAGTTAAATGTGAGTTTGGCAAGAAATTGAGTAGCAAAAAGGTATGAATTGAGAAAGAAAAATAAATAGGTTTAGTTAGGATTAAATTGGAATTAAAGTAAAAGTTAGATAAAAATTTCAGCAATTAAATTGTATTGTGTTAATGATTGTGAAATTATTTTAATTGTTCGTAGCTAATATCGAGCCTGAATCATCGGCCCAAAAAGGAAAAGAAAAGATCGTCGATGATTAAATCCGAAGAGAATTCTGGTTTGTATCACTATAATTCAAACTTTATCATTATTATGTGTTTAATTTACTAATTATGTGTGGTAAGTACTTTAAGGTAAGTGTTTAGTAAAATGATAAATTTACGATTGGGTACTAAAATTGGGACTGATACTGAACTGAATTATGAAATACTGAATATTCTTTTTTTTATTGCATTGAACTGTGAAATTACTAAAGTAATAAATTACTGTAATACTGTGAAGCTGATTGAAATAAGAATTATAATTGATACTGAACTAAGATGGAAGTTGTACTGAAAAGTGAATTAAATACCCTATTAATTAGTCGGGCTAGTCGGATATAGTTGGCAGGCCATAGGATATGGAAGAGTACGGGTTTTTGCCACCATCGATCATGCACTTTTGTGTCAATCATCACATTATTACAATTCTGTTACCTATTCGATAATTTGTGTGTCGAATCGTTATCATATCTTAATGTGATTCAAAGACTTTGTGTGTTGAATATTGTTACTTATTATTGCTATCGTTCTCGATTCTTGTTTAGGTATCGTAGTAAGTTAAGGCACAATGTGTCGTCTTCGGTGTCTTGGTTAGAATTCGTGTATCTGCCAAGTTCGAGTCAAGTTAATAGGGATAAAGGAGATAAATTTACTGATAAAACTAAATTTGAATGATATGGCATATGTGAAAGATGAGAATTAAAATAAAGAAATAAGAATGGTATATATATAATCAAATGATAACATAAAAAGATTGAATTGTTCATTAGGTGATAATAATTGTAATGTAAAAGTATGTGTGTGATTTAATATATTTAATTTTAAATTGAATTATAGTGATACCACTAAGTATATGCATACTCATCATACGGTTGTTTCCGTGCGCAGGTTGTAGAAGTCAAATACTGAACCAACATCCAAAGCCAAACCGGACTTCAGTAAACTTTTGGTGATGTATATTTTCTTTGATAATGTGGCATGTACATAGGATGTGTATAAAGGTTATTATGTTTTGAATTTAAATGGTTAAAAATGTTATTATTACAAGTCTAAGAGTTATAATGAAAGAAGTTTATCCATTTCAATTTAATTAGTACAATGATAAATTTAAATTGATATTATATTGATTGAGTTTGATTAGAAGGTATTTAGAATAGAAAATGAGTATGTGAAATGAATTAGTTGAATTGGTTATGTTTGAAATGGATACGGTTTTAATTGCAGGGGGTTTTATGTGAAAATAAGCAAAAATGCTGTCGAAATTTATAAAAAAAATTAAAAATTTGGAGTACTTGAACGAGTTCCATTTCACTTTTAACACTTGCTTTAGACTTTGAGAGTTCATTATAGGGACTTAGTTATTAAATTATACTATGAATGTTATTTTATTTGTGAATTATTCGTAAGTTGTCTGATATGTCCGGTAATGCCTTGTAATCTTGTTCCAACGACGGGGTTAGGGTGTAACAGCCCAAATACGACCTTAATCGAAACAGTGGTTTCGGAACCACAAATCCGACTTAGAAATCTCGTAATATATATATATATTTGTATATATGATGTGCTATGTGTGTTAAATTGTGTGAATTTGATGGTTGATATGTTTGAATTAAGAGAAAGGATCTAATAGGTAAAATATAAAAGTGACATGTAATAGATTAAAAAGAGACTAATTTAAGTGTAGTATGAATACAAGAAGGGTTTGCATGTCAAATAGTCCAAAAATTTGAGTAGTGGATGACAATGATGGGAGAAATATGATTTAATAATTAAACTCATGTTAGTGGGAATTTAAATGAATATATTATATTGGAAATGATTAAGATTTAATAAAATAATATATTTTTATTTCATTCCATTTTATTTTCTCTCATCTTTCTCACCTCTCTCACGAAACAAAGAAAAGAAGAAGAAACCATTCTAAAACCTCCATGGCTGGACCTTGCATGTGTCTCTAAGGTGAGGTATCAAGCTCCATTTTTGATAATTTTTGCATGGTTATGTTAGTAATCCTGAATACTATCAATTTCATGTACAAATTTTGAGCCTAAAGCTCCTCCTAGATTCGGCTATGAGCAAGTTAGTTACTATGTCTTATTCATGTTTGATGAATAAACATTGATTTTGGTTAGTATATTAACATGTTAAATAGGGAAAATAGGTATGTGTTATGGCTTGGATATTTTGGGAAACAATTGGTTGGAAGCTAAATTGCTTGAACGAATGGCTTTATGAACTTAGGAAGTAAGGTATAAGGTTCGGCACTTAAGGGAATTAGTCAAAATTTCATGAAAATTTAGTGATTTTGTTTAGGGACTAAATTGCCAGAAAATTGAAAGTAAGGAGGGGTAAATTGCTATTAAACAATTTTATAAATATGGTTGGGAATGACTTATTTGTAGTAATGAAAGATGGAATTATATTAAAAATTGAATTGTATGAATTCTTTTAGTAATAAAGGGTATTCGGCCATGGGGAAATTGAATTATAAAATAGCATATTTGTTTGTGAATGGTATGTTTGAGACTTAATTGAATAGGGTGTGAAATTATAGGGGAAACACTACAACAAAACAGTCCTATAGCGACACTTTTTTGACATAAGACGACACAAAAAAGGTTGGCATAGGTTTCGCGATGCTTCGTCCGACGCTTCGAAAATAGTTGTATATAGTGGGGTTGGCATATGCATGACGACGCTTTTGAAAAAACGTCGCCATAAGTCAACATAAGCCGACCCTTATTGAAGGGTTGTGAAAAGTTTAGTCAATACGACCTTTAAAAAAGGTTGGGAAAGGCCTAGTCAAGTCCAACCTTTGCAAAAGGTTGTTACAGACATGTTTTAAGGAAACTTTAAAAAGGTTGGTATAGTTCTTGTCTAAGGCAACTTTTAAAAATGGTTGGGATAAAACTTATCTAAGGCAACTTTTAAAAATAGTTGCGATAAACCTTGTCTAAGGCAACCTTTAAAAAAGATTGGGATAGAATCATCTAAGGCAACCTTTCTAAAAAGTTGGAATAGACCTTCTCTAAGACAATCTTTAAAAAAGTTGGGATAGACTTGTCTAAGGCAACCTTTTAAAAATGTTAGGGTAGACCTTGTCTAAAGCAACCTTAAAAAAAGGTTGGTATAGATTCGTCTAAGGTAACCTTAAAAAGGTTGGGAAAAATCTTGTCTAAGGCAAATTTTAGGAAACGTTGGGATTGATGTGTCTAAGACAACCTTAAAAATGTCGGGATAGACCCGTTTACAGCAACCCTAAAAAGGTTAGGATAGACAGTTTCCAAGGCAACTGAAAAAAAAATTGAGAAAAACCCTTCTAAGGCATCCTTAAAAAGGTTAGGGCAAACCTATCTAAAACAAACTTAAAAAGGTTGGGATAGATCTTTGTCTCATGTCGAATTTTTTTATGATATTTTTTCCAATTTTTAAGAGCCTATTTTAGTGAAATATGAGCAAATTTGTATGAATTGAGTTTGGAAAAGTTTGAGTCAATATTGATTGAACAATTAATTAACATAAAAATTATCATATAAATACAGAATTATCATTAAATAATGCAATTAGTAATTTATATACAAAATCCTAATAGAAGTAGTCAACAAGTTGCGAGCATGTTGTCAACCTATTTCACATGACATCAAAAATTATACAAAATCCTAATGAGAGCGATCAACACGTTGCAAACATGTTGTCACTTGATTCCCATGATAGCAAAAAATTATACAAAACCCTAACAGAAGCAACCAACACGTTGCAAACATGTTGTCAACTTGATTCCCATGACACAAAAAATTTTTGGGACAGTTGCATTCATCAACCACTATAACATATATATAATACATAATATGCAGTAATCATCATTCATCATCATCCGAACTGAAGGCTTTATCATCAAGTCCGCTACTCTGAAATTCAACTGCAAAAATAGCAATATACATTTTCTATTTATACGAGTTAAATAAGAAACAACATGAACACATGGGAAGACTATTAATATTAACCAAAGAACCATAAATTGAAGCTAAATAAAGAATTTTCATCAGTACATCCAGTAATTATTAGTTGAGCAAGCAATGAAGACATCAAATAAGAACTTAGCATTCAATTACAACAGCCAATGTCTATTAAACCATTAAGAAACTTGTTGACAATCTAGTTATAAAATAGTGACCTTAATATGCTGACTATGAAAAACCTTGGAACTTACTTGACATTCCCTTTGCCATACACTCATTGATGAGAGCCTTATACTTTTTCTCACGAGCATCCATCATATCCATGAACTTTGCCTCTCGAATTTCAGTTAATTTCATAAATCTTTCTTACGCCTCATTTATCAAACGAGCTTCGCTCATGCTTCTCCATTGAAATCGAGATTCTGCTTCCTCGAGTAGAGTTTTCTCTCGAACTGCTTGTTCGGCTTGAATTGTTTGTATTTGCTCGACATGTTTAGCACTCATCTCTTCAATCAATGTACTGATGGCTGGTGTAGATTGGTTTCCTCGGGTGACTGACCCATAGCCAAACAACTTGGATTTGGTCATCCCACGTCCATATCCCAACATTATTCCATCTTTTTCAGGGCCGAACAATTGTGTATAAACCTCATTTTCTAATGCAATATTATCTTGAGGTGCGAAAGAACTCTCAGGTGTTGGCATAGAGTCTTCAACCATATTGCATGCTTCATCCTACAGTTCTCTTTAATTAGAAAAATCTATTTTGAAAAAAAAATTAATGTCAAAATAAATATAAATAAATAACACCCATTTGTTTCTTACATAAACTTGTTCTGCTGCCTCACTGCTCAATTTGTCACTCCCATCTTTGCGTAAATGTTGAAATCTAAACTACTCCAAACGCGGGGTTCACGGCTTTCCTTCTCAGCCTATTATACAACAAAAAAATAGTTGTCAACAATATTCAGCAATGAGCGCAGAATAATTAATATAAGTTACATATTGATTAATATGTAATACTTACAAACTGTGCATTTAGGGTCGCATATCCTGTGCTACCAGCAGTGTGTGCATAACGCACCTTTGTTCGGGATTCTTTTGCCTTTTCTGATTGTGCCTATTTGTTTAAATTAATGAGAAAAAAATATGAGTGTAATAGGAAAACTAAGTTCATTATGCCTCATTCAACAAATCACGCATTTATGGACCCCCTACTTTAATGATACCATAAGTGGCAGCAGGAAAAATGGGACATTTAGTCTAATAAAAATGCATACCACAGCTTGCGGTGTTCCCCATCGCTCCACTAGCCACTTCCATTGATCATCATGCAAACCAGGAGGATTGTTTTCGTATATTTCTTCAATCGTTCGACCTTCTTGGGCCATCTTTTTGTAGTATCTACTTTTCAAAGTTGATTTAAACTCCTTTCAGAGTTTTCCAACATGTGAGAGGATGTCAGAGTCCTCCACCTTACCTTGGAGATCAAACTTTTCCTACACATATAACAAAATAATGTAACAATTATCATTACATACAATTTCAAATAATGCAAAACTATTGCAATATATTAAATTAGAAAATGAGTATGTACTACATACATGAACGATTCTCAATATGTTTTCCAACACATATTTAGAAAGATATTTCCAATGTTTTGTATTCAAAGGACAGATAGAACCAATCCTTGCAATTGTACCGAGAAATTAAGTCAATTTGGACGCTTCCTTCCCAATAGGCTGGCCATATTGGTTGGCGTCTACTACTATATGAGTTCCAGGTTGAAGATTCCATATATCTTTCATGTTTGTAGGCCCTCTCTTTCTCTTAGTACCCTTAGTAGCCTCTGTCAAAAGTGACAATTATATTTTAGATATGAAAATTTAAAAAAAAAATTATGTATCAATTTGAAAAATATAAATATGATGCATGAGCAAATTGTGAATATGGTAAAAAAGAACAAAACCAATTTTAATTATATAAAAGCATAATAAAAGATTTTATTTATCATAAAAATACATAAACAAGTTTCTTTTATGCTATTACTTGTAATGTGGAAGTGTCTCAAATAGGGCTAAAGTCGAGAAGCATCAAAATTCTTTATGTTATTTACGAACAATAACAAAATTCTTTCTATTTGTTCAAATAACAAATAATTTCATAGCTAAAAAAAAGTGAACTCTAATTAATAAATATATTAATACGATATATGTATATATGCTCAGCCCAAATTTGGCTCAACCTACACCTCTAAATTCCAAAGAGCAGTGACAAAAGAAAAAAAAAATGAAGAGCAGTGACAAAAAGGTAACAAATAGAAAAAAAAAAAGCAGTGACAAAATGGTAACAAACAAAAAAAAATGGTAACAAAATTGTAACAAAATGGTAACGAAGAGGAATCTATGAAGGAAATTTTTTTTAAAAAAAAACCCCTCGAAGTTTTAAACCAGAAAAATAAGGCGTGAGAAGGCAAAGGTACCAGCCGGAGTTGTAGGTACTGCTTCTACTGAGAAAAGAAAAAAAATAAAGAGCAGTGACAAAAGGTAACAAATAGAAAAAAAAAGCAGTGACAAAATGATAACAAATAGAAAAAAAAATGGTAACAAAATGGTAACAAAGAGGAATCTATGAATGAAATTAAAAAAAAAAAGAACCCCTCGAGGTTTAAAACCAGAGAAATAAGGCGTGAGAAGGCAAAGGTACCAGCCAGAGTTGCAGGTACTACTTCTGCTGACTGAGTTGGAGTTCCATCTCCTGTGCTTTGACTATCGGTACCAGCACTTTCCAAAGTGTTCGAACCTGTCGAAGAGCCCCTCGGAGAGAATCATACACCTTTTAATGTGTGCCCTTTGCCAATCATTTTCCTAGAAACAAAGTGGTACTGGTTAAAGATGAAGTAAGCAGTAGAGCAAGGAAAAAGTCATGGGTTTTGAGGAGGGAAAATCGGGAAAATATGAATTTTCAATCGGGAAAAATTTGGAGCAAGGGTTTCTTCTTTATTTACTTACCTGTTCTTTTACTGTGTAGGGTTTGGACGGCAATTTCAAAGTGAAGAGATGGAGAATGTAATTCCATTGGCTTTTATATATTTTTCAATATAAGTACTGCACTTTATTAAAAGCATGGCCAAAATAAACCCAATAAACCAAAAACAAGCAAATAACAAAAAGACCAAATGAAGCCCAAAAAAGAAAAAAAAAAAAAAAGCCCAAATATTCTCTGCTCTCAATTACAAATATAGTTGACAAAAGTGTAGAGACTAAAATTGACTAATTCAAAAAGTCTAGGATTAAAATTGAATAAATTAAAGTATAGGTCCTAAATTCATAACTCTTACAAAGTAGATGAACTAACAGTGAATTTAACTAGAAATAAACTTCATGCGACCCACGTATATGACAGCAAATGCATGATATAAGCATGAGTTTGAGGATGACACACATGAGCATATTTTTTAAACATATACATAATAAATTAACAACAATTTTAATTTATGAAACTAATTATAATGTTTGTTTTTTACAAGGAAAAAGCCTAAATGTGCCACATATGACCTATCACATTACTCAATCTCACTTTTTTTTCCTTTCCGTTTTTTCAGTTCCTCCTTTTTGAAGTTTATCTTATCATAATTAATTCACTTCAATTATCTTATCACATTACACACATGATGCATGTTGGAAGAATCGATTGCTATTTTGGTCAAAACAAGAAAAACAACACAATTAAACAACCTAGTCTCTATTTTTTTTAGAGTAAAATAACACTAAAGAAACCACTATTAATCATACCGAAGGTAGGAGCATCTTTGTTGGCGAATCACATTGACTACATCATTGAAGTTCTTTGATAAAGGATTGGAAAATTGCTGCATCACAAACTGAACATACAATGTTGACAAATGAGTTTTAATGTATGTGCAAAAGAATCAGTGGATTAGTCATTTATCATTCAAAAGTACATAAATACCAAACAACACCAAAACAACACTCAAGGAAAGAGCTTGCAAAGAAACTTGGTCAATCAAGTCTGCACTAGTTATTGCCCACCCTTTTCGACGATATGCATCACGAACCTCTTCGCAGGAGTTACAATAGTCATCATCTGACTGCACCATAGTGAAGGAAAAGAGAAAACCTTTCGTCAGTGGTATGCAAACAATCAAATAATTAGCAAGGATGTTACATATGGGATAAGCATTCCAGTTAAGCTTGTATAGCAACCTTGACATCATTTTATCATACTAATTTTAGTAGTGTCTTCAAGGATAAGCCAGAAGTAAAGATTTACAAACTACACAAAGATTAACTTAAGGGGAATTTAGCTCCCAAAGGGTGAAAAAAGCTGATATACGAAGTATACTTTTCCTAATTATAGTTTCTAGTATCGCCAACTTTTAAAGAAAACACTAGGTTGTTCTAGAGTCGATTTGTATTTCACATAGAATGTTTTAATTTCTCCAAGATCTTTAATTTTAATACAATAACAAGAGGTTTACATATATAGCAGAGACAAATTTAGAGAAATAAACTACACATTAATGTAACAATCACAAAAAACAAGTATCCTGGTTTTAGAGCAATAAATTGTTTCTTGAATACCTCATGAAAGTTTTCCAGTCAATTACCAGTCAACCACTTAAATGATGTTACTCAACATGCTCCAATAACAGAGTGAGAAAGAGATAAGGACTTCTAGATATAGCACATACCTGCTCTGCACCAAAGCACGAACCACAATATGTCTCATTTTGTTCAAGCCTGCCACCATGTCTCCGCAGAGGTTTCTCAATCTGAAAGAAAAAAAAAAGAAAAATGAATTAGGCCAAAACAAACCAAATAGAGTTAACGACATAAACAAGTAAAAAGAAATATGAAGAAGACTATTTAATTAATGAGTGATACCATCAAATGCCAATATGTCAGAAACCTAGGGTAAAGGAGATTGCAAAATCTTAATAAGGTCCTTAGTGTAAAAGTACACCCGTCACATGTATGACCTGTAATTAACAATTAAACACTTAGATAAGATTAGCATCCTAAAGCTACCTTTCCTTAGTGGTTAACAGAATAAGCCCGAAAACCTCGTCTTTCTTTCTTGCATGTTTACTTTCATTTTTCCTCGTGTTTTGAGTTCAAAATTTAAACCTAGAGGAACATTTAAGAAAAAAACAAAAGTTTTCAACATCTTCTTTATTCTGAACTACGAACCATTACTTAAAAATTTTCAATCACCACGGGGACTACTGCTAGTATATCTGTTCTAAAACAGCCGATATGTATTAGAACTTAAAAACTTATACTCTCTTTTCTTAAATAGAAATATAATACTAACAAAAACAACACTTATCATTTGAAAGTACTAAAAAATAACTAACAAAAACATAATAGAAGCACCAAACAAAATGTAAAACAGGCTAACAGATGCTTTAGAAGTAAGATAAATCTACTGATTTGAGTCCAGGGTCACTCATTTGAGTGCCATACTAGTCAGTCATCAAGCAAAATAGTTACAATATATATCAATTACACAAAATTACAAAAAATATTTGCACTTCATACTGCATTAAATATATTAATTACACAAAATATTTGCACTTGAAAACATCGTTCTTGTTCAAATTAAAACTAAAATTATTAAGTTACAATATGATGATCACATTGCGGATATTCATCATCTTCTACAGGGGTTTCAACGCTTAGATTCAACAAATCTCTTGGCTTTATTCCGATAACATGGAGCCATCCTTCACTCTTGCCATCCTCGACATAAAATACTTGTTTCGCTTGAGAAGCCAATATGTATGGATCATCCGAATCATGATTCCCTGTATGGATAAGCTCAGAAAATTTTACCATAATAAAACCATTTGCATCCTTCTTCATACTTTTAAGAGATTTAATATTCACCCAATCACATCTAAACAGGATAACCCAAAACCTTTCATAATAGTTTAGCTCAATAATTTTAATGCAATTGCCATAATAATTTCTACCATCAGCAAAAACCGTCACACCACTATTTTGAGTCTTACCATGTTGCTCAAGTTTTTTAGTGTGGACCCTAAAACCATTAATTATAAGCCCATCATATGTGGAAACCACCTTATGCGGTCCTCTAGCAAGAGCAATTACATCAACATCAACTTGTTCAACTTCCATCTTCGAAATCTAGCCATATAGTAAGAAATCAATTAACTCTTATTCTATGATCAAATTTCTACAATATTCCCTCATTACATAAATAATACAATAAATTATATTAATAGTGACAATTTACCTGTTTCGCAAGCCATCTTGGGAACTTTTCAACCAACTATTTGTCCTCGATGCGTTTACTAATTTGAATGCCACCATAAACATCTCGCTCAAACTCCAAAAATTCTCTATATATCATATATTCAGTCTACAAATTATGTGATAACTTTATTTTTCTATTGGTTAAGAAAAAGAATCGAATAACAAGATTTTCCTCAGGAAACTCACTAACGGTAAGGCGATAACTTATCGCTATCCAATAGAACATAGCGGTTTGCTTGTGCACATGTCCAATATCTTCGTGTTCATGTTGCCAATTTGACGTCCTCCAGAAGAGAAAATGTACCGTTTTTGAATATTCCCATCATTCCTCGGAGGACGGGAAAATATAGTCTCAACATCTGAAAAATAACTGGAGCAAGATGTAAGACATTCTGAAACTATGTACCCTTCAGCAATGGAACCTTCAGGATATGCTCTATTTCGAACTGACGCTTTCAATCCCATAAGATACCTACATCAAATATATATTTTTTTACATACTTATTATATTCTATATTAAAATATAAAAAATAATATTGTGAAATATTATTGGTATATTTCATATACCTTTCGACTGGGTACATCCACCGGTATTGAATAGGTCCACCAAGCTTAGCCTCCATCGGCAAATGAATAATCAAATGAATCATGATTGTGAAGAAACTTGGAGGAAATATTTTCTCCATTTCACAAAGTGTTAATACGACTTGGTTTTGAAGTTGATCAAGTTCTTGTGGATCAAGACTTTTTGCACATAATCTCTTGAAGAAATCTGATAGATTTGTAATAACACTTAGCACCTTCTTTTCTACAACTCCTCTTACGCATAGAGGAAGCAAATCTTGCATGAGAATGTGACCGTCATGACTTTTAAGGTTGCTCAACTTGTGCTCTTTCAAATTCACGCATCGAGATATGTTTGATGCATAACCATTGGCACCTTCAAGTTCTTCACAATGGAAAGAAATATATCTCTTTCCTTGGATGCAAGAGTGTAACACGCTTGCGGTAAGTACTCTTTCCTGTTTCTCATTTTTGGATGAAGATGACTCCGGATGCCCATATCTTGTAGGTCCTTGCGTGCCTTGATATTATCTTTACCACCACGTGAGAGATTAAGAAGGGTACCAACGGCATTGTCACATACGTTCTTCTCAATGTGCATGACATCCAAGTTATGTCGAAGTAAATTGTAACGCCAATAAGGCAAGTCGAAAAATATGCTCCTCTTCTTCCAGAAAGTCTCGTCTTGATTTATGATATTTTCTTCATCACCTTCTACAACCAATTCTTCAAAGTTGTTAAACAAATCACACCCCTCGTCTACATCAAGTTCTACCGACCTTTCATCTATTTCTTCTATGTCCCTCTTTCGAGCTTTTCCATAAATAAAATTGACACCTTCAACTTCCCTTAAGATATCTTCCCCGGATCGTGGTATAGGAGCTACCTCATACTCTATAGTGCCATCGAATTCACGACTCTGTTTTCGAAATGGGTGTTCAACTGATAACCATCGACGATGACCCATATAACAAAACTTTTGACCGTATCTGTAGCCATCGAGATTTAGTTTTTTCAGCACATACTGGGCAAGCAACCCGACCTTTTGTACTCCACCCTGAAAGATTAGCATAAGCTGGGAAATCATTGATTGTCCAAAGAAGACAAGCCCGTAAAGTGAAAGATTCAAAATCTGATGCATCAAAAGCATCAACTCCTATCCACAATTGCTTCAACTCTTTAATTAAAGGCTGCATGTAGACATCAATGTCATTGCCAGGTCCTTTTTCACTAGGGATAACCATTGAGAGTATCATTGATGATTGTTTCATGCATGCCCAAGGTTCCAAATTATAAGGAATAAGAAGTACGGGCCATGTACTATGACTTGTACTTATTGTTCGAAATGGATTGAATCCATCACTAGCCAAACCTAGCCTAACATTGCGAGGATCAAATGCAAAATCAGGAAACCTCTTATCAAGTGCATCCTAGGCAGAACCATCGGCTGGATGCCTCAATATACCATCTTTGGTTAGTCCTTCTTTATGCCATCTCATGGATTCTGATGTCTTAGAGGATTGAAATAATCTTTTAAGTCTAGGAATCAAAAGAAAGTACCGCAATACCTTGGCAGGCTTAGGACGGCGACAACTACCATCAACTTGTTCATCTACATCCAACTCATTAGAAGATTGCCACCTTGAGCTTTTACGACATCACAACCGATCTTTTACTAGCATCGCCTAGTATAACATACAATCATTCGGGCATGCATCAATCTTGACATACCCAAGATTTAGTGCGTAATCTTTTCTTCGCTTCATAGTATGTAGTCGGGATTATGTTTCCATCCGAAATGCCTCATTTAAAAACTCCAATAAGCATGTCAAAGATTTTGTTGACCATCCAAAAAGTGCTTTGAAGTGGTAAAGACGAAGTAGGAATGAGATGCGTGAGAACTTGTAACACCCCAAACCCGCCCATGCGTTTATTTGGATCTCATGCGTGTCACGGCTTGTACATTGAAAACTTTTGCCTTGTTGGTTTTGGAAGTCATAAGTTAATTAGACATTATTAGAGTAAATAAGTGACATTTAAAAATAAAATCTTATATTAGTATTATTAAGTATAAATAAACCTTAACATAAAATTTATAAGTTGCATAACATTGAAAACTTCTTAGTTGAATAAAAACTAGGGCCTTAAAAAAATCCTAAATAAAAATAAAATAAACTTAAAGAAATCTCAAATAATTTGTAGAAATAAAACTTGATGGCCCTCGAGTCCGCCTTTCTACTCCAATGTTCACGATCTATCGCTCACCTAAAATGTTGGGAAAAATAAAAGGTTGAGTCACCAAGACTCAGTGTGCAAATCCCGAGAACACATAAAAGGCTTGAGGCTCACAAACACATTATGAGCCTTGGCCCATATACAAGGGTAACAAAATATGCAACATGGCCCATCCCAATCCTATGAGTCCATCCTCTACACACCCCGCATCAACCATCACATCGTGGGATTTCTACAATCAACCTCCATCCGTTACATACCATATCGACAATTTGTCTTTCATCATAAAGATCGATCACTATGTGACCTATGTGGCGAAGTCACCGATCATTGTCGTCGACCTTAATAATATATCAACAATTGTCTTTTGTCATAAAGACCGATCATTATGTTACCTATGTGGCAAAGCCACCGATCGCCTCCTACCGCTCCCTTCCAGTAAATCAATCAATCCCATCCCATGCATACATGTAAGAATCGAACATTAAACTATCTAAATGCACCACATATTTTTACATACTTGATACACATAGAAGTTTCTATGATTACGCACTGCATCCCTTGCCTACCCTTTCTAGGTAATACGACTGTTCATACAATTTCATTTTCGGCTTTTAGCCCATAACATACATATAATTCAGATTAACTAGTGTGATAGAGATCTACACACCTTTTCCCCTTTTCACCCATAACATACATATAATATAACAAAGCTTATGTGTCAAGAATCTACACACGACACCGATAAAACAAGGCTTTCTATATCGACGCTATCCTTAGTCGACATAACTAACTATCTGCCTAAGGCGTTGTTTAAAGTCGGTCCACAACCAATTGGCCAATCTCGAACAGATGATCGCTTCGCTTCTTAAACTTAGGATTCTTTCTTTGCTCGATCCATATTTAATTCCATCATAAATCCTTATCGAGTTACTATAATAATATTTAATCGTTAATCCTCCTTATAAAGTTAAAATCTTGTATATAATGATGAAATCTAATAGAAATCTAGGAAAATCTTCCTACCTTAAAAATTCAAATTGGATGAATTTCGCTTTTAGATCTAGTCGACTAGGCTTCCTTCAAATCCCGACTTGCCGCCCATCACAAACCATTAAACTATTAGCTTTCGACTTTTGCCTTTTCAAAAATCGAGAATAGATTATGAGAACTAATAAAAATCTACTCTTACCTTAACTTGGAGATTCATTAGTACTAGAGAGAATTGACAATGTCAATGGAGGATTTAAATGCCGAAGTATAGAACAATTTCTCAAATAGGATGAATAAAATAAAACTAAAGAGATTTGACTTTTAGAGAAGGAAGAGAATAATGAAATTTTCATCTTTTAGAAGAAAGAAGAGAATAATGGAGTTTTCGGCTTTTAGGAGAAAGAAGAGAATAATGGAGTTTTGGCGCTTAGAAGAAAGAAGAGAATAATGGAGTTTTCGGTTTTAGAGAAATTAGAGAAGAAATTTGGAGAAAAGAAGCTAAGAAATTTGACAAAAGGGAGAGGATTTAATGTCGTAAACAAGGAGCTAGCCCCTATTTATAGGAAATTCAACCCTTTGCCATGTAGTAGTGGTTTATTTACTCCTCTCTGATGGATTCTTGGCCATCACTCTCTTTGTAGATAAATTCTAACTTTTCTCCTTTATCTTAATCTACTAGCTCATCTAAAAGAGACTTAATTATCTCTAACTCTTCCTCTTTTATCAAAGATATTATCCACATATTTTAATCATAAAATCCATATATCTTAGCCTTTATCTTTATTATCCATATAAAATAAATTCCTAAATAATAGCATTTATCCGCTTATTATCCACATATTTTAAACTATCCACATATTTTAAACATTAAAACCCCTAAATTTTAGCCTTGTTGCCATCCACTCCACCTAATCTAATGCCCAAAATTTAGCTAACTTAAATTAAAAGAATTGGGCTCCATGAACCTTAAATTTGGGCCCCTTACTCCTTGTGTGTGGCGTCACCTCCTAAGATTGGGCCACAAGCCCACTTTGGTATTTTAAACATAGATACTACCTTTTAAACCCTATAATGCCCAAACAAATAATTTTAATCAAGGCCTCTGTCTAAGCCTGAGCCCAATTTGGACCCCTAACACTTAAATTAACTCATTCCACATATTCACCCATTAAACGCATAGGCCCAAAAATTTAGGATGTTACAGAACTTGACACAACCGGGATAGAGCGGAATATCACAATCATCTAGAAGAGTAGTTGCTCTCTCGGCAGTCCTCATTAACATCATACTCCCGACCATTATTCTGAAACTCGCTTGAAACTCCATCAAAACTCTCATTGAGAGTTGGGATGTTGATACCTAAAGCATTCGTTATGAGATCTCTTAAATCAGCTTCGTTGTCTTGTGACAACGTACAAATTGACGGAGAAGTTCTCACTGTTTGGTCGGTTTGCACTGATGTTCTTTCAATAGATTCTCCATGAAAAATCCAATGCCTGTATTCTTTTACTATACCATGAAGACGAAGATGCTCACCCATAATATGTGGTTCGTGCAATATCCTATTATTGCAACGATGGCACGGACAATATATTTTTCTGTTAGAAAGTGATTTTCCAATTGCAAATGATAGAAATCTTTCTAGTCCAGCTAGGTGATTGGAGCTAAATCTTGGAGCATCCATCCAACTTTTATCAACCATCTATTAAAGTAATTAATATTAAAATAGAGCATCTAATGCCTAATCCTAAGGTTCATGTGTGAAAATAGATGAGCTTTCTAGTGAACTAACAGCAACCAAAACTACCTAATTAATCCATAAATAAATAGCAAATTTAAATATTAAAATAAATAAAATTTATCTTTATGACGATTAAATAATATTAAAATTTATGATAAATAATATCTAAATTCCTAAATAAAATAGTCCAAACTACAAAGATAGAAAAATTTAAACCTAAAATAAAAAGACCAAAAAAAGAAGGAAAAGAAAAGGTTAACTAACCTCCTGGTTATATCAAACTGGTAAATCCAATGTCACGTATATCTCACTTATAGTAAAAAGGTATATGCTTCGGGATCTTTAATTTAGCCTAACAAGTTCACAAAAATGAAACCATCAACAATAGAACTCAAAAAAGCTTTATATGAGGCAAGCTCAATGGACCTGCATTTTCACTAAATTACAACAAAATAGCATAAGATAATAGATGACTACTGGTTTCTTTTTATTTTTTTTTTGCTTGCATCAACCATTAATTATTAAAACTAAGAAAACGTCAATTTATTGATATATATATATATATAAAATTTTGGGTAAGTTGATGTTAATTACATCAAGAACTGGAGCCATTTCTGTACCAAATAAACCATCTAGAAAAGGCCTACTCCACAGGATCACAAAAATGAATAAGCGATTAGAATCGAACTAGTAAAATGAAACAATCTTACGAAATGCGAACAAGAGATAAAGATTCATTTTTGTATTTACCAGCCAGCCAACACCACCACTAAGCACAAAAGGTTAAAATTCAATCTTTACCACGTGTGTGGTACTTTTGATCTCTAAATACTATAATAAGCCGGAGTACATGACAGGAAATTGAAGAATACAAATTTGTAAATTACATTATTTTAACATGATCATACAACTGAGAGAAGGGTAAAGGAAGTTTGTGTAACCAATATGTCACAACTCAACCTATACATATGACCTTACCAAGGTGCAAAGACCGATGAGCCCGAACGATGAGTTTGAGGAGCTTTGTTATCATAAGCACCATTCTTTGTCAAAATTTCTGCAAAAGCCCATATACTTGCAACGGAGAAAAGGATTGCGAATGTTCAAATATTCCTCTCCGGACTTTAGAAATGTGGAACATAACGCAAAGGCATTAGTCATAAACCACATCAATTGAAACTCAAAAATTAAGTCATCACTAGTTGCAAATTAGTGAGAAGAGAAACAAAGATTATGGTAATGATCATGGCACAAGTAAAGGTGAAATCTAGCCCATCACATAATACAGCACATATATTAGCAAGTAAGAGAAATTCACATCTTGTACGTCTACTATTTTCCCAAAGGATACGAATTAAGAATCTAATGCTATGTGTACTATTAGCAGTTGAAGTGTTGCTTTTGTAGGCCAAGATGAATTGAAATTATACAGAAACAGATTAAATCAATTATTAGTTGCCATGAATTTATTTTTTTTTTTGAAGAAATTGAAGTTTAAACCATGTTCGCAGTCACCTATCAATTACATTTTTATGTTTGGGAGCCACCACCTAGTTGTATTCGATGTATGATTTTATTTCTGAATATGGGGTTACAGTATCACCCCCTTTTTCCTTACTCAACACTACACCATTACTAACACTAGAATCTCCATTTAAAAGGGGTTCCTCAAGGAGGGTATATTCACCCTCATTTTTTACAAAGAACCCAACAATACATAAAAACAAACCAAGAATAGCAGACAAGACATCGATACTAAATATCGGCTTGGGAAAGAAAGATGTTTTTGAAGAGAACAATGTCTATATCAAGACAATAACATGAAATTGAAAAGTAAAACCCCACCAAATTCTCAACACAACAGGAACCTCTTTTATTCTCCGAATTAGAGAATTGACAATGCATGTAAACACATGTTGCACATGCACACAATGAGCCCATTTTACATGCCCACAGAATGGCAAATTAAAAATGTTCTTTGTAACCAAAGGGTTAAGAATGCAGATCACCGAGATAAGAAAACAATCGCTACCAAGATATATCAAGACTAATGTCCCACAACACACCTCAATGATTGCAACAAAGGATGCGACTATGATCGCAAAAGCATCTCCGTGTTAAAATGTGGTCTTCCCATTGAAATGGATACGAAACCTTATCCTCAGATGTGCAAAGAAACCAAAGATTTAGCTAACCTCTAATCGGACTCAACAAAGACCACGAGGCATGGAGGCGAAATGGCAAGTTTCATATATTAGTAATTGAGGGTAAATGATAGAAAAACCTCCTACCGTCATATATTATATGAAATTGGTTAATGAACAAAGTACTTACTGGATCTTGATTTTGGGTTTTGATTAGGGGAAGGGAGGAGAAAAGGGGGGTTTTGATTTCGGGTCTGGGGTTTCGATTTAAACCAAAAAGAGAAAGGAGAAAAGAAAAAGGAGCAAGGGGGTTTGATTTGGTGTAGGGTTTTGTATGTTTTTTTTGGGAACAGGAAAAACTCTAAGGGATTATAAATTGCGTAAGAAGATCATGAAAGATGAAATGACAAAACAACAAAATCCCAAAAAGTCTAACGATTTATTGAACTAAAATCCAAATTTTCAATAAAATAATCCTCTTTTCTTCGCATTTTCGAACCAAGAAGCATAGAAAAAAACAAAGAGAAAGCTTCCTGACTTCACCTTACCTTGGGAAATCGAGATATAGTAAGGATGGATCGGAGAGTACAATCAACTCCTTTAATCTGATTTTGGGATTTAGATTTGTTTCGAAGTCCATACCAGCAATTCAATTAATTGTTTATTTATTTAATTCAAGTCTCTAATGGGATAACTTTTCCTTGGACTGAAACGACTAAAACCTGTAGCCCAATAGTGAATTTATTTTAGAAATCAACATTAGAAAAGCAATTCACTTAATTGTCCACCAAATAAAGGTGAACTATACAAAGTTAACATCTTATCATTTTGAACATCTAATTTCAAAAGCGGTCATTAAATTATTTGAAATTAAATCATTGAATTAATAACAAATTTTTATTCAAGTTATTAGGTTGTTATATATTTAAAGATCCATTAACAAGTTTCAAGTTGTGATTTAATAATCGATGCGATATAGTAATATTTATCAAATATTCAAGTTAATTTAACGATTAATGTCAAAGATAAAAAAAAAGTTGTATGGATTTTGTTTGAAGATTAGTGGTGTTCAAAAAGCTTCATGAAAAAACAAGAACGTAGAATAGGAGAACAATATGAGAGCTTTCGATTGGTGCAAATAGTGCAAATAAAAAGACTATAGTGATTTTAGAAATGGTGACTTGAATGAATTTTTTGAAAAATTTAATAACTATTTTGTAACTCTTTAAAGTTAAAATTGATATTAGGTGTGGTCTTGACAAGATTACATTAAGTTAAAATATATTTAAAATGATAAAAATAAATTAATCTTTTGATGAAAATTTACACACTAAATATTTCATGAGTAAATATTAAAATTAAAAATCTTTAAGATGTTATTAAAAAATAAAAATTCAAACTCAAATCGATTAGTGTTTTTTACTACTTTAGAAGAGATAAGTGGAAGTTAGCATCTCCTTCCCTAACTGAAAGCTTAACTCCAGCAACTAATTCACATGCTTCACTTTTCACTTCCACTACACTGCAACTTCCTCTTTTAGCTTTGTTCTTTCCTAATGATCTTTGCCAATTCAAATTGCATTTTCTCTTAATATAAACTTAAATACTTAATTTCTTAGCCCCTTGAAACGCTGTGATGTCCCACTGATTAAAATATCAGAGCATATTCTAAAAACATAAGTCTGATGCTTCCATCTTAAACTCTAAACCCTAAATCCATAATCACAAAATCCTAAAATGATAATCCCTAAACTCATAAACCCTAAACCATAAACCCTAAACCCTTAAACCTTAAACCTTAAACTCTAAACATTAATCCCTAAAATATAATCCCTAGCCCCTAAACCTTAAACTCTAAACCTTAAATCCATAATCACAAAATCCTAAAATGATAAACCCCAAACTCATAATAAACCTTAAAATATAATCCCTAAACCTTAAACCCTAAACTCTAAACCTTAAACCCTAAACTAAATTTATTTTTTGAGACATTTTAATTAAAAATCTTATTCACACTCGAAGCTATTAAGTTATTTTTAATTTGAATATATATAATTATTAACAAACTGATGATGTAAAATTTTAAGAATATTCATATTTTAAATCCAATTTTTTGGTGCTATGCATTCAAAAAAAGCTGGAATTAAGAAAATTTAGGACGTTACACCTTTATACAAAGAGTTAGCCAGGGCGTATGTTGACAAGTCTATCCCAACACTTAGGAAAGTGTCGCCCCAAAACTCTCATCTTAGGACTAGGCAAAAGCCAACTCATATTCAAACGTTGTCTTAGGCATACATATCCCAACCCTTATACAAAGAGTTGGCTAAAGCGTAGTCTATCGCAACACTTAGGAAAGTGTCGCCACAAAAGTGTCGTCTTAAGACTACACAAAAGCCAACTCTTATTCAAGTGTTGCCTTAGGCATACATATCCCAACCCTTATACAAAGTGTTGGCCAAAGCATAGTCTATCCCAACACTTAAGAAAGTGTCGCCACAAAAGTGTCATCTTAGAACTACACAAAAGCCGACTCTTATTTAAGCGTTGCCTTAGGTATACATATCCCAACCCTTATACAAAAAGGTAGCCAAAGAGTAGTCTATCCCAACACTTAGGAAAGTGTCGCCCCAAAATTGTCATCCTAGGACTATATAAAAGCCAACTCTTATTCAAGCGTCGCCTTAGGCATACATATCCCAACCCTTATAAAAAGAGTTGGCCAAAGCGTATGTTGGCAAGTCTATCCCAAAACTTTGGAAAGTGTTGCCAAAAAAGTGTTGTCTTAGGACTATACAAAAGCCAACTCTTATTCAAGCGTTGCTTTAGGCATACATATCCCAACCCTTATACAAAGAGTTGGCCAAAGCATATGTTGGTAAGTCTATCCCAACACTTAGGAAAGTGTCGTCTCAAATGTGTCGTCTTAGGACTAGACAAAGCCAACTCTTATTTAAGTGTTGCCTTAGGCATGCATATCCCAACCCTTATAAAAGAGTTGGCCAAAGCGTATGTTGGCCAGTCTATCCCAACACTTAGGAAAGTGTCGCCCCATAAATGTCGCTATAAGGCTGTTTTGTTGTAGTGAAAATTCGTAAGGATTATAAAACCTTGCAATTGAATTGAATTGAATTGAATTAATTAGAAATGCATTGAACAAATGTTATTTGATATTTCTTAGACCGTGATCAAAAAGAAAAGGAGCTAGATCGGGAAAGGCCAAAGTGAACGAATAGCCGAGAAATTAGAATTCATAAAATTCCAAGTAAGTCCCTAGGCAATTTAAGTAATGTGAAATTTCTCAATGTACATATATATGCGCATACATATCTTAGTAATATAAAAGTCTCGAAATTTTATTCTTGGCCAAAAGTGATATAAGGCACTATTATATGGTAGTTAAGTCAATATGAAATTATAAATGCATGTTCATGTGTATGTGTGATGAGAAATTGATTACACATACATGTATACTCATGCCTATATGTATATTCTTGAAAAGTATTAAATGAAATGAGTTGATCATACATGTAATAGCCGAATGTGATAATATCATGTACATGTGTGTAAGTACAAATAATATATGAATGGTTCGGGTGGTTGGGATAGGTTAATTGATGTGATGCCGTAAATGGGAAAGGTGTATGTATTTGGAATGAATGAACACTTTGGGTTGAATTGTAGGTGATTAGAAAGTATGGATAAATGAATAGTATTGAATAAATATACTATCAGGATTTTAAAAGCATAATGCCGAATATAATGGTACGTAGTAAAGGAAAGAATTAAGAATCGAATATGCATGATTATGTGTGCTAAATGCATTAAGATGTGAAGTTGTGAATGATGTTTAAGTGATATTGCAAATTGGCATTGTGTGTGCGGAATGATTAAGTAACGGCTCTAAGTGAGCGATAAGTTACGAAAGATTGGCACTGTATGTGCGAAATGATTAAGTAACGCTCTCTAAGTGAGCGATACGTTACTAAAGGTTGGCACTGTGTATGCGGAATGATTAAGTAATGGTTCTAAGTGAGCGATACGTTACGAAAGGTTGGCACTGTGTGTGCGGAATGATTAAGTAATGGCTCTAAGTGAGCGATACGTTACGAAAAGTTAGCACTGTGTGTGCGAAGGAATGAGTAACGGCTCTAAGTGAGTGATACATTACGGGATTGGTACGACAGGTACAAATGTTGAAATTAACTAAGTTATTTTGAGTTCTAAGGAGTAGCATGTAATTATCTCGTTTATTCCGATTGGTAAGTAGGTACTAATTTGGTAAATGATGGCCGAATGTATGTCATGGTTATTTGTATGCTATGTTAAATAGTAGTTAAATAATTCAGTAGTTATAAACTTTGCTTAGGACTTACTAAGCTTTATATAGCTTACCATTGTGTTTTGCTTGATTGAGTATAGATTTTGGAGAAAGCTCGTGCTCGGGAACCATTGTCGAAGTCAAGCACATTATCGCCACTTTTGGTACTAATATGATTTGCTTATAAATTTTGAAGATCATGGCATGTATAAGCTTAGACCCCTTTTATATTTTCTTTTGGGTAGGAAATGAATATATAGATGTATAGAAATCTTGTAAATAACCTAAATTGCTCATTGACTTGCGTGAATGATGCTATGCTTGAATCCTGTTATTAGTTGTTATAACTTGACTAATTATATATATATATTACTATTTGATATTGATATGTCATAAATGTTATATGATAGTTGAATGGTGATATAAAATTTAGAACACGCAAATAGTATGATTAATTAGGGAATTAGAAGAAATGGTTAAGATACATACATGTTTTATAAATCGCATGCTAATACCAATATGAGATTCGGCCTAGATGATTAAAGGGGTAACTAGTGACGAAGTGAGTTTGTAAAGATACGATTTGAGTGTTTTGAGTAAATTCTTATATGCGAAATTGCTTAAGTTATCTAGTTAATCGTTGTAAACGAATTCATTGTTTAAATATCAACAGTGCCCCAGTCTATTAAATGAGGAGAAGTGGTAAATGGAAGTGAATTATATGTAGATGTATTTATATGAGAATGTTGTGCCTATAAACCTATTGATGACTCACTTTCGTCTATAAGTGATGTAGTATGTTTTTATTTTTAGTTAAGAGTTTTCGATATCCTTGATAGAGATTGATATGTGATGTTTTGAGTCACTTTGGGTTAGGTTTACTTAGTAAGGCCTCGTAACCCAATTCCGACGACGGATACGGGCTAGGGGTGTTACATAGGGGGTGTTACAGGTTAAACTTGACAAAATCTTTCTATTAATCTTCCCTAGAAACTTTAAACATCATTAGCAAGTTTACCATGTAGTTATAGGTTGACAAGATACAAATTGGAAACTAAAATTTTAGGAATTGCTCGGGATTAAATTTTTAAAAGGTTTAATATTTATAAAAGTGTTCAAGTGAAAGTTAAACCTTTCAAAATGGTTAAATGAGAGTCTAACCTTTTCGCTCAAATAAAGGTTAAATCATTTCAAAAGTGCTTCTCAAATGTCGTATATCATATTTCAAATTATGTTTTGATTGCTTTATTTTCTTTTCAAGCAATGTTTGATTCAGATGTTATGTGTTTTATTCTAAACATGTCAGCATTTACCAATTTTTTTTACGAATTGGGTTGAAGTGCACGAAAAGCCCTTATTTGAGCACTTATGTAAATGTTAGGCCCTTATTTGACCATTTTAAAAGGTTTGGCCTTTATATAAGCAACCTGTGAAAGGTTGAGCCCTAATTTAAATATTTACCATAAGATATAATTAAAATATATTTTTTGAGGGTAAGATATAATTAAAGTGAATAGAAAATAGAATTTTTTTTTTAATTTAAGGGTGTATTTAAAATTATAGAGTAATTGGATGAATGTATAATTAGTAGAATAGTAATTATACCCTCTTGTATTTGCAAAGATTTCTAATTTCATATATATATATATATATATGTGTGTGTGTGTGTGTGTGTTTTGATCAATAAAGTGAAAATAAATCAATGTCCTATTTGATAGTATAAATTGTAACAACACAAATACATAATTTTAGGTTTTAAAATTATTATAATAAGATAGTATTTATAATAACTAATATCTAATTAAAACTTAATTTGAAATTATATATATTACATATACGAGAATGAATAATATTACATTGGAGCGGAACAAGATAAATGAAGTTAAGTAGGAATTAAACACATCTTTATACTATAAAATAATTATTACTAAATATTTTCAAATTGTAATATATTTATTATTAAAATATTAATATAAAGTATTTGTCAAAAAAGGTTAAGAATATTATTTAAAATTCAAAATCATTAATGTTATAATTTATTATTAAAAATTATAATTTTATTAAAATAAATAAATTATATTAGTTAGATCAATATTTTAATAATTAATTATATGATATTAAATTATAATATTTAATATTTTTAAATGGAAATAAAATGTCATTTTAATATAATAATATTTCAATTAATTCAAATTAATTTTTATAAGAAAATGGAGTTGCTTACACTTTTTAACCTTTTTCAAAAGAAAAAAAATAATTCTCGATTGATCGAGATTTTTTAAAAAAATATTCTTCATAAATTATTTTCCCAAAACAAACTCACTATAGATTTTTGTCATTTATAAAATTACAATTATTGGTAGGTTAAATCGACTTCAAGCGTATATATTCAGATTCTTAATTTTACCCAAATCTGGTCCAACCTACGGTGGACTATATATATATTTTGGTGGGAGAGACAGAGCCGTGCACTTCGTGTTACAGTATTCCTTTTACAACATTTGATAATATAATTATTTAATAATTAAAAATAAAGAAAAAAATTATTAATTATTACAGGATATTGCAAATGATATTATCAACTAACCAACTGAAAATATCCACGTGTTAAATCGATTTTCCTGACAATATGAAGATTATATGGATATAAGTTTTGCCGCAAAAGAAGGGGAAGGAAGCACAGGTTTTGGGTGCCTTTATTAACTTTTTCCATATGCTAATGCTATCTAGCTAGGCACTATGATGGTTTTAATTTAAGTTTGAAATATACACGTCGAAGATAGTAGTGATGATAAGCACCGTCTGTCCTCTTGTTGGTGCACTGTTGTTGCTTGAGGTTTGTTAATACCATAACATGAATAATGACAAAATATGCTGGTCCTTAAGTATTATCAACTCTTCTTCTTCTTGCTATATGTGGGCCATTGAGAAAAAGTAAGTTTACGATTAGGAGGTATTATTCTTCATTGCTCTCTCCATAATTATGAATTTTATGGAACACTTTTCAGACGTGGTTGCTGGACGTATTAAGTGAAAGCATGAGCGTGGCGTACCCAGCCCAACCATCATCATCAGGCTTTTAATTTTGTCACGTGCATTTCTGCTCCCAAGTTAAAAAATTTGGCACTATTTCGTATTTCCAATCTCTGCATTTTTAAAAAATTTTTGTAATTTATGAATCTGGCATTTGGTTCTTTATTACAAGTTTAAAGATACGGCTTCTGTCACAGAAAAATGCGTATCGTTAAGACTGCGGCTTTAATCATCTACTTAGAGGCGCAATTTGTCATGAACATTGTGCTACTGCTTGACATTTGCATATTCACGACAAAGATTCACCTCATGCTATCTGTCATTCAAAACTTAATTTCCTCTCTAAACAGCTAGCATCAGATTCGATTAGGCTGTTACTGTAGGCCCCAAAAAGCCAAAAATTCCCTTCAGGCTCAGCAGATCTTGTGAGTTCCGATTACAAACATTACTCTACTCAACAGTGATCACCAAGCTTATTTAATAGCCAACTAGCCAATTCGGCTTTGTCCATTTGTCAGTAGCTAAGGGTCTAAGCTCTCTCCTTCTCCTAGTCTCTGTTCTTTTACTAGCATCGAACATGTATCATCCTAGTGCACGATCCAAGACCTTGCTTGTTCTTTTACCCATTTCAGCACTTGTCTTGGTCTTGCTTTCTTCCGTAGCTCTATTAACAAACAGCCCCAAAGCCACACAACTCCAGCATTTACACGCCCACAATCACCTCCAAATTGCTCACTCAGCATGTGAAGGGACCTTATACCCCGACCTTTGCGTCTCCACCATCTCTGTTCTCCCAGATCTCGCTTCCAAATCACTGCCGGAGCTCATCCAAGCAACTCTAAACCAAACAATGTACGAGGTCCGTCTCTCCTCTGCCAGCTGCACCGGCATTGAAAAGCGGATAAAAAGTTACAGCAAACGGGAAGAGGCAGCGATAAACGATTGCCTTGAGCTTGTTGATGACACCCTGGAGGAGCTGAAAGTTGCCCTTGCTGATATCGCCCCCAAGAAATTAGCAGTCTCCAGGAACTACCACGACTTGCAGACATTTCTAAGCGCCGCGATGACCAACCAGTATACGTGTCTTGATGGGTTCGCACGTAGCAAAGGAAATGTTAGGAACATTATCAAAAAGGGTCTTCACAACATCACTCATCACGTGAGCAACTCTCTCGTAATGCTCAAAAAAGTCCCCGGTGTCAATAAATCCAAATCCGAGTATTTTCCTCAACAGGGACGCTTGAAAAACGGGTTCCCTTCGTGGTTTTCCCGCGAAGATAGAAAACTTCTACAGGCTTCAGTTAATGAAACCGAGTTCGACCTCATAGTTGCCGAGGATGGAACTGGGAACTTCACTACCATCAACGACGCTGTTGCCGCTGCTCCAAATAATAGTAACACAAGGTAGTTTAGCTGACAAATTTGCGCTATTCCTCTTATATGTAACATTGAGAACGTTAATTAAGAGAGACTAATGAGGTGATTAACTACATTTGTTTGTAGCAGGTTTGTGATATATATAAAAGCAGGGTCTTATTTTGAAAATGTAGAGGTGGTAATGAAGAAGAAAATGCTGATGTTTGTGGGAGATGGGATCGCTAAGACAGTGGTGAAGGCCAGCAGAAATGTCGTTGATGGCTATACCACTTTCCGTTCTGCCACCGTCGGTGAGTTCCAATTTCTCAATAACTTTTTAATTTACCACGAATTGGTATTATTTTCTTTTACAAACTTTTTGGCTAGTAAAATAATTGTCTCAGGACTCACGAGTGTAATAATCCATATTGGATGCATTCACTAGTTGGAAGGTTTATCTGACCATTGATTTTTGACCCAAAAAAAACGAAAAGAAGCCCATTGGGACCTATCCTGCTGATGGGCTCTTTGGTTTAATTCCTTTTATTTGTCGTTTCATTTCCCCTCCGGATGCTGCCTAGTCATACGCAGATGACAGTGAATAGTGATAGCTACTTGATGGCAATATGCATGCAATGATAAAAGCAACCACGTTCGTTCAATGATGGACCACCACACTCCTCATGCGCTCGTCCATTGTCACTGATTTGGGATTACAGTCCTAGGCATTCAATTGTTTTATCCATTTTTATATGAATGGCGAAAACTTTGATTTTTAGGACGTCGGTTACTTGTTTTATATTTTTAATTTATTATAGAAAAACATAAAATGTTCTTTTAAATTTTCATGTGTCGGCAGCTCAGGATTGACGGAAGCGCGTTAATCATTAATATGTCTGGGAGAAAGTTTTTTGTCTTCACCCCTTTTTATTATTATTATTTAGAACAACATCCATTATTCCAATCTTTATTTGCTAGTCATAATCTAGTAATTAGAAAAGACTTTACAAAAATTTCAACGAACTCTATTGCTGCTCACATGCTAAGTGGGTCTTCTCATTGATTTCGTTTATCTTCCTTCCTGGATCCCCACTTTTAATTATTTTGATCATTGTGGACAGTTATCCAACTAATCGTAGTAGTACTTTATATTTCCCTTTTTAATATATTTCAGCTGTGGTGGGGGAGGGATTCATAGCGAAAGGGATAACCTTCGAGAACTCGGCGGGGCCGAGCAAACACCAAGCAGTGGCTTTAAGGAGTGGGTCAGACCTCTCTGCATTCTACAAATGCAGCTTCGTTGCTTACCAAGACACTCTCTACGTCCATTCCCTTAGGCAATTCTATAGGGAATGTGACATATACGGGACAGTGGACTTCATATTCGGAAACGCAGCTGTTGTTTTCCAGGACTGCAATTTATATGCTCGTAAACCCAATCCAAACCAGAAGAACATTTTCACCGCTCAAGGAAGAGAAGACCCTAACCAGAACACTGGGATTTCAATTCTGAACTGCAAGATCGCTGCAGCTGCGGATTTAGTCCCCGTAAAATCATCGTTCAAGACGTATTTGGGGCGTCCTTGGAAAGAGTATTCCAGGACAGTTATTATGCGTTCGTACATTGATGATTCAGTGAATCCTGCCGGATGGTTAGAATGGAATGGGACCTTTGCTTTAAGTACCCTCTATTATGGGGAGTACCTGAACCGAGGGCCAGGGTCCAATACGAGTGCAAGAGTAACTTGGCCTGGTTATAGAGTCATCAACAGTTCCACTGAGGCAACTCAGTTTACTATTGAGCCATTTATACAAGGAAATGAGTGGCTAAATTCTAGCAATATTCCATTCGCTCTCGGCTTGAATTGAGAGCTAAATGCCACTTACGTGCCTCCCTTATTTTATTTTTCGTTAATAATTGGATTCTGTATTTGTCTGATCAAGTTAGCCACCATGCATTTTGATCCCATGTCAAATGCTTTTGTACTGAAACTAATAAGAAAATGAATGAAGCTTCTTTTCTCTCTTCCTAAAATGATTGCAGTACATTAATTATATCATCAATTTCAATCAAAAGAAATCATTATAAGCATTTAATTGAGTAACTAAAATCACATTAATTAAACTCATTTCAAATTAACTAATAAGCTTTAACCTTACTGATACTACCATACAGCTACATACAAAAGTTTGAACTGTAGAAAGAGCAAGCGAGGCAAAGATGGGTCAGATTGAGGGAAAGGAACTCAATTTTATTGGCCTTATATCCTCTACATACAAAGGAGCCCATGTAGTTTAACTCAATTCTCACAGTCAAAATCTCTCTTTGATGTGCGATGGGAATTTTTTGAATTCACAGCCCTCAGGTCAGGCTGCTAGGATTGTGAGGTTATCAACTTGGGGTGACATGATTTTGCAATTCGCGTCCCTTTTCTGAATAAACTGAGGATTTTAAACATGAAATCTTCAGATATCCCAACTTGTTCCACAAAGTATTCTTCTTTTGTTGTTTTAGTTAGAGCAGTCATAAATAAAAGCTGAGGAGCAATGGATGGTCCCCGAGAGCACATTGGATGCCCAAACTGTAGAAATAGTGGCAGCAATTTACTGTATCAAATATCGGAAATCGCGGGATACAAAGAAAAATATTATAATGAAACCCCCCATTGGTCACTCTCATACCCCTACTCCAATGGTCCATTGAGCTCCGAGAATAGCAATCATTAAGTTTTACCAGCAGTTTCAAATGTGAATGATTTGTGTCATGCTCCTCGGCAATTTTTTTAATTAAAACTGGGATTTGGATATATTCATTTTTATATATTTTAATTTTTTAGGTGTTTTGTTGGAGAAATTAATAAAATCTAGGGTAAACTATTTAGATTAAATTTAGAGAAAATGCTGATTTTAAAAAATATTTAGGGAGATGTATCATTTTGTAAGTCAATTTTGGATAAAGGAACAGAAAATACTTACCAAGAAAGTATTTTCTATTGAAAATATGTCTTGTAGAATGCGTTTTATGACTCTTTTAATGAATTAGTTTTTTTTATAAGATAGATACATGTCAGTGGTTTTGTCCTTCTGTCTCGAGTTTGATTTTTTTTCTAACGCATATTTTTATTTTTGTTTCAAGCATTGCTTTTATTTTTAATTATTTTTTAACATATTAATTATTTTTGGTTAGATGGTTAAATAATAGTGAATCTTTGAGTCCCAAATTCAGTTTCTTTTCTAAGCACATAGTATTTTTTTATTTCAAGTTGTTTCAAGTTTATTATTTATGATTAATAATTCTTTTATTTATAAAATCAAATAATTATTACCAAATATCATTCTTTTTAGTAATTATAATTTTTATATATGTAATATTTATTTTTAATCCATATCATGAGTGTAGTAAATTTTAGTATTATATATTTTTATATGTGTATTTCAACTAATTAATTGAAATATTTCGCATATAAAAATATTTAAAATAACATACCCACAATGTAGATAAAAAACAATCATATTTAAAATATTTTACATATAAAAATAATAATAATATTTGAAATAATTATTTGATTTTGTAATAGTAGAAAATCATCGTACCCACAATATAAGTGGAGAAAATAAATATTATATATAAATAAAATAAATAAAAATTAGTTAATGTTTTTAAAATATAAAATATATTTAACAGGATGATAAATATCAATTTTATCAAATATATATATTATTATTTACAACAATTATTTGATTTTATAAATAAAAGATTTATTAATTAAAAAATTTAAAAATAAAAAATTTGAAAAAATATTTTTTGTTAATTAAAAAACTTGGAACAACATGAAGTAAAAATACAAATATGAGTAAGAGTAATTGAAGTCAACACTTAAAGTTTAAAGACAAAACTATTAACATTTAACCATTTGACAAAAAAAAACTAATATGTTAAAAAGTTTAAAAGTACGGCCTTTTCATTTAGGATTGGTATATTTTCCTAAATATCACAAAACGGGCACATTTCCCTTTTTTTTTATTTAAAATTGGCCTCTTATCAAATTTGGCCAAACTATACTTATGGTTGCTAAGTTATTGGTAAGTTTACATTTTGGTCATTCAAATTCAAAAAGTTACAAAATGATCATCTAACTATTGAAAAGTTTTCATTTAAGTCACTAAATTATTCAAAAGTTATTATTTTAGTCATTGGGCTGTTAAGTTTTTGTTTTTAAAGTCTAGCTAATTAGCTTCAAGTGACAATTTGATAATTGATATAGTGGATCAATACTCATCAACAAGTAGAAGAACATACCTTAGATCTAATTGGATTTGACAGTCAGTTTAGAAGATTAAAGAAAAAAGCTATTTAGATTTTGGTTCAAATATTCGTAACGTTCAAAACTATTTCATGAAAAAATTGAACTGTAGAAAAAAAGAGAGAATGAAAGCTTTCGGTTGGTGCAAGCGATGTGAAGATAGAAGGACATACAATAGTGATTTAATAATCTAATGTCTTAAATGAAAACTTTTGTATAATTCAATGACTATTTTATAATTTTTAAAGTTTAATGACTAATATGTAAATTTATTAATAATTTATTGACCTTAAGTATAATTTACTCTAAAATTTAATAAATCTATTCAAAAAGTGATTATACTTGGGTCCCTTTAGATCTAAAATTTATTTCTTATAACTCTTTCATTTTATCTGTTCGTTCTCCTACTTTTTCATCCAACTAAATACATCCTTACAGTCTATTTGGACAATTTGAGGTAAAAACTTCCATGGCTCACTATTAAAAAAAAAAAATTGACTGATGCCTGGTGAGTAAAATCTTGCAAAGGTGACCTAGTATAGCAGGAAGTTGGGTACCAAAAAGTAGTTTTAGTAAGAGAAATATATATTTTCCAGATTAGCAAGTAGTAGCAGTTGAACAAAAGAAGTCAGAAGTCTTACTACAGTGAAGCATTCAGCATCCAAAGAATCTTAAAAACAATGGTGAATTGATTTGTAGGTCTATACCCTGCATGCAATGCATTGCATAAGCAAGTAAAACTGAAGGTTCATCTCCTAATCTCAAATACATTTGCCATTGCCCTAATTATTTCAACGTTGTTGTGCAAGGATGTCAGCTTTTGTATCAGCATTTGATGGCTATTGATTGTGATTACTGATTAGTCGCTTCTTCTTCGCTTTTCCAGAGAGGCGCATGTATAGAAAGATTGGAACATTGTGTGTGTTGCATGCTTTTGCATGTGGGTGGGAGGGAGGATTTCAGAAGACCGCATGTGAATGGGATGAAACCAACAATATTTTTATTAATAAATATTGGGTCGAATTTTATTTTTCAAAAAGAAAAGTCTTTACTTTTCCATTTAATAACATTCATTTTGTTTGTTTTATTGTTGATTAATTAGTTCAATGTTTGAGAATAATTCCTTTTAGTCGACTTGCCTATATCTCTTTGCTTTTACTTCAACACTGATTTTAGTAATAATATGATGGGTAAATTATCAAAATATTTATTTTTGTTTGACTCAGGTTAAATTTTAGTTATTTAAGTTTGAAATGTTATTTTTTAATCACTTACATTATCGTGTTTTAACATTGTAGTCACTGAATCGTTAACGGTGTAACGTTAAATTGACATGGCATGTTAAATCATTATTTCAAACAAAAATTTTAGGTTAAGTTTTACAAGAACTGATCCCTATATTTTTTTTTATTTTGAGCAATTTAATTTTTTATGTTCTTTTGACTTTATTTTTCTTTATTTTTCATTCTCTTCTACTTCTCCCTCTGTTTTACTCCCTTCTTCATTTCTTTTAACGCAGTTTTTCTATGTTTTCCATGTGCTAAAACTAGTCCCTATACTTTTATTTTTTTTAGTGAGGCAAGCTATGAACTAGTTAAAAAAATGAAAAATATAAAAAAATTACATTAAAAGAAATGAAAAAGGGAGGAAAACAGAGGGAGAAGCAGAAGAGAATGAAAAAAAGAAAAAAAAAAAGAAAAGTTAAAAGAATATAAAAGAAAAAATTAAATTGCTCAAAATAAAAAAATGAAGACCGATTGTATAAATTAACATAAAATTTTTGTTTGAAATGATGATTTAACGTATCACGTCAGTTTACCGTTACACCGTTAACAAAAATTAACAGTTAAGTGACTAAAGTATTATAATGCGATAACGTAAATGACTAACACGTAACATTTCAAACATAATTGACTAAAATATAACTTAAGGTAAATAAAGTGATTATTTTAATTGTTTACCCTAATATTAATTGTTTAGTAAGAAAAAAAAATACATGAACAATTTTTATACAAATTAACTTGTAGGTTTTGATCTAAAATAGAATTCCCTCAATTTTCTTTTAGAAATTATTTTGCTGGTTAATGGTAACTATGATCTATTTAATACTTCAATCATGTTTCAATAATATATAGGGAGATTACTATGGCTACTTCTTTTTTTAATTATTATTTTATTTTCCTTCAATTACATCAAACACTGACTGACCATTTTGCTTGGCAACATGATATGGGTCCTCCTTTTCTGCCACACCTTTACATAAATTCAGAAAATTAAGACAAACATTGTCTAGCTATGAGTCTAGTCTCAATCCTTTTTCTGATTGGCAACAAATTAAGGGTATTCCCACCTAAATAATGCTATATCACATATGGAATACACAACCAAAAGAAAAAGGTTGCATCACAGAAAGAAAAGAAAAACCTTTCCCTCCCGCATGGAGAAAGTTTGGTTGGGATTGTATGATACAGATTGAGAGTAGTATATGTTAGTCCATTCAATCACTGCCCACAGCCTTTTTAGCCACTGGAGGCACCAAAGAAATACTAAATTAGACCAATGTGGGAGAAACAAGATTGTATGACCGGACATTTACAGATGGGTGAAAGTTATTTGGGGGTGGATGCGACCGGTTCAATAAAAATAATCCCATGTGAATTACAAGTTTGGTTGCCTTTGTCTTGAACTCTAGATTCAAAGGTATCATCACAAAGTACAATACCTCTTCTGAATGCATGGGCCTTCCCTTTATCCATCCTTTTGTGGCTAACTCATTGAACTCAAACATGGATTCACATGAGCATTTTTGAACCCCACCACGTTTTCATTCACCAACTTTCTCCGACATAAGTGTTTAGTCTCAGAGATCAACACCCATCTTCTTCCCCCAATTTTTTCTTTTCTGTGTACTGTTTGAACGCCTTTCTCTGTCAACACCAATGTTTCAACCTCTGAGATTTTGCATCTATATTCCTACATCGGTTGAGTTACTCAATGCTCTGTTCAAAAACTATGGGAGCCCTGTTACTATATTTGGCTTTGGCTGTGAAATTATTAGTGAGAAATGAATGCTGCATTTTGCATCATTCCATGTTTCTTAAGTGGAGCAATGTTAACCGATAAGTGTACTTATTAGGGGATACCCTCACAATCTTTGCAGATGTGATATGATTTCTTTATTTTGCAATTGATGTGAATTTACCATCCATAAAGGCTTACCCTTTTTGCTTAATTCTTTTATGGTATTTTTTTTTTTATATTTTTAATTTTCGTTTTAACATCCATATTTGATTGTATTTTTTAATGGTGTCAGTTTCAATGTTTAAATTCAAATTCTTTCATTGGGAATGCAAAGTATCTTCTAATTATCTCAACTTTTAAGAGGATAAACTCACCCAACTTTTTTTCATATCTCAAGATTTGACTTGCATACATCAAACATTAATCCAATAAGTCTTGGTAGAGCATCACTGCTTTTACTATAGCATGATTAGTAATATTTACACATTCCAACATATAGGTATTATAAAATGTAAAATCTAGTTAAGTTCGTTTTCCTACAAATTTTATGGGCAATTTATTAAAATATACTAAATTTTAAAAAAATTATGGAAATAGGTCAAAAATTTAATTATTTACGAAAAAAGGTCATTTTCTTCAAAAAGCGTTCATGTCAACCCGTTTTCAAGAGATAAATAAAAAAAGCGCGTTCACAATGGAGCGCTTTGTGTCACATCAGCCAAAAACACGTCCTTAAGGGCGCGTTTTACTGATATGGCAAAAACACTCCATTAAGGACGCATTTTAGCTCATGTTTTTTTAAAAAACTATTCTCGAATTTTTTAAAAATTTACGAGAATAAACTTTTATAAAGGCTCAAATGACAACACCATTTTTTTAAAGTGTCATCAATTAATAAGTAAATATAACTTACAAAGAAAATCTTTATATAGACCCAAAGTCTCATTTCCCTTGTTTTCTTGAGCAAAGTGAGATATGAGATATGTGTATATATAGACTCATGAACAGTTTTGCAGCTTGTTCCTAAACAATGTGGGATTCCTTCATCTTTTAACTAACAACATGAGGTGACATGCTACACTATATTTAATTTTTTTTACTTAGAGTTTAAATTTTTTTACAAAAAAAATTAACATTTGTTACATTATAAATAAAACTTTTAAACTCTATAAGTAAAAAAAATATAAAATATAAAATGAATATGGTAAAATATTAAAAATAAATATTTAAAAAATTAGTAATAGTTGAGTGATTATTTTATAATTTTTATAATTCGATAGCTAAAAATATAGTTAAGTGACTACTAGAGGTGTGCATGGGCCGGGCGGCTGGCTCGGCTTGAAGGCCTGACCGAAATGTAGGAGGGTTTGGGCAAAAATATAGGCTCGAAAAATGGGCTTGGACAAAAAAATAAAGCCCGTTTAAAAAATGGACCGGGCTAGAGTAAGGCATTTTTGGCCTGGCCCGCCCGATTCATTAAATGAAAAAAATTATTTTTAATAATATTTTTTATTGTTTTCTCCTTATTTTACTACCATTTTACTATTATGTTTCTATTATTTTGTTGTTATTGTTTAGATATTATATAAAATTTATTTTATTGTTAATTTTATTATTATTTTAAAGACATTTGTTAATTTTGTTATTACTTTAGAGGCATTTACTTGTTAAGTTGCATCTATTTTAGTGTTATTTAAGTCTACATATTTTTTAAAATTTATTTTCAATTTGTTGAAAAATATTTATTTTAATTTTTAGTATTTTGATGTATTATATATTTAAAAATTATATAAAATATTATAAAAATTAATACTGGTCGGGTCGGGCAGGCGGTTTTATCATTTTATATGGGCGGGCTTGGGCAAAATTTTAGGCCCATTTTTTGGGCCCGATCCGGCCCGAGCCCAATGAACGAGCCTAAAATTTTAGTTGGGCCCGGCCAGGCCCATGCACACCTCTAGTGACTACTAATGTAATTTAATCTAGATATAAAATATGAAAAATAATTATTATATTTTATGTATATTATATATTTCTATAAAAAATAATTTAACATAATTATATACTATGTTTAAATAGATTATCTATCTAGTCAAAATATATCCGAAATAAATTTATCGGCATTCATTAAGTGTTGAAAATTAAATTAAATTAGAATTAAAAATTAATTAGTATAGTAAAATATTAAAAATAAATAAATAATTAAAAGATATATCAATTTTTTAAAATTATAAAAAAATAATATTATTTGAGTACCAAATACTCACCATTTATTTATTAATCAAACATTCATAATATAAAATAAAATAAATAATAATAATAATTAAAAGTATAACTTCTAAATTTAAATAATGAAAAATTATTTTAAAATTAGAATTGTATTGATATTAACTTCAAACATTTAAAATTGAATAGAAAATTATTGCATGTACAAGTTTCATATGTGCAATAATTTGTTCTCTTTTTTAATAGTTCTTTTGTATATGTTAACAATTCTAAAATGTAACAAGATTAAAGATCTCAAAAGATAATTTTATAATATAAGAAAATGTTAACAAAATATATAATAAAAAAGAAATTATTTTGTAAAAAATATCAAATATAGTGTAATCTTTAATCTCATGTTATTAGTTAAAGAGGAATGAATCTCACATTGTTTAGGAACAAGTTGCAAAACAATTTATGAGTCTATATATACACATATCTCATATCCCACTTTGTTTAAGAAAATAAGGGAAACGAGACTTTGGGTCTATATAAAAATTTTCTTTGTAAGTTATATTTTTTTATTAATTGATGATACCTAAAAAAAATATTGTTGTCACTTTGAGCATTTATAAAAGTTTATTCTCGTAAATTTTTAAAAAATTTGAGAATAGTTATTTTTTTTAAAAATACGGGCTAAAATGCGTCTTTGGGGAATGTTTTTGCCACATCAGCAAAGCGCGCCCTCAAGGACGCGTTTTTGGCTGATATGGCACAAAGCACTCCCTCGTGGACGCATTTTTCTGATTTATCTTTTGAAAACGCGCTGACGTGAACGCGTTTTGGAAATAATATTTTTCGTAAATAATTAAATTTTCGACCTATTTCCATAATTTTTTTAATTTTAGTATATTTTATTAAATTGCCCAAATTTTATTCTGTAGTGTTGAACCAAAAAAAAAAAAATCCAGTAGTGAACACAGTGAATATGATTTCTATTGTTTTGTTTATTTATTTTCTTTACTTTTGAACATCCTATGCAGAGTAGCAGTTATAGGTGTGGAAAAAAGGTGACTCACAGTACTTACATGTCATAACACTATTGAAAAAATTTCCTAGAACATGTTAACAGAGCATTAATTAATGTAATCAAAACACCATGTGAGCACGGGAATTTCTGTTATTAAACTCCCCTGCCTGATTGCATGTCCAAATTTTTGGGCAAATGAAACATTGAATTCAAAACGGTATCAATATTTCAATAAAATTAATGTTGAAAAACATTGGGAGAAAAACGAGTAAAATTTATGAGACAATGCCAAGCACCTGAGAGAGAATGTGGGTCTAATTATTGTTCTAACAGGTAACTTCTTAAAAATTACAAAAAGAAAGAAAAAGAATGAAAGAAGCGGTAACTTGTAGCCAAGAAGGAAGGTAACAGAGCAGCAGCTTTTGCTATATAAACAACAAAGGCAAGTGTTATGCCCTGCGGTTTGCAGAGATTGGTTGGTTAGGGACTTGGGGTTGTAAAAACTTTGGGGTAGCCTGAAAATGGGTCTCTCTCTTTCTCCTTTGGCGCTGATAGTCCTTCTTGCTTGTTTAACTGCTCTTCATCAGTGTAATGGCAACCCCTTCCGTAAAAACAACCCTTTTCGCCACCACCATCACCCTCGCTTTGCCAAGCATAACTACAGAGATGCACTTACCAAATCTATCATGTTTTTCGAAGGCCAAAGGTCAGGAAGGCTTCCTTCTAACCAGCGGATTACTTGGAGAAGAGACTCTGGCCTCTCAGATGGTGCATCCCTGCATGTAAATATGCAAAACCATGATTCCATTTCTCTTTGAATACTCTGTTTCTTTCATGTCATGTATGGTATTTTGAGTGTGAAATATGGAGATGCAGGTTGATTTGGTTGGAGGATACTATGATGCTGGAGACAATGTGAAGTTCGGATTCCCTATGGCCTTCACCACCACCATGCTTTCTTGGAGTGTGATTGAATTTGGTGGGCTGATGAAAGGAGAGTTACAAAATGCCAAACAAGCCATCCGTTGGGCTACTGATTACTTGCTCAAAGCAACCGCACATCCAGACACCATCTATGTTCAGGTTTTATTACCTTGTTTTCTCTTAACTCTTCAAAGCTTGTGCTTTATTTTGCATACAATGTGCATTCTTGTTTGTTTCACCCTAAACAGAGGATCTGATACAGGGTCTGGGTTGTTGTGTGTAGGTTGGTGATGCAAACCAGGACCATTCTTGCTGGGAAAGACCAGAAGACATGGACACTCCGAGAAGTGTTTTCAAAATAGACAAAAACTCTCCTGGTTCTGATGTGGCAGGAGAAACTGCTGCTGCGCTTGCAGCTGCCTCTTTGGTCTTCAGAAGAAGTGACCCCACTTACTCTAAGCTTTTGGCTAGGAGGGCTATCAGGGTAAAACTCTTATTCTTTAAAAAAAAAAAAAAGCTATGTATTCATCACTGCTCTGTTCCAAATTTCCTCAGAAAATTGAATTTTGTTGTCTCCTGAGTAATAGGTATTTCAGTTTGCTGATAAGTACAGAGGACCCTACAGCAATGGATTGAAAAAAGTTGTGTGCCCATTCTATTGCTCTTATTCTGGTTATCAGGTGCGTTAGTGTTGTTAAAATTTTGCTACCTAGGTGTTGGTTGTTTGGTATAATGTGCTGAAATGTCAACCTAATTTGTTTCTCTGCTACTCTAAAATCTTTTTAGGACGAACTGCTGTGGGGAGCTGCTTGGCTGCACCGAGCCACCAGGAACCCGACCTACCTAAACTACATTCAGGTGAATGGACAGATACTTGGAGCTGCCGAGTTTGACAACACTTTTGGATGGGATAACAAACATGTCGGAGCAAGGATTCTTCTTTCCAAGGTTCCATTTCTTTCCTTCTCCTTTCTGCTTCGATTGTTCTTCATCCAAATTTAATTGTGAGGTCGTTGAATTTTCAGGCATTTCTCGTTCAAAGACTGAAGACTCTCCATGATTACAAGGGACACGCAGATAATTTCATTTGCTCTCTCATACCAGGGGCCCCATTCTCTTCAGCTCAATATACTCCAGGTTCCTACTTCGTTTCTAGCTTTCTCGAATGAATGTAAAATGTAATCTTATTAACGGGTACTTTTTTTTTTTTAATGTCGTTTGTGGATAAACACAATAGGTGGTCTCCTGTTTAAGATGAGTGACAGCAACATGCAATATGTTACCTCCACGTCATTCTTGCTTCTTACCTATGCCAAGTACTTAACTTCAGCCCACCAGGCCGTTAACTGCGGTGGCACCAGGGTCACCCCAAAGAGGCTCAGAACCATTGCCAAGAAACAGGTCATTGCAAAAGCAACACAGCAAGCAAAGTTTGTTGGTGGTTCATTTTCTTTGCTCAGTTATTTTTTATACTAACAACCTTCATGGATGCGTTATGGATCAGGTGGACTATCTGCTAGGTGACAACCCCTTGAAGATGTCCTACATGGTAGGATATGGCCCAAGGTACCCACAACGGATACACCACAGGGGCTCATCTTTGCCGTCGGTTGCAAATCACCCAGCCAAGATCCAATGCTCCGCAGGCTTCAATTTCATGAAGTCTCAATCCCCCAACCCCAACATTCTGGTGGGTGCAGTCATTGGTGGTCCTGACCAGAATGACAGGTTCCCAGATCAACGGTCTGATTATGAGCAGTCTGAACCAGCAACGTACATCAATGCACCCCTTGTCGGAGCGTTAACTTACCTTGCTCATTCTTTTGGTCAGCTTTAGGGCCCTACAGGCGTTACTACTACTACTTTTTAGGGTTATCAGTCACTTTTTAACATATTTAGGTGTTCGTAATGTATTCCCTTTTAGTTAATTTAAAAATATTAAAAGGTTATAGTAATATTCCTCTGGAAGTGCACAAGGCGTCGAGGCAAATGGGTTCAGACCTAAGGCTCGAGCCCCAAACCTTGAAGACTGAATGCACAATTGTCAAGGGTGAATGCCATTGTGGGGGCGTGTTTGTTTTTTCATCTATAACAATATTATTATCATTGCCAAGTGTAAACAGTTATCAGCCATTGTGGCGTTGTTGTGCTAAGAACGGCGTTCAATTGTAATGGCATGCTCAAGCTCAGATTTATGGGCTCCAACAAGTGATAAGCTGTTTTGGGGCTCTGTTTTCTTTTTTAATGTTGTTTTGGAACTTGTAATTTGCCTGGTCAACTACTAGCGTTTTAACTTGTAAGGGCACCTCTTCTCTCCTCAACTTGTGGGATTTTTTTTTTTTAAGTAGGGACCATAAAGGTGGGATTCAAGAAAAAGAAAAAAAAAGCATTGATGTGCTGCCATTGGAACTAATAACCAGTAATGTTAAATTGTGCGGATAACGTTGCATGAAGAAATTGAATATCATACCGTTGAAGCTTTAATGGGAAACCCACCATATGTTGACCGTTGAAAATGTGTAGTAAGCGAATTGGGATATGATAAAAAGAAAATATTGGTCCAAACCAAGACCAAATCACGTGACAAAGATTGTTAATGTTTGTGGTAAGGAAAGGGCTGGTTTTTTTCACAGAGATTGTCAGAGTGTCAGAACTGAGCTAAGTTTAGTCTAGTGGATAAACCTCCCAAATAGTTGCAACTGGTTATCTGGTTGGAAGAACCAAACCCAAAAAATTAAAATGTCATTCCCACTTGCCACTGTGAATGTCCCCCATAAAGTACTTATTAAACAAGTGTTGTTTAGCAAGGATCCCTCCTCCCTTCCCTGGAGTTCAGTTCTTTTCTCATTTTAAAATTGAAAATTTATATGCAAATTTACGGTCAAGGAAAGCAATCCATAATAATTCTAGTACATAAAAGAATATGAGTCTTAAAGTGTATATATATATATATATATATATATATATATATATCTAAGAAATAGTATCACTTGATCAAAAACAGACCATATCGAAATAACATCTGATTTTAAAGCATTGTTACAAAGAAAAAAAAATGACAGGTAGATCACGAACATCTTGAAAATAAGCCACGTCCTATGGCATCAGCGGCTAGATCAAAACATCACGAATTGGTGTGCCGATTCCGTTAACGATAATCGGGATCTTTCTAGCAAAACTCATGTAGCTTCATGAACTAAAGCTCATCGAACCAAGTGAAGACAAAAGGAGTGACCAACGACTCGAGAGCCAGCCTTGATTCAGACAATTCAAAGGAGTTCAATTGATTGAAGTGGATTTATTTAATAGGGCTAAAGAGGCGGTAAGGATGAGATTAGTTAATACCAACATACAGAAAGATGATTCTGTAAACATGAGATTGTATATAGCATGGGAGATTAGCTAATAGGGTACGGTTCAACTGTAGATACTTCATTGGTTCAATTGTTTGTTTATGTTTGTAATTGTAAGTCAGATCACTACTGCTTTTGGGTAATAAAATAGTATACACATTTATCCAATAAAATGGCCCTGTCACCACTCTTGGGTGACGACTACTACCATTGATGCCATAGGAGGTGCACTGAACGCTGCCAAAACATTATTTTGTCAAATTTGAGAGAAAAAAAGGAAAAGAAAAGGGATGCGAGTGGTGGCGGAAAGGAGGGGGCCCAAAACAGATGCAATGGGCAGAGATGGAAGTGTAGATCTTGAAGGTAGCTTTGTGTATGGCACATCTCCATCGATATCTGAAACTCGAGATATAATCAAAATAGTGACCAGTCTTCAAATTTGGAATGCTATGCAAGCCTATGCCGCACTTCATCCAAAACCATCTTAACCTACATAAAAATTTTGTATACACTTATTCAAAATAAAAATTAATCAAAAACATATAAAATAAGTTAATTAACTAAAAAATTAAATTAATGCAAAATGTGAACATGAAATGTAAAACTAACTAGCAAGCTAATATATTAACTTTCTTAAATTTTATTTTGTGGTATTTACTTTACATAGTTTGAAATTTAATTCTGATTTTAAATTCACCCTTGAAATTTAATTCTGATTTTAAATTCACCTTTTACTTTTTATTTTACTTTTTACTAAAACTATCATTAGTTTCTGTGGATACAGATTGTCTCATACAATCTTGTTCACTTTTATTTACAAGTTTATTTTTTAATAAGAATTTATTTCTGTTTAATTCGACACCCATCACTTTAAGGATGACCAAAGTAACAATTAGCTGTGGTGGGATAGTGTTGGTGGTGACAAGATAGGGTTCATGAAAAAAATTTTTTTTTTTTTTTTGTTTAGAAAGAAAGAAAAAATGAATGGGAAGAAAAAGAAAAAGAAGGGCTAGAACCCTTGGACCCTTTTAACCTAGGTAACATTAATGTGGATTACATGTAGATATTTAACAATAATATTTGTGCTACATGAGACTTCTGTCACACATTTAATGTACAGTAATAATCCAATGATTAAAATTTAATAAATCGATAATATTAGTGATCATTTTATAACAAATTAAAGTTTAGTGATTAAAATGTAATTTAAACCACACATAAATGACTATTTTGTAGTTTATCCAATTTTCTCACTATTAGACAATATTTATACCATTATTACATGCTCAAAGAGAAATGATTGTAAGAACTATAATTCCACGTCTTCTCTATCCTTTTTCAGTAAGAGAATGACAAATCAGATTTTTTTATTCTAATTTTTAGCTTTTTCTTCCTTAAAAAATCTAAATTCGATTAAAAATGCTAAAAATATTATTTATCATTCTCCTATTGAGAAGAGATAAGGATGATATAAAATCATATTTTTATACAATCCCTTCTCCATACTCAAAGTTTAATGAAATGCGATTTTTAGGTTGGATTATGCAATTGAGAAGTAGAAGTAAGGAACTGACAAGTCTAAACCAAACCAAGCCCAAATATGCCAATTTGTTGAATGTTTTATTAGACCATTCATGAGGACAAGCTTCCAAGTCTCTTTGTTGTTCTTGCCACTAGTGGAACCTCATTTGTCAAATGTTTTAATCAAGTAGTGATGAAACGTTTCTTTGTTGTCATGCCCCTAGTCTTTGTTTACAGATAGTGGAAGGCTAATTATACATCTTTTTGCTTCTTCTTCTTCTTCTTCTTCTTCTTCTTCTTCTTCTTCTTCTTCTTCTTCTTCTTCTTCTTCTGTTGAAAATGATGATTGCATTTGTGAATATTCTTCTTCTTCTTCTTCTTCTTCTTCTTCTTCTGTTGAAAATGATGATTGCATTTGTGAATATTCTTCTTCTTCTTCTTCTTCTTCTTCTTCTTCTTCTTCCGTTGAAAATGATGATTGCATTTGTGAATATTCTTCTTCTTCTTCTTCTTCTTCTTCTTCTTCTTCTTCTTCTTCTTCTTCTGTTGAAAATGATGATTGCATTTGTGAATATTCTTCTTCATCTTCTTCTCCTGTTGATAATGATGATTGCAATGATGAGTCTTCTTCTTCTTCAAGTGTTGATCCCATTGGTGAATGTTCTTCATCTTCTTCTGTTGAATTTGGTGATTGTAACAGTGAGTCTTCTTCTTCTGAAAATGGTGATCCCATTGATGAATATTTGTTGCTGTTATCATCATCATCATCATCATCATCTTCTTCTTCTAAAAATGATCCCATTGGTGAATATTTGTCATCATTATCGTCGTCGTCGTCATCATCATCTTCTTCTTCTTCTTTATCATCATCATCATCATCATCATCATCATCATCCTCCTCTTCTTCGGATGATGACAAAGATGATCGTTTTGGTGTTGACTTTTCGTCAACCATTGATTGTTTTGCATCACCATGGACTTCTCCGTTCTCTATCTCTATGTCAATGGCTTCCACCATCAAATAGTCATTGCTCTCATTTTTTACCATGTTTATCGGATTATGATCAATTAATAATTGAGATCTCTCTTCAATAGCATCATAACTTTCAGTCACTCCAATAATTTCTTGCTCTGCATTATGGATTGGAATCTCTACGATGCCAAAGTTTGATGTTCCATGGTTTGAGCAACTGCAAATAAACAATCATCCAACATCATTTATAAAAGAAACATGCCAGCGGTATTTTGAGAAATTTGTACATGCAATGCAACAGTTAGAAGTATCTTATAACAAAGAGTTTTGCCTATAGAACTTGATGAGATTTAAATGTGCTAGAGGTTGAAGGTGTTCATGGGTTGAGTCAGGCCTAAACATGATATTAACATATTTCATATTTGCTCAAGCCGGAAAAGGATTGTATGAAACAGTGACGCCATGTCATCTGTATCCCTTTTCAATAGATTTATGTCACATCAATATTTTTATCCTGAATTTCAACATTTTTATCCTAAAAAAAAAAATCAAATCTAAATTAAAATCTTGAAATTTAGGATAAAATGCTGAAATTCACGATAAAAATGCTGATATGGCATAAATCTATTGGAAAAGGATACAGATGACGTGGCCTCACTGTTTCATTCAATCCTTTCTCTGCCTAAGCCTGACTCAAAATATGAGCTTAAAATTTTGACCATATTTAAAAATGGTTAATCCAATCTCATTTATTTTTTTTAAAAAATTTATATTATTTTAATTTAATATTTAATAATTTCATATATGTTTTATTTATTAAAAATTTATATATAATTATCTTAATATTTTATAGATTACTAGATTTAATTTTTATGAGTTATAAGTTACATAATATATAAAAATTTACATGATATAAAATATTAAAAGGTCAAAACAATTAAAAGTTGGAAAATTTTTGAAATTGGGTGACGATCTTGCCTCCAACATGAAAACCTCTAATTGTAATACGGTCTCATCAAAGTTTGAATTATTCATATAGTGCTTATTAAATCATATTTGAACAAGTGTTTTTTTTAATTTAATTCAAATCATTTATATATCACAAATATTTTTATTAAATTTAATTATAAAGTATATGAAATATTAGTGTAAAATATTTTTTAGTAATTATACAAATTCTTAATCCGTTTGAATTAAATTTTAAATTTTTGTTCAAATACCCTAAAAATTCAAGACTTAATTTATTATATTCGTATTTTGACAAAATAAAAAAAGTTTAAAATTTAAAATTATTTTATAATTGTTTATATGTTTTAAAGAGTAAAAATCAAATTGATAAAATATACATATTGAGGGTTAAATATATTATTTTATATTTTTTTATAACAGCCAGGTGAACAATTCTGGCATAAAAATTTTAAATAAAAAAATATGAAGATTGAATGTTTCAAAATTACTATAAAACTAAGTTTTAAATTTCAAAAATTAGAGGCGGAACCATATATGTTTAAAATACCTTTTATTCCAAACCTTGGTATTGTAATTCTATGGTGGAGTGTTAACATATGAAATACTCACCATGAAATTTGATATAGAATTGAGGAAGATCCCTCCTGCACTACAAAATCAAGCCCTTCAATACTGCTGCCACCTGCGTTATTTCTCCCTTGTTCACAACTTCTCTTATGCTCCTCCATATTGTTTTTGTTTTCGTGAAGACTAATTGGTTTAATATTGCTGGTTTTTGTTCTGTCCGATTCTTGGCTTTAATCTCTCACAAAGGGATTCTATTCTTGAAGAGGGGAAGAGTATCAAAATCGGTTCTTGAAGCATACATTAATTCTTTGGTGAGGCTATTCGGCACCTTATTTTGCTTCACGCACGCTCCTCTCTACAGATTCCGTTGTTTTCAAGTTTCCTCTCAAGACGATACGTAACCCAAGCATTAATCGACGCAAATCTAAAAGAAAATAAATTCTTACAAAAAGTGCAGTAGAAAATAATTGCTCATAGCTCGAAAATTAATGGGAAGTAACTGATAACTTTGGGATATATAAATAAATTTTCTCCCATCGAAACAAGAACAATTGTAATTCTTTACATTTTTCCAAAGAAGTATATTTTTAATCTGTTATTGATGCAATCACAGTACTGGAAAGAAGTACAACAAAAATGAATGTTTTATAGCAGCGTTTATTTCAGTATCCATCGTCGGAGATTGAGTTAGCCTCCTGCTCTGGAACGAAGAAGAAAGGCCCCACAGTGAATAACTTGATGTTCTTGTCGTGGAGGCGTTGGAAGGAGGCGAGAGGAGCACCGGAAATGCCTCTGTTGTCATCAGTGGGAACATCGCAATCCTCGGAGGGAGAGAGTTCAACGAAAGCCTTGCAATTCCTAAACCTCCGGTTCTGATCTTTGACTTCGTAAGGAGATATGGTTGCAATGAAATAGCCCTTTTCATCTGTTGCACAACTCAAGATGGACAATGACTCTGTTTCGTACCCATACTCATCCACACCCTCACAGGTGATCCTCGCCACAGCGCCTACACCCATAAAACACATTCTAGAACAATTTGCTAAACAGTTAAATGATAATGTAGGGAATTGATTTACCTTGGAGCGGGGTGAGTTTACTTCTTGATTTGCAATAAACAATGCCTTGAATTCCAATCATTGTGGAGAGAAGCCTTTCTTTTTCAGAATTTGGGTTCTTAAGGTTATATTCAGCATCACTGGCAGAAACAATTGACAAAAGAAGCATGAAAATCGCAGAAAATAAGAAATTGTCAAGAACCATTTTCATGTGCTGATCAAGTAATATGGTTGAAATTGAAACGATGGATAGGGTTTTTTTTGGGGGGATATATACATAACATTGGCCTTTCTATGGAGAAGGGACAAAACTTGGTGGATGTTTGGATGGTATGGGAAAGACTTGGGTGCACGATGGATTTAACAGGCAGGTGGGTAGCGCCAAATAATCAACCATGCATGCAAGATCTAATTATCTAAATGCGACGTGCAAACCCAGCTAATAATTCGTGAATTTGCTTCTTATTTTTTAAAAAAGAATTATTTCATTCATCCTAAGAATTTTATAGAGAAAAGAGAGGATGTTTCTTAATTACTTTATCCATCAGCTCGTTGACTTTAGACCATTAGTAGTAGGTAATACATTATTTTAGACGGTGCACTGCTGTCCAGTTTTCTATTTTATTGTCTGGTATTTTTCTTTTTGGCATTAATTAGGTTCGTAAGTTAAAAATGAGTATGAACGAAAATTAGAAGTTGTCAATCGGAAATGGATCTAAAATGTCTATTATTTGATAAATTTAAAAAATTAAATACTAATTTTTTAGTATTAAATTTTATAAAAATTTAATTTTATAAAATTGAATTTGTATTATAAAACTGTTTCATACATTACTATAATTTAAGAAATAAATATGATTATTTTGTTTGATAGAGTAAATCTTGATTTTTGTAAATTTATTATTTTTATATTTTTATCTTATTAATATTGTATTATTTATTTTATTTTGAATAGTATTGGATAAAAATTAAAGATTTTATTTCAAAATAAAAATTTAAAATTATCTATTTAGTTATCCTATTCAACACTTTTTTATTATTATTGAAAAGTTATATTAAATAAAAAAATATAGTTATGTGAAAATTTCCATTAAAATTTTTAAATAATTTATCAAATACACTCTTAATATTTTTGATAACGAAATAGATGTGGAATACAAATAAAATAAAATAAAATAGATGAGATGAAAACTAAAACTCTATACCTTAATGCTGATTTTGTTAAAATTTTATGTTTTGGCTTTGGTTCACAAACTATGTTACATCCAAATCCAATACAGTTGGATAATATTATTAGTATATGGTGGTTTGATCCATAAAATTTAGTATATCACAATAATTATATGTATGAAATAAATAAATAAATAAATAATATATATATATTAAAAATTAATGATTTTCTATGAAACTCGTAGTTTTTATAAGACGATGATCATTAAAAAGATATTTTTAAATATATTGAGGATTTGATAAATTAGAAATATATATTTTATAAAAAATGATTTTAATTTAATTTAATTATTTGATTTGATTTTTACTTTTATCAATTAATTTGGTGTCACTTCATGTGTAAATTTTACATGTAATATAGATTTAGTCGCAAAATTAAAATTAAAATTTTAGCTCCTTTAAGTTTTTAATTAAATGAAAATTTGAATTTTAGTCCCTTACAAAAATTAATTATTTAATTTAAATTCTTAACTCACAGCTCTAAAATATTTTTTAAAATTTTTCCCTTAATCAATATAAAAATTCTGATATCGTCCTTAACCTAAATTGTTTACCAACCCAAAAAATGAAAAAGAAAAAAAGGCCTTATAATTATGATATTCAAAAGTCAAAATGTTACGAGATTGCAACAGCCAGCTTATAATGACAACATTACGAAGCAACAAAATTCAATACACAAAAGAGGTTCAATACAGAAGATAAAATTGTAGAAAATGGGGAGAAAGAAGTGAAATTTTAGTAACCAGTAGGGGTTGATTGAGGTTGGGGAGTGTAGAAGAAAGGCCCCACAGAGTATCCTTTAGAACTCGGAAAGCAGAAAGAAGAGCACCATCGATGCCTCTGTTGACATTGGTGGGAACATTGCAGTTCTTCAACGGAGAGCTGTGAAGATAAGCCTGGCATTCTCTAACCTTTAATTTCTCAAGGCCACTTAATTTATTAGACAGTGGAGCAATGAAGTAACCTCTTTCATCAGTTGCTTCGCTGCAAATGGAAACACTTTTCTCCACCCCATCCTCATCAACTGCTTTACACGTTATCTTTGCTGAAGCACCTGTTCATATATGAATCCAATTCAACTCAAATCGTCTTAAATTGGAAAAAATAAATTCATTTACATAATGAACAAAAGGATTATCATGAAAACACTTGTTGTTGTTGTCGTCTAACTAAACCTTACCTTGAACTGGAGAATACCCGGAATCTGATTTACATAAAACAAGGCCTTGAACACCTATGGAGAGACGATTTTCCTTTTCTTCTTTTTTGTGTGCCATAGTAAGGCTTTTCTTTTTCTTCTACTTTTTCCTCAGGTTTTGGGGTGTAGATATCTTCTTTAGTGCCATAAATAGGGTCTGCTTGGGGGCTGTCAGCTGGTATTCCATCAAAACCATATTTAGATGAATCATCATAACCAGCGGAAGCAATGACTAGCAACGACAACACTAGTAATGAGAAAGGCAAGGAGAGAGGAGAGAGAGCCATGACAATCTGACTATTCGTGCCAACTCTGCAATGTAATAAATCAGAGGAAGAGATGAAGAATATAGGGGCTCCCATTGCATTTTATAGGGAAATACTGATAGATATATTTTTATTAAGATGAGGAAAGAAACCAATTTAAAACTAAACGTAGAAATGAAATTTGGGTGCACGATCCATCCAAGGAGTGCCACTATCTAATTCTCTCTCATGTATACGACTGGTCTTTTTTTCCTTTTAGTGTCACCCCAATAAACAAAATATCATCTACATTGTTTTATCGGTGTATTTTCTCTCTTCAAGCTTTCTCAAGGTTATTTTTGCAAACAACCTAAAGGTGCATGTGGTTGATATTTAATAACCAAACACTACAGCAAAACAGACTTTTAGCGGCGTTTTTTGGGCATTTAGCGCTTATAAGCGCCATTAAAGTATTTGCGCTTTTCAAGCGCCACAAAAACGCCGCTAATACTACCACGATTTTTATGCGTTATAAAAAAACGCCATGAAGATCTCGATTTTTAGCGGCGTTTAGTAATAAAGCGCCGCTAAAACCATGGTCTTTAGCGCTTTTTAAAAACGCCGCTAAAATCATGGTCTTTAGCGCTTTTTTAAAAACTCCGCTAAAGTCAAGTCCTTTAGCGGCGCTTATAAAAACGCCGCTAAAAGTCAGAGCCTTTAGCGCTTTTTAAAAAAACGCCGCTAAAGAAGAGCCTTTAGCGCGCTTTCCCAAAAACGCCGCTAAAGTAGGATTTTAGCGCTTTCCCAAAACGCCGCTAAAGTCGAGGCTTTCATGCTTTCCCAAAAATGCCGCAAAAATTTCTTGAGATTTAGCGCGCTTTTGTACAAACGCCGCTAATTTGTACTGATTTAAAAAATAAAATTTTTTCAATATTATACCCCTCCTGCACTAAAAACCAACCAATAACAGTATATAATTCCAACGCAAAACAACAAATTTAGTATAAAAATCACAATCAATACATTAATTCTAAATAATACTTAAAATTTAATAAATTAAATGAATGATAATCGAAAATATTGTAACAATAATGTTAAATGTAATAATGTCAAAACTTCTTACAATGAAAAACTAAATGTCTAAGATGACGGTTTCGCGATCGTCAAAACATCTGATCATATGTCAAGTCGGTCTTGGAGCTCTTCAGATTTTCGTTCTCGCTCGCTAGCATCGATGTCGCCTCGCTTCCCTCGCACTCGCCATTGCCTCTCTCGCCTTCTTTGCCTCCCTTGCTTGTGCCGCTCAGATCCGCTTTAAGTCATTCTTCGAGTTCTTCATATTTTCTTTGAACATCAAGAATTTGTCGCCTCGCTCAACCGTGTTTCTTGTATCCGAGCTATCCGGTTTTGTAGCCTCAACTTCAAAGACGAGATTGACCCTAAGGCATGTATCACGGGAAGCAAATCCAAAATATTGGGTCGGGGTAACACCAGATCCTTTAAATCGAACCCGACCATACCTTTCAAGACGAAAAACATCAGTGATAATTCTATTAAAAATATACTAAAGATTAGCAGAACTATCAGTCGAAGCAGTCGTACCTTTCAGGACCCAAAACATCTGTAATAATTCTGTTATCAATCTCCTCAAGATTAACAGAACTATCAGTCGAAGCAGCCGCTTCATACTCGGCCTTCTTCTCCTTTAGTTTATCCTAATAAATCAACGAAAGAGTTAGAAACGAAATATATAAATAAGAAAGAATGCAACATAATTGAACATTATAAATTTAAAACTATAAACGATGAAATAAACTATTATAATTAAACGGTAGAAATATTTATAAAAAATAAAATTTTATTAAGTAAATATACCAAAATTTCGCGACTTGGATGTCATCGGAGATCCATCCTTCTTTCTATAGTAATGTCAAAAGTCAACGCGTCCAACTTTTTGACCATTGAAGTTTCCTACATTTTAGCGTAAAAATATAATTTAATAGTATAAAGTAATTAATATTTGATGTAATTAATAAATTATAATACCTCGGCGTCACTACACAAGCAAAACTTCTAGAACCCGCCATGCGCGTGAATTTTGTTTCGTCATGCTTATTCCAACTCGCCACGGTCCTACATAATGCAATTTGAATTATATATATAGTAAATACTATAAACCAAATAATTTATAAGATTTTAGATGTACGTAATACCTCTCCTTTTTTGAATTCCAAAATCTAACTTGATCTTCCCATTGGTACCTCAACATTCCTTGGAACATTTCTTAATTTTTCGTCGAGGTTTATGTCTTTCTTAAAATATTGTTTTTGAGCGTGCTTTTATTGTCTCTCCATTTTTACCCAATGTCTTCTTAACATAGTCATCGAGACATCTAAATTAAATCTAGCCTCAAGAAAAAAGTATAAAAGTTAATATAAATGAAAATTAAATTAAAGTATTATAAATTACATTCACGCTTTTATTACCTTAATATTTTCGAGAGCCTCGATTTTTGTTGGCATCGGGCATGTGATGCCATGATTCGTAGTTAATGGGCAACATATTGGGATTTCGTGCTAAAATGCCCAAATAGCCTCCTAACAATGAGCTTCAGATCCAACAGTGACCATCATTGTTTCTCCTTACTTTAACACGATCGTTAGGCTCTAAGTCGATAAATCTTTAAGTAAGGTACGCCCCGACTCTCAGCATTCTACCAAATTTCAAATGAAAAATGATATATTATTATATTAAAATTGAAAATGAATCAATAATAAAATTCAACATGCATGTAAAATAAACTTAACATTACTTTCAAATTCTCCGTGCTCGTCATCTATGTCCCAAGCAGTAGAAGATCCAACAACTATTTGATGTTCACTACTATTAGCTTCTTCCGGATTTGGAGTTTCACGGACAATATTTAAATCTCGTAATCGTTTCTAGGCATTTTTCCCGCAATACACATGAAAATTATATAACATGACTAACATGAAAATTATAATATTACATATAAATAATAAAGCGTTAAATCTTACTACATCATATTTCAGTAAATATCTTCGCCCACATCCCGACGAACCCATTGAAATTGTTGACTAGTACTAGGATATTTTCGCTAAGTCTTATTCGAAAAGGCAAAGTTTCGATCTTTCGACTATATCATCTCTACTTCCACCGCCAATGTCGAAGAAGTCTCTAGGGTGTTTCAAGTACAACGTACCAACCCTCATCGCTTGGATCTTCCGAGTAAAAACTTGTTTAACTTGAGAAGAAAAACATAAGGCTCGTCCCATCGCTTGTTCTCCGGTGTGAATTAATCGAGAGAAATTCACCATTGTAAAGCCATATTGATCGCTTTTAATTTCATGAGCCGTATTCACATCAGCCCAATCACCTCAAAATAGGACAACTTTGCATTTGCCGTAATAATCCAACTCAATGATGTCAGAATAAGTCCGTAATATTCCAAATTCCCTCGATCAATTCATCATCCCTAGCACTAGCATAACTTGTAATCAAGAATTAACAACAATTCCGCATTTTGGGTTCTCTCAATCTCTCGCGATACCTTGTATGAAATCAGATCCGCTTGATGAGGAAGCCACTATATCTTTTAACTATTCTGTTTGGACCTTGTGAAAGCCAATTAACGTTGTTATTTACTTCATTTCGACTCCAAACCTATTGAGTCGAAAGTAAATCGAGTAATTATGAATGTTATGAGAAAATATTATTACTTGTCAATGAAAATTTAAATTGCATACCATTTGGCTTAACCATTCATGGAATGATTCTGCGAACAACTTATTAATTTCTCGTTGATTTAATCTTCGAGATCGTGAACGAGCTCTCAATATTTGTTTGTACTCACTACGGTAAAAAAGGTTTTACTTTGTTAGACGACAAACAAATCATAATTGATGAGTATTTATCAAATTGTAGAACATACTTCCGAAATGGTTCCATTGAATCGTGATGAAAAGAACGTCGATGTGCTTGGACCCACGATCTATCGCCTAATTTCGTAATTTCGACTTCACCGACGGTTCTCAAACTTTGAATAAATAAGTTTCAGCCAAATTATGATCCGTGAGCCCAAAGATTTCTACTTGGTCTGCTCATTCTTGTTTTAACATCTTCCAAATACCTCGATGAAAAGTCATACATTCCTCCCGCCAAGTATCCTCGGAATTGATCCTTCCTTATTGCAAAAGATGACTTCAATTTGGAAAGGAACCTAAACACGATATACAACATTATCAAAAGTTAAAAATAAAGGCATTTAGTGAATGAATGAATATTTTGCAAATAAAGTAAGACCTTTCAATGGGATACATCCATCGATAGAAAACGGGTCCACCAAGAAGTGCTTCACGCGGGAGATGAATTAACAAGTGCACCATGATAGTGAAGAAGGAAGGCGGAAATATCTTCTCCAGATTGCATAAAGTTAATGCGGCTCGATCTTGTAGTCTCTCAAGTTCTTGAACATTTAAAACTTTACCACAAATGCCTTTCATTATATTTGATAGTTCAATTATCGAGCCGCCACCTTTTTCGACATACAACACCGCATAGCAACGGCAATAAGTCTTGCATCAATATGTGATAGTCATGCGATTTTAAGCCATATAATCTTCGATCCTTAAGACTCACACATCGCGATATATTTGATGCATACGCATCCGAACCTTTATATCCTTCAACACCGCATGTAACACTTCTTTCTCCGCCTTCGATATTGAAAAAATAGCAGCGGCAATCGATATTTCATATTCTAAGTGTCGGGATGAAGCTCACGCAGAATTCCCATGTGGACTAAATCAAGTCGATCAAGATTATCTTTTGATTTTCCATCGACATTCAAAATAGTCCCAATGATGTTCTCGCAGACATTTTTCTCTATGTGCATGACATCAAGGTTATGACGGAAAATCTGATGCTCCCAATAAGGCAACTCGAAAAAAATACTTCTTTTTTTCCCACAAGTCCGCCTCATTAGGATCATCCTCTTCATCAGATTCATCATCAAATTCATCCCTAGATCTTCTATTTCTATGCGGGTTTGCGGTTGATTCATCTTCCCATAAATAAAATTCATATCTTTCAACATTAACAATATTTCGGATCCACCGGCTTTGAAGGAGTGATCTGAACTCTTCAGACCATCAAACCGAGCACTCAAATCTAAATATATGATTTTTCTAAACATCGACGATGCCCCATGTAAGAAAACTTTTTCCCATTATATAACCATTATGAACATGTCTCACAGCAAAGACAACACGGACAAGCATAACGTCCCTTAGTACTCCAACCGATAAATTAGCATAAGCGGAAAGTCGTTAATAGTCCACATTAATGCCACACGAATTAAAGTTCTCTTTTCTCATTGCATCAAATGTCCGAACACCAGCCCATAGTTGTTTTAACTAGTCAACAAGTGGTCGCAAATAGACGCCAATATCATTCCCTACCTTTCTCTCCGTGTATAATCATAGACAAGATAAAAGAAGATTGTTTCATACAAACCCATGGAGGCAAATTAGGGAACAAGCACCACAAAGCAAGCATCAGACGTTGTGCTCATAAGTTTGTAAGGGTTAAATCCATCGGATGCTAGCCCAAGCCTCACACTCCGAGGATCGCTTGCAAAGCTTGAGAATTTGGAGTCAAAATATTTCCAAGCTAAAGAATCTGCAGGATGCCTTAATAACCCATCATCGGTTCATCCATCACGGTGCCACGTCATTGATTCGACGATCTTCGACGACATAAAAAGTCGTTGAAGCCTCGGTATAAGGGGAAAATACCGTAAAATCTTAATTAGCTGCTTCTTTGACTGTGTACCGTGTTCATCCTCTTTACCGTCCTCTGTATTTCTATTAATCCAACAGGATTGGCCACATACATGACAGCACTGTTGGTTTATGCGGTCGCCCCAATACAACATGCAGTCATTTGGGCAGCTATGAATTTTGTTGTATCCAAGGCTTAAATCTTTTATCAATTTCTTCATGTCTTTGGAAGATCGAGGATTTTTGCAACGGAACATTTCTTGCGTAAACTCTAACAAAGATTGTCAACGAAGTTTTCATCCACCCCCTGACATTTCAAGTGAAAAAGACGAATATAGAATGACAATTTGGAAAATTTTGATCCTTCATACGCTTCTTCATTCATTTCACCAAGTAACGTGTAGAACCTCGCCGCTTCTTCATTTGGCTATTCATCCGTACACTTCTTTCCCCTTCAAAGGAAAGTATTTCCTCCAAAATTATGCTCATCGGTTGCACCCAATTCGTGGAAATGACCAAACCATCATCGCACATATTAAAAGCATCCCGCAACATGTTTTCCATGTTATCGCTACTAACATTCGATTGAAAGAACTATGAGGATACCCGAATTCATCGATGAAGATGCTCCACTAGATGTAGACTCGCCATGAAAAAACCATATTTTGTACCCCGGACAAAGCCATCAACAACTAGATGTTCAGAGACCACTTCACGATAATGCCGCTTAATATTGCAACACTTCTTACACGGCAAAGAATCATATTCTCTTGGCTTGTATTTTGAAATGCAAAATTCAAAAAGTTTCTACTCCATTTCGATAGCCATTGCTTACCCTTGACAATTTCATCCAACGCCTATCCATTTCAGAGTTGTTGAAGTCTAAAGTTGACAATAATTATACTACTAAATTATTAATTAATAATTTATGTAAATAATGCTATGGAATTTGATATTAAAATTAGGTAAGTTATGTATTCTATAAGATCCATCATACGTGGCATTGTTACACCTAGGAGGATCCATTATATCTCGACAAGAGATATAAGGCAACCCGTCGTGTTTTCAAATTATATACTTTGAATCTTTTCTTAAAATTATACAAGTTTTATGTAAGTTATGAAGTTTGATCTTAAGGAAAAATTATATAAGTTATGAAATTTAATCGTCAACTTATGTAATTTATGAAATTTGATATTAAAATTAGGTAAGTTATGTATTCTATAAGATCCATCATACGTGGCATTGTTACACCTAGGAGGATCCATTATATCCGACAAGGAGATATAAGGCAACCCGTCAGTTTCCAAATTTATATACTTTGAATCTTTTTCTTAAAATTATACAAGTTTTATGTAAGTTATGAAGTTTGATCTTAAGGAAAAATTATGTGTTATGAAATTTAATCGTCAACTTATGTAATTTATGAAATTTGATATTAAAATTAGGTAAGTTATGTATTCTATAAGATCCATCAAACGTGGCATTGTTACACCTAGGAGGATCCATTATATCCGACAAGTGAGATATAAGGCAACCCATCGTGTTTCCAACCTATATACTTTGAATCTTTTCTTAAAATTATACAAGTTTTATGTAAGTTATGAAGGTTGATCTTAAGGAAAAATTATGTAAGTTATGAAATTTAATCGTCAACTTATGTAATTTATGAAATTTGATATTAAAATTAGGTAAGTTATGTATTCTATAAGATCCATCATACGTGGCATTGTTACACCTAGGAGGATCCATTATATCCGACAATGAGATATAAGGCAACCCGTCGTGTTTCCAAATTTATATATTTTGAATCTTTTCTTAAAATTATTCAAGTTTTATGTAAGTTATGAAATTTGATCTTAAGGAAAAATTATGTGTTATGAAATTTAATCACAACTTATGTAATTTATGAAATTTGATATTAAAATTAGGTAAGTTATGTATTCTATAAGATCCATCATTTGTGGCATTGTTACACCTAGGGAGGATCCATTATATCTGACAAGGAGATATAAGGCAACCCGTCAAGTTTCCAAATTATATACTTTGAATCTTTTTCTTAAAATTATACAAGTTTTGTGTAAGTTATGAAGTTTGATCTTAAGGAAAATTATGTGTTATGAAATTTAATCGTCAACTTATGTAATTTATGAAATTTGATATTAAAATTAGGTAAGTTATGTATTTTTAAGATCCATCATACATGGCATTGTTACACCTAGGAGGATCCATTATATCCGACAAGAGATATAAGGCAACCCGTCGTGTTTCCAAATTTATATACTTTGAATCTTTTTCTTAAAATTATACAAGTTTTATGTAAGTTATGAAGTTTGATCTTAAGGAAAAATTATGTAAGTTATGAAATTTAATCGTCAACTTATGTAATTTATGAAATTTGATATTAAAATTAGGTAAGTTATGTATTCTTTAAGATCCATCATACGTGGCATTGTTACACCTAGGGAGGATCCATTATATCCGATGTTGAAATATAAGGCAACCCGTCGTGTTTCCAAATTTATATACTTTGAATCTTTTTCTTAAAATTATACAAGTTTTATGTAAGTTATGAAGTTTGATATTAACTTAAAATTAGTGGTTAAAGGTTATAGGTTAGTGGTTAAGGGTTAGGGGTTTAGAGGTAGGGGTTTAGGGGTTAGAGATTTAGGGTTTAAGGGTTAGAGATTTAATGTTTGGGGGTTTAAAGTTTAGAGGTTAAGGATTTAAGTTTTTAAGATTTAGTATTTTAGGGTTTTAAAGTTTAGGGTTTAGAGGTTAAGGATTTAAGGTTTGGGGATTTAGGGTTTAAGGGTTTAATAAATGTTATATTATTTTGATATTTAATTTAGTGTTTCGTTAAGATCCATCGTACGTGGCATTGTTACACCTAGGGAGGATCCGTTATATCTGACAGTGAGATATAAGGCAACTCGTCAGGTTTCCAGCCTATATACTTTGAATCTTTTTCAAAGTTATGAAGTTTGATATTAACGTAAAATTTTAGTGGTTAAAGGTTATAGGTTAGTGGTTAAGGGTTAGGGGTTAGGGGTTAGGGGTTTAGGGTTAAGGGTTAAGGGTTTAAGGGTTAGGGGTTAAGGGTTTAAAGGTTTAAGATTAAGGAGTTTAGGGTTAGAAGTTAGGGGCTTAGGGTTTGGGGTTTAAGTTTTAGGGGTTAAAGATTTAGGGTTATGAGATTTAAGGTTTTAAAGTTTTAAGGTTTAAGGTCTAAGGGTTAAAGATTTAGGGTTTAAGGGTTTAATAAATGTTATATTATTTCGTTATTTAATTTGGTGTTTCGTTAAGATCCATTGTACGTGGCATTGTTACACCTAGGGAGGATTCGTTATATCTGACAGTGATATATAAGGCAACCCGTCAGGTTTCCAGCCTATATACTTTGAATCTTTTTCAAAGTTATGAAGTTTGATATTAACTTAAAATTTTAGTGATTAAAGGTTATAGGTTAGTGGTTAAGGGTTAAGGGTTAGGGGGTAGGGGTTAAGGGTTAGGGGTTAGGGGTTTAAGGATTAGGGGTTAGAGGTTAGGGGTTTAGGGTTTAGGGGTTTAAGGTTAAGGGTTAGAGGTTTAGGGTTTGAAGGATTAAGGTTTAAGTGTTAGGGATTTAAGGTTTGGGGATATAACATTTTAAGGTTTCAATGGTGTAGGGTTTAAGGGTTTAATAAATGTTATATTATTTCGATATTTAATTTGGTGTTTCGTTAAGATCCATCGACGTGGCATTGTTACACCTAGGGAGGATCCGTTATATCTAATAAAGGAGATATAAGGCAACTCGTCAGTTTCAAATTTATATACTTTGAATCTTTTTCAAAGTTATGAAGTTTGATATTAACTTAAAATTTTAGTGGTTAAGGGTTGGGGTTGGGGTTGTGGATTTAGAGGTTTAGGGGTTTAGTGTTTAAGGGTTTAAGATTATGGGTTTAAGGTTTGAAGTTTAAAGTTTAGGGGTTAGGGATTTAGGGTTTGAGGGTTTAAGATTTAAAGGTTAGGGATTTAGGGTTTGAGTGTTTAAAGGTTAGGGGTTGGGATTTAGGATTTAGGGTTTACGCTTGATTTAGGTAATCGGTTGCAATGTTTGATAATAGTTATATAATATATTACTATATTATTATTAAAGCTTAATTTTATATATTTTAATAATTATTATTTTTATATATTTTTATACATATATAATTATAGTATTCAAATTATTTGTATTAACTTGATGTTTTTAAAAATTATTTCACTTTATAATTTAATATAATAAAATTATTTCACTTCCAACAAAACTTTCAGTAAAATACCTCTTAATTTTTTCGTTTTTAAAAATTATTTCACTTTATAATTTAAGATCGAATCAGTTCTTAAAATATTAAGTTCGTAAAAGCATATGTTTGACATTTTCAAGTAGGATTAGTATTGAATTTCATAAACAACCTTAAAGGAATTAGATATTCGTAATCCAAACCATTTTTAATTTCAACTAGAACATTGGCACATGTTATGAATTGATTAACTTTAGCAACTCTCAGAAACTAAAATTTAAACCAATCAAAACGCTTAAACAAAGATATACGCACCTCTAAGAAATGTTTAGAGAACACGAAATGTCGAAATGGTGCCGCCAACTTCGAGATCAAATACCGTAATCAAACAAATTTCAAATATACTAGAAAAATAAAATAGGAAGGATGATTTAGTAAACAATATAATCATTTATCGCATGCGAGATAAAATTCTAAACCATTCAAGCATATTGAGTAAACTTCAAGGAAAATAAGTACACAGAAAAAAGCAAACCTTATCTTAAAAGAACTGTAAATCCTTCTTTGGTGATACTTTATATTTTATGGGATTTTTGCCATTTAGTGAAATTTTGTACTTTAGTATGAGAAAAGCACCTAAAATTTTTCAAATGATTCTGGTTTGTGTACACATCTTACTTATCTCTTCAATATACAACATCAAGGTTACCATAAACCAACAAATCATTGAATCATGAGACCAATATTATTGGAACTCTGACCAAGATTGAAAAGAAAAGACTCTAATTCACTAATGTTCTATGCAATCAAAACCTTGGATCTAACATGCTTATTTTCAATTTTGACATTGTAATCAATAGAGTACTCTAAATTAGTCATGATTTCTGGACAGTTGTATGTATCTAACACGCTTATCTTCAATTTTATTATATGTTTCATGTATCTAGAGAGTCTTATGAGGATCATATCCCAAACTAATGTTCGGATAACATAAGTATCATGTATGGCAAAGATGGGTACTTCAAGAATAATGAATAGTCTGAGCAACATAGTAACTTTCGGTGATAGTTTGTTAGTTTTCTAGAAATAAAACATGTTGCGTTAAAAGTATTAACATGAAATCCTCGAATATTATGTTATTACAACCAACGTAAGTGGTTCCGTAAATTCATTGATCGCTTATTTATGTGCCAAATTTAACATGGTTATGTTCTTGTAAGATAGAACAAAAGGTGAATATCTTATAATTTAATTGTCCCTAGGATTTTCCAAGAAACTCACTTTAACCCCATTTCATTTTTTATAGCCTTGAACTTTCAAAGGTCGTACTTAAAACCATCTTCAAAGACTTGCATCTTCTATTGTGTTATCGTGTTCTTGCAAAAATGAGTACCTTTAATTCATCAATTCTAGAATTATGTGATACAAACTTAATGTTGAGTGTTGCATACATATTTTTTCAAGATGATATACAAAATGAAGAGTCCGTTGAAATTATTGGCAAGACTAATCCGAATCCTCCGGCAAGAGTAAAACTATGAGAGGAAAAATTTTCGATCATGGAATCATAACTAAATTGTTAAATTTTCGTAAATGTCTTGAGTAAATGGATTATGAACTACACATGTTTAATCCATGAGCCACTCTACAACATTTAACTTATGCAACTAATGATTAAAGGTGGTTAATAGGACAAGTGTTGAAGTTGGCCTGCATGTAGCCAAGAAGGCAGAAGTCTCGAGCCATGCAGCTTCAAAATAAAGTTCAAGTCATTGTTTCATTTTGTTACTTCAACTATTGGTTTTGTTTCTTAGTTGAAAATGAACTTAGTTGGTATTGTTTTGATGTAATTAGGTATCGATAGATTGATAAATCAAATGTACCTATGTGTGCAAGTCATGTTTTATAAGTTTTAAGGTTACTTAGTGGTTTTATTCAAGTTCTTCAAAATCGATATTCACAACGTAAGTCTCAACTATATAATTCAAAAGGAATCATTTTATTCAAGTTCCAGATAAACCCAAGTAAATCAAAGCAAAAATACACAAAGAAGAAAAAGAAACGATCAAGAAAGAAAAATGAAACGCAAAAAAGAAGTCATAGCTTCTTTAAAAGTTCAAAATTTAACATCCAATTAAACAAACGCAGCAGAAGAAGATCAATCAAAATACACAGCTAACATAATAAAAACAAAAAAAATTCAAGTATTCGTTACCTTGACTTTTTCTTTCCTCATACAAATCTGATCAAACATACAGATTAGGGTTTTGAATCCGCCAAAGTGGATAATTTTTATTTAAAATATCTCTAATAGCACGCTCAAGAAGAAAACAAGGATTACGAAAAGAAATGAAACGAACCTAATATTGCAAATTGAAATCAAATATGATTGTAGATTAAGACTTACCCAGGATGCACAGATTGTCGAAGGAGATGGGACACGGGAAGGTCAACGGAGATGCGGCAAAGGAGATGAGACAGAGGAAGCAGATGATCGACCAAGTTTTAGGATGCAATGATTTAGAGTTTTCAATTAGAGGCAAAAAACAACAAGGACTTAGGGTTTTTCGGGTTGGATTGAGGATAAAACTGAACACGGACAAAAACGCGCCGTTTTGCTCAATAATAAATACATTTTGCGGCGTTTGCAACCTAGTGCCACTAATGTCTGAGTTTTAGCGACGTTTATTCACTAGCGCCACTAAATTTTTTTTCAATTTTGACAAAACGACGTCGTCCAATAAGGGTCTCGGAATGGATAAAACAAAAACGACATCGATAACTTTACATTTTGCGCGCTTTATAAAACGCCGCTAATTCCGATCTTTAGTGGCGTTTTCAAAAAAACGCCGCTAATGCCACAACAAGCACATCCGAAACGACACCGCTTTTGGCTAAAGTAGCGTTTTTGGTTTTTTTTGTAAAAACGCCACTAATGTTTTAATTATTTCTTAAATTCCATAAAACCATTAACCTCTTAATCATTAATTAAACCCTAAATATATTTACATTGAAATTTTTATTTTGATTTAATCATACACATTATTTTAAATTATAAAATACATCAATTTATTTTTTATATTGAGTAAATATAAATTTTATGTATGCAATAATAAAAATGATGTTAATAATATCTATAATTATGTTTATATTTTACAAGATTTGGATCAAATTAAAGTTCATGTATGCTTTTAGGATTTAACACGTTTTGATATGTATAAACCCTAAACTAACCCTAAACTATAAACTATAAACCCTAATTAACCCTTAAACCCTAATTAACCCCTAAACCCTAAACCCTAAATCATACACCCTTAAACCCTAAACTATAAACTATAAACTATAAACCAATATGCATAGTATCCCTAAACCTTAAAACCTTAAATCCTAAATCCTTAAACCATAAAACAATAACCCCTAAAGATTAACCGGCCCCAAACCATATTCCCATAACCCTTAACCTATTCCCTTAAACCCTAACACTTAAACCAGTAATCCATAAAGTACATGATCCAAAACCCATGATCTATAAACCTTTAAATAAATAATAAAACATAAACCCTAAATGAGGAAACACTAAACCTTAAACTAAAAAACTCTAAACCCTAAATTTAATTTAGATACCCATAAACCCTAAACTATAAAACATAATCCATTAACCCAAAATAATGAACATTATATCATAAACCCTAAAACTATAAACTACGTACATTAAACCTTAATTAAGTCCTAAATCATTAACCCTAACATAAAATATTCTTTTGCGCTTTCTATAAAAAACTCCACTAAAGTTCAAAAATTAACCTTTAGCGGCGTTTTCCCAAAAGCGCCGCTAATGTTCAGACTTTTAGCGGCTTTTACCAAAAGCGCCGCGAATGTCAGATTTAGCGCTTTTACAAATAAACGCCGCAATATGTCTCTTTTAGCGGCGCTTACTAATAAACACCGCTATTGATCTTTTTATGGCGTTTTCCTTAAAACGCCGCTAATCGTATAATATTTATGCGTTTTTCTTTAAAACGCCACTAAAAACGCCGCTAAAGGTATGTTTTGGTGTAGTGAAAGTTTAAATCCTTACAATAACATTCCTAATTTATGATGTGCCAAAAAAATGTTAACAAAAGTATCATTTTCAACTTCCTTAATGTACCAGATCATTTAATGTCGACGGCAAGATTCTTTTGAATTCTCTACTCTAATCTTACCATCCATGTATGTCGAAATTAAGGATTTTTGAGCAATCAAAGATTGGGGTTTCACGTTCATTTTAGCCTGCACTTAAATGGCTTAGGGTTTCTCCAAGACAAGCTCAAAGCCTTAACCAAAATTGGGCCCATGAAAAAATTGTAGTCTCAGAAATGCAATTAAAAAACACCCGAATTCATTGCTAACCCGGTCCAAACAGGAAGAAGAAGAAAACAAAGTAGCAGCGGTTCCAAACCCTAAGGTTAAGGAGTTAAAAGTCCTATAAAACAGCCGCTATCACTTGTTTCTTATCCTTCTCCGCTACCTAAGACATAGAGAGAGAGAGAGAGAGAGAAACACAGAGAGGGAGAAATGGTTTCTCTGAAGCTACAGAAGCGGCTCTCGGCGAGCGTTCTAAAGTGTGGAAAAGGAAAGGTTTGGCTCGATCCTAATGAAGTGGTCTTGGATGAGCTATCTTGCACTCCGGAAGAATGTTTGAAGTGTGCTATATCTTTACTTGGGACACCGCTTATCACCGGTGGAATACACTAGTATCGATGGTTCCAAAAGAAAAAGTGACATGGGATTTCTTTCGAATGAATTCGCAAGAAATATATTAGCGAGAGGTTCATCGACCGAAACGAAAAGAATTTCTTGAATCAAAGCAGGCGAATGACCGTGATGAATATGAACGGAAATTTGTCGTGCTCGTGAGATATGCTAGAGAGTGTGTTTCCACCGAAGCTATTATGTGCAAAAGGTTTGAAGACGGTCGAATGAAGATATAAAGTTGCTTGTTGGCATTCTTGAAATTCAAGAGTTTGTGACATTAGTTGAGCGAGCTTGCAAAGTCAAGAGCTTGGGAAAGAGAAAAGAAAGGTGAGATCGAAGCTAAAGACACTCGAAAGAGACCGTCGGGTAAGAATTTCCATTCCACATCTAAGAAGTTTAGAGATGATTTCAGTGACATAAAGCTACTTGGATTTATCTAGACGTGATCGACCTCCGGTGGGCTCCGAGCTACCTCGGTGGCGGTGTTGGTAATGTTCCACAAGATCGAGTTGAATGCCAACATTGTGGAAAATGACATTCTGGGAGTTGTAGAGTTCGTGACCGGTCCTGCTTTAAATGTGGATCCTCAGACCATTTTATTCGAGAGTGCCCGATGTTAGCTGAGTAGAATACGGCACCAAACTCTAGACCGAGCAGTGTATCAACACGGGGCAGACCACCCAGGCATTCTGGCAATGTAGGTGGTAGTCAGAGAGGGACGAAGAACACGTGATTCGATCGAGGCTAGAGCTCCACTAGAGCTTATGTTACTCGAGCTAGGGAGGATGCCGCTTCTCGGATGTTATTACCGGTACTTTTACCCTTTATGATACTCTTGTGATTGCATTGATTGATCTGGTTCAACCCATTCATATGTATGTGAAACTCGGTATTCATGAAGACTCGCCATTGAGTCTCGAGTTTGTGATTCAGCGTATCCAACCCTTTGGGTAGATGTGTATTTGTTAATAAAGTGTGTAAAAGTTGCCCATTGATGATTCGGGATTGTTGCTTCCCGATTGATTTAATCTTGTTGCCTTTCGATGAGTTTGATATAATTTTGGGAATGGATCGTTAACCGCATGACGCAGTGGTGAATTGTAAAAGAAAGCTTATTGATCCGAGATGCCGAGCGGTGAGATCGTCGAATTGAATCTAGTGATTTAAGTGGGTTTCCTGATAATATCTTCGATGTTAGCCCGTAGTATGTGAGAAAAGGGTGCGAAGCTTATTTGGCCTATGTATTGGATAATAAAGTGTTTGAAGAGCATATTGAGTTTGTACGGTTGTGTGTGAGTACCAGACGTGTTTCCGAGGAATTACCGGGTTTACCACCGACTGAGAGATTGAGTTCGGCATTGAATTAGTCACGGGACGACTCGATCTCGATAGCTCCGTGTCGAATGGCACCTATAGAGTTAAAAGAGTTGAAATTGCGATTGCAAGAGTTGATGATAGGGTTTTGCACGGCCAAGTTTTTCCCTTGGGCGCACGATTCTTTTTGTGAAAAGAAAGATGGAACGATGCGAATGTGTATTGATTACCGGCAACTAAATAAGGTAACTATAAAGAATAAGTACCGTTACCTCGGATTGATGATTTGTTTGATCGCTTGAAAGAGGCTTCATATTTTCAAGATAGATTTGAGATCGTGTTATTATCGATTCTTGAGTCGAGATACGAGATGTGCCAAAGACGCATTCCGGACGAGGTACGGACATTTTGAGTTTTTGGTTATGCCTTTTGGGCTTACTAATGCACTCTTTGTTTTATGGATTTGATGAATCGGGTTTTAGGCAGCTTTTGGATCGATTTGTGGTGGTGTTTATTGATGACATATTGATCTACTCCAAAGATGAAATTGAACACGCTGAACATTTGAGGTTAGTGCTACAAACTTTGCGAGATCATCAATTATGTCGAAGTTTAGTAAGTGTGAGTTCGGATGAAAGAGGTCACTTTTGGGACATGTAGTTTCAAATCGTGCATTCGAGTTGATCCGAATAAAATCTCGGCTATACTTGATTGGAAGCCATCGAAAAATGTTTAGAGATTCAAGTTTTACGGGACTTGCGGGTTACTATCGACGATTTGTGAAAGATTTTTCTATGATAGCTACCCGTTAACAAAGTTATCGCAGAAGATGTCCGGCTCGAGTGGTCGAAAAATGTCGAAAAAGTTTTGATCGGTTGAAAGCCCTTTTGATGAAGCTCCAGATTAGTTCACTGAATCGGGTAAAGAATTTGTTGTGTATTCGATGCTTTTTAAATGGTCTGGCTGCGTTTTGATGCGGGAAGGCAAAGTTGTAGCCTACGCTTCAAGACAATTGAAGCGCATGAAAGAAATTACCCGACGATGATTTAGAGCTTGCGACCATTGTGTTCGTGACTTGAAGATTTAGGCGTCATTACTTATTTGGCGAGAAATGCCATGTTTACTCGGATCACAAAAGTCCAAGTATCTAATGACTCGAAAGACCTGAATTTGAGACAACGTAGGTGGCTAGAACTATTGAAAGACTATGAATTGGTGATTGACTATCACCGGGAAAAGCTAACGTTATTGCGGATCGTTAAGTCGAAATCTTTATTTGCTCTTCGTGCAATGAATGCACAAATGGCTATGTCTAGTGATGGTTCGATCATAGCCGAGTTACGAGCAAGACCGATGTTTGTCCAGCAAATTTGTGATGCACAGAAAATTGACAAGGATATGATTGCTAAACGAATTCAGTGTGAAAAAGGTGCAGAGTCAGATTTTCAGATTGATGCAAATGACTGTTTGAATTTTAAAAGCCGAATGTGTGTTCCAAAGAACTCGATTGATCTGATGATTTTGAGTGAAGCTCATAGTGGTAGACCATCGATACATCCGGGTAGCACGAAGATGTATAACGATTTGAAACAATTCTATTAGTGGCTCGGCATGAAGCGGGATATATCCGAATTTGTTTGAAATGCTTAATTTGTCAGCAAGTAAAAGTGAACATCAAGTACCATCTGGACTACTTGACCAATTCGATACCGAATGGAAATGGGATAGAATTACAATAGATTTTGTATCCGGTCTTCCTATGACACCAAGTAAGAAAGATGCAGTATGGGTTATAGTTGATAGATCGACTAAATCACTCATTTTGTGCCGATTCGCATGGACTTTTCACTCGATAAACTTGCTAAATTGTATGTATCGCAAATTGTAAGATTGCATGGTGTACCGAGTTCCATTGTGTCGACGAGACCGAGATTTACGTCGCGATTTTGGAAGAAGTTGCAAGATGCTTTAGGTACTAAACTACATTTTAGTACAGCCTTTCATCCGCAGACAGATGGTCAGTCTGAGCGAACTATTCAGATACTTGAGGACATGTTGAGATGTTGCGTTCTTGAGTTTGAAGGTACGTGGGAACGATACCTACCTTTGATTGAATTTGCTTACAATAATAGCTTTCAATCTAGTATCAAAATGGCGCCTATGAAGCCTTATGCGGCGAAAGTGTCGAACACCATTATATTGGACCTGAGCTCAAGAGAATAAGATACAGGGGTTGATTTGATTAAAGAGATCGAATGAAAGTAGCCATAATCAAAGATAATTTGAAAGTCGCATCGATCGACAAAAGTCCTATGCTGATTTGAAACGTAAAGACATTGAATTTCGGTAGGAGATCGTGTATTCTTAAAAGTTTCCGTGGAAGAAAGTACTCCGATTTGGTCGGAAAGGCAAGTTGAGTCCGAGATTTATCGGACCGTATGAAATCATTGAACGTATTGGGCCTGTTGCTTATAGATTGAGATTGCCCTCTGAGTTAGAAAAGATACACGACGTATTTCACGCTTCGATGCTTCGTAAGTACTGATCGATTCGTCTCATGTGATCACCCGACAGATTGAACTCTAACGATTTGGCATATAATGAAGAATCGATCCAGTATTTTAGCTCGGAAATAAAAGAGTTGAGAAATAAAAGAATTCCGTTAGTGAAAGTTCTATGGAATCGTCACGGAGTTGAAGAGGCTACGTGGGAGCCTGAGGATTCAATGAGGCAACAATATCCGACCTTGTTTAACGGTAAGATTTTCGGGGACGAAAATCCTTAGGGAGAGTTATAATGAATCAATTCGACCCTAATCGAACGGTGGTTTTGGGACCACGAATCTGAGATCGAGAAATAATTTAATATTATATTTTGAGTTTATTATATGTGAATTAATGTGTGTGAAAGTTTCGTAGAAAAATTTTATCGTTTAAGTGCTTAATTTGATAAAAAGGACTTAATCGCGTAATAGGTAAAAGTGGCATACTAAAGTATAATGTGCTAGTTTGAGCTTGGCTTTTTAATATGAAGTGTTAAATGGGTAAATAACCCATTTTAAGTTAGTGGGTTGGTATATGACAAAATTAACCTTAAGTTTTATATTATATAATTTTATGAATTAAGGTTAAAATAGTAAATAAATTAAAAACCATATTATATGTTAAATAAAACATAAAAGAAATAATGGATATTTCATTCATCTTTTGGCGAATATTGAGAAACATAAGGGAGCTAAGTTCTTTGAAATTTCGCAATATCCAAGCCAAATTCAAGGTAAATTCTTAGTCGATTTTTGTAAATTTTACGTTTTGAGATCGTTGCTTGAACCGTGAATGCAAGACCCATGTTGTAATTTTTGAATCTAAGCATGCTTGATGTTCAGCCATTGTTGTATTCATGTGGTTTTGATATTTGATGATTTTAGATGAAAGATATGTAAAGGATTAATATGTTTTGTGTTGGAAGTTTTGATGAAATTGAGTTTTAGGGCTAAATTGTAAAAATAAATTTTTAGAGGGCCTATTTGCAAAATAAATGAAATATGAGGACTTGTAAGGTCCCTAGGAACATTCGGCCCTTGCATAGTTTTGGCTAATTTGGTGTATTTTGTGTGTTAAACAAATAGGACTAAATTGCAAAGTTGTGAAATGCTAGGGGTAAAATAGTAAATTGCCCATTTATGTGCTTAGGGACTAAATTAAGATGAATTGCACTTGAATGAGCTGAATTTTAATGTGTTTTAGATCAAGAGCAAAGAAAAACGGAGTTAGATCGGGGAAAGACGAAGGTTCTCGAATAGCCGATTTGCACGGCCTATCGACAACCAAGGTAAGTCCTTAAGCAAATTTAAATTGAGAATTTAATTACCAAAGTAGTATATGATAAAATTTAGTATACTAAGGCATAAGAATGTATATAGGCCGAATGTGGGGCATGAAATGGTATTGACTTTGTTGATGGAATGTGATGGGGATACTTACGTTCGGTTTAACATGATATTGTAAAATAAAGCATATGAGATGGATGTGATTGTAGCATTAAGTAATGTGCATGGGAATGTTGATTGTGTTATATATTCGGGCTTAGTGCCTAGCGTGCTTCGTCTTGGGTGATACATTCGGCTTAGTGCCTATGAGCCTTGTCTTAAGTGATACTTATTGGGCTTTTACGCCTAGCAGGCCTTGTGCCGGTGTTACTTATCGGGCTTTTATGCCTAGCAGGCCTTGTGCCGGTGTTACTTATCGGGCTTTTACGGCTAGCAGGCTTGATGCCGGTGATGTATTTTACAAAATAGAAACCAAATTTATGTTCAAGGCGAATTAAAGCAAACTTATCGAGTTAACGGCTCGGTGAGTATGTGAAGTAGGAATGACTTTCTTACTTATATGAGACAAGGAAAATCAGTAATTTATTACAAATGGCATGTGTTACGAGTGTGGAATATATACATATATATATGGTTATAATATGTGTTCTCGCTTTACTAATGAATGATATGATTGTTGTATCTTGGTCTTCTAATATGAGGATACATGACTAGGCATATTCGCCACATGAGTGGTTGTGTAATTGATGCCATGTTATAGTAATTGACATTTAAGTATATAAATGCATGTACCTATGATTATACGATGACATTTTGGGTTTCGAAAGGTTGGTTTATAAACAAGTATTTTGATCATAAGCATGTGGGTAGAGAGATATCGTTTCTACGAATTCATACTTGTTAATATGGGTATGAAAATTAAAGTTTGAAAATAAGTATGAGCACAAGTCCACAAGTTGAATTATAGTAATTTAATTGTTAAAATTCAAATGTTATTTTTATGAAATTAGGACTTACTAAGCTAGCAAGCTTATCATGTGAAATGTTTCCTCTGTTTTATAGTTTAGGTGCAAGCTACAAGCTCTTCGGGATCGTTCGGAAAGTCACTCACACTATCAATCTACATTTTGGGTACTCTTTCATTTTGATCTTTAAACGAAGGCATGTATAGGAAAGACTTGGTCTTTGTTTGATGAAATCTTAAGGTTCATGTATATAATAGCCATGCGAATATGGCTAAATTTTTAGTTAAGTACGTTGTTGTGTCTTGATATGTATGTTGGTTTATGATGGCAATGTTTATGCATTCTTAATCAAATTTTAATCGTTTTGTTAAGGAAATGTTTGTATCTGAAATGAATCCTTGAATTAGGGATGTAGGTAGGTTCGGTTAGAAGCTAGTCTTTCATAAAATGCAACAAAATAGCTTGTAGTAGCAGCAGTGATGTGAGTTAGAAAAATCACCAAAAATAGGGTATATTTAATTACAAGGTGAATGAGATATGAAATTAAACCTTATTGTGTCTATTTTTACATAAAAGAAACAGAGTAGGCAAAATATTTATATATTATGAAATAATTAAGTTTTAGTTAGACCTGCTCTGAATGAATTCATGAGTCACTGTTCTGTTTTGGAAAAATTGTAAAAAATTGTACAAAAATCATTAAGAAGCATGGTTTATATGTGTAGAACCCTTAATCAGTCTATTTTTCATTGGTATAAACAAGAACATTATAGGAAATTTGTGCAATGAGATAACTGTATTTTTGTAGAGACAGGTCAGAATTGTCAAGCAGTGTAATAAGGGTAACTTTGATGAATAAACTGTACTAATTGGCCACATGAAAAATTCTGGAAAAATTTTGGTGAAAATTTATATGAGTATAGTTTCAAGGAAAATTACGGATCTAAATTTCGAGTTTTGTAACTCGAGTTATGGTCGATTTGGTCAGCATGATGCAGTTGGACAGCTTTAAAATCTTACACCCCGAGTTAATAGTCAAGTCTAGTAATGCCATGTACTCGATTCCGGCAAGGGTTTCGGGTAAGGGGTGTTACAGTATGTGTCACACGGCTATGTGACAACTCATGTCCCAGGCCAAGTGCTCCAAAATTAGCCTCTAAAACAAGCCATTACAAAACCAAACCTTGCCCAACAAGCTACTCCATTTTAATACACAATCAATGGACCTAAACACTCCTTAAACATTCATAAACACACCAATTAAAACAACCTAAGTCTTCTAACAAATATGCCATTCAAAGGCACCTCATTTCATTCCAAAATAAAATCAATTAAGAACAAAGCTATAATGCCACTTCTCAATCACAAAACTTAGGTAAAATAGCTACCTAATGTCAACCATTATCATCCCATATTACCATTCAAAATAAGAATATCGAAATGACCATTTATACATATAGTTTTTAACATATACAAGCCAACTATACCATATATGCATATAATTGTTTACAAAAGTAATCAAAACACAACAAAAGTATAAATGACATTAAACCCTGTATATTAAGCCTTATACATGTCATTTATAAGCAAAGTCAAAATATTCAAAAACTACCAATGTGTTTTTTGGATAGGGTGATAAGACTTTGACAAGGTTCTAACCGATTGAGCTTCCGATAGACTACAAAATAGAAGAAATACAACTACGTAAGCATTAATTGCTTAGTAAGCTCACATAAGATTAACTTCAACTTACTGAACATCAATTGATAAACCATTCAACCAAGTTCATTTCAACATTTAAACATTATACCTTTCTATCCACCATAATCCACATGGTTAATAACCAACATATAAACATTACATCTATGTGATATAACATATACTAGGAAATGAATTTCCATAATTCATCTTTTCCATCACATGATAAAAACTCACCATTAACATTTCATAAAGTCATGAACAACAATTAATTGTAAACATGCATTTCTTCAACTTTTACTTACCTGTTGAGCTTAATAGAATCACAATAGCTATCTGATTCACAACACTGGCACAAAGCCTACTAGGCTCAAAGCTTGAATCGTTACACTGGCATGAAGCCTGCTAGGTTCAAAACCCGATACATGTCTCAAGTATAACTCAATTTCCATCAATCAACAAAATTGTAATCACAACCACCACAACTAATTAAATAGAACAATTAGCTAAGAATTTAATATAACAATTTGTATAATACAAGCTTACCTCGATAACTATGGTTGCAAAAACAAAGTCGAATACTAGTTCAAAGCTTTAGCTTTTCCCCGATTTAAGTCTAGTTGTATCTTGATCTAAATAATATTTTCATTCAATTAAGTATTTCAAATAACTTCAAACATTCAATTCGAACCTATAATCCAAATTAATCAAAAATTATAAATTACACCTAATATTTTAATCTTTATACAATTTAGTCCATTGGTTTATAACTTAATTGAAACACATATTAACCATTTTCCCCCTAGGTTTATATTAACCCACATTCTCCCCCAATTCACAAAATATACATGGAAATTTACCATTTTAACAAACAAATCCTAAAACCTTTAATTCACTAAAATTTTATAACCAAATATGTTCATTTAACAATCAAATTTAACTATCTATCAATTAACTTCCCAAACACATCAAATGCATCCATAGAAAGTCCCTCAACCATTAACAACTTAACAAAATAACCCTCAGGCCAACTAGATTAAGCTAAAACGAGCTCGAAAACATAAAAATCACTAAAAACAGGGTCTGAATACATACTATGCAAATTGATTTAAGCTTGCCGAAACCTAAAGCTAAACAATGGTGTTTTTTGTTGTTGTTAAATTCAGTGGAGAAGAAACAATTAGAAAGATGGCATTGGTTTATTTCATTTAGATTAAACTTTATTTATTTACTATTTTACCCTTAGTTAATAACTTACAAAATGACAAAAAACTAAACTCATAATGGTCCATTAATTTTCATATGGTATAAATATCATATAAGTCCATTAACTTTCCTTTCTATAGCCATTTAACCAATTTAACTAATAGAATCTCACTTTCACAACATTTACAATTTAGTCATTTTTAATTAATTAACAATTTACACTTCAAATTTTCTTAACAAAAATTTAATACGACTTTAAAATAATCCTATAGACATTAACTAAACATTAAAATATTAACTCACTCCTCGAAGTCGTGTTCCCGAAACCACTATTTTCAACACCACTGAAATCGGGTTGTTGCACTAGGAACGTGCCAAAAATACGGTGAACAGGGATACTATGCATACAACAGATGTTTTGAAAAAAAATTGGTGTTTAGTAGGACCACGCCCTAAAAGTCTATCTTTTTTAAAATGGTGTTTAGGAAAACTGTTGGGATGTGGTTGAGATAGGAGAAATGTCTGGAAAATTTGAAATGATATGTGATTTGCCTCCGGCAGGGCATGTAAATGCAAACCATGAAAGGCGAATGCCCCGGCCTTGCAAGGGTACACGTAAGTGTTCGAATTAACAAGGAGGATTTGCAGAGGTTTGGTTGGATACGAAAATACTGGCTCTATGGAGCAATATCGTGTATATGAAATCGTAGCTTTTCAGAACGTTAAATGGATGAGAAGCTAACACATGGGGTCCATGACTATCCATGCAAAGCATGCATGTTTTATGTAAAAATATCTGTGATAAACCGTAAAAGTAACATATTTTAACCCCATATTTAGTATGCTTTTGGATGATTTAGCCCTTGATTTATGTAAAAAGGTGCTCTTAATCCTTTCCTTTCATGTCTTATACTCAGGAAAGCACCTAATGATAAAAAGAACATAAAACGGGCTTAAAACAGACTAAATTGGGCCAACCCAAGAATTCGACACGGCCTGGCCCAAAGCCCACACGGTCGTGCCTAGAGCACGACCTCAACTCCGTCACACACGGCCCTGCACCATCCATTTACTATACACGGACGTGCCTGGTGATCTACATGGTCGTGTCCCAATCGACAGACCTGAAGCACGGTCTGAATCCCGACTTACACGGCCGTGCCCAAAACGATAGAATCAAGGCACGACCCAACCCCGAATTACAGGCGTGTGCCATGGCCGTGCCCCTGCCGCAGAAATGAGCAATTTCACTCGAATTTGGATGCTTGAGGCCAAAGAAACATACTCCTAAGTCTACTTAAACTCCCTAATAGTAATTCTACTTGAAAGAGGTACTTAGAAGCCAAGTAGAGCATCTCAAAAGCCTATATAAACAACCCAAGGCAGACATTAAATGGGAGGTTTTTTGCGAGGCTTTTGCCAAAGCTTTCATCTTTTAGGGAATCACTTGAAGATAGCCAGTGGATCCATCTCAAGAAGCTGGAGATCTATTCAAGACGAAGGATCTCTCCTTCAATTCATTCAGAGAGTTTTAAGGATTTCTTATGTTTTGTTTTATCTTTTCTCTTGAGATGTTTTCTTATTTAGTTATGAACTAAACCCTCGGATACACGAAGGGATGAAACCTATGATGGATTTTGTTATTTGATTTCTAAATTATATGATAAGTACTTAGTTTGTTCTTAATTATGTTGCTTAATTTAATCGATGTGCTTAGGTGGAGGAGGAATAGACCCTACCAAAGAGTAGATCTAGCATAATTGAGCGGAGTTGATCGAGCGCCTAGAGATAGGGTTACAAGATTTTGCGGATTAGGGTGAAACCTAATATGGGAATCCATTGATCGATTTACTACTTCCTTAGGGGTTATTATAAGAGAATGAGAGTTCCACTAATTAACCTAAGGTTAGGCGTTATTCGCCTCGAGAGAGGTTTAATATAGGTTAGGAGTCTCACGGATCAAGCTAAGTAAAGAAATCATATGGTTTGGGGAATAAATAATAAGTGAAGTCATAGGTGGATTCTTCTTGAGGGTATCGTCTTCATCAACTGAGTTTTCCTAAAGTCTTTCTCCAATTCATTCTTTTGTCTTTGCATCTAGTTTAGTTTTTCATTAGTTTAATAAACCAATCACTCCATATTTTAAGCTAAATAATAGAAAGAAAGTGAGTAGTAGTACTTTTAGGTTCCCTTGGGTTCGATAAGATATTCTTGCCTAAACTATACTACTATTCGATAGGTGCACTTGCCTCTATCGTTGTCATAGTTAGCCTACAAGTTCGATCATTCTTTTTATAAATATTAAATGCGACTGTTTGACACGATCAGTCTGCACATGAATGGTGCTTAAATGATGGGTATTCGCGATATATGTGTTAACTGTGATAAGTATCTGCATGTGAACTAACTCTGATTGAACTTTGAAATTTGCTTGTGATTTGAAATCAGAAATAGATGATGCTCGCGTGTAAATTGAAATTATAGTAATTCGTACTTAGAAGCGGACAGTATCTGCCAAGGAAAAATACTCATTTTACGTTATGATTCAGCCCTTGAGTTGTGCACATTTATAATGTTGCATTCGTGTGTGAACTGTTTGATGATATCCATTGTTTTATTTATTTAACCTAATTTCATTTCTTGAAACCTTGACCAGAAGGTCAGCGAGTTGCTTTGGAACTCACTAAGTTCATTTGAACTTACCTAGTTTCCTCTTACCATTTCAGGTTTGGTAAAAAACTACAGACTCAGCCAAACACTGTGGACTCATTGTGAGCCATTCATTAATTAGTTTGTAACATGTATATCATACAGTGTGGCCTATAGTATTAGTCTCTTTTGTTTGAACAATGTATAAATTATTTTGGGATGTTTCTTAAACGAATAGTTTGTATTAATTGAATGATGGTACTTCGCCAAAGAAATTCCTTTTTAAGTCATATGTGTTCTGGACTATATTTATTTTCCCTTAGATTTTTTCTCTAAAAATTATAATCCACCAAATGACATTTTTAAGACTATTTTGCTTAATTGTATTTATTTACTTTAACTTCTGAAACCTTCGTTTTTGTCATTTTGAGATGATATATGTTTTCCGTAATGGTTATGATCAAGCCATACCATTATCTTTATTTCCAAGATATTAAAGGCCTCAATTATTTCTTTAATCAAGTTTCACTCTTTATAACACCTTATAAATTAATCCCGTATTATAATTAACAATCGATTTAATTTAATTCCACATTAAAGTTCGACCCTAAAGTTTTTTATTTGATTCAATTTTTTAATTAATTTGAGTTAATTCAAATTATCCTTGAACTGAAATTTCTGATATCAGAGCGCGGAGCCACATAGTTATTTTGTTCATGAACCATGGAGTGGAGGCGTGCGATTTCGTTGAAAGGGGAGTGTTGCTTGTCAAATGGTTTGCCGAGGATTGGGGCTTCTCTCTCGCCCACCGAATTGTGAAGTCAAATTTATAATCTCTCACCAAAGAATACCATAGTCTTAGTGGTACAAGGTTGGATTTTGTAATTTAAAATTAATGATAGTAATTTCAAATTTTGAAATTATAGTTTTGTGCTTTGATAAAAAATTTATTTTGAGTGGATAATATAATATTACATATATTAATATTTCAGGAACTCTTGTTATACTTAAAAAAAATTCATAATTTATGGATAATTTTGATATCACATTTTTAAATAATTTTACTTCATTTTAATTATTTGATTTATTTTCCTTAACTATATTTCTATTACATTCCGCCGACAATATTAATTTTATAGCATAAAATCCTGATTGAAATTCAAGGGAAAAATGAGAATTTCGATTTTTAAAACAAAAATAATTAATTTAATTTGAGATCCCAAATTTAAAAATCGAAAGCTGTGCACGCAGTGCTTAAAGAAAATAGGATATGTAACATAGTGGCATACCCAAGTCCTTGTCTGGGTCCGTCCAGCCGATGGTTGGCGGAAACTTGAAACTTGAAAGACCGAAAGCGACTTCTTATGGTAAGATGAATTGAATTTGAATATGCCTCATCCCATTGCCATTTGGACTCTTACAATTACACCTCCATTTTCTCATGTCACATTTGATTTTAAAAATCTACATGTATAGTTGTGATTGATGATTTAAGCTTTCAAGTCAACATACAACTGCCAATGAAGTTTTGGATTTAGTGTACTATACATTCTGATTATTATAATTAAAAATTAAATCAATGATAAATGGATCTAGAGGCCGCAATGGGTTATTACAAATATTAATATATTGTTTTGTAAAAACATTGTAAAAATGCCTTCAATATTTATGGGTTTTGGGTTTAAATTCTTAACATTTTAAACGCTACGATATTTTCAAAAATTAACTTAAATATACCATTAAACTTAAATTGATTTATGAAAAATTGTAATTTTGATATGTTAATAATAATAATAATAAAAGGTTAAAAGCTCAAACTCAAAAATCTATAAATGTTTAAAGGTTATATTTTTACAATAATAAAAAGGTTGTAACAGGTTGACAGTTAAAATCATTTATTTTTCACAAGTTTTGAACCTTTGCATGGTTGTAGAAGGATTAGCCGCTAATAGCAGGTGCTGACTTAGGGCCATTAAAATATCGAGGGAAGTTAGGAAAATTTTGAAGAGAAATTTGAATAAATTTGTATTTTTATAAGTTAAAATATAATTTTATTATTTAATAATTTATATTTTTTAATTTTAAAAATTAATATAAAATTTTATCATTTCTAAAAAGTTAAAGTGTAATTTTATCATTTACTAACTTAAAATTATATAAAATTTAAAAGATTAAAAATAAAATTTACCTTTTAAAGGGTCAGGATCCTTGCTAATTCCCTCCATCCTAAATGCATATTATTTGGAAGGAATGAAATAATAGGTAATTTAAGAGTTTATAAATGAATGTGAATTATTATCAATTAAGTCTTGACTAAATTGATATTAGTATTGTTGTTAATATAAAAGACATAATTAAAATGCACTTATCCTTTTATTTAAGCATTTTATAGAAAAAATGTTAGTTAAATAAAATAATTAACAAGAGGATATAGTCGATATGCATTATTTGAATGCAATAGAAACTGATTTGTACAGTTCTAAAGACTAATGCTTGTAAAGGTGATTTCTAGTAGGTGTTTTTGCTTCTTGGATAATAAGATAAAATTATCCAAATAATAATAAGGTGAGTGTTTGGTTTATTGGTAAGGGTTTTTTTTTTTTTTTTGAGTTTTAAAAACTTGGTATGTGATTTTTCTTTTAAATATTTATTTTTTAAATATTTTATAAGATATTTGTTAACTCTCTAAAGTCTAAAAACTGCGGTGATAATGAATAAAATAATAATAATAAATTCTTGTGAAAGGAAAAACTAAGGCTTCTTCTTTTGAAACGTTTGGGCTTTAAATGTGGGTTAATATTTAATGAGACTTTAAATGGGCTGTTGATTTGTTAAACCTCTTTACTCCTAAAGAAAACCAGGCATTGAGAACTGAACTTAAATCCAAACAAAGGCTTCACGAACTGAACTCAAAATGTGTTTAATATCTCCCTGTTTAAATTAAAATTATGAATTCGTTTCCTTTTAGTAGAATTTTTTAAATTTTAAAAATTATTTTTATTTTTATTTATACTATATTTTAAATATTTAGTTGAACTGGTTCCATCACCAACTTTGTGAATTTATAGACAAACTATATAATTTTGAATGAAATGCAAAAGATTATAAGCTTTCTTAGAGCAGCTCAGGAGAGTAAGCTTAAAGGCAATAAAGATTAGACATTCATTTTTAAATTATTCTCTCCGGCTCTTAAAATAATGTAATATGAAAGGAGTTGATGACGTCGGAGAATCCATATATAAAGCTGAAACTTCCATTGGGAAAAAAGGTTGAAGATGAAGGGCGCTTAATCAGTAGGACAAAATTGAAAATAATCTGTCAGATTAGGAGAGTAAATTCTGATGTCGGCAAATCAAAATCATTTGGAAAAGGCTTAGCTAGTGGCGTCTCCTGCATTAGTTGGTAGGCTGTCAATGAAGCTTCAAGGTCTTCACCTTTATCCAAAAACAACAAAAACGAGGGAATGGTCTTTTTGAACCCGGGCAGCTAAATGTGCTTATCTCAGCATTCAATCCGATGGGAGCCTATTGCAACTTTGAAATTTGACCGCCTTATCTTTTGCATGGCGGCATCCACATGATTTAACGCTTCCCATCTAATCATTAAGTTGCAATGAGTGGAACAGTAATTTTAAGACCCGGATCATATTAAAAGAGAAAAAAAGATCCATATGATATATTTCAATAATAATAATAAAGGGTTGATATCAAAAGATGTCTAAACGCCAACTAATTAAGAAAGTCCAACTCGAACGTCTGAAGTAGTACTGTTGAGCCATTAGCGATTGATTAGAAATGATAGGATGAGGAATGGGCAGGCTTACACGTCAACTTTAACCACGATAATTACCAGCTGCACCTAGAGATCCATTTGTTCAACCTACTCCTTTTCTCATAGGTCTTTGTCATCTATCTCCTGCAGTTTGGAAAATACTGCTTTCATGACAGTACACGATTCCACGGATTTTTGGCAACATTTGAGGTTCAGGTTTATTAGGCAGCCCTTTATTGCAATAATGCAATAGTTATCCGACATTAGGCTCTTATGTTCATAGCTGATTACTTCTCAGGACTCCCTAGCATCTACAAAAAGGACGTCCCCTTGGCCTAGCTATAAAACCCACCATCTCCAATCTGCATATTTCAATCGAGAAATGTCCAACATGTTTTTGAGATCTCTGCTATTGCCTCTCATCTGTGTCTTGGCCCTGGCCACATGGTCACACGGGCTGAGCCGAGGGCAACAGCAACCTTCCTCTTTAGACGCTGCATCCAACACACTCCAATACCATGGAGGCCCTCTCTTGACCAAGCCGAATGGCATTAACGTTTACCTCATATGGTATGGAGGGTTCTCTCTGAAAGACAGAAACTCCATAACTGATTTCTTCGCTTCCTTCGCGAGCCCTGGTCGTCGCCAAGGACCCTCGGTTTCGACATGGTGGAGAACGATCAGTACATACAAGGATAAAACTGGGAAACCTGTTTCCGACACTGTTAGACTTGTCAAACAAGTTGGTGATGTATATTCTTTGGGGAAAACCCTGAAGCGCGCCCAATTAGCCAACTTTGTGAAAAGCAAGATAGAGAGCAAAATCTTTCCATTAGACCCTAATGGAATTTACTTGGTTTTGACTGCTAAAGATGTTACAGTAGAGCGGTTCTGCATGGGATCATGCGGTTTCCATGACAGCATATTAGTAGGGGGATCAACTCGAGTGGTTTTCGCACACGTGGGAGACCCTACAGTCCACTGCCCTGGTCTTTGTGCTTGGCCTTATGCTCTGCCGGCTTATGGTCCTCCAGGCCCAGCCTTGGTGGCACCGAATGGAATTGGAACCGATGGCATGATCATAAACATCGCCACCCTACTTGCAGGGGCTACCACTAACCCCTTCAAGACCGGTTATTTTCAAGGGGACGCGTTGGCACCATTGGAGGCTGTCACAGCTTGTCCTGGAATATTTGGCGCTGGAGCTTATCCAGGGTATCCTGGAGCTTTGTTGGTGGATAAAATGAGCAAAGCTAGTTATAATGCATATGGTGCTAATGGTAGAAAATTTCTTCTTCCAGCCACCTGGGACCTCATTAGGTTGAATTGCAAAGTTATCACTTAAAAAGTTTCCTTGGGATAAGCTCTACCCCTGATTTGTGACAAAACTACTAAAACTAGGCTTAAAGCCATGTAGAACCCTCCGTTGAAGCTTTTTAGTCATTCTGTTTCTTCAAGTGAATTCACTCTCTTTTTGTCAAGTGAAAAAAATACATATTTTGTTCTTCCACATAAGGAAATGAAATGATTGTAAAGAAGTACGTATGTATCACAAATGAAGGGAAAAGAAAGATAAGGTTGTTCATAAGGTGCAGGTCCAATCACGTTTTGTTGTCATCTCTTTTATTCTGCATTGAACTTTCCCTCACAAAACGAGGGAGGCTTTCACTTCGATCGTTACCCAATCAATACAGCCTTGATTTGACGCTTTCATTTTATACGCAAAATAGGCTTCCCTGCTGGTAATGGGAAGTTAAGCAAACAGCCGACTCCAAATCCCACATTAGAAATTGGAACTGTCTTTTGGATTGATGATACTTTTGACCATTATTCAATAAAACAGTCATTATAATGCATCTTAGCAAACTATAATTAAATTTAACTTTACATAAAACTAAAATATATCCAAATTCAATTATAGAATGAGAAAAAACCCCCACAAAGTATTTACACATTATAAAATTCAAATTTAAACTCGTTAACGTTACTAAAACCACCTTATTCGTCACGGATACTAGTATTTCATCCGCAATCACAAATAAATGTTCCATAATGCATTGGTTTGTGGGATGGGATGAATATCATTCCTTCAAAAGATCTACAATGAATTTACCAAGACACTTTATTCACGCAACAATAAGAAGGAACAGTGACATGATCCATTTGGAGTAGATGGCATTGTGGTCAAACATTTTACAATCATGTTAAAGATATATGCCTCCCATGCTATTAGATTTCCAAATTCCATCTCGCAAGCCAACGAAAACAGACAGGCAATGGGCCAATATCCATCTCCATAACTCGAAAGTAGGGTGATCAAAACTTTTTGTGGTATTCAATGACCTTTAAGACCTCAAATTTGTCAAAATAGTTCAAAACGACAATGGCAATCGTCTCACTCTGAGAACAAACCAAATGATGGCTTTGCGCCTCAACTCACTTAACCCTACTTTTGCTTTAGTTTCGTTTTTAATTTCTCATCACTTTTCTTTAAAACCTCTTTGAATTCAAACATGGATAGTCAAGTTATGAATTAAAAGAAGTATTTACTCGTTACCAAACAAAGTTTTAAGTACTCCCAGGTTTGACCGAATTGTAAAGACTGTACTCCTCACCAACTAAAACAACGGAGCAACGCACCTTGGGTCCAAAAAAGCCCCCATATTTCCATTAATTTCAGTGCAATTATCTTTACCTTTTACTCCACAAATATCAAAGCTATCGTGACGAAAATAGGTGAAAAATAGCCGCCTCCACATTCAACTCCCTTAAAGCCAATGCCATGCTGCTACCCCTTCGTCCTGTCCTGTTCATGCATCCTCCATTTTTTTTTTTAAAATCATTCAGTTGAATTTCATTTTCAATATTCTATATTAATTTTAGGGTTTAAATTTTTAACTTATTTTAACGAAACGATTTTGATGAAGTATCAAAAAATTTTCATCAATATTTTTAAAATATCATTTTCTCAAGTAAATAAACATATTTTAAAAAAAGTTTATATAAATTTCTTTAAGTAAGTAAATATTTTATTTGGAGTGAATTTTTTATTTTTCAATATTTCATTCTCAACCCTGCAAAAGAGGAGCCAACCACCCTGCACAAACAGCTTGTAATCCTTTATATATTTGGAAGTGTCCCCATCCCTCACTCAGCACGATGGTGTTATCTATACTGATCTTTTGTCAAGGTATTTTAATAATCCACAATTATTTTAAGTAAGATAAGATTAACACGTGATTTCATTTCTTCTTATATAATAACATAAAGAAATGGAAGAAAGAGATCTCGACCTCAGAGATTCCTCCAACTTAATTTCTTCAAATTTAGGTAAAATGCTAATTTTAAATTCGATTTAGTCCATTTTAGAAATTTTCAAACGATTTGATTTTCGGTATTTTCACACTAGTTTTGAACTTTGAATTTTTAATTTATTTTAATAAAATATTTTCTAAAAATTATTATATAATTTGTTTCCTAAACTTGTTTAAAAGTATCTAATTGGTATCTAATTTTTTTTCTTTGTGGAAAAGTCTTTTGAAAAGTTCTTTAAAATTTGAGTGTTTACTTAATTGATACCTAAACTTGTATATTATTATATTTTAGTAAGAATATAAAAATTACTATAACTTGTTATTTATGTAATTTTAATTTTAAATATTTGTAAGTAATAAATATTAATTAGTTATAAAATTTAATTAGAATATATAAACTACAAAATTTTAAATATAACCATTAAATATTTATAATTAATATTTTAAAAATATTTTTATTTTAATTAATAATTTTAACATATTTATAATTAAGATGTTATTAGAGGGTGAAAAGTAATTAAGCACTAAAAGTGCTTTTGGGAAGGAAATAATAGTTTGAGACCATCAAATTAGACAAATAAACTTGTATTTCGTTATTTAATATTTATGAGCCAAATGAAGCTTTTAAAATATTTTTAAAATAGTAAATTGTGTTTTATAAAGATTTATTTGGTCAAGAAATTGAGAAAAAAGGTATCGAGATCTCGGTGTTATAAACCGAGCCATAAATATTTTTATGAATATTTACAGAGTGTCAATAAGGTATTATTAAAATTTCGTTAGAAAATTTTGACGTTCGGTGGTTAATTAAATAAAAAGGACTAAATTGAAAAAGGTGTAAAAGTTGCTAGAAAGAATAAATAGCTCAGTTGTCAAATGAGGAAGAACCTAAAGTGAAAATAAGCTCAAATGAGAGATTTTGGGTGGCAATAGCTGAGAAAAATCAGGAAATGGGTGAAATAATGGAATTAGAAAATTGCCAAAATTAGCTAAATAAAAATGGGACCAAATTGGAATATCTAGAATTCTCTTCATTTCTCTTCATTTTTATCAGCTGAAAAATAGTAATGGATGAGGGTTCAAGCTGGTTTTCATTCTCTAGCTTCATGTAAGTTTAACTCTTGCTTTCTCCTTGAAATTTCTAGATTTTTGGACTTTTACAATTTGGTCCAACTTACTATGTCATTAGTTTTTTATTCTATGGCTAATTTTTAAAGTTACTACGGATGAGTGGTGGAAGAATATGATGAATAAATATACAATTGAAGCTTTAATTTTTATATATGATGATTTTATCAAGTAAAATTGATGGAAATTAGTTTTAGGACCTAATTGTAAAAGAGTTTGGAATTAAAGTTTAATGCCAAAGTTCTGATTTTCAATGGTTATTAAGTAGTTTAAAATGATATAATAAAGTATTAATTGAGAAAAATTAGTCCAACTGAGGGGTTAATTGGATAAGGATTGAATTGTATGAACTGTGAAATTTGAGGCAAAATGGAAATCAACACTTTGCACTAAAACAGTTTTAGACAGCAGTAGTAGTCTAACTTTGAAAAATCACGAAAAATTGTAAAAATTGAATTAGAGGATGAATAAAATATGAATTAAATCTTATTGAGTCTAGTTTCTTATAGAAGAAACGTTGCAAGCAATGGAATTGTAAAGCATAAGATATAATAGGTTTTGTGAGATAAGGTCAAAATGATTTTGGGTTCCCCTGTTCGACTTTGGAAAATCACTAAAAATTGTATAAAAATAATTATGGTTTATAGTTTATATGCTTAAATTTTTTAATGAGTCTATTTTCAATAGAAACAAACAGGAACATCATCCGAATCCTGTTGGAGGAGATAATTAATTTTTAGTGAAGAAAAATCGAACTGTCAGACAGCAAAATAGGGGTGATTTTAAAGAATAAAATGAACTTATTGTCTGAACAAAAAATTCTGAAAATTTTATAGTAAAAATATATGTAATTCTAGTTTTAGGAAAAATTAGCGGATATTAATTTAGATTCCTATAGCTCAAGATAAAAATACTTTAAGGACTATGACATGGATAGACAGCTTGGATATCCATATAAGTAAATAATGAAAAGTATAGATAATGTTACTTACAAGTGTGTTATTTATACTAAGGATGTGGATAGAGAGGAGGAGGGGAAAATATATGAATGACTTGTGTATAAATTGATCACATGCTTGATTATAATTGATAAATGTTAAATTAGAAATGATATAATATTTTATTTGAATATTTACTATGAAATTGTGATTATCGTTATGATATAAAAATTGAATTTGTAAGTTCGTGTAACTTGAATTTTATTCTTAAATGCTTGAAATATATATTTATTGATGTGAATATGATTTGGATGTTCATTGTATGAAAATTGATGAAACATTGATATATTTGATAAAAGAGGAAAAAATCTCAATTGAATGAAAGGAAAATTCGATGGATATCTGAAAAGGAATTGATAGTAAAAAGGATCTAGCCCGGACGGGTGATCTTATCTGATATAGCCCTCCAAAGAATATTTAAAAATAGATTTAGCCGGACGGTAATCCGAATTAGGGTCTAAATTTAGCTTTGACTGTAATTCAGATCCATGCTCATTAGAGTAATTGTCGTTGTTGAGGATTTAGCTTTGACCGGTAATCCCGACAATACTCTATGAGTTTATATTACTGGTATTTAGCTTTGAATCGTAATTCCATTTGTAAGGATGAGGTTCGCGGGAGTGTGCTCTCTGAAATGAAAATGTGCGCACATTAATATGAATTGACGGACTCGAATTTGTACACTAAAGTGTACCTCTAAAATTCATCAAAATTCCGAGAAATTCAATGGGATAAATATGGAAAAATAACAAGGGAATGGAAATCATGGTATTGATGAGCTCATCAATCATGGTATATATTATTGATATGTGTAAATTATTGGACTAACTTGAATGTTGAGTTTGTGCATGTTAGAGTAATAATGCATTGAATGGGTGTATGAATGTTTATTGCATTGTATTGAAAATTTTTCCTAAGGATCCGGTCTAATCTCGACTCGATCTTAATGCATGATTTGGACCTCGAAGGTCCGTTAAAGAAACGTTTGTAATTAGTCTCGGTATTTGAACGATAATGATCTCAAATTATCTGTAAGCATTCTGTACTCATTGGTAGTGCCTCGTAACCCTGTTCCGGCGACAGATACGGGTTGGGGGTGTTATAATCTAGGTCACTAACATAATTATTTTGCGCTAACGTGGCACTAATAATCAGTTCAATGAAGACACATGACAACCTCTCAATATGCCATATGGCAAAATATAAATTAAAAAATATTTTAAAACTTTTATTAATTTATATATTTTAAAGAATTTAATTTTTTTATCTTATACCTGCCACATGACTAGACCTGCTCATGGGTTGGACCACCCGCCCTGGCCCAAAGGCCCGCCCGAAGAATGGGAGAGTTTGGCCAAAAATATAGGCCAGAAAAATGGGCTTGGGCAAAAAATAAGGCCCATTTTAAAAACAGGACGGGCCTCGGATAAGACATTTTGGCCATTTCCCAGCACGAATTTGCTAAATGCAAAAAAAAAAATCTACTTTTTTGTTATTTTAATGATACATTCTTATTGTTTTCTCATTATTTCGTTATCATTTCACTATTATATTGCTACTATTAGGGGTGAGCAAAATTTGATTCGATTGAAAAAAAATTCAAATTTCGAGTTAATCGAATCAATTTATTCGAATTATTCGAGTCAACTCGAATAAGAAATTTCAAATTTCGAGTTCGAGTCGAGTTGAATTTTTACAATTCGAATAACTCGAATAACAATATTAGTATAAATACCATTTTGGTATCTGTCAATTTTGAAAATGAGCAAATTAGTCTATCTCTCTTAACAAAAATTACAAAAAAAAAATAAAAGTAATTTTCAAATTTTAAAATTCAAAATATTTATAGAAATTCTAAAATTTATATTTTAAAATAATTATAGATTTAAAAAATCTAAAAATATATAAAAATTTAATAAATTAATAATTTTGGAACCTCAATAAGTGATTAATGATTTAAGTTTAACATACTAAAATATATTATTTTTTAATTAATTTGCTTTAAAAGTTTTCAAATGTATATTGTTTCAAATTTTGTGTTCTAACATGGAAATAGTTATATTGTACAAGATTTTAATTTAACTCAAACGATTTTACTCGATTCAATTGAACGCTCACCCCTAATTTGAGTTATCTGAAAATTCAAATAAAAAAAAAAAGAAAAACTACATCGTTTTGATAAATGTTTACCTTTTCTAAAGTTTAAAGTCAAAACTATCAAGTTAAAAGTCAAAACTATCAAGTTAAAAGGTAAAACTACGTTGTTTTGATAAATATTTACCCATTAATCTTATTTTCCTTGCCCAATCACCCCACTCTCCTTTTTTCCTTTATTCAAAATTAATCTAAAAGCTTGTACTTCGTCTACTAGTAAAATAGCCTATCCATGTAAACAGAACATTGAATATTCCTCAATTTGACTTGATTCGAATTTTTTGACTCAATTCGAAAAAAATTCAAATTGAGTTCAGTTGCTAAAATAAGATTCGTCAACTTGAATAACTCGAAATTTTTTAACTCGATTCGAATCGACTCGACTCGATCGAATACTCACCTCTAACTACTATTTTATTGTTATTGTTTGGATATTGTATAACACTTGTTTTATAGTTAATTTTGTTATTATTTTAGAGATATTTTCTTGTTAAGTTGTATCTATCTTAGTATTATTGAAGTATACATATTTTTTAAAATTTATTTTCAATTTGTTCAGAAATATTTATTTTAATATTTTTAGTATTTGTTATGTATTATATATATTTAAAAATTATGTAAAAAAATATAATGTAAAATTTTTTATATGGGCGGATCGGGTCATGCTTGGGTTTTAACATTTTTTGGGCCAGGCCTAGGCTTAGCAAACGGGCTTGTTTATTTTTTCTTGGGCCCGACCGATGATCACATCTACACATGACATACTAATAGGTTACCATATGTCACTATCGAATTGGCTATCAGTGCCACACTAGCACAAATTAACAACGTTAGTGTGAAGGTACCAACCTTGATAACAAAATATAATTCATGTATTAATTAGGTACTTTTAGATAAATTAAGGGAGCAAACAATAAATTCACTTTTTGTTTTTTGATAAGGTTTAAAGAAACGAAAACGAAAAAAATAATTTGTACTTAGTTTAAAAAAAAATTAGGATCAATTTAGCATTGCTTGTAAGAAGCACTTTTGAGACAAAAAAAAAAAACAACAACCAAACTTTTGGGACAAAAAAAACACTTTTGAGATAAAAACATTGCTAAACAAGATGTTTTTTCCTCTTGAAAAAATTAAAATCCAATTGAAAATATTGAAAATCAGAAGGAAAAATTTAATTTGTCATTCTCCTATTAGAAAAAAGATATAAATGACGTGAAATCATAATTTCACATAATTCCTCTCTTTAAAAAATACTTTTGAGACAAAAAATACTTTGCAAAAATATTTTTAAACTAGAAGGAGAACAAAAATTATAACTTAAAAAAAAAAACACTTTTAAAAATAATACTAAAGGTTCCGTTTATTTCATTGAAAATAACTTCCGAAAAATAATTTACGGAAAATGATTTACTTTTTTTCTGGAAAAGCTTTGGATGAATCTGTGTAAAATATTTTACATTGTTTGGTAGATTTCTTAAAATTATTTCATAAAAGTTGTTTTCAATTAAACAAACATACATTTGAGATTTTCTAATTTTTTCATTCTTTAATTGAATTTTTATTTATAATTTTATATTTTAAATTGTTTTGCATATATTAAAAATATTATGTTAAATTGATTCATTACAATGTCATTTTTAATTACATGAATAAAATTGACATCAATAAAATTGACAAAAAATTAACGATGTCAACAATTGGACTTGATTTTCAAATTTGAAAAGTGAAGGGACTAAATTCTTAAAAATAAAAGTACAAAGACTAAATTACAAATCATGAAGTGTACATAGACTTATGATATATTTTAATATTTATACTACAAAACATTTATTATTAATATATTTATAATTATAATAAATATTTATTATTAAATTATTAATATTGAATATTTTCAATAATATGTGAATAATATTATTTAAAATTATTATTTTAAAACTTATTATTAAAATATTAAATAATTTATTAAAATAATAAATGATATATAATTTATTATATGAATAAATATAAATAATTAAATAGGTATGTTTAATAATATTGAAAAATAAAGTATTTTAAATATTTTTAAAATAAAATAAATTTTATTATCAATATAATAATATTAAATTTAATTTAAGTTAACTTTTATATAAAAATAAAATTATCTGTAAATGAACTATTTTTCAAAAATAATTTACCTTTTCAAAAGATAAATTATTTTACAGAAAAAAACTTATTTTTCGTAAAATTTTTTACATATAAACAAAACGTAGCCTAAATTAAACGTCAGTAACTGCAAGCAGACAAGCGCTTAGCGATTCCCATTTTGTTCATGCTTTCATTATTTCCATACCTTTTTTCGCCAAGGTTTTTAGCACTTTTTTCCAGTGTTTGGCGATACTCGTTTTCTTGGGACACCAGATAACGTAATTCTCCTCTCCCTTAAATAAAAGCCTGTGGAGTCGGGTGCACAAATTACTATGGTTATTTGGTGGGTTATATTATTTCATATAGGGAAAACTAATTCAAGTCAAACACACAATTAAAAGCCTATCCCAATCAAAAGAGACAAAATATAGATCGGACGGTGATGGATGCATCAAATTTAGCTCAGCGCCATTGATGATGGTCTCATTTATGTATTTGTTTCAAAATATAACCATGCAATGAAAAGAGAGGTGATCAATCAAGTGGATAATAATTAATTAGGAAAGAGAGGGTAAACGTCGTCATTTCGATCGTTTTTAATTACGCTATAACCATCGTTGAAAACGCAAGCGAAATCAGAATTCAGGACGACAAAGCCCTTTTCTGTTCAAACCTCTTTTTTTTTTTTTTACATGTTTTTTTTTCTTATTTCCTTCTTCAAATCTTTTAAAGAAAAAAAACCAACGCCGCAAAGAGAAAAACATTCGTGGGTCGTACGTGGGCTGCCTTTTCAATTTCGTCCTCTTTCATTATTTTACCTCTTCAAATTTAAAACCCCTCCAAAATCCCTTTCAACGCTACTCCGGCAAAAGGAGCTAAGACTTTTAATCTTTTCTCCCCATAGCAGTAGCATGTCAAACTCGGGCGGGTACGCGGTACCCCGAACTCAGACGAGGGACCGATTCTACAATCCGCCAGCGGTGAGGCGACACCAGCAGTTGCAGAGTAAGCAACTCACACACAGACCGTTGCTGAGTGAGCTACGGAAACCGTCGGATAAGGAGAGCGGAGTCAACTCAGTCGATTCAGTGGCTGAGATTCGGGCAGTTTCTGACGACTCTACATTGTCGAGGCCTAACTCGGTCTGCTACTCTTCGCCGAATATTGCTAAATTGACCAATTTGGATAGGCTCATGGAATCAGTCACCCCTTTTGTCCCGGCTCATTGCTTCTCTGAGGTATTGTGAAAGACTTTCGCCGTAGCTAAACATAGTTCTGGAGAATTATATTTTGAGTTTTTTTTTTTTTGAAATTTTTAATGGCTATACAAGAACAAAGAACAGAGAGCTAATTACTATTTGGCTGAGAAAAAGAAGAGCTTATGTTAGGAAATTAATGCAATTTTTTTAAATTATTAATTTAAAATGTAATGGTCAGTTTGGTACAAATTCCAACTTGTGAGAATTAGCTGCATTATGCTAATTAATGGTGTTGGGGATTTTACTGTGTGTATATGATTTGCATTCTTGTGGTCCTAAACTGATAAAAGATTTAGATTTATCTGGTTCGAATCAACATTACGTCTTGTTAATGAAAATTAAAAACAGCGGATTTATATTTCCCATATATTAATGATCAAAAAGTAGATTGATTTAATTGGTTCAAGCTATATTTAAGGGAGAGTTTGAAAGAGGTTTCATTATATATTCTCTTAGCAATTTGTTGGGGTTCAGGAATCTTAAGTTTTTACTTCACGGCATTCATTTCAACATTTGTGTTTTTCCTTCTGTTTATTGGTTTGATAGGCACAATTGAGGGGACAGGAAGCCCGTGAAGTGGATTTACGCTCATATTATTGGCTCGGTGATCTTTGGGAATGTTTTAGCGAGTGGAGTGTATACGGAGTCGGAGTGCCTCTATTGTTGAATGGGAGTGATTCTGTTAAGCAATACTATGTTCCTTACTTGTCAGGCATACAATTGTATGTAGATCCACATCAGCCGAGGTGAGCTTCTTGCTGCTATATCCTTCTTAAATTTTCCTCTTCCCTATTCATAAATTCCCGTCAGTATGGTAGTTGTATTTATTGTTTTTTATCATGTCAGATTGCTCTCTTAACTATGTGGCAGCGATGAATATTCTAGATTCTTATACATTACTGGTTCTTATGCTTCCTCTTGATATTGCAATTATGTAGTAAGTTAAATTGATGGTTGATATATATCGATTTTTTTTCCATATTATTTGGCGACAAGAAACCTTGAATGCTCTCTCTTAAACCACCTAACTTGTTTTGGAATGGTTGGTTGGCTGTCCTACATAATGCATCCATTGCTACAATATTATTTGCTGACAGATAATGTTGATTTGACGTGTTCTCTAGTTGCACTGTCATCAACCAGGGAATATGCTTCCCATACATGATTTTATACTTTATACATACTGAAATGCACCTGAAAAATAATGGTTCCTTAATTGTTAAATTATTAATTTATGATGCTACATCTGATCTGCACAAATACCACAGCCTTGCTTTGCTCTCTCTCTTGGACTATCACTATTATTTGGCAGTAGTGTAACTGTGACAGTATGCTTAGGAGAATGATCATTGACTTTGTGCAAATGAGTGACTAATTACCTGCTACATCCAGGCATTGATTCTGTTATACTTGGTCTGTTAAATCTTATTTTGGGTACTAGTTGAGCAGCATACCTGATATTAGGTGATACGCATGTAAAAAACTATGGAGCTTTTGAGTTGCCTTACTGTTAATCTGCAAAAATCTGCCAATGTGCTGACCTTCAGGAGGACTAGTGACATCGGTGATGCTGAGTCTTCAAGAGAAATTAGTAGTGCTGGAAGTAGCGACTCTGAAACAGACAGGAGAGTGAAAGGTGGTATTGATGGAGCTTGGGCGCATTACAACTCCCAGAGGACAAATGGATCTCCTATGAGTACCTCTAGTGATGAAGTGGAGGTTGGCAAGTCAAATGGGCTGCTGGTTTTTGAATACTTTGAACAAGAGCAACCACATCATCGGAAACCTTTATATGACAAGGCAAGTTCACATGGTGGTGATTTACAATGTTTTCTTTTCCTAAACTGTTTGTTTGTCCTTACTTGGATGCTTGTGGTACCTTTTTCTGACCCAACAGATTTCAAGTCTTGCATCTCAATTTCCAGAGATCAGGATGTACAGGAGCTGTGAACTATTGCCAGCAAGTTGGATATCAGTGGCTTGGTAGAACATCTTATACTTCTAACGATTGCCAAGTCACTGTTTTTTTATACTTTATCGTTGTTTGGTTATATTATTTTTGGTCTAGGTACCCAATATATAGAATACCTATGGGTCCAACCCTCCAAAATCTGGATGCATCTTTCTTGACGTTCCATTCTTTGTCAACACGTTCTCAAAGTATACCCCATTCTCTCTCATTTAAGATCATGGGGCTTAAACCCGCGTTGCTGGGCTATAGTACATATTTTGTTGAGTTAATTTTGCCCATTATTTTACGTCTGGTACAGGTAAAAATCAGCTGGAGTATTCTGCTTCTAGCAGTAGGAAAGCCTGTGGTGTTGATCCCTCTTCAAATATCTCTCTACCTGTTTTTGGCCTTGCTTCCTATAAATTGCGAGGTTCAATTTTAACTCCCGGTGGTATCCAAGAATCGCAGCAAGTAAGCTCTCTGTTACAGGCTGCTGACAATTGGCTGCAATGCTTACAAGTCCGACATCCTGATTTCCAGTTTTTTATATCACATAACTCACAGTGGAGATAACAAAGGTACCTTAATTCTCTGTAACTGAACATTTGAGTAAAGTCGGGAGAATCCTAAAGCTCAGTTGGAATGATATTTGGTGAGGAATGATATGAACTTACTTGAAACCTGATACAGACTGCTTGTGGTTGCATGACGCAATGATGGAGGAGATTGGCTTCTGCTACTAGATAGCATTCATCGAGATTCCCAGGCATTGGAAACGATGGGTACAAGGCAGCTGTTTTGCAATATTTACTGGCAGGATCCAAGAAACTATGTTTTGCTCATTGGAATCTTGATGATCACTCAATTGTTTTGCTGTGTGGCTGGTTCAAGTTTTGTCGTGGTATGGTTGTGAATCATAAGCATGTAACCTTGTTTCTCTGCATCAACATGATTCTCTAATGAACATTTACAAATATCGACAAAAGTTCAAATGCCTGTACTGTATCTGCAGATTTATACGCAATGAACATTTACAAATATCGACAAAAGTTCAAATGCCTGTACTGTATCTGCAGATTTATACGCATACCTGTACTTCCCAGAAAAGGAAATACCCATATCACTTATCACCCTTTTTTTTAATTACTTTTTATAAAGTTTTTGTAGTTCTGTAATGAAGGGAATATTGGTTATTGTTATTCCTGGTCATGTGAGATACATAGCCTGCCTGACTGAACCCCAACCAAATCTTAATTAAAATGAGCAAATTGCATCAGATCGGTCATGGAAGACCTTTGAATTACAAATATGAAGAAAAACACACCATAGCACATATATTATTAAGGCACGTGCCATTACCGAAACACATTGTTCAATTTGTTAAGACCTATGAAGCTTTACATTCACTAGCAAATGTAAGGTTTAAACAAAGCTGCTATTGGCATTTATGAACCGATGCTTTAAACGAAAAAAATACAAGAGTCCGAACTCTGTTGTGGCCCTAATTGATAAGCATCAACCAGTTAAATAAATTACATTACATTCTTGAATCTATCCTAGCTTCTATATTGAAGTATCAGAATGTTCAATGCAAGAACATGGCTGACGGACAACGGCATGTGCGCTAAAAATTTTGAAGTCACCAACCGTCTACTCTTTTCTGTCTTGATTATAAGCCACCATCAAAGATGGTGGATAATAATAGCCCTTGTACAAATTCACACCTATTTGCCTTCTCCGACTGCTCCTTATCTGACAATGGTGACGGGTGAGCATCTCTGCACACCATAGAACTATCATGAATTTGTATTCGGTGAAGGGGAATAAAGCTTTTCAAGTAATAACCACCAGTAGAAAAACAGGAAGGTAAAACCATATCCTGGTACCATTAACAGCAGAAGACAACAGTAACCTTGTATGTCCCAAAAGAGGTGAATCAAAGGAAATCAATTAGAAAAATGAAACATCTACTTGACTATACGAGCATAAACTTGCTATCAGTATTGCATTAAGTAGAAGATTAAATGGGAGCAAAGCCTCATAAGACATTGTTCTCATTCTTAGTTTCCCACTAACCATCGCTGGATTTTATAGTCCCTTCTTTTTCCTCAACATAAAAGTTAATGTCGTTATGGTGTGTAGCAATTTGGTTAAGCTCTAGAATTTAGAAAACCAAAAGTTATCTCTCTTTTTTTTTTTTTTTTCATGTACTATACCTCTTTAACACTTGAAAGAGGATAACATAATCATGCTGTTGCAGCATGGTTTCCAAAGGGTGTAGCTTAGCTCAACGAACACATCTTAAAAATAGACAAAATAACTTACTTTTCTAATATATTCTCATTGGAGCCTTTTTCTTCCAAGGTCACTTCAGTAGGAGTGACAGGCTGTACACTTTCGGATGAATCAGCCGGAGGTGCACTGTAAAGAAATGAAAGCAATGGATCGGGTGCTGTATTGGACGAAGAGAGTGAAGACCACGACCTGGAAAGAAGAGACTGATAATGTGCATCATGCAACTCCTTCCTCAAGGAAGAAAGAGTTGAATAAGAGTCGCCTTTACCAAAATCTAATTTGTGGTTACTGTAATCATTGGTCAAGGGACACAACTCATGAACCTCAAAGCATCACAAGGTCTCAGAAAGGAAGTTATAACATAAAAGGGAGTTTTTCAGAGAGATTTACTAAGAGAAAGAGGATGTCATGAGAAACGATTCAAGCACAACAACATAATCTAGAACAGGTAGTTGAAATAAAAGGGGGGGAAAAAGAAAGGAATAATTAAAATTTCCAACTCAAATGAAATAAAAGGATATCCTGAAAATATTCCCATGTTGTGCTGTTATGTGGTCAACCATGTTCATCCCTACTCTCTGAGCACAAACGGGACATACCTGCAATTATAAGCAATATTGATTAACTGATCTTAAACTCCTTTTATGTCAAAAGTGTAATTAAAACTAAGCTATCTTGAAGTACCCTGATTATTCTGAGATTCAATAAGAATACCTCCGTCTGGGAAGACCAGCATCAACTATAATATATGGACTCATTATTAATGAAAGTTCTGTAAGCTATAATATACCCTGACTATGTACAAAGCCCTTATTCCTGCCAACTAGCCAACACGTACACAAAAAAAGGAGAGAGACAGAATGGGTTCTGCCACCTTCAGTAAATTAAACCAAAGCACATATACCAAAAGGGACTCTACAAATATCACAAGAAAGTGGCCATTATGGTCCAATAATAAAAGACATTTCGCCATTAAATGGATGAAGGTGGGAACAAATATTGTCCAGTGGCTTTAGCAATCATCTGTGCGCTACCAGTGATAGAAGAAATTATAAGTCATATAATTTGGAAAGGTGGATGAAGCAAATGATCACTTCTAAAGCTTCTACGAGTCAGAATGTGAAGGGGGTTGGGGATAAAATGTATTCATGAATCTAAGTTTCCAGCTGGATTACCAAACACCATCATGAATCATTCTTCTTCCCCAAATAGCAAAAGCATAGATAGCACTAAAACATGGATCCGTAGAGTAGAATATTATATCGTTGACCGAGTTTAACTTCCAAGGGATTCTTTATGTTGGGTCAACTCAAGCAAACAGCCACTAAAGGATGCCTTCTTTTCTAACCATTATCCACGATCACCAAAGTAAAAGCATATCCAGGAAGACTTAAAACATTCCCTAAATATCAATTCTAACAATGGTTCAAAAAAATTATTTATGCCTAACAAAAATCCAGAAGGCGAATGCATAGCATACCCCATATCCAGCTTCAAGATGATGCTCCTCGTCAATATGGCAGCACAAGCCCAGCAAATCGAAATCCTCAGAACAATACGGGCAGGGGTATTCCGTCATCAATTCATCATCTTCTTCAATCTCTTCAAAATCAATACAAAGATCTGCTTCCAAAATCAAGAATTCACCATTCAGTAACCACGTAAAACCTAGAAAACAAAAGAAATATAAAAAAAAAAAAAAAACTAACCACTTTGGGATTTAACAGTGGATTGATAGCTCCTGGATGAAGCTGAGAAGGCAAAGCTCCAAGTATCGTCCTCCATTGAAACTAAGATAACACTCTAAACTGTAGCTGGGTTTGATTGTAAAAGCAAAAGAATCTAACACGGCTGCTTCTTAGATTCTCCTTTTCTATTCCTCTTTTTCTTCTGCCTTAACCTTTCCGGTTTAGGGACAAAGAGCGACTTAAATAGGAGGAAACCAACTTCGGGGAAAAGAGGGGAAATTTTTGTATGGTTTCTTTTTTCGTTTTTATTTTACCCTTTTTTATAAGGTTGTAATTTGTACGAGATAGCTGGAAACTTAGCCAACACGAATTCGGACTTTATGAAATGACCACCAGCTCCCGCCTATTTATCATTAACTACCCTCTTAACCAGCCAACACTACCCCATATTTTATTATCTTTTTCCACATTTTTTTTTTAAATTTCCTAATTACTTTTTTAGAGCTTATAGAATTAATATAATATAATTCTAAATATTTATAAAATAAAACAACGATAAAAAACAAAATTGGAGGTACAAATGTAACATTGCACGTGTCCATATTTTACCCAAATAGAACTCAATCTCATTTACCTTAATTACCTTTTTATGCCAAAGTTCGGCTTTATTACTGAACTCACAAATTGAGGTTCCTTAATGAGATGGAACTGCGGGTGCCGGCCATGGCTGTTTTGTCTTTTTATTTTATTTTTGCTTCTTTTTTTGTTTTTTATTTATTTACACTTTTAGAAAGAGAAAGGTAATTTACATTATTTTTTCAGGGAATTTTATATTATAATTACTACTTTTTTTTTTTATTTCTTAAACAATGGCTGGTGGAGATTTTCTTTTAAATGTGCCTTTTAAGTAAAATAATATTTTTAAAAATTAATTACAAAAAAATATATAGGGTTTAAATTATCTATGAAAATAAAATATTTTTTACTGTGCTATTGAATGTTGTCAACCTGTGAGGTGACACTACTCTAAATTCCCCCAAATGATCAACCAATCATGTCGTTTAAAAAAAGTTTTTTTTTAAGTGGTATCATTTAACATATTGGTGACATCGGTTTGAAATTAAAGAAATATATGTAATTTCTCCTAATTAATATACAGGTATAAAAAATAATTTTTTTGTAGTGTAGCCTAACACATTAAAAATACCGATGTGATTTTAAAAAAAATGTGGCAAAAGGGGAAAAAAAGACGAGAAAGAAAAAAAAGAGTTTATGTCAAAGGGTGCTGCCAACATATTAGGTGGCACGGATTTAAAATTTAAAAAAAAATTGCAATTGTGAAAAAGAAAAAAAAAAAGAGATAAAAAGTGACTTTTAATGGATATTGCTTGATAGTGTGGTGGCACCAAAACTCCAATAAATACCCCATTCTCGGCCAAATAAAAAGTAATTTTTGATTGTTTATGGTTTCAAACAAAATGGAAGAGAAAAAATAGTTGTTAGAAATCAAAATAGAAGATCAACAATATTTGTTTTTCATTTTAGAATTTAAGTTTTTTTATTTCAAAAATCAAGTTTGAGTTGATAAGGTTAGTTTGTAATTATTTTATGTAATTTTATTTTATTTTACTATTATGCATAATTATGTGACTATATATTGATATGAGATGCAAGTTATATTGTTTGATAAAAGATTTTTTTGTTGCTTTAAATTTGTATGAATTATTTTAATAAGAACTAACATATATTTTATTTTTATTCTATTTTATAAATTTAGTATCGAGGATGGATAACTAATTCTTCGTATACGTCCATTTTGATAGGGTAATTTTTCAAACAAAAGTTGGTTTCATATTTGAATCACGCCATCAAATAAGAACGAGGTTTAACAATAGTGCAAAACTTAATGAAATCAAAAAAAGATTAGTGCGAAAATTGCTCGATGTTGTGGGAGGAGAATGTCTAGACTATTCTACAAATTTCCAATTTCATCAAATCCGTACAAATATAGGAGATGGAACTTATAAAGGATGATGACGTAGAGACTATGACCGCACTATATTGCTCGCCTGGTAACATTGAACTAGTTAAGTTGTTTGCTGAGTTAGCGGATGTTGAGCCCGTACAAAATGTCACCCTATTAAATCAATAATATGGAGTTCATGACCTCGTATACTGATGTTCTAAGAGTGTTTGTCAACAGACAATCTTCTGTACATGGGTTTGACTTTAATCTGAATGTTGGGTAGGTAAAATCATGCGATTATGAAGTAACATCGACATGGGGCGACAATCCACACAATGCTCTTATTGTGTATAATAACCCTCATTTAGGTCCCCATTTATGGATACATCTATTAGTGATTGGTACTGATGTAGATGTGAAAAAGAATCCGATAATGATGGTGGTTTTGACCACCAGTGTGAAGATTTTAGTGACCCCAATCTCGATGAGGTAGATGATATAAACGACAAAGGCGCAGGCGATGATGATAATGTATAAGCCCTTCTACTCAAGAACCTGACGCGTGGCATTGTTATACGGAATGATCCTTCAGCCCACATGTTGAGCGTAAATCTCGATGCTGTGCATACATCCAAGTTCCCTAAATACCCATATATAATACCTTTCCATAGGTTGACACCAAATCCTGAATCAAAAGAGTTGGTTGTAGGTCAACAATTCCCAAACAAAAATGAATGTGTATTTGTCATCAAGAAGTATAACATGAAAGTGTCGATGGACTACAATGTTGTATCTAAACTGACATTATATATCAAGGAGTGTTGGAGGCTTGTAGAAGGTTGCAACTGGTAGGTATGAGTTGTATTGATGTAGAGGTCCCAATTGAGGGAGATTTAGAACTATGTAGGGCCTCGTACATGCATTGCTGCACAAATGACACAAGATTATAGGAAACTTGATGCGAAAACAATCTGTAACTGCATCATGTCACTAGTGAAAGACATGCCCACCATTCTTATATCGGTCTTAGACCTGTTCATGGGTCGGGTTACCTGCCCAAGCCCAAGGTCCTCTTGAAATTTGGGAGGGTTTGGGTAAAAATATTAGGCCCGAAAAATGTGCTTGGGCAAAAAAAAATGCCCATTTAAAATATGGGTCAGACTATGGCTTGAACATTTAAGGCCCGAGCCTAGTCCATTTTTAAGTTTATAATTCTTTATATTATGTTATTTAGAACACATTAAAAAAATAAACATATACTAAATATATAATATTCCTATAATGTAAACATTAAAATAACGTTAAGATGACTACATAAAAAATATAATATATAAATTTATTAAATATTAAAATAATATAATATAAATATTTAAAAAATTTAAAAAATAATATGGGTGGGCCTAAAATGGGCTTGGGTTACTTTTTTATAAATATGGACAGGTTTGGGCAAAATTTTAAGCTCATATTTCTAGTTGGGCTGGACTTGAGCAAGCATAAAATATGTTAATATCATGCTTAAGCACGGTTCGATCTGACCCATGAACACCTCTAATCGGTCTTGATTGTTGACATGCAATGTCGATTTCAATACAGAGTGTCAGACAAGAAAGCATGGTAGGATAAACAGATGGTGATGGAACAATTGGACGGTGATTGGGATGTGTGTACAATGAACTTCATATTGGATATGGTGCCCTAAGTGTAATATATTCGTTTGTAAACTTGTATTTTTTTCGAACAGATTGGTTAATAAAACAATTCATGGATTATATTAATATACTTTGTATAATGTCCTCACGTGGTTTTCGTATGCAAAGTAAAATAGAAGCAAATATTGGCTCATTGGTTGTCTAATGTTTAAACTAATACTAAGCGATATTATGTGATTGGATCATAATACAGAAAGATAACTTGTATTAACAGACGAACCTGAACCTAAACATGTTCTTAGTCTAATCGTAATGAGCAAACCGATTGAAAGACTAATATATCGTCTATCAAGTCAATTGGGGAGATGCCTTGTCTTGGGCATCGGAGCGAATGACTCCTAGAAGATAAAGACATAGATGTGACTAACTAGATTGACAATACATGAAATGTAACACCCCTAACCCGTAACCGTTGCCGGAATAGGGTTAAGAGGTATTACTAAACATTCAGAATATTTATAAACATTTCTCATCTTAACTAAATCATTCACAATCATAGAGTCCCTTATATAGGTCTACGAGACCTTAAACATGCATTAGAAAGGGGTCGGGACTAAACCGAACACATACTAAATTTTTTTGAAACTTAACATTTTTCCAAGCTACAGGGGTCACACGCCCGTGTGGGTAGGCCTGTGAGGCACACGGCCTCGGACACGCCCGTGTGTCCTAGCCGTGACAAAATAGGGCATACATACTGACTTGTCCACATTGCCTGAGACACGCCCATGTGCCTCACCCGTGTCAACACTGACTTGTACCACACGGCCAGTCACACGCCCGTGTGTCTAGCCCGTGTGTGAGCCTGACTTGTTTCGATTTGCAAACCTAAATGACACGGTTGAGTCACACGCCCGTGTGCTCAACCGTGTGGGCAATTATAGGCCATTTTCAAGGCCAAATTACCATCCACACTTTGGGATCACATACAAGCATCAAACCATATGCATTTATACCTCAAATGGCAGCCAAAACATACCAATATAAGCACCAAATAATCATCAACCACATTAATTATTTCCATACTCAAATTTAACTCAAGTAAGTCCATCTAAAATATCAATTTCACATCCCAAATCTCATAATCTATTCATCATTCTTTCCTTACTAATTTCATCATGAAACATACCATTTCCATCTTGCTAATTTATGAAATAATGATCACTCTCATAGAACACACACATACACTAATAAATCATCCTTTTCACATGTCCAAAACATATGCCAAAACATCAAACTACCAAGCCAGATCACATGGCAACACTTAAACACTTCAAAACATGCCATAATCACTAGCCTATACATGCCATATACCAAATATATACAACTTCCAAAAGTACCAAAATAGATAGCCGATAGTGTGATTGAGTCGCTGACGATCCCCGGATCTGAGCTAGCTTTAAATACACTGTAAACAAAGTAAACTTCACACAGTAAGCTCAAAAGCTTAGTAAGTTCGTAATATAATACATTTAACTCAATGATTCAAATCAATATACAAAATAAAACATCACATAGATTAATTTATAAAAATGCACAATCTCATCTATATCCAATATTCACATAACCATCCATTCATCTATTTCCAAATTCATCAACCACATAGCTTCCAATACATACCTTTGCCAACACTTAGTTAACGACCAATTTTGCTACTCAATGCTTGATACCACATTTCGATCAATCTTCATTATTCATTCGATTCAATTGCACACTTAGTGCCAAATTTCATAGCCAAAGCTTAAATATCATCACACACTTAGTGCCTTTACTTTAAACCGAATTTAGCTCGGTGTCGCACACACAGTGCCAATCAAAGTAGTCGATATTTTCTTTATTTCGTATACACAGTGCCATTCTTTAGTACATCAATTCTATTCCGCACAATTAGTGCCACATCTCTCAAAATCATATTTAAGATTACTAATTCAAATGCCACATAATCATTCATTTCATAACACATAGATATGAATTTAAATGATTCGTATTATACACGAACTTACCTCGGACGTCTAAATAACAAAACAAGTCTATTAATCGAGTGCTTTATCTTTGCCTCGATCTCGATCCAAATCTCTCTTTTCTTAATCTATACATATTCAAATTTAACTCATTCAATCACCAAATCATTCAATTTAGTCCAAACACACATATTTATTGCATTTTACAAAATGGCCCTCACATTTTCACATTTCGACATTTTGACACTTAAGTCTCTATTTCATCAAATCATCAAATACACATAATTTCATTTCACACATGCCTAGCCGAATTTTCCTTATGCTCATACAAGCCCATATATTTCATTTATTTCATATTTTAGTCCTCCAATTTCTCATTTTTATAATTTAGCCTAAATTACTCAATTTCACTAAAAATTTAAAGACAAAATATGTTAATCTATCACATATCTTTCATATTTCATCATCAACCATCACAAATCTCAAACATTCATTAATAACATATCTCAAAATCTTCATCAAATTCTAAATTTAAAGCATGGGCTAGCTAGAACACTAAGCAACGATCACAAAACCGTAAAAATCACTAAAAACCGAGCTCAAAACATACCTTGATTGAGCCAACTTCTAGCCGAAGCCCTTAAACTCTTATTCCTTTATTTTCTTGTGATTTTCGACAAAGAAAGATGAGAATATGGCTTGTTTTTCTTATTTGTTTTATTTAATATATATTATTTCATCATTTACTAAAATACCCTTTGATAAAACATTATTATTTCATTCATTTAATGGCTATATATGTGAACTTCCACTATCAAAGGTCTAATTACCACATAAGGACTCCTCATTTAAAAAACCATGCCAAATAAGCACTTTAACAACTAGCACACAACTTTTACATTTTATGCGATTAAGTCCTTTTTACAAATTAAGCATACAATCGATAAAATTTTCACACAGAATTTTCACACATGCTCAATCACACACTGTAAACATGAAAAATAATATTAAAATATTTTTCTGACCTCATGCTTTTGGTCCCAAAACCACTATTCTGACTAGGGTCTAAACCTGGTTGTTACAACTAGACCCAAGAAGAATTGACCCTGAATCTGTTTATGGATTTATTCACTTGTGACATTCAAAGTGTGAGATACCTTAATCCTAAATGGATGATGGACTATGTATGTGTGACTCATATACTTTGATGTAAGTAAAAGCTTGAGTTCAAATAGATAAGGAACCAAAAGTTGGTGTGTTAGGTATACGACTTCTGCAGTATATAGTGACATTCACAACAGTGGAACTCATAGCCTGAGATATGGGTAAATGATATCCTCTTATAGGCATTATATGGTAGATGAAAAGTAAACATTACCATGAGTCGTTCGTATTTTTTATGAATGACTTGATTACTATTTGATAGTAATTGACTTTTCATGAAAAAAGATATAATGGTTACCATGAGATAAAATAGAGTCATATTGGGAGAGCAGATTTACCCTAAAGAGATTAAGGATATCCTATAAGAGCAACACGCTTATGACAAGGTCATTGGACAAGCATTGATCGAGTTACTTTTGTAACGATTTGTCATTAGGGAGAGCTCAATTGCGATACTATAGTGGAATGACTTCATGACTAGATGAGTTTAGAATTAATAGGTGAAAATTTAGAACATAATTATAAATCATTTGAGTCCTAATCAGATATGTCCAATCGATGTCTCCGCTAACTCATTGAAACATAAAATAAATTGCATGTAAAATCAAATAAACATAAATAAATAAAAAATGTAAAGTTAAAAAATAGAAAATATTTGGAAATGAATGTGGTTTTCTCTAAATGAAAATGACTTGAAAGTTTAATTTATGGTTTTTCGAATTATTATTTATTTAATTAAAAATTAATGTTCAAAATGGAATTAAATTAATTGGTCATTGTGAATTGATGAATGTTGAAATATTAAATATATTTTCTCATAGTTTCTTTTACGGTAAAGTTGCAATGATTTTATTGGAATTAGAATCGGGTTGAGAAAATTATTTAGTCGATAATTTCATTAATTAATTTAAATATTAATCGAGTTGCAATGATTCATATTTGCCCTTTATCAGAGCTTTGCCCGTTGAATTTATTCTAAATATCGATGGATACACATGTCGTACACTCGATGTGTATGAATCAGAATCCGTCAATTTGTGTCCAATGGTGCCCATAAGGTACAATTTTAGAGAGTACACTCTCGAGCCACATATATATATACAACAGGATTACTAGTCCAGGCTAAATCCTTTTTACGTCATATGCTCTAAAAAGCTTGATTTGGATTACCCGTCTGGGCTAAATCCGATCCATAACATATGCTCAAGAGGACTTATATCAGGATTACCCGTCCGGGTTAAATCCTTTTTGTAATGAAGTCATTAGGATTACTCGTCCGAGCTAAATCCATGTTGCAACAAATGCAGGACCTCATTCGTTTCGGCAATTACATTTATCCATCAATTTTCTTTTGTTCAAACGAGATTTAATATTTCCAAGCATTTTTGGTATGTGATCATTTCATACATCTTTAACATCTATATAATTCATATGATAACATTTCCATTATTTACCCTTTTAACATCTATTGGCCATTATTAATTAATTTGAACATTTTATTTATCGGGCTCAATCGGATATGAAATCATTTCACACACACACATATATATATGTATATGACTGATGGACTCGAAACTAACTATTATTTTGACAAAGGCAAGCGCACCTATCGAACAGTAGTATAGTTATGGCAAGTCCGAAATATCGTATCCTCAAGGACTAAAATTACTAGTAATAACGATCTTTTTATTATCTAACCTAATAATTAAGGGGATTTATTTTTAATATAAAATTAACTAACTAATTTAACTAACTAAGTGACTATGAACGTGACAGAGAGTGAATGGGGAAAATACTTTTGGACAACTTATATGAGATAGGCAATACCTAAGGAAGAATCCACCTAGACTTCACTTATTACTTTTGATTCATATGATTTATTCACTTGACTTAATCCGTAGAAATTCTTGTTTTATGTTAATATCTCTTTTAAGACTAAAAACAACTAACTCTAGGTTGATTAATTGAAATCTCTTTCTAATTAAAACCCCTATTGTCGCATTAACTCGATCTATGGATTCCCTTATTAGATTTGACTCTAATCCGGCAGATTTTCGTTGCCCTATTTCTAGGGTTGCAATCAACTCCGCTTAATTATGTTGATCTACTCTTAAAAGGGACTTTTGCTCCACTGAATAAGCATATTCAACTTGAATCAATAACCTGAATTATCAAAACAATAATAAAAACTCACAATTAAGAATAAGAACAAATATTTATCTTATAAATCAAATAATAATAATATTCATCTAGGTTTCATCCCCTTAGATATTTAAGGGATTTAGTTCATACTGATAGAGGGAAACATATTAGAATAGGGAAAACAACAAAATATAAGAAAACCCAAAAACTTCTAAAGAATTTGATGGGAGATCCTCGGTCTTGATGGAGATCTTTCTCCTAAGCTGTTCCCGACGGCTGTCTTGGAGTATTTTCTGCTTTCTATTCCACGTCCTTTCAACGTCCCCCTTTTAGGTCACCCACTAGGGTGTTTATATAGGCTTTGGAACACCTCTCTTGTCCACAAGTAGCTTATTCCTAATAGAATTCTTCTTTGCTACGGTAAGGACAAGCCCGTGTTTGACTCCTTAGATTGTGCTCGCTTCTGCTCGTCACACACAGCCGTGTGGTCAGGCCGTGTACGTTGATCCAGGCCGTGTCTCAATTTTGCTCGAAACACACGGTAGTGTCAATTAGCCCAAGCCGTGTGAGTTCCTAAGGTAGGCCCATTTTGTCTCGTTTTGGCCCATTTCTCATTCTCTTCGACTCCCTAAGCTCTCCTGAGTGTAAAACATGAATTTAAAGGATTAGAAGATCAAATTCATCAAATCTAATGAGAATTTATCCAAAAATAAGCCAAGCATGTGGTTAAAATATGTATAAATTAAGGTTTATCAATGACATTTATGCAATTTACATAATCACAATCAAAATAAGCATGTAAATAAACATTAATTAGTTACACGAACTTACTTCGGCAAATGTTTGTATACATAAATCCACTAATCTGACATTTTCCTCATTCTAACTTCGAATTTGGTCTATCCGGATCTATACGAGTAAATTTAATGTCAACTTATCACATTTTACACTTATTTGGACTTAATTTTTATCTTAGGCAAAATTACTATTTTGCCCTTAACTTTCCCATAAATTTCATTTTTGTCCCTAAGCTCGAAAAATGAAACTTATGCAAATTACTCCCTATTCCAAGCCTAACCAAAGCCCCATTACAAATTTTACAGCACATGTATTCATAAAATTTCAAAAATTTTCATCAATTTTTACAACTTTTCATTTTAGTCCCAAAGTCATGTTTTCATCAAAAATCACTTTGTAAAAGTTGTTTATCTATCAATAATCTTTCATTTTCTACCATGAATTTCTAATTTTCAGCATATACATCCATGACCCATTTTCATACTTTGATAAATTTTCAAATTAATCCCCCAAATAGAGAGATTAAGCTATCCCGATTCCAAAAATATCAAAATTACTAAAAACGGGACAAGGAAACTTACCCAATTTGCCCATGAAAGTCTCTTCTCTCACTCCTAAGGTTTCCATGTTTTATTTTGGGGAAGAAGATGAGAAAATAAGATGATATCTATTTTATCATCTTTTAATTAATTAAAATTTTCACTTTTCAATTTAGTCCTTACCCTTTTTCTATATTTCCATGGATGAGTCACCAAGAAAAATCTACATACTTTTCTTAATGGTCTAATTCCCATATAAGAACCTTAAGTTTTGAATTCCATAACTATTTGATCCTTCTAGCTACTAGAATCCAACTTTTGCATTTTATACGACTTGGTCCTTCTCGTAATTAAGCACATAATCGGTAAAATTTTATTTTTAAAATTTTCACATGACATTTCTAATATAATATAGATCTAATAAAATAAAAATAAATTTTATTTTTCAGTTCGAATTTGTGGTCTTGAGACCACTGTTCTGATTTCACCGAAATTAGGCTGTTACAAAGATGCAGATGTCTTCGGTGAGGATGAGAGCGACTTTATCCACTTTTCTAATGTCCCCATCGGTGCATGTGTCTAGCGATTACCATAAATTAGCCACCAAACAAATACAACAACCCATTTTTCATATACCAATGTTGGTAGTGGACTGAGAGCGTGAAATCCCCCATACAATAGTCAATATGAAGCCTTCTATCCATTCGAATGCTCCATATTACAATCCATTATTGATGTTCAATGTCCAATTCTTTGCATTCCCCCTTACTTGTAACAACCCGATTTTAGGTCTAGTCGGAACAATGATTTTGGGACCACAAATCCGACGAAAAAATTATTTTATTATTTTTTATGGTTTACATTTTTATAGAATGATTTCGTGAAAATTTCGTTCGAAAATTTTGACGTTTGGGCACTCAATTTAGTTAAAAGGACTAAATTGCAAAAAGTAAAAAACTTGAATTCTATATAATAAATGTGTCTGATTACTATGAGATTTTAAATTAGAGGTCCTTAAATGGTAATTAGACCATTGGTTAAGTTGGTGGACAAAAATGGATATGGTTTGGTATGTTTTCAAAGTTTTTCATTAAGGGCATTTTGGTAATTTTGTAATTAAAATGAATTAAAAAACCAAAATAAAGCCAAATTTGTCCATCTTCTTCTTCCTTGGCCGAATTTTATAAGGGGGAAGCCATAGCTAGGGTTTGGCCACTTCCAAGCTTGATTGTAAGTCCGTTCTAGCCCCGTTTTTAATGCTTTTTACATTTTTGAAGTCGTTGTAACTCGATCTTTCTATTTCTACCATCAATTTGAAGAGATTTCAAGGTATAGAATTTTACCCATGATGGATTTTTGTGTATTTTGATGTCTAATGGTAGAAAATGTATGTTTGGTGTATGATAAACGACTTTTACTAAGTGATTTTTGATGAAAATGTCTAAAAGGACTTGTTTGTAAAAATTATAAAATATAGTGTAAAAATGGGAATAAATAAAAATTGTGGGTTGTTATAAGCATGTATAAGGTTCGGCTAAGAATGGGTATTGAAGAAATTGAGTACATTTCATTTTACGAGCCTAGGCACTAAATTGTAAAAATGTTAAGCTTTAGGGGAAAAATGTAATTTTTTCCATAATGTGATTTTGGGCTAAAATGAATAATGTGTTGATTAAATAAGTTAAATGTGATATTATAGATTGAGAAAAATGAGGTTCGGAGTTAGAACGGGAGAAAATGAGTATTTGACGATTTAGTCCTTTTTGTTGTTTTTATGTCGAGGTAAGTTCATGTGTAAATAATGGAAATGTTATATTTGTATTTTTTTATGTTTTATTATGCATGAATTGTATAAATGACAATGTGGATACGTTCGATGACGAAATGTCAAGTGAGAAATCCCGTTTGAACCTCAGGAGTAGATTAGGATACAAGTAATATGTCACTAGGAACCCATGTAATTATGTGATTTATGTGTCCCGGTGTTGGTCCTGTACGTCCTACCGGTGGCTGGGTATATTGGCATATGTTGCGGATACCTGACAACTTGTGTGAGCAACACTGTGTAGCTATGTCTCGACTGACAGCTTGTGTGAGCAGGCCTCGAGGATAGCTCGAGAGCGAGCTTATATGTGTTATGAGATTTGTGGTAGCATTGGCTACATATGTGAAAATATTTCTGTGTATCTGATAGTATTCCAAGTTGTTCAACGAGTATGTCAAAGACGAGAAAGTATGTGATTATGTTACGAGTCGGTACATGTATGTACGAAAAACTCAAAGAAAATGAACTCAGTATATGATGGACAATTGGTAATATTGTGATTGAGCAAGTTGTGTTTAGGAAGCTTACATGACATTTATGTTGATATGTGTTATGTTATTCATATAATGAGCTATTAGTATATGACAATTATGCTGACATGTGTTATGAAATTCATATGACGAGCTGTTAGTATATCACAATTATGTTGACATGTGTTATGTTGATATTAAATGACATTTATGTTCATATGACATTTATGAAGTTTTCATGACATTTATGTTGATATATGCTATGTGATTCATATGATAAGCTACGAGCAAGAACGTGATTGAGTAAATTATACTCATGAAGTTTAATGATATTTATGTTGAAATATGTTATGTTATTTATATGATGAGTTGTTAGTAATATTGGGACTGAGTAAGTTGTGTTTATGAATTTTTAATGACATTTATGTTAATATTTGTTAAGTTATTTGTATGTCAAGTGTATGAATAATGTTTTGTATTATTTGCAAATGAACTTACTAAGCTATATAGCTTACCCCCTTCTTTTCGCATGTTTTATAGTGCCATTGAGTCGGGTTGGAGATCGCCGAAGATCCTATCGCACTATCAAGCTATCATTTTGGGTATAAATGAATCCAAGCATTTTGAGTCTATGGCATGTATAGGGACTATGTCAATTTGTTATGTGTATCATTATTAATTTGGCCATATGTGTTAGCTTATAATTGCTAATGCTTCATTTTATATATGTAGCCATGAATGATGGCTTATGTTGATCATAAGTTTTTTCATATGTTAATGCCCTCTTGTGAATGTGAAATTAGTATGTTTTCATCGGGCTAAGTATGATATTTTAAGCATGATAAATGATGTTATAAGGATGACATGATATTGTATCGGTTGTGGTTGTCTGGTTGCTCTCATATGCTTCAATGTGTGTCATGTGATGTTGTGTTAATGTGTGCAATTGAAGGTGGCAAAATGGCTTGGTAAATAGACTTATTATTGTCCATACGGCCTACCCCACGGGCATGTTTTTCAACCGTGTGTCCCCTGCATCTTAATTGATGCAAAACAGAATATCCAGAATTGAGCACACGGGCAGAGACACGGGCGTGTGTCTCGGTTGTGTGTGCTACACGACCTTGAACACATGCGTGTCTCGGCCGTGTAAAGTCTGCACCTATTTTGTGAAAAATTATGGAAATTAAATCGACCACACGGCCAAACACATGGGCGTGTGGCACGGCCGTGTGGCACAAGTCAGAGAGAACCCTATTTTGAACACGGCCTATAGCACGGGTATGTCTAAGGGACACACGGGCGTGTGAGCCCTGTAACATTAAATTTTTTTTTCTAAGTTTTGTAAAATTTTCTAAAGTTCTCGATTTAGTCCTGAACCACTTCCAAATCATGTATTGAGCATTGTAGGCTGGTTTTAGGGACGATATGAATGTATGTGAAAAGTTTTAAATTTGGATGGAAATTACGTCTCGGTTTGGTATGTTTGCTTGTGTTGAAGTTCGGTAATGTTTCGTACCCTATTCCGACGTCGAATACGGGTAAGGGATGTTGCATTACTAATGTGATGGACATTGTCAAAGTTAACTAGAATGTTCGAAACATCGTGCTTACACCCAAATTGTCGTATAATTTGTTCCCCGTTGTACCACTCAGTAGTTGAAAAATTCAGAATAGGTGCGTTAATGCACCACACATATGAATAGTGGTAAGCCGATTGGGGAATTATACTCGCAACGTCTAACGCAACATATGACATCCACACAAACTGTACAATTAATAACATTGTTATAGTGACATGAACAAAATAACATAACTAAAATAAGAACATGACATTAATATATGTCTCAATAATTTTTTGTATACAATGAGAGTTTTCGACTTCCCAATCCCCGGACAAGTACATCATCTGAAAGTAAATCAAACTTGTTAGATAACATTTCCATAAAAAATAATTCTTAATCGATGTTTAAATTTTTTTTACCTATTTACAAGTGGGAAAAGGTATTGTTGATGATTGAACGATGCCAAAAATAGCATATTGTATAGTACCCATGACTGCAGCAGTAGCAAGCACCCACCTATATATTGTGCATCGTGTTTTGTCGCTCGACAAAGCTTACAGTAAAGCGTTGCTAATACCGCTGAACCCCAACTGTTAGGGGTGAGAAAAACTCGATTCGACTCAAAAAAATTGAAAAAAAAATAAATTTCGAGTTAAACGAATCGAGTTAATCGAGTTATTCGAGTCAACTCGAATTTCTTTTTCGAATTTCGAGTTCGAATCGAGTTGAATTTTCGAATTTGAATAACTCGAATAATTCGAATATCAGAATATAATAGTTTACATTTTTACCCCAAACTCCCAAACCTTTTTACTTTTCCCTCAAAACTTTTACTCCTTCCCACTTCCTCCCAAAACTTTTATTCCCCTCCCATCCCAACCCTCTGATCTACCCAAAATCCATTTCCCACCAAAATTTTACTCTCCTATTTACTTTTTCTCAAAATTTTACTCCCAAAAACTCTCAAAACTTTTTATTTTCCCCCCAAATTTTTACTCTCTCCCACTTTTCCCCTAAAACTTTTACTCCCTTCCCATTCCACCTCCCATTTACCCCAAACCTATCCCCATGACAATTTTTTTTATATTTTCCTCCAAAATTTTACTCTCACTGCTTTACTTTCCTCAAACTTTTATTCCCAAAACTTTTATTTTCCCCTAAACTTTTACTTCTCACCTTTTACTCTCAAATAAAAATCAAAATTATCCAAAAATTACTAAACATAAATAGTAATAATTTTATTTATATCTACTATTTATATTATTAAATTAACTTTCACATTTTATATTATTTATATTATTGAATTGTTTAGTCATATTGAATATTTATATTAAAATTGAATTATTAATTATGCCATAAAATACTGTATTAAAATTTTATATTGGTATCAATTTCACATTTTATCATTAAAATAACTTTTATTAAAAATCACATTTTACATTTAATATATATTTTAATTCCAAAATACATAGTGACAAGAATCTGAAGATAATTGAAACAACTAAGCAAGTAAAGAAGCTATCCCGTATATAAAAGATTAATAAATAAATTATAAGGTGATGAAAGTTAATAAAAATTTTGATTAAGGTGGACAAATTTTATTACGATGGGTGACAGTGGTTATAAGGACCCAAAATTATTTTTAAAATTTAACTCGAACAAATATATTCGATTCGATTTGATTCTATTCAATTCAAATTCCATCACACTCGACTTGATTCTAGAAAATTTCAAATCAAATTAGGGTGATAAAATATGATTCGTCAACTCGATTAACTTGAAATTTTTTCATTCGATTCGATTCGATCGAAAGCTCACCCCTACCAACTGTTCAGACGAGCAACTTGAAAATCAACCAACAAAGGTAAGTACATCAGACGGATTTTATTATTACATGAACCCAACATGAGTATCCTCTATTAGCTTTAGTATATACGCATGAGCAGCGCACATCTTCTCCTACTCAAAGACACTATTCGGTAAGGTTTCAAATTTTTGTTTGAGTCAGGAAAACTGGTAAACTTAGCATCACCATCACCCGATGATCGCACAAGCAACTAATAGCAAAGTAACGCAGGTTCGATCGTTTTACTTAAACCCGTGACCACAACATTGTCAACTGGGAGACCAAGTTGCAATGCAACATCTTTTAAGGTAATGGTGCACTTCCTACACAACAAATGAAACGCGTGAGTCTCAAAGCGCCACATCTCAACCAAGATGGATATTAAATTGGCCCTAAGCTCAAATGTCCTAATCAATGCGGCCGTTCCAAATCCCGCAAAATCCAAATAGGGGAAAATACATTTTTTGGTCGTTAGCTCGGACCATGGACACATTGTAACACCCCTAACCCATATCCGTCACTGAACTAGGGTTACGAGGCATTACCGAATAAGACACAACTCGAAACAGGCATATTTTTTTTATTTTTAAATTTAATCTAACATATACACATACTTAACATTCAAATCAAAGATAATATTTGCATATTGAATCATCTATACAGAGTAAAGTTACACATTTTTTGCCATTACAATCAAAACATGCTATTCTATGTATGATCGAACAAATATAACATTTTATATTAGTCATGCAAAAGACATCTACTAATTCTATTTCCATTTATTAATCAATCATCATCTGATTTATGCTTAATCATTTGAATTCACTTCAAAGCTATACATTCAAACTATCTTATTTCATACATACCTAATTCATTTATCATAATTTTATTTAAACATTGATACCTTAAACTCATAACTAACCCATATAAGGACAAGTCTATTATAACCATTATATTTTATCATGTATAACCGAATACATACTTACAATTATACCTATTTCCTATTTGAATTTTTCTATCTCATTATAAATCCAAATTGATCATGAAACATATTCATTGATTCTCACATAACCACAAATTACAATCAAAACATACCACTTACCATTACAAATCTCATAGCCAAATTACAAATTAACTAATTCCATTCACATCAAATTTAAACATCTATTATAATTCCATGTCATGGCCAATTATACATACATTTAACATTATCATTTCAATTCCAATTAGCAAGACTTGATAACTAATATGACCACATATCCATTTGTTGTATTCGAACATATATACATATATCATCATAACCAATTCACATCTTATTAACTAATTCAATCCATCAAACAAACATAACCAAAATACGAGTGTTAACCACATAACCAAGTTCAATATGTCTAGCTTAAGAACATAACACATGCTTACCTATTATGAAAATGTACTTACCACCCTTTTACTAAGCTATACATGCCATATTTTAGTAATTAACATAACCAAAATACCAAAGTAAGCTGTCGATAGTGTGATAGCCCTGTTGAAGATCCCCAAACCCGTAATGTAATAGCCCGATTTAGGGGTTAGTCAGAACAGTGATATTGGAATCACTAATTCGAGGTTAGAGAAAATTATTTTCATGTTATTTTGTGTTATAACATGTTTATAAGGGTGCATAAAAATTTTGTGTCTTAATTTTAGTAATTTCTAGCTAAATTAGGGAAAAGGACTAAATCGCATAAAGTGCAAAAGTTTTATTTTATTTGCTAGAAGCACCAAAGAGCCATGGGTTATAGATTGGAGGCCCCAAATGTGCAATTTGGCCTTGTTAAGTGTGTTGGTCAGCCATAATATGCAAAAGGGGGACAAGAGCATTAATTATGATTGAAGTGGGTGATATTAGTTGAAAAAAAAGAGAGAAATAAAATAAGATGAAATAAACAAGGAGCTATCATCTTTTTATTTCATCTCTCTTTCCACCGAAAATATCAGCCATGGGAGGGGTTTGAAAGCTTCAAATTTTCAGCAAGCTTTACTCCATTCAAGTAAGTGATTTTGATGATGTTTCTTGATAATTTTTATACTTTTAAAGTCCCCAAAGGTTAAGCTAGCTAATGGGGGGACTAATTTGCAACATGGTTGAGAGTCTAGGGACTTGATATGAGAGATTTTATGCTGGTTGTTGAGTTTTTATGGAATAAAATGAATGCTAGGAAGATGAGAAACAACTTTTGTGAAAGGTGTTGTCATGAAAACACCTAATTGGGACTAAAATGCAAAAGTTGTAATTTATTCATTAAGGCATGAAATAGTTGGAATTGTAAGTAGTTGTAAGAGGATTAAATGTTCAACTAAGTTTGTTTAACAAGAAAATGTGACAAAAATTCATTTACGAGCCTAGGGGCAAAATCATAATTTTGCCAAAGTGTAGGGGCAAAATAGTCATTTTTGTCTAAAGTGTAGTTTATGGTGAATTATGAATTATAAGCGATTAAATCAGTAAATTTTATTGTTCTAGATAAAAGAAAACGAGATTTGAACCTAGAACGGGTGAAAAGAGAAATGTGGGCAAAAAGTCCCTTTCGGCCATTTCGACATCGAGGTAAGTTCATGTGTGAATGTGGCAATTATGTATAAGTTAATTTAGTATTCCAATGTTGTATGGAATGTATACCTACTTGATGATTGTACGAAATATTTTTCAATGAGATGTCAAGAGAATTGAATTTGGGAGTAATGGGAAATGGATATAACATTATATGATGATAGTTATAGTTTCGTGAAAGACCCTATTGAAATATGACCTCGGTGTAAGAATTCGTATAAGACCATGTCAGAGATATGGCATCGACATTTTAATGTATGTAAGACCCTATTGGGGTATGATGTCAATGAGAACTATGTGTATGAGACTCAAGATAGTTATTTAATAATTTGAATGATTCAACGGATATGTTGAATGTATGTGATTGTACCACGAGAAGCACAAGTATGTGTTAGAACTGAATTGATATGAATTCAATATATGATGAACCCTAGTGGGATATGTATAATTGATGCACCTTAGTTGCATGAGATAGATTTGTTAATGTATTGTGTGAATGCGAATGAGAATCGTAGAAAGTTAAGCAAGAATGATAGTGAGTGAGGATGTTTACGGATGAACATTTGAATTAGAGAAATGTATGAGGATAGTAATTGTGAATGTATAATATCGGTGGGCTATGTGCGATACCACCTGATATATTATTATTAGTTGATGGGCTGTGTGCGATACCATCAACCATATTACTATCAGTGGGCTATGTGCGATACCACCTTATTAATTAGTAATCGATGGGCTGTGTGCGATACCATTGTTTATGAATGATTGGTGAGCTAAGTGCGAAATCACCATAGGTATAAATGAATGGTGGGCTGTGTGCGATACCACCCTATAAGAGATTCAATGGTGGGCTAAGTGCGTAACCACTGAGAGATTAGTAGTATGAGTGGCTTATTGAAAAATGCTTGATGTGTTGCTTTTATATGATCATGTGGTGATCAGTGCAGGAATTGTAACATCCTAGATTAGGGGTTATGCGTTTGTGCATAATTCATGAGTAGTAGGTTTTGGCAGTGTTTGGAAGTGAATTAAGGGTTTTTAAAATCCTAGGATGGAAGAAAGCTTTGGACAATTATTGGTTTTAAGTTAAAAACAAGAAGTGATGTGGAAAAGTGGCAAGGGACGCCACCTAAGGTGCAAGGGTTATGGCATCAAGTGAAGTACTTTGAGGAAGAGGTTCAATCCCATTGTGTGCATCTTTGCTTAATTTTATGAAATAGCATGTTTCTTGTGATATGTGGTGTGCATTTCGGAACCTTAGAAATGTAAGGAAATGTAAGGAAATGTATGGAAATGTAAGGAAATGATTTAGAAATGATTCAAAGAGGAAAGTAAACATTTGGAAACTTGGAAATGTAAGGAAATGTTAAGTTCAAAGTGAACATTTTTGGAAACTAGGAAATGTAAGGAAATGATTTAGAAATGATTCAAAGAGGAAAGTAAACATTTTGGAAACTTGGAAATGTTAAGTTAAAATAGGAAAGTGAACATTTTGGAAACTTGGAAATGTTAAGATAAAATAGGAAAGTGAACATTTTGGAAACCTGAAAATATAAGGAAATGTCCTGGAAATGTAAGGAAATGTCTTGTCTTGGAAATGTAGGGAAATGTCCCGGAAATGTAAGGAAATGTCCTGAAATGTAAGGAAATGTCTTGTCTTGGAAATGTAGGGAGATGTCCAGAAATGCTTTAGAAATGTTAAGTTTAAAGAGGAAACTAAAACAAGGTGGCCTTAAGAAAATTAATAGGAGGAATTTTGACACACAAACAAGGCTTGGAAAAGTGGCTGAAGATATCACTTGAGGCCCAGATAGGTGACTCCACATACAAGGGTATTGGGCCTAGGTTCGAGTCACTTGGGAGCAAATAAAGGAGTTTTATTTTTGCTACAAAGAAGCGGGAAGTGGGCGGCACTAAGGAACCCAAGGAAGAGTTTTATTCTCTTTAAATTTCGTCTAAATAGGAGATAAATAATAGATTTATTTATCATTATTTTTAGGAGATAATTGTTGGATTAATTCTTTTAATAAAGTGATAATTCAAAGGATAAAGTAATCAAAATAGAAGAGTGGTGGCCAAGTAAGGCATTACGAGTAGTAAATTCGACTATAAAAGGAAAAGAGAGGCCATTCAAAGATTATTTTCTTCCTTGATAACCTCTGTCAATTCTCTTAAGCAACTATTCTTTTCTTCTTCATTCTTCTCCTCTCAATATTCCAAAAGCCGAAACTTGTGTGACTACTCTCTAGGTCTTAAGCCAATCTTTGAGGACTCAAAAAAAGAAATGTCGATTACAAAGATTAAGGGTAAGTCAGTAGTTATCGATTTCCATTCTTTTCTTCTAAGATTAAAGCGAAACTAGGAAATCTAACCCCATTATTGTGTTAGTCGAAACTTTGAAGAGATCTTTTTGGGATTTGTTTAAGTCAACTACAAGAAGGAGAAGTTTTTTCCGAAGGTACACTATAGGCCGCGTGTTCCCTAGTTATTCGGTGAATTTGGATTTAAAATCCACAAGGTAAGACATGCGAATATTCGCCAAGGCCTATTTTTGGTGTTTTAGATCTAGTTCATATTTATTCAAAAGTCAAACTAATTTGTTAAAGTGATTTAAAGCTTTGAATACAAGAAAGAGTATAGTGAAGATTTGGGATTTGGCACCAAGGTAAGTTTTAGTGTACTAATCCTACTAGGATTTGGTTTTATAGTAGAATAGGCTTTATGCTAACATACTAAGGTTGGTAGAATGTAGGGACTTGAGATCTAAGACTTTAGATTGGATTTTCGGATTTCAATTGAAATTGTTAAGCGAATCGGTGTGTACCCACACTATATCATAATATGTTTTATGGCTACGTTTAATTAATATATGTGATATTAAGAATATAAAAGTGTCTAAGGTACCATGTTATGGTACAAAGTACTCAGTACGCTTTCCTACTCCTACTAGGATTATGAAATATGTTAATTGTAACATGAGAATAAGAATAAGAATGTGAACTCGCATATTTATGCATATTACTATTATATGGGGCATATGGGTTTATTTTGGGGAAGTGAATGTGGTGACCTAAGACCACAAACACGGTGACCTAATACCGTGATATCTGAATGTGGTGACCGAGACCACAAGAATCTTAATGTGGTGACCTAAGACCACGAAATCTGAACGTGGTGACCTAAGACCACGAATGCGGTGACCTAAGACCGCGATATGGAGTGTAGTGGAAGGAGGTTGACTTAGTAGTCCCACGGTGTGCGAGGATGGTATGCGGGTGGTGTGTAGCGGATGGCATATAGGTTTGGGTTCGGGTTGCATCATATTGTTTAAATGTTTTATGAACATGTATGATATTGTATGCCTGAAATATTAAATTTTAGTGTTGGTTACACATTGAGTCTGTTGACTCACCCCGTTGTGGGATTACTTTTCAGGTGACGACCAGTGATGGACCGGGCCGGTAGATGATTAGTGGAGGCCATGTGAAGTTCAGATTTCTTTTATTTGGACTATTTTATTTTAAGTATTTTGAATTTAAATGTGGGAATTATTTGATGTAATAAGGCCTTAGTAGAATTATTTTATTCTATTTTTATTTGTTAAGCTTACAAACCTTTATTTATTAAAAGATTAAGTAATCATTTGTTTTAAAAAACGAAGCCCAAACGTTTTGTCACCTAAAGTAAAGGATTTTTAATAATGAAATAAACTTGTTTTCATCTCAAGCCCAACCCAAAACGATCTTTCTTCCAAATCACACAAGTTCTTCCTAAGTAACAAAAGAATTTGAAACAGTTTACACCGGGAAACATACCAGATCCGGTCAAGGCTCGCGGGCCGGGTTTGGAGTGTTTCAGGAATGTATGTTAATTAAATGGGCATTTGGCTTGTGGCACGGTTAGAACGCGGTAAGAGATGGAGTGAGTAAGCCTTAAGAATGGTTGAGTAAGCAGCCATGTCTTAATGAGAAAAACTTATTGAAATGCCTTGTAATTGTGTATATTTAATGAATATCAGTGCTTATCAGTTATATGCAGATGAACTTACTAAGCATTATTGCTTACTCCTTTCCCTTTTTCATCTCTTATAGGTTAATTTAGCTAGCTCGGGTTGGAGATCGCTGGAGATGTTTTCACACTATCGATCAAACACTTGGTAGGATGTTTCAAGTCCTTATGAGTCATTGTATGCATAGGGCTAGTACTTAAGGTTGATTAAGTCATTATTGATGTAGCCAAATTGTGTTGGCCTAAAAGAATTTATGTTTTGTTAGTATATAGCCATAGATGAGGGCCTAAGTTGTTTGTAATTACATATGAAATAGTTCTCCTAGTATATGGGATGAATACTTTATTTCTTTTATGATTAAACGTCTTTAATTCAAGAGTAATATCGATGTTATGTGTAGTTATGTGATGAGGTATGAAATATATTGCATCAAGCATGAATTTGATCTTGATTTCAGGGTGGCATTTAGCTTGGTAAATAGCCTCTAAGTGCCCACACAGATGGACACACGGGCGTGATTCTAGGCCGTGTGCACCCTGTACCTTTGTATTTTAAGTCAGAATAGACCATGGGTGAATCCCACGGTCGTTCGTTTGGGCCGTGTGTAGTACACGGACGGATGACACGGGCGTATGAAGGCCGTGTGAGTATAGTCAGTAACTCCACACGGGTAGAAGACACGGGTGTGTCAAGGCCGTGTGAGTATAGTCAGTAACTCCCCACGGTTGGAGGACATGGGCATGTCTAGGGGTACACGGGCGTGCCCCAAACCACATGAGCGTGTGACCCCTGCTTCCAAGAAAGGATTTTCGATTAAGTTCCGAAAGTTTCCGAACATGAGTTTAAGGCCTCGTAGGCCTATGAGATGTATGAATTGTTTGAGAGAGAAAGGTTCTTAATCGGGAAAAAAATTTTATGGCCTGTAATTTCATGATTAAGCAAGTTCTAGTATAGTAATGTCTCGTATCCGGTCTAGGCCTTGGACTCGGGTATGGGGTGTTACACGTAACGAATCCAAAATCTATAAAATAGAAATAGAAAGAGAAACACAAAGTAAGCTATTTAAGCTTAGTAAGTCAATAGCAAAGCAATATCAACCAACTTAGCAAAATCAAATATACAAAATTATATCTAGTAAATAATTATACACAATCACAAATAAGTACTCAAATTTCAAAATCAAAGTCACACAATATACTCTTTGGCCAATTACACATAATTGAAGCTTTTACACTATTCACATGTTTACACATTCACTTTCGAACAAATATAATGGATATTTATAACTTGCCTTTCACTTCTCAACATAGATATAAAATACGTACCTGAGTTCTTTAAATTTATCACATTGGCCTTCACTTACACATGCTCGTTGAACCATTCGGAATTAAAAAGGATATGTGGATAGTCGGAAGCTCGTACAATGCCAACGTCCCAGACGTGGTCTTACATGTAATCACATATCGATGCCACTGTCCCAGACAGGGTCTTACACGCGAATAGAAATCGATGCCAACATCCCATACGTGGTCTTACTAGGTAACACATACGTGGTCGTACGGGGCTTACAGACGTCAAATCTCGGTTGAATCAAGCTCGAAATTTATTTAATTATACATGCCCACATTCGGCCATAAGCAAAATAAATTCAAATAATTTAATTCAATTCATAACTAATACATAATCATTGTTATATCAACATTTAAATGCTAATTGACTTACCTCAAACGTCGACGACTGTGAAATCGACTATTCAACCACTTTCGTCTTTCCCCGATCAAATTCTGATTTCTTTAATTCTTGATCTAAACATATTCAAATTAAACTTATTTAAACACCAATACACTCAATTTAGCCTAAAAACACATAAATGGGTAAATTAAAATTTTGCCCCTAACATTTTACACTTTTTACAATTTAGTCCTTTTTGCACAAAACAAAATTACACAAAATTTAACCACACTTCTTTAGGGCCGAATATTCATAGCATTATTACAAGCCCATACATTTAATTTATTTTTCATTTTAGTCCCTCAAAAATTTATTTTTACAATTTAGTCCTAATTACTCAATTTCATAAAAAATTCAAAGACAAAACTTGTTAATCTAACACATATAATTTATATTTCATCATCAAACATCAAAAACCACAAGGTATCATCAATCGAAAAACACAAAATCATTATCAAAATCACAAATTGAGACATGGGTTTTGAAGTACACAAAGCAACGATCTAAAAAACATAAAAATTATCAAAAACCGAATAATTAACATACCTTAATTGAAGAACACAAGGCCGAACCCTAGTTGTTTTCTTTTTTCTTTTTTTCTTTTCTATGTTTCGGCTAACTTAAAGAAAAGATGAACAATGGCTTTCTTTTTATTTATTATAACATATATTATATAATTACCAAATTACCTTATTAACCTTTTAATTTAAATATTTATAACATCTTTTTTAAGGGTATATAAGACCTTAGCCGTCCACTTTCTTTTAAAATGAGCCAATTTCGCTCTAAGGACCCCACATTAAAAAGTCACTATCAAATTAGTACTCTACACTTTAATTTGTAACTTTTATATTTTACGCGATTAAATACTTTTATTTAATCGGACACCTAAACAATAAAATTAAGTTACGAAAATTTAACACAAATAAATTCACACATAATAAACACGGAAAATAATTTTAAAATATTTTTCGAACTCGAATTTGTGGTCCCGAGACTACTTTTTTTATTCGGGTCAAAATCGGACTGTTACACACATGCTCTGAATACGCCATACTCACCTTGTCCCTAACAAATTGCCATTTTAATTAAATGTCAATTAAAAAAATAATGACAAGTAAATTTATAAAACTCCCATGAATAACAAGTAACAAATTTTTTTACCAACACATTAATCATCATAGCAATGTTATTGATTGTTTTGATCAATGAACATGTGTCACACAAACAAAATTGAATAAACATATCATTTTAAAACATTAACACTTCCACCTAATTTAGGAAAACCCATTTTTGTTAATAACTTTTTTTAAATAAAATTTTCACAAAATAAGTGACAGGATGGAGGCATAGATTTTACCTTCCATAAGTGAGGTGCAATTTATATATAAAGAAAAAAGATTTCGAAAATTAATTTTCTAAACACCGTGAATAAAGAAAAAGAAAAAGAAGAAAACAACGAAGGTTGAAGAAAAAGTCTTTCCAAGAAGCATTAGTCCTTAGCTGTTAACAAAAAGCTAAAAATATAATAAAAAATGATTAACGAACAAAATTATACAAAGTAAGGCCCAAATGACCATAAAGGTCCAACAAGTGAACGTTGGCTGTTTGCAGTGGCGGATGAAGTTTAGGCGGTCACATTAGACCCGGGTCAGATCAACGAGGAACGCGGATCCGTCTTGACGGTTGTGGTTAGTGGACCGGAGTATGGAGAGAGATTTGTTGAGAATTCAATTCAAAGCTTTTACCATCTTCAACCGTTCCCTCTCTCACTTTCTCATTCCAAAAACCCTCAAAAAAGAAGAAGAAAAGATCCAAAATTATTAGCTTGTAATTCATCCTCCTTCCCCTGTCATTTCAGTTCCGGTTCCCAACGAGATCGGTACCCGTTGGTTTTTGTTCCCTAATGGCTACCAGAAATCGGACCGTCCAGTACAAAACAACCAGGGATGCAGTGAAGAGCGTTCGAGCTCCTCTCTCTTCCTCAGCCTCCAGTTCTGGCGGTCCGGTTATTGAAATGGTTAATGCTTCTTTCCTTCGCTCCAATCGCTCTTCCTACGCTCCTCTCAGCACTGAAGAAGACCCTGGTCCTTCAAGGTAACCGATTTTCTCTCTTAATTCTTTTTCTTCATTAAAATAAAGTTCTTGTATTTGCTTAATAATTTCTATCAATATCTTTTTTTATTTTATTTATTATTGCGGTAGTGGCGCGTTTACGATAGGTTTACCGCCGTCGTGGGTCGACGACTCGGAAGAAATAGCGGCTAATATTCAACGAGCTAAGGCCAAGATGGCGGAGTTAGCCAAAGCTCATTCCAAGGCTTTAATGCCTTCATTTGGAGACGGCAAAGAAGATCAACGCGCGATTGAGGTTTTGACCAAAGAAATTACAGATCTATTAAGGAAATCTGAGAAGCGATTGCGAAATCTTTCGGACAACGGATCTTCCGAGGATTCCACTCTCCAAAAAAACGTACAGGTAAATACTAATAATTCTCGTTCTTGAACAATGTGGATTCTTTGTCCTAGCTTCACTTATAGATCATGAGAATTTGGTATAAATTAATCTCTGATTATTTATGCAGTGATTTACTTCTTTATTTTTTTGTTAAATTCCTCTTTCGGCAGCGTTCGCTCGCAACAGACCTTCAGACCCTATCCGTGGAGCTGCGGCGGAAACAATCAACTTATTTGAAACGGCTACAAAAGCAAAAAGAGGTTTGTTTGGATTGTGTTTTGGTTAGGTTCAGGTTAATCTCTATGAAGCTTGCTGCTGCAATGCACGATGGTTGTATGCCCTGCTTAACTTTGTATATGTTTTGTTTTATGGTGTCGGAACAGGATGGTGCTGACTTGGAGATGAACTTGAATGATAACAGATATCGATTGGAAGACGATGACTTTGGAGGCATGGTAAGCCCTTTCCTTATTTGTACTTAGTATTGCTACTGTTTCAATAGGTGGAATTATTAGGCTGTACTAGGTGTTAAGGCGTACGGGATTTCAATTTCTACTACCAAGTGAGTGATGCTTTTGTAGAAATTTATATGTCAAACTTAGCTGAAGTGTAAATTGTAGATACTTTTGTTATTGGAATTTGCTTTGAACAAAGTTCACGTGTTTTGGAAATGTTTTGGTATATGATTGATTGCAAGGACTGAAAAAATTATGATGGTCTAGTACTCCAGTACAAACAATATGATGGGTGATTAATGCAGGGTTTTAGTGAGCACCAAATGAGCAAGCTGAAGCAGAGTGAGTTCTCAACTGTAGAAAGGGAGAGAGAGATTACGCAGGTACCTGAATACATGTTGTTTATCGTTTCAATGGCAGTTCCCTTCTAATGAATAAGTTGTTTTGCAGGTTGTCCAGTCTGTAAATGAGCTTGCTCAAATCATGAAAGACATCTCAGCCCTTGTGATAGACCAGGTTTGACTCACATCTTTCTTTTATGTTATTAATTGTGGTTGTTCGATACTAACTGAGTTATGTATTTAAAATCTCCAATCAGGGCACAATTGTTGATAGAATAGACTACAATATCCAAAATGTTGCTACATCAGTCGAGGAGGGCTTCAAACAGCTCCAGAAGGTGTTATATATTTCTGACCCATGCTTGCACATACACATAGGCAAAAACTCATCTGCTAATGTTGCAGTCATATCCTGAATTCCCCTCCCCAAACCCCTGGATACCAAAGATCACCTCTCATTTAGTATTGGGTGACTTTTGTATTCAATGTGTGCATTAGTTGCTATGCGGTCCCTCAGTTGTTGCAGTTTTAACAAAACTTGAGAGTTGTGTATGACTTGTATTGGAATTGCAGGCTGAACGAACACAGAAGGAGGGAGGGATGGTGATGTGTGCAACAGTGCTGGTTATTTTATGCTTCATCATGATAGTCCTATTGATCCTCAAAGAGTTATTGCTATGATCGTTTTAGGGTACAGTACTGACAGCGGCTACACCCTAGTTTCACATGATTCATCATGTATATATGATGTTCGCGAGTAAGATGGAGGGGGATAATAAATATAAACTGCGTTGTAAATAGTTTCGTAATGGTAATGCACTGTTTTTTTTTCCGTAGAAAACTCATTTTTAACGTTGTAATAAGGCGAGTTTGTTTTAGTTGTAACGATTCATTCTTTGTGGGAAATGCTCAAACTAATGAAAAAGTGGAATGCATTACAGTGAACTTCTTGTCTGCCTTGAACTCTTGATATTCTAACTAATGTAGTGGCATACAAGGTTGATCCTTCCTTAGTTTCAAAACTACCGTGCTATGGTCAATCTTATCTGACTATGGTTGATTATCAAATCGAGGAAAATAATGTCATCTACCAACCATAAAATAATAATTACTATAACCAAACCTTCGAGTTAAGGCTTTTGTTTCTTTCGCTTGTTCATGAAATAACATTTAGTTAATCAACGGGATATTTCTAAGTTTCCTCAACTATTAAAGATATTAAGCTTATAACATATTAAAAGATCTAATACATGCTTAAAAATTATTAAAATATTAATTAAATACTTAATTGTAATATCTTAGTTAATACATAATTATATAAACTTATTATTACATGAATAAAGTTAAAACTTTTAATTCAAAATAATTAAAAGTTTTCATAAAAATAAATAAAAAGTAAAAAAAAATTAAAAGGCTTTCAAGTAAGAGATATATTAGTTTATTAACAACTTAAACTAATAAAGAGAACCTAAATTTTAATAGAAATAATTTTAGATATTAGTTAAAAATTTTATTAGGATAATCATTTTAGTAAAGAATAATATGAATTCATATTTAGATTCGTTAACTTCTGAAATTTGATAATGAAGATTTAAAAGCTCATACATGAGTTTACTATAAAGTAAAAATGAAGGTGTTAATCTAGATTGAGAAAATAGATAATATTAAATATTGGAGAATGAAACAAATAAATCTAATGGATGTTAGCATTATATAGAATTAATAATCAAAAGTAATAGATACTAATAAATGAATAACTAATTAATAAGAAAGAGAAAGAAGGTAGTAATTTTCGGGTAGACCGCAGCTTCTTTTCAACAGTTAGAAAAACCTATATAGACTTCGGAGCTAAAAAAGCGTCCCAACTTAACAACCTATCCATAAAAACAGAATTTTCAAAGTTTTCAAAAAAAAAAAAAACAACAACAACAACAGAGTTTTCAATATAAAAAGAAAACCAAACAACCTAAAACCCTAGAGATTGTATCTCTCTATCTCAGCCTTACTCATCAATAGTTTGGATACCAAAAAAAAAATAAAAAAAACACACACACACATATCGGACAAGTCAAGAGATGTGAAGTGGATAAAGGTTTAGCCACCAGCTTCTTCAAACAGGTGAAAAGAAAATTTTAAAAATCGGTAATTGAGAAAAAGAAGGTGTGCAATGACTATGGCTGGTGAATTCCCGGCTGGTTTGAAGATTCTCATTGTTGATGATGATAGAACATGTCTCTTAGTATTGGAAAGAATGCTCCGGAAGTTTTCATACCAAGGTTTGTTATGTATAACATTCAATGCTCCTTCTTCTTCTTGTTTGTTTGTTATTGTTGGTTTTATTTTCCTTTAATCATGATTTGACACAATGGTATGTAATTAATATATAGTGATGATTGATGTGATTGATTTTCAGTTACCAAGTGTCAGCAAGCGAGGGAAGCCCTTGCTTTGCTTCGACAAGACAAAAACAGATTTGATATCGTCCTATGTGATTTACATATGCCTGATATTAATGGATTTGAGCTTCTTCAGATTATTGAAGTAGAGATGGATTTACCGGTTGTTAGTAAGTACAAAATACATGCATTAGTTTCATGTTTTTCAAAATATTCCTTTTTCACTTTTTCAACGTTTATGGTGATACAGTGATGTCTTCTGATGATGGAAAAGGAGTTGTTATGAAGGGTATAGTCCATGGAGCTTGTGATTATTTGGTAAAACCAGTTCGCATGGAAGCTATTGGACTCATTTGGCAGCATGTGGTTCGCAAGAAGAAGAAACGTTTCTCGGGAGAAATTACTAGGTCATTGCCATTACAACGGGCTGACAATGCCGTCCCGGCAATGGATAAAAGAAGCCTGAAATACCGGAAACGGACAAGTGAGGACGAAGATGTAGCTGAGGATGGGGAATCCTCCGAGGGGAAGAAGCCGAGGATGGTTTGGACACAAGAGCTCCATGATTTGTTCGTTGCTGCTGTAAATGAACTAGGGCGTGGTAGTATGTACTCTACCTCTATACATCCCTTAAAGTTTATTTACCAAAATGCTTTGTCTTGACAAATGTTATTGCAGATGCTGTTCCTAAGAAAATTTTGGAACGTATGCAAGCTATGAATGTGACTTTTCTTACAAGAGCCAATATTGCCAGTCATCTTCAGGTGAACTTTATACTACGCAAGAATATATGTAACTTGTCTTACAACTCATATCTTAAATTACATGTTGCAGAAATACCGCATGCATCTTCAAAAGGAAGGTGCAGTACCCTCCAGTGATAGCAGAGATGTGAATGCTTATATAGACCACCGCAACCTACAATTTCAACCTTCACCCACTACTCCATATCAACTTCCAATGCAAAATCTAATCACCGAGAGAGCCAATGAAAACGTACTGAGTATAGCTCCAAGTCATGTTGATGGAGGGAGCAATATTTTCAACTCCAATATTGCCTCGGAATCAAGTTGCTCTCTCCCAACTCAAGTCACCTTGTATAATCTCTATCGAGCAAACTTGTTATACCAGAATGATTTTCCTCCTACTAGTAATGGTGTTGCTATCTCTAATGACAATGAATTTCCTCCTAACGATGGTGTTGCCAACTCTAATGACGAAAGTTTGTACTGTAACGTAGTAGACGGTACGGAACTTTCGAACCCATTTTCAGCTGTTGCAGTAGACGGTACGGAGCTTTCGAACCCGCTTTCAGCTGTTGAGGAGTTGATCCACGAGCCCTCATTTTTGGTCGGACAATATGATCAACAAGCCTTCTTTCGTGGACCAATTTGAATAGGGTTAGCTAAAATTGTTCACTGATATGTTATTTGACGGATAAGCCTTTTGAAGATTTTCTTCGGAAAACAAATCCTGGTTTTCTATCCTCTGTACGTCTCGTGCAGTTCTATTTGTTTTATTTAGACATTAAATTAGTTCAAAAATTTCTTTCAATGTTACATATCCTTTCCCTTCTTATATGTATATAAAGATGTAAGACTTTGAAAAAGAGGAGCTTGCTTCTATATTAGCGATAAAAGTCTTCATATATGTGAAGGATTACACTTACTGCACACAAATGGATGAATAATTGAATATATGCTACTGAATAGCGATACCATAAAAGTTTTCTATATGCAGTAGTAGTTCAATGCTAAAAATCCACCTCTAACCCAAAGGTATCGAGGCTAAGAAGGCAACTGAAAAAAGAATTTGGAGTAGTTGAAGTAACAAATTTGTCCAAATGCGGTCACTACTGCATTAGCAATAGAAGAGCAAGTGTTAGAAAGCCAAAAACGCTGCTTCTACCACTGACCATGGGAGCTTTGCTAGGAAGTCTTGTGGGAAGTGCACATTCCTCTCCGTTAAACAATACCTTTGTCGGGAACCCATCACCGGTGGCCACTTCAATTCCCGGTGTGGACTTCTTCTTGAAAGAGATAACTGATTGTTGAGTGCCGGGAACACGGGGATCCTTTTTTGGTTTAGTACCATCTGTTTCTGCTAGAAGATAATTCAAACCCGGACGACCTTGCATGAATAGTGTATCGTTGGAGCCAAGCAACTTGCTTCCATTGAAGGTGTAGACTTCTTCAAAGCCTGGTACTGCTTTATCCAATTGAACTGCTGCAAACCAGTCTTCAAAGCTAGAATCACCCCAGTTAAAAAGAGTGATCCTTGCAGTCCATCCATCTTTATGATCGGATAATAAGTGCCAGTTTATGCTAACTCCACAGTTATCTCCACAAGGCAATGGATTAGGAACTGATCGTCGTTTTATATCAGCCCACGACAATGCTTCAGCAGTCCTGTTCTCAAAAGGGATAAGAAGAGCATCGGGTCGTAAAAGTAGAGCCGGCTCTGTAGCACTGCAGGTTTGGCTTGGGTTGCTGTTGCAGCCACAGGCACATGTATTGCATGGAATAGCAGAATCATTGAAGAAAGCAGAGTATGAAACACAACATCTTGGAACTGCCTGCTTGGATTGTGTTATATTGCAAACCACTTGCCAACTAGCAATTGACGCTGTTGCTGATGGCAAACCACTTGGATCAGGGAATTGACTCGGGGTAACTCGTATCGGAAACCCGCATTCGTATTCCGGATTCATAGTGCCTTTGATCTTCCAGTTCTGAGGTGGAACTAACTCTGTTCTATTCAAGTCTGGTGGCATTTTGTAGACTTGCATGTTGAAAGATGATATAGACTTGCTTGGATCCATTAAAGGAGGCAGAATGGTCCCGTTTCGACAGCAAAAGGGAATTCTTCCAATGATCGAGTCATTGGCTCTTGTGGGAGGCAGGTCAACAATAGTAGGCCTTCTCTCACAATTCAATACCTGCGAAAAATCCATGTCTTTGTAGTGCTGACCTTGCCTGCCGAAAATGCAGTCTGTTGTATCAACAACATAAGGGTAAGCTCCTCTCATGGCATAAATGAATTCCTCCCTCATCCAATCAAAGCTCAATTGCCATTTATCAAGGCGACCAAGAGGGTTATGAATTGAGATTGAAACCTGTGCCCAGTAATTATCACTATATGCCCTTATCACGTCATACATGATTACAAGATCACCTTCTTGCCTGGCCAAGAATTCATCATTTACCCCATTGTTCGAACCAGAGTTTATATCGTCTTGAGTGCAGCATGCATGGATCACATTGTTCCCTATTGAAAACCCACAAAAATTAACTCAACAATGAATAGAATTGCAGGTAGATTTCCAAGTTTTAAATTCCTAAGACAGATTAAGTAGCTAAACAAGAAAGTAAAATATATCAATGGAATACATATCAAGTTTTCACATTTCAATATATATATATATATATTATTACTTTCCTCAGACTTTCATAAAAGAAATATTAATTCAGAGTGCAACTTAGGGTTTATCTGGTCAAAATATTAACATACATATAACAGGTCAAAGTTGAAATGTATTCATGCATTAAAGCCTTAAATGTTGACTTTTCGACAAAACTTATACTAGAAATTATTTAGAGTTTGTTTTCATACAGCAGAGTTTTTTTAATCATGGGGATGTCTTCATTTTCTCATTACGGAAAGCTACAAATTATCATTTTCAACAATTAATTAGAAAAGCAAATTTCCTTAAGGTTCCTCTGTTTTATAGAATTATTTCACCTACTATGTTCCCAATTAGTGTTCTTGAATATAAAAATAATCACAAAAACTATTTTCATTAAAAAATATATTAGACCTTGATTGGTGGCGTTTAGACAAGAATATCCATCGTTAACGAGACTAATATTAAGCGGCATGGGAACATCCGGAGCTCCAACACCGAATTGAGTACCCACTAAACCGACCCTAACCTCCATTTGTGCCCTGTCCCCGGCAGTCTCCACAGCCGATTTAAGGTCACTGATGGGGAAGCCGGCGAGAACGGTACCGTTTCCAACCTCAGCAGGGAAGGAACTCCCATCGGCCAAAACAGCGTTAGAAGCAGAGACCAAGAGCTCCTGGTGCTGAAACCCAACGAAGGCTCTCCAAGACTTGAGCTCGTGACGTCCGTTGTTGAGAACAGTTAAAGTGGACTCGAAACGGTAGGCTTGGTTGGTGGGGTCGATGGGAGGGATGGCATGGCCTCCAGTGTAGTTGTACGATAAGAAGATGCCGTTGCATGAGTCGGAGGGGAGGTGGTGCTGGCGCCAGGGAAGGGGTCTGGGGTTGAGAAAGCGAAGTGTCGAAGAGAGAAAGCAAAAGCAAAACGAAAGAGAAGATGATAGAATGGAGTTGGGCGGGAACAGCCATGGTTGAGGATGTGGTTTCGATTCGAGAGAGAGGAAATATTTTCAAGGAATTCAAAGTGGAGAGATTGGTTTGATTAAGTGAGAAAATGGGTTTGAAGAAATGGAACTGGTAAATGGAGAGCCGGCTATGTTTCCCTTTCTTCTTCACTGCAACTTGGCTGGTATAACTAAAATAGTGGGAACCGGTCTTTGCACTCTTCTTTCATTTGCTTCTTCTATTTTTCTTTTCTTTTCAAATTTTGCTTTATTTATTTTAGAGCCGGTCTTACTTGCTTAATTTTTTTTTCGGGTAAACCGTTAAAATAGTTATTTTTATTTAATTTAGGTTAAATTTTAATTATTTATATTTAAAATATTATGTTTTAATCATTTATTTTCTTGCGTTATAATATTTTAGTCATTAAACCATTAATTTTAAGTAAACGATTTAACAATAAGTGACATAGTACATTAAATTATCATTTCAAATAAAAATTTTAAAGTTAATTTATACAATCGATCCTATACATGACTAAACCGTTAATTTCAGTAAACAATGTAACAATAAGATGACATGGAATATTAAATTATAATTTCAAACAAAAATTTTAAAATTAATTTATACAACCGATTCCTATACATTTTCATTTTGAGCAATTTAATTTTTTTCTTTTATGTTCTTTCGACTTTTTTCTTTTCTTTATTTTTCGATCTCTTCTGCTTCTCCATCTGTTTTCCACCCTTTATTTCTTTTAGCGTAATTTTTTTATATTTTTCATTTGTTAAAATTAGTCTCTATACTTTTTTTTTTTTAACAATTAAATTTTTTTTCGAGTGAGGCGAGCTTATAGACTAGTTTTAACAAATGGAAAACATAAAAAAAAACTACATTAAAAGAAATGAATAAGGGAGGAAAACAGAGTGAGAAGCAAAAGAGAATGGAAAATAAAGAAAAAAAAGGAAAGTTAAAAGAACATAAAATAAAAAAAATTTAAATTGCTCAAAATGAAAAAAAAATATAGGGACCAATTATAGAATTTAACCTAAAATTTTCATTTAAAATAATAATTTAAATTGCCATGTCAACTTAATGTTACACCATTAACGATATGTAAGGCCCAATTTCAAAACTCGGGCCCAATACTATTTTCACCCGGAGCCCAACAAGCAAAACCCCAAAAATCTTACAAGAATTTCATTTCAAAGTTTTAGCACAAAAAGAAAAACCCAATGAAACAAAACCGTAGCGAGCGTCGTCAGCAGTCCATCCCACAACGTGCGTGACTCCAACACTGGCTCGTGCCCACGTACCTGCGAGGAAAAAGGGAATACAACAGCATAACAACACAACAAAGCAACAGCAAATAGGGTTTTTTTTTAAGTTGTAAAACTCAAAGGCTCTAAAAGCCTTCAGAATCACTGTAAAAGGGGTTTTTTTTTTTTTTTAGATGGCAATATACATCGTTTTACAGAGAAATACACAGAATCAAAGAGAAAAGGTTATTTTTTTCTCTTTTTACTTTTTTGCCCTTTTTCTTTTCGACAGTTTACATACATTAAGATTTTTCTTCTTTATTTTTATATATAAAATACGTTAAAAAAAGGGGGCCTTACCGGGTTTCCTTCAACCGCCGCAACCGAGGCGCGCGTGGGGAGGGGAAGCTCGCCGTCGGACTAAGAGAATCCAAACCCTAAAAAACTAAAATGAGGAAAAAGGGGGGTTCTATTCTGGTTTTTTTTGTTTGAAACAGAGAAATGAGTGAAAGAAGGGTTTTGTTTTTAGGTTTTAAGCATTAAAAAGGGGTGGGCCCCGCGCAATTACTTGCTTCTGCAGGTGAGTATGCGCATTTTTTCTCTAGATGGGGAGATTGCGCGATAGGTCCTCCTTCTTCGCGCGCCTGTTTAATGGCGTCCCCTCTCAACTTTTTTTTATTTTTAAAATTTGCCCCTGCATTTTATGCGCTGTTTCAATTTAGTCCTAGTTCAGGGGCAGTGTTCAGGAACTTGGGGTAATTGCTGTTTTGGACCCTATAGGTTGCGCGCGCATTGCAATTGAGCCCATCTATTTTTTTAAATTAGTCCCCACGCTTCGCTTTTGATCCGATCTAGTCCTTTTCGATTGTTTGGCTATTTTACTATCAAATTAGTTATTTTTAAATTTTTTTGTTATTTATTATTATTATTATATTTATCGTCATATCATTTTATTACTAACATTTTCTTTATTATCATTATTATTTTTATATTTCCACGTACTACTATATCTATTATTACACATATTATGGTTTATTTTAATTGTTTTATTATATATTATTACTTTTATATCTATTATTTTTATTATATCAAGAAACCCTATTTTTTTTTTACTTGTTATTATCATTAATATCATACCATCATTTTTTTATTCATTGTTAATTATTTGTTATTAGTTTTACCTTTCATCATTATTATTTCTATTTGTTTTATTTGTTACATATTATTTTAGTTATTATAATATTATTGCTCATTTTTCCCTTTTGTGTTCATCATTATTATTCCTTATTAATCCTGTTTACATTTCCATCTTTTTTTTTCTTTTTGCTTTTTTTTTCAAAATTCATAAAAAAGGGGTTTTCACAAAGGTAATATTTCGTGCTTGGAAGTTCGAGAAACCGTGCCCAATCGTGGTGGGCTTCGATTTTTCATTCGTCTAGATTACTAAATGCCATTAAAGGATTTTGATCATATTTTTGAAAATAAGGCAATGTTTCGTGTTTGGAAGTTTGAGAAATTCATGCCCAATCGTGCTGGGTTTCGATTTTCTGTTCGTCCAAACAACTAAATATCCTTCAAAGATTCTTTTATCGTGTTTCTTAAATAAAGGCAATATTTCATGATTGGAAATTCAAGGAATCGTGCCCAATCGTGCTGGGTTTCGATTTTTAGTTTGGCCAAATATTGAAATACCCTTTTTAAATCGCAATGCATGAACTTTGGAAATCATGTAATGATCTTGGGTTCGATAGTTTGAAACACCGTGTCCTATCGTGCTGGATGTGGTATTTCAACTTTTCGGAACAAGAGAGTTTCAATATCCAATGTGAGTTATCCAAACATTTTTAAGGATTCATATTTTAAAATATTTTTTAATTTTCGATATTAAGGACATTAATCAATCAATACGGTACCAATTTCGGGCGTTGCGAGGGTGCTAATCCTTCCTCGTATGTAACCGACTCCCGAGCCCATTTTCTTAAAATTCGTAGACCTAAACGTTTTCAAAAGTGGCCCAATCGCACTTCAAAAAAGATTGGTGGCGACTCCGTTTTTCTTTTTAAAGTCTGCCCGTTTTTCCAAATAAAAAAAATGGTTTCGATAGCTTGGCTACTCCACTGGGGACCAATAAGAGAGTCAAGCCATAGCATTGATTGATTAATGTCCTTTTATCGAAAATAAATTTTTTTTTGATTTCGTTTTTCATTTGCAGGAGTCTGTGTTGCGTCATATATCTGCTTTGGTTTGGGACACATAAAATATTTTTGCATTCATATTGCATGACCGTTGTGGTTACACCCTTAAGTGGGAGCAAAAATCTATGCCTTCGTGAGGTTTTCACCTCCGCATGGGTTAGGGGACTGCTTTCGGGATACATCCGTACCTATGGTTCCGTGAGGTTTTCACCTCCGCATGGCCATAGGAAATGTATTCCTGAATCAACTCAATCAAGATGAGCCTATAATGGGTGAGGATTGAGGAATCACGATTCAGTACCCTTTCCTTTAGAACTAAACCACATATAGTGAACCCTAAAACCTACCCTAGGTAGAGTCATGCTAAACTTTAGTGGTTACACTTACAGTGGTTTGACATTTTTTACTTGCTTTGGTTGCTATTATGCGATACTAACCTGTTTTATTTTGGCCATGTTTGCATATAATTTCATACTTAAAAGGCGTCGATTCCTGTTTTGATTACTAAGTTAGAAGGCTTGTTATGGAAAACGAATTCCTTGATAAAGTAGAAGATAATGCAGCTGTATGTATATGGTCAGACTTGAGAAGGGATAAGCCGTATATGTGACTCTGTTTTATGTAAAGGATTTTGTTTTTTAAATAATTTTTCTAAAAGAAATTGAACCAGAATCGATGCCTTTTATTTTTGCATTCATTTCATGCTTTCGCATTGCATTTCATCCATTTGCATTACATCGCATCATATGTATCAAATATCACAAAACAATCTTATTAACTAGAGATTATATTATAGTTATCCTGGAACACCGCTATTACACTCAGAAAAAGATAAGAGCAATGGATCAAGGATGGAAAAGTTAGAAGCGGATGCGTATGAATGCAAGACCAACCGCAGGAACAGTTGGCTAAGATCCAGCAGGACATGAGGATCGATCTTTGAGTCCCAGAGGAGTATGATGAGCCGATTAACGATTTGTTGACTCAAGGGCAAGATGAAGGAAAGGGCCTCGTGGGCGATGTTGTAACACCCTGGTTTAGGGGCTAGGTAATTTAAGTATAATTCGGTGTTGGTAGGTTTTTGGGTGTGTTTGGAGGTGTTTTAGAGGTTTTAAGAATGCTCGGAAAAAGGGATGGCTTAGGAAAATTTTAATTTTGGGGTTAAGAAATGGAGTGGGCTTTAGAGGGCTTAAGAAAATTTTTGGATGATTTTGGTACATGAAAGGCATTAGCAAAGTGGTTATCTTATTGTTTAAGAAATTTGGAAGAAGGTCCATCGAGGGCTGGGTTCGAGTTGAGGCGACAACAAAAGTGGCTTTTTATTTTTGGGATTATGGCGTTGCGGGGTAGAAGGCCTTAAAATAATTTAGGGTACTTGGCACAAGAAGCAACTTGGCCAAGTGGTTATCGTCTGGCACATAGGTGTTGGAGGGGAGTGAGAGTGTGGGTTCGGCGCTGGGGCAAGATTTTTAGGCGTGATTTATTTTTGGCGGTTGTGGGCTGAAGTAGGAAGGCTTTATAAATTATTGTTGGGGCTATTTGTCAAGAAATTCAATGCGGAGTGGCACAGGCGTTGGGGGAAAGGTGTGCAAAGAAGTTGGTCCTGTGTTCGAGCCTTGAGGTCTGCAATGGTTTTTAATTCTTTTTCTTTGGTTTTTGCTAATGGGACTGCACTTGGAAGCTTTATTGGATAAGGATTAAACTAAGGTTGTTTAATCACTTTTGAATTCGGCTGGAAGAATAGATATGCATATGGTTTTGTTTTATTTTGTTTTAATATTCAAATAGGTAGATTGAAGATAAGCATTGCTTATTTTATTTTTATTTTGAGAGATAAAGTTAGGCTAGCTTTTGCTTTTAGATTCTAGCGGGATAAATGCTGGCTTTTATTTTTATTATGCATTTATTTGATTAAATTAGTAAGATAAGGAAGTGGTTTAATTCAAATTGTTGAATTAGTGGCCATGGGTGATGGCCAAACTTGGGTTCTTCAGGGGGAGCAAGTGCGAATTTCCTATTTAATGGGCAGCCCTCTTTTGAATTTCTTTTGACCAATTCGAATGTTCTAGGGGAGTTCTCTTATTTTTTTAACCAAAATCCTCCCAAACAACATTAACCTTGCCGATTTCTCCTTTGGCTTTTTAGTCAAATATTTCTATTATTTTCTTTTAATCCCTTGATAGCCAAACTTCTCCTCTCCTATTAGTTTGCACCTTGGTCGAATTTTAGGTGTGGTCGATTACAAATAGGACCATTCATGAGCTTAAGATTTGTTTGAAATCAAATCACCTTTGAGGAGCAAGGATATTTAGGGACATAGATCAATTTTCCGGATTCAAGATATTCGGTAAGCAATATTTGGTAAAGGTTCAATATTTAGTTTTTGACGATTTGGTTAACCGGTTGATTCTGATTAAGTGACTTTCGATGGAGGCCAATACCGATCAAGAGGGAAAGGAAAACTCCCATCCCGAAGTTCAAGAAGAGATCGGTTTCATGCGAGATTGGCCACCGGGTGTGGGCAATGTAAAACGATAGGCGGATAACGGTAGTCTCGCTAAACGATAGTGTCGGGATCGAGGATTAGAGCTTGAGGATATAAGGTGTGATTAACCCATCGATTTCCGGTATATGATATGTATGCGATAAGTGTATGTGTTAAATATGTGTTAATAAGTGCAAAGACTATGTGAACCGGATACCCTTAAAGGGTATGTCGATAAACAAGTTAGTATCAAATCTGTTGAGATGTGGTTATTAATACGTGTATGTGAGTATGTCATGAATATGAATGTATGCACGAATATCATGTACATGCTTTATTCATTATGTCATTATATTATGTTACATGTGCATGGGGATTTTGAAAGAAGGTACGGGTGTACTTCGAGTACGTGGTTGATGTCAGCTTTGTGCTACATCGTGGATTGGCGCTGACTGAGGTCGCGTTGTGGATCTTTGCGATTTAGTTCGCGTGGTTACCTTGGTTGATATGGGCTTTATGCCATATCGTGGCTTGATGGATTGTTTGTGTGCTCCATCGTGGTTTGGTGTTAGCTATACGCTACATCGTGGTTGGCATTGGTTGCCTTTTGGAGATAAAAGGAGGGTGACTCGATAGTCCCCTCGGTGTGTGGTAGGTTTGGTTAAGGGGTGTGTAGCGGATGGACCTTAGGATTGGGTTGGGTTTCATGTTGCATTGTTTTGTTATGAAATGATATGGAAATGGGCCAAGCCCAATATGACATGTGGATAGGTATGTTTTGGGAACATACGTGGAAATGGGCCAAGCCCGATGTCGATGGATCGATGAGAAAAGGGCCTAGCCAGTGCTTGAATATGATTTGATTGTGGGCCAAGCCCATTGTGGTAATATCCATGTGATTATATTTTTATGTTACATTTGATAATTGGGTTAATTTTGTGACTAACATGTGGGTGGATATCGTTGGTTTAATTACACACCGAGTCATTATGACTCACCCAAATATTTATCCAACATCGCAGTGACTTGTTGACCGGACTGGTCGGAGAGGATGCAAGGTGGCCCATGCGAAGGAGATCAATTTAATTATTTTAAGTAATTTTAATACTAAGTGTTTTGTTTAATATTGGTTGTAATAAGGCCACTTTTGATTTAAAGTACTTTATTTATTATTGAAGCTTATATTATGCTTAGATATATTTTCCTTACAAATGATTTATCTTTTAATAAAATATAATAAAATTTTAATTCACATATTTTATAATGAGCTTATATTAGTAAATAATTTCTAATGGACACATTTTTCAAAAGTTAACAAAATTTTCAAGTTTTAATCTAAAGACAAAGATTTTCCATCGTCATTCCGCAGTGACATAACCAGATCCGGTCAAGGCTCATGGGCCGGGTTTGGGGATGTTACAGATTGGTATCAGAGCCCGGTTCAAAACTCGGCTTTGAGGGTTTTGGGCCCAAAAACATTTTCAAATGGGCTTTTAAAAAAAAATATGGGCTTTTATTTGTGTTTTTCGGCATGGCACTGCACCTCCTACCCGAGTCCACCAGGTAAGTACTTCGGACTTTTGAAGTGCTTTACTATTATGAACTGTTATGGGCTTAGTTGGGCTCGAGAATAGAATGATAGGGCTATTGAACCCTAAGGCTAGTCTACTCAAACATATGCATAAAACTTAAAGCTCTTAAACAAACCCGTGAAGTAAGTCGCGTGTTAAGGTGTGGCAACCTGTATGCGCATGTCTCAGGAGTGGTATTCAGGGGAGCTTGGTATTTAAGCAGTCCGCGTGACTCACCTCCTCTCCACTTGAATCCTACAGTGCGTAGCTACGGTTCACCTTAACCAAGAGGACTTGTTCACGGTCAACCAATTATTAAAACCCGAAAGGGATTAGCCTTCATTGTTTTAAAATTCTTGGTTTTAAAATTTTTAAATTTACCCTTTTTGGTTTGTAAACCCTAAAACTGGTTTTGAAAAAAAAAAAAAAGTGTTTTTCTCGATTTACCCAAAATTACCAAAATGCCCCTAGCGGCAAAATTACAAAAATGCCCCTGTATTATAAAATTACCACATACCCTCAACTTTTGTTAAAATGATTTTTACTTTGCAAAATATTAAAATCTCTAGTTTTCAAAATACCAATATACTCCGATTTGGGAAAATTTACAAAAATACCCCTGTGTTGAAAATTACTAAAATGCCCCTGACTTTCAAAATTTCTGAGTTAACCCCAACTTTAATAAAATTCTCTCACTTTTCAAAAGTATCCAATTTTTGTATTTCAAAATAATACCTCGACTCTTGAAATTTACAAAATTACCCTGGTTGACAAAATTACTAAAATACCCCTAGTTTCCAAAATTCTGCTGTATCTCTAATTTGACAAATTCTAAAAATACCCTCCCGATGTGGAAATTTCAAAATGTTCTGGTTTATTAAAGTTTTAAAATTTCTCTGGTTTATTACGAAAATGTCCCTGTAGGACAAAATGACGGAAATACCCCTGGGGTAAAAACGGGCAGAAATGTCCGAATAGTGAATGTGGGTGGTAGATACCACTGAATGTGCCTCTGCTGAGGAATGAATGTGTTTGATGATGAATGAATGTGTCCCTAGCGAGGAACGAAGGTGATTCTCTGAATTAGGGTAGTAAATTTGAACTGAACCCTTGTGTGAACGAAAGAACTACTTCTAAATATCTTTCATTTCATAAAATTTGCTCGTGGTTAAATATTGGAACAATTACTGATGCATAAAACTTCTTAATTAGATAAATCAAGACGATAGAGATGAGTTACTGGGGACGCGGTAGAGGTAGAATGGCGGCAGATTTAACAGATAGGGTCCGCCATGGGTCGAAAATGAAGTCGCCAACAGAGAGCGTAGAGGAACAAGATCGACAGAGAAGATGACGAATATCGCGGGCCATGTTACGAGTGCTAGAACGAGTAGCGTGAGTTAGTAAAGGAAATGGAACTCGAAAGTCGATGTCGGAAGGCTTAGATCGAATGGAGCCGAGGTCTTTAGAGGAGTGTCGGGAGTAGCTCCTAACGTGGCGGAGTATTGGCTAGAAGCGATCGAAAGAATCATGGACGATTTGGATTGCACCAATGAAGAAAAGTCAAGGCGCTGCTTGTTGCTCGCGACGAAGCCTATCGTTAGTGGCTCACCGTTAAACAAGGTGTACCGCGATCGATTGGTTTGGGATTTCTTTAAGGCCAAGTTCAAGGGAAGTATGTAGGAGCCGCTTATTTGGACTCGCAAAGGAAAGCGTTTCTAAATCTAGTGCAAGGAATAAGTCGGTAGCGGAATATGAAGTTTGAGTTTGTGCGACTAAGTCAAGACGCCAAAGGAATCGTGGCTACCGATTACGAAAGGAGTGTTCGATTCAAGATGGGCTACGAGATGAGTTGCGGAGTTGATCGCTCCATAGAAAGAGACTTTGCCATTTTAGTGGAGAAAGCTCGGATCGCCAAGAGGTTAAGAAGACTATAAGAGAAAACCGAGAAGAATAGGAGCGAGAATAAGAGAAATGTTGGACCATCAAGATCGTTTGGTAATGCCTGAGAAAAGACCAAGGACCGAGAACCACAGTAAGTGCACTTGTACCAATGGATGGGAATCATTCCCTGCTAAGTGTGGGAGAATTCATTCGGGAGAATGTTGGGGAAATAATAAGAAATGTTTCCTGTGTGGTCAAGGCGCATTTGGTTAAGAAGCGTCCTCGTGCAACGAGGGTCGTGGTTCAAGTCATGGAAGGAATGGTTTTAGTCGAGTCAACCGAGGATGTGATAACGGGTAAGCTCCTTTGTCTTGGAATATTCTTTAATTGCTTTCCTTGTTTGTAAGTTAGCTCTTTCTTGTATGATCTGGATCTTGAGGAGAACTTAAAGAGCGTGTTTGGGGAGTATGATAGACTAAGATCGAGTCTTGTGATGGAGAAGTATAATAATGAGTATGATTATTCGGTAATAAGTAATTTCGAGGACGAAATTATTTATAAGGAGGGTAGAATTGTAACACCTGGTTTAGGGGCTAGGTAATTTAAGTATAATTCGGTGTTGGTAGGTTTTTGGGTGTGTTTGGAGGTGTTTTAGAGGTTTTAAGAATGCTCGGGAAAAGGGGATGGCTTAGGAAAATTTTAATTTTGGGGTTAAGAAATGGAGTTTGGGCTTTAGAGGGCTTAAGAAAATTTTTGGATGATTTTGGTACATGAAAGGCATTAGCAAAGTGGTTATCTTATTTGTTTAAGAAATGGAAGAAGGTCCATCGAGGGCTGGTTCGAGTTGAGCGCAACAAAAGTGGCTTTTATTTTTGGGATTATGGCGTTGCAGGTAGAAGGCCTTAAAATAATTTAGGCGTACTACTTGCACAAAAGCAACTTGGCCAAGTGGTTATCGTATGCACATAGGTGTTGGAGGAGTGAGAGTGGGTTCGAGCGCCTGAGATTTTTGGGCGTGATTTATTTTTGGCGGTTGTGGGTTTGAAGTAGGAAGGCTTTATAAATTATTGTTGGGGCTATTTGTCAAGAAATTCAATGTGGCCGAGTGGCCTGGGCGTTGGGGGGAAAGGTGTGCAGCAGGTTGGTCCCAGGTTCGAGCCTTGGAGGCTGCAGCTGGGTTTTTAATTCTTTTTCTTTGGCTTTTTGCTAATGGGACGGCACTTGGAAGCTTCATTGGATAAGGATTAAACTAAGGTTGTTTAATCACTTTTGAATTCGGCTGGAAGAATAGATATGCATATGGTTTTGTTTTATTTTGTTTTAATATTCAAATAGGTAGATTGAAGATAAGCATTGCTTATTTTATTTTTATTTTGAGAGATAAAGTTAGGCTAGCTTTTGCTTTTAGATTCGGCAGGATAAATCTGGCTTTTATTTTATTATGCATTTATTTGATTAAATTAGTAAGATAAGGGAGTGGTTTAATTCAAATTAAGTTGAATTAGTGGCCATGGGTGATGGCCGAAACTTGGGTTCTTCAAGGGGGGGAGCAAGTGCCGAATTTCCTATTTAATGGGCAGCCCTTTTTGAATTTCTTTTGACCAATTCTTAGAATGTTCTAGGGGAGTTCTCTTATTTTTTTAACCAAAATCCTCCCAAACAACATTAACCCTTGCCGATTTCTCCTTTGGCTTTTTAGTCAAATATTTCTATTATTTTCTTTTAATCCCTTGATAGCCGAAACTTCTCCTCTCCTATTAGTTTGCACCTTGGTCGAATTTTAGGTGTGGTCGATTACAAATAGGACCATTCCATGAGCTTGAGATTTGTTTGAAATCAAATCACCTTGAGGAGCAAGGATATTTAGGGACATAGATCAATTTTCCGGATTCAAGATATTACGTAAGCAATATTTGGTAAAGGTTCAATATTTAGTTTTTGACGATTTGGTTAACCAGTTGATTCGATTAAGTGACTTTCGATGGAGGCCAATACTACCAAGAGGGAAAGGAAAACTCCCATCCCGTTCAAGAAGAGATCGGTTTCTGGCATGCGAGATTGGCCACCGTGTGGGCGTCAATGAAAAACGATAGGCGATAACGGTAGTCTCGCTAAACGATAGTGTCGGGATCGAGGGATTAGAGCTTCAGGATATAAGGTGTGTGATTAACCCATCGATTTCGGGTATATGATATGTATGCGATAAGTGTATGTGTTAAATATGTGTTAATAAGTGCAGTGACTATGTGAACCGGATACCCTTAAAGGGTATGTCGATAAACAGGTTAGTATCAAATCTGTTGAGATGTGGTTATTAATACGTGTATGTGAGTATGTCTATGAATATGAATGTATGCCTGAATATCATGTACATGCTTTATTCATTATGTCATTATATTATGTTACATGTGCATGGGGGATTTTGAAAGAAGATGCGTGTACTTGATGCGTGGTTGATGTCACTTTGTGCTACATCGTGGATTGGCGCCGACCGAGGTCGCGTTGTGGATCTTTGCGATTTAGTTCGCGTGGTTACCTTGGTTGATATGGGCTTTATGCCATATCGTGGCTTGATGGATTGCTGTGTGCTCCATCGTGGTTTGGTGTTAGCTATACGCTACATCGTGGTTGGCATTGGTTGCCTTTTGGAGATAAAGGAGAGGGTGACTCGATAGTCCCCTGGTGTGTGGTAGGCTGGTTAAGGGGGGTGTGTAGCGGATGGACCTTAGGATTGGGTTGGGTTTCATGTTGCATTGTTTTGTTATGAAATGATATGGAAATGGGCCAAGCCCAATATGACATGTGGATAGGTATGTTTTGGGAACATACGTGGAAATGGGCCAAGCCCGATGTCAGTGGATGATGAAAAAGGGCTAGCCAGTGCTTGAATATGATTTGATTGTGGGCCAAGCCAGTTGTGGTAATATCCATGTGATTATATTTTTATGTTACATTTGATAATTGGGTTAATTTTGTGACTAACATGTGGGTGGATATCGTTGGTTTAATTACACACCGAGTCATTATGACTCACCCAAATATTTATCCAACATCGCAGTGACTTGTTGACCTGACCGGGTCGGAGAGGATGCAAGGTGGCCCATGCGAAGGAGATCAATTTAATTATTTTTAAGTAATTTTAATACTAAGTGTTTTGTTTAATATTGGTTGTAATAAGGGCCACTTTTGATTTAAAGTACTTTATTTATTATTGAAGCTTATATTATGCTTAGATATATTTTCCTTACAAATGATTTATCTTTTAATAAAATATAATAAAATTTTAATTCACATATTTTATAATGAGCTTATATTAGTAAATAATTTCTAATGGACACATTTTCAAAAGTTAACAAAATTTTCAAGTTTTAATCTAAAGACAAAGATTTTCCATCGTCATTCCGCAGTGACATAACCAGATCCGGTCAAGGCTCGTGGGCCGGGTTTGGGGATGTTACAGATGTTGAAGATGAAAATGGAAATTCTGCTTGTTTTCTAAGCTTAGCCCCGAAAAATTCTCAAGCACAACCACCGAGAGTGTCTGTCAATATCAGACCTCAGCACCAATCTGACACCCCAGCACCAGTAAATTTCCCTGTAGGCTCGAACTCCAACCCGGGGGGTAACCTGATAAGGCCGATGGTCCCTGATTCTATTGATGTAGCAGAAGAGGAAAAGACGAGGGTAGAACTCTCAAAAGAGTTTGAAGATCGCTGCAAATGGCTAGAGGAGAAGTTTAAAGCATTGGAAAGTGCTGATTATCAATGCGAGGTGGATGCTAGGAAGCTGAGTCTAGTTCCAAATCTGGTACTTCCTCCAAAGTTCAAGATGTCGGAGTTTGAAAAGTACAATGGTATTAGCTGTGTAACACCCCAAACCCGGCCCATGAGCCTCGACCGGATCTGGTATGTCACGGAGTAAAACGTTTTGGAAGATTTTGGTTAATCCGGAAGAAATTTGAGGATTCTGTTGGGATCATAAAACAGTGTTTATTAAAAACTCGTGGAATCGTTTTTACAAAAATGGTTGGGATGAAACCCTTAAAAACATTGACCATTTAAATTATTGAAACCATCAGAGTTATTGTTAACTTGGTGAATTTTGCTACCCGATTGCAACATTCTTGAAAACTCGTAAAAATTTCCCATTTTTGAAAACATCACTTTTAACCGGTTTATTTAAACAATTTACGCTTTCATTAGTAGTATAGTAGGAATGAATTAAAACAACTACTTAAACACCCAAAATAATTATTAAGCGGCTTTATTACAATCCAAACCAAAATTTAGAAATAAATAAACTTAAACTGTACTAAATAAAATCCCAAATCTAAGGAACAAGCATGGCAGCCGAGTTCTCTCGGCTCCCATCTCATGATCTACTCATCTGCAAAATGATATGGGAAGGGTGAGTCACCAAGACTCGGTGTATAAATCCCCAACCCTAAGTGCAAACTCATACACAAAATATTAGTAAAACATGCAGAACATGCAACCCAAAACTCACCATCCATACTCCTTTAACTACCCCGTGTGGTCAAAACCACTGGTGACCGGAGTCACAAATCAAGTGATGGGGCTAACCCATCGTGTGGTCAAAACCACTAATGACCATAAGTCACAATTATCAATATGTGGTCAAAACCATTTGGTAGTACTGCACCAATGGGACTTAGTCACAATTTATATCAACGGTGTGGTCAAAACCACTGCAACAAAGTCACAATTAAACCGATGGGGCCAACCCATCTTGTGGTCAAAACCACTGGTGACAGTCCATAGAGAATAATCCCCCTCCTCTCATCAATCCCATTACCAACATGCTCATATCATGCTCAACATAATATCGTAAATCATGCATATAAGTCATGGCATAGCATATTACCCATCATGTCATCCATAATGATTTTAAATCACAAGTGACTTACCCTAATCCATGCTCATGTCCACAAGCAAATCACTACCACAATGATTAAATCGTAACATAATAGCAATGCTAACTAATAAAGTGTGTAAGAGTTTTACACACCTGTTTACTCGTGAGACTAGCAAATCCCGAACTATACTAGCGAAACCCCGAGAGGTTGTTTCCCCCTACAATCGGCCAACACATATACTTTTAGATCTAATAGCCATTCGGCTATACTAATAATCCCGAAGGACTAATCACACTCATAACCAAAATATGGCCCTAGGCCGACTCTTATTATCACTTACCAAAGCAAATCGAAATCCCGGAAGCCTCTGTTTTCCTTTGCCGATCAGCCCCTAAAACCATAGTGCACATTCGGTTATACATAGATACCAAAAATGGCCTTTGGCCGAATATGCCTAACCACTTACCACTCTTACCGGAATCTCGAAGTTGTCACTTGTCTTGTCGAGCTCCCTTTGAAGAATCAAATACCGAAATGCTCCTTGATGTCGGCTACACATAAAAGTTACATGTTAATATGGCCTATACACATTCGGCCAATCCCTACTAAAGCCTTTACACATGCTTTCGGCATACCATAGAAAGAGAAAAGAAACCGAATGCTAAAGAGAGAGACACTTACCAAACTTTGAAATCAACAGCACCTTCCTTAGGGGGATTCAGCTTATGCTCTATATGGTAAGGAGTATTCGGTCACAAAGAAAAAGGGTATGGAGTCGGGCTTTGAAAGAAAGAAAGGAGATAAAAGGAGAGACTTAGAGTGTTTCGGCAAAGATGAATGGAGGGTTTTTGGCACAAGGTTTATTGTATGTTCAAAAAAAAATCAAAAAGTATCAAAGGAGGAGAAAGGGGTTTCGGTTTGAGCAATAAAGAAAAATAGAAGAAAAAGGGGTGTTTTAGCCGAAACCACTCCCTAGGTTCCCTTCAATTCCGAAACTCAAGCCCCTAGAGTCCTTCATTCAGCCATCATATCTCTTTTCAAAATTTTAAAATAAACATTACCCTTATCTTCCCTTCTTAGTCGAAATCATCAAAAAAGAAAGGCTTATCCCATCCTTTCCAAAGTCCCAATTGCCGTCCAACTCTTCTCTCTTCATGGCGCCAACTTGCAAAAATAAAAGAAAAACCCTTATGCTATCATCGCGACTCGAACTTGAGTCCTCCTCCCCTTGCTTGGGCGGCATTCACCAAGGCCCTAAGTGGCGGCCCCAAGCCACTTAACCTGTCCGACTTTCATGTCCATAATCCCTACCATGTTATTTTTAGGCCTTCCTAGCCCATCACCCTATGCACAACGCAAAAAGTAAAACTCCCAAGCGCCCCTCCAACAGCTCGAACCCAAGACCTGCGCCAGGCGTCACTTTCAGGCCCTTAAGTGGTGCCCAACGCCACTTCTACCAACCAGCTCCTTGTGCCATGCTTCTCCCGAAATTTCTCTTAACCTCTATCTCACCTAGCTCCCACCTCTTAGGCACTAAAAGAAATTTCCAACCCTAAGTCAGACCTAGCCCGGGGTTATGACTAGACCCTAGAATATGTCAAGCAATCAAGCATACACATTTCTTCAAGCACACACATGGGAAAAATAATTAAATTGCAAACAACCCCTAATTCAGGATGTTACAAGCTGCCCTAAGGCTCATATTACCATGTTTTGTAAGAGAATGACGGATATGTCAACAACGACCGATTGTTGATTCACTGCTTCGAGATAGTCCGATGAATTCAGTAGAAATGGTACAACCAAATGAGTTGTAATGCAAATCAAATCGTAGAAGGACTTAGCACGTGCCTTCATGAAGTATATGGCCATCGTGGCGATATAGCGCTGATAGAATCACGCGCAAAATATGAAAAGAAGTCAAAGCGAGAGTCTTAGGAAATATGCCCAGAGGTGGAGGGAAGTAGCTACACAAGTCCAGCCACCTCTACTAGAAAAAGAAATGATCATGCTCTTCATTAATACCCTGAAAGTACCTTTCATCAATCATATGTTGGGGAGCGCGACTAAGAGTTTTACAGACATAGTGATGTCCGGTGAAATGATAGAGAACGTGATAAGGTGTGGGAAAATAGAAACTGGAGAGAGCATAAGAAGATCAGTTCCAAAGAAAATAGAGAATGAAGTAGGTAATGTAAGCTCGAGTTATCCCAAACTCATTACTATCAGTCAATCGAAAGCGGTCGCTGTAGACCAGCAGGCCCCACCAAGACAAGAGCCCAACACGAGGCAGAAGATCGAGAAATTTCAGTTTACTCTTATACCTGTGACGTATAGGGAGTTGTATAAAACTTTATTAGATGCACACGTGGTAGCCCCTGTATACTTAGAACCGTTGCAACCCCCATATCCTAAATGGTATGATGCAAGCACTCAATGTGAATACCATGCAGGGATAGTGGGGCACCCGATAGAGAATTGCTTCCCTTTCAAAAAGCTAGTCGAAAGGCTCATCAAAATGGGCATTGTGGAGTTCAATGATACGCCTGTCGTAGGAAATCCGTTACCTATTCACATTGATAATGGGATGAATGCGATAATCAAGAGCATAAGAAAAAGAATCAAGTTGAACGTTGTAGAAATAAGAACCCCGTTGAGAGAGGTCTGGAGAAGAATGGTGGAAAGAGGTTTAATCATACAGGATGTAAGGGGCAAATCCTAGGATACGAGGAACTACTGTGAGTTCCATAACAAGGAAGGCCATGAGATCCAAAGAAGTCAATGAATTGAGCCCTAGTACAAGGGTTAATGGATAATAAAGAGTGGAGTTCTTTGACTTTGCGGAAGGGAAAACGTGTGCCATAGGAAGTGACTCGGTAGAGAAGGACGCCGAGGTCAAATGGTGATCAATTACTTTTCCATATATATCCAAAGCATTCATATCGAAAAGAATTATCCCTTCTAAACCGGGATGACAAATAAAAAACGGTAGAAGACATGTCAAAAGCCTTGAGCATCAACGCCAGTATTCGAGGAGAGATCGAATGAAGGAAACCTAGGAGGCATTCGCCCTACGAGCTGAAAGTGTTTTGAATAAGCTGGATCTGAAGGAAACTCCTGTAGTTTTAGAGCTAACACAGAGTAATGTTCAAAACACACTTGTTGTTTTAAGCCTAGAAATAATAAGAATCTTTTGTGACATACGTTCCTGTTCAAACATCTTTACTTTCAATAAAAATGCATTTTGTGTTTCATGCCGAGCAAATATTTTCTCATTTTTTCTTTTCCCATGTCATACTATATATTCTTTTGTTCTTTGAATGTTCTTTAATTTTTCATCCATGATTATAAATAATCATCTTCGTAACCATTTATTCTTTGGAATTTGCCTTCGTTACCTCGATAGGTACCTAGATATCGGGACATGAACAACGCACATTTAAACTCCTTTTGAGTGAAATATGGGTCTAAAAGGATCTGAATATTTTGAAGATGTCAGAGATTACAACTTACCCATTGATCTGTTAAGGATGGTAAAACAAAATAAAAATAGACTCTATCGTACAAAGGGTCAGTGGACATTGTGAGTCTAGGAAAGGAGTGAAGATCGAAGCCTTGCCCTCCACCGAAACAAAATAAGATGCCGTCGAGTTATTCCAAGAATTCAAAGATGTCTTTGCATGACCGAATCAAGATATGCCTAGGCACGAGGAGGCTATGGAGTGTTCGAAAAGACACATGCTAGGAGATTTCTGATAGCCAGGTTGATTATAAGGTTCGGGTATTGCTGGTCTACCATGAAAGGGAGGTTACATCAGTTATGTCGTAAATGTCAAATTGAGAAGGCGTGACTTATATGCTTCCTATATTTTTTTCCTATACGTGAAGCATAGATGTTACGGGGACGATCTCGTCAAAAGTATCTAGTCGACACCTATTCATCTTCATGATTGTCGATTATTTCACTAAGAGGGTGAAAGACGGTTCTTATGGTAAAGTTACAAAAACAACCGTCATCAAATTCAATTTCAATTTTGAATGCAATTCGAGTTCAACAAAAAAAAGGAAAAGAAAAGAAAGAAGCTATCCAAAGATTTTGAAAGATGGTTGAAACTTGTAAAGATTGGCATAGACTAGTTACCATTTACCCACTATGCTACTCGAATGTTGGCCAGGACCCTCACCGGGGCAATGCCTTTCTCATTGATCTATGGGATGGATGCAGTCTTGCCTATCGAAGTTGAGATTCTTTTTCTTCAGATTCTATCTAAGCTGAAGTTGGATAAAGCGGAAGGGGTTCAATCTCGGTATGATCAACTAAACCTGATCGGGGAAAAAGATTAAGAGCCATCCGTCATAGTTAAATGTACCAGAAGCGAATGATGCGGGCTTACAACAAAAAGTCCACCCCAAAGAGGTTCATGAAAGAGACTTGGTATTGAAAAGATCCTCCCTATGCAAAAGGGCTTCAGGGGAAAGTGGATGCCTAATTGGGAAGGACATTATGTTGAAAAGAAGGTTCTTTTGGAGAAGCATGGATACTAGTTGAGATGGACGGCAAAAGTCAGTCAAACCCAATTAATGCGGACCCAGTCAAGAAATGCTTCGCTTATGACGGAAATAGGCCAAGGCAAAAACCCATAAAGGGCGCTTTAAAGTTTTTCGCAAAAAAAAAAAACGGAGAGGCCAAGGTGAAAACCCTCAAAGGGCAAAAACAAAAGGGCGGCTCAAATTGTGATCAAATCGTGATGGGGCATACAGTAGTTTCGCTACGCTTGAATTAACAATGAGGAAGTATGTTACGTCTTGGGGCATCGACAAAGTACTCGAATCACTAAACACATATGGAGCTTAAATGGTCCTCGAAGTTTGAACAAAGAAGCTCAGTTTGCGATATCACAGGGCACCTAGTTTCCATCTTGCCCATTCTGAATTTGCTCATTTCAAAATATATTACCAATAAATTTCCTTTTGATTGCATTTGCTATCTTATTTATTTTAAGCTATACTCCTAATTAGTTTCTTTCTTGTCCATTATTATAATCTTTTCCAAGCATTTCATATTGAAATAATGATTATTGAACTAATATGCTTTCATAAAAGAAGTTTTATGTATTACTCGAAAGTCTCTAAATAATACAAGAATCCATAATGACAATTGTTTGAACTAACCGAGCTTAAAGGGCTCGAACACTTGAGAAAAGGGACTAGCGGTGACAATATCTTGATTCTCTATTAGAGTATCAATGAACAAAGAAGACATCGTCGGGGATATCACCTTAATAAACAACAAGGAATGACATTGAGTGATTAAAATAGATCATTCTCATTTTGCACTCATTCGTAACATTCATAATACATATAGTTAGGAGCATTTTCATGACATCCTAATCATTTGGCATAAACATATACCCCATGAAATCAATTCTACGGTAGGTTCCCTAGGGACAATGTAGCAAAATTGATGGGAGTTACAGAAGATTACGAGATCTTATCCCACCGGCGGGAGGTAAACAGATCAAAAGCGATGAGCCTCAATTCCCAAGCGGTAGGGTAGCGAGCCAAAAATAGTAGATTTTATCCCACCGAAGGGAGTGGAATAGATCGAAGACGATGAGCCTTAATTCCCTAAGCGATGAGGTAACAAATTTGAATATGGCGATCTTATCCCACTAAGCAAGAGTGGAACAGATCAAAGACGATGAGCCTTAATTCCCTAGCAAGTAGGGTAACAAAGTTGAATGGCGAGATCTTATCCCACCGAAAGGTGAGTGGAACAGATCGAAGAAGATGAGCCTTAACCCCTAAGCGGTGGGGTAACAGTCAAGATTACAGATCTTAATTCCTAGCAAGGTAGGGTAACAGATCGAAGACAACAGATCTTATCTCTCTTGGCGGGGAGTAGAGTAGATCGAAGATTGAAGCCTTATCTCCACCGAAAGGGGAGTGGAGCGGGCTAAAGATACTGATCTTATCCCACTAAGTAGGAGTAGAACGGATCGAAGACGATGAACCTTAACCCCCAAGCGGTAGGGTAATGGACCAAAAATTACAGATCTTATCTTCACGACCGCGAGTGGAGCGGATCGAAGCAAGCAGATCTTATCTCTATTGAGCAAAAGTAGAAGCGGTCGGAAGGTCAAGCCTTATCTCTCTTGGCGAGGAGTGGAGCAGAGCTAAATATATAGATCCTATCTCTCTTGGCGAGAGTGGAGCGGATTGAAGATAACAGATCTTATCTCTCTGGCGGTGAGTAGAGCGGATCGAAGCGAAGCCTTATCTCCACCGGCGGCGAGTGGGCGAGCTAAAGATAGCAGATCTTATCTCCACCGAGGGAGTGGAGTAGGCTAAAGATATAGATCCTATCTCCACCGAAAGGCGAGAGTGAAACAGATCAAAACGATGAGCCTCAATTCTGGTGTAGGTTCCCCTGGGACAATGTAGCAAAATTGATGGGAGTTCTGAAGATTACTGATCTTATCCCACCGCGGGAGTGAAACAGATCAAAAGCGATGAGCCTCAATTCCTAGCGGTAGGGTAGCGAGGCCAAAATAGCGATTTTATCCCACCGCGAAGTGGAATAGATCGAAGACGATGAGCCTTAATTCCTAGCGGTAGGTAACAGTGAATATGGCGATCTTATCCCACTAAGCAAGAGTGGAGCAGATCGAAGACGATGAGCCTTAATTCCCTAGCGGTGAGGGTAACAGTGAATGGCGATCTTATCCCACCGGCGAGTGGAACAGATCGAAGAAGATGAGCCTTAACCCCTGGCAGTAGGGTAACAGTCAAGATTACAGATCTTAATTCCTAAGCAGTAGGGTAACAGATCGAAGACAACAGATCTTATCTCTACTGAGCAGGAGTAGAGTAGATCGAAAGATTGAAGCCTTATCTCCACTGAGCAGGAGTGGAGCAGGCTAAAGATACAGATCTTATCCCACTAAGTAGGAGTAGAATAGATCGAAGACGATGAACCTTAACCCCCTAAGCAGTAGGGTAACAGACCAAAAATTACAGATCTTATCTTCACTGACCAGGAGTGGAGCAGATCGAAAGCAGCAGATCTTATCTCTATTGAGCAAAAGTAGAGCAGATCGGAAGGCTGAAGCCTTATCTCTCTTGGCGAGGAGTGGAGCAGCTAAATATAGATCCTATCTCTCTGAAAGCGAGAGTGGGCGGATTGAAGATAATGATCTTATCTCTACTGGCGAGAGTAGCAGATCGAAAGATCGAAGCCTTATCTCCACTTTGGCGGGAGTGGAGCGGGCTAAAGATAGCAGATCTTATCTCCACTGGCGAGGAGTGGAGTAGGCTAAAGATATAGATCCTATCTCCACCGGCGAGGGAGTGGAGCGGATTGAAGACAACAGATCTTATCTCTCTGAAAGCGAGTAGAGCGGATCAAAAGATCGAGGCCTTATCTCCACCGAGTAGGAGTGGGCAGATAAAGATATAGATCCTATCTCCACCGAAAGGGAGTGGGCGGATTGAAGACAACAGATCTTATCTTTCTTGGCGAGTAGAGCAGATCCAAAGATTGAAGCCTTATCTCCACTGAGTAGGAGTGGAGCAGGCTAAAGATATGATCTTATCTCCACTAAGGCGAGTGGGCGGATCAAAGACAATGATCTTATCTCTCTGGCGGGGAGTAGAGTAGATCGAAAGATCATAGCCTTATCTTCACTGAGCAGGAGTGGAGCAAGCTGAAAAAATAGATTTTATCTCCACTGAGTAGGAGGGAAGGAGATTGAAGAGCAGATCCTATCTCCACTGGGTAGGAGTGAAGTGGATCAGAAGGTCACAAGTCTTATCTCCATGTATCGACAATGGAGCAAACTGAAGATCATAGCCTTATCGTTCTCGAAAGGGGAGTGGAGCGGTGAAAGAATGATCTTATCTCCATTGAGCAGGAGTGGAGCAGATCGAAGACGATGAGCCTTAATTCCCTAAGCAGTAGGGTAACAGGCTGAAGATTACAGATCTTATCTCCACTAGGCAGGAGTGGAGTAAATCGAAGATGACGAGCCTTAATCCCCTAAGCAGGTAGGGTAACAGGCTGAAGATAGCAAATCTTATCTCCACTGAGCAGTAATGGAGCAAATTAGAACAAATTTTCTATACCTCTAAAATACAGTGGATGGAATAAAGCTACCTGAAGAAATGAAGCATTAAGAAGTCGAGATTCAACAAGATGGGGCAAATTGGCCCTTTTAAAGTCTTTGCTCTATTCTTGTTACACAATAATGAGCAAAGAGGGGCAACTGTAAGGCCCAATTTCAAAACTCGGGCCCAATACTATTTTCACCCAGAGCCCAACAAGCAAAACCCCAAAAATCTTACAGCAATTTCAGCCCAAAGTTTTAGCATAAGAAAGAAAAAACCCAACAGAAATAAAACCGTAGCAGAGCGGTGGTCAAGAGTCCATCCCGCAATGTGCGTGACTCCAACACTGGCTCGTGCCCACGTACCTGCGAGGAAAAAGGGAATACAACAGCATAACAGCACAACAAAGCAACAGCAAATAGGGTTTTTTTTTTTTAGTTGTAAAACTCAAAGGCTATAAAAGCCTTGGGAATCACTGTAAAAGGGGTTTTTTTTTAGATGGCAATATACATCGTTTTACAGAGAAATACACAGAATCAAAGAGAAAAGGTTATTTTTTTTCTCTTTTTGCTTTTTTGCCCTTTTTCTTTTCGACAGTTTACATACATTAAGATTTTTCTTCTTTATTTTTATATATAAAATACATTAAAAAAAGGGGGGCCTTACCGGGTTTCCTTCAACCGCCGCAACCGAGGTGCGCGTGGGGAGGGGAAGCTCGCCGTCGGACTAAGAGAATCCAAACCCTAAAAAACTGAAATGAGGAAAAATGGGGGTTCTATTCTGGTTTTTTTTTGTTTGAAACAGAGAAATGAGTGAAAGAAGGGTTTTGTTTTTATATTTTAAGCATTAAAAAGGGGTGGGCCATGCTCAATTACTCGCTTCTGCAGGTGAATATGCGCATTTTTCCCTAGATGGAGAAATTGCACGATAGGTCCTCCTTCTTCCCGCGCCTATTTAATGGCGTCCCCCTCAACTTTTTCCATTTTAAAATTCGCCTCGTGCATTTTATGCGCTATTTCAATTTAGTCCTAGTTCAGAAGCGTGTTCGTGAACTTGGGGTAATTGCTGTTTTGGACCCTCCAGGTTGCGCGCTTATTGCAATTGAGCCCATCTATTTTTTTAAATTAGTCCCCATGCTTCTGTTTTTGATCTGATCTAGTCCCTTTTCGATTGTTTGGCTATTTTACCATCAAATTAGTTATTTTTAAATTTTTTGTTATTTATTATTATTATATTTATCGTCATATCATTTTATTACTAACATTTTCTTTATTACATTATTATTTTTATATTTCCACGTACTACTATATCTATTATTACACATATTATGGTTTATTTTAATTGTTTTATTATATATTATTACTTTTATATCTATTATTTTTATTATATCAAGAAACCCTATTTTTTTTACTTGTTATTCTTTGTTAATATCATACCATCATTTTTATTCATTATTAATTATTTGTTATTAGTTTTACCTTTCATCATTATTATTTCTATTTGTTTTATTTGTTACATATTATTTTAGTTATTATAATATTATTGCTCATTTTTCCCCTTTTGTGTTCATCATTATTATTCCTTATTAATCGTGTTTACATTTCCACCTTTTTTTTCTTTTTGCTTTTTTTCAAAATTCATAAAAAAGGGGTTTTCTCAAAGGTAATATTTCGTGTTTGGAAGTTCGAGAAATCGTGCCCAATCGTGATGGGCTTCGATTTCTCGTTAAATCTAGATTACTAAATGCCCTTAAAGGATTTTGATCATATTTTTAAAAATAAGGCAATGTTTAGTGTTTGGAAGTTTGAGAAATTCGTGCCCAATCGTCTTTGGGTTTCGATTTTACGTTAAATCTAAACAACTAAATATCCTTCAAAGATTCTTTTATCGTGTTTCTTAAATAAAGGCAATATTTCATGATTGGAAATTCAAGGAATCGTGCCCAATCGTGTTGGGTTTCGGTTTTTAGTTTGGCCAAATAGTGAAATACCCTTTTTAAATCGCAATGTAACAGCCCAAATTTGGGTCTAGTCAGAACAGTAGTTTCGAGACCACAAATTCGACGAGTAAAATTCTATTTTTATTATATTTTTATGGTCTACAATTTTACGGAAAGATTTCGTAAAAATTTCGTTCAAAAATTTTGACGTTTGAGCACTCAATTTAGTCAAAAGGACTAAATTATAAAAAGTGCAAAAGTTGAGTTCTATATATTAGAGGTGTCAAATTGCTATGAGTTTTAAATTGGAGGCCCTTAAAAGGAATTAGACCATTTAATAACTTGATGGACAAAAATGGGCATGAATAGGACAAAAGTGAAAGAAAAGTCTTAAGGGTATTTTAGTCATTTAGTGTTTTAAATGAATAAAAGACAAAATACAAGAAAAAATCTGCTCATCTTCTTCAAGTTGCTGCGAAAATTTCTAGACTCCATGGCTAAGGGTTTCAAGCTTTTCAAGCTTCATAGTAAGTGTTTTTGAGCCCGCTTTTAATGTTCATCATATTTTGAAATCCGGTAACTTAGTCTAGCTATTTCTACCATTATTTTGAGCTAGATTTTAATTTTAAAAATTGACCCATGTTGAATAATTATGAATTTTGATGGATTATGGTATATTATGCATGTCTATGATTAGAGAAACGAGTTCTATTAGATGATTTTCGATGAAATCGTATAAAAGGGTTAAATTGTAAAAGTTATAAATTGGTCATAAGTGTGTGAACTAGTGGGAATTTGATGTTGCCATAGAAGAGAAAAATGATCAGCATGTTATAAAACATAAGAATAAGGGCTGAAGTTTAATTTTCGAGTATTGTGGAAAAAGTGCAAATATGTAAAAGTTTAGGGGCAAAAATGTAATTTTTAAAAAGTTGAGTTAAGGATTGTTTTGAACAGTACATTAACTAATTAAGTGAAATGTGATGTTTTAGACTCGAAAAATGAGATTTGGACCTAGAACGGGAGGAAAATTGAAAATCGAAAAGTTGGTAAAATGGTAGTTTTGGTATCGAGGTAAGTTCATATGTTTAATAAGCATTTAATGATGCAAGTTTGAATATTAGATTGAAATTTTAGTTATTAATACTTTAGTATTGAATAGAATAGTTTGGGGAGGATAAGTTAAAGTGATGATGTGATGAGATTGAGAATGTAATTATGTAAGTTTGTATGTAAATAATGCATCGTTTTTACTTACGTTTTCATATTTTGATAAATGGTACGAATTGTGGCTGAATATTTGATGTAATTGACAAAGTATAGACAAGTGAGAAATTTTCCAGTTGAACCTTAGGAATAAAAATGGATACGAGTGACATGTTCACTAGAAATCTATGTGAAATCTAAGTGAAATAAGTGATCCGGGTCTTTGGTCCAATGACGTTCTCTGGGTGGTGAGTTATCCGACATGTGTTACGGATACTCGACGACTTGTGTGAGCAAAGACGAGTAATTTACGTATGACCGACAGCTTGTGTGAGCAGACCGAGATTGTGATTATGTGAAGCGGGTCTTTGGTCTTATAAGTTCTACCAATGGTTGGGTAATCTGCATGTGTTGCGGATACTGACGACTTGTGAGCGAAGACTTGAGTATTTACGTATGACCGACAACTTGTGTGAGCGGACCATGAATATGAATAGCTCGAGAATGAGCCTATGTGTGATAACGATATGAAGTAGCTTTGGCTACAAGTGTGGCACTATGTGCAATATTAGATGTATCAGTTAATATTCCAATGAGTTCAACGGAAATTGACTAAGTGAAAATACAATGTGGCTATATAACGACTAAGTGTAATTGAATATGATTATGTGATGAATAAGTGCAAGTATATGCGTGCAAAATTATGAGCAATGTGCTCGATATGTGATCGAACTTTGGTAAGATTGATACGGAGTAAGTGTTCCAATGAAAGTTACCATAAAGAAAACATGAAAGAGTGAAATTTAGAAATAAAATAGTTTTGGACAGCAACAGTAGAGAAACTTTGAAAAATCACCAAAAATGGTAGAAATGAAATTAGTAGTTGAGTGAGATATTAAATTAAAGCTTATTGAGTCTATTTTCATATGAAATAAACAGAAAAAGCAAAGAAATTCTGTATTTTGAGATATTTAGATTTTGTAAGACTAGTTCAGAGTGATTTCGAGATCCCTGTTCTGACTTGGAAAAATCATTAAAATTGTACAAAAATAATTTTGGGACATAATTTATATGGTTAGATTCCTTAATGAGTTTAGTTTCAAATGAAACAAATTAAAACATCATTTGAATTCTACACATGGATAAAATTGATTCGTAGTGAAAAGTGGTTAGAATAGATGAATAGTGAAATAGAGGAAATTTTAATGAATAAACTGTACTAATTGTCTAAGCCAAAAATTTTGGAAATTTTATGGTATGAAGATATATGAGTCTAGTTTCAAGGAAAATTAGCGGTTTGAAATTTGGAGCTCTGTAGCTCAAGAAATAAATAATTTAGTGACAGTGATTCAAGTAGACAAATTAATGTGAACATGAGTAATAAGGTATAAGCATGTGATTTAATTATTGTATCACTTTAAGAACTTGTTGTGAGGATTTGTCATGTTGAGGCTTTGATAAGGCTACAAATGAGTAAGTTGGGAAAGTAAAAACTTAGCATTATTTATGCAAGTTATGACACTTAGTAGTAAGCTAAATTCATTGTTAATGCTTATTACTTTTACATGTGAACTTACTAAGCTTTATAAGCTTACCCGTATTCTTTCCCATGTTACGAGTCTTACTAAACAAGCTCGGGTTGGAGGTCGTGGGAGATCGCTTCACACTATCAAGCTATCTATGGGCATCTTTATTTATAAATGATTTAAACTATGGCATGTATAGGGGCTTGACTAAGTCATTATGTATATGTGTTAATTAATTTGACAAAATGTATTGTTAAGTGCAGTAATGCCTCGTACTTGGTTCCAGGCATAGAGTGCGGGTAAGGGGTGTTACATTTAGTGGTATCGAGCTATGGTTTAGTCGATTCTCGGACTACCATAGTGAGTGTGAGAGTCTAACTATACATGCCATAATGAGTCGTGATAGTGTGACGACTCCATTAATCGATGTAAATTATTTTATTAGACAGATGCGCACTTCAACCGAGCTAAATTTGATAGTACAAACAGTGTGTTTATGATGAGTTGAGACTCGTGAAAAAAATAAGAATAATAGTTTATGATGTTTATGTGAAGATGTATAAATTGTGGATAGGAATTTCTTTTGAAATATGAAAGATGAGATGAAAGGAAAGTTTATACTATGATAAGTGTTCATGTTTGATTGGCATTTGTATGATGCTATGAATATAACCTGTGAAATTAAGTGAATATTATGAGTAATTTTACTTGAGATTTATGAATGAAAGTATAAGTGCACTTGTTTGTATAAGATGATAGGAAGGTTGTGTAAAATGAGTATGCATGTTAAGTTACTTGAAACAAAATATATATTGATGAGTGTTAAGTTATATGCATGAATATACGAGAGGCAAGTCAAAGGCGTTACAACTTCACCCCCTTCCAATAAGGTATGTTATAAAGAAAATTTATGAAATTCAGATCGAATGGGTTTACAAATGGAAGACTAAATAGTTGAGTTGTATATTAACTGACAATGTGATCAGAGTTGAGAATGGTTTAGTAAATGAACACAGCTGCAGAAAAGATGTCAGATTAATATGAAGATCATTCGGATTTCAAAATGTTATAGTTAAAGAAAGGTCAGGCTCTGTTAATTAACCCATCCAGGTATGAGACCTAAAGTATGTAATTGCTGGAATTTATTCTGAATTTTTATCTGTTTGCAATTGGAATAAGATTAGATTAGTAATGACAGAATTAGATAGTGCAATCATGATCGAGATGTTTTCTTTTCAGTAGGACATTATCTACTAAAGTAATTGAGAAGTTAGTCTTATTATGGCACTATGATTTTTAAGCTGTATGAGTATTGTGGCATCAGTATAGTTAAGTACTTCGATGAGTAACAGTTGAAGTAAATTCTACTATAAGTTTAATCTTTCTCTAGATTTGAAAATAAAATGACAATGCGAAAAGTGATTAAATGATCAAATTGAGCGGAACGTCGGATTTGAGTACTTCTGATCAGTGACAAGTGATAAGTAGTAGCTTCAGCTACACTTATATGATCAGTGATAAGTGACAAGTGATAAATGTGATCCGTGTAAGACCGTGGCAGGGCTACGGCTTCGGAAAGTGATAAGTGATCATACATAAGACCATAGTTATACTATGGCAAAGTGAAAGTGAAGTACTCAATTTTCCGTAACAGTTCCCTAATTTGATTAAGGATGATAAGTGAAAAAAAAAAAGGCCCAAAAGAGTTAAAGTAAATGTTTTGGGCATATGAATATGAACCTGATACTTCTGACTCCGTATTCAGATGTTGATATGTCGATTGAATTAAGTTGAATGTTAAGTGTATTCAAGATTCACGATATCAGTGATAATATTAAAATAATAATAAGGCAAGACTATTGTGAATTTCGTATCAGGTTTCCCTCAATCTTCAGATCAAGAGATATGCTAGTGGGTTGTTTTCGAACGTTTGATGGAATTAGTATAATAATTTCAATATGTATCGATTCTTTATTTGACAGAATTGACTGAGTTATATTGGGATTTAGATCGATGACAGAGTGTTTCTAAAAGTATCGTCTTAAAAAGGGTTATTTAGTGATGTTGGAAATCGTGAGAAAGATATTAAACTTTATTCCGGTAAGATTTTCGGGGACGAAAATCCTAAAAGGGAGAGAGTTATAATGACCCAAATTTGGGTCTAGTCGAACGATGAGTTTGAGACCACAAATTCGACGAGTAAAATTCTATTTTATTATATTTTATGGTCTACAATTTTACGGAAAGATTTCGTAAAAATTTCGCTCAAAAATTTTGACGTTTGAGCACTCAATTTAGTCAAAGGATTAAATTATAAAAAGTGCAAAAGTTGAGTTCTATATATTAGAGGTGTCAAATTGCTATGAGTTTTAAATTGGAGGCCCTTAAAAGGTAATTAGACCATTTAATAACTTGATGGACAAAATGGGCATGAATAGGACAAAAGTGAAAGAAAAGTCTTAAGGGTATTTTAGTCATTTAGTGTTTTAAATGAATAAAAGACAAAATACAAGAAAAAATCTGCTCATCTTCTTCAAGTTGCTGCCGAAAATTTCTAGACTCCATGGCTAAGGGTTTCAAGCTTTTCAAGCTTCATAGTAAGTGTTTTGAGCCCGTTTTTAATGTTCATCGTATTTTTGAAATCCATTAACTTAGTCTAGCTATTTCTACCATTATTTTGAGCTAGATTTTAATTTTAAAATTAACCCATGTTGAATAATTGTGAATTTTGATGAATTATGGTATATTATGCATGTCTATGATTAGAGAAACGAGTTTTATTAGATGATTTTCGATGAAATCGTATAAAAGGGGTTAAATTGTAAAAGTTATAAATTGGTCATAAGTGTGTGAACTAGTGGGCATTTGATGTTGCCATAGAAGAGAAAAATGATCAGCATGTTATAAAACATAAGAATAAGGGCTAAAGTTTAATTTTCGAGTATTGGGGAAAAAGTGCAAATATGTAAAAGTTTAGAGGCAAAAATGTAATTTTTAAAAAGTTGAGTTAAGGATTGTTTTGAACAGTACGTTAACTAATTAAGTGAAATGTGATGTTTTAGACTCCGAAAAATGAGATTTGGACCTAGAACGGGAGGAAAATTGAAAATCGGGAAAGTTGGTAAAATGGCCGTTTTGGTATCGAGGTAAGTTCATATGTTTAATAAGCATTTAATGATGCAAGTTTGAATATTAGATTGAAATTTTAGTTATTAATACTTTAGTATTGAATAGAATAGTTTGGGGAGGATAAGTTAAAGTGATGAAGTGATGAGATTGAGAATGTAATTATGTAAGTTTGTATGTAAATAATGCATCGTTTTTACTTACGTTTTCATATTTTGATAAATGGTATGAATTGTGGCTGAATATTTGATGTAATTGACAAAGTATAGACAAGTGAGAAATTTCCCGGTTGAACCTTAGGAATAAAAATGGATCTGAGTGACATGTTCACTAGAAATCTATGTGAAATCTAAGTGAAATAAGTGATACTGGTCTTTGGTCCGTGACGTTCTACCGGTGGGTCGAGTTATCCGACATGTGTTACGGATACTCGATGACTTGTTTGAGCAAAGACCGAGTAGTTACGTATGACCAACAAATTGTGTGAGCAGACCAGATTGTGATTATGTGAAACGGTGCTGGTCTTATAAGTTCTACCAAATGGTGGGTAATCCTGCATGTGTTGCGGATACCGACGACTTGTGTGAGCGAGACTGAGTAGTTACGTATGACCGACGACTTGTGTGAAAGCGGACCATGAATATGAATAGCTCGAGAACGAGCCTATGTGTGATAACGATATGAAGTAGCTTTGGCTACAAGTGTGGTACTATGTGCAATATTCCGATGTATCCGTTAATATTCCAATGAGTTCAACGGGAAATTGACTAAGTGAAAATACAATGTGGCTGTATAACGACTAAGTGTAATTGAATATGATTATGAGATGAATAAGTGCAAGTATATGCGTGTAAAATTATGAGCAATGTGCTCGATATGTAATCGAACTTTGGTAAGATTGATACGGGGTAAGTGTTCCAATGAAAGTTACCATAAAGAAAACATGAAAGAGTGAAATTTAGAAATAAAACAGTTTTGGATAGCAACAGTAGAGAAACTTTGAAAAATCACCAAAAATGGTAGAAATGAAATTAGTAGTTGAGTAAGATATTAAATTAAATCTTATTAAGTCTATTTTCATATGAAATAAACAGAAAAAGCAAAGAAATTCTGTATTTTGAGATATTTAGATTTTGTGAGACTAGTTCAGAGTGATTTCGAGATCCCCTGTTCTGACTTGGAAAAAATCATTAAAAATTGTACAAAAATAATTTTGGGACATAATTTATATGGTTAGATTCCTTAATGAGTTTAGTTTCAAATGAAACAAATTATAACATCATTTGAATTCTACACATGGATAAAATTGATTTGTAGGGAAAAGTGGTTAGAATAGATGAACAGTGAAACAGAGGAAATTTTAATGAATAAACTGTACTAATTGGCTAAGCCAAAAATTCTGGAAATTTTATGGTATGAAGATATATGAGTCTAGTTTCAAGAAAAATTAGCGGTTTGAAATTTGGAGCTCTGTAGCTCAAGAAATAAATAATTTAGTGACAGTGATTCAAGTAGACAAATTAATGTGAACATGAGTAATAAGGTATAAGCATGTGATTTAATTATTGTATCACTTTAAGACCTTGTTGTGAGGATTTGTCATGTTGAGGCTTTGATAAGGCTACAAATGAGTAAGTTGGGAAAGTAAAAACTTAGCATTATTTATGCAAGTTATGACAGCTTAGTAGTAAGCTAAATTCATTGTTAATGCTTATTACTTTTACATGTGAACTTACTAAGCTTTATAAGCTTACCCCGTATTCTTTCCCATGTTACAGAGTCTTACTAAACAAGCTCGGGTTGGAGGTCGTCGGAGATCGCTTCACACTATCAAGCTATCTATGGGTATCTTTATTTATAAATGATTTAAACTATGGCATGTATAGGGGCTTGACTAAGTCATTATGTATATGTGTTAATTAATTTGACAAAATGTATTGTTAAGTCTGGTAATGCCTCGTACTCGGTTCCGGCATAGAATAGGGTAAGGGGTGTTACACGCAATGCATGAACTTTGGAAACCATGAAATGATCTTGGGTTCGATAGTTTGAAACACCGTGTCCTATCGTGCTGGATGTGGTATTTCAACTTTTCGGAACAAGAGAGTTTCAATATCCAATGTGAGTTATCCAAACATTTTTAAGGATTCATATTTTAAAATATTTTTTAATTTTCGATATTAAGGACATTAATCAATCAATACGGTACCAATTTCGGGCATTGCGGGGGTGCTAATCCTTCCTCGTATGTAACCGACTCCCGAGCCCATTTTCTTAAAATTCGTAGACCTAAACGTTTTCAAAAGTGGCCCAATCACACTTCAAAAAAGATTGGTGGAGGCTCCGTTTTTCTTTTTAAAGTCGGCCCGTTTTTTCAAATAAAAAAAATGGTTTCGACACGATAATTAACGGCTTAGTGCCTAAAATATTACAATTCGATAACGTAAGTTATTAAAACATAACATTTCAAACATAAGTGATTAAAATGTAACTTGAAAAAATAAAAATGACTATTTTAGTAGTTTACTCTCTTTTTAATCTAACTTGTATGACCAAGTTTTATTTTTTTAAAGATTTTTTTATATTTATAGTTTTTGAAATTTGTAGCTTTACATAAATATCATTAAATTATTTGTAAGTTTATGTTTTGGTCATTTAATTTTAAAAGTTATAAAATAGTTATTGAATTATTTGAAAGATTTCATTTAAGTAATTGAATTATTTAAAGAAAGCTATTTAGATTTTGGTTTATATGTTCGTGACATACAAAATTATTTTATGAAAAACTGAATTGTATAGCGAATGGAAAAAGAACTTTCAATTGGTATAAAGCGATGCAGAGGAAACTATTCAACAATAGTTCTAATAGCCCAATAACTTGAATAATTTTTTTAATAATTTAATGACTATTTTATAACTTTTAAAATTAAATAACCAATACGTAAACTTAATAATAATTTAGTCAACTAATTTACCCTGATTAAAATTTTCATTTCAACTTGTAGTTCATACGGAGCATCTCAAATTAGAAATGCAATTATTTTGATGGTAAATTACAGTGGCATCATTAAGTTTTTTTTTTTTTTTGGTATAAAATGGTTATTTATTTTCTTAAATTTTTTCTTTTACGGCTATTATATTTTAAATTTGGTATAATAATAAATTTAGCTTTCGATGTTTATACATTATATCAATTAAGTCTTAATTTTTAAATATTTAGCCCTCAATGTTCATATGTTACTTAATTTTATCCTATTTTTTATATGAAATATGATTTAATACACAATGTTTAAATTAGAAATAAAAGCAAAATTATATATATATTTTTTTAAAATTGTTTATTATTATATTTAAAATCCTCAAATACATTATTTTTCTTATACTTCAAATAACTAAGAATTGATATCTCTCAATGATAATTAATCCATTCTTGCTATTAGTTAACAACTATGGATGAAGAAAACCAAAACTCAATAAATTATTATTTTTAAATTATTAGACTTACAATCGATTGAATTAACGAAGCGGATACTTTTTTATTTTAAAGCAGTTGAATTGACTATTTTTCAAAATTTAAGTCGTTTTGTTTCTTGCTGTTTATTTTTCATTGAATCGGATGCATGTACAATATCAACAAAGGTCACAAAAAAAAAGTAAAACTATAAAAGGATCAAATTATGCTGTGTAAATGTTAAGGATTCAATTTTAGAATTAATAGTAAATTGACACAATTTATAAATGTTGAGGGTTAAAGTTATTATTATGCCAATTCTAAAAGCTACCACGACAACTTTCCGTTTCTCATTTAATGGTTAATGACCAAAAAGAAAAAATCAAAGAGTTAAATGAATATTTTGTAATTTTCATAATTAACTAACTAAAAATAAACTTAACAAGAATTAAGTGACTACTAATATTATTTACCCTTATTTTATTATAATTTTGTATTTTGTAATACTTCATTTAACCACGGCACAAAATTATAGAAGATGCATCGTTTAAAATTCACAGCCACGTAATATTTGTAAGATAATATAATACTTGTATGTAATAATAGTCCAATGGAAAGCATACAAAAGACGTTAATTCGAACTAATTTAAACAGTAATATCTTTCAAGTAAAAGTTGTAAGGAGTTTAAAAGTAATTTTTTTTAAAAAAATGGAACACAGGGGCCCATGATTTGAAGCTTCCGGCTCGTTGGGTGACTCGTCCTCTTGAAATACGGGCCTTCTGTTTCCTCAAAAGCCCATATTAAAATGAAAACCCCAAAAAGAGTACCCTTAGTTATGTAATTCTATGCTTTATTGCTAATATTAGAAATAATAAGATCTGTACTAAACATAAAATAGAAAAAGGTCGTTTCAGTTAATTTATATACTATATGACCAATTAAATTAAATATGTTCCGATTCTTATCATTTTTCTTAAATTTGTTTGGTCATTCATGTCGTCTTATATGAACAAGTCTCTTCTTTTTTCTATGCTTTTCTTTTGAGAAATTATGAATAATTTCAGAATAAATTAATAATTAAACCAATTATGATGGAGATGGTTGGCAAGGTTCTGTTGAACCACGTGTATGAAATAAAATTTAAAGTTAATTTTGCATGGCCTGCATAAAATAATGTTCAATTAGTAGCCCAGTGAGACATTTGCATGGAGAAGAGAGGCATATAATCATCGACAACACGATATATATACATATATATATATATATATATATATATTATTAATTGGTTGTTTTAATCAAAACAAAACAGACGCATGAAATTGTTATTAGTAAATCAGACACATACTTCAATTATTATTAATAAATGTCGGGAGGAAAGAAAAACATGTTTATTAAAACTCCTTACAATTTAAACATGTTTATTTAATTAATTATCCAATTTAAACTCTGTATATAGTTAATGAATAACTTGTTTGCCTTTGGGCTCCTTTTTTACTTGAATCCTTTATGTTATGATGGAATGCAGAACAATTTTACTAGTGAATAATCTGAATGACAAAACTTGATTGCCCCAATACAACTTCATACAAGCCTGCGTATGTCTCGTTAGCTAGAAAAGATGACGCCTTGATCAAAAGCAAGAAGGCTGGAGCCATGAATGCTCTGGTTCGAACCAGACCTCATCATGTTCAGGTTAGGAGGGCCATTCCCTTGCTGTTATTTGGCTATCAGTGAAGGGATGTGCTTTATGGTTGAAAGAGGTGATACTCTTTGCAAAGGGTATATTCTCAAGGTACAGGACAAGAGCGTCTCAATGTATCTACCATATGAGATTCTAGGTTTACAGTAATAGCACCTTGTTTTAGAATCAATGATTCAAGATACAGGATAAGAGTGCCTCAAGGTCAGGTTTCTTATGACTTAAATTTTCACATTTAATGTTTGCTTTATATTGTTATGTTTGGAGTTTCACGCTTCTTATGACCCCATAGCTTGATTAGGTTTAATAAATCACTTGAAGAATGCAGCATTATGAATGATCTTTCTCACATTTATTCAAAACCTGCTTTCAAATCCAAAATCTGTATACATTCAATTAACATAGGACAGGAAATCCATTCTTACTCCCACCCCTGACAGCCTTTTGAGTCCCTCCAAAGAATTGTTCTGATGCCCCACACCATTGTTTAATGATAAAGCTCCATCGGCACTTTATTCTCATTTATCCTACTAAAACCTTTCTTTTTGTTGCATGCTTGCCCACAAGAATCTATTCTATTTCTACCCACTGTCCTATCTTCTGTTTCATGGCATTGCGTCAATACTTTTCAATGGCTCCATTGAACTCAAGAGCTCCCACGGCTTGGCTGAATCCACATGGCTCAAACAAAGATGCAAATAAATGTTAAATCCATAATCTTCTATAAACTAAATGAGTTCCAATTTCGAATTAGGTATTTTTCTCTCCATTTCATGACAAAAGCAGGCTACAAGGGATATTTTCTGGTAAATTGACACAAAGTGAAACAAAAGCTGAAATTCCCGCTCACTTAATTAAATATAATGCTAGGCGTATGTATGCATCCCGACACAAGAACATGTTTATAATGTAGGTTGGAGTGGCAAAGAAATTCAATCATACATGTGGTAATCTGTCCCACTTAGCTAGTCTACTTGCAGCTAAAGCCTGCAACAATACCCAAATTATGTAAAAGTCATATTATATAGACCTAATTTAGGTTCAGGACGGCGGCCGTGGCAACCTCTCCTTCCAGAATCATCGAACCTCGCCAAATGATTAAAACCAACGGGATTAGCATATAATTAGAACAATTGAGGTCAAAAGCTATTAGTATTTGAGGACTTTCATGATTTCACCACCAGCAACCATGTAGGTCCAGCAGCAGCTGTTACTATGTCCATGTCAAACTTTAATTAATTAATCAAATTATAGAAGAATTTTATTTTGCATCATAGATAATAGATATATCTCAAAGACAAGGCCGCTCGCATGATGCCACATAGCCAATTAAGCTATACTATTAACGATGAACATCAAAGGATCAATATCATAGGGCGCTAACAAAGATCCAAACTGACTTGCTACCTGTGCTGTGTTGAACAAAAAATAGAACCCAATTGGCCACGTGTGGGCAGGGCCAAAGAAATCGATTTTTCCCATTCCTACTTTGGACATTTCCTACGCTACAATGACATCTGGGTCCCACCGATGCCGCCATATTATGATAGGATTTAGCTCGAAATCTTAGCTTCTTTTAAAGAACCGCTCATTATTAATCATTATAATAAAATAATTTATTTTTTGGATAATGAAATAATAAAAACAACAAAATTTACCAAGAAATAAACATAAGAATCAGACTCTAAAGGGAGAACTTGTGGGTGCGCAAAGGAACAGTGTGGGCAGGTTGGTAGCTCACAAGCCTGTCGCCGCTACCACATAAAAGCACAAAGCAACCCGAATAAATTTTTACAAAACTCCATCAACTAAGCAAGAAGCTTGACCAAAACATCCTTCCAATGCCTATAATTAGTTCTCCACTCCCATTTCAATTAGGTCCTTTTCGGCCACCACTGAAAATGAACCAACCAACTGGATACAAGAAAAACGAAATCACATTCCCTTGTCCACTGAGGTGAGGTGGTGTGCTTATACTGATACACATAGAGCAATGCCACTAGCTAAACCTTAAAACACTAACCACATTTTGCCAAAATGGCTTACTTCTCTGATCCCATTCAATATCTATCCTCTCTTCTTTTTTTTTTCCTTAAAAAAAAAAAAGACGAAAACAAAAGACGGGCCAAATAGAATACAAATGGATTGATAAATTAGTTAATAAAATACAATAGAAAAACAAAAAAAATGGAGTAGTCATCATCAATCATCAATTCATCATAGTAAACAAGACGCGAGAATAATGTAGATGAAATGACGAACTGGAGAAAATGAAACAACAGTCTGGGTAGGAATTTTTACCGAGGACTATGCCAACTGGGACTTCAATGTGGGTGACTGTACAAGTCATAGGGCGCCCATAGAGCATCAAGCGGACACGGCCTTTTTGAATCCAGCCTAAGCCATGGCTTGCCGCTGCCAGACCAATGCAAGAGGCTAATCGGACCCGGATGCAAGTCTCGACAACTTCCCCGCACATTGTCCCCACCCAGCCCGTGTTGGTTCCATCTATGCTCAATGGGCGCCACGCGGCCCGCAAAAATTAGCAAGAACGGCGGCAAGGAACCAAGCTCGTAGATTCGGTTGCTTTTCTGGATCTCCATCCACCTTTCGATCCGTCTAGTGAACCCGGCCCGTCTCCATCTCACCAGATCTATCACCATCACCCCCGTGTTAAAATAACATGGTTTCCTTCCTCTGAAAGTTCCTGAAAATCGATCGTCCGACCAGAAACTGTTAGTAAAATATTTTGTGAAGTTGGCATGACAATACTCCGGTGCTCCAATTGTTCGTGAGCGCAAGTTAGTACTCCATAGCTTAGAGATATCGTCAACAAAGACCAGATCAGAATCCAAATAAATCACTCTTCGTACGCATGGCTCGAGCAGATCCGCTAGGTAATTTCTAGCATAATTTAACGGCTGTTCAAGCGCTTGCCTAACTGAAGACGATATCAAATTTCGTACAATCTCAGGATCGAAATAATAAACCTTGAATTTCAATTGGGGGAAAGTTGATCGAACGAGGGTTTCCATATCGGTCTCTGAGACAAGGAAATGGAAGAAAACGTTCTCTGGACACAATGAATGCTGGAGAATGGAGTGAACGGCAGCGATTGACCCACGGAGGTACTGAACATCTAGTGTTATAGCCACGTGCACCAAAGTAGGATCACAAACACCGGTGGTTTTGTGGTCGGCGAAGCCACATTCATCGGCATTGCGAAATTCGAAGGCCTTTCGGAAAGAGAATCGATCGTCCTGTGAGTCTGGTGATGTGGACACCTGAAACGACGGTAACCGGATGTAACTGTCGAGGTGAGAGGATCTAATAGCTTCAGCTGGAGGAAACGACTGGAGTGAAGGAGAGAGAACAATCATCATCATTGCAGCTGAAAAGAAGCCAGAGAATTGTATTATCCAAAGCATCTTAACTCTGTAAATCCCTCTCCACTTATTTTTTTAGATTTGAAATCAAACCAATATGGTAAGATTATAGAGAGGGATGATCGAAAGAACGATAACGTTCCTTTTCGGTCCGCCAGAGTTCGAAAGGGTAAAATGAAAAAATATGAAGAAAGAAGCAAAGCTCAGAATCGCCTTTTTTTTTTTTTTTCTTTGGGTTCTGTGTCAAATTGGAAATTGCCGTAGGAACGAAGCGACCTTTATTGGGAAAGATATATATTATAGAAAAGAATCGCTGAAAAAATAACCAGGACGTAGAATAAGAGGGCCCGGTGCTACCGTGTGCCACCGTCCCAATCCTCTCACTCCCTTCACTTTCTAGTCCCCAATTTTCTCAATTAGAGAAGCTGATGGGGGGTAACCCAAGAGAGAGATAAGAGGCAAAGACTTGAAATAGAGAGAAAGATGGAGGGCAAGATGAATATATATTTTCTATTAATTTCCCTTAGCTTTGCGTTTTCTTCTATCATATATATCCACGATCAAACTTAATAAAAATAATTTTAGGAAAAATAATATTAATAGCATAACAAAAACAAAAAATATTATGAAAAGATAAAAGGATTTATTACAAATAAAAATTAATTATCGAAATAATATGATTTCTTTTTATTACTCTAATATTTATGAATTGTGCGTGGAAATTCAAATAAACATAGCGACTAATGATTTCAAGTGACAATGATATATTCATCCAAATATGATAGGATTGTAAACTCAAATCGTAAATCTCTTATTGAAAAAATATATGAGGATTCTTTTTCTTTTACCTTGCATTTTCAAGTGATTTGGCCTCTTAACCTTTCATTGTTTTAAATATATTTTTATTGATGAATTATGATTAAAACTTTATTAAGTAAATATTTTTTTTATTTTTAACTTTAAAACCTTAAAAAGAAAATCTTAAAACACTTTGAATTTACGATATTGTCATGCCTAGTTTTGATAGAATAAATGTATGGTTGTAACCTCAAATCTTCAATTACCATACTCATATACTCAATTTGATAATTAATTTTTTTCATATTATTAAAAAATAGACAAAAGATATAATATAAAGCGGAAATGGTTGGAAGAAGGAAAGCACCTAGTTGTCCTTGTCTTCAACAAGAATGACGATTGTATCCCGAACCCTGCACGTACATTTGGTACACTTGGATAGTTATACACGTCACTGTGAATCAGTTAATCTATTTAAAAAGTAACCCACCTAATTATATTTAAATTATAAGAAGAGATGACATAGTTAGGGTGGCATGGCTTGGTTTAAATTCCGACGTTTTTATGTTGTTGGATGTTTGAGAGGCATGTATGGTAATGTAATTCTGATTTTGATATTGAATCAGTTAGAGAATTGGATGAAAATGGATCATATATCATTTATAAACCGAAATTCCTTTTTCTTTTTATTTTCTTCATTTCTGATTGGGAGATGGGAAAGTGCAATTCACATTCTGATTTTCTTTTTCGGCTACAAATTGACTTTCTTTGTTATACACAGTATACCGTTTGCCTTACTACAAGTCTATCCAGCTAGACCATGATTTCATTATACAAAATTTTAGGGGTTTTTTTTTTTTTTCTTAATGAAAGGAAACAAACAACATTTAAACTCTGTCATCATGCAGAACATTTAAAATCTCATCAGGTGGAATTGAAATATAAAAAAAAAAAAAAAAAAACTAAACCTAAACCCAACATTCCCATTGAAAGCCATTGCTGCCATTGCGTCTGCAGTTCTATTCACCTCTCTAAACGTATGGACCACCCTGACCTCCAAACCCCGGCTCAACGACCGAACAACCGCATTATTCTTAAATATCCACCTTCGGTTTTGTTATGTCTCTAATCTAACTTTTTCATTAAAATGTAAATCTAATCTAACTTCATTTTAATCTATTTGATCACTCATAAAATAAAGCTTAAAACCTTATTAGTTAATACGTGTATACATTATTACATTAAAAAGTTCTAAAAATATATATTTAAAGTTACAAATATTAAATAGTTAATTATCTTTAATTAACTAATTAATTCGAATAAGAATAAAACTAATCAGTTAAAATAAATTTAAAGGAAAACTCACAAATTTACATATGTTGATGGTTAATCAAATAATACAAAGATGACAGTAGAGATATTCAATCCACCTCGTTTGGTGCAAGGCTAAGAGCTCTTCAAAAGAGTGGCTGAAAATGCTAATAATTCAAGGTGTATCAAGACTAGAGTGAAAGGGGGAAAAAAATACTCACTTATACTACTGATTTTCGGATCATTACAGGGTAACTCATTTACATTACGAAAGTCCCAACAACTAGCTAAGGTTAGTGAGAGTGGAAAGTTAGACACAATGACACCTATCACTATCCATTAAAGAGCTTAATAACTTTTTTAGTTATGGTCCAAGAAGACATTAAAATGTTTGAAATAGAGACACATTTCTTACCTGACAATCCAAGGTCATCCCATAGCATTCTCAAAACACACTTGCCTTACACATGAGCTCATTGTCCCAACTCATTGCATGGAATCACCATTTCATTCGGTCTCGTTCGCTCATGACTTAACGCCATGTTACTCACTCGTTGCTTTTGCATGATGTTTGTCCTTTAAGATCCACCCTCGAGCATTTCTCATCTCAAAGCTTAGGTTCCATCTACTCTATCAAATGGGATGTCATGACGACATTGTAGAGCACAATATCAAACCATAACATATGACATGTGATATAATATTTCCCACCGTTAACTAGCCCTAATCATAATCATTGCCACGACACTTGCACTTCACGCCCTCCATCCTTAATCTTTTAATTTATCCTTAAATATTTTTAGGTTAAATTACACCAATAGCCACTCAACTTTAGGGTAGCTAACAAAACAGTCACCTAGGTTTCATTCCAATAACTCAACTTTTGAAAAATAACAAAACAGTCACTAACGTTATAAAAAAAGTGATAAAACAGTCACTGATTAACAGTTTCCATTAGTTTTTTAACGGGACCACTGATGTGGCACGTTAATTGCTGATGTGGCCAATTAACTTGCCACGTTGGATGTCCACAGTGCAAACTGTAACAGTCTAAGGGCCAGTTTGGATGGGCGGTGTGTTTACCTCCGGTGAGGTTAAAAACAGCGGTGGCGGTGAGATTAGTCACTGTAGCAGTGAGATTGGACACTGTAGCAGTGAGATTAGAAACAATGGTGGAGTGTGTGTTTGGATTCAAACGCAGCTGTAGCTAGAGGTGTGCATGGTAGGCCGGCCGAGTTCGGTCGGGCCTAACTAAAATTTAAGCTGTTTATTGGGCTCGGTAAGGCAGGGCCCAAAAATGGGCCTAAAATTTTGCCCAAGCCCACCCATATAAAATACTAAAACCAGGCCTAGCCCGCCCTACCAGATTAATTTTTTATATTATTTTATATAATTTTAAATATGTATAATACATCAAAATATTAAAAAATCAAAATAAATATTTTCAACAAATTGAAAATAAATTTTAAAAATATGTAGACTTAAATAACACTAAAATAGATGAACTTGACATGCAAATGCCTCTAAAATAATAATAAAATTAACAAATGTCTTTAAAATAATAACAAAATTAACAATAAAATAAATTTTATATAATATCTAAACAATAACAACAAAATAATAGAAACATAATAGTAAAATTGTAGCAAAATAAAGAGAAAACAAAAAGAAAATAATATTTAAAAATAATTTTTTGCCTCTAATGAATTAAGGCAGGCAGAACGCCAAAATCCTTACAGAGCCCGCCCATTTTTTAAACGGGCCTTTTTTTTTTGTCCAAGCCCATTTTTCGGGCCTATATTTTTGCCCAAACCCTCCCACATTTCGGACGGACCTTCGGGCCGGGTCGGGCAGCCCAGCCCGTGCACACCTCTAGCTGTAGCGGTGAGGTGAGAATATAAAATGACTATTAAGGACGTCAGAATAGAATTGATGTACAATAGAAGTTTTTAAATTATTTTATTTATATAAAATTATTAAAATATGTGAATTTATAAATTCATTTAATAATATATTAAAAAGTATCTTCCAATATTTTATTATAAATATTTTAATGAATTATACAATCAATTTAAATTATTTATTAGATAAAATGATTATTATTTTAATTTTCATAGTTAAATATTCTTTTATAACAATGATAAATATTATTTTCGCTAATAGTAACATTATACTTGGATCAAATTTTGAAGTATCTAAATGAATGATTTTTAATGAAAAAAAATAGTAACATAAGACATAACAAGTTTCATTATTACTAGAAATTAGGTTATGATACAAATTTGTTTTTACAAATATTGATTCATTAAACTATTTGCAATGGTTTCCCTTAACATTGCAATTTGAAGGCCACTTTCACTGTTAGAAGAACTCGATTCACCTCTATAATGGCCTGAAGAGATTGGCATGTCGGGTATATTCTCAAATTGTCGAAAATCCTCATCATTTCACCAAGCATGTCTCCGAATGTAATTATGTAAAACCATTGTTGCAATTACTATTAAAACTTGCTTGTCGAATGAATAGCTTGGAATATCTCTTAATATTGGCCATTTTTGTTTCCACACTCCAAATGTTCGTTCAATAACAGAGCGTAATGAAGAATGGGCATGATTAAAGATTTCTTTTTTTCCAGATGCTCGATGATTACCTCGACGAAAGTCAGGTAAATGATATCGTTCCCCCCTATATGGACCTAGAAAACCTGTCATTTGTGGATATCCTGAATCCACAAGATAATATTTTCCTACAAAAAAATTAAAACATAATATCAGGTTTAAAAATAAATTAAAATTTTTAGTATTATTTTTATGTAAAGATTAATTAAAATTAAAGTTCGACACAGTGGAGGTGTGGAAACTTTAACTCTGGTTTTCTAAGTGCTTGCAAAAAAATTCTACTGTCATGTGTTGTTCCTTCCCAACCAGGAAATGCAAAAATGAAGCACATGTTGAAGTCACAAACTGCCATAATATTTTGAGTTGGTTCACCTTTCCGTCCGATATAAGGTATTTGACAAGAAGGCGAAATGCATGCTTTTATGTGTGTTCCATCTATGGCCCCAATACAATCCTTTAAAATAAATACAAGTAATGAGATAAAAGTTAGAAATAGTTTATATTTTAAAAATATAAAGATTGTGTAAATTTTACCTTAAAGTGAGCCAATATCTTGTATCATGTCGAATATGGTTCGGTACTTCCTCGAATTGACCTTCAGTGGGTTTAATCGTGTCTATTCCCATTCGAGCAAATATATGCAACATATCAGTAAAAATTCGACTAATAGTTTCTCCAGATCTTTGAAATCGCTCTGCTGCATTTGAATTTGATTCTCTATTTCCAAGAATATACAGTGATAATGCTAACTTCTCCATCGCAGATACCTTCCCATGCTTTAAGCCATAATTTGTTTGCAAATCATGCAATAAGCTGTGAAATATATTTTTTAGCATCCTAAAACTATTCATGCAACGATCATCATGCCCATTTAATACTTCGTCCACCCACATTTGACCAGTAAAATTTGAATTCATACACGGTTGCATAGTGAAATAAGTTTCATGGTGTACCAATACACTGCTTAACATTTGTTCTTCCTCTTCATAATAATTGTTGTGCTCAACTTGTGTAACAATTGTGGCTATTCTTCTTTGAGCTTCTTCACTTAATTCATGGGTATCATAATTCATATAAAACTATTATATATATATATATATATTGTTAAATTCATCCATAACCTGAAAAATAATAAAATGAAAATAAATTAATAACTTGTGACAATCTATACAACACAACAAAATTGAATAAAAGCATAGCATAAAAATACCAAACATAAAAAATAGCATACATTAATTTTAATATAAAAAAGTAGATCATACATTAGTTTTGCATATAAAAAAGTAGATCATACATTAGTTTTACATATAAAAGAGTAGAAAAGTTATATTACAATAATAAAGCTAAGGAGCTTATGGTGGAGGTTGTGGATGGTATGGTTGGAAGGGAAATGAGGATGTTGCTACCAAGGATGAAAATGATGCAATTGGATTTTGTTCAGCATACTCACGTCGAAGCCACCAAACCCTAACATCTGGATCTAAGTTCAAAAACACTTCTCGTTTCACCGGTATTTGGAACATTTACAGTTCATCTTTTTTTGGAATTTCATCTTCCAAATCACGCAAAGCATCCATTGCACTTGAAATAGTATATTGAGAGTGAGGAAAAATAATTTCAGAAACTGACTTCCTTGGACTAGCCATACTCTCACACAATTTCTCAATATGAGTAGCTAATGAATTTTTTGATGATTTTCTACTTGAACTTGATTTTTTTCCTTTACCATGTACAACCCCAAGTGTTTCCTTTCTTCGATTAGGAGTTTCATGAGAAGGGTTTGACGGCACCTCATTAGTAGGAATATCTTCATTCTCATTACTATTTTCATCTGAATCACCAAATCCATCATTAGGTGCATCATCTTCCATAGGAACCCCACTTGGAAGAACACCAGACGAAGGTGCCCATGCATTCTCTCCAGTGGCTACAATGCCACCAAACATTTGCCACATTAAATCATTCAATCGTGGTTCAATTCCTTTCTTCTTAAATCCTTTAAAATCAGGATTTTCCTACATAACATGATAAATGTTAAATGTTATACTAAGATTTTTATATTTGTAAATTATTAATTTCAATAAAATTTATGCATTAGAATAATGATAAAATTAACACTAACCTGTATTTTTTCAGCCCATCATTCTTCGGTAGCATCAACCGTCTTTTTTGATGGACACCATCCAATACCTGTAGATTCCTTAAGCAACTCCCTCCATAACCTTCATTCCTTTTTTAATGTATCCCACTTATTTTTCAATTGAGGTTTTCCATAATTTTTTTGTGTTTTTGCTTGAAAAAGAGCAATGACATTTTCCCATCCTTTTGAGTTTAGATGAGTTGTCGGTCTATTACTAGCATTGACTTCATTAACGCAGAGTTCACAAAATATCAATGTCAGCTCATCATCCCAAATAGCTTTTGTTGCTAAGGTACTTTCTCCTTCCACAAATTTTCGTGTCTTTACCATCTATTATATACAGTAATATTGAATAACTCAAACTTAAAAGCTGAAAAGTTTATACTATAAATTACTTAACAAGATAAAAAATTTTCATGCTTGTCTTATTCTATATGGGGAAAGGTATCGTCCGGTTACTATAAGTAAACCACCATTGATGAGCTAGAGGCAACGACATTTAATTTAAGCATCTAACTTAAAAAGCTTTTATATGTAAGAGGGTCAAACACTTTTAAAAAGCAATAAAAGCTCTCAAATCATTTCAACTAAACTAATATCATTTCAACAAATTTAAAATCCTATGCATTTTGTCAGAAATATAAGCAAAAAGACCAGCCAAAACAATTTTTCTCTAAAAAGCAAACTTGGTATACAATAAGAAATTAGGAAGAATCATACCTTATGAACAAGGCCCCTCCAAACTGTTTGATTTTATCCTCCAGACAAATAGATTGACTACTGCAAGACCAACAACAATCTTGATGACTACTGCAGGACCAAACAACGGAATATATAAGAAAATAAAAAGAATTTGGTAAGTTCATTTTGCATGTTCTCTACAGAAGTCTATGACAAGAAATTAATAAAAAATACCTTCAAAAATCAGATTATTGCAAATGAAAGTCATATGAAGTAATCAAATGCATAAAAATTTATTCCACACTATATTTTTTTCACCCTACCAGAGATTTACAGGAACGTGGATAAATGTCAAGCCTAAAGATAGAGATAGAACAATTATATTTGGTAAAGGAAAGTACCAATGCCAGAATACAAGCAGTTACACCATTGCCACAAGAAGTTAAAACAGTAGGCGTTCGATGAGATGGTCTGCAGAAGAATACATTATTAGGCATCATAATTTTGCAAGGACAATAAGAAAATGTCAAAATTAACAACAAACTGTTATATAAAGCATGAAACATAAGCCTCTTTATAAGCTTAGAAGAAAGCTGATTCCTAAAGAAACAAAACATGATCATTATTCAGTATACTAGTGGCATCATAAACTGAAGAGTTATGGCCACTAGAAACTTAATTCAAGCCCCCACATAATTTTTTTTAAAAATTGAGGAGTTCAGACCACTGGGAATTTAAATCAGGCCACATATAAAGTAAAACTTCCGATCTATTTTTCAATTTTCTTTTAAATATATCCAAATCTAGTTCAAGTTCAAGGACGGGGTTGAAGTTCATTAATAAATTTAGTTCTGAACATCCGTTTTCCATTAAAATCCAAATCTGAAGACTAATCAGTAGGAACAAATTTTCACATAGTAAGCATGCAATTATGAGGAAATGTACAAAAGTCTTTCAATGCCATTATGGCTTCTGCTACAAATTCTAAAGTTTAAATCAAAAAAGAAAAAGTGAAAGAAAAAAGCCTAAGATCTCAATTATGTCCTTAATGTGCAAACAGAAAATCAACACACCACTATTATTATTATTATTTGAATTTTAAATATCAATCGACATAAAACCATAAATATATAATTAGATATAATAATGATATCATACTATTAAATTAAAAAATGCAAAATAGATACCATGATGTCCCCCTCACTCGTACATTTCTAAATCTCCATTAAAAATTCTTATTGCATTAGCCATTAAATCAAGTTCATTTGTTATCTTCTAGCTTGCAAGTAGTCGATAGCATCTCTTGAGTTCCACTTAAACCTGAAATGTGTGACTCTAATTTAAAGGTAAATGATGTAGGAGATATTGCAAAAATCGAGGTACAATGATTAAGAGAGCAATAAGCGAGTTTTAAGATTATAAAACCAACATTAAACCTTATCCTTTCATCTTTCTTCTCAACTTTACTTAAAACCCTACTAAAAATTATCTTTTAAAAAGTTTAGGGTTTAGTATAGATTGGTGGTGTTATCACTATTTTATTATTTATATATTTTCTTTTAAATTATGGGTAGTATTAAATTAAAAATGCAAAATAAAATGACATGGAGCACTATTGTTAATATAATAAAACAATTCCTACTCCTTAATTACAAGTGCATTGTTTACTTTATCTCTAATTATATAATCTATTAATGAAAATGAAATATATTTTATAATCATTCATTTTATCTTTTCGGAAAATTTTTTTTTAATCTACCTCCATTGTCATCCAAGCCACCGTCACAGAAAACATTGGAGTAAACAATAATCACCTAATGTTTGGCCAAATTTGAGATCTGCCCCCTATTGTTTTGTTCTTGTTTGTAATTTTTTAATAATACTAATTTAATTATCTTATTGTATAAATTTAAATTTTGCTTTCTTTAACAACCTATTTTATTATCCCAATTTTACTCTTGTATATATACTCTGTCTATAAAGAGTATAATTCTTTGAAAAAAATCAAAGAAAAGAACGACTATAATTTATGTTTTGTGAAGTGCAGGAAAACCTCACAATGAATGGAACCAAGAACCTCTTTTGGGGTTATTTGTGATTTTCTAAGCATCAAAGGAAATTAAAAATATAGTTTTTTGTATTTCAAATTTGCTAATTTTCCCTTTCAATTTTCCTTCAAAACAAACAGAAGAATTTATGCATTATAAAACCGTTGACCACATGAATGATAGCTGTCAGAATCTCACAAATTTATGCATTATAAAACCGCTGAACTCAGAATGAATTTCTAAACAAAGAAAAAAAATAAAATCAAATACATAGGGGAAAAAAGAAATTTCTCCATTTCTGTTCAGTCCTCTTTACGGGGAAGGACTAAAAAAAGAAAGAAAAGAAAACAGAAAACCCTATCCCCATCAACCTCACATCATCCCCTCTAAGTCGCTTCTTACCTTTCCTAGACCCAAACTTTCACCATTGTCATCCACAAACAAACCAACCCTTACCACACTTCGTTCTTCTTCAACTGGGCATCAAACCCAAACCCAAACCCCAACAACTATTCCCACAATCACCCTACAGTCAAAATCCTTCAGAAATCCCAAATGCTCTCTGATTTCTTCGTGGGTAAAATCATCAAGGCTTATGGGGATAGAGGTAATATTCGATTTTGGGCGTTTTAGTTGAAACCTTGTTTGATAACGCTGTCAAGGAAGGTGTGGTTCAACCTGATGTGTCTTCTTATACTATATTGTGGACAAGAAAGGTAACATTTTTTTCAACTTTTTTTTAATGATTTACTGCTATTTTTCAATTGCTTTGTTTAGGTTAATGGGGTTTTGGAATTTGATAGATTTGAGGAAAATTAGGTGTTTTCTAGTTTCTGCAACTATATTGGTATGATAGAATGCATGGAATTTTGGTAGCTGAGAAAATGTAGGAAAATTATACTCAAGTAGTTCTCATTTTATTTGTTTTCTTCTATGTTATTTTCTGAAAATTTCAAGTATTGGAGGAAAATGTGGTGGTTCGAGATTAGCTTTATTCCTGATTTCTCTTATGAATTATACCTATTTTCTCACTTTGAAGCCTAAATTTTACAGTTCAAAAAAAATTATAAATAAGAGAGATTTTACAGTTTACAAGATTACCATATTTTAAATGTCAAACTACTGAAAAATTAGAGCCAAACCAGACCATCAAAGGCTGCTTGATAGGTTTGGCTTGACATTATCTTTATCTTCGTCTGTTTCATCTGCTTTCTTTTGATTTTGGGGCAAAATACTATTTTTGGGTTGCTTTGCTTTCATATCTTAATTTTCATAGCAACTAAGGTAGTATTACTGGTTTCATGCTTGTAAAGTGGTATATCACAGACTAAAATATCACTCACTTAGAACCTTATGCATCACTAGATACTACTTGGTTTAAAATTAACAGTGCTACAAGTAAATCACAGTACAAACTCTAAATTAACAGCTCTAGGTAAAATAAGAATCAAGTTAGTTCCTCACCCTCTCCCCTCTATTGATATTCCTTTTGCATTATGTTTTAAGAAAAGTAACTAACAAAGTCCATTAATAGAAATCTCACCAATCGAGTTACCTCAATTCATTTAGCTCCAAACTAGCCCAGGAAACATGTTGATGTATTGATGGATTATAAGATATAAGCCAAGTATGACATAAACTTTAGAAAATATATCATCAGTAGAAAGATGTAGCTATGAAGAAATAGTGATACCAATAAGGAAACCACTGCCAACTCACACACCACAAACATGACTACTGCCCCTGTGATTCACCACAAACATGACTACTCTTAAACTCCTCTAATAATAAACAACATCATTTCCTTAGTTTTAGAAATTTCTAAATTATGGAGCATGCAAATTAAAAATGACCCTTGAATTTAATCAGGAAAAGACATACCTCTTTGGGATGATTCAGATACCGATAGTTTCTCAAAATAAAAAAAGGGGCGTTTCAAAGGTCTCTTATTAATTTCCAGCCCTGCAACAGACAACACGAGTATTCCTTAAAGTTTTAAAATTGCATTTTAATTTATAATGGAAGCAAAAGGAAACATAAAAAGGGTAAAGAAATGAAAGAATGAAAAGAAATTATATACACAAAATAAAAAAATTACATACAAAAAGCATCAAGTAGAAACAAAGATACTTTGCCAAAAACACAAATGGCATCATTGCTACAAAGGTGAGCATAGGTAAGGGATCAAGAATTAATTTCAACAGATAACATTCACCTCTAGTCTAGTATAGGAAATTAGAAAGCAAATACACGTTCTATTACTTTTCCTATCCATGTCCCAAAACAAACTCTTCAAAGAATCAAAATCATAACATTTCAAAAAGTCGCAACAAAGAAGAGTAGAAGAAGCCAGAACTAGAGATAACAAGAAATTAATGAAAATACCTTCAAAAAGTTGTCACAACCAAGAACAAAGCAAAAAAGAGGGGAGACATCAGTGTTTTACTTCTCAAATATGAAAAACAAAAAGGCTGTTTCGTTCTAAAAATAATAGTAATAATAATAACAACTGCGACAAAGAAGAGTAGAAGAAGCCAGAACTAGAGATAACAAGAAATTAATGAAAATACCTTAAAAAATCAGCCACAACCAAGAACAAAGCAAAAAAAGGGGAGAAATCAGTGTTTTACTTCTCAAATATGAAAAAGAAAATAGTTGTTTTCGTTCCCAAATCTGAAAACAAATAAGATTTGGAAAGAAATTAATTTAAGTTTGAAGGATAAAATGGTAAAATAATAACTAAAAGTAAGGATATTTTTGTCTCTTGAAAATACAAAATATCTCACTGGGGCTGAAACCTCCAGCTACGTTTCAGCATACCAATGTGGCTGAAATCACCTTTCACTGGACTGAGCTGTTGAACCAAACAGCATTCCAGTGTGTTTGATACCCTCAACTGCACCTCACTGACACTAACTGATGAACCAAAGGAGGCCTAAATTTCAGTGGTGTTAGGAACAGTGATTTGAGATCACTAAATCCGACGAGTGAGTTTAAAAATTTAGTAAATTAATATTAATGAGTCAAGTGTGAATTTAGAATTTTTTTTTTTTGAATTAGAGAATTATGTGAATTAAAATGATTTATTAGGTCAAACACTAGGTATCGAGACCTCGAATCTATAGATTGAGCCATAAATATTTTTAGAAATATTTATGGAATGTCATTGAGTTGGTATTAAAGTTTCGTCATAAAATTTTTGTAATAGCCTGAATTTTCAGTGGTGTCAGAACGGTGATTCGAGGTCACTAAATCCGACAAGTGAATAGAAAATATTATTAATTTAGTGAGTATAAGTTAAATGTGAAGTTAGGGAAAAAATAATAATAATTAGAATAAAAAACGAGGTATCGAGACCTCGGAGATTTTTAATCTAGCCATAAATATTTATGGAGTGTTAATAAGTTAGTATTAAAGTTTTGTCAAGAAATTTTAAAGTTCTGATAGTTAATTGAACAAAAAGGACTAAGTTGTAACAAATGCAAAGTTATGAGAAATGATTAAATAACTTAAATGATAAAAGAAAGAGGGCTTAAAAGGAAAATAGACCCAAGGTCTATTTGGGCTGCATGGCAAGGGCATGAAATCAAAAAGAAAATAAGGAGAATTAAGGGCAAAATTTTTGTGCTTTTGTGACTTTTACAACTAGGTCCACTTGTTGAATTCATTAGTTTTAGATTTTATGAATGAAGTTGGAAGTTTCTATGAATATGTGCTGGAAGTATATGATGATTTAGCATGGAATTAGAGCTTTAAATTGTTTATATGCTGATTTTATTGAAAGAATTGAATAGAAAGTGAATGTTTGGGACCTAATTTTAAAGAATTTGAAGTTAGGGTTTTATGTGGAAATTTTGAATTTCAATAGTTATGAAATAACTTATAATGTCTAGGTAAAGTATTAATTTAGAGAAAATTAGCTCAATTGAGGGGTTAATTGAGCAAGGACTGAATTGTATGAATTGTGGAATTTGGGACAAAATAGAAATCAACATGTTATACTAAAGCAGTTTTGGACAGCAGCAGTTGTCTAACTTTGAAAAATCACCAAAAATGGTAGAAATTTAATTAGAAGTTGAGTGAGATACAGAATTAAATTTTGTTGAGTCTATTTTCATATAAAAGAAACAAAGCAAGCAAAGGAAGTATACATTTTGAGATATTTAAATCTTTGTAAGACTGGTTTAGAATAACTTCGTGATCCCCTGTTCTTACTTTATAAATTCACTAAAAATTTTAAAAAAATAATTAGGGGCTTAAATTTATATTTTTAAAATCCTTAATGAGTTTATTTTAAATAGAAACAAACGGTAACATAATCCAAATTCCGTATAAGGGGATAATTAATTTTTAGTTAAGAAGAGTCGGAACTGTCAGATAGTAGAACAGGGGTAACTTTAAAGAGTAAACTGTACTAATTGGCTAAACCAAAAATTCTGGAAAAATTACAATAGGAAGATATGCAAGTCTAGTTTCAAATAAAATTAATGGATATTAATTTTGAGTTTTGTAGCTCGAGATTAAAATAATTTAGTGACTGTGACACGGATTGACAGCTTGAATATACATATAAGTAAATAGTGAAATTATAGATAATGTTACTTATATGTGGGTTGTAATCATTAAGGATGTGAAATAGAGTAAAGGTGAAATCAATACTGATAAGTGAATGATTTTACAATGATAGATCGAGAACCCGAAGCAAGTCGAGGAAAAGAAAAAGTAACTGATTAGTCCTTGAATTTTCTCAAATTCTGCAAATCGACTCAGGTAAGTTCATATGGCTGAAATTTAATGATTAAATGTTAATTTTATGAATTGTATCATGTATGATGAGATATAATTGTTGGCGAATTAAGAATAAAATGACAATGCGAAAAATGATTAAATGATCAAATTGAGCGGAACGTCGGATTTGAGTACTTCTGATCAGTGACAAGTGATAAGTAGTAGCTTAAGCTACACTTATCTGATCAGTGACAAATAACAAGTGATAAGTGGTAACTTTAGTTGCACTTATCTGATAAGTGATAAGGGACAAGTGATAAGTGGTAGCTTTAGCTACACTTATCTGATCAGTGATAAGTGACAAGTGATAAATGTGATCTGTGTAAGGCCGTGGCAGGGCTATGGCTTCAGAAAGTGATAAGTGATCACACGTAAGACCATAGTTATACTATGGCAAAGTGGAAGTGAAGTACTCAATTTTTCGTAACCGTTCCCTAATTTGATTAAGCATGGTAAGTGAAAAAAAAAAGGGGGGCCCAAAATAGTTAAAGTAAATGGATAAATGGTAGTGAGATTATACAAGATCACTCACCAATTTGTGGTCGACAGGTGAATTTAGTAATTGTATATAATGTATAAGTGTATGAATGTTTGGTAAGATTTATATTTTATGCCTATGAACTTACTAAGTTTCTATAAACTTACTTGAGTGTATTCAATGTCTCATGTAGATTGACGTATAAATATACGGAGGATCGGATCAACACTGAGGATCACACTATCAAGATTGTCTCCGGTAGCTTTTGTAAATTTCCTTTTTGATTTATATGGCATGTATATGTCTAATAATTATATAAATACTAAAACTTGTTTAATGAATATGTATTAAAGTAAAGAGTGATGAATATGCTAAATAATATAATTATAATAGAAGTATGATTTGGTATCAAATTGGATTGGATTGGTTGGTTTTAAAATTGTAGGGAAGATTGGATATTTATAAAAGGGACTATATTGAATTCATGATAAAAATAATATTAACTCGTTAAACTTAGGTAATGCCTCATACCCTATTCCGACGACGAATACGGGTAGGGGGTGTTACAATTTTAACGTTTTGATAGTTAATTAATCAAAAAAGACTAAATTGTAAAAGGTGCAAAACTTGAAAAAGTGATTAAATAGCTTAAGTGTCTAATGACGATGGATTTAAAAGGCAATTAGAACCAAATTAAATGGTCTGGATGGTAGGGTCAGAGAAATAAGTAAGAAAATGTGAAATAAGGGTAAAATTGGAAATTTTGCAAATTAACTAAATAAAACAAATACTAAATTGAAAAATCTAGAGATCTCTTCATAATTCATCAGCCAAAACGCCATAGGAGGTCTGACACAAGCTGGTTTTTCATATTTTTTCACCATGTGAGTTCAATTCTTGCTTTTTTCTTAAAATTTTTATGTTTTTGTGCCTTTTACAATTAAGTCCAACTATTGAATTCATTAGTTTTGGATTCTATGAATGATTTTTAAAGTTACCATGGATAAGTGCTGGAATTTTATGATGAATGAATATGGATTTGAAGTTTTAATTTTGTTATGTGATGATTTTATTAGGTGATTTCAATAGAAATTTGATTTTAGGACCTAATTGTGAAAAAGTTAATAATTAGGGTTTTTGTTGATATTATGAATATAAAAGATTGTGTATTAGTTTAAAATGATTAGATAAAGTGTTAATTGGGAAAAATTAGCTCAGTTGATGGGTGAATTAAATAGGGACTAAATTGTAAAAACTATAAAATTTAAGGTAAAAGTGTAATTTCAAAAATTGAATGGCATAAATTGTGAAGTGAAACGAGATTGAAATTGTGTGCTAATGAATGAATAATTTTATATTATAGATCAAGAATCTAAAGAAAATCGAGGAAAAGAGAAATTATCAGAATAGTTCGTGAACTACATCAAATTTTACAAACTAGTCCAAGTAAAATCGTGTGGTTAAATTTTAATGTTTATATATTAAATTGATGGTTGGTATTGTGAATTTGTTTATGTTCATTGTTGAAAATAAAATAAATGCTAAAGTTATGGAAATTGAAGTGAATGTTCGATGTGATCGAAACGCGGGAATTGAGTACATCCGTTCAGTGCAATGAAAGAATTGCTAGCAATTTGCCCAAGTAAACTCGGGTTCAGCATCTGTTGCGAACTTCCTTGTTTTCTTTCAGTTTAGCTCTTATGAGCTTAGGGTTTAACTCATATGAGTTTCAGTTAACTCATATGAGTTTCAGTTTAACCCTTATGTGTTTTAGTTCAGCTCTTTTGAGCTTCACTTTAACCTTTACGAGTTTCCGTTCAGTTCTAATGAGCTTCCGATTAACCTTTATGGGTTTCAGTTTAGCACTTATGTGCTTCAGTGTAGTCTTCAGGCTTTTGGTTACGATGTACTCAAATCCGTAAGACGTTCTTTGATCAGCAAGAATTGGTAAGTGTTAAATGAAAGAAGTGTGGAAGAATTAAGTTATTATTATTGAGCTCAAATAAATGAATTTATCAATTTAATTTTTGATTGGCAGAGAGTGTGAAATGAATAATTTACGTAAATATATAAACAGTTAAAGCATGTTGGTAAGATTTATGTGTAAAGCCAACAAACTTACTAAGCTTCTATGAGCTTACTCGTGTGTGTTTAATGTTCTTTGTAGATTATCGTGATATCAGAGGATCGGATCAACACATTCAAGTCACACTATCCAGATCATCATCGATAGATTTTCGTATTACGACTTATGATTTATATGGCATGTATAGGATTGAAAATAGTTATACTTGAAATATGGTTGTGAAAATCTTATGTATATATGAATGTGTATGTGAAAATATAATTAGCAGTAGTTTTAGTAATCAATGAATGGAATTAATATAGTATGTTTATGCAATTTGTGTAGTGTGATTATAAATTTGGCTTAAAATATGAATTAATAACTTGAATTGGTTGTTTAATTAGAGTGTACTGTTATATGTAAATATTGTATGCAGGTTGAATGTAAAAATTTAATGACCTAAAATTCACGGGCATCAGAAAAGTATATTATCGGGCCACCGTCTTAGTAAATCGAACTCATAAATAATTATTAAAAATATTTATGAGTCTAGTGGTGTGTCTAATTACGTTTTTATCAAGTGAATTTAGCTTAATTAAGAGTAATTAGGAAAAAACTAAATTAAATAAAGGATAAAAGTCTAATTATAGATTGAAAGAAAATAAAAGGGACTAAAATGGAAAATTAAGCCATTAACAAAGAATGAGGCAGCAAATGCATAAAAATCAAAGATTTTTATGCATAAGTAATATATTAAATTATTATTATCATTATTTATTATTATGGTTTTATATTAGATATTTAATAACAACAATAATAATAATAATATTATTATTGAATTGATATTATATTATGAAATAAATTAAAATAAAGATAAATGTATGGTGATTAAATTATACAAGTGTAATGCATATATTTAAACATTTGTAATAAATTTATTTACTTACTTTTTCTTATGTAAATAGATTTTATTATATTCAAATATTAAATTATATAAAACAAATAAATTATCAAGACAAGTGTAGGGTGATGATAATGTACATTTGTAATACATATATTGTTTATTAAATAGATATTTGTTATAATATTATATAATTATTGTTAAACTAATAAATAAATAAAACATAAATGAAATAAGTAAGGAAAGAAGAAAGAAACAGAAGCTAGTTCGAAACAGAGCAGGAAAAAGAAAGAAAGAAAAGAATAAGGAGAAACTAAGGTTTTAAAGCTTGGAGTTTAATTTGGAAAGTCAATTAAGTCCTTTTTATTCAATTTTGATGTTTTAGAAGCTTTAGAGCAAAGTTTTGTTGAAATTAAGTTGAAGTTTTGGAAGTTCTTAGGTTTTTGAACATAATTCATGTTGAACAAAATGATGAATTAGGGGTTTAATTGATAGAATTTCTAGTTAGAATTGATAGAGGGATTAAATTGTAAAAGAAGCTATAAGTTTTGTGTTAGAGGGACTAAATTGAAATAAATTTGAATTTAGGGTTTTAATTTGAACATTGGATAGTCAGGTTGAATATGGCAAGAGATTAAGTAGAAATGAAGTGTGAATTGAGTTAGAAAAGTAAATGAGTTTAGTTAGGACCAAATTGAAATTAAAATAGAAATTGAATAGAAATTCAATTATTTAATATAGATTGGTGCTGTATTAATAGTGAAAAAATATTTTATTTTTTTGCAGCTAATAAAGAACCCGAGGCATCGGCACAGAAAGGAAAAGAAAAGATCATCGGGGAGTAATCGCGAATTTCAGGTTTGCATTACTATAATTCAAACTACTATTTAGTTAATGTTATATTTAAATTTTTGTGTATGGTAAGTAAATTATAAGGTAAGTATTACTATTGACATGAACTAAATTGAAATGAAGTATGAATATATTTGAGTATTTAAATTGTTTACTGATTGGAAAGTGGAAAAAATTTGTTTTAAATTGAACTGTGATTAAATTGAAAAGTGTGTTTTGAATTGAAATGAGATTGAATTGAGAAATGATTTGAATATCCTATTAACTAGTCGGGCTGAGTCGGATATAGTTGGTATGCCATAGGATTTGGAAGAGTTCAAGGGACTTTTCGGTTTGGCCGAGGAGATACTGATGTTACTATATTTCTTCGGATTATCCAAAGAGGCATTTAATGCCTTTCTAATGTGTTTGGGAGGATTGTTTATTCTGGTGTGTTTGGTTGGATTATTCTAGTGTGTTTGGTTGGAATTCATGTATCCGCTAAGGTCCGAGTCTTGTTAATAGGGGTAATTAAATGAAAAAGAAAATGAATAAATCTTGATTTGAATTAGTTGATGGAAGAAATGAGATAGTGAAATTATGAATCGAAATGTGAAGTGAGAATGAGATATGAGATTTGAAATCATGAACTTAAGGTTCATGAATTGATCAAAAATGCAAATTGTTGATATATGATATTTGTTGATAGACTGTTATAAATGAATTATTAAATTGATTGTAAAATTTGTTCTCATGGTTTTCTATATTACAAGTTGATGTTCTAATTTAATTATGTTATATAATTTGAATTATGGTAATACCACTGAGTATAGACATACTCAACGAATGGTTGTTCCATGCTGCAGTCGGTAAAAATCAAAGGTCCCGATTCAAAGATCCAAATCAATCCCGACTTCAGCACAACTTTGGTGATGTACTTTTCCTTTGGTAAATGTGACATGTACCTAGGTTATATACATGGGTCATATGATTATAATTATAAAGTATGGATGGTTTGTAATGTTTTGAACTTAGTTTAAGTAAAATGGTAAAGAGTATACTATAAAATTTGGTATTAAGATTGAATGGAAAATGAATGAAGTTATTAGTAAATTTTGAATGATATTATGAATGTTTAATTATTAAATTATAGTGTTAATGAATTGGTTATAATTTAGGTATATTTCAGTATAAATTGTTTTGGTTGTGCCATTGGTTTTGGATTGGTTGTGGTTTGAAATTGCAGAGAAGGTTAGATGTTTATAAATGGATTATATAAAAATTTACGAAAAATTTTCGGAGCACCAGATCAAGTCTCGATTCACTTCTAATTTGTATTTTGGGCTTCGAGGGTCCATGAAAGGGACTTAATGAATGTATTAAATTGTAAATGTTAATTAATTGTATAATATTTGTAAGTTGTCCGAAATGTCCGGTAATGCTTCGTAACCCTTTTTTGGCGACAGTTTAGGGTTAAGGGGTGTTACAAAAGGGTGAGAAAAGTGGCCTTAAAATGGTATGTTTTCGTCCACACGGGTAGACACACGAGCGTGTGTCTTGACCGTGTGTGACACATGGCCTGGCATATGGGCATGTGTCTTGGCCCTGTGTCCTCTGCACCTTAAAAATAAGAAACAGAATGCTCAAAATTGAGCACACGGGCGTGTGTCTCAGCCGTGTGAGTGACACGACCTTTGACACGGCCATGTGATTTGACAGTATGAAAATTGCACCTAAAATGTAAAGAAATTAAATTAACCACACGGCATAGCACACGGGCGTGTGATTTGGTCGTGTGACTTCAATTTCTTCATGCCTTATAAGTCAGAGAGTTACATGGGTTAAGGACACGGGCATGTGTGATCACACGGCCTGACCACACGAGTGTGTCCCTAGACCACATGGGCGTGCGGGTTCTGTCCATAAGAAAAAAATTTATAATGTCATGAAAATTTCTTAGAGATTCTTATTTAGTTTCGATTCGATTTCAATGTTCAATTGGGCCTTGAGGGCCCATTTAAGAGTCATTATGGTTGAAGTTAGTTATGAATAGTATTTTGATCCAATTTATCTGTAATTAGTCTGTAAATTTTTGGTAATAGTCTATAACCCTGTTCTGATGACGAATACAAGTTATGGGTGTTACAGAAACCCTTAATTTAATAAGAAATTTAAAAAAATAACCCTTAAAAAACCATTAACAATAGAGAAGAAGAAAAAGAGTAAGAGACTATAAAAAAAAAAAAAAGTCTTCTTTGCCTAATTTGGCTGGGTTTTATTTTTTGCCATTGAAACACCATGTCTTTGCTTTTCTTATTCTTCTTCTTCTTTTTGGCTTTCTTCCTCTGTAACCTTCCACCATTGAAACACCATGTCTTTCCAAGATGTTATTCAACCACCAAATAGATAAATCTTAGCTTCACTAAAACACCCAAAAACAAAGATAGATAAAATTTCTTTCAGACCTGAATCAATGAAAAAGAAAAAAAATTGACTCATCGATTGAACCAGTAAGGGAGTTGAATAAATTTAGAAAAAAACCCCAAAAAGAATCTTGCAAAAAGTGGGTCATTTCTTCAAAATTTGAAGATTTGAACATTACTCGCCATGATAAGAAGTAAGGAGAAGCTTGGGTAAATTGCCTTTCCCTCGTGTTACTATGACCCAGAAGGCAACAGCATTCTAATTTGAAGCTGCAACAGCCATGCCTGAGTAGCTGTAGAAGAATATGAAGCAAATGAGTTAAAGCTTTAGCCCTAGATCGTTACATTTGAAGTTTGGAGGAAACACTTCTTGCAGAGATGCAGTATGAGATTGATTTGAAAATTGGAAGCATTTCCATTTTTTTTTCTTCTCCTTTCTTTTTCTTCTTTTTCTCTTCTTAAACCCTAAATTGGTACTAATAGGGCTATTAATTTGGTGGTAACTGGCTAACTAGAGAGTTTTTTGATATCAAACACGCTGTCATCTATCATGTCATTTTATTGTGACATCTATTACAAAAAACGATAAAAATAATTATTTTATTATTTTTTTAAAATTAAGTAACTGAAATGAAACTAATTTAACTGTTTTATCAATTATTGAGCGTTAATATAATTTATTCATATTTTTATTTATAATGTCCTAACATTAACCATTCTTTGGCCTTCTGTCACACATTTAACATGTAAGACATGAAGTAAAAACAAAATTACACGAAAATCAAAGTTGTTAAAAAGGCAAAGCTTTGATAGTAAAATCCAGTGAGTTTTGTCTATTCCCGTCAGAAAAAAACGCAAGAGAGGCCTGCCCCACTGCCACAGTTCCACTACCACCAATAGTTTGTGGCCACGTGGGTTGACAAGGAAAAACCAGGTGTACCCAAAACGTCGACGTTGAGGGTACAACGGTGTACCGGGTAATATGCTGCCCATTACAGCTGTGACTGTGGTGGCAGCCCAACCAACGTAATTTAGCATGATTTTACAATGCTTTGTAAAGCGTGTTCCTCGGAAAGGTCATTGGCTGTCCGTACAATTTCAGGCTTTTTAAGAGTCTTTACATTCTCCAGCTTGGACTCCACATTTTAAACTTCACTAGAGAAAGATAATTATTAATGGGGATGCAGGTTTCCGACATTTGGATTTGATTCGCTGGCTTTATGATAGAGTTGAATTGTACGTGCAGTTTCAATTCATTATTGATCAAATCAAAGTTAAAAATAGAGGTGCAATATTAATGCGACATTTTTACCATCTTTGCGGTAACAATTCCCTCTTTTTTTTCTTTTTTGAACCAATTTGGGTATAACCCATTTATTACAAAGATAACACTAGACTGGAAGATAATAATTCCCGGCATGGTTTACCTTTTGGACAACCCATCATATATTTTTTTTTTCCTAATTTGTTTTTTAGTGGATTTTGATTTGTTTTTCTTTAAGCGGATGTTTTAATGCCTGGCGCTTTTTATTTTTATTTTTCTATAAATTACAAATCAATTGAAAAATTAAGATACGACGATATAGTTAAAGGTGCTCATAAATTGGATTGAGTTTAATTAAAAATTTAAATTTATTTATTAAGTTCAAATTGACTCAATCTAAAAGATAAGTTTAAAATTTTACTTAAACTTAATTCGGATAAAAATGTTAAAATTTGGACTTGACCACCCATATTTATCTTTATGCTAAAAATAATTACAAATAATTTATCAACTAAAATAAATAATTGATTTTAAGTGATATACAAATTATAAATTATTTGGGCTTTAATATATAAAAGAGTCGAATTTATTAAATTTGTATACAATTTCCAAACATTTTACTCAATTATTATTAAATCAATGGAATACAAAGATTTAAGTGATGATATAAAAAACAAGTTATTTTATTTTTAAACTGATAAATTGTGCATTCTTATAATTTGTAATTTGCACGATATTTTGAATACAAATTATAATGTAGTGTTACAAATAATTTGTAATGTATAGTATATTTAAGCATTAATCTGATTAACCAAATAATTTGTAAATATTTTTTAACCATTAATCCGTGCATCAATTTAAAATTATTTTAATCTATGGTATTTTTCACACATCTCTTAATATTATTATATATGTTTAATTTTATCACCAAAATATTCTATCACATCTCTTAAATCTAGTGCTACCAGTTTTAATTGGGCTGCCTGATCATCTGGCCTCCAATACCCAGACTTCCGCTAGGCCGGTTTTCGTTTATGTGTCAAACAAGGCCCACTTACTTACTATTAAGTACCGAAAGTGATGGGCACATAATTTACTATTTTATTATTTATTCCTTTATCAAGCGTACAACATTATTTTTATTTTTGTGAATTCCGTTTTATACTCTAATAAAATGAAGGAAAAATTATGTTTTTATGAACTAGTTTAATATTACTTTTGAAAAATTATATTCTAATAAAATGCTAAATATATAAAATTTAAAGTTTTAGAAAATGGATTTTCATATGGATAAATAAGCTTATAACCTAAGTAAGGGCATTAAAATGGTGGAACAGGAGTTTGGCATATTGGGTTGGATTTTGCTTGGTCTGCTTCTAGCTTGCTCCTTCCAAGCCGAGAGTTAGTTGAACATTTTGTATTTTCTTTAAAATATGAAAAATATTAAAAAAAAAAAAAAAAGGTGTCAAAAAATACCAACATGATAGACACAATATTTCAGGCTAGGTGTACACTAAGGTAAATTCTAAAACAACAAAACTCAAGCCTGTGTTATTAGATTTGAGTTTGGAAGTATGATTAACACTAAACTTTAACTCACAAAACTAGCAGTGTTAATTATGGTACAAATTTGAAGGAAAATGACACTTCAACAATTTTTTTTTTTTTTTTTTGCCTTTATGCACATGCTTACATGGAGACATGATGTTGATTCCTCATATCACATCTTTAAAGAAAACCATGATTAGAAAAATGAAAAATTAAAAATTTTAATAGAAATTATGGTTTAAAAAAAAAAAGGAATTTCATCATAAGTTTAGATTTAGACGGAGCTCCAAAGTGGTAGGATTGGCACCCTAGAATGCGTTAAAACCTAATTCCATGATTTCCATTAACTTTTCCATCAAATTTTTAATCTTAATTAATTAAATCTAAGATAAACTTGGGCCAAATACAATGACGATAGAAGGGTTTTTTAGCAAAATAATACCAAAAAAAAACCAAAAAAATTAAATTGGGGTGAACTTTTCATAAATTACCAATCTGGTATATTGAGGGTGGTGCCACCTGTCGCAGAGGCGCGACCACCCTCTGTCAGACCTATATGTTTTTTTTAACAGAAACCTAAAAAAAAAACTGAAAATGAAAAAAAAAACAACGACATATATGGCAGCAATGCCTACACACAGGCAGACTGAACGTGCCTCTGGCAGAGGCGGCACCGCTTTGAGGTTGACAAGACTTGCCTCTCGTCGGGTTGTGGGTGGCTTGGGGACCATAATGGTCCCCAAAATGAATTTGTTGAAGCAGATTCTGTGAAAAGGAAAAGAGGAAGAAGAAGAAGAAGAAGAAGAAGAAGAAGAAGAAATAGCAGCATACCCCGGCGCCGAAAAAAGGAAGAGAAAGGAGGAGGAGAAAGAAGAAAAAAAGAAAGAAAAATTAATAGAAGTATGTAATTTTTTTTAAATATGAATGATTATTTTGTTATTATTATTTTGTTGATTATTGTTAGTTTAGTTTAGGTTAGTTAGTTGTATTATTAGTTTAGTTTAGTTAATGTTAGTTTAGGTTAGGTTAGGTTAGTTTAGTAACTAGTTATATTATTTGATTAGTTTAGTTATTGTTAGTTAGTTTAGTTTAGTTTAGGGTTTAGGTTGATTAGTAGTTATTGTTAGTTAGTTGTATTATTAGATTAGTTTAGTTTAGTTTAGTTTTGTAACAACCCGATTTTGGGCTTAGTCGGAACAGTGGTTTTGGGACCACAAATCCGACGTGGATAAATTTATTTTATTTATATTTTTATGGTCTATAATTTCACGGAATGATATCGTGAAAATCTCATTCGAAAATTTTGACGTTTGGGCACTCAATTTAGTCAAAAGGACTAAATTGTAAAAAGTGCAAAAGTTAAGTTCTACATGTTAGACGTGTCCAATTGTTATGAAATTTTAAATTGGAGGTCCTTAAATGATAATTATTCCATTGGTTAAGTTGTTGGACAAAATTGGACATAGATGGGTATGTTTCAAAAGATTTTTTTTAGGGACATTTTGGTAATTTAGTGAATTAAATGAATTAAAAACAAAATTTACATGCCAAATTTGTCCATCTTCAAGCTTAGGCCGAATTTAACATGTGGGAAGCCATGGATAGGGTTTTCAAGCTTTCCAAGCTTCATGGAAAGTCCATTCTAGCCCCGTTTTTCATGTTCTTTACGTTTTTGGAGTCCCGGTAACTTGATTTAGCTTATTCTAGCAATAATTTAACCTAGGGTTCATATTTGGAAAAATACCCATAGGTGAAATGTGTTTATTTTGATGTTTTATGGCAGAATATGAACCTTAGAATTATGTTAAACAACTTTTACTAAGCGATTTTAAGTGAAAACGAGTAAAATGATATAATCGGCAAAAATACCTAATGTACATAAGTGCATGTTAGAGCAAGAATTTGATGTTGCCATAGAAGGTAAAAATGATCAGCATGTTATATAACATAAGAATAAGGGATGAAGTTTAATTTTCGAGCCTAGGGGCAAAATCATAATTATGCAAAAGTTTAGGGGCAAAATTGTAATTTTTCCAAAGTTTGAGTTAGTGACTGTTTTGAGTAGTACATTAATTAAATAAGTGAAATGTGATGTCTTAGACCCCGAAAAATGAGATTTGGACCTAGAACGAGAGAAAAATCGAAAATCGGGAAAGTTAGTAAAATGACCGTTTTGGTATCGAGGTAAGTTCATATGTTTAATAAACATTTAATTATGCATATTCGAATGATAAATTGATATTTTGGCCATAAATACTATAGTATTGAGTTTCAGATATAATGATTAATGTTCGATAATAATTCGATATTAGAAAGAGAACTTGTATAATTTATATGTTAGACCATATTTTGTATTGTGGCTTTGTATGATAACAAGAAAGTATTGACTAGCATAGTTTGATGAGAATAAGTTAAGTCGATGATGTGATGAGATTTAGGATTTGTATGTAAATAATGTATCGTTTTTACTTACGTTTTCATATTTTGATAAATTGTATGAATTGTGGCTGAATATTTGATGTAATTGACAAAATATCGACAAGTGAGAAATTTCCCGGTTGAACCTTAGGAATAAAAATGGATACGAGTGACATGTTCACTTGAAACTTATGTGAAATCTAAGTGGAATAAGTGATCCGGTCTTTGGTCCGACGTTTCTCCGGTATGGTGAGTTATCCGGCATGTGTTACGGATACTCGACAGCTTGTGTGAGCAGCACTGAGTAGTTACGTATGACCGATAGCTTGTGTGAGCAGACCCGAGATTGTGATTATGTGAAACGGGTGCTGGTCTTATAAGTTCTACCAGTGGCTGGGTAATCCTGCATGTGTTGCGGATACTGACGACTTGTGTGAAAGAAGACCGAGTAGTTACGTATGACCAACGACTTGTGTGAGCGGACCATGAATATGAATAGCTCGAGAACGAGCCTATGTGTGATAACTGATATGAAGTAGCTTTGGCTACAAGTGTGGCACTATGTGCAATATTCTGATGTATCCGTTAATATTCCAATGAGTTCAACGGGAAATTGACTAAGTGAAAATACAATGTGGCTATGTAACGACTAAGTGTAATTGAATATGATTATGTGATGAATAAGTGCAAGTATATGCATGTAAACTTATGAGCAATGTGCTCGATATGTGATCGAACTTTGATAAGATTGATACGGAGTAAGTGTTCCAATGAAAGTTACTATAAAGAAAACATGAAAGAATGAAATTTAGAAATAAAACAGTTTTGGACAGCAACAGTAGAGTAACTTTGAAAAATCACCAAAAATGGTAGAAATGGAATTAGTAGTTGAGTGAGATATGAAATTAAAGCTTATTGAGTCTATTTTCATATTAAATAAACAGAGAATGCAAAGAAATTTTGTATTCGGAGATATTTATATTTTTGTGAGACTAGTTCAGAGTAATTTCGAGATCCCCTGTTTTGACTTGGAAAAATCATTAAAAATTGTACAAAAATAATTTTGGGACATAATTTATATATTTAGATTAATTAATGAGTCTAGTTTCAAATGAAACAAATTAAAACATCATTTGAATTCTGTACAAGGAGAAAATTGATTCGTAGTGAAAAGTGGTCAGAATAGTCAAACAGTGAAACAGGAGAAATTTTCATGAATAAACTGTACTAATTGGATTAGCCAAAAATTCTGGAAATTTTATGGTATGAAGATATATGAGTCTAGTTTCAGAGAAAATTATCATTTTTAAATTCGGAGCTTTGTAGCTCAAGAAATAAATAATTTAGTGACAGCGATTCAAGTAGACAGATTAATGTGAACATGAATAATAAGGTATAAGCATGTGATTTAATGATTGTATCAAATTGAAAACTTGTTGTGAGGATTTGTCATGTTGAGGCTTTGATAAGGCTACAAATGAGTAAGTTGGGAAAGTAAGAACTTAGCATTATTTATGCAAGTTATGACAGCTTAGTAGTAAGCTAAATTCATTACTAATGCTTATTATTTTTACATGTGAACTTACTAAGCTTTACAAGCTTACCCCCTATTCTTTCCCATGTTACAGAGTTCTACTAAACAAGCTCGGGTTGGAGGTCGTCGGAGATCGCTTCACACTATCAAGCTATCTATGGGTATCTTTATTTATAAATGATTTAAACTATGGCATGTATAGGGGCTTGACTAAGTCATTTTGTATATGTGTTAATTAATTTGATAAAATGTATTGTTAAGTCTGGTAATGCCTCGTACTCGATTTCGGCATAGGATACGGGCAAGGGGTGTTACATTTAATGGTATCAGAGCTATGGTTTAGTCGATTCTCGGACTACCATAGTGAGTGTGAGAGTCTAGCTATACATGCCATAATGAGCTGTGATAGTGTGACGACTCCTGACACTGATGTAAATTATTTTATTAGACAGATGTGTACTTCAACCGAGCTAAATTTGATAGTACAAACAGTGTGTTTATGATGAGTTGAGACTCGTGAAAAAAATAAGAATAATAGTTTATGATGTTTATGTGAAGATGTATAAATTGTGGATAGGAATTTCTTTTGAAATATGAAAGACGAGATGAAAGGAAAGTTTATCCTATGATAAGTGTTCATGTTTGATTGGCATTTGTATGATGCTATGAATATAACCTGTGAAATTAAGTGAATATTATGAATAATTTTACTTGAGATTTATGAATGAAAGTATAAGTGCACTTGTTTGTATAAGATGATAGGAAGGTTGTGTAAAATAAGTATGCATGTTAAGTTACTTGAAACAAAATATATATTGATGAGTGTTGAGTTATATGCATGAATATATAAGAGGCAAGTCAGAGGCGTTACAACTTCACCCCCTTCCAATAAGGTATGTTATAAAGAAAATTTATGAAATTCAGACCGAATGGATTTACAAGTGGAAGACTAAAGAGTTGAGTTGTAGAATAACTGACAACGTGATCAGAGTTGAGAATGATTTAGTAAATGAACACAGTTGTAGAAAAGATGTCAGATTAATATGAAGATCATTCAGATTCCGAAATGTTATAGTTAAAGAAAGGTCAGGCTCAGTTAATTAACTCATCCAGGTATGAGACCTAAAGTATGTAATTGCTGGAATTTATTCTGAATTTATATCTGTTTGCAATTGGAATAATATCATATTAGTAATGACAGAATTAGATAGTGTAATCATGATCGAGATGTATTAATGACCTGAATCAAGTGTTTATGGTTGAGAAATTACAGCAATCTCTTCCGACTATTATATGTTTCCATTTACTCTCGAGGTATATATATCGCAAGATTTGAATGAAATTCTTATAGTATGAGAATGTCACTAAATTTACGTGTAGATGAAAGCATTGTAGCCTATTTGAGTGATGATCGAAATTGCTCTATCTTTTACGGTTTTCGCATCATGCATGATAGAAAGTTGACGGTAAGGTCCATATGATGTTAGCGTCCCGTTTTACTAGCTATTGTTCAATGAAAATAAAGGAAGATTGTGTGGCTTTTGTTAAGATTATTTTCAAGATTTATGAGTATTTTCTGTAGCTCTATGTTTTGAGATTTTGTTACTTCGCATTCCTTAATAAATTATTGTTCAAAGTATCAGCCATGAGATATGAGTAGGAAATGTTCCATTTATGAAAATGGTTTCTTTTATTATTAAAATGCTTATGATGATTATAAGTTTTGACTTGATGGCGAGAGTACTTTGATCTGATTACCATAGGTATAAAGGTTGTGCTTTTGTATTGGTTGTTATGGAAATTTGTCTTTAAATTTCTCCGATGATTGAGATGTTTTATTTTCAGCTAGGACATTATCTACTAAAGTAATTGAGAAGTTAGTCTTGTTATGGTACTATGATTTTTAAGCTGTATGAGTATTGTGACATCAGTATAGTTAAGTGCTTTGACGAGTAACAGTTGAAGTAAATTCTATTATAAGTTTAATCTTTCACTAGATTTGAGAAGAAATTGAAGTTGGAAAAGTGTGAATGATAGGAAGTTCAACTTAGAACTGTGTATTGGTTTTCATTTTCAAATGATCTTGATACATATATTAGCGAGTTAAAGATAGAATGTTATGATGTCTAGCACAATGATAATTATCTGTTTATTTAAGAAGTAAGATGTTGAAGATGCCGAGACTATATGAGAAGCTCAAAGTGACTTGTGAAATTAGACCTAAATCCATTAACTGGTGAGATTTTCGGGGACGAAAATCCCTAAAAAGGAGGGAGAGTTGTAACAGCCCGATTTTGGGCTTAGTCGGAACAGTGATTTTGGAACCACAAATCCGACGTGGATAAATTTATTTTATTTATATTTTTATGGTCTACAATTTCACGGAATGATATCGTGAAAATCTCATTCAAAAATTTTGACGTTTGGGCACTCAATTTAGTCAAAAGGACTAAATTGTAAAAAGTGCAAAAGTTGAGTTCTACATGTTAGACGTGTCCAATTGTTATGAAATTTTAAATTGGAGGTCCTTAAATGACAATTAGTCCATTGGTTAAGTTTTTGGACAAAATTGGATATAGATGGGTATGTTTCAAAAGATTTTTTTTAGGGATATTTTGGTAATTTTGTGAATTAAATGAATTAAAAACAAAATTTAAATGCCAAATTTGTCCATCTTCAAGCTTAGGCCGAATTTAACATGTGGGAAGCCATGGATAGGGTTTTCAAGCTTTCCAAGCTTCATGATAAGTCCATTCTAGCCCCGTTTTTCATGTTCTTTACGTTTTTAGAGTCCTGGTAACTTGATTTAGCTTATTCTAGCAATAATTTAACCTAGGGTTCATATTTGGAAAAATACCCATAGGTGAAATGTGTTTATTTTGATGTTTTATGGCAGAATATGAACCTTAGAATTATGTTAGACAACTTTTATTAAGCGATTTTAAGTGAAAACGAGTAAAATGACATAATCGGCAAAAATATCTAATGTACATAAGTGCATGTTAGAGCAAGAATTTGATGTTTCCATAGAAGGTAAAAATGATCAGCATGTTATAAAACATAAGAATAAGGGATGAAGTTTAATTTTCGAGCCTAGGGGCAAAATCATAATTATGCAAAAGTTTAGGGGCAAAATTGTAATTTTTCCAAAGTTTGAGTTAGGGACTGTTTTGAGTAGTACATTAATTAAATAAGTGAAATGTGATGTCTTAGACCCCGAAAAACGAGATTTAGACCTAGAACGGGAGAAAAATCGAAAATCGAGAAAGTAAAATGACCTTTTGGTATCGAGGTAAGTTCATATGTTTAATAAGCATTTAATTATGCATATTCGAATGATAAATTGATATTTTGGCCATAAATACTATAGTATTGAGTTTCAGATATAATGATTAATGTTCGATAATAATTCGATATTGGAAAGAGAACTTGTATAATTTATATGTTAGACCATATTTTGTATTGTGGCTTTGTATGATAACAAGAAAGTATTGACTAGCATAGTTTGATGAGAATAAGTTAAGTTGATGATGTGATGAGATTTAGAATTTGTATGTAAATAATGTATCGTTTTTACTTACGTTTTCATATTTTGATAAATGGTATGAATTGTGGCTGAATATTTGATGTAATTGACAAAATATCGACAAGTGAGAAATTTCCCGGTTGAACCTTAGGAATAAAAATGGATACGAGTGACATGTTCACTTGAAACTTATGTGAAATCTAAGTGGAATAAGTGATCCGGGTGCTGGTCCGTACGTTCTACCGGTGGCTGAGTTATCCGGCATGTGTTACGGATACTCGACAGCTTGTGTGAGCAAAGACCGAGTAGTTACGTATGACCGACGACTTGTGTGAGCAGACCCGAGATTGTGATTATGTGAAACGGGTGCTGGTCTTATAAGTTCTACTAGTAGCTGGGTAATCCTGCATGTGTTGCGGATACCTGACAGCTTGTGTGAGCAAAGACCGAGTAGTTACGTATGACCGATGACTTGTGTGAGCGGACATGAATATGAATAGCTCGAGAACGAGCCTATGTGTGATAACTGATATGAAGTAGCTTTGGCTACAAGTGTGGCACTATGTGCAATATTCGATGTATCCGTTAATATTCCAATGAGTTCAACGGAAATTGACTAAGTGAAAATACAATGTGGCTATGTAACGACTAAGTGTAATTGAATATGATTATGTGATGAATAAGTGCAAGTATATGCGTGTAAACTTATGAGCAATGTGCTCGATATGTGATCGAACTTTGGTAAGATTGATACGGAATAAGTGTTCCAATGAAAGTTACTATAAAGAAAACATGAAAGAATGAAATTTAGAAATAAAACAGTTTTGGACAGCAACGGTAGAGTAACTTTGAAAAATCACCAAAAATGGTAGAAATGGAATTAGTAGTTGAGTGAGATATGAAATTAAAGCTTATTGAGTCTATTTTCATATGAAATAAACAGAGAATGCAAAGAAATTCTGTATTCTGAGATATTTATATTTTTGTGAGACTAGTTCAGAGTAATTTCGAGATCTCCTGTTCTAACTTGGAAAAATCATTAAAAATTGTACAAAAATAATTTTGGGACATAATTTATATATTTAGATTAATTAATGAGTCTAGTTTCAAATGAAACAAATTAAAACATCATTTGAATTCTGTACAAGGAGAAAATTGATTCGTAGTGAAAAGTGGTCAGAATAGTCAAACAGTGAAACAGGGGAAATTTTCATGAATAAACTGTACTAATTGGATTAGCCAAAAATTCTGGAAATTTTATGGTATGAAGATATATGAGTCTAGTTTCAGGAAAAATTATCAGTTTTAAATTCGGAGCTTTGTAGCTCAAGAAATAAATAATTTAGTGGCAGCGATTCAAGTATACAGATTAATGTGAACATGAATAATAAGGTATAAGCATGTGATTTAATGATTGTATCAAATTGAAAACTTGTTGTGAGGATTTGTCATGTTGAGGCTTTGATAAGGCTACAAATGAGTAAGTTGGGAAAGTAAGAACTTAGCATTATTTATGCAAGTTATGACAGCTTAGTAGTAAGCTAAATTCATTACTAATGCTTATTATTTTTACATGTGAACTTACTAAGCTTTACAAGCTTACCCCCTATTCTTTCCCATGTTACAGAGTTCTACTAAACAAGCTCGGGTTGGAGGTCGTCGGAGATCGCTTCACACTATCAAGCTATCTATGGGTATCTTTATTTATAAATGATTTAAACTATGGCATGTATAGGGGCTTGACTAAGTCATTTTGTATATGTGTTAATTAATTTGATAAAATGTATTGTTAAGTCTGGTAATGCCTCGTACTCGATTCCGGCATAGGATACGGGCAAGGGGTGTTACAAGTTTAGTTTAGGTTAGTTTAGTTATTGTTAGTTGTATTTTTAGATTAGTTTAGTTATTGTTAGTTTAGTTTAGTTTAGGTTAGTTTAGTAGTTATTGTTAGTTAGTTGTATTATTATTGTTAGTTTAGTTTAGTTATTGTTAGTTTAGATTAAAAAAGTGTTTACAAAGTACTTTAATTATTAGTATTATTAAATAGTTATTATTATAATTAGTTTATTAAAAATATTAAAATAATATTGCTAGTTAATATTATAATTAGTTAGTTAAAAACCTTGAAATGGTAATTTAGGTAGTTAGTTATTAGTATAAGTTATTATTAGGATTAGTAAAAGTATAAATATTAATTATATTGTTAGTAGTTGTTATTTGTTATTATTATACTTAGTTAGTTAGTTAAAGACTCTAAAATAATAATTGTTAGTTATTTATTATTATTATGATTTACTAAAAGTTTAAATATTAATTATATTGTATTATAGTTAGTTAGTTAGGAACCCTAAAATAATAAATTGTTAGTTATAATAATAGTTAGTTAGTTAAATACCCTAAAATAATAATTTTGTTGGTTAGATTGTAATAAAAGTTATTAAGGAGTTAAAAAGAACACTAATTATTATTTTAATATATTGGTAGTAGTAAGTAAAAACAATGCTAGTTAAAACCTTAAACATTATTTTAGTTAGTTAGTATTATTATTGTTGTTAGTAAAATTATTATTATTGTTAGTATTACCTACCTACCTTGGTTATTAATAATCAATATATATATGTATAGTACTAAATAAATAATATAAAATAATAAAAGACTAAAATTATATATTTACATTAAGTAATAGACTAAAATTTTATTTTATATAGTTAGTTAGTAAAAATATTATTATTGTTAGTATTACTTACTTACCTACCTTAGTTATTATTAATAATAATCAATAGGTACATATAGATATTAAAAAATAGTACTAAATAAATAAATAAAATAATATAAAATAATAAAAGACGAAAATTATATATTTACATTAACTATAGAGTATGGAAATAAGAATAATACAACGAAAGGGCTAAATAAGTGGTTTTTACTAAATTTATATTAAAAAAGTAAAATAGGTACATAATAAATTAAATTATGTTATATTTTTTATATTAAAATATGTTATGTTTTTGTTATATTATTTTTATTGGCATGTTATTTTTTGTAATTTAATATAAAATTAAATTTTTATGTAGGTTAGAAATCAAATATCTGAGACGGCAATGGCTCAATTGATTAGTAAAGCTCTACACATATCTGACGTAGCTAATGATTTGGTAATATATTGTTATTTATTAATCGCCGGATATATTAACAAAATAGGTGCATAATAATTTATGTTATAATAATAATTTTTTTCTGATTTAACACTTTCAGGACTCGTACCGTCTAGTAAGGGGCCGCGTGAATGGTTTAAGAAGTCCCCCGGATGAACGATTGGTACCGTATATTGAGCAAGCTGGATTTGGGTCAGTAGCACTGATCCGGACGTTTGACTTGCAGTATGATTTAATATCTGCACTAGTCGAGCGTTGGCGCCCGGAGACCCACACTTTTCATTTTCCGTGTGGAGAGTGCACAGTCACTCTAGAGGATGTTGCATTGCAGCTTGGGCTCCCAATTGATGGGAGTCCCGTTACGGGCGTCAGTGCGATAGCTGACCCATTTACACTTTGTCAGAGCCTACTAGGGCACCCGTACGGCGATGACGAAAAAAATTTTACGGGCTTGAAGTTTACATGGCTAAGAGCGAAGTATGAACAGTTATCACCTGATACCACTGCAGCCGAGTTGATGTGTGCTGCTCAAGCGTACATTATGCACATCATAGGGGGTGTACTGATGCCCAATTCAAATAACAATACAGTTTATATTCAGTACCTACCTCTATTGGTGATTTCGCAATGCTCGTCAGATAGTTGGGGCTCTGCTTGTTCTTACGATGTTGTACCATGAGCTTTGTCAGGCGATAGAGCCAGGGACCGTAGACATAGGCGGATGCCTGACACTGTTGCAATCATAGGCTCTGTATCGGATGCCATTCTTGGCATCAGTTACGCACCAACCATATGTATATCCACTAGTAAATAAGTGATAAAATATAACTTGTTATTAATTGATAATTTCTTTATATTGATTATATTTGACTTGAATTTTATATTTGTAGGTGGAGTATTTATCCGGGTATCGGGAGGTCGTACACTGTCCCGATATACCGGCTTATGATTGAGCAACACGCCGAGGAAGGGGTAAGTGATTCCAATATTAGTTACTTGTTAGTTTGTATATCTTACTCACACCGTGTTAAAATTTGACAATGTTATTAATCATGCAGTTTATATGGACGCCATATCGTCGACCGAAAATTGCAGCCGTTATACCCCCGTCCGCTTATATTCACTCGTACATGTGGTGCACAAACACACCAATTGTGTGTTTCCATGTAGTCGAGTGGTATCACACGGGCCGAGTGCTGCGACAATTTAGTTGCGTCCAGTATATCCCTTATCCGCCATGCCAAGTGGGAGAGGTTCATGGTAAAAATAAGAGAGGGAAACAAGGCTTGGATTGGGGGGTTAGGCATAGGCAATTTATTGCAGTGTAGAATGACCGCATGTCCCGTATACCCCGGATGGATGTGGCTTCTGATTTTCAACCTTCATTAGAGTACATACAATGGTACTCTAGTATGGGGAAGCCATATATACTTGGGGGACAGTCAACTGTAGTCCCCCAACACATGCAGCGAGGTGGGGCAGACAAGGCAGCAGCCGATATGGAGGCCGAGGCAACTGCAGATCCTGATCCCTAGCTGGAACCCGAGCAGGAGCCACAGTCAGAGCCCGAGCAATCATATTCATATTCGGATGCACATTCGTATCATCCGGATATGTCGGGCTATGATTACTTCTCGGACTCCTCAGGAGGTGGATACCAGTACGAGTTTGATATATTTGGATCGTACACACCGCAGTACAGCACTCCCATCTCGTATCCACTGCATGACATCAGGCCTTCTAGGTCGTATCCAGTGCATCAGGGCACTCCTTCTGGCTCGAGTTCATCTGTGCCGTTCGAGCCACAGGATTTTTCGACCATGCTTAGCACACCCCCACCTGGACCCCCACCAGAGGCTGAAGAGGATGTTGGTCGTCGCGGGCACCCACGACGTGATCGTCGACCACCGCAGAAGTATACACCTAGGACCACACCATCGAACCATCAATTTTTGGTGTTTCTTACGGTTTTGGTTTTCCTATATTTTGTATTTGTAAATATTACAATGTTTGTACCTTATTTGTATAAAATTAACTTGATTATTTTGAGATTTAAAATTTCGTAACAATATTTGAGCATGCAATGGAATGTTTAAGTTTGATTCATGTTTATGTATATATGTTATTAAGTTTGGATTTGGTATTTAAGTGGTTTGGACATTTTATGTATTAAGTACTTGTAATATCAATTCTTGCATATTGTTAAATTGAATATGTGATTATTTAGATGATATTCATATGGTTAAATATTGAAGCATGATTTGTATGCGTGTGAAATGACTAGAAAAGTATAAATTAATTTTGGCACAAAATATAAATCCATACAAATCCATATTAACACAAATCCATAAATGTAATTTTTTCCATTTAAGTTCCTAAATTTATCTATTTTTTTCAATTTAACCCAAATTAATAAAAATCACCAAAGATATGAATACAAAACATTTATTTCTGAATAATGTTAATTCTCACTCCCTCGTGACGATTGGCCAACATGATAGTTTCATTGCGGGCATTTACTTCGATTATGACCACCTAACCTGCATATTCCACAGCGCCTATCATCGGATTTCTCCCTAAGGTTCATTTCATTACAGATTCTGGATGATTGCGGACGACCTCTCGCATTCCTGCGTAACCCTCTGTCTGGGACAAGCTCGAAAGTCGTCCGAGGCACCTCCCATGTACACAGGTCGGGCAGGACAGGGAATTCATTTTCTCAGACACGCAACGTACGCTCGAGCGTGTACACATCATTCAAAAATTGTTCGACATTAAGGTTCGCTTTAGCACAAGCTGCCACGACATGTGCACACGGATAATGAAGTGTTTGGAACCTCCTGCATTCGTATTGTCTGTTTCAAAGATCGACTCCATAAGACCTAGTTGGCAAATCGGGTCGACGACCGATAGACTCCATAACTCGAAAAGTTTCCATACGTCGTGAGTATATTTCTACAATCATCGACCTCGTAGCCCGACGGTTTGCAATCAATGCATCCCTAACATCTTCCACAGATACGTGTCCCGCATTCATCTGGTTGACTTGTTGTTCACCCATTCTTGGCATCAAGGTCACCAATCTGCAGAATGTGGCCGAGAAGACAGATGAAATTGGAAGATGTCGTATTTTTAACAACACAACGTTGACCCCCTCCACCAAGTTCGTGGTCATTTGACCATAACGAAAGCCCTCGTTAAAACTTTGAGCCCATTGCCACGGATCCATTGTACCCAACCACTCTCGAAAAGATTTGTTCGTTTGACCTTCCATGTCACTCTCAAGTCGAGCCATTCTTTGTCGAAAAATATGTGGCTCTAACTCGTACGCTGTATATGTTTTAATAAAAGATAAGTTATGGTAACTAGATAACATAAAAACTTTAAACTTATATTGAAAATTTAAGGTTATCATTTACCCAATTTCACCACTTGTCTCTTCCATTCTGCATTCTTATACTCTCGAAGGAAGTTAGCTGCAATGTGACGGATGCAGTAAACGAATCTCCATGGCACACCGAAATGCCTAATTGCGGCAATTAATCCTTTCGCTCTATCGAAGATGATACAAATATTATAGTTGCTTATGACATACCTCCGCAGGTTGGTAAGGAAGAATTCCCAAGATTCCATATTCTCCTTATCTACAATGGCAAACGCTACTGGGAGTACATTCCTATTGCCGTCTTGAGCAACCGCAATAAGTAAGATCTGTGCATATTTTTTGTATAGCCATGTCCCATCCACCTGCACAAATGGCTTGCAGTGTGGAAATGCCCGCACACATGGATCAAATGTCCAGAACATCCGATGAAAAATTCTTTTCCCCGGCTGTAATTGGTCATCTGGGCCGTAATAAGGTCGTGTCTGCAACTCAATCACTGTTCCCGATACGTACTCTCTCATAGCAGCTATCCATCTCTGCAGCTCGTTATACGATGAGTCATAATCTCCATACAGTTGCTCCATTGCCATCTGTTTAGCTATCCACACTTTTCGGTACGATACTCGATACTGAAATCGTACTTGTATTTCAGCAATCAGTACCGAATCTTTAATAATTGGCATATCCTTCACCATTGGCAGGATACACGTACATATAGTTTTGGAATCAAGTTTTTTATGATCTTCTGTCATACGTGTCGATCTGCATGTATGCGGTCCAACCAATTTTCTTATCTCCCACATCTGCGAATTTTGAATGAATACAGCCTGTACCCGCCAATTGCAGCCTTCCGTAGCCTTCCAACACTCCCCAATATAAAGCGTCAGTTTAGACACTGCGACTTTGTAATCCGCTGATATATCCATGCTATACTGTTTAATAGCAGATACGCACTCTTCTTTACTTTTGAATCTCTGGCCTACGAATAACTCATGCTTAGAATTTACGGCCATCCGGTGCATAGGATATGTTTCAGGGTACTCGGGAAACTCAGCTACATGCGCTGCGTCAGGGTCTATGAGCGACATGTGTGGCCCAAGATTATTGTGTATCATAATACATCCCATCTGGTTCCCGACCGAAGACGCGCTAATGTTTCCATCGTCATTCATGTCTTCATCGTCAATGTCATCAGGTATATCGTCCATATCGGGATCGCTGTCACTATCGACCTCTTCACCAACCACATCAATATCTGGTGTAATATTAAGATTGATATTGATCCCATGTATATTCGAATCGGCATCAACATATGATATTGGAGGCACCATGCACGGTTCTTGAGCTCCATGTTCTTCACCATATGCATTACTGTCTTCATTTGCCTCGATACCAATACCCGCAAACTCAGCAAATAAGTGAATCGGTGCATTTCTGTTACTCCCATTCCCACAGTAAAGAGCGATCATTGTCTCAACGTCTTCGTCGTCTACAAGTTCCATTTCTATGAATTTGATCGGATCTGTCGAAATTGGAAACTTGTAGAAAATTCTTGAGATCGTTCTCCCACAACGTCTAACAATTTTGGCGTTTATCTTTCGCTTCATATCATCCAACGAGACATGTCTATTAAATCTCATTGCTATTTGTTGTCGACATTCAAATATGTATCCAACGGTTGTTGTCAAGATGATTCCATCGAAATAAACACATACGAAAAACTAATCATCCATCTTTAATATTCAATCTGTTAAAAAATAAACAAAATTGGTTAGAAAAATTTTGTTTATGACAACATTTATCTTTACATCTAACCACTTAAAGTCAGATCTACATTTTATTCCATCTCCGAGTTTGTATCTTCCTCTGGAAAATACTGTATAATCGAATTTATAAATTCTTGATTCTCTTCATATTGATCTTCTACAATCCAATTTAAAAATTCCTCGGGATCTTCTTGCCCTTCAATCTTTATAATGTATTGAATTTAGTAACTAAAATATTAATATACTAATATAGTCAATATATGATTTTAGTGTTTTAGGGTTTTAACTAACATAACGTATTACCATACTAACAACAATATACTAACTAACATATTAACTAAAATATTAATATACTAACTAACATATTACTTATACTATTATTTTAGGGTTTTAAGGTTTTAACTAACATATTAACATACTAACAACAACAATATACTAACTATGTACATATTAAATAAAATATTAATATATTAACATATTATTAATATACTAACAATATATTATTTTAGGGTTTTAGGATTTTAACTAACATATTTGTCTAACATATTAACTAAAATATTAATAGTAGAAACTAATATTTTAATTATACTACTAACAATATATTATTATAAGGTTTTTAACTAACATATTAATTAATATACTAACAATTTACTAACTAACATATTATTAACTAAAATATTAATATTATAATAACATATTAATACACTAAAAATATTTTAATATTTTATTTTAGGGTTACTAACAATATATTAACAACTAATTAAAATATCATTTTAGAGTTTCTAACTAAAATAATAATAATAACTAACAAATATGTTATTAACCTAGTCCTAATTTACAATAGTTATAAACTAACTAACAACAATAATAAAAATAAAAATTAATATATATCATATAACAACAACAATATCTTCGTTATTAAAAAAAAATTTATACATACTCTTATTTTTTCTTCTTTCTTTCTCCTCCTTTCTCTTTCTCTTCTTCTTCTTCAACTCAGCTTCTTCTTCTTCTTCTTCTTCTTCTTCAACTCAGCTTCTTATTCTTCTTTTTGAAGACTCAACTGCTAAAATTTTGATAAAAAAACCCTAGAGCTGATGGGGAGCTTAAAACGGGGGAGGGCAAAGCTGGTGATGCCTCTGCAAGTGGCACCATTGGTGCCGCCTCTCCCAGAGGCACAATCGGTGCCGCCTGTGGCAGAGGCGTCACCAGCCTCCTGTCACTTTTCCTGCCATTTCTTTTTTTTTTTCGTTTTCAGTGTTTTTTTTCCTTTTTAGCTTTTTTTTTAGTATTTCTGTTAAAATTTTTTTTTATAGGGTGTCAGAGGGTGGTGCCGCCTCTCACAGAGGCTGACCATCCTCAATATACCATTTTGGTAAATTCTGAAAAGTGCACCCCAATTTGGATATTTTAGTTTTTTTTTTTAATATGTTGGTAAAAAAGTCGACGATAGAAACCTTAGAGTGGGAAGGTTAACCGTTGGATTAATTAAATTTTACCTTTCCATAAGTTCATGAACACGCGAAAGAAACAAAAGCCATTAACTTGAAGGTTGGTTGTAGTAATTATTATTGTATTGTTGGTAGATGACAAATTATTTTCCTTCATCCTATATTGGCTCCATTATTACATAATCAACCCTCATATGGATATGATTGATCATAGCATGGTAGTTTTGAAACTAAGGAACACGCGATGGTGACGATGAAATTTGTACTTCCCTAAAATTTTCACATTTTATAATTCTATATATAAATCATCATGTATTTTGGATCTAATGTAGACCTGTTCATGGGTTGAGTCATCTAGCCTGAATCGAATGCCTACTCAAAATGTGAGAGGGTTTGGGTAAAAATATAAGGCCAAAAAATAGGCTTGAACAAAAAAATAAGACCCGTTTAAAAAACGGGTCAATCATCGGGTAAAGTATTTTTGGCTCGGGGACAATTTTTTTTAATTTTATTTTCTTATTATTTTCTCCCTATTTTGCTACCATTTTATTATTATATTGCTACTATTTTATTGTTATTATTTGGATATTGTATAAAATTTATTTTATTGTTAATTTTGTTATTATTTAAAAGACATTTGTTAATTTTGTTATTATTTTAGAGGCATTTACTTGTTAAGTTGTATATATCTTAGTGTTATTTAAGTATACATATTTTTTAAAAGTTATTTTCAATTTGTTGGGAAATATTTATTTTGATATTTTTAGTATTTTTGATGTATTATATATATTTTAAAATAATATAAAACTTAATATGGGCGGGCCCGGGTTTTAACATTTTTATCCAGGTCGGGCTTGGGCAAAATTTTAAGCCCATTTTTCGGCCAGGCCTAAAAACGGGCCTAAATTTTTAGTTGAACATGACCCATGCACACCTCTAATTTGATGTTCATATTATATAACACTTGCTAACTGCAGCATTCATTGCAATTTTAGTTTTTAAATTATATATATATATAAAATTATCATGTATTCTAAATTTTGTCCAAATTATATAACACACTTCCATTGGTTAAATAATAATAATAATAATCTAATATTAATGTATGATGGCCTTTGAAAGACTAAATTTAGAGGCTCAATATGGACTTTAAAGTCAAATTCCATAATTAATTGATTTGGCTCATACCCATACATATTAGGTTAGTGACTTTATTGTATTTTGATTTGTATGTCTTTCTATGGAATTATCTTTTTTTGGTAAGTTGCTGGCACTGCCAAGATAAAAACAAAAGGAGTTTGATGCTGAGACTGAGAGCACAGAGTAAAAAAATACAAATTATCTTTTTCTCAGCTCCTCACGCAAAAAACCTCTAGGTAAATATTTTTGCATAAATTATATTCTTTATTTATTTGAATTTTTTTTCTTTTTCCTAATATGTTGTTCAATATATTATTACAATCTTCAGGTTTTTCGATTAAGTTATGGTCAATAAAAAGATCGAATAATTTTTCAAGAAAAAGGTGTTAGAAAGTAATAATGATCAATCAGTTCCTCAACCTTCTGTTATTAGTGGAGAAAAATCAAATATAAAGTCTTCCTATTAGTGGAGAAAAATCAAATATAAAGTCTTCCTAAGCTCTTGAACGAGATATCAGGTCTTCTGAATCCCAAGATCCTAAACGAGATATCGAGTCTTTCCAAGCTCCTGAACGAGATATCGGGTCTTCTCAAGTTCCTGAACGTCCTTGTAAGGTGCCAAGAGTCGAAACAAAGGAATTTGATGCTTCTTCTTTAGAGTGTGATCCAAGACTTCGAAAATCTATTTGGGATTACCCTCCAAATCAACAAGACAAAGTTCGTCGAGCTTACATTAAGTTTGGGCCATATCAACCGATTCCTCCAAGTGAGGCTCCAACATCTTCTCAGTATATTAACAAGAATGGACGCCAATTTCCCCCATCTTGGTATAAGCTATTCCCAGATTGATACATTCACTATCGGTTTGATGTATTCATTGTTGGTATTGATTCATTGCTAACAGAAATGAAGATCTCGCTTTAATGACGAGGTAGTAGAGTTACTTGTTTTTAGCTTCGCTTTGGATCCACACGATGTTGGAAAATATGGACATCACATATATAATAAGGGTAATTATATGTTATTATTTACTAACATGATAGTTTAGCTAAAATTTAAAGTGATCTAATTTGGTTAAGGTTTATTGGGCTTTAATTATTAAATAAAGTATGAGTCAAATATGTGTAGATACTCTAGTAATTGAGTTCTAATTATTTTCTAATTAATGATAGGTTAATTAGGAAAAAGGGCTAATGTGCCAAAGTTATATATATTAGGGTTATGGTCCCCAAATTACATACAAGATATCTTTTCTAATATCCCATCCTTAAGAAAGTGAGAGCAAATATTATATGAATTTATTGTGTGCTAATTTGGAAGATCAAATCCTCAAGATTCAGAAAAATATCAAGGAATTCATGAATTCAGGTATGCTTTCGCATCTAGTTTTATTCTTGTTTTATTCTTGATGATTTGGCATGACAGATCCTGATTTATGATTTCTTAAGTTTTATATCATATTTTAATTTATGATTCTAAGACACGATAATTACAAAGCTTTTCGGGTAAAAAGTATCTGCAAGCTTATGAATGATTTTTATTCGAACTATTTTCCGAAGTAAGAAAAGCTACACATGAAGATTCAATTGGAGCATTTTCAACTTGATGCTCATCAAAGCACGGAGTTGCAGAAAACTTTTACAGTTGCCGAGTTGTGTCAAGTGCTAGCTAAGACAAATAAGTCAAGTGCTTATCCTCTTCTTGATAGAATTATTTGTCTTGTGCTAACTCTTCTCGTATCTACTGAATCAACCGAATGAGCATTTTCAGCCATGAAAATTGTGAAGACAAGGCTTTACAACAGAATGAAAGATGATTTTCTTTCAGATTACTTGATGGCATACATTGAAAAAAAAATAGCTCGAGAATTTTCAATAGATTCTATCATTGATGAGTTCGATCTTATGAAAAAGCGGAGGTGAAATTTATGATGCCTAGTATTGAGAAATAGAAGTAAGACCAAGTTTTTTAAATTTTAATTTTAGAATTATAATGATATTTATGAAATTTTTAATATAATATTAATTATTCTTTTTTGTATATTGAAAAGAAATATTTAATTTTATATAATATGATTTTTTTTCTTCTAATATTTTTACAGTAAAATCAATCATGCTTTTTAAAAATAATAAATTAATTAATTTAATAAAAAATTCGAAAAAATTGACACCTTTTATATTAAAAATCATACACAACTCTCAAGTTTTGTTAAAACTGCAACAACTGAGGGACCACATAGCAACTAATGCACACACTGAATACACAAGTCACCGTATACTAAATGAGGAGAGGTGATCTTTGGTATCCAGGGGTGTGGGGAGGGGAATTTAGGGGATGAGTGTTGGCCTATGTGTATGTGCAAGCATGGGTCAGAATTATATAACACCTTCTGGAGCTGTTTGAAGCCCTCCTCGACTGATGTAGCAACATTTTTGAAATTGTAGTCTATTCGATCAACAATTGTGCCCTGATTGGAGATTTTAAATACATAATTTAGGGTTTGTGGTTCTTAAAAAAGAAAAGCTATTCGTAGGCTAAAAAAATAGTTTGCCATTCATATTAAAAAAAAATGAAAAATAATTAATTTTTAATTATACTTTAATAAATTTATCCTTATTTAAAAATGATTTATTATGATTAATTGATGATGCATTAAATATTAATCATTTTGAACACATCACTTAATTAACATCGTTTACAAAAGAAATTCTATCTAAACAAGACACAAAAACTTAGGAGAACACATTTTAAGTTTTGATGTTATGTGTAATAAAATATATTTCAATCAATTCTCATAATTTAAATGCTATGTATGCGACGGTAACCTTTTGAATCTTGATGTTCTAAAAAGATGGATCCAGTATGAGAACTCAAAATTATTGATAGGTAAGTTATAAGTTTAACGAATGAGACCTGAGTTTTGGGGACCCTCCATTTTGTTACGCATTTATGTGATGGATTTCATCATCTTTTTACAGTAGCAGCCAGCGGCAACCACATCATCCATGACGCCATATTACTCGGAACTTGAATCACAAATATGATTTGTTTAAGGGGAAGATTAACTTATGATTTTTATCTACATATACTAATTAATAATGTTAGATGGACTTCTTTGATATGATTCCCCATGCCTTATGGTTTTAGCTGAAATAATTTTATATTTTGGAATGATGGGAAAATAAAAGTTTCTTTTTTTGACTTTAAGTTAAACCATGCCACCTTGTTCTGATTTGGAATATAGGTACGATGTCTTATCTGTCATCAGTAGCAACTTAATTGGTGGGAGTTAAGAAACGGAAGAATAAGTAATTAAGTAGAAACCCACGGTAACCGGATCTTTAGAGAAAGCTTCTTATGCTATAATATTTGGTGCAACCAAAGATTGTGAAATCAGAAATGATATGTTTCATAAAACCTAAAGGAATTATGATCATCATCGGCAAGGCCTCACCAAACTTAGCTGGGGGTTGAGTCAAACGAAACATTAAAACATCATTTTTTTTGGTCCTCATCCTCCCATTCTATGAATCTTGATTAAGGTGATATATATGAAAAAATGTTGATTTGATACCCACTTCCATGCATCATATTCAAACAGTTTCTTGTGTGAAAGAAAAACCAGCCTAACTTGATATTATAATATTTTGGCAATCTAATATGCATTTATTATGTTTAAATCAGAAAATGTTAACATCTATCAATTAAAACCTCTTTTGGTCCCACAGAAACCATTTAGGCGGTTTTAAAAGCTTATTGCTAAACTGAACAAATTTACATGCCTGCCTTAATAACAACATTTTTGGAGGGATTAAAAAAAAAAAAAAGAAAAAGAAAAAAAGAACTAATTAAAGGAAGAATTTTCATATTTTATCTGCTTTTCTTTAGGAAATGTGTTTCTGTAATTTTCATGAACTAATACTGCTATTTTCACCACAGTTTGTGGCAAAAAATAATCTGACATACTTGAAAATAAACCCTTTACTTAATCTGATTTTCAGCGTTGACAGATTATGGCAGAGCAAAGCTTCCCCGGTTCCCGAGGCACCAACTGACCTTGAGCCATCACCAATGATTTGTAGATCTCAACGATCACCTTCTCGTCATACTCTTTAACTGGACGCTTCCCAAAGGCAGCGATTCCTTGATCCGCTATGCTACCTCCATACCCACTGCTAACCATCCTGGAGTTGGCAAACCCCAGCATCATTTTCACGTACGCATCACGTAGCCAAACCAACCACTTCTTCGGCGACCTTATTCTCAGCTTTGCCTTGATCCTGATCTTCCAGAACCTCTTCCGCCGTGAGGGGCCCAGCTCCACCCGACTCCGCCGTGCTCCACTCGTACCATTTAGCTTCACGTAGCCTCTCCTCCTCCAGTACCCTGTCAAGTTCTTGTACATGGTCGCTGAAATACCTTCCATCACTATTTCAGTATTCCTACTTCAAGGTGGTCTTATTTTTTTCCAAGAGAAAAGAGGTGGGTGGAAGGTTGAAGAAAGTGATAAATTTGGTATAAGCTTGATAAGATATATATATATATTAAAACCATATTATATAGGGTGAAAACTATATAGTAAATTCCAATGTCAAAACTATATGGTAAAATAAGAAAAGAAATGAATGATGGTAATAATAGTTGTAGTATGAGGAAGCAATGTATAGATATATAGATGGGAGAGAGGGTTGGCATCATAAATATGTAGCGGCATTTATCACGGGTGTCGCTGTCCATATTCAATGTGTGTGGTACATTCCACGTTTCCACCTCCAAACTTATTTTAGTCGTCTGATCCTTTTTTTTCCAATAAAAGAAATTCATCCATGGCATTCCTCTCCTTTTCAACATTAGAAAGAAAAATAAGTCAACAATAGAAAATTTCAATCTAATTAGAAAAAGTATATAATTTTGACATTAAATAGAACAAAATTTGCATTTAGTGATATGGTCTTCTAAAAATTATAATACTGAATATTTATATTTATATTTTATTTTTATGAATTAATGCATTTACGTATTTCAACAATTTAAAAGATATGATCTTGAATGCATTTAAATGTGTAATACCTCTAATTTAAATATTTAATAAATTATGAATAATTTAAGAATTATATAAATAAAATCATATTGTCTATAGTATTTATATATTTGACAAATTATTGACATCAGAAAATGGCATATGTGATTAATTTTTAAATTACACTATATCACTAGAATCATAATTAAATTAAATTAGCTTTCTATATATTTAAATTTTTAAATAAAATCATTTACGCAAGCCTATTCATTATTATTTATTAAATAAAAATAACTTTAATTAAAATATTATTCCAATAAAATGATTAAATTTCAAGGAAAAAATTATATTAATCATATTTTATTAAGTAAAATTATGTGGAATTAAAGATACAAATTCAAGAAACTATTAAGTTCTCTAATGAAATATTTTACTATGAATTTGGAACATCATAAACTTATAAATTGATTATTTGAATTTAATAACTAATTATAAATTAATTATTTTAACTTGATAATTCATATTGATTAATTGAACTTATTAGATTTATGAATTTTATAATTAATCATATGAAAGAATTGAAAATAAAATATGCATAAAAACAATAATACATACACTGTACTGTTATATATCTTTTAATTTTGTTGATTTGATTTCCATCTCCTTTCATTTTTAACATAATTCTCACTTTTTTTTTTATTTAATAAAAATTCACGATATGAATTCGATGGTAAGTTTATATATAACGATTTTCTCTCTGTAACAGCATTGTATTATAAGCGTAAAACAGGCAAAATCTAAACAAACAAACAAAACAAGAGTGTAGTTAATAAATTGGGAGTGGTAGCAAAATCATAAATAGAAGAAGTTATGAAGAATGGAACATTAAAGTAAGGAATGTGTAACAGCTCCCTTTTTCATTTTAATAAGGCTGACGGGTTGGATAATCATTCACAATGTAACCTTCAAGGTTTTATTTCTAATTATCAAGTGTGAATAGTTCAGCGGCGAGGAAGCACTTCAAATTTTAAGTTAGCGTCACGAATATTAGAATATTTTCTCCTGAAAATAAATAAATAATCCACGACCCAGCTTGTAATAATGAAGAGAAGGCGGTGGGTTTGTGTGCCACTTTTTTAATCTTTTTCCTTCCTTGTGGATAAGGAATAACCATATATATCGTTATCTTCCTTTTTCTACCATTCGTATTAATAGAAAAACAAGTCAACTTTCCTTTTTCTCAAATAAAGCTAAATTTCTTTTAGGCCACTCAAATTTATTTTTAAAATCTTTTATGAATTTATCTTATCATTTTATATTTCATCTCCATTCTCTATGTCTTTTCCTCTAACACTCCTTTTATATAATAATATTTTATTTTGAAAATTAAAATTAAAATATGATATAAATTTCAAATAAAAATAAAGTGAAATATATTAGTTAAGTTTTTAGAGATACATATTCTTTATCACAAATTTATAAAATAGGTTGTTCCTAATCAATCAATTTTGTGCACAAAATGCAAAAGGACGGTATCGGTCTGCTTAGCTTCCTTTGGTTCATATAATAAAGTGATTTGATTTTTTTTTTTAAAGTATTAAAATAAAATGTTTGTAATTACTAATTAGTTTAGAACCGAAACAAATTTTTTTAAAAAAAAATAATTATAATAAAAAAAACACTAAGAAAAAGAAGAGGAGGCATTGATTGGGAGGCAGAGGGCAAAAAATTGTAAAAGTGTAGACATAAGACTTATATTACACGTGAAGCAATAGTATTAATGGGGCAAAAGTAGAAATAGGAAAAAGAGGTAGAAGATTGGTGTTCATAAAGCAAGCAACCAGGTTTCCAGATATGGGTGGGAGTTGGGGAATAGAGGTCAATTCATTTCTCCGACGGTACGGTACAGGCAGATGTGGTGGCCCAAAAAGGATCAATAAAGACCCCTCTCAACTCTAACACTATTTGGTTATGCTTCGAACATGACATGAGTAACTGTATTGTTGTTTCTAGGGTAAATTCAGGGTTGCCAAATTAGGGAGATCGATGGTAGTAGTAGTAGGAACGAACAATGCCCCGAGATCAAGCACTAAAAAGCAGCAGCAATCTTTGCTTTCAAAGTTCAAATTGCATTGCAAAATTCATCAAAACTAGTAAGTTGACATATGGAAGTACGGAAGTTGACATCTTCAAGAATAAGAAGCCAATAAAAATTACCATCATAATGAACAACTATATCTACATGCATACAACCAAAAAAGAAACCCTACCATCTTCACCTGTCAACTAACATTGACTTCCATGTCTTGTTTTGGCTACTTGGAGGTCTTCCTCTTCAATCCTTCCGGGGTCTTAACCTGACTCAAACGCTTCAGTTTTGAACCCGAAACCGCCTTCTTCACATCCTTTTTTGCTTTCTTAAGAGCCTCTGGGGTCTTAACTTGACTCAGCCTCTTGGTCTTCACGCTCTTCTCCGATACTTTCTTTGCAGCCTTTTCTTTGGGGTTTGAGGACTTGTTTTTTGCACTGTCTTTCCTTTCCTGGGTCTCTTTGACGGCCAGCTTCAGTTTTTCAGTCGAAGAAATCTTGTAGGAGTTCTTGAGTTTAACAAGCTTCTCCGATTTCACCAATTTCTTCAACTGAACCGATAGCAGCTTCTTGAAATTGGAAGGCAGCATTTTGCCGTACTTCTCCTCCATGAACTTGGCTATCGCTGGCTGGCTTGACCCTGTCCGTTCCTTCAGCGTCGATATTGCTTCACAAATCATCTGCAATTACAAAACCCAAACTCAAGACCAAAAAAAAAAAAACAAAAACAAGTTGAAACGTTAATGAGCATAAAGGAGAGGAAAACAGGGGACCTCAAGGTAAGGAGGATGGGAAGCCTTATCCTCATTTGTAGAAGCAATTGCTGGCTTTGCTTTTGCCATTGTTATTGAGCGGCCTTGTTTCAGAGTTTTGGAGAAGAAAAAGGCCGCAGTAGTTATAGTAATGGGAAATTAACAGATAGATTTCAATTTCAAAATTGGGTTTAGGCGGGAATGTTTCATTGCGGAGTGTGGAGCCAAGCCATTAGATTAGATGGTTACAACTTACAACTTACGCTGTGTCTCTACATCTTTACCGTTTTCCCATTATGTAGGCATTGGTGGCCTCGTGGGTTCATGGGCTTTCTCAGTGTCTTCTTTTGACACTCGTGAAGATATGAGAAAGACATATTTCTTAATCATATAATCATATCCCTACTTCGCTTCGAGTAAATATATATTTATTTCAATTAATTTAATTAAAATAACTTTTTAAAAATATATCTAACTCTTTATTAAATCAACTCACCAATCATTAGGTTAGGCATAAATAGTTTGAGGTCAAATTATAGTTATGATTGTTGTGTTATGTTTAAATTTAGAATTTAGAATTTATATTTTATTTTGATATAATTTAATTGTTGGAATATTTTAAAATATATATAATGTTCTGCTAATTGCAAATAAAAGTTATAAGTAATCAAAAGTTATGTCCCTTAGTTATTAATCAAAAGTTGTAACTATTTATAGTGATGAGTTATGTCGCTTAAATTTAAAAGTTATGTCGCTGATTATTAACAAACAATCATAATTATTTAAATAGATATATATTAAATAATTATGTTTATTGCAAATATATAATATAACTATCAATTTTGGGTAATTATGTCCCTATGAAGAGACGTGAGACTTCCTATAAATAGGAATGAACTTTCATTTGTATTACACACCCAAAAATATAAAAACAAAGTTTCTTTCTGTTCTCCCACCATCTTTTATATTTTTAGATTGTTCTATAAAAAAATTATTGTAGAAATTTTTTTATAACACCCTATACCCGACTCGATTGTCGGGTCCGGATGCCAAATGTCATAATTAAATAGGCTTACTTAATAAACTTCCTAATTTGAATTAATTACAATTTAAACCTCATAAATTTTTTTTCACACCTAAAGTAATCCATTTAAATTTTCTCCTTAGATGGTAACCATTTTCTTAGCATTTAAACTTCAATTTACTTTCTCTATTATACAGTCATTAAAATACTTGCAATTATTTTGCCCTATTGGCTGGTCTATTTATGATTATAATGACTTGGATCTTAAAATTTCAAACAATATATTCTCATTTATACCCCGAGGGGCAGCCTCTAATGGTGCCCCTTTATATACATGATACTACTATGGCACCATTCGCGTAGACTTGGCGATATCTGGCTTTGCCTCTCTATGGTCCCTGAATCATTCTTCAATCCTACACTTAGAGCAGTTCAAAAGAAAGTCTAGAAGAACTTAGTGAGGTTCTATATAGTTGTACTCATAATAAAATCCTAATTTGACAAGTAAATAATAATTATAGCACAAAGTTGAAACTCCCTGAGAGACTTAGGAGATGTCATAGGTTTTCCATGGCGACATTAATGCCTTTACGCGTTCTAAACTAACCGTTAACGGTCGTGTCGACTAACATATTTGTTAACATACTTCCCCAGACACCCTTTTTTCTTGGGTTCGTATCGACTAACATATTTGTTAACATACTTCCCCAGAAACCCTTTTTTCTTGGGTTTTGAACCCATTTGGCTTCAACTCAAATTCCATACTCGCCTTCCTGATTCGACTCAGCACAAAGTAACCATAAATGTGAATACCCATATTCATGTCTGCTAATGACGGACCATCAGATGACTCATAATGACTGTTGATTTCTCACTTTACTTTTCTCATTCCACGAAAAACTTAATTTTAATCTACTGGTTTATTCCTGATCATGAATTTCTTATGTCATATCCTGCGCATGAATCCCTCCATAAAAGAGAACCCATTTATCGATACCCCTATTGGCGTATTTGAATATGGAACATAGTTGGCGGATAAGCACCCCTCTTTCTTGAAGGACTCATATTTACCATATAATCTCAAAGGACTTCCCCATTACAACCTAATCTACCATGATGCTCCCAAAATCAAATAGTCTCCCCCGCGGACTATCTCTTCCTTAAGTTGTCTTTGGAAGACCTCTACCTCTGTTAGTCCCATGTGGACTAACCCGTGTCGAAAAGTCCTGATGGACATCTTCTTTCCTTGTAAAACCTTGATGGACTTCATCTATCAATCAACTTTGTGCATACTTCCTATTCCATATGGTCATTTGACGGACTACCAACTTGTCTGGCTACCTCTTTATCGATCACCAATAGGAATTTCAACTATAATAGTCCCTTCTGAAACTTGCTTAGCCAAAATTGACTTCGCATCAACTCAGGTGGACTCTTTATGGCAGTCTTATTTTTACCAATACGTTAAAGGAATTTCTCCTTCTTTTCACACATACCTGCGTTAATATGTTTCTATCAACTCCACTCGTCGTTGAATTTGGTGGATCTCCTCATTATCCCGCTTGCCCATGCTCTCAGACGCGCCATGACCATATCATCATGCTACTCACTGCGTGAGTCATACAATGAATTTTCCTTTTATATCCAGACAGACTTCCTAGTGTTGGAAAAAATCCGGTTTGAATATGATTTTCTTTCATAGCGAAAAATTAAAATATTAAAAACTGACTCGATTTGTGATATTTATAGCAATAAACCTTAACTAAATTCATACTTCTGTTTTTGGCTTAGCGAACGTTCGGTTTTCCCAGCTTTGAACCAAACGATCTTCTTTGCTATTCTCGTACCATGAACTGCTTCGAGTGAGGGCTCGAACCAATTGAATCAAAACTGATAGAATTGTTATTTTGGAAAAATATATTTAATTATTGAGAATAAATTCTCTTTATTTTTTGGCAGAGTAACAATCTCTAAAAGTTGTATAAATAACTCTAGCAGTTCCATCTATTTATAGGGAGAGAAGGTAGAACCTTATTGAATTGTAGAGGTTTATTTCAAATAGAAAAATAACTTCTTTGTTCAACTAGGAGAGGGGGAAGGGTTAATAGGGTGTGTTTCCCCTCATATGTATCAAATTTTGATGTATCAAATTACAGAATATTACATTTATGCACACCTTGAAGCCTTCATTAATTTCTCATAATTAAGTTCATTTCTATCCCCCTACACTAACAATCCTTATACTTTTAAAATCTTATTAATTAGTCTAAATAATTGGCACCCTTAAAATAGAGTTGGATACGTGTCTTGGGGAAAGCCCTTATATAGATATAGGTAAATTTAGGGTTTGATCCTTCTACTATGTTTAAATTTAGAATTTAGTATTTATATAGTAATTTGACATAGTTTGATATCATTATTTTTTTTATAGATAAAGAGAAAGCTATATAAGGGCTTTCCCATTTATCCCCTAACAAAGTGTGCACGATCCTAATAAGTGGTTGGTCAAACTCTTGCAATATAAGTTCTTCAATAGTGGACATCCGCATCAGGAAATCCATTGCGTGATTAGCCTCTCTTTAAAAATGGCAAAGTAGGACCTCTCATTTCTTATTTTATAATTGTGTAATGTTGCGCACCAAAAGAAGCACGGGGACCTTGACCCTCCCCATTTGTGTTCTTTATGAAATGAATAGCCAAAGAAATTTCACTTTCTCGCAAAATCCTTTTATACCCCTATCTTCGAGCTAGCATTAGACCATCGTGGATAGCCCATAGTTCTTCTCTAGTCACAAGAAGGCCACCAATTCATTAACGATACCCAAGGATCCAACCACCCTCAACATCTCGAAGAAGCCTTTCTGCAACAGAATGTCGAAGGTCTCCAAATATGCTCCATCATAATTTATCTCTATCTAGTCTTGTGGAGGCGCCTTTCAACCAATTTACCTCCATTCCCTTCGCATAGAATACCCGTATTTAAGCTGCATTTCAATAAAGTATTCTACCCAAGTCAAGCTTTTGCTGAGCAAAGTTGTCGTGGATCTATTGCAACACTGAAAAATAAACTCATTTCTTCCCTTCCAAATATTCCACCACATAATAGAAGATAGAGTATTCTAATGATCACTAGCAGTAGTAATAAGCTCATTAATTAATTAAAATAGTTGGCACCCTTAATTATTCTGGTTAAAATGTTGAAGTCGTTTTGTCTTGAAAATATCAATTCCAACTTCATGCCAAAATATTCTTTTGTGTGTGTTAGAAATGTGCATTTAATAAAATTAACATCATCATTTTAATCGAATAGTAAAGGATATGAACTATTTAGACTAACTAACGTCAATGTTAAAATATAAAATCATATTTTGTGAAATTAAAATATAAAATAAAGAGATTAAAACTGAAATTTATCATCATCTTAGAATGGTTAAAATGAAAATTGAAGTTGAACATGTGTCCAATAAGGCCTTATGTATAGATTTTATATTTTCTTCAAATTCTTAGATAAATCTTTATTATTCTATTATACCAAATTACACCTTCTTCTTCTTTAACTAACTACACTTTTCAAACAATATTTTAGTCTAATAAACTTTGGTTAAATTATGCTATTAGTCTCTATATTTTGCGAAAATAGTGAATTTAGTCCATGTACTTTAATTTGGTCATCTTTAGTCCCTTTACTTCTCAAAATTTAAAATTTCAATCCTCACCAAATGATAATTGTTAAAACCATTAAGTTTTTTTATTGCCAAAATTTGATTCGCCAAACATGTTATCACATGTGTATTGCCATGCCAACTTGTTATTTACAGAAATTACTCACTAAAAATGTCAGGTAATGGATTAATGACTATCATATGTGTTAGGATTGAATTTTTTAAAATTCGCAACTTAGAATGATCCAATTAAAAATATGGACAAAATCTAGAACTGTACGTATAGTGTGAGACTGGTAATTGAATTTAAACAAACAAATTTAACAGCTACTGTTTGGGTTTTAGGATTTAGAGTTTAGAAAAAATTAAAAAGTATATGGACTAAAATTGATCAATTTGAAAAGTACATCGACTAAAATTGATTAAATTAAAATAGAAAGACAAAATCTATACTTTTTGCATGGTAGAGGCAGTGATAAAGAATTTAACCAGTAAGCTTTTAAAGGAGTTTTTCTTTTCAATAAAAAAAAAAAAGAGCTTTTTCGTTGAAGTAGATCCATATTTACTTAACGTGTTTGAGACCTTTTCATATGAAATCAAATTTAAATAAAATAAGTTTATTAATTAAACAGTTGAATTGAATAGATGAAAATGATAAAAGTTGGTTTAAAATTTTGAAAACCTATACTATTTGTTAACAGAAAACATGACAGAGTCAAAAAAATTTAAAATAATCTTTGGTAATAGAATTATGGTGTTGGGTTAACTTCGTAATAACAAATTCAACAAGAATATAGTATAGATTCGAATAATTTTATATAATAAAGTTTAGATGAAAGTGATATACGTATTACTTATGTTTGCATCATCCAACCCTAAAACTAAAGTATGTGTGTTATGAAAAAGCGCAAGCAGAAGCATCTGTGGTTAATTAATTACCATTCGTGAATCAGCCATCGGCCATTCTGAAAACAAATTTAGATAGCTAGCTAGGAACTTTCCAGCTCAAAAAGGATCATCAAAAGCAGAGTGCGATCAAGTCCCTTTCTTTTTCAAAGTAAATCTGGCCATGGCCATTCAAATTAAAGATGCCCAAAAAGCTTTCGCCCATTTCTTGAATTCAGACTAGCACTACCCACTAGCCAGGGAATATATGCAAAGTGAACGTTGCATGGCATATTTTGACGTTGACATGGAAATTTATAAACATAGACCCTTTCACTTTTCTACGAAAAGATTAAAGTCACCATATATATATATATAGTGTATTATTATTTAGCTAGCTGAAGATTACAGCGATAAAAAGCGAAAAAAAAACACAAGCGATATATTCGTTTCTTAATTTGAAGAAACCAACCTTATTTCTAGCTTTAGCACATTATCACCAACTAAGCAGATTAGTTGATCGATGCCCTTGGACAAATTTGGTAAACCCTAGATACACAGATGAGAAATGGAAAAAATTATTACTTGTCTACTACACAAACTACAATTTGAATATAGAACCATATCTTGATGCATGTTTCCTCCCCGATGCGTAGTTCAGTTAGAGAATAAGCTGAGAGTACCCCAAAGGATTACAAGTGTGGCGGAGACTAAAAGTGAGTGGGCGTTGGTAGCTGCCGACTCAGAAGGTGGAGGGTTCTTGTAGCTATATATGAAGTAAGGAACCACTTGTTTGGGTGGCGAAGGGCATCCAGAGCACGGTGGTGGACGGCAGCTGGTGCAAGGTGAAGCACATGAAGGGCATGCTGGTGGTGGTGGCGACGGATTTGGTGGTGGTGGAGGTGATGGCGGGGGAGGAGAAGGCGGAGAAGGAGGTGGTGGGCACTCAGTTACCACGGGGGGTGGTGGCGGTGGAGAGGGAACAGGCGTGCAAGTATCGCATTTTATTTCTTCTTTGGATGAAGATGTTATAGTAGTTGATAAGGCCAAAGTGAATGAGATGAGAAGTAAAGCGTAAGCAGGCAGTAGCATTTGCATACGATAAAACATTGCCATTTTTGGAAACTGGTGAACAATTTTTGTTATAAAAGAGAAGCTTAGAAAGCAAGGTTAATAAGGGTATACGAAGAAGACGAGCACCGAGAGGAAGGTAAAGGAAAAGGAGTGCTTATAAGTTATATGTATTGTGAGTTGTGACTGCAGCATCCTCTCTTAACTGGCACCTTTATCAAAACTCCATTTTTTTTAATTTTTTTTTAAAGTTAACAAAAATAGAAAATGCTTAAAAAAACACTCTGGACTTCTTCCAACCACAAATTATCAAAATAATTGATATATAATTTAAATTTCAGGAACAAACTATAAAATGGATGACATAACATGAAAATTAAGTATTTATAATATATACGTGTAAAACTAATATCTAATAAATAATGAAATTTATAATTTTAAATGAATAATAATAGATACAAAATTAAGTACTTAAAACAGATTAATTTAAGTTGTGAATTAGACAAAATATAAATAATTAAACACATCTAATAAATGATATTCAATACATTTCAACTACTATTTCTATAAAAAAATTTAAATCACTATCATGTTAGGAATAGTGCAACATACATATATAGTGGTTTAAAATAATTTGAAACAAATATTTATGTTATCGATATATATATATTATAAAATATATATGAAAACATTAAGTTTTGAATTAATTTTAAAATTTTCAGAATACTTACCATTTTAGTTATATTTCTTACCATTATATATGTTATTACATTAATTACAAATTCCAGACCAAATCAAATCTAATATATTGAGCAAAATATGGAAATTAGCCTTTGTTGTAATAGTTCTCCTGCTGGCATTTGTCGTGTTAATAATCTGACACGTGGATTCAATAATAATATTCACATATTATTTTATTTGACACATTCAATTTTACTTTGTCAATTAATATTTTCTATATAATCTACATAAAAATCAACGCATAAGCTAAACAAGCTTTTCACGATTCAAATAAACACTTGATAGTCTAACGAACAACAGGGAAATGATGAGGAAGCTACTCCATTAGAGGGAAATGATATATGGAAGAACAGGGTGGATCTGATGATGGATGGTGGTGAATCAAGATTTTCTATCACGAGACTTTCCTTGGGTTTTCGTAAGCTTTACTTTCGGTTCTTGGAGATCTAAACCATGAGAAAAAATAAGAGGGGGGAGTCAACTTTGATTTGGTGCTGAAAAAGATTGTTGGAGTGACCGGTGAATGTCTGACCAAGGCGGCGGCAATGAGGGTTTGAAGAGATGTTCTTTGTTTTTCTTGTTCTTTAATTTATAGATGAAAAGGGAGAGGTTAGTAATTCTTCGTTTAGATCATTTATATTCAGGTCCGTTTTTTAGTTTAATGTAATTTTTTAATTTTAATTATATATAGTTTAATTTTATATGTAATTTATAATAAATGTAACACTCCTTATCTGGTCCAATCGTTAGACCTGAGCAATAAGGTGTTATTAACAATTACAAAACATTTACAAGCATCTTATAATTTAAAATCTCAATTAATTATCATACAACTTATAAACAATCAATTTCAGATTACTATCGAGCTTATAAAAGTTTAAAATCAACTCGGTAACATACAAGATTAATTTAAAACTTAAACAAAAAATAAGAAAAAATTAGAAAATAAGGGTCACACGACCGTGTCTCCTAACCGTGTGCGAGAACCAAGCTCGTGTATGATGAATCACACGACCGTGTCAGTAGATCGTGTAACTAACTGTGTCTCTGTACACTAAAATTACACGACCGTCTTATTTTAATTTTTATATTTTTTCTGTAGTTTTGATTTTAATGGTTAATTTTATATTTGATTTGAACTTTAATTTTGTTTTTATTACTGTTTTTAAATACTCTTATAGTTAATAATTAAAATTTACATTACAATTTACAATAACTTATATATAAATAAAAATTCTAATCAACGAACATATTTTTATAAAATAGTATACAAACTAGTTATTAAAATTTTAAATAACTCTGCTATGCACTTTTTTTGCATTTGTATTATTGATCCTAATAATCTATTTCGAATTCTATTTGACCATTAATAAAATTTATAACCAAGCAGATTATTTACCATAATAATAGGCAGTGAATATATTTATTATCAACCATTTATTTTACATTAAATCTTATTTGTTACCTCTATTGAAAGTAGTCAAATATTCATTTTAAATAAATTATTTTCATATTCAAACATAAATATATTAAAGAAAATATATCTACATCTTAATGTGAATTTAAAAGGTAATAGAAAAATATTTAATATTAATTACAAAGATCAAGGTGAAAATTACGGGAAATAAAACCACAACAATTAAAAAATAATTATGGGTTAGATGTTTCTTGTCATTCTGTGGTGATAAATTGAAAGACATTCCCTATGTTATTCGAGATTGTCCTGCTGCTAAAGACACATGGAAACAGATTGTTTCAATGGTCAATCATAATTCCTTTTTTTTTTTTTCAGGAGATTTGCATGATTGGATAACCGCTAATATTTAGAACTATCTTAATTTACAATTGGAGGGGGTGGAATGGCAATACTTCTTTGGTATGGTAGCTTGGCGTATTTGTAAAAACTGGAGTTCTTTTGTTTTCTAAGGTATTATGTGGAGCATTGAGGATTTGATTAAAATCTCCTACAATTGGGCTAAACAATATACCTCTGCATGTAAGGGAAATGACTCCAATAAGCAAGTTCTAGTTTCAATTCAACTCATGTTTGGGATTTGGATTCAATTATACTTTGACGGAGCCATAAAAGAGGACTCTGGTATTGCCTCGATCAGGGGAATTCTTCATGACATATAGGACAATTGGATTCTTAGGTTTAACCGACTTGTGAGCATTTATTCCGTTTAATTTAGATGCTAAATTATGGGATATTTCGTAAGGCTTGGTGATTGCTATTGATAGGGAATTTGACAAAATATTTATCTTCTCATACAATCTTGAAGCATTACAAACTGTCTAAGAGAGTGCTACTAAGGTGTCGAACTCCATCTTGATTAGGAGAATTAATCTTCAATTGGCTAAATTGTCACAATGGTCAATTCAACATGTTTTCAGAGTTTATAATAAAGAAGCCAATAGTCTGTTTGTTACTAATAATGGTGATACACAATTTTTTGAAATACCTCCATGGGGTTTGGTTGTATCTCTAAATAATTATTTGTAATGATGTTTCATTCACGCACAAAAAATCCACCTTTCATCGTTTCATTTTATGCATGTATAAAGTCCTATAAATAAATTCATGCAGAGATAATGAAAGTTGAAACCCAACAAAAAGTACAAATCAATTTACTGTCAGTTTAAAAAAATTAATAACCCTATTTTCTTATTTTAAAATTGTTCTTATTTTTACTTTATATTTTTAATTCTATTTTCCATGATTTGTTTTAATATAATTTATTCTCTAATTTTTGACAATAAAATCATTGAAGTGAATCATATACTAAGAATTCGATGAGGGAGTGATTAAACAATTGCAGTGAGAGGTTGAAATGTACAAAACATTATATAATGAGCAACTTAAATTTAATGAAAAATTGTTGAAACGCTTGAAATAATAAAAACATTATGAATATTAATAAAAAATAATTAATTCAACTAATCAATGGATTTTAGACTATATTATTTAAACAATATATAATATTTATAAAAAAATCATTAATTTAACTAATCAATTAATCCATACATCGTAGTAGATAAAAATTAGTATATATATAACAAAACCAAATTGTCTGACTCATCAATACATATTTGAAATTTAATTGAATAAATTTATGCAATAATTTTAACTTCTCACTTTTAAATACTAAAATAATTGATATATATTGAAATATGAATGGGTTGGCAAGAACATGATATATCAATTTTAGGCTCTCTTCTTTTAAATAAAATATTTAGAATATTAAAATCGTAATTAATAATGTGCTAATGTATCTTTAGCAGGAATGAAAACAGAAAGCCATTTTTATTTTCATTATATATATAATTTCATCATCATAACGTACTCGAGATTTAAAATTTAATGTTATTATTATTTATTTTTGGTAAAACAAAAATTAAAATGACTCAAACTAGTTTTACAATATCAAAATCACCATTTGTTTTATCTCTATCAGTGAATTCTTATAATTCCGTAAGAGTTGTTGTCAACATGTTGACTCCCACCATATCGGCAAAGACTAATTTAGCAATCATGCCAATAGTATAATTAGTCTTTTTTGGAATGCGTTTAGCCACTCAAAACTCCTTAAAAATAGTGTTATTAATTTTTTAAAAAAATATTGTCGCCATTTATTAATAAATTTAAATAATTGTTAAATATAATAATGTTGTGAGTTATGACTCGGTGATGACTTCTTTGCCAATGACCACTAATTCCGAAGTTGGTAAGGTGAAGAAAAAAGTTAAGAGACGGAATGACGAAGCACCTGACTTGGATGATGGGATAATAGAGGGAGTGGAGGAGGGTTTTTTACTAAAATATTACCAAAAAAAAAAAAAAAAAAACTGAAAATGGCATGGCCTTTTTATTATGTATCAAAATGGTACATCCAGGGTGGTCACGCCTATGCCAGAGGCGGCACCACCCTGGCTTCTGATCGAATTCTGTCACAAAAAAATAAAAAAAACAGTGAAAATGAGGTAACCTGGTCAATGATCTGTCACAGGCGGCACCACCGGTGTGACAAGACCCTTCATGCATGCCATTTTGGCGTATAATTTTTTTTTTAAATAATGGAGATGATACTATTGTGTTGATTTTTTGTTGTTATTATTGTATATTAATTTTAATTTTATTATTTGTTGTTAGTTAGTTTAGTTTATAACTATTGTTAGTTAGTTATTAGGATTATTAGGTTAATTATTATTTTAGTTACTTAGTTAGTTATTATTATTGTTAGTTAGTTAGAAACTCTAAAATAATATTTTAGTTAGTTAGTATATTGTTAGTATATTATATTAATATGTTAGTTAAAACCCTAACCTTATTTTAGTTAGTATATTGTTAGTTATTAATATTTTAGTTAGTTAAAAACCTTAATTATTGTAGCGACCTAAAATTTGCTTGGGCGCTAATTGAGGAAATTATTTAAAATTTGAAAACGAGTTTCAATTTTATTTAAGAAAGGAGTCGCCATACGATCTTTTTTCTAGGTGTGATCGGACACCTAATAAATCCTCTTTTAAAGAAAAATCATTTTTTAAAATTTTCTTAAAAAGGGCGGGTTTAAGTCTGCGACAAAATTCCAGAGAAAAATAGGGTTCGAGTCGATTCTGCGAGGAAGGTATTAGCACCTCGCGACGCCCAAAATTGGTATCTCGTTAAACGCGCGTTGTCTTAATTTTCAAAAATATAAGTTCAATTTAATATTTAATCGTGATCCGATTGAGACACGAGAAATTTTTTTTTAAAAAAAACAAGAGAATTTTAAGACTCGAGAAATTTCTTTAAAACCCGAGAATTTTCGAAAACACGAAATTTTTATTTTTTTAAAACCCGAAAATTTTGAAAACACGAAATTTTGGAAATTCGAAAACTTTGAAAACGCGAGAATTTTTTTTTGAAATAGGAAATTTTTTTGAAAACACAAAATTTTTTTAAAAAAACACGGAAATTTTAAAACACAAGAATTTTTTTTGTTTTAAAAACATGAATTTTTTTTAAAAATACGAAAACTTTGAAAACACGAAAATTTTTTTAAAACACGAAATTTTTGAAAACACTTTGAAATTTTTTCAAAACACGGAAATTTTAAAACACAAGAATTTTTATTTTAAAACATGAAATTTTTAAAACACGAAAACTTTTAAAACACGAGAATTTTTGAAATACGAGAATTTTGAAAACACAAATTTTTTTAAAAACACGAAAATTTTTAAAACACAAAAAAATATTTTAAAACACGAATTTTTGAAAACATAAAAAAAATTAAAATAAAAAAGTTTTACAACACGAAAATTTTGACAGATTACATATTATCGTATTATATACATTTTAAAAGTGAAATCTTGAAAAGATTTTATATTTTTTTTGAAAATTTTAATTTTAATTTTATAAATGAATTCCGAGTTTAACATAAAATCAAAGAAGTTCACCCAACATAGCAGTGAAAACGATGATTTAATGCTAAACCGATTTATTATTTTTATTAAAAAATTAAATTTATTAAAAATTAAAATATGTAAATAAAATTACAACATAATGCTTTAAAAAAAATATTAAGATAATACTAATGAAATTAATGTAAGGAAATGAGCCCAATAACAAAAAAACTAAAAACTTACCAAGGCCCAAACTTTTGGGCTGCTTTTTTTTTTATTGGGCTTTCTGCTTTGGCTTGACTCTCTTGGGTCTCCCGGTCGGGTCGGGCTGGACGGGTCGGGTCACGGGTGGGTCGGCCCGATGGTTTGATTTTTTTTTTTTTTTTTTTTTTTTTTTTTTTTCTTTCTTTCTTTTTTTTCCTTTTCTTTTCTTCTTCTTTCTTCTTCTTCTTCCTTCTTCTTCTCCTCTTTCTTCTTCTCCAAAGCCTGCATGTGGTCGCCTCCTCCTTCACCGGTGTCTGGCGCTTCTTCCTTTCTCTCTCTTCTTCTTCTTCTTCCTCCTCTTTTCTTTCTCTTTTTCTTTCTTTTTTCGTGGTTTTTTTTGATGATGGGGTTTGATTTTTGGGAAAAATCCCTTTTATAGCGTTTTGTGCAGTGCGGTGGCTAGGGGTATGGGAGGCCATCCCTTAGGTGGTGGTAGGAAAATCGAAGGGGGTGCTTGAAATCCATGAATTTTGGAGATTTTCCGATGAAGGACAAGATTGCAAACGCAGTAAAATTATTGGGGCTGAAGTGTAATTTTAAGAAAGATAAGGGTAAAAATGTAATTTTTGAAAAATTTTAGGGCCAAAATGTAATTTCAAGAAAGTTTAGGGGTTAAAATGTAATTTTTTTAATTTTTTTAAATTTTTTTTAAATTTATTTTTTTAAATAATCCCATAAGTAATCCGGACAAAATTTAGTGCTTACAGCTGCCCCTCTTTGCTCATCGCTGTGAAACAGGGATAGAGCAAAGACTTAAAAGCGCAAAATTTTGTTCGATGTCCAATATTTATTCTTTATTGAAAAATAGAAATCGAAAATAGCTCGACATGTGACACGAAGCTCAACTCACTTCTCGGATATGAGTTGATCTTTGAAAAACAAAAATTGAAAATACCTCAGCGTGTGACTTGAGGCTCAACTCACCTCTCATGAATGTGAATTGATTTTGAAAAACAAAATTGAAAAATACCTCGACGTGTAACCCGAGGCTCAACCCACCTCTCGCATTATGAGTTGATTTTTGAAAAACAGAAATTGAAAATACCTCAGCGTGTGACTTGAGGCTCAACTCACCTCTCGCAATGTGAATTGATTTTTGAAAAACAGAAATTGAAAAATACCTCGACGTGTGACCCGAGGCTCAACCCACCTCTCGCATTATGAGTTGATTTTGAAAAACGAAAATTGAAAATACCTCAGCGTGTGACCTGAGGCTCAACTCACCTCTCGCAATATGAGTTGATTTTTTTTAAAACGAAAATTGAAAAATACCTCGGCGTGTGACCCGAGGCTCAACTCACCTCTCGCAATATGAGTTGAAAACGAAAAAAAATACCTCAGCGTGTGACCTGAGGCTCAACTCACCTCTCGCAATATGAGTTGATTTTTTTGAAAAACAGAAATTGAAAAACACCTCAGCGTGTGACCTGAGGCTCAACTCACCTCTCGCAATATGAGTTGATTTTAGAAATTGAAATAATTTTTAAAAAGTATCAAAATTTCAAAACATATCATCTGGTGGAACTCGAATGTCTTCCTTGTCCTTGGTTCGGTACAGGTATCATCAAAACCTTTTGCTTTATTGGAATACCTGTATATGTCATGCATGATATTATCATGATATGCACATGTTTGGTCTTAAATGCTTTTATGCCTACATGATTATGCCATACGCCTTGGGCTTGTTTGTCGATATATCTCTTTTAATTCGACTCTCATGATGACTGCATTCATTGCTTGATTCTTGATTTCCCTTTCAGGTTTTGTACCCATCCTCGAGTAATCTGCGTTTCTCGTGTATCACCCTTTTGCCCCTTGTTGAACTTTGTCCTTGCTTTGAGGCTCTTGTACTTACCAAATTCTCATCCAGGTAATACTCAACATTCCTTTTGTTTAGAGTATGTCATTTCACTATTTATCATTTAGACAAACCACACATGAGATGCATGAAAATAGGAAAGTAGGTACGAAAGAATACCTCGCATTCATATTTATTCCAAAAGCACTAAGCAAAGAAAATTGACAAGGAAAAGCTCAATAAAGAAAGCATTATAAAGAAAGGAAAGTAGATTCAATTGTCACAAATGCTCTAGATATTCAACGCATGAACTTCTCCACATTTTTTCATCCTGGATCTCTTCGAGCACGGCTTCTTGTGTAGAAGATTTCGAGCTTCGGACTGCTTCAAATATTGTAATCTCGCCACATGACTCCCGTTCAAATCGTCTTGCTCCTTTTGTCCGAACCTCCTTCATTAGGGCGCCTTTCGTGTTTTCATCCTAATCTTTTTGTTTATCAAGACGCCTTTCGAGTTTTCATCTTGATCTTTTTCTTCTTTTTTTTTTATCAAGACGCCTTTTCGGTTTTCATCTTGATCTTTTTCCTCTTTTTATTATTATTATTTTTTATCAAGACGCCTTTTCGGGTTTTCATCTTGATCTTTTTCTTTTTTTTTTTTTATTTATTTTTTCCCTTTTTTAGGCATAGTACTTTTCACGGCATCCGAGTTCACCGGATTAGGTAACTCCTTCCCATCCATCTCGGTGAGAATCAAAGCTCCACCGAGAAAGCCTTCTTTCTGACGTCTGGCCCTTCCCAATTTGGTGCCCATTTTCCTTGAAAGTCTTTTTGTATTGGGAGAATCTTTCTCGGACGAGTTCCCCCTCGCGAATTCTCTTGGCCGCACCTTCTTATCATGAGCCGTGATCATTCTCTTCTGGTACATCTGTCCATGACAGATTGCCTTCAAGCGTTTTTCTTCGATAAGATTTAGCTGGTCATATCGAGCTTGAATCCATTCTGATTCTTCTAGTTTCGACTCCATCAAGACTCGTAGAGAGGGGATCTCAACTTCAATGGGCAGCACAGCTTCCATTCCATAGACCAGGGAGAAAGGAGTTGCTCCTGTAGATGTCCGCACAGATGTGCGGTATGCATACAAAGCGAATGGTAGCTTCTCGTGCCAATCTTTATATGTCTCGGTCATTTTCCCAATAATCCTCTTAATATTTTTGTTAGCCGCTTCTACTGCTCCGTTCATCTTTGGGCGATAGGGTGAGGAATTATGATGCTTTATTTGAAACTGCTCACACACTTCTTTCATCATCTTGTTGTTCAGATTTAAAGCGTTATCTGAAATAATTTTCTCAGGCAAACCGTATCGACATATGATTTCCTTTTTAAGAACACGCAAACTGCAGTCTTTGTCACATTAGCAAATGAAGCGGCTTCTACCCATTTTGTGAAGTAATCTATAACCACAAAATGAACCGTGGCCATTAGAAGCTTTTGGAGAAATTGGCCTATAACATCCATGCCCCACATAGAAAAAGGCCACGGAGAAGTCATGGCATGAAGGGCGAAGGGTTGCATGAATTTTATCACCAGTAAATTTGACATTTGTGGCACCTTCGTGCGTAACTAATGCGATCGCTTTCCATCGTCACCAAGAATAACCGAGTCTCATAATCGCTCGCCATAGTGAAACCATTGGCATGCGTCCCACAAATTCCTTCATGGACATCTTCAAGTATTTTTCTGGCCTCAACAGAATCTACGCATCTTAGGAGCACTTGATCTTTTCCTCTTTTGTACAGGATATCCCCATCAAGGACAAATCCCACCGCCATTCTTCTGATTGTTCTTTTGTCGTTCTCATTTGCTTGCTCGGAATACCTTTGATTCTTGACATATTCTAAGATATCATGGAACCACGACCGCCCATCTGTTTCTTTTTTAATGCTAAAACAATGTGCAGGGACCTCATATATACTCATTTGGAGAGGCATTATTTCCGTTTCTCTGTTTGCTTTAAACATTGAAGCCAGGGTGGCCAAGGCATCAGCCAATTGGTTTTCTTCTCGTGGGAAGTAGTTAAAAGTCACTTCTTTGAATTCTTTGACCAGCTCCGCCACGAGATCGCGATATTTGACCAATTTAAAATCTCTCACTTCCCAATCTCCACGAATTTGGTAAATCACCAACGCTGAGTCCCCGTATACTTCTAAGATTTTGATGTTTCGTTCAATAGCTACGCGAAGGCCCATGATGCAAGCCTCATATTCTGCTACATTATTGGTACAGAAGAAATTTAATCTGGCAGTGAGTGGATAATGATTCCCTTCCGGTGACACTAAGACTGCTCCAATCCCATGCCCCAATGCATTCGATGCACCATCAAAGCTCATCTTCCATGATTTCTCTTTTGACGACTCACACTCTTTTTCTGCAATGCATATCAAATCCTCGTCTGGAAAATCAAATCTCAAAGGCTCATATTCCTCCGTGGCTCGAGTTGCTAAGAAGTCAGCTATTGCGCTCCCCTTTATCGACTTTTGACTCACATATACAATGTCGTACTCTGATAGTAGGATTTGCCATCGTGCCATTTTTCCTGAAAGTGCAGGTGATTCCATCATGTATTTTATTGGGTCCAGCTTTGAAATTAACCACGTCGTATGATACAACATATATTGTCTGAGCCTTCGAACTACCCAGACCAAAGCACAACGGAATTTTTCAATTGACGGGTACGTTGCTTCATATTCTGTGAATTTCTTGCTGAGGTAGTAGATTGCCCTTTCTCTTTTCCCCGACTCATCATGTTGCCCCAGTACGCAACCCATTGAATTTTCGAACACAGTTAGATACAATATTAACGGTCTTCTGGGAGTTGGCGGTACTAGCACCGGAGGGTTAGATAAATCTTGTTTTATCTTGTCAAAAGCCACTTGGCACTCATCGTTCCACTCTCCGAATTATGTTTTCAAGGAGTCAAAAATTGGGTCACACTTGGTTGGTAAGTTGAGCAATGAATCGGCGATGTAGTTCAACCTCCCTAAAAATCCTCGACTTCTTTTTGTGTACGCGAGGTGGTAATTCTTGTATGGTTTTTATCTTATCCGGATCAACCTCAATACCTCTCTCACTAACAATGAAGCCGAGTAATTTTCCGAGGTAGCTCAGAAAGTACACTTGGCTGGATTAAGCTTCAGCTGGAACTTTCTTAGTCTTTCGAACAATTTCTTGAGGTTCCCAATATGCTCTCTTTCCCCCCGAGATTTGGCAATCATATCATCAACATACACTTCTATCTCTTTGTGCATCATGTCATGGAATAGCATCACCATTGCCCTCTGATATGTTGCCCCAGCATTCTTTAATCCGAACGGCATCACCTTGTAGCAAAATATTCCCCACATTGTTACGAAGGTAGTTTTCTCCATATCCTCGAGAGCCATCTTTATCTGATTATAACCCGAAAATCCATCCATGAAAGAAAATAATGAATGTTTTGCTATTTTATCCACCAACGTATCGATGTGTGGCAAGGGAAAATTATCTTTAGGACTTGCTCGATTCAGATCGCGATAATCCACGCACATTCGTACCTTACCGTCTTTCTTGATCTTTGGGACTATGTTAGCTACCCATTCGGGTATTTGGAGACTTGTAAAAGCCAAGATCAAATTGTTTCTTGACTTCTTCTTTTATCTTTAACAGCATTTCAGGTCTCATTCGTCTTAGCTTCTGTTGAACAGGTTTGCATTCTGGTTTCAGTGGGGGTCTATGGACCACTACATCCTCGTTTAACCCTGGCATGTCTTGATACGACCATGCAAATACATCTTTATACTCATAAAGCAAGGCGATCAAATCATGTTTGGTGTTATCTGAAATGGAGGTCCCAATCTTCACTTCTTGCCTTTTTTCTTCATTTCCCAAGTTCACTATCTCAACAGATTCTTGATGGGGTAGGATCTGTTTATCTTCTTGTTCTATCATTCTTAGTAAGTTAGGAGACGATACATAATCTTCAGCATTTTCCTCAGCTTCGAATTCTCCTAAACAAATAGCTTTCTCAAAATCGATTTCAGGACTTGTAACGGGATTGTTCATGACGTTGGTATCTGAGCACCTGAAAGGTGAATGGAAAAGAAAACTATAGAAGAGCATCAAAGTATTGGAACCAAACAAACATAATGTTATGGCATGACATGAGGTACATGTAACGATAGGCTATGAGAAGAAGGAATAATTATGAAGTTAACAAGAATGAAAAGGCTATGACAAAATGCATCTCCATTAATGTTCATTTAAATGGTAAAGAGCAAACATAAGCTCTTACAAAAGAATCCCACTATTACTTAGGGGCACACAAAAAGAGAGTTAACATTGAGCATTACTCTGGAGAGGACTTAGAAACTACAAGAAGATCCACAGCAGTTCAATTGTTCAAAATGAATCCAGGAGGACAAGGACGTATCATTGAAACATCTTCAATTACATCATCTCCTTTGTCAATAACATTTATACGGACGTTCTGAAGACCCCTTTCAATTAATAACAGCGTGCTTTGTAAATTATCTCGCTCTGGGTACATCATTCCTGCAGATATAAATGTTTTTGACAAAGGAGGATACGCTATGGGCTCCCATCTCAAATCTTGGCCTGAGGCTCTTGCAATCCTCCTTTCTTGATCTTTCTGCAACTGTTTTCTTCTTTGTCGTACATCCGGCTTGAACCCTAAACCGTATCGAGCCTTGTGGGGTACTGGTTTTAGTGCTCTAACTATCCCTTGCTGATATTTTCCCAAACCTTTCTTCGCTCGAGCTCCCTTTCCCACAGTCAGCTTAATTCCCATTTTGGTATTCTTTGACAGTTTGGGCGTGGGAATCTTATTTCCTTCGGCAACAAATGTAGCATTGATAAATTCGAAGGAACGGAAGGAACATTCTACTGCATCTTTGTTTACTTCAATGTAGGGTGCATCAGTAGAGATAGATGCAACAATGTCTTCTCCACCGGCGATCGTGATCAAGCGGTTATCCAGGATCAACTTTATTTTTTGATGGAGAGATGAAGGAACTGCCCCAGCAGAATGGATCCAAGGCCTCCCTAAAAGGCAATTATACGAAGGCGTGATGTTCATGACCTGGAACTCGATATCATATGTACATGGGCCCACTTCTAGAGGAATCTCGATCTTCCCCATGACCTCTCGTCGTGTCCCATCAAATGCCCTTCTCAGTAGAGTGACAAGGCCTAAGATAAGACATATCAATTGGCAGCCTAGAAAATGTGGCCAAAGGCATGACATTGAGTGCAGACCCGTTGTCAATAAGCACATTCGGTATTATATAACCCTTGCAACTGGTTGTAATGTGCAATGCTTTTATGGAGCCCCTACCGTTTGGTGGTATTTCGTCATCACTAAAAGAGATAAAATTATCCGCATTTAAGTTGTTCACCCACCTATCAAGCTTTTCAACAGATACGTTGCTCGCCACATACGCTTGATTCAATACTTTCAGCAAAGCATTTCGATGTGGTTCTGAGTTCAACAGTAGAGATAACACCGAGATTCTTGCCGGCTGCTTGCTCAACTGCTCCACGACATTATATTCACTGTGTTTGATAAACTTCAAGAATTCATGTGCTTCATCCTCATTCACAGGTCTTTTAATCTCTTGCCCAGACTGTATTTCAACATCAACCTCAGTATCATGCATTGGTGCCTTTCCTTTTTGATTCAAGTCAACAGCTTTCTTCTTTGGTTCACCTATTTCGGGAGAATAACACCTCCCGCTGCAGGTGAAGTGTCCTACTCTACTAATATCTCCAATCACAAGCTTTGACTTTTCACCTTCGGGTACGACAATATTAACATCATATTTCCATGGTACTGCCTTATTGTCCTTGTAAGGAAAAGGAGATGGCACTTCAATCACCACATTTGGTTTGACTTCCTTCTTCTTGGCCTCGTAATAAATCACCAAAGGCCGATCAAGACTATAAGGGATAGTTGATGGTTGATTATCGAGGCGATATTTCCTTTTCCTCGGCCTCATCCATTTTATCAAAGATCTTGACCTCATTGTTATCCATCATGTCCTCAAGTAATTTTACAATCCTCACAAGATGGATGTCATGCCCTTCCATACCGTGAAAATCACAAAACATTGACTCTTTGTGTTTCTTTCTTTGAAAGTTCATTGGGATAACAAACGGCCCTTTTAACCATTACCTCCCAAACCTTCCGCAGAGGTATCTTTATTTGAAACATAACTTTTAGCTTGCCGCATGTCTTCTTTTGTCACCGCGTTCACGTTCCTTCAAGATGGTTAGGGAGCAGATTTTCAGCCACATTACTAGTACCATCAAATCGTAAAATTCTGCATCAATAAGACCTTGAACCCTTCTTTTAAAGGCTAGACAATTTTCTATAGAATGCCTCGGTTTCAAAGATGGTACATGCAACTAGCATTAGGATCGTACCATTTTGGGTATGGAGGCTTCAAGGGTGCCATATAATGTGGGGATATTAATTATTTTTCTAATAAATTCGGGCACAGCTCTCCGTATGATACGGGAATAGGGGTGAATTGAGGTTTTTCAGGATTGGGTCTTGTCGGTTTTTGTTTATTTTTGGGTTGGCTTTGAGCAGGCATGGTATTTGGTGGGAACATGGTGAATGGTCTTTGGTTATTTGTGGCATAGACGGGGTAAGGAGGAGGTGCTTGATAGTAAGGGCTTTGGGGAGGAAAATAGGAGTTTGGAGGTGGGCAATATCGGGTCTTAATTGGGTTGGGTATGGGTTAGAAGTGTAGTGTCTCTCGCCCCACCATATGGGCTTCGCCTTTTTTTCTTTATGGGTACCCTTTTCGAACCCTCGGAGCCTTCTATCCTTCCACTCTTGATAGCATTTTCTATAAGTTCCCCGGATATTACAATATCTGCGAAATTTTTCGTGGAGCTTCCTACCAATTTGTCGTAAAACGGCGCTTTCAAAGTGTTGATGAAGAGGACTGTTATCTCTGTTTTTGTTAATGGGGGTTCTACTTGGGCCGAGATATCCCTCCACCTTTGAGCGTATTGTCTAAAAGTCTCTGTCGACTTCTTTTCCATCATCTGCAGAGTTAATCGATCAGGCACCATGTCAGATACATACTTGTATTGTTCACAAAATGCTGATGCTAAGTCTTTCCATGATCGGATCTTTTCTCTACTGAGTTGATTATACCATCGAAGAGCCGATCCGACCAAGCTATCTTGAAAACAGTGTATTAGTAATTTATCCTCATTTACGTAACCAGTCATCTTTCGACAAAACATGATAAGATGCGCCTTTGGACATCTCGTTCCATCATATTTTTCAAAATCGGTACTTTAAATTTCGAGGCGTAACTAGATCGGGCACCAAATCGAGCTCTTTAGCACTTTTCGGTCAGAAGAAGACTTCATACCTTCTATCGCCTTAAGCCTTTCTTCCAGGCTCCTATACTTATCCTGAACATCATGATCATCCATTTTCAACCTGGCTATTTCTATCGGATCATCTAAATCTGGAACGATCGGGTCGATAGGATTGGCTCCAGGGTTCGATACGAATGTACCTTGCCCTAGATGAGCAGGTGGTGCAGGTCGTTGCTCTAGGCTTGTAGGTTCCCTTTGAAGATATCCTCTTTGCATTGCATGGGTGTGAGGTGGAGTAAATCACGGAGGATAGAGCGGATCTGATTAACTCTTGGCCGGGCTCTGTGATGTCGTGGCTCGCATGGGTCCTTTTCCTTTGACCAAAGCTGTCATCATCTCCATCATTTTGGCCATTTGATCCCTTTGCTCGAGCGATTCCTCTCGAGATCTTACCATCAGATCTCTTGCTTCTTGTTGTGACTTGGCCAACTACTCTTGCAACTCTCTTTGGGTCCTTTCCATCCTTTCAATTCTTTCGTTGAGTTCAGCATCCATAGTTCTAGCTCTTAGACGTGTCCTATAAGAATGTCGTGATTCCAGATTCGTAGTGTCGCAACTGTGGATTATACGGTTTTAGCCTCAGTGAATGATTAGAGTGATATGAATATGTAATGAATGGATGAATGAATAAATGACAAATGAATGTTAATTATGAATAAATATGCAAAAATTTGGTGTTGATTTCAAGATAGCCCCATATTTAGGCATTTCATTAATCAAAAGAGTCTATTACAAAAAGTTTTGCCGTCTCTGATTTAACAGTTACACAAATTTCCTAGCCACATCGCCTTGTTTTTCACTCGTTCTAGGAATTACGACATGTTTGATCCTTGTCTTGGAGGAATTGGTAATCGAGATCTTCTGCTTCATCGATAGTTGCACAATTTGCATAGCCTTTGCAATTTCATTAATCAAACCACCAATATACATATCTTTTTCTTGGAGAGCTCTTTCGTGAGGCACGAATGTCTCATCATCTTGGCCATTCTTTTCTTCTAGGGCTTTTAGGAGAGTATCCAAGTGTTGTTGATGAGCTTGCGATGTATTTTCTAAATCTTGTATTTTCCTTCTTAGCTCTTGGCGCCGACCGACTAGTCATTAATTCTGCAGACGCAGATTTAGATTCAACATTCTTCTTCCTTAACTCTATCATAGCACGAGCGACTTTTTCCTCTTCCTTCTTCGCTTTCCCTCTCGAAATTCCATCCCACCTTTGATGTTGCTTAGTTCTTCTTTCCATTCCGTCGATGATTTGCCCAGCCTGCTATTCTTTATGGTGCCTCTTAATTTCTTATTTTCCAAATGAAGATCCTTTAAGTCATTTCTCATGATTTCAGCTTCTTTCTGGACTTTCTCGTTTCGGATTTTTCAATTTGAACATCTATCTTCACCGGTAATTTTCCTCTTGAAGAGAACTAATATCCCGTAATGTGATGGCCTTTTCACATTCAAATTCATGTCTTGCTATTTCCGATTCGGATGGCATTTCTTACGAGAAAGGATTCTGGAAAGTATAATCCGTTGGTGAGGTTTGTTGACTATTCACTCGTCTTTGTCTCCATATTTTATAATCTTGAGTGATAGTATCAGCATACAGAGCTAACTCCATTAGGTAGATTTCTTTCCAAGACTTTGCAGTATCTCGGACTTTTTTCATGTAACCTTCACCGTAAAAGCAAACTCGATCGTGCTAATCCTCCGGTAGTTGGTATGAACGTCGTGAAGCAAACCGCCTTTGAACTATTAACGGTGCATATCCAACTCCTCCCATAACCCGAGTAAAGGTACCCAATCTTGGCTTCCGCATTTGTATAGCAGAACTGAAGGACGGATCCATGGTGCTCTCCAAGTTATATCTTCGGCGCGGAGGTTCTGAAAAACTGAAACCCAGTGCTGTTCGGTGACATCCTTCGGCCAATCTTTCTCAAGGTAAGCTTCCAACGGAGCGAATGTTTTCGAAAACATGTGGAAAGGTGTGCGCTCCACTTTCCAGAAGTGGCTCAGAATCCAAACATTGAGTAGCTGTGCACATCCGATAAAACGTCCTTCCCCTTTCTCCTACAACAATTTAGAGATCTAAAAGTCTCAGCTAAGATAGTTGGGACGGGGTTGATTCCTTGCCTCAACTTTTCAAAGAAATCCACTACCGCAACTTCTATATGCCCAAGAACTTTTGGGAAGACAATTAATCCGTAAATGGCTAAAGCAAATAGATCCACTCTCTTCACAATATCTGGATGGTTTTGAACTAAGTCTCGCAGAGAAAACCATGGAATACAACTGACTTCGTTCTTTTTCTTTATCTGTTTTTCAGCCCATGTATCAGCTATTCCTGTCAACTTCATTAGCTTTTTCTTGAAGGTCATTGGTTTGGGCTCTTTCACATATATCTTGTTGAATTGTGCATTGTTAACGCGAAGCAAGGCGGCATACTCTTCTATGGTCGGAGCCATATCTTCTTGGTTGAAAGTAAAACATTGATAAGCTGGGTCCCAGAATTGAACCATGGCTTGAATCAACTATTCGTCTACGTTGACAACGATTAAATGAGCTATATCCCCGTACTTCTCAGTGAAGATGCCCTTAGTGTCTGAGTCCCACTGTTTCCAGATCCTAGTCAAGTCTTCGAGGTTATTCCGACGAACATTCATGGTCACATGCTCGGGAAGGTTGGAAATACATCCTTCCTTTAAAGCTCTCCTTTTGCTTTACGGGTTTTCAAAGACCGGTCTCGAACCACGGCGTTTTCTCGGTTACTTGTGTAATTGACTCCTCCATCGAAACCCGTTTTGGTAACCAATCTCTAATCAACACCTTCCTAACAAGATGCCTATGATGCATGATGAAAAAATAAAAATGAAGACAAATAACATTGGTTAGTAATTACAACAAATATAAACGGAGAAAAACTATGGAAAATCTAACAAATTAAGATATTTAATTTTGCATTTTGGTGAAACTGACCTACTCCTTTTTTTTTCTTTTTACCCCATCATATTTACAAAATAAACTTACCCCACATGCTCATCAGATAATCTACCCTCTCTAAATTATTAAACGGACCCGATTTGCTTGCATAAAAAGTGTAAATGTAAAAGAAATAAAAGGTAAGAAGCGTTTCTCCCATGTACTTATTTTGGTAACTATTAACGGACAGAGGTTCGGCGTGGCTCTAATCGGGTGGCTCATACGGTTCACTACATGCGGTTTCGGTTCTAAAAAGGTACTCGAATTGTCCGTACTGTCGCCTACTAAGGCTAGTCTGAGCCTCGGTTATCGCCCATCATAGGCTCATGAGCTCAATTCGAGGATTACATTTACTTATGCCTATGCGGAGGACAAGTTAACTCACGAAAGCATAAGTCATATGTAACCCTAAGTATTCACTAGCTTTGTCGGAGGGGGCGAGTTAACTCACGAAGGCATAGTGTTTACTTCCACTTAAGCAGACGGAGCCCGGGTAGAGAGCTCATGTTATGCAAAAATGCAAGTGCACAGTGTGTGGGGAGAAACTCACAAACCTTTTCGTTTTTTATTTTAAAACTAAAAAACTAAAACCGTAAAAACTTAAAGCTGAAAACAAAAAGATAAGACAAGTTAGAAAAATATTTACAACATGATGCAAATGCATGACTTTTCAAAAAAATAAAATTTAAGGATCTCGACTTAATATTAATTTGAACAAGAAGTTTCGAAAATTTTGACAACACGCGTTTAATTCCAGACTCGACTCTCAAAAAGGTCCCCAGTGGAGTCGCCAGCTGTAGCGACCTAAAATTTGCTTGGGCGCTAATTGAGGAAATTATTTAAAAATTTGAAAACAGAGTTTCAATTTTATTTAAGAAAGGGAGTCGAAACCGATCTTTTTTTCTAGGTGTGATCGGACACCTAATAAATCCTCTTTTTAAAGAAAAATCATTTTTTTTAAAAATTTTCTTAAAAAGGGCGGGGTTTAAGTCTGCGACAAAATTCGAGAGAAAAATAGGGTTCGGAGTCATTCAGCGAGGAAGGTATTAGCACCTCGCGACGCCCAAAATTGGTATCTCGTTAAACGCGTTTGTCTTAATTTTCAAAATATAAGTTCAATTTAATATTTAATCGTGATCCGATTGAGACACGAGAAATTTTTTTAAAAAACAAGAGAATTTTAAGACTAGAAATTTCTTTAAAACACGAGAATTTTCGAAAACACGAAAATTTTATTTTTTAAAACCGAAAATTTTGAAAACACGAAATTTTGGAAATACGAAAACTTTGAAAACACGAGAATTTTTTTTTGAAATAGGAAATTTTTTGAAAACACAAAATTTTTTAAAAAACACGGAAATTTTAAAACACAAGAATTTTTTCGTTTTAAAACATGAATTTTTTTAAAATACGAAAACTTTGAAAACACGAAATTTTTTGAAACACGAAATTTTTGAAATACAGAACTTTGAAAATCGAAATTTTTTGAAACACGGAAATTTTAAAACACAAGAATTTTTTATTTTAAAAACATGAAATTTTTGAAAACACGAAAACTTTTAAAACACGAGAATTTTTGAAATACGAGAATTTTTGAAAACACAAAATTTTTTTTAAAAAACACGAAAATTTTTAAAACACAAAAAAAAATTTTAAAACACGAATTTTTTGAAAACATAAAAAAAAAAATTCTGAAGCCGAAAAGTTTTACAACACGAAAATTTTGACAGATTACATATTATCGTATTATATACATTTTTAAAAGTGAAATCTTGAAAAGATTTTATATTTTTTTTGAAAATTTTAATTTTTAATTTTTATAAATGAATTCCGAGTTTAACATAAAATCAAAGAAGTTCACCCAACATAGCAGTGAAAACGATGATTTAATGCTAAATCGATTTATTATTTTTTTATTAAAAAAATTAAATTTATTAAAAATTAAAATATGTAAATAAAATTACAACATAATACTTTAAAAAAAAATTTAAGATAATACTAATGAAATTAATGTAAGGAAATGAGCCCAATAACAAAAAAACTAAAAAACTTACCAAGGCCCAAACTTTTGGGCTACTTCTTTTTTTATTATTGGGCTGCTGCTTTGGGCTTCGGCCTGCTGGGTCTCCCCGGGTCGGGTCGGGCTGGACGGGTCGGGTCACGGGTGGGTCGGCCCGACGGTTTGATTTTTTTTTTTTTTTTTTCCTTTTTTTTTTTTTTCTTTCTTTCTTTCTTTTTTCTTTCCTTTTCTTTTTCTTCTTCTTTCTTCTTCTTCTTCCTTCTTCTTCTCCTCTTTTCTTCTTCTCCAAAGCGCCGTGCCGTGGTCGCCGCCTCCTTCACCGGTGTCGCGCCTTCTTCCTTTCTCTTCTTCTTCTTCTTCTTCCTCCTCTTTTCTTTCTTTTTTTTGGTTTTTTTTTTTGATGATGGGGGTTTGATTTTTGGGAAAAATCCCTTTTATAGCGTTTTTGTGCAGTAGCAGTGGCTAGGGGTATGGGAGGCCATCCCTTAGGCTGGTGGCCGGAAAATCGGGGTGGGTGAGCGAAATCCATGAATTTTGGAGATTTTCCGACGAAGGACCAGATTGCAAATGCAGTAAAATTATTGGGGCCGAAGTGTAATTTTAAGAAAGATAAGGGTAAAAATGTAATTTTGAAAAGTTTTGGTGCCAAAATGTAATTTCAAGAAAGTTTAGGGTTAAAATGCAATTTTTTAATTTTTTAAAATTTTTAAATTTATTTTTTAAATAATCCCATAAGTAATCCGGATAAAATTTAGTGCTTACAATTATTATTTTAATTAGTATATTGTTAGTAAAAAACTATTATTATTATTGTTAGTTTAATATTGTTGTTAGTAAAAATCGTAATTATTATTTTAGTTAGTATTATATTATTATTGTTAGTAAAAAATATTATTATTATTGTTAGTTATATAAAAAACACTAAAATAATACATTTGAAACATTATGTATTAAAATAATATAAAATAATAAAATACGAAAATAGTATTTTTGAAAGTAATAGAATTTGAGAATAAAAAATACTGAACAAATGGTCAAAATAAGTGGTTTCTTACTAAATTTATATAAAAAACACTAAAATAATATATTTGAAACATTATATACTAAAAGAAATAGTATAAAATAATAAAATACTAAAATAGTATTTTTTTAAAGTAATAGAATTTGAACACTTAGAAAATACGAAAATAGGGCCAAAATAAGTGGTTTTACTAAATTTATATAAAAAACACTAAAATAATATATTTAAAACATTATGTAAAAAATAATATAAAATAAAACGAACAAAGGCTCGTAATATATAATAATTATGTACTAAATTATTATTTGTTAATCAACGGTTCTATTAGAAAAAATGTATACGTATATCGTAATATTGTTATTAAGAAATCCTAAATATTATTTTTATTAGTTTAGTTAGTATAATATAATATTGTTATTAAGAAACCGTAAATATTATTATTAGTTATTAATATTGTTAGTAAAAATCCTAATTATTATTTTAGTTAGTATTATTAATAATGTTGATAAAAACCCTAATTATTAATTTAGTTAGTATTATTATTAATATTGTTATTAAAAACCCTAAATATTATTATTATTAGTTATTAATATTGCTAGTAAAAACCTAATTATTATTTTAGTTAGTAATATTATTAATATTGTTATTAAGAAACCCTAAATATTGTTATTAGTTGTTAATATTGTTAGTAAAAATCTAATTATTATTTTAGTTAATATTATTATGTTTGTATAAATAATAAAAATTGTATTTATTATGTGTCGTTTATATTATGTTTTTGTTATATTATTTTTATTGGCATGTTGTTTTTAGTAATTTAATATAGATTTATTGTTTTTTATGTAGGTAAAAATTAAATATTTGAGACGGCAATGGCTTCATTGATTAATACAGATCCTTACATATCTGACGCAGCTAATAATATGGTAATGTATTGTTATTTATTAATCGCAGGTTATATTAACAAACTAGCTACATAATTTAGGGAAATAAATTATGTTATTATAATAATTTTTTGTGATTTAACATTGTCAGGGCTCGTACCATGTATTAAGGGGCCTGGTGAATGGCTTAGGAAATCCCTCGGATGAATGATTGATGCCCTATTTAGAGCAAGCTGGATTTGGGTCAGCAGTACTGATCCGGACGTTTGATCTGCGGTATGATTTAATATCCGCACTAGTTGAGCGTTGGCGCCCAGAGACCCTCACTTTTCATTTCCCCTGTGCAGAGTGCACAGTCACTCTAGAGGGTGTTGCAGTGCAACTTGGGCTCCCAATCAATGTGAGTCCTGTTACGGGCGTCAGTGCGATAGCTGATCTATTTGCACTTTGTCAGAGCCTACTAGGAGTCTCGTACGACAATGATGAAGAAAATATTTCGAGCTTGAAATTTACATGGTTAAGAGCGAGGTATGAACACTTATCAGCTAATGCCATTGAAGGCGAGTTGATGTCCGCTGCTCGAGCATACATTATGCACATCATAGGGCGCACATCATATGTGGTGCACTAACGCACCAATTATCAATTTCAATGTAGTCAAGTGGTACCATGGGGATCGAGTGCTGCGACAGTTTGGTTGCATCCAATATATCCCGGATTCGCCATGCCAAGTGGGAGAAGTTCACTACATTAACAAGAGAGGGAAACAGGGACTGCATTGGGGGGCTAAGCATCGGAGATTTATTGCGGTGTGGAATGATCGGATGTCCCGAATACCCCAGATGGATATGTCTTCCGATTTGTAACCTCCATTAAAGTACATACAAGGGGAAGCCATATATACTCAGAGGGCAGTCGACGTAGTCCCTCCACACATGCAGCGACACGGGGCATACGAGCCAGTGGCCGATATGGAGGTCGGGGTAGCTGTAGATCCTGATCTCGAGCAGGAGCCTGAGCAATCACATTCACATTCGGATGCACATTCGTATCATCCAGATGTGCCGGGCAATGACTACTTCTCGGGCTCGTTAGGGGGTGGATACCATTACGGGTTTGATATATTTGGATCGTACCCACCGCAGTACAACACTCCCAGCTCGTATCCACTGCAGGACATCTGGCCTCCTAGGTCATATCCACTGCATCATGGCACTCCTTCTGGCTCAAGTTCATCGATACCATTCGAGCCACATAATTTTTCGGCCATGTTTAGCACACCCCACCTGGACCCCCACCTGGGCTTGAAGAGGATGTTGGTCGTCGCGAGCACCCATTGTAAGGCCCAAAATTTTACCCGGGGCCCAATACCAATCAGCAAACAAACCCAAAGTTTAGCAAAAAAACACACAATGTAAAGCAGAACCCTAGCGAATCTGGCGCCTCAAGTTCACCCAACAACGCAGCGCTGCCTCAACTCCGAATCGTGCGCATCCACTCCTCCGGTGGTGCACCTACAAAATAGGAAGCAGTACAACATGTTTAGGGGGATTGAGTCGGATTTTATTCTATGTTTAGGGGGGTTTTTCAAGATATAAAGAAAAAAATACATGATGTAAAGGGGGGGCTCTTTTTTGGTTCAGATATACAGGGGGATTATTTATTTTTTTTTTTATAGAGATATATACATTTTTTAGCAGAGAATCAAAGAGAACAAAACAAAGGTTTCTTATTCTTTTTTTTTCCCTCAAATCTGTTTGTTTTTTTTGTTTATTTTTTCTTTTGTTTAGAAAAATACGAAATCTTAAACATATAAAAGTTTTTGAAACTAAAAGAAGAGAGATCGGAAGGGCTTACCGTTGTTCCTCCGACCGCTGATGGCGAGCATGGGGACTTATGTGAAGGAGAAATTCAAGCCCTAATGGGCAAAACGAAAGGAAATTTGAAAGGGGGTTGCTTTTTGTTTCGGTTTTGAAACTGATAAAGAAATGAATGAAAGAAAGTTTTGATTTTTAGGTTTTAGGCATTAAAAGGGTGGGCCCAGACTTAATTGCTTCTGCAGATGGGTAGGTGCAATTTCACCCTAAATGGGTAAATTGCGCTATTAGCCCTCCTTTTTTGTTGATACTTTAATTGGCCCCTTCAATTTTTCTTTATTTTAAAATTTACCCTGCATTTTATGCCCTGCTTCGATTGAGTCCGCGTCCAGCACAGTGTTTGGAGACTTGGAATAATTCCGTTTCAATCCTTCAAGATTATGCACAAGAATTGAATTTGGTCCTCTCCCTTTTATTACTTTGCAATTCAAATTTCTAATTCTTTCATTTTCTTTTAAATTACCTCGAGTTTTTATTTTTAGCTTAATTTAGTCCCTTTTTCTTATTTTCTTTTGTTTATTATTTTATTACTGTCATTTTTATTATTGTTATCATTTTTAGTGTTATTATTTTTGCTATTACTACTATGTTATTTTATATTTATATATATATATATATATTATATTTAATATTTTTATTATTACTATTTTATTAATACTATTATTTTCTAATTCTCTTATTATTTATTATTTATTATTATGCTTATTATATACATATTATTATGACTATGATTATATTTATTATTAGTATTATATTTGTTATTATTATTAGTACTCTTATTACTTTTATTATTTACATTATTATTTTAGTATTCTTATTATTTTTATTCTTGCCAATATTATTTTGTGATTTTCCTTTTTATTATTAGTTTACATATATATTATTATTATACTATATTTATTATTACTATATCTATCGTTACATTGTTTTATTACTAAATTTTTTTTTACTTTTATTGTACTTATTGTCATTTTATTTATTATCATATTTATTAGTGTTTTTATTATCATTATTATTTTCATTACTACCACTATTATTTTTTTTTCCCATGTGTATATATTATAATTATTGTTTGTTTTATTGATCACATATTTTTTTATTTATAATATTATCGTTTATTTTTTTTCCCTCCTTTCGTATCTACTATTATTATCCTTTATTATTATTGCATTTACATTTCAACATTTTTATTTTTGTTTTATTCCAAAATTCATAAAAGCGTTTCACAAAGGTAATATTTCGTATCTGGAACTTCGGGAAATCGTGCCCAATCGTGCTGGGTTTCGATTTTTCGTTCGTCTAGATCACTAAATATCCTTTAAAGATCTTGATCATATTTTTGAAAATAAGGCAATGTCTCGTGTTTGGAAGTTCAAGAAATTCGTGCCCAATCGTGCTGGGTTTCGATTTTCTGTTCATCTAAACAACGAGATATCCTTCACAGATTTTTTCCGTATTTCTTAAATAAGGGCAATATTTCATTATTGGAAATCCAAGGAATCGTACCCAATCGTGCTGGGTTTCGGTTTTAGTTTAGCCAAATAGTGAAATACCCTTTTCAAATTGCACTACATGAATTTTGGAAATCGTAAATGATCTTGGTATCGAGAGTTTGAAGCATCGTGCCCTATCGTGCTGGACATGATACTTCAGCTTTTCGGGACAAGAGAGTTTCGATTTCAATACGAAATCATCCAAACATTTTTCCATACTTTAAAATATTTTTTTATTTTCGATATTAAGGACATTAATCAATCAACACGGTACCAATTTTGGGCGTTATGAGGTGCTAATCCTTCCTCGTATGTGAATCGACTTTTGAGCCCATTTTCTTAAAATCCGTAGACCAAAATATTTTATAAGTGGCCCAATCACACTTCAAAAAGATTGGTGGCGACTCGCTTTTCTTTTCAAAGTCGGCCCGCTTTCCAACAAAAAATGGTTTCGACACTTGGCGACTCCAATCGGGGACCAATAAGAGAGTCAAGTCGTAGAATTGGTTGATTAATGTTCTTTTATCGAAAATATTTTTTTCTTTTCCGTTTTTTCATTTGCATGAGTTTGTGTCGCGTCATATATTTGTTTTGGTTTGAGACACACGGGATATCTCTGCATTCATATTGCATGACCGTTGTGGTCACACCCTTAAGTGGGAGCAAAAATCTATGCCTTCGTGAGGTTTTCACCTCCGCATGGGCTGGGGGCCGCTTAGGAATACATCCGTACCTATGGTTCCGTGAGGTTTTCACCTCCGCATGGCCATAGGAAATGTATTCCTCGAATCGAACTCAATCAAGATGAGCCTATAATAGGTGAGGATTGAGGAATGCTTGGTTCAGTACCCTTTCTTTAGAATTAAACCACATGTAGAAAACCTAAGGGCCTACCCTAGGTAGAACCATATCAAACCCTAGTGGTCACCCTGATAGGTTCTATGTTATTTATTTTTCTTGTACTAATGAGTTTTATTCTGTTTTGTTTGCATTGCATTCACATCATAGAAAAGAGGTGTTGATTTCAAATTCGATCACTAAATAGAAAAGTTGGTCATAAGAAAATGGATTTTTTGATAAAGTGGATTATAATACGGTCATCCGAATATAGTCCAAGTGAATACAACGAGAGAATACTTATAGTCCGTGAAGGAATACAAGACCTTATCACCTAGGGATTCAAGTTGACAACAATATTCGAAGATTATTACGTCTCGGCATTTCTGAAGAAGCTAACAAGTGAACAGGAGTAGCGGTCCAGATCAAGCAAAAGGAGTTAGAGGAAGTATCTATTAGAATTTTACAAGACCTGACTTTTGCAAAGAAGGGATTCATGTTTTCACTTGGACTATAAGGATAAGGCCGTGTATGCGATCCGTTTTGTGTAAAGAAATTTATTTTCTAGTAAAGTTTTTCTAATGTAACTGAATTCAAAGTCAATGCCTCTTATTTTTGCATTCATTCATTTACATTGCATTTCATGCATTTGCATAGCATCACATCGCATCATGTGCATTTAATATCATAAAAGAACCCTATTAACTAGAGGTCATATTATAGTTATCCCGGAAGACCGCTATTACACCTTAAAAAGACGAGAGCAATGGATCAAAGGATAGAAAAGTTGGAGCAAATGCGAAAGAGATGCAAGACCAACTACGTGCTCGGATGCAAGAGCGAGTTAGCCAAGATCCAACAGATATGAGGGATCAAATGTGGAATCCAGAGAAGCATGATGAGCCACCTAACACAGCTTGTTGACCTGGAGGGCACTGAAACGAAAAAAGGCCTATGGTCGATCTTCGAGAAGATAATGAAGATTTTGCTTGCCCTCCGTGCCCGGCCCGACAAGTTCCCAAGTGCAACCACCAAGAGTATCGGTCAATATCAAACCTCAAGACTAATCCGGTGCTCAAGACTGGAAACTTCCCCGAGCTCGAGCTCTAACCCCAAAGTCAATTTGGTAAAACCAATAGTCCTGCACTTGATGAGGTGGCGTAAGAGGAGGAGGTAAAAGTAGAGTTTCAAAAGAGTTCAAGATCGATGCAAATGGCTAGAGGAGAAGTTTGAGCATTGGAAAGTCTGATTACCAATGCGAAGTGGATGCTAAGAAGTCGAGTCTAGTCCCGTTTAGTACTTCCTCCAAAGTTCAAGATGCCGAGTTTGAAAAGTACAACGGACTAGGCGCCTGAGGCCCATATCACGATGTTCGCTTGAGAATGACAGATATGTCAACAACGACCAGTTGTTGATCCATTGCTTCGTGATAGTCGATTGGGTCAGAAGAAAAATGGTACAACCAGTTGAGTTGTACCCAAATCAAATCGTGGAGAGATTTGGCGCAGCTTTCATTAAGCATTACGGCCATGTGATCGATATAGCACCGACAGATCACGTTGCAAAACATGGAGAAAAGTCAAGTGAAAGCTTCGAAAAGTACGCCCAAAGATGGAGGGAGGTCGCCACGCAGTCCAAACCACCATTACTAGAAAAGGAAATGACCATGCTCTTCATCAATACCACAAGGCACCTTTCATTAACCACATGTTGGGAGGCACGACTAAGAGTTTCATGGACATGGTGATGTCAAAGCGAGATGATAGAGAACGCAATCGGTGTGGGAAGATAGAAGCGGAGAGAGCACAAGAAGAGCAGCTACCAAGAAAAGGGAAGATGAAGTGGGAATATAAGCTCGGGTTATCCTAAACCCACATTATTACCCAACCGAGAACTATAGTCGTGGGCCAACAGTGTTCGACCAAGACAAGAGCCCAACATGAGGCAAAAGATCGAGAAATTCAATTTACTCCTATACCGGGTGACGATAAGGAGTTGTATAAAACTTTATTAGACGCACACGTAGTAGCCCCTGTCTACTCGAATCACTGCAACCCCATATCCTAAATGGTACAATGCAAGCACTCAATGTGAGTACCATGCGAGGATAGTGGGCACCGATAGAGAATTGCTTTCCTTTCAAAAAGCTAGTCGAGAGGCTCATCAAAATGGGCATTGTGGAGTTCAATGATACGCCTGTTGTAGAAAATCCGTTACCCAGTCACATTGATAATGGGATGAATGCGATAATTGACAGCACAAGAAAAAGAATCAAGTTGAACGTTGCAGAAATAAGAACCCCGATGAGAGAGGTCTGGAGAAGAGTGGTGGAAAGAGGTTTAATCAGACAAGACGTAAGGGGCAAATCTCAGGATACGAGGAACTATTGTGAGTTCCATAACAAGGAAGGCCATGAGATTCAACAGTGCAGCGAATTCAGAGCCCTAGTACAAGGGCTAATGGATAATAAAGAGTTGGAGTTTTTTGATTTTGCGGGAGGGGAAAATGTATGTACCATAGGAAGTGAGTCAGTAAAGAAGGATGCCGAGGTCAAATGGGGATCAATTACTTTTCCACATATATCCAAGGTATCCATATCGGAAAGAATTATTCCTCCTAAACTGGGAATGACAAATGAAGACGGACGAAGACATGTTAAAAGCCTTGATCATCAAAGCCGTATTCGAGGAGATCGAATGAAGAAAACCTAGGAGGCATTCACCCCTACGAGCCTGAAAGTGTTTTGAATAACTGGACTGTGAAGGAAACTCCTGTAGTTTTTAGAGCTAACATAGAGTAATGTTCAAAACACACTTGTTGTTTTAAGCCTAGAAACAATAAGAATTTTTTGTGAAATAGGCTCATGTTCAAACATCTTTATTTTCAATAAAAATGCATGTTTGTGTTTCATGTCGAGCAAATATTTTCTCATTTTTTCCCATGTCATACTATATATTCTTTTGTTCTTTGGAATGTTCTTTCATTTTTCAATCATGATTATGAATAATCATCTTCGTAACCATTTATTCTTTGAATTTGCCTTCGTACCTACAATAGGTACCCAGATATCGGGACATGAGCAACGCTCATTATGACTCCTTTTGAGTGAAATATGGGTCTAAAAGGATCTCAATATTTTGAAGATGTCGAGAGTACAACTTACCCATTGATCATTAAGGATGGGAAAGCAAAATAAAAATAGACTCTATCGTACAAAGGGTCGATGGACATTGTGAGTCGGGGAAAGGAGTAAAGATCAAACCTTGCCCGCCAATCAAACAAAGCAAGACGCGATCGAGTTATTCAAAGAATTCAAAGATGTTTTGCATGACCGCATCAAGATATGTCTAGGCACGAGGAGGCTACCATGAAAGAGAGATTTTGTCAGTGTTGCCGTAAATGCCAAATTGAGAAGACATGACTTATATGCTTTTTCTATACGTGGGGCATAAATGTTATGGGGATGATTTCGTCAAAAGTATCTAGTTGACGCCTATTCATTTTCGTGATTGTCAACTATTCCACTAAGAGAGTGAGGTTCGGTTCCTATGACAAAGTTACATGGTCAATCATCAAGTTCAATTTCAACTTCGAGTTCAAGTTCAAATTTTAAAAAAAAAAACAAAACAAAAAAAAAAGAAAGAAGAAAGAAAGAAGAAAAGAAAAGAAAGAAACCATCCAAAAAAGATTTTGAAAGATGATGGACCATTTACACTCTATGCTTCTCGAATGTTGACGAGGACTTCCACCGAGGCAACACCCTTTCATTGGTTTATGGATGGATACGCCTTACCCATCGGTTGAAATTCTTACTCTTTAGATCTTGTCGTAACCAAAGTTGGACGAAGCGAATGGGTTCACTCTCCAGATGACCGATCGAAATTGATCGAGGAAGTGGCTAAGAACCATTCGCCATGGTCAACTGTATCGAAGCGGATGATGCGAGCTACCATAAGAGGGTTCGCCTAGAGTATTCCATGAAGGAGACTTGGTATTGAAACAGATCCTCCCTATGCAGAAGGACTTCAGTGGAAAGTGGATGCCTAATTGGGAAGGACTTTATGTTGTAAAGAAGGCCTTTTCTGGACGAGTTTTGATGCTAGCCGAGATGGACGGCAAAAGTCTGCCAAATCCAATTAATGCAGACTCAGTTAAGAAGTACTTCTCTTGAAAGTAGGCTAAGATGAAAACCCACAAAGGGTATCTTGAATCTAAAAAAAAAAAAAAAAACCGAGAGGCCAAGGTGAAAACCCGCAAAGGGCACTTTGAGACCAAAGGGGCTTTGAGTCGAAAACCCGAAAAGGGCGGCTCAAGTTGTAATCAAATCATGATGGGGCATACAGTAGTTTTGCCACGCTTGAATTGACAATGAGGGAGTATGTTACATCTTGGGGCATCGACAAAGTACTCTGAATCCCTTAAACACATATTGAGCTTAAATGGTCCTCAAGAAGTTTGAACAAAGAAGCTCGATCGGCGATATTTAGGGCACCTAATTGCCATCTTACCCATTCTTAATTTGCTCGTTTCAAAATGCACTACCAATAAATTTCCTTCTTGATTGCATTTGCTATCTTATTTATTTCGAGCCATGCTCCTAATTAATTTCTTTCTTCGGTCCATTATTATGATCTTTTCCAAGCATTTTCATGGAAATAATGATTATTGAACTAATAATGCTTTCACAAAAGAAGTTTTATGATACTCTAAAAAGTCTCTAAATAATACAAGAATCAAACAGACAATTATTTAGAACTAACCAGCTTAAAGGGCTCGAGACTTGAGATAAGGGACTAGCGGTGATTTACATCTTCGATTAGTTGTTAGAAGTACCAATGAAAAGAGAAGACATACGTCGGGGTCACCTTAATAAGCGACAAGCAATAATGTTTTCAAATGTTAAAATGGATCATTCTCATGACATTTTGCATCCATTCATAACATTCATGATACATATGGTTAGGAGCATTCTTCATGACATCCTAATCATTTGGCATAAACATATACACCATAAAATCAATTCTACAGATAGGTTCCCCATGGGACAATGTAGCAAATTGATGGGAGTTACAGAAAATATCAGACCTTATCCCACTGAGCAGGAGTGGAACAGGTCAAAAACATTGAGCCTCAATTCCCTAAGCAGTAGGGTAACAGGCTAAAATAGCAGATCTTATCCCACTGAGCAGGAGTGGAACAGATCGAGAATGACGAGCCTTAATTCCCTAAGCAGTAGGGTAACGGGCCGAAAACATCAGACCTTATCCCACTGAGCAGGAGTGGAACAGGTCGAAAACATTGAGCCTCAATTCCCTAAGCAGTAGGGTAGCAGGCCAAAAATAGCAGATCTTATCCCACCGAAAGGTGAGGGAACAGATCGAGAACAACGAGCCTTAATTCCCTAAGCAGTAGGGTAACGGGCCGAAAACATCAGACCTTATCCCACTGAGCAGGAGTGGAACAGGTCGAAAACATTGAGCCTCAATTCCCTAAGCAGTAGGGTAGCAGGCCAAAATAGCAGATCTTATCCCACCGAAAGCGGAGTGGAACAGATCGAGAACAACGAGCCTTAATTCCCTAAGCGGTAGGGTAACGGTCGAAAATATCGACCTTATCCCACCGGCGAGGTGAGGGAACAGTCGAAAACACTGAGCCTCAATTCCCTAAGCAGTAGGGTGGCAGGCCAAAAAAATCAGACCTTATCCCACTGAGCAGGAGTGGAACAGGTCAAAACGACAAGCCTTAATTCCCTAAGCAGTAGGGTAACGGGCCAAAAATATCAGACCTTATCCCACTGAGCAGGAGTGGAACAGGTCGAAAACATGGAGCCTCAATTCCCTAAGCAGTAGGGTACCGGGCCAAAAATAGCAGATCTTATCCCACTGAGCAGGAGTGGAACAGATCGAAAACGACAAGCCTTAATTCCCTAGCGGTAGGGTAACAGTTAAAATATCGGACCTTATCCCACCGGCGAGTGGAACAGGTCGAAAACATGGAGCCTCAATTCTCTAAGCAGTAGGGTACCAGGCCAAAAATAACAGATCCTATCTCCACTAAGCAGGAGTGGAGTGGATTGAAGACAACAGATCCTATCTCCACTGAGCAGGAGTGGAGCGGATTAAAGCAGCAGATCTTACCTCCACTGAGCAGGAGTGGAGCAGATTGAGACAAAATTCCTATACCAGTAAAGATGCAGTGGGTCAAAGCAATGCTACCTGAAGAAAAGGAAGCATCGAGAAGTCGAGACTCAGCAGGACCGGGCAAAATTGGTCCTCTTAAAGTCTTTGCTCCATTCTCGTTACACGACAACGAGCAAAGAGGGGCAGCTGTAAGGCCCAAAATTTTACCCGGGGCCCAATACCAATCAGCAAACAAACCCAAAGTTTAGCAAAAAAAACACAATGTAAAATGTAACCCTAGCGAGCAGGCGCCTCAAGTTCACCCAAAGAACGTCAAGGCTTCCAACTCCGAATCGTGCGCATCCACTCCTCCGGTGGTGCACCTACAAAATAGGAAGCGAGACAACATGTTTAGGGGATTGAGTCGGATTTTATTCTATGTTTAGGGGTTTTTCAAGATATAAAGAAAAAATACATGATGTAAAGGGGGCTCTTTTTGGTTCGGATATATGAGGGGATTATTTTTTTTTTTACGAGATATATACATTTTTAGCAGAGAATCAAAGAGAACAAAACAAAGGTTTCTTATTCTTTTTTTCCCTCAAATCTGCTTGTTTTTTTTTTGTTTATTTTTCTTTTGTTTAGAAAAATACGAAATCTTAAACATATAAAAGTTTTGAAACTAAAAGAAGAGAGATCGGAAGGGCTTACTGTTGTTCCTCGACCACTGTTGATGGCGAGCATGGGGGACTTCATGAAGGAGAAATTCAAGCCCTAATGGGCAAAACGAAAGGAAATTTGAAAGGGGGTTGCTTTTTGTTTCGGTTTTGAAACCGATAAAGAAATGAATGAAAGAAAGTTTTGATTTTTAGGTTTTAGGCATTAAAAGGGTGGGCCCAGCGACTTAATTGCTTCTGCAGATGGGTAGGTGCAATTTCACCCTAAATGGGTAAATTGCGCTATTAGCCCTCCTTTTTTGTTGATACTTTAATTCGTCCCTTCAATTTTTCTTTATTTTAAAATTTACCCTGCATTTTATGCCCTGCTTCGATTGAGTCCGCGTCCGAGCACAAGTGTTTGGAGACTTGGAATAATTCCGTTTCAATCCTTCAAGATTATGCACAAGAATTGAATTTGGTCCTCTCCTTTTATTACTTTGCAATTCAGCCCTAATTCTTTCATTTTCTTTTAAATTACCTCGAGTTTTTATTTTTAGCTTAATTTAGTCCCTTTTCTTATTTTCTTTTGTTTATTATTTTATTACCGTCATTTTTATTATTGTTATCATTTTTAGTGTTATTATTTTTGCTATTACTACTATGTTATTTTTATATTTATATATATATATATATATATATTTAATATTTTTATTATTACTATTTTATTAATACTATTATTTTCTAATTCTCTTATTATTTATTATTTATTATTATGCTTATTATATACATATTATTATGACTATGATTATATTTATTATTAGTATTATATTTGTTATTATTATTAGTACTCTTATTACTTTTATTATTTACATTATTATTTTAGTATTCTTATTATTTTATTCTTGCCAATATTATTTTGTGATTTTCCTTTTTATTATTAGTTTACATATATATTATTATTATACTATATTTATTATTACTATATCTATCGTTACATTGTTTTATTACTAAATTTTTTTTTACTTTTATTGTACTTATTGTCATTTTATTTATTATCATATTTATTAGTGTTTTTTATTATCATTATTATTTTCATTACTACCACTATTATTTTTTTTTCCCATGTGTATATATTATAATTATTGTTTGTTTTATTGATCACATATTTTTTTATTTATAATATTATCGTTTATTTTTTTTCCCTCCTTTCGTATCTACTATTATTATCCTTTATTATTATTGCATTTACATTTCAACATTTTTTATTTTGTTTTATTCCAAAATTCATAAAAGCGTTTCACAAAGGTAATATTTCAGATCTCGAACTTCGAAATCGTGCCCAATCGTCTTTGGGTTTCGATTTTTCGCTCGCTCTAGATCACTAAATATCCTTTAAAGATCTTGATCATATTTTTGAAAATAAGGCAATGTCTCGTGTTTGGAAGTTCAAGAAATTCGTGCTCAATCGTCTTTGGGTTTCGATTTTCTGCTTCATCTAAACAACGAGATATCCTTCATGATTTTTCCAGATTTCTTAAATAAGGGCAATATTTCATTATTGAAATCCAAGGAATCGCACCCAATCGTCTTTGGGTTTCGGTTTTAGTTTAGCCAAATAGTGAAATACCCTTTTCAAATTGCACTACATGAATTTTGGAAATCGTAAATGATCTTGGTATCGAGAGTTTGAAGCATCGTGCCCTATCGTCTTTGGACATGATACTTCACTTTTTCGGGACAAGAGAGTTTCGATTTCAATACGAAATCATCCAAACATTTTTTCCATACTTTAAAATATTTTTTTATTTTCGATATTAAGGACATTAATCAATCAACACGGTACCAATTTTGGGCGCTATGAGGTGCTAATCCTTCCTCGTATGTAATCAACTCTCGAGCCCATTTTCTTAAAATTGTAGACCAAAATATTTTATAAGTGGCCCAATCACACTTCAAAAAGATTGGTGGCGACTCGTTTTTCTTTTCAAAGTCGGCCCGTTTTCCAACAAAAAAAATGGTTTCGACACCCATGATGTGAACGTCGACCACCGTAGAAGTATACACCTAGGACCACACCATCGAACCATCAATTTTAGGTGTTTCTTGCGGTTTTGATTTTCCTCTATTTTGTATTTTTTAATATTACAATGTTTGTACTTTATTTGTATAAAATTAACTTGATTAATTGGAGCTTTAAAATTTGTAACAAAATTTGACCATAACAAAATTTGTATAAGGCATTACGAATCAACACTTCAATTCCAAGCTTTCATATATTCACTAAAGTCACTCATGATTTAACGTTAAAACAAACTATTAATAATCATATCTAATTATATAATCATATTATAAATTTTAATAAGTAATCATATATGAATATTTAATACATTATACCATAGTCGAATATGAAATTAGTGTACATGAACATAATACACAACCAACCATAAAATAGTCATATCACTTGTCATTAAATACAAAATAGAATTATTGACCAAATATTTATGAAACACTTGCAATTACCAAGCCCTTTTCGCATGGTTTATATACATTCAACCCAAAATTTAACATTTATTATTTTACCCATATCGCACAAAACAGAAATTATTCAAAATTTGACTACACCATAGTAGGGTCGAGTTTTACCCATATTCATACAAATCCATACATGTCATTTATTTTGCATTATAGTCCCTCAATTTATTTATTTTTGCAATTAAGCCCTAATTACTCAGAATCACCAAAAATCTCAATACAAAACATGTTAATCTAAATAAGCTCAATTCTTACTCGATCGTGATGATTGTCCAACATGATAGTGTCACTACGGGCATTTACTTCAATTATGACCACCTAACCTGCATACTCCAGAACGCTTACCGTCAGATTTCTCCCTAGTGTCAATTTCATTACGGATTCTGAATGATTGCGGACAACCTCTCGGATCCCTGCGTAGCGCTCTGTTTAGGACAAGCTCGAAAGTCGTCCGAGGCACCTCCCACGTAGACAGGTCAGGCAGGACAGGGAACTCATTTTCCCAGATATGCAACGTGCGCTCGAGCGTGTACACATCTTCGAAAAATTGTTTAACATTAAGGTTCGCTTTAGCACACGCTGCCACGATATGTGTACACGGATAATGAAGTGTTTGGAACATCCTGCGTTCACATCGTCTGTTTCGGATATCAACTCTATAAGACCTAGGTGGCATACTGGGTCGACGACTGATGGACTCCGTAACTCGAAAAGTTTCCAGACGTCGTGAATATATTTCTACAGTTATCGACCTCGTAATCCGACGGATTGCAATCAATGCATCCCTAACATCTTCCACAAACACATGTCCCGCCTCCATCTGGTTGACTTGTTGTTCACCCATTCTTGGCATCAAGGTTGCCAACCTGCAGAATGTAGCCGAGAAGACAGATGAAATCAAAAGATGTCGTGTTTTCAACAAGACAGCGTTGACCCCCTCCACCAAGTTTGTGGTCATTTGACCATAACGAAAGCCCTCGTCAAAACTTTGAGCCCATTGCCACAGCTCCATTGTACCCAACCACTGTCGAAAAGATTTGTTTGTTTGACCTTCCATGTCACTCTCAAGTCGAGTCATTCTTTGGCGAAAAATATGTGGCTCTAACTCGTACGCTGTATATGTTTTAAGAGAAGATAAGTTACAGTAACTGGATAACATAAAAACATAAAAACATATATTGAAAATATAAGGTTATCCTTTATCCATTTTCACCACTTGTCTCTTCCAGTTTGCATTCTTATAATCTCGAAGGAAGTTAGCCGCAATGTGACGGATCCAGTAAACGGATCTCCATGGCACACCGAAACGCCTAATTGCGGCAATTAATCATTTCCCTCTATAGGAGATAATTCAAATATTATCGTTGTTAATAACATACCTCCGCAGGTTGGTAAGAAAGAATTCTCAAGATTCCATGTTCTCCTTATCTACTATGGAAAATGCTATTGGGAGCACGTTCCTATTGCCGTCCTGAGCAACCACAATAAGTAAGATCTGTGTATATTTTTCGTATAATCATGTCCCATCCACCTGCACAAACGGCTTGTAGTGCAGAAATGCCCGCACACATGGATCAAACGTCCCAAAAGTCTGATGAAAAATTCTTTTCCCCAGCTGTAATTGGTCATCCGGGTCGTAATAAGGCCGTGCCTGTAACTCAATCACTGTAATTGGTCATTCGGGTCGTAATAAGGTCGTGCCTGTAACTCAATCACAATTCCCGGTACGTACTCCAGTATAGCAGTTATCCATCCCTGTAGCTCGTTATACGATGAATCGTAATCCCCATACAATTGCTCCATTGCCATCTGTTTAGCTATCCACGCTTTTTGATATGATATTCGATATTGGAATCGTGCTTGTATTTCAGCAATCAGTACCGAAACTTTAATGGTCAACATGTCCTTCACCATTGGCATGATACACGTACAGATAGTTTTGAAATCAAGTTTTCGATGATCTTCTGTCATACGTGTCGATCTGCATGTGTGAGGTCCAACCAATTTTCGTATCTCCCACATCTGTAAATTTTGAATGAATGCAGCTCGTACCCGTCAATTGCAGCCTTCCGCTGCCTTTCAACACTCCCTAATAAATATCGTCGATTTAGACACTGCGACTTTATAATCCACTGATATATCCATGCTATACCGTTTAATAAGAGACACGCACTCTTCTTTACTTTCGAATCTTTGGCCTACGAATAACTTATGCTCAGAATTTATGGCCAGCCGGTGAGTAGGAAGTATTTCAGGGTACTCAGGAAACTCAGCTACACGCGCTGTGTCGGGGTCTATTAGCGACATGTGTGGCCCAGGATTGTTGTGTATCATAATACATCGCATTTGGTTCCCGACCAAAGACGTGCTAATGTTTCCATAGTCATTCACATCTTCATCGTCAAATCATCAAGTATATCGTCCATATCGGGATCACTGTCACTATCGACATCTTGCTCACAATGATTACTACTATCGTGTCCATCATCACCAACTACATCAATATCGGGTGTAATATTAAGATCGATATCGATCCCATGTATAGTCGATTCGGCATCAACGTACGATATTGAAGGCACCATGCACGGTTCTTGAGCTCCATGTTCTTCACCATATGCATTGATGTTTTCATTTTGCTTAATACCGGCTAACTCAGCAAATAATTGAATCGGTGTATTTTCGTTACTCCCATTCCCACAGTAAAGAGCGATCATTATCTCCACGTCTTCGTCGTCTACAAGTTCCATTTATGTGAATTTGATCGGATCTGTCGAAACTGGAAACTTGTAGAAAATTCTCGAAATCCTTCTCCCACAACGTCTAAAAATTTTTGCGTTAATTTTTCCCTTCATATCATCCAACTAGACATTTCTATTAAATCTCATTGCTATTTGTTGCCGACATTCAAATATGCATCAACGGTTGTTGTCAAGATAATTCCATCGAAATAAATGCATACGAAAAACTGATCATCCATCTTCAATATTCAATCTGTTAAAAAATAAACAAAATTTCTCATAACAATTTCTATCAGTAAATAATTTACTTAAATAAAAAAATAAATGTTTCAATATGCAATTTTTTTCATTCTTAAGCTCATACTATTACAGTTATCATTTTGTACATGAACAATATTTATCTTTACATTTAACCACTTAAACTCAGTTCTACATTTTCTTCCATCTCCGATCTTGTATCTTCCTCTGGGAAATACTGTACAATCCAATTTAGAAATTCTTGATTCTCTTCATATTCATCTTCTACAATCCAATTTAGAAATTTCTCGGGATCTTCTTTCTTTTCAATCTTTATAATAGGTATTGAATTTAGAAATTCTCTTGGTAAATTTCTAACATCTAGTTTATCCATCCATGGTATGTCAAACACACTTGGCTTCCCAGTCAACTTCCGTGAGCCTATACTTTGTCGCACTGTTTTCCTAGCTCCATAAGAGATTATAAACTTCACAAAGCATATAACTAGATTCCAATAGGTTCGTGGTACTAACGTCTTCCAAAGTTCGTCTAAAATGATTTGATGGTCCCGTTCTATTAATGTCCCTCTAAGGGTTAAGTATTGCACTTTATTTTTCCTAATCATTTCATGACCATTCCACAACACTTCTTGCATCTTTTTATTTACGGTAATAATGTGTTGAACAATGTCTTCTTCTGGTTTCATTCTGTAATCTTGCACTTCTCTCATCATCTTATCAACTTTCTCCATTTGTGCTGAAGTTATTATCTCATCAGTCAATACCAAATATGTTGCCATTTCTAATAATATCTATAGCAGAAATATTTTCATTTTTTATCACTAATTAACAATTACTTTATGATAGTTTTACTAATATAAAAACTTTCAAATATATTAAAAAAATTTAAAACATAACATTTACAATAAACAAATAATTAATATAAACACAAAACTTACTAACAAATCAAAATAAACAAACAAAATAGCTTTAAAACAAAACTAAAAATAACAAAAATAATAATTAGGGTTTTTACTAACAATATTAATAATACTAACTAAATTATTGATAACTAACATATTAACTAAAATATTAATATACTAACAATATATTATTTAAGGGTTTTAACTAACATATTATTAATATACTAACAATATACTAACTAACACATTAACTAAAATATTAATATACTAACATAATAATATACTAACAATATATTATTTTAGGGTTTTATCTAACATATTAATATACTAACTAAAATATTATTTTAGTGTTTCTATTTCTATCTAACTAACAATAATAATAACTAACTAACTAACTAAAATAATAATTAAACTACTAATCCTAATAACTAACAATAGTTATAAACTAAACTAACAACAACAAATAATAAAATAAAAATCAATATATATATAAAATAATAATAACAACAAATCATCAACACAATAACAACAATATCATCCATTATTTTAAAAAAATTATACCTACTTCTTTTTTTTTTTCTTCTTTTTCTTTCTTTCTTCTTTCTCCTTTCTCTCTTTGTCTTTTCTTTTTCCGGCGCCGTCGTCTCCTCCTCCTTCTTCTTCTTCTTCTCTTCAACCTGAAACTCAAAATGGGGGGGGGGGGGAGGGGACCATTATAAGGTCCCCAACGGCATAAAATGCCAAAATGGCATAGAGGAGTCAGTTCATACCGATGCCGCCTCTGCCACTGGCACCTTTGGTGCCGCCTGTGACAGACCATTGGCAAGGTCATGTCAATTTTTTTCTCTCGTTTTCACTGTTTTTATTTTTTATTTTTTTGTAGCAGAATTCGATCAGAAGCCAGGGTGGTGCCGCCTCTGACATAGGCGTGACCACCCTGAATGTACCATTTTGGTACATAATAAAAATGCCATGCTATTTTGGATATATATATATATATATATTTGTAATATTTTAGTAAAAAACTCGAGTGGAGGAATATAGAGTTTCCTTCAAAGCCAAATTGTTGGAATCTTCGAGGAAGGTAACGTCTAAGGAGGAGGATTTCGTGCTTATATGGATCGTGATGTTGTTACAAGTAAAATTGATGGCTTACAGTCCATTCGTTTCTCCCAGAGCCCATGATTTAATTGAGAAAAGCATGGAAAAATTATAGTTATAAAGTTGCTGAGTAGCGTATTGAATTTAATGCTCTGCTTTGTGTAACATTTTTTACTCGAATCAAAATGATAACTTGGACAAAGGGAGTCGCAATTCAAGATTAATACACCGCTTAATTTTCTTTCTTAATCCTTAAATATTTCAAGACACCATTCAAAACATCATGATCACTAATCATTAACCACAAAATCTTTTAAGACATTATTATCACTTAAACACTGCTTGTTCTAAAGGCATTTCACTATTTACTTAAACACCTTCTTAAGTACATGTTACATTATTATCCGTAAATTGAAATTTACGTTTTACCATCTTACCTTATTTATGAGGTATCATTCATAAACTACTCATAAATATTTTCCACGCGATCATTTTCTACATACTACGTGTTAGAAACAACACGTTAAATTTCATGGAAGTTTAGTAAGTACTCACATGAATTTTAATCATTGCAGTATTTAGCACATGAAAATTAAAACTATATTAATAATATGTTTAAACTCAGACTGAACTCTTATTTAAAACGATTACAGAAGTAACTGTTATCCGACGTATTTGAACATCAATTCTGGAGTACCATTGACATTCCTATATCCATCTCGCCTCGCCATCCATAACTTTAAATGAGTTGTCGGGTCAGCAGGTGTTTCCTTAGCAGCTATGCCCATTCCCCTTAGTTCTTGCTGCTTCTTATTTTTTTTTTGTGCTAGTCCAGATTGCATCATTTCTTTCTTCTTAATCTGGTTTTGTTCGATCGGAGACACTTCAATATAGATCAATAAACAATGTACAAGGTATTGACCGAGGAGAGACTTGTTGTGGACACGTGTTTTAGAGTGTTGAGGAGGTGGCACCCATTTGTAATGGCTTGTGGCCTTTTCTGACACCTCGATTTGGTTGGAATTAACTTTGAGATCAGTATATGAAGTAAAAGCTCAACCTTTTTGGGTTCTCGGTGATCTTCATTAATCCAGCCCAGTCTGGAGTCTACCTCTACTATCGTGGCCCTCTTACCACCGCTTCATTGTTAAGATCGGAATTAGATGTGTTTAGATTGTTATTTGACTTCATTAACACCACGAATGCTATATTTTGCAATTTTATATTGTTACCGAACTCTCTTTGATATATCCCGGTATACTCGTTGGGAATGAATTATGAATAATTTCAACATAAATCAAATATAATCTGAACAAAACTTGTTTTCTCACAAGCTATTGATTATATCTACTAGACGATGACAATGGGGTTTTCTTGTTTTCTCTTTTGACAAGAAAATACAACACTATGATTTTGATACTCTCTTCAGAGCTTCACTGTTCCTAACTAAGCATAGACATAGCCGCAAGATAGAGCCATCAAAAGAAAAGCAGCTTCTTCTTCCTCTCTCAGTTTGCTCTTCAATTCCCGATTTCCCACCATATGCTGCACTCCCACCTCTCTTCCAAGGCTCTTCAACTTAATGCCGCTTTGCCTCACTTCAATTCCCCTTTTACTCTTTTCGCTTCTACTCTCTCTGTTCAATCCAAGGAGAGCCCTGTTTTTCTTTCTGTATCTGATCCCGCATGCATTGCAAAGAGACTTTACAGCAAAATTAAGCAAACAAAAACCCAAAAATCAGACACGGTTGAAACACTACACATAACTGCTACTAAAAAGATCATGAAAGGATGTTAATATAGAACAACTTTACCCTAGGGCCAGCTGGGCCACCTCTCCAAAGAGGTGTTCTTGTTGTGCTGCAATCCACGCATCTTTTGTTTCTCTCCTTGAATTCACTCTGCTGTAAAATATTCATGTTTCTGATGGACCGAAACTTGGTAAAGGAACAGGAGATAATCACCAACTTGCTGCTTCACAATGATGGGGATGATCAAAGTTGATGCTTAACAGCTTTTGATCAAGAGCCGCAATTTTTTTTTTTTTTTTTTGAGGTAAATAATGCTAGACAAGTGTTTGGTTTAAAGAACTTGAACAGAAGGATGGAATTGGAGGGTTTATGGCAAGGGGAGAAACAGAGCAGAAACAGGGTATTAGAAACAGAGAACTTGTAATTGCTTTTTTGAAAACTAGGTAGGTATATATACATGATACGAAAAGAAAGATGCCGCATTATTAGAGTAGCCATAGTTTCATATGGGATGTGTTATAAGGGGGACAATCAGAAACCCTAGTTCTAATATTAACTTACCAGAATACCCCTGGTGTCCTCAAAATTGAGTGGAATAACCTAATAAATTCCAGGAATAGTTGTTAGTGATAATATCATGATATTCTATTTTTCCCTTTATTGCTCTTCGGTCAAACCTTATACCCAAAAAAAAAAAAAAAGCCATGGGAAGTAACTTAAAAATGATGAATGAATCATTGGAGCTATTTTAATGCACACTTTCTGATAATAGGTTGGGAGATTCAAATATTCTTGAATTCTTGTAAGATAAATGTGACTTAAGATTCAAATATCATTGGGAGTTATTGAACAAGATTCAGTCCCAAATCAAACTTTAGCCTTTGGGGACGTGATTGAGTGAAGATCAATCAAATGATGAATGGGGATGTAGTAGAAAGCGGCTGCCAGAATCGTCTTGTTTGTTCGAAGACCGCAAATGAAAAGATAAACGATACCACAACCAACAAAACACGGCCCATATGTTCTGCCTCAGTCACCCGTTTGCTTGCATATGTTGTCTATAGCACCAGACAAAAAGGTGCATCCAGGGAGCACCATACAATACTAGTTGGATTGCAACCTTTCAACCCATTCTTTTGTACTTGTAAATTTGTAGTGAGTTTGGTTCCAAAACCATTAAATATATTACAAAATCAAGCTTCCCACCAACATATTTGAGGAAGAAACCGGTGGCATGGTAGTGCTACTGTTACTCTGCTCCCCACTAATGATTCCCCTATTAATTTAATCTCTTTACTTTCCATTTGTCTGTTTTATTATTATTATTATTTCACTTCCCAGGCATCTTAGTACTAAACTATCTGGGCCAGGAGTACGAGGGGACGGAAGAAAAATCAACTTGTATTGTTTGTCACTAGTTACTTCTCCTGGCATATTAGAATATGTTCACCTCGACCTCGAGGAAATTAAATCATCACAAAAAGTTGTTCTACTTTTACTTGTTTCTTTTACTGATGCTGTATAGAGTCCTGTATTATTAAATCAAGAATCTAGTTTTAAAGGTTGGAGATTTTTTTATATTTTCTTGGTAAATACAGTTAAACAACATGTCAAAATATAATATTTTACGACAATGTGGTGGTCAAAGATAATATTCTACTCATTATAATTATCTTCAGCTGAGCACTTTCCTTTATGCTAGCGCAAAGTTGGTTTAAAAACAAATGTGAAATCATTTCTCATTTCTAAATTGTACAAAACTAAAAGACTCATGTTTATGTTCATCCTGAAAGAAAAATATTGTAAATGAAACATTGATATTCGGTAAAATATTTAAATTCTATTATGAAAATTTTGAATTAATTAGAGTTGAGCTCAAACTATCAATCAGACCAAATTCGAGCACCATAATACTTAATTCAAATAACTTACAAATCTAATTAAGCTTTCTATTCTAATGTACTTTTATTTTATGAAATTACTTACTCTTTTTCCATCGTTATCTCAATCATGTCTCAAACTGAACTTGAGTTAACGAAGATCAAATTTTGAGTGAGGCTCAAACTCACTACTATTAAAATTCGGCTAATTACACCCTGGTTGTTAAGTGCCCCTTCAAATGGAATTGAAACCAGTAACATAGATCGTGGCCCAATTAAAATGTAAACCAGGTAATCCGGTAGCATTGATTCCAAATATGAACTATATTTAAAATGATTGGGTTCCCATACTATATTTGAAGGATTGGCATTTTGATCATACTGAAACACCCCATCACTACGTTTTCAATGCAATCATTTAGAAGAGATCAACCTCGTAGGCTCGGCCCACACCATTTACTTGGGTGTCCGTACAGCAAAAGGATCAGGAATTATGCCTGGTGACTGCAGGCAGTGCGTCTTCCATGCAAGGAATACACCTAAATGACAGGCGTCTTTCTGTGTACTCGCATTAAGCGTGGTTGGGGATCGTATAATGAAGGGGGCATGTCAGGATAAATGCATCAAATTACGTATTTCGGGAATAAATCAAATTATATTTAGGACCACAACCAGACATTGTTTAGCAGACACTCTATAACCCCAACACATCCTTCACGTTTTTGACAATAATACACTACCGGAAAAGAAATTTTTTTCCTGATAGCTGTATATTTCTTAACAGAAAGACCAAATAAATGATGTCCAAACTATAACTAAAATCAAATAGAAAGTAGAAGGGAAAAAAAAAAAGGACCTTTTAATAAAGGAAGCAAATACATCCTTTCAACACAAGGGGAAAAACCAGAAGTCTGAATACTGGGCTGCATCTCTCCCCCTTTGCATGTGAGAATTAGGATGCTGAAAAAGAATTGCTATCGCATGGCAAAATTTTGAAGTATTTTGTATGGCTTCCAGACTCTTTACCGTATCGTACACCCTGTCTTTATTTGACGACTTCTTTAGAACATGCTGTGGCATGACATCGAATATATGTGAACTCCATAAAAAAGAAAACAAGAAAATACCGACCTTTCAGCTCCATTCCACCCCACCAAGTGTTCTGCAAATTCCAAAACAAGAAAATACCAAATTATTGGTATCTGAATTTGCCGTCAATCGGGATTGCTTATAGCAGAAGAGCATCTGACAGCACGAAATGATTCAATCTAGGTTTGTTACAAGGAAAGCCCATTTTACTAGAATAGATCAGACAAATAGTGTTGTCATGATATAATCCATATTCACTTCATATATATGGCCATTACATCCTAGTTTCCAGTTACATGAACAAAATATTTGCAAATGAGAGAGGAGAGAGAGGCAGAGAGCAACTCCAGACCTAAAGAGCAATCAATACTGCAATTTAAAGGATCATTTTTCCTAACAGACTCAGTTACCGTCCTTGCAAAAGGTAATCAGATATTTAACTGCATACCTTCAACTGAAATTGAATCCACCAGAAGGAACAGGAAGTTGATTGCCACCAAACTGGAACCCAGGTTGCGAAGCATCACCAGTGGGTAATGCTTCATCCTCATCTTCTACCCAATATGTTTCAAGAATCTTCACTGCCTTCTCATAGATTTCATTGTTGTCATGACTTTGGAGGTTTTCAATCTTCTCCAATCCCTCAGCATCATCAATTAACTGAGCATAGAGATTGACATCTCCAGTATGACCCAGATTTTTCTCAGCTTCACCAACCTTCAGAATGTTTTCAAGACCTTCTAAACAAACAGTGACAATTCTTGGGTCGGGACAGTTTAGAAGATCAGACAATGGCTTAATGCAACCTTGGCTTACCAAAAACCTGGCAAACAAAATAGAATTCCATTGTTTAAGGCAAATTGTACCCGAGAAGAACCCAGAGGATAGTTATCGCAAAGAAAATATACTTTATTTGTTCATGGTTGCCACCAGACGTAGCATTTGAAATTGCCCAAGCAGCTTCTTTCTTGATCTCAAACTCAGCATTTTGAAGTAGATGGACTAGAGGAGCAATAATGCCAGCTTCAATTACAGCCTGCAAAGATTTCAAATTTATGCCCTTAACTGAAATTCATTCAAACTGGATGAGAAAGTTGAAATTAAAACTAATAATATTTCCTGTCAAAATTTTGCAGTGGACCATCAAACTATAGTTTTTTCCTACACTAGTACCATGTAAATTTTCTTACCTGTATCTGATCTACATTTCCAGCAGTGATATTTGAAATGGTCCAGCAAGCTTCCTTCTTGATACTCTTCTTGTAGGTATTCGTCAGCAGGTTCAAAAGGCATGGAAGGGCTTGGTGGCCTATAATACACTGGAAAGGAGAACATGAAGCATCATCAGTGTACCGAAGGAAGAGGCAACCTAAGGCGGTGACATGAATACAAACATTGCAATCCAAGAATCAAGTCTAATAACTCATGACGTGAACTATGATCAAATCATCATCCTGACATTGACCCTTCTGTCTCAAGGAAGGACACATTATGATTTACCTCAGAATATGCGAATTAACCATGAAAACAATATGCTAGAATCATTAGTCATATTTCAACCAAGAAGCCAAAGTCAAAGTATGCTTCAATAAGTTATAAATTTTATTTCAACATCTACAACCATTACCAACATCGAAATCTTCTTGCTTTCTGAATCCTTATAGAAGGAAGGTGAAGTTTAATGAAGGTGAAGTTTAATGTATTCTTAGGAAATTTCTATATGCATGTCAAACGTGAATCGAAAACAGCGTAAAAGCATGCCAATTTTGAGAATTACACTAAATAGTCATTTTCACTAAAAAAAATGCAAAACCTTCAGATATTCATTGATGTGGTCAAACGAGATTCACATTTGTGAAGAAACAACTCCGAAATCAGAGAGCTGTGGCAAGTTGTAATATAGTGTATCATATGCTCTAGACGTAAGTTAAAAGAAAATCTTGGTAGCCGAACTGAGTAACGCATCTGCAATGATATGTTACACATGGCCTATTTAATCCTAAATTCCTAATAAAAAATGCTCAGCACTGCTCCAGCATGGTTTAAGCACAAAGAAATATTAGGATGAGTCCGAATCCATTATATCAAGTTAAAGAAATTCACATAACATTAAAGAATTAATGTCAAGAAATATTCCATACTTGAGTCTGCATATCATCCCCTGTAACAATATTTCCAACTGTGCGAAGAGCAGGAATGAGGACTGTTGGGGATGGGTGCCTAGCAAAAAGAGTGGGAAACAAGTGAGGAAACATTCAAAACATCCAGGATTCAGAAGCATAAGAGAAAACAAACATCGAAATCAATTTGAAAACAGGAAAGACATCAATCTTACATCAAGAGCTCAACCAGTCGGGGGCAGACTCCTGCCTCAATAACAGCTTGAATTTTGTCATTAGTACCATCTGAGAGATATGACAGAGCCCAACATGCATCTGTAAGGACTTCCTCATCATTTGAATGGATAAGACGCTCAAGAGCTGGCAAAGCTGGCTTTGTCTGCTTAATAAATTTCAAACGCACCAAGTATTAGCAGAAGATATCAGCATGAGGTTACCAATTAACAACTACAATCTTTCATATTACAAGAAAGTTCAACCTGCTCAAATGAAGGCTGTGGCTTGCCCCTGCAAAAGTTTGACAAAGTCCAGGTAGCATTTCGCAACATGGAGAGCTTTGCATGCTCGTTGAATTGTGCCAAGAGTGGCACCAATGCCCCATGGCCAAGGACCAGGTCACGGCATTTAGGTGAGTCTCCAGCAACATTTCCTAGTGCCCAAACAGCCTAAAAACCCAAAAAATTTTGACTTATGAGAATTGCAGATTATTCAGCAATAGAAGATAACTTGCAGACAGCAATATTTACCTGTTCGCGAACATCATCAGTGGGAGAACCTAAGAGCTTAACAAATACAGGGACAGCTCCATGATCAATTACGACCCTGGTGTTATCTGATGTCCCTGAAGCAATATTTGTAAGAGCCCAAGCTGCCTCAAACTACAAGAAAAGAAGATTTTGGGTTAAGGATTAAACAATCAAAACAACAAGAAATAATTGGGCAAAATCCTAATAACTTCAAAATAAAAAATCAAACCTGAAGCTGTGGGAAGTCATCTCTATTAAGGAACTCCACAAACCGAGGAACAACACCTGATTGTACAACTTCATTGATTGGAGGACTACGTTCTGCACAAAAAATATGAGTGAGAAATAACTTCAATCTTGTAGAATTTAAAAGGAATTGCGAAAAGCAATATATATATATATATATATATATATATATGATCGACCTATTGATAGCAGCTTTCGAAATTGGGTGGTTGCCTCAAGCTGCATATTTCTGTCATCTGACCAAACACCCGCAACCATAGCCGGAAGACTTTCTAACTGCAATTAGATTATAAACACGTCAAAATCATGTCTAGTAAAAAATAAGTCTATGCGTTTCTTCACCGAGGTTTACTACAATCAATAAGTTAAACAAGCATTTCACTTCATTTAATTAGTACAACATGAGCCGCATCCTATTCAGAGAAATACAACACAATTAACAGTCGAAAATATCACCCAATCGAAATAAAGCAGCTGTCAATTAGCTCAATATAGAAATTCATATACGAGAACAAGTTAACCCTAGATAATATTCATGAATCGACGGATCAAATAGATTCATCAGTAGCATCTACCTTTTTCTCGGAACCAGCGGTTGAAGAGAGCAGTTGCTGTTGCTGCGGTTGCTGCTGTTGAGAGATAAGTCCTTCGCGGCGTTTTTAAGAAGGTTCTCTTCTCTCTTGTTTTTCGGATCTCGACCATGTTGTCTTCTCTCCTCCGGCGACCTTCCTCCGCATCAACCGCCACCTTGTATCGGTTCCTTCGAACCTCAGTCCTGGCGCTCGGTCTGAGAGACATCTTCGCTTCTTCTTTTCAATCTGATCGAATCGCCGATTAATTTGTAGGTGAAATGATCGATGGGTTGTTTGAGGAATGACAGAGGGGAAGAGAGTGACGCGGTTTTTGGAAGATTGAGAGATGGACAAAAAATGAAAAAGAAGAGGGTTTTTGGAGCCTTATTCGAATGGATCGGGAGAGGAGGGGCCAGGCGAGGGTTAGGCGAGTGGTAGTGTTTATAGGGGACTTCTTTTCTTTTTCTATCTTTTTCGAAATTATTTACTATTTCTGTTGCGGAATTCAGCCTTTGATATGGTGTTAATAACAATGCTGCCACTGATTTTGAATTTGAAATCGAGGAACCCTAACGTACCTATGCCGTTATGGATTCCAGCTCACGGTATATTTTAATATTTTTTTGGGGGGTCGAGAAAAAGGAAATAAATGATAAAGAGGAAATTAGAAATAATTGAGACTTTTTTTTTCTTTCATATTAATATAGTATCCATGGATGGTTTATTTTTCAAACATTTTGGTAAAATAATTTTAAAATACCAATATATCTTAATGTTGCACTCTATATTTTTTAAATACCACTACTAAAATTTGTAATTAGTCAACATGGTTTTTCTTCTTCTTATTTTAACTAAAAAAGTGTACTCTGCAAATAAAGTAGATACTTCGAATAATAATGCATAAGATTCTTTTTAAACAAAAATTTAAAAGGTAGTTTTAATTTTGAAGTAATTGAATTTTATTTGTATATATGCTATACAGATGAGAGTAGATGAGCCGACAAAATAATTGTCTACCCACTAAACTTAAACCCGACAACCGTAGGAAATAAATATGAGGAATGAAAATAAAAGGAAAATGGAAATTATTATATAACTCAATAAGTGAATGTTTTTGGAAATAATAATAATAATAAGATATAATATTTTTATCTTTTAACTTTACAACAAAAATCATTTTAACCCTTACGTGTATTTTTTGTTTATTTATTAATTTTAAATTTATATTTTTTCAAATAATCCCAAAATAAATAAAAATTAATAATATATTTTTAAATTTATTGCATGACATACACATAAATTGTTAGTTCAGCATTTATTTAATTTTTTAAATTATAAAAATATATTTTAAAAATTAAAATTATTAAAATATTTTAAAATGTAAATATTATTAAAAATTAATTAAATATTAACCTGTCATACATGTGGTAATCTATATATATAAAGTTAAAATGATTTTTTTAAGTTGGAGAGGAAGCTCAAAAATAAAAAGATTAAATAGCCTTTACCAGTATCAATTATTTAAAAAAAGAAAAACATGCCAGTTAGCCTGTAGTGACCAAAAATATCCGCATGATGTAGTTTTAAAGGCAAAACGACACCGTGTCACTGAAACAAATGTTCGTTTTTTCCTTGTAATTGAAAAAAAAAAATGGCAAGGAAAGTTAGAAGCAGCGAGTCAGTTTTGCTGGGTTTTTTTTTTTTAAGACATGATCAATTAATGACAGTATTCATATATCCATTATCTTTGTGTTTGCAAGTTGAAACTGTGCGATAATAAAAGTCTCCATATTAATATCACAAAGTAACTAATGCAACTACGGGACCAACACCAAATGTTCTATAAGGGGGTTTGTATTTTATAACCAGTTTTATAGTGTTATTAGTGATTAATAATCAACTCAAATACTTTTTCAATTCTATATTTATATCTACGTGATATATATATATATATATTTATATATATATATATATTCATACAATATTAGATGTGAGAATAAAATTACACAATTCAAATTAGTGTCAAATTAATATTTAATAAGAATTTTAATTATCGTTTCATATAAGTAAAATATATATTAAAGTTATAATTTATAATTATCATAGGTGGTTTTGAATTATATTTATGTTGAACAAAATATGAGAACAAATAACAAGGGAAGAAGGTGGAAAGAGATTCTTTGATTAATGAAGTAATAAAATGTTATTGGCCAAAAATTTATAGGTATAACATAGAGTAGAGATGCTCTTCCCAACCATTAGTTTTTCAGATGGGTCTAAAATAACAAAGTTTCTCAAACTTAGAAGCTTCAAGTTGATGGGTACTAGGTGTACAACTTTAAGCTATCAGACCCATCCTACCCAATACCACCTGCTTCATTCCTCCCCTTCTATCTTCTTGTCCCCTTTTAAGTTTCAAGGAGAAATCAAATAATCCTAATATTGGTCGGCATAGAATTGTTTTTATTAAAATAGTTAAATATAAAATTGGTACTCAAATATTTTCACTTCTCTCAGACAAATGTGGCAGCGCTGGTCACTCACAAGTCGCCACATGGCGTCCTCTGGCCCTCTTTTTCTTTTTCTTTTTATTTCTCATCTTTCTCTTTTTATTTTTCTTTTTCTTTTTCCTACCCTAATTGTCGTGCTTCTACAGCGCTGGCCACCGTCTGGCTTTCTTTCGTCTGCTTTTGTCTGCTAATACGAGCGCAAGGCAGCAAGCACCACCATCGTTTTCAAAGCCTCTCTTATATCAGTAAGGCAGCAAGGCACCACCGTCGTTTTGCAGCAAGGCAATTGCAAATTTTCAAGGTATGGTGACTCTCTCATATCAGTAACTTCAGTTAATGTAAAAGCTTCTTATTAATAGAGATTCTTTGGTGGTCGACTCTCTTTTTCTTCTTCATTTTCAAAACCTCAACATTGAAAATCATCACTCCAGATGATTTCATTAAAGACGACGGTGAAACACTTGAATCCGAAAATGGTACCTTTGAAATGGGTATTTTCAGCCCAGAGAATTCGAACAATCGACACGTCGGAATATGGTATAAATTTTCAAGCACCACCGTCATTCGGGTCACTAACAGGGAAGCTCCGATTTCAGATTATAATGGAGTTTTAAGGTTTGAGAACAATGGAATCCCCACACTTTTCAATGAAACCAATGGCGTCGTTTGGTATACTAACCCAAACACATCAAGAAATCCCCACGAACTTGTTTTACAGCTTTTCGATTCAGGAAATCTCGTAGTGAAAGAGAAAAGCGATGATGATTCAAAGAATTTTTTCTGGGAAAGTTTTGATTTTCCTTGTGATAATATTTTGCTCGGGATGAAGATTGGGATAAACTTAATCACTGGTTTCGAGTACTATATATCGTCATGGAAATCATCAGGTGCAAATTTACTACTTTTTGCTACCTTGCTCTCGTATTAGTAGACAAAAGCAGACGGACGAAGGTCGAACGGCGGTTGTCGTTGGTCAGAGAGCTCATCGAACGAGACTGGACGGTGGCCAGCAGTGTAGAAGCACGACGGCTAGGGTAGGAAAAAGAAAATGAGGGAAAATGAGAAAAAAAAAAGAAAAGATAAAAAGGGCCAAAGAAGATGCCACATGGCGGAGCATGAGTGGCCAGTATTGCCACGTCAATAAAAAAGTCATGGCGATAGACTTGTCCTAATATAGTGGACGGAAAAAAAATTTAGGTGCTAATCTGAAACAAAAAAAAAAATTTCAAAAGTACCAATATAGGAGAATTGAACAAGTTTGGGGTTTTTTTATTGAAATAATACTAAAAAAAAAAAAAACCAAAATGGGATGCGTTTTGAATTATGTATCGAAATGGTACATCCAGGGTGGTCACGCCACTTTTATAGGCGGCACTACTCTGGTGTCAGGCCTCTCCTGCAGCAAAAGAAAAAAATAATTGTTAGAAACAGTAAAAAGCAGAGGTTGTAGTAAAAGAAAAAATAGTCAGAAACAGTGAAAAACAGTAAAAGTGCTGATAGTAGGCTGGTCAATGGCCTGCCACAGGCGACACTAAAGGTGGCATTGCCAGATGCGGCAGCGATGGTGCCAGTGGCAGAGGTGGCACTAGTGGCACATGGCATTTCCTGCATGTCGTTTTGGCATATTCCGCCTCATGGGGACCTTAAAATGGTCCCTCCCCCATGAAATTTGAAGGAAGAAGCGAAGCGAAGAAGCGAGAAAAAGAAGAAGAAGAAGAAGAAGAAGGTGGTGGCAACAGGAGAAAGAAGAAAGAAAGATCACGGAAAAAAATAATAGGAAAATTAGGTATATTTTTTAAAATAATGTTTGTGTGTTCTTGTTCTTGATTTTTGTTGTTAATAATTAATTTTTTGTATATTAATTTTTATTTTATTACTTATTTGTTGTTAGTTAGTTTAGTTTAGTTTATAACTATTGTTACTTAGTTAGGATTAGTAGGTTAATTAGTAATTTAGTTAGTTAGTAAGTTAGTTATATTATTATTGGTAAGTAGTTAGAAACTCTAATTTTTTTTTTTTGTTAGTTAGTATATTGTTAGTGTATATATTAATATGTTAGTAGTTTTAACCCTAACATTATTTTAGTTAGTATATTGCTAGTTAGTTAAACCTTAATAATTAATTTAGTTAGTATATAAAATTGTTATTATTATTGTTAGTGTAATATTATTGTTAGTAAAAATGGTAAATGTTATTTTATTTAGTATTATATTATTATTGTTAGTAAAAATATTATAATTATTGTTAGTATAAAAAATATTAAAATAATACATGAAACATTATGTATTAAAATAATATAAAATAATAAAATACTGAAAATAGTATATTTTTGAAAGTAATAGAATTTGAGAAAAATATGAATAAATGGTCAAAATAAGTGGTTTTTACTAAATTGATATATAAAAACAGTAAAATAATACATTTGAAACATTATGTACTAAAAGAAATAATATAAAATAATAAAATATGAAAATAATATTTTATTGAAAGTAATAGAATTTGAATACTTAAAAATACGAACGAACATAGTGCCAAAATAAGTGGTTTTACTAAATTTATATAAAATAAATAAGAATATAATATATTTGAATCATTATGTACTAAAATAATATAAAATAACACAAACAAAGGCTCGTAATATATAATAATTATGTACTAAATAATTATTTGTTAATCACCAGGGGCATAGCTAGGGGGTTAGCATGGGCCTCGGCCTCCCTAAAATGTAAAATTACAATTTTGGCCCTTAGAATTTTTTAAAAATTTTAAATTAGTAAAGGTTAAATTGCACTTTGGCCCCCCCTAAAATTATAAAAATTATATTTAATCCATTACAAATTATAAAAATATAAACTATAAAAATTAAAATTTTATCCGCCCCTAAAAATTCTTACGGCTTCACATTTAATCATTGATTCTATTAGAAAAGGTATACGATATCGTAATATTGTTATTAAGAAATCCTAAATATTATTATTATTACTATTACTTTAGCTATGTTAATATAATATTATTATTAAGAAACCCTAAATATTATTATTAGTTATTATCATTGTTAGTAAAAATCCTATTTATTATTTTAGTTAATATTATTATGTTTGTATAAATAATAAAAAATTATATTTATTATCGTCGTTTACATGATATTTTTGTTATATTATTAGTATTGGCATGTTATTTTTATTAATTTAATATAAATTTATTGTTTTTATGTCGGTAAAAAATTTATTTGAGACGAAAATGACTTCATTGATTAGAAAAGTTCCTCACATATTTGACGCTGCTAATAATATGGTAATGTATTGTTATTTATTAATCGCGGGTTATATTAACAAAATAGCTACATAATAAATTATGTTATTAATCATATCTAATTTTTTTATGATTTAACACTGTCAGGACTCGTATCGTGTATTAAGGGGCTGGGTGAATGGCTTAAGAAATCCCTCGGATGAACGATTGATGCCGTATATAGAGCAAGTTGGATTCGAGTCAGCAACACTGATCCGAACGTTTGACTTGCCGTATGATTTAATATCCGTACTAGTCGAGCATTGGCGCCTGGAGACCCACACTTTTCATTTCCCGTGTGGAGAGTGCACAGTCACTCTAGAGGATGTTGCAGTGCAGCTTGGGCTCCCAATTGACGGAGTCCGTTCACGAGCGTCAGTCTGACGGTGACCCATTTACACTTTGTCAGAGCCTACTAGGAGACTCGTACGGTGATGATGAAGAAAATTTTACGGACTTGAAATTTACATGGCTGAGAGCGAGGTATGAATAGTTATCAACTGATACCACTGAAGCCGAGTTGATGTGCGCTACTCGAGCGTACATTATGCACATCATAGGGGGTGTACTGATGCCCGGTGTAAACAATAATAGGGTTCATATTCAATACCTACCCCTATTGGCTGATTTGAGCAATGTCCGCTCGTATAGTTGGGGCTCCGCAGTTCTTGCGTTGTTGTACCGTGAGCTTTGTCGAACGACAAAGCCAGCGGCCGTAGAAATAGGCGGATGGCTTATACTATTGCAGTCCTGGGCTCTGTATCGGATGTCATTCTTGGCATCAGTTACACACCAACCATACGTATATTCTCTAGTAAACAGGTGATAAAATATAACTTTTTATTAATTGAAAATTTCTTTATATTGATACTATTTGACTTGAAATTTATTTTTGTAGGTGGAGCATTTATCCGGGTATCGGGAGGTCGTACACTGTCCTGGTATACCGGCTTATGATTGAACAACATGCCGGGGAAGGGGTAAGCGATTCCAATATTGGTTACGTGGTGGTTTGTATATCTTACGCACACCGTGTTTAATTTTAACAATGTTATTAATCGTGTAGTTTATATAGATGCCATACCGTAGACCGAAAATTACAGCTGTTATCCCCCGTCCACCTATATTCACTCGTATATGTCATGCACAAATGCACCAATTATCAGTTTCAATATAGTCGAGTGGTATCACAGGGATCGAGTGTTGCGCCAATTTGGTTGCGTCTAATATATCTCGGATCCACCAGGTGGGAGTGGTTCATTGCATAAATAAGAGAGGGAAATCAGGCTTGGATTGGGGGGTTAGGCATCAGGGATTTATTGCGGTGTGGAATGATCGCATGTCCCGAATACCCCAGATGGATATGGCTTCCGGTTTTCAACCTCCATTAGAGTACATACAATGGTACTCTAGTATGGGAAGCCATATATACTCGGAGGGCAGTCGACTGTAATCCCCCCACACATGCAGCGACATGGGGCATACGAGCCAGTGGCAATTATAGAGGCCGAGGCAACTGCAGATCCTGATCCCGAGCCGGAGCCCGAGCAATCACATTCACATTTGGATGCACATTCGTATCATCCAGATGTGCCGGGCAATTACTACTTCCCGGACTCGTCAGGAGGTGGATACCAGTACGGGTTTGATATATTTGGATCGTACACACCACAGTACAGCACTCTCGGCTTGTATCTACTACAGGACATCAGGCCTCCTGGGTCGTATCCACGGCATCGAGGCACTCCTTCTGGCTCGAGTTCATCTATGCCCTTCGAGCCACATGATTTTACGGACATGTTTAGCACATCCCCACCTGGACTCCCACTTGGACCCCCACCGGAGCCTGAAGAGGATGTTAGTCGTCGCGGGCACCCACGACGTGAACGTCGACCACCGCAGAAGTATACACCTAGGACCACAACATCAAACTATCATTTTTAGGTGTTTCTTGTGGTTTTGATTTTTCTCTATTTTGTATTTGTAAATATTACAATGTTTGTACTTTATTTGTATAAAATTAATTTGATTATTTGGAGATTTAAAATTTCGTAACAAGATTTGACCATGCGATGGAATATTTAAGTTTGATTTTTGGTCATGTATATGGTTGCTATGATTAGTTAATATTGCGGTAAAGGTTTTAATATATATATATATATATATATATATATGTATGGTACGTTTGGATTTGGTATTTAAGTGAGTTCGGTTAGGTCTTTTAAAATGAACTATGTGTATAGGTTATATTGATTAGGTTTTGAATTAGCAATGTATGTTATATTAATTGTCCGATTGTAGATTAACTTAGTTTGTGGTAAGAATGAAATTTATTTTGCATACAAATCCATATTCATATAAATCCATACATGTAATTTATTTTGCATTTCAGTCCCTAAATTTTTTTTTTACAATTAAGCCATAATTAATCAAAATCACCAAAAATCTGAATACAAAACATGTTAATCTGAATTAGCTCAATTCCCAGTCGCTCGTGACGATTGTCCAACATGATAGTTTCGCTGCGGGCATTTACTTCGATTATGACCACCTAACCTGCATACTCCACAGTGCTTACCGTCAGATTTCTCCCTAATGTCCATTTCATTATAGATTCTGGATGATTGCGGATGACCTCTCGGATTCCTGCGTAGCGCTCTGTCTGGGACAAGCTCGAAAGTCGTCTAAGGCACCTCCCATGTAGACAGGTCGGTAGGACAGGAAACTCATTTTCCCAGACACGCAACGTACGCTCGAGTGTGTACACATCATCGACAAAATGTTCAAAATTAAGGTTCGCTTTAGCACACGCTGCCATGACATGTGAACACGGATAATAAAGTGTTTGGAACCTCCTGCATTCGCACTGTCTGTTCCGAAGATCGGCTCCATAAGACCTAGGTGGCAAATCAGGTCGACGACCGATAGACTCCGTAACTCGAAAAGTTTCCATTCATCGTGAATATATTTCTACAGTCATCGACCTCGCAATCCGACGGTTTGCAATCAATGCATCCATGACATCTTCCATAAACACGTGTTCTGTATCCATCTAGTTGACTTGTTGTTCACCCATTCTTAGCATCAAGGTTGCCAACCTGTAAAATGTAGCTGAGAAGACAGATGAAATCGGAAGATGTTGTGTTTTCAACAACACAGTGTTGACTCCCTCCACCAAGTTTGTGGTCATTTGACCATAACGAAAACCCTCGTCAAAACTTTGAGCCCATTGCCACGGCTCCATTGTACCCAACCACTCTCGAAAAGATTTATTTTTTGACCTTCCATGTCACTCTCAAGTCGAGTCATTATTTGGCAAAAAATATATGGATCTAACTCGTGCACTGTACATGTTTTAATAGAAGATAAGTTACAGTAATTGGATAACACAAAAACATTAAACTTATATTGAAAATATAAGGTTATCCTTTACCCATTTTCACCACTTCTCTCTTCCAGTTTGCATTCTTATAATCTCGAAAAAAGTTAGCTGCAATGTGACGGATGCAGTAAATAGATCTCCATGGCACACCGGAACGCCTAATTGCGGCAATTAATCCTTTCCCTCTATCGAAGATGATGCAAATATTATCATTGCTAATAACATACCTCCACATGTTGGTAAGGAAGAATTTCCAAGATTCCATATTCTCCTTATCTACTATTGCAAACACGATTGGGAGCACGTTCCTATTGCCGTCTTGAGCAACCGTAATAAGTAAAATCTGTGTAAATTTTTCGTATAGCCATGTCTCATCCACCTACACAATTGGCTTGCGGTGTGGAAATGCCCGCATACATAGATCAAACGTCCAGAACATCCAATAAAATTTTTTTCCCCGGCTGTAATTGGTCATCTGGGCCGTAAAAAAGTCGTGTTTGTAACTCAATCACAGCTTTCGGTACGTACTCCTGCATAGAAGCTATCCATCCTTGTAGCTCGTTATACGATGAATCGTAATCCCCATACAATTGTTCTATTGCCATCTGTTTAGCTATCCATGCCTTTCGATATGATATTCGATACTAGAATTGTGCTTGTATTTTAGCAATCAGTACCGAAACTTTAATAGTCGGCATGTCCTCCACCATTGGCATGATACACATATAGATAGTTTTGGAATCAAGTTTTCGATAATCTTCTGTCATACGTGTCGATCTGCATGTTTGAGGCCCAACCAATTTTCTTATCTCCCACATCTGCGAATTTTGAATGAATGCAGCTCGTACCCGCTAATTACAACCTTCCGCTGCCTTCCAACACTCTCCAATATATACCGTCGGTTTAGACGCTGCGACTTTGTAATCCATTAACATATCCATGCTATACCGTTTAATAGCAGATAAGCACTCTTCTTTACTTCTGAATCTCTGGCCTACGAATCACTCCTCATGATTGAAATTTACGGCCAGCCGGTGAGTAGGATATATTTCAGGGTACTCCGGAAACTCAGCTACACGCGCTGCGTCGGGGTCTATGAGCGACATGTGTGGCCCAAGATTATTGTGTATCATAATACATCGCATCTGGTTCCCAACAGAAGACGCACTAATGTTTCCATCGTCATTGACGTCTTCATCGTCAATATCATCAGGTATATCCTCCATATCGGGATCACTGTCAATATCGAGCTCTTCCTCACAATGATCACTACTATCGTGTCCATTATCACCAACAACATCAATATCGGGTGTAATATTAAGATCGATATCGATCCCATGTATAGTCGATTCGGCATCAACATACGATATTGGAGGCACCATGCACGGTTCTTGAGCTCCATGTTCTTCACCATATGCATTGATGTCTTCATTTTGCTCAATACCGGCTAAGTCAGCAAATAAATGAATCGGTGCATTTTTTATACTCCCATTCCCACAGTAAAGAGCGATAATTGTCTCCACGTCTTCGTCGTCTACAAGTTTCATATCTGTGAATTTGATCGGATCTACTAAAACTAGAAACTTGTAGAAAATTCTCGAAATCGTTCTCCCACAACGTCTAACAATTTTTGCGTTAATCTTTCCCTTCATATCATCCAACGAGACATTTCTATTAAATCTCATTGCTATTTGTTGCCGACATTCAAATATGCATCCAACGGTTGTTGTCAAGATGATTCCATCGAAATAAACGCATACGAAAAACTGATCATCCATCTTCAATGTTCAATCTGTTAAAAAATAAACAAAATTTCTCAAAAAAAATTTAAAACATAACCTTCACAATAAAAAATTAATTAATATAAACACATAACTTACTAACAAATCAAAATAAACAAACAAAATAGCTTTAAAACAAAACTAAAAAATTAAAAAATAACAAAAATAATAATTAGGTTTTTACTATACTAACAATATTAATAATACTAACTAAAATATTCACTTTTTAGAGTAATATACTAACGTATTAATATACTAACTAACAATATATTATTTTAGGGTTTTAACTAACATGTTAATATACTAACAATATACTAACTAACATATTAATATACTAACACATTAATGTACATACTAACTAACAATATATTATTTTAGGGTTCTTAAGGTTTTTAACTAACATAATGTACTAACAATATACTAACTAACATATTAATATACATACTAACTAACAATATATTATTTTAGGGTTTTAACTAACATAGTAATATACTAACAATTTACTAACTAACATATTAACTAACATATTAATATACTAACTAACAAAATATAACTAACTAACTAACTAAAATACTAATTAACCTACTAATCCTAACTAACTAACAATAGCTATAAACTAAACTAACTAACTAACAATAGCTATAAACTAAACTAAACAAAACTAAACACAAGCATTGTTTAAAAAAAAATTATACCTAATTTTTTTTTCTTCCCTCTAATCTTTCTTTCTTCCTTCTTTCTTCTTTCTCTTTCTTTTTCCGGCGCCACCATCTTCTTCTTCTTCTTCTTTTGCTTATTCTGCTTCTGCTTCTTCCTTCACATTTTAGGGGGGGAGGGATTATAATGGCCATCTGCCACTGGAGCCGCCTCTGCCACTGGCACCATCGGTGCCGCCTCTGGCAATGGCACCTTTGGTGTTGCCTGTGGTAGGTCATTGACCAGCCTTCTGTCAGCACTTTCACTGTTTTTCACTATTTTCCACTGTTTCTAACTGTTTTTTTCTTTTGCTGCAGGACTCTGCTTTTCACTGTTTCTAACGGTTGTTTTTTCTTTTGCTGCAGGAGAGGCCTGACACCAGGGTGGTGCCGCCTATGGGAGTGGCATGACCACCCTGGATGTACCATTTCGGTACATAATCCAGAACACATCCCATTTTGGTTATTTTTATTTTTTGGGGTATTATTTCAGTAAAAACCCCACAAGTTTGGGCACCAATTTTATATTTAACCCTTATTGAAATTAGAATTCCGTCCATCAATTTTAGTGACGAATAACTTTCGTTAATTAAAAAATTACTTTTATTTACTAAAAATTATCCTTTTATTTTAAGGATTTCAAATTTGTCTATGAATTATGGTATAATGTACAATTTTATATGTGAACTTTGAAAGTGTAAAGTCTACTCTTGTGGCACGTTTTTTATACAGATGAGTGCGGAACAGGATCATAAGTTTGTCCAAGTCACGAATTTGTCGTAGGGCTCTAGATATTCGAAAAGAAACTTGGATTTTGACACAACCTGAAATGCAAACAAATCCGAGTCAGATAAAAGAAATTCAAAAAAATAATTAAAATAAATAACTAAGATAAATAAAATAGGATAATAAGTCAAAGATTAAAACAATAAATAAAAAAGTAAAGAAGATAGATAGAAAAGATGGAACGTACCGTATAGAAGTCCTAAGTAACCTTGGAAATAATAAGAATTCACAACCACCTTCAGGTGATTCTAATTCCCCTTCCAAGAAAGAAAACTTGGCAAGAAAAAGTTTAAAGATGATCTCCATAATCTCAAAAGATTGTTAAAACTTTTCTAAAAAGAAAACTCAAAGAGAATTTATTTATTCAAAAGAGAAGTTGAATAATAATCAATTCCCTTCGGTGTACAATACAAAGGCCTTTATATAGGCTAGCTATATAAATCTAAATAGAACTCTTAAATATAATAGAACTCTAATCAACCTAAATAAGTAGTTTTAAACTAAATGTTGACATAAAACTTCTAAATAACTTAAAATACTTTATAATTATAAAAATTTAAAATAAAAAATAATAAAATAATAAGAGCTGATAAATACATATTGGGCTCATATATAATAAAAATTAAGCCTAAAAATCGAACTCTATATGATTTAAACTCGAAATAAATGCCCAGAACTCATAATTTTCGTAATAATTTCGTCTAGAAATTCTGCTCGCGTAGTTTTTACTAAAACAATCATAATTTGAGTTCTCAAACTCGAAATCAAGTGATTCAAAGTGTGTTTCGAAGCTAAGAGATAAATCTTAAAACTCTATGAAGACATGTTAATCCAAAATTCCTGGATCCTATCCAAAAATTTGTCTCAAGTTGACTAATCTTTTTAGCTTAAAAATTGATAGCTTGGTTTAATTGACTTTAATATATTTCACTCATTTCGTGTATGTATCATTCCTCGTTTCCTTGAAATGATTCATCCTCACATACTAGCTTTGATCAAATCTTGGTTTGATTTGCTTGACCTTTGACCTTGTTGTTGGGCCTTGAGGTAATGTAAGCCGCTCATATCCATGGGCCTGAAATTGGGCCTTGAGAATAGTATCAGTTTTTTTTCGTTTGTCTGGTCATGTGGCATGTCTTTGGATCTTTTTCTTGTTCTTTTTCTTTAGTTGCTGGAGTTTTGATTTGAGATTTGTTTCAATTTGTCTAGTATTAATCTGTTCAAGGTGTTGGATCTGATCTTGAAGCCAATGGAGAAAGGAATGATGTATCTGTAAATTGACAATGGAGAAATGTAACGATCCGATAGTCACGGGTAATCGAAAAGTGTATTTTCGGGCCTTCGTTTTTGTAAAATGGACTCGTAAATATTTTTAAATATTTACAAAGTTAGTTGTGTAGTTAATTAGGTTCTGGTTAAGTGAATTAGCTTAAATTAAGAGTAATTAGGTATAAGGACTAAATTGCATAAAGGGTGAAAGTTTAATGGTAGATTAGAGAAAAAGTGAAGGGACTAAATAAGCAATTAAGCCTTAATCAACAAGTGTATGGTGATTGTGTGTACATGTGTAAAAATAAAATGCATATGTATAAAATAATATATGAAATACTTAATATTTAAGTATATAAATATATATTATATTATATTATTATAATAATTAAAAGAATAAAACAAAATAAAATAAAAAAAGAAACAAAAGAATAGAAACAAAGAAGCAAAATGAAAGAAAAGAAAAAGGGAAAGAAAGGAGAAAAGTTAGGGTTCAAGGGTTTAAAGCTTAATTGGAAAGTTAATTTAGTCCATTTTCTTGTAATTTTTATGTTTTTAGAACCTCGAATTAAATATTACTTAACCTATGTTGAAATTTTAGATATTATTGAATTTTTAGATGTTGTTCATGTTGAATAATTTAAGTATTTAGGATTAAATTGATAGAATTTTAAGTTAGAAATGAAAGAGAGATTGAATTGTAAAATAAATTATAAGTTTAGAGCATTAGGGACTAAATTGTAAAAATTTTGAAATTTAGGTATTTAAGTGAAATTAGAGAGTTAAAACTAGTTTAAAGTGGGAATTTAATGAAAATATAGAATTAATTGTGAGAAATAAAGTTAGTCTCGATTTAGGGACTAAATTGAAATTTAGGCAAATGTCGAATAAAAATTGAAATATTCAATGTAAAAATTTAATTGTATTTTATTGATGAATTTCAATTGTTTAATTTACGTAGCTAACGTTGTGCCAGAAACTTTGACTAAGAAAGGAAAAGGTAAAGTAGACGAGGAGTAGCTCGGAAGTTCTGTGTATTTCTCTAATCCGAATTTAATTATTAATTGTTGTATTTTGAATTAAATGTTTATGGTAAGTAATTAAGGTGAGTGTTAGCATCTTGATATTGAATTGAATTTATATGAATATGTGATTATTGTGGAAATTGAATATTTGATGCTTGTTGCACTTGAAAAGTGAGTTGAAACCCTATTAACTGTATCGGGCTGGGTCGGATATAAATGGCACCATAGGATTGGAAGAGTTCAGGGATTCTTTGACCTCGAGTCGATGAGACACTGGGTGTCAATTATTTACTTCAGATTAATTCGATGAGGCACTGGGTGCCAACTTACTTCAGTTTAGCCGATAAGACACTAGGTGTCAACTTATTACTTCGAATTATCCGATGAGGTACTGGGTACCAAACTGTTGTGTTTTGGTTGGATCCGTGTATCTGTCTAAGTCTGAGTCATGTTAATAGGGGTAATTAAATGAAATGATAATATGATTGGAACGGAAAAGCATTGAATGTGAAATGCAAGTGAGATATATGGATTTCTGTATCTTATTGCGAAAAGTTATTTTAGATAGCAAATGATGAGAATTGAATATGCTATAAATAATTTGTTTATTAATTGCTTAATTGAATAGCTATTTTTGTTGTAGGATTAAATTCATATGTTATATTAAATTTTGTTTTAAAATATTTGGATTATAGAAATACCACTGATAAGCCATAAAAGTAACATGTTTTTAATATCATTCTTGATGCGTTTATGGATGAATTATTATGTGAATTAGTGAATTTGATGCTTCTTGATATGTCTCTAACTAACTATGATCACAATAAAGGCAAGCGCACCTATCGTTTAATAGTATAGTTATGGTAAGACCGAAAATCTCGTATCCACAAGGACCAAGAGTACTAGTAATTACTATCTTCCTATTATCTAGCCCAAGAATTAGAATGATTTCTTTTAAACTATAATTAAATAAAAACACGACAGAGAATGAATAGGGAAATACTTTTAGACAACTATATGAGAGAGGCAATACCCAAGAAAGAATCCACCTAGACTTCACTTATTACTTTTGATTCATATGATTTATTCACTTGACTTAATCCGTAGAAATCCCTAAATTATGTTAATATCTCTTCCGAGACTAAGAACAACTGACTCTAGGTTGATTAATTGAAATTTCTTTCTAATTAAAACCCCTATTGTTGCATTAACTCGATCTATGGACTCCCTTATTAGATTTGACTCTAATCCGACAGATTTACGTTGTCCTATATCTAGGATTGCATTCAACTCCGCTAAATTGTGTTGATCTACTCTTAAACAGGGACTTTTGCTCCTCTGAATAAGCACATTCGACTTGAATCAATAACTTGAATTATCAAAACAAGAATAATAACTCATAATTAAGAATAAGAACAAGTATTTATCTTATAAATCAAATAGTAATAAGATCTGTCTTAGGTTTCATCCCCTTAGGTATTTAAAGGATTTATTTCATACTGATAGAGAGAAACATCTTAAAATAAGGAAAACTACAAAACATAAGAAAACCCAAAAACTTCAAGAGAAATTGATAGGAGATCTTCAGTCTTGATGGAGATCCTTATTCCAAGTTGCTCCCAATGGCTGTCTTCGAGTATTTTCTGCTTTCTACCCTGCGTGTCCTTTTAGGTCCTCCCCTAGGGTGTTTATATAGGCTTTGGAGAACCTTTCCTAGCCCACAAGTGGTCTTTTTTGAATAGAATTAGCTTGGGTTTGGCAGGGACATGCCCGTGTTCGATTGCTTAGGCCGTGCTTGATTCTGCTCACCACACACGGTCATATGGTCTACAACTTAGGTCGTGCTCGATTCTACTAGTCACACACAGCCGTGTGATCTTCCCGTGTACTATAGTCCAGGCCGTGTCGATTTTTGAGGTAGGCCCATTTTGTCCCTTTTTGGTCCGTTTATCGTTCTTTTCGACTCCCTAAGCTCTCCTGAGTGTAAAACATGAAATTAAAGGATTAGGAGCATCGAATTCATCAAATCTAATGAAAATTCATCAAAAATAAGCCAAACATGGGGTAAAATATGTATAAATTATGATTTATCAAATATCCCCACACTTAAACCTTTACTTGTCCTCAAGCAAAATCGTCAACTCACAATTAAAATTAACTTCCTTAATTCATAGTTCTTATCAATAATGTTTCATCATAATTCACAGATAATTCATACATTGATAATTTGACTAAAAGAGTCCTAAAGATTCAAACAATTTAAGTCACAAATTTTTATAGCACAAAAACATAGGTGTTTCCCTTACCTAAATAATCACTTTTAATTCAAAACCGACAAGAATTGACATCCTCACTAAAGATTCACTCAAATCACTCAAAGTGTTTAAGGTTCAAGATTAAGCACTCAAAAGTCAAACATGAAAAGTTATTACCATAGGCTTGCATGAAAATCAAATCTCCACCACTATAAAATGAGATGATACACCAATCAAAATGTCTTTAAAAGGGTTGTAATGGGGCTTGGGTTAAATGTGTGGATAAAGGCCGAAAAATAAGGTTAAAATCGAGATTGAATTGACAATTTACCTAACTAGAAAAATAAACTAATACTGAATAATTACATCAATTGAAAACTTTTCAATAATAACACGAGCTTCTTATCAAAATGTGAAATTAATTGCTTAAGCTCAAATAACATAGAACTAATATTTCCACTTTTTTTTCTTTAAATTTATGTACAACAATGAGACGAATTTAACAACTGAAATAAAGAACATAGTTAGGCAACTGACCAAATCAAATCTCGACTAAAAGGGATTAATACAATAGGGAAAATTCTTAATGAATAAAAAAGAATGAGTTTTGCGTTAATATTCAAGGTATATCAAGAAACGGTTTATTAGGATCAAAGGGGTTCACTAGGGGTTAATTATGAAGGTAAGCTTTCAATGGATAAATGGGTTAAAACCTATGTGCCTTTATCATCTCAGTATATCAAATCAAAGGTATGATATTGATATGCATAATTGAAGCAAGTTCTAGAATAACAAATCAATATTGACACACTCATAATCAATAAAGTGAGCAAGAAAAATATGTGCTCTAAAAGGCTCAAAATATCACAAAATTACGGTTTTTGATATCAACCTTGCAAATTTTAAACTTCAAAGTAATATTTAAATTTAGGGAAACAACCTAAAAATTTAATTACGAAAATAGACTTATCATGTTTGATTCTCTAATGTCATAAAGTATAAACGATCAATGCACAATTTCTTATGACTTAATCCAAAACATATCAATAAAATCATAAGTTAATAGGAATTTATTCTAATAGTAATATGAGAAAATTTACTTAAGAACAAGACATAATTTAGAGATTTTCTAATAATACTATAATTTACCTCTCCACACTTAATATGTACATTATCCTCAATGTACAAAGATAGATAATGACAATATAGTAAGAAAATCATATGATAGGGAGAGAAGTGAAACTTCCTGAATTTTGGATGGAATCTGTGAAAAGAAGCCTGATAAATTTGGCAGAGGTGAAGGTGGGGGAGGATACTCTGATAACACCTTGAACCTTTTGAAATCGAGTCAATAAAGCAGCCGGCATGAACTAGTCTATGAGGAAGTTGTGGTATATCTGCTGATAATTCAAGCATCACCACAAGTAATATTGAAATAGTCTTAAATAAAGTCTTAAATAACAGGATATTCTTAACCTAGTGAATTTAAAAGGTAAGCAAAAAGAAGTATTTGTAAATTAACAATACTAACTCATGGTACCCTAAGCTAAATTTAAATGGAATGAATAATAAGAAAATAAAAATAAATAATGGAAAATAAAATTTGAATTCAAAATAAAGGAGAAGAATAGTGGCCAATGGTGGCAAGGATGGTGGCTGGTATGGTGGTGGTGTAAAGAAAGAATAATAGAAAGGGGAAAGGGGAGGGAGAGAGAAAGAGGGAAAGAAAAGGGAAGGGGAAGAGGTTCGGTTTGAGGGAGAAAGAAAAAGGAGGAAGGAGGGAGAAGGTTTGGTCGGTGGTGGCCAGAGGTGGAAAAGGGGGAAAGCTGCAGTAGCTAGGGTTAGGGGGAAATTTGGGGAAGAAGGTGAACAGTAGAAGGGTTTAAATAGGGATTGGGGCACACGGTCGTGGCCCACGCTCATGTGCCCTATGCTTAGCCCGTGTGTTCCGTAAATGTTGGTTTTAAGGTGTGTCTGAGTCTTGGCCACGCCCGTGTTCCTTGGGTGTGTTGGCTCACACGGCCGAATCGCCCGGCCGTGTGATGCTTCGTTCGTTTCTCTGACGCCCGTGTAGAGGTTCATATGCCCGTGTTAATTAGTCAGTATCGACCATGGCTTATAGGCACGGGCGTGTAGCATGCCTGTGTGATTTCTCTTATCCCGTGGTCTTTGGTCAGTTTCGACCACGGTCGCATCACACGGCCGTGGCAGTTTATCGCAACCCATATTTTGGGAAAAATTTTCGTCCTGTTTCCACACTGTCTCGCCATGCTGATGTACCTACTCGTGGTGTCCACACGGCCATGGCCATGCCCGTGTGCAAGGCTGTGTGGGTAGGGAAACCTGAGCTTTATTAATTTGGTTAGTTTTTAGTTAGGTGCTAAAAATCGAAAATATGGCCATTAGTGAGGTTAGTGCTCGGGTTGCCTCCCGAGAAGTGCTCGTTTAAAGTCGTAAGCTAGACTTACCTTTCATTCGCATAATCATGGTGGTTCGAGGAGTTGCAACTCCTCATTCCTGCTATCAAATTTGTTAAAATAAGGTTTTAAACGAGTACTATTTACCTTGAAGGTGCCAAATTTGGAATAAGTTACCTTGACTATATTGTATGGGAAAACGTTAAGTACCGTGAAAGGGGTTATTCCATTAGGTTCAGAAGTGGCAACACGAGGATCTGTATTATCCATTAGAACTCGGTCTCCAACCTTGATTTGAATCATTTTATGTTTAGGCTCGTCATGGTTCTGCTTTGGTTCATCGTGTATTTTTAATTTCTCCTTAAACTATGTTCACCATTCATCTAGTTCCTCGATCTAGAGCCTTCGTCCCTCATGAACAGTTTTGTTCTCAATATGAGAGCTAGACCATGGCTCTGTCATATTTTTTCGAGGAATTTTCTGCAAAGAAGATTGGGCATTAAGTGTACTTACATTAACAGGACTTGTATCATCTTGATCACTAGATAATTTGACAGAATCACGTGCTTGGAGTTTAATCATGTCATCACCTACACGAAGTATTAATTCCCCTGTACCAACATCAATAATTGTCCTAGCAGTTACTAAAAAGGGTCATCCTAAAATTAAAGGAACGTCACTATCCTCATCCATGTCTAAACAACAAAGTCTACTGGGAATATGAATTTATCAATTTTGACTAGCACATCTTCAATTATACCTCTAGGAAATCTAATGGTTTTATCAGCCAATTGAATACTCATCCTAGTTTGTTTGGGTTTCCCAAGACCTAGCTGTTTAAACATTTTATAAGACATAACATTAATACTAGCCCCTAAATCAGCTAAAGAATTATTAACAGATAAACCACCAATTAAGCAAGGAATCATAAAACTCCCTAGATCTTTTAATTTGTGGGGTAGTTTATTTTGTAAAATTACTGAGCAAACTACATTTAGCTCTACCTGCGACGCATCGTCTAACTTCTGTTTGTTTGCCAAAAGCTCTTTTAAGAATTTTACTGAATTGGGCATATGCGAAAGGGCTTCAATAAACGGTAAGTGAATATGTAATTTCTTTAAAAGTTTAAGAAATTTACCGAATTGTTTATCTGTGCAGTCTTTCTTTGTCACATTAGGGTATGGCACATGAGGCTTGTACTCTGTAGTTACTGGTTTTGGTTTATTATGGCTTACCTCAGCCTTGCCTTTATCTACCACATTTTATTGCCTCGGGCTTGGTTCGTCTAACCTTTCACTATCGTGAGCAGTAATGGCATGAAGTTGCTCATTTGGGTTAGTATTAGTGTTGCTTGGCAAGCTACCTTGTGGTCATTCTGAGATCAACTTGGCAAGCTGACCTATTTGGTTCTCGAGCCCTTGAATCGACGCTTGCTGATTTTTGAGTGCTATTTCGGTGTTTTAAAAATGGGTTTCTGACACCGAGATAAATTTTGTTAGCATCTCCTCAAGATTCGGCTTCTTCTCTTGTGGGTAGGGTTGCTGTTGAAAGCCTGGAGGGCGTTGTTGTTTTTGATTTCCTTGATCGGCCCATAAGAAGTTTGGGTGGTTCCTCCAACCTGGATTGTAAGTGTTACTACAGGGATTATTCTGACGTCTAGAATTATTACCCATATAGTTCATCTGTTTGCTTTCTATGCTAGGGTTGTAGGGTGGATATTCTGTATTGTTCATCCCTCCTCTATTCGTATCGCACTGCATCACTAGATGTACATGCGAAGAACCACACAAACCATCAATCTTTTTATTTAAAAGCTCTACCTGGTTTGATAAAATGGTGACTGCGTCGATGTTGAAAACATTGGCAGCTTTTGTCGACTTTGTTCTCATGACTTGCCACTGATAGTTATTCAGTGACATCTCCTCTATAAACTCATAAGCTGCTTCAGGGGTTTTGTTATTTAGGGTTCCACCGGCGACTGCATCAATCAACTGTATAGTTGAGGGGTTCACACCATTGTAAAAGGTTTGAACTTGTAGCCATAATGGTAACCCATGGTGAGGGCATCTTCTCAGTAGATCCTTATATCTCTCCAATGCATCGTAAAGTGTTTTTAAATCCATCTGCAAAAAAGAAGAGATATCATTCCTCAACTTAGCCGTTTTAGCCGACGAAAAATATTTCAATAAGAACTTTTCTGTCACCTGTTCCCAAGTAGTGATAGAACCTTGTGGTAACGAGTTCAACCACTATTTAGCTTTGTTTCTTAACGAAAAAGGAAACAACCGAAGCTGAATGGCATCATTAGAAACACTATTTATTTCGAAAGTATCACAAAATTCTAGAAAATTTGCTAAATGTAACATCCTAAATTAATAAGCCTATGCGTTTAATGTGTGGATATGTGTAATGTGTTAATTAGAGTGTTAGGGGTCCAGATTGGGCTCACGATAAGGCCGAGGCCTTGGTTAAATTTTCTGTTTGGACACTATAGGGTTTAAAGGATGGTATCTATGGTTTAAATTACAAAATGGGCTTGTGGCCCAGTAGCAAGGGGCGCTGCAAGGGAGCTATAAGGTGGCATCATTAGCAGGTGAAGAGGCCCAAGTTATGGCTACTTGGAGCCCATGTATTTGGGCTATTTTCGTCACTTAAAGAAGAAGCAAGTGGGACATCAATAAAGCTTAAAATTAGGAGGGATTAAATGACTCGGATAATATGGATAATGTGCTGATAAAGGAAGAAAGAGGTGGTGTTATTTAGGCCTCTTTTGGAGGTGAATGGATGAAGATAAGGGCGAAACAATAAGAGTTATCCGCTGAACAGCCAGTGGTGGCCGAATTTCCATCTCTTGGAAGGGGAAGAAATCGGTTTCATTATGCCAGAGGGGTGTCAAAATTTCCCTCAATAATTGTTTAATTTTCAGTTCGAGGAAGGGGCATTTTTAGCTTTTGAGAGGTAGGTGCCGAAATTCTCTTTAATTAGGGGGTATCTCTTTAATTTTAGTATTTGAACCCCATTCCCTTTAGCTTTTCTCTCATTCTCTGTTCTCTTCTACAAGCCGAAACCTCAGGCAATCTCTGCAATCTTTTTTTTTTGATTTCTTCAGAAGCTGAAACCTCTTATTTCACCCTCTTCTTCATTCTTTTTCCTCTTGTGCTGATTTCTTCATAACCGAATACCCTTGTCTATTCTTTTCTCTTTACCGATTTCTTCATCAAAGTCGAATCTTCATAGATCTCTTGAGATCATCTTTTCTTTCTGATATTTTCAAAAGCCTAAATTTCCTAGGAGTTGCCAAATTCTCTGTAAAGATAGGTGACGATTCCTTCTGATCTATTTTCTTTTCTTTTTTCTTTCTCTTTCTATTTTTAAAAGATAAAGCCGAAAGGCTAATAGATTATTGGTTTCTTGTGTCTACGTGTTGGGCAATATTCGAGAAGTGAAGAGGATCGCGTAGATCTAAAAGCTGAAATCGTTAGTCTCTGAACCTTATACCTCTCTTTTCGGGATTTCAGGGTAAGGGGTTCTCTTTAGATATCCGTTAGATTCGCTATCGTAATGGTGATCTTAACCATATGTTATGATGGTAGCAACTGATAAGGTCTTTTGATGGAATCAAATATCGATCAGGCGAAGGAGGGGATTGGATCTGTTAAACCAATCCCTAAGTTTAAGAAGCGAATGGTGTCAGCAGTTCGGGATTGGCCACCGGGTTGTGGACCGGCTTCAGAACAAAATCTTAGACTGTTAGCTGTCGTGTCGGTTTTTGATAGTGTCGACATAGAAAGTACTGTCCTATCGGTAATCAGGTGTGTAGATCTCTATCACACTAGTTAATCTGTATTATATGTATGTTATGGGCTTAAAGCCAAAAAGAGTGGTTGTATGAACAGTCGTATTACCCAAAAAGGGTAGGCAAGGGATGTCAGGTACATAATCATAGAAACTTCTCTATGTGTGTATCGAAGTATGTGAAAGTATGTGATCTGTTTAGATAGTTTAATGTTCTGATTCTTGCATATATGTATGCATGGGATGGGATTGATATGATGAAGGGGAGCAGGTCGCATAGCGATTGGTGGCTTTGCCATATAGGTCACATAGTGATCGGTCTTTATGATAGGCAGCTCAGCTGTTGATATATTATTAAGGTCACATAGCGATCGGTGGCTTTGCCATATAGGTCACATAGTGATCGATCTTTATGACAGGCAGCACAGCTGTTGATATGGTGTGTAGCAGATGGAGGGTTGAATGTAGAAATCCCCACGGTGTGATGGTTGGTACGGGGGTGTGTAGAGGATGGGCTTTTAGGTTTGGGATGGGCCATGTTGCATGAAAATAATCTGCTGCCATTGTGTATGGGCCAAGGACCATAATGTGTTTGTGGGCCTCAAGGCTTTTATGTGTTTTCGGGATTTGCACACTGAGTCTTGGTGACTCACCCTTTTATTTTTTCCCAACTTTTTAGATGAGCAGTAGATCGTGGACATGGGAGCCGAGGCGGACTCGAGGGGCCATCAAGTCTTTTATTTTCATAGACTGTTTTTGGTTTTTCATTGAGTTTTAATTTTGGGATTATTATTTTTTGTAATAAGGCCTCCATAACTTAGGTTATCAATTTATATTTTTTTATTTCATTACATTCTACAAACTTATGTTTTCAAAGTCTTAACTATAAAGTGAAACTAATAATGGGTTTTCAAGCATGTTCAACGCAAATGTTAAAGTTTCTTCAAAATATCACAATTAATAATTAATCGGTTAAGAATAAACTGAAATTTTTAAAACCCTACAAAGCAAAGTTTTCAACATTCAACCTGTAGCATACCAGATCCGGTCATGACGTATGGGCTGGGTTTGGGGTGTTACATTTTGGTATCAGAGCCTAGTTCAAAACTCGGGCTGTGAAATGGGTCCAGTTGTGATTTGTAAAAGTGATGTAAGTTTGAGAAAAGTTCAATTGAGATATGGCGTTCGAGTCTACCGGCACCCGATCCACGCAGGCAAGTATTCTAAACTCATTATGTGATGTGCATGTTGGGCTTGATGGGCTTTATGGGACGTAGACAGGTATGCTAGAGCTTATGGACTTTAGGTTTAGTATAAACAATTCTTTAAATCTCATAAGAATTAATTTCTAATTAAACCTGTCTGTGAACAAGTCACAGGGTTAGGGTGTGGTAACAGGCATACGCATGTCTAGGATTGGATCCAAGGAGAGCTTAGTATTTAAGCGGCCCTAACGGCTCGCCTCCTCTTCGCTAGAATCTTACCTGGTGCGTAGTGTTTGTTCACTCTAATCGAGAGGGCTTATTGACGGGCCAAAATTTATAACTAAAACCCGAAAGGGACCGGCCACCCTATTTTTGTAAAATTACTTATATCCCTAGTTTTGTAAAATTTTCGAAAATACCCTTGATTTGTGAAAACTTCCCAAAATACCCTAGATTTGTAAAAATTACCAAAATTTGTAAAATTATCGAAATACCCTCGATTGGCAAAATTACCGAAATACCCCCAGATTGTAAAATTACCAAAATACCCCTATTTTATAAAATCACTAAGATACCCTATTTTGGAAAATTATGAAAATACCCCTGTAGGATAAATTACGAAAATACCCCTGGGTAGTGAAATGACAAAAATACCTCTATGTGACGAATGTGAGTTCATGGATGCTACTTGTATGTTGATGCGTGATGGTTGAATGTATGTGGATGCTAGAGCTAGGAAATACAGACCTGAGAACTGAACCTTGTAGATAGAGTTCGAATTCGAAAGAACTACTGTTAAAACTACTTTCTATAAGATTGTTCGTTATTAATCAGTGGAAGAAATTAATAATTCATAAAATTCCTAACCAGATAAATGCGAATCGGTAGAATGAGCACTAGAGGACGTGGTGTGCGTGGCCGAGATAGAGGCATGATTGTTGTGTTAGAACCGGTAGGGTCTGCTCACGAGTCGGGGAATGAGGTACCAGTGCCACCAGCTGTAGAGGCAAAATTTCAAGCTCAGACGGTCGGAGATGATGCGGTATCTCAGGCGATGTTGAAGGTGTTAGAGAGGGTTCTTTGGGCGAGGGCATGGAGTGGGGCCCGAAAATCGTGTCGAGCGACTTAGAGCTAATGGGCGAAAGTGTTTAGGGAAATTTCGGATAGCCCCGAGTGCAAATTGAGTATTGGTTGGAGGCGATCGAGCGCATAATGAATGATTTGGATTTTATGAAAGAAGAAAAGCTGAAAGGAATAGTGTCCCTTCTTGGAATGAAGCTTATCAATGGTGGCTTACGGTTAAGGATGGTACGATTGGTGAGCGTATCATCCGGGATTACTTGAACGGCGTTCCGAGTAAGTACATTGGAGCGAGTTATGTGGATCTGTGATCAAAGCATTTACGAATCGGTTCGTGGAAGTAGGTCGGTGGCGTATGAAGCGAAATTCTTACGCTTGAGCCGTTATGCTCGAGGGATAGTGGCCACAAAACATGAACGGTGCATTCGATTTGAAAATAGCCTGAAGGATGAGTTACGTGTTTTGATAGCTTCACAGCGGGAGAGGGAATTTGCTGTGCTTGTGGAGAAAGCTAAGATAGCTGAAGAGGTGAAGCGGACAAAAAAACTAAACAGAGATAGGGATAGGAGTGAAAGTAAGAGGAATTCTGGATCGTCAGGAGCAGCCGGGTGTACTCAGAAAAAACTTAAGTCGGATAGGCCGAACCGGGTGGAGAGACCTGCTACTAACCAGACACGGAGGTGTGTTCGCTGTGGTAAATTCCATGTAGGTGAGTGTTGGGCAGGCAGTGGAAAGTGCTTTAGGTGTGGATCTTTGGACCATCAGATTAAAGACTGTCTACAGTCATAGAGCGATATAGGACCCGCGGGGTAGGGAAATGCTTAGCCAGGTAGAGGAGGTCAGCAGCCGTAGAGGGGTCGTGGTCCAGCCAGAGGTGGTAACGGTTTGATCGGTAGTGGAGCACCGCACCAGGGCAAAAACACCGAGGTGAGACAATGGGTTGGTCTATGCTGCCAGACGTCGAGAGGAGGCTGACGCACCGGATGTTATAACCGTTACGTTCTTAATATTTGGTTTGCCTTACACTGTATTGATTGACATTGGGTCGACGCATTCATATGTTGCTAGTAGTGTATCCGAAACTTTAAGCTTAAATTTCGAGATTACCCCTAGAGTGATGACTGTAATTAGCCAGTTAGGACACTCTATGGTAGTAGATAAAATCTATTGGGAGGTACCCCTAGAAGTTTAGGGAATAATTTTTCGAACGGATCTGATGGAATTACCGTTCGGGGAGTTCGACTTAATATTAGGCATGGACTGGCTGGTGAAGTATTAAGCTAATTTAGATTGTGCAGCCAAGCGTATGGTGTTAAAAACCCCTGAGGGTGGTGAAATGTTGGTGATAGGAGAAAGAGGGAACTGTCTGTCGAATGTAGTGACTGCACTAAGAGCAGAAAGGATGGTGAGAAAAAGATGCGAGGTAGTTTTAATGTTTGTTCGAGCTCTAGAAGCCAAGGACCTAACTGTTGGGGATATTAGGACAGTGAAGAAATTTCCTGATGTTTTCCCAGAAGAGCTTCTGGGATTACCTCCGGATCGTGAAGTGGAGTTTGGTATTGATCTTTTTCCGGGAACAGCACCAGTGTCTATTGCTCCATATAGGATGGCGCCAAAGAAGTTGGTAGAGTTGAAAGCACAAATACAAGAGTTGTTAGATAAATGATTTATTCGACCAAGTGTGTCACCTTGGGGAGCGCGTATGTTATTTGTTAAGAAAAAGGATGGATCAATGCGTATGTGCATTGACTACCGTCAGCTAAACAAGTTGACTAAGTATCCGTTGCCAAGGATTGATGACTTGTTCGATCAACTGAAAGGGGTGTCAGTGTTCTCAAAGATAGATTTGAGATCAGGATACCATCAGCTTAAGGTCAAAGAATCGGATATTCATAAGACAGCTTTCAGGACCCGTTATGGCTATTACGAATTTTTGATAATGCCATTTGGGTTGACTAACGCACCAGCGGCGTTTATGGATTTGATGAACTGAGTGTTCCAACCCTATTTGGATCAGTTTTTCGTGGTATTTATAGATGATATCTTGGTTTACTCAAGATCAGAAGAGGAGCATGATTCACATCTGCTAGTGGTTTTACAGATTCTGAGGGAGAAGCAGTTGTATGCCAAATTCAGTAAGTGTAAATTTTGGCTAAGTGAAGTTACTTTTTTAGGCCATGTTGTGTCGGTAGAGGGGATTAGGGTTGACCCTCGAAAAATTAAAGCAGTGTTGGATTGGAAGCCGCCTAGGTCTGTGGCGAAAATTTGGAGTTTTCTTGGTCTGGCCAGATACTATCGAAGGTTTGTTGAAGGATTTTCTTTAATCGCGGCACCATTGACTAAGTTATTATAGAAAGGAGTTCCATTTATTTGGTCTAGTAAGCAGCAAGAGAGTTTCGAGAAGTTGAAAAGGATTTTGACGGAGGCTCCGGTATTGATTCAACTGGAGGCTAGAAAGAAATTCGTAATTTACTGTGATGCGTCACATACAGGATTAGGATGCGTGTTGATGCAAGATGGAAAGGTTGTTGCGTATGCATCTCGGCAGTTAAGACCGCATGAAGCAAATTATCCCACCCATGACTTGGAGTTGGCGGCGGTGGTTTTTGCTTTAAAGATTTGGAGACATTATCTGTACGGGGAGAAATCTGTTATTTATACCGATCATAGGAGCCTAAAATACCTTTTGACCCAGAAGGAGTTGAATCTAAGGCAGAGGAGGTGGATCGAGTTGTGAAAGGATTATGATTGCTCGATCGAGTATCATCCGGGTAAAACTAATATGGTGGCAGATGCCTTAAGTCGTAAAGTAATCTCTGACTTGAGGGCAATGTTTGTTCACCTTAGTTTGTACGATGATGGGAGTTTATTGGCTGAACTTCAAGTGAAACCCTCTTGGGTCAGTCTGGTTAAGGAAAAGCAGCAGATCGATGAGTTGCTAAAGGAGAAGTTTTATGAAGGATCAAGTGATGGATCGACGGACTTCAGTATGAATGAGGAGGGACTGTTATGTTTTCAAGGGAAAGTTTGCACGCCAAAAGATCCGGGAATGAGGCATAGGATTTTGCAAGAAGCACATGGAAGTTCATACGCTATGCATCCCAGAGAAAGTAAGATGTATCGAGATTTGTGGGATCAGTTTTGGTGGCCGGGCTTGAAGCGTGAGGTAACTGAACTGGTGAGTAAGTGTTTGACACCGCCAGTGAAAGCGAGCATCGCTTACCATCAGGGTTGTTGCAGCCAGTGAAGATTCCACAATGGAAGTGGGAAAGGATCACAATGGACTTTGTTAGTGGGCTACCCCTCATGCCTACTAAGAAAGACTCAGTCTGGGTGATTGTTGATCGCTTGACGAAATTTGCTCATTTCATACCAGTACGGGTCGATTACTCTTTGCAAAAATTGGCTAAGCTATATATAGCGGAGGTAGTGAGGTTGCATGGGGTACCAGTATCAATCATATCGGACAGGGACTTGAGGTTCACGTCTGAGCGGGTGATTCAGATCTTGGAGGACATGTTGAGGGGATGTGTCATTGATTTCAGAGGCAATTGGGAGGAGTTTTTACCGTTGGCGGAGTTTGCATACAATAACAGCTACCAGTCTAGTATTCAAATGGCGCCCTATAAAGCATTGTACAGGCGAAAGTGTCGTACTCCTTCCTGTTGGGCAGAAATAGGAGAGTGTCAGATTTTAGGTCCAGAGTTGGTTACCGAGACAGAGGAAAAGGTTGAGTTAATTCGAGTTCGACTAAGGGAAGCGTCGGACCTACAGAAGTCCTATGCATACTTGAAGCGTAAGGACATAGAGTTTGCAGTGGGTGACAAGGTGTTCTTGAAGGTGTCGCCATGGAAGAAAGTGCTGAGGTTTGGACGGAAGGGTAAATTAAGTCCCAGATTTATCGGACCTTATCGGGTATTAAAACGAGTAGGGCCAGTAGCCTATCAGCTAGAGCTACCTGCTAAGCTAAGCCAGATTCACAATGTATTCCATGTTTCTATGTTAAGACGTTACCGTTTGGATCTGTCTCATGTGGTGCCTGTGGAAGAAATCGAGGTGAGATCTAACTTATCCTTTGAAGAGGAACCAGTGAAAATCCTGGATCGTGATGTTAAAGTGTTACGAAGGAAGACGATTCCGTTGGTTAAGATTTTATGGTGGAATCACAGTTCTGAGGAGGCTACATGGGAACCAGAGGAGACGATGCAGTAGTAGTACCCGCATCTATTCTGATCAGGTAATTTCGAGGCTGAAATTTCTTTAAGGAGGTAGAACTGTAACATCTTAAATTAATAGGCCTATGCGTTTACTGTGTGGATATGTGTAATGTGTTAATTAGAGTGTTAGGGGTCCAGATTGGGCTCAAGATAGGGCCGAGGCCTTGGTTAAATTTTCTATTTGGACACTATAGGGTTTAAAGGATGGTATCTATGGTTTAAATTACAAAAAGGGCTTGTGGACCAGTAACAAGGGGCACTGCAAGGGAGCTATAAAGTGGCGTCATTAGCAGGTGAAGAGGCCCAAGTTATGGCCCAAGTTATGGCCGCTTAGAGCCCATGTATTTGGGCCATTTTTGGCACTTAAAGAAGGAGCAAGTGGGACGGCAATAAGGCTTAAAATTAGGAGGGATTAAATGTCTTAGATAATGTGCATAATGTGCCGATAAAGGAAGGAAGAGGTGGTGTTATTTAGGCCTCTTTTGGAGGTGAATGGATGAAGATAAGGGAGAAAGAATATGAGTTATCTCAATGAGCGACCCGGTGGTGGCAATTTCCATCTCTTGGAGGGGGAAGAAATCGGTTTCATTATGCCAGAGGGGTGCCGAAATTTCCCTCAATAATTGTTTAATTTTTAGTTCGAGGAAGGGGCATTTTAAGGCTTTTGAGAGGTAGGTGCCAAAATTCTCTTTAATTAGGGTATCTCTTCGATTTCGGCATTTAAACCCCATTCCCTTAAGCTTTTCTCTCATTCTCTGTTCTCTTCTACAAGCTGAAACCTCAGGCAATCCCCGTAATCTTTTCTTTTGATTTCTTCAGAAGCCGAGGCCTCTTATTTCACCCTCTTCTTCATTCTTTTTCCTCTTGTGCCGATTTCTCCATAGCCAAATACCCTTGTCTATTCTTTTCTCTTTGTCGATTTCTTCATCAAAGCCGAATCTTCATAGATCTCTTGAGATCATCTTTTTTTTATGATCTTTTCAAAAGCCGAAATTCCCTAGGAGTTGTCGAATTCTCTGTAAAAGTAGGTGCAGATTCCTTCTGATCTATTTTTTTTCTTTTTTTTCTTTTTCGGTTTTTAGAAGACAAAGCCAAAAGGCTAATGGATTGTTGGTTTCTTGTGTCTACGTGTTGGGCGACATTCGAGAAGTGAAGAGGATCACGTAGATCTAAAAGCCAAAATCATTAGTCTTTGAACCTCATACCTCTCTTTTCGAGATTTCAAAGTAAGGGGTTCCTTTAGATATCTGTTGGATTCGCTATCGTAATGGTGATCTTAACCATATGTTATGATGGTAGCAACTGATAAGGTCTTTTGATGGAATCAAATATCAATCAGGCGAAGGAGGGGATTGGATCTGTTAAACCAATCCCTAAGTTTAAGCGGCGGTGTCGTGATTTGGGATTGGCCACCGGTTGTGGACCGCCAGAAACAAAATCTTAGGCTATTGGCCGTCGTGTCGGTTTCTGATAGTGTCGACATAGAAAGTACTGTCCTATCGATAATCAGGTGTGTAGATCTCTATCACACTAGTTAATCTATATTATATGTATGTTTTGGGCTAAAAGCCGGAAAGAGAAGCTGTATGAACAGTCGTATTACCCAAAAAGGGTAGGCAAGGGATGCCAGGTACGTAATCATAGAAACTTCTTTATGTGTGTATCGAAGTATGTGAAAGTATGTGATCTGTTTAGATAGTTTAATGTTCTGATTCTTTCATGTATGTATGCATGGGATGGGATTGATATGATGAAGGGGAGCAGGTCGCATAGCGATCGGTGGCTTTGCCACATAGGTCACATAGTGATCGGCCTTTATGATGAAAGACTCAAATTGTCGATATATTATTAAGGTCGCATAGCGATCGGTGGCTTTGCCACATAGGTCACATAATGATCGGTCTTTATGACAGGCAGTACAGCTGTCGATATGGTGTGTAGCGGATGGAGGGTTGATTGTAGAAATCCCCACGGTATGATGGTTGGTACGGGGGTGTGTAGAGGATGGACTTTTAGGTTTGGGATGGGCCATGTTGCATGAAAATAATCTGCTTCCATTGTGTATGGGCCAAGGACAATAATGTGTTTGTGGGCCTCAAGGCTTTTATGTGTTTTTGGGATTTGCACACTGAGTCTTGGTGACTCACTCTTTTATTTTTTCCCAACTTTTCAGATGAGCAGTAGATCGTGGACATGGGAGCCGAGGCGGACTCGAGGGGCCATCAAGTCTTTTATTTTCATAGACTGTTTTCGGTTTTTTATTGAGTTTTAATTTTGGGATTATTTTTTTTTGTAATAAGGCCTCCATAACTTAGGTTATCAATTTATATTTTTTTTTATTTCATTACATCCTACAAACTTATGTTTTCAAAGTCTTAAATATAAAGTGAAACTAATAATGGGTTTTCAAGCATGTTCAACGCAAATGTTAAAGTTTCTTCAAAATATCACAATTAATGATTAATCGATTAAGAATAAACTGAGATTTTCAAAACCCTACAAAGCAAAGTTTTCAACATTCAACCCGTAGCATACCAGATCCGGTAATGACGTATGGGCTGGGTTTGGGGTGTTACACTAAATGAGAATTTGGGTCTTCGTCCTGCAAACCATCAAACTGAACAAACTATTGAATCATTTGAATAGTGTTAGGTTTTAGTTCAAAATTATTTGCAGCAATAGCAGGTCTAACAATACTCGATTCAGCCTCCGTTAACTTAGGCTTAGCATAGTCGTACATAATACGAGGAGCAGGATTTTCGGCAACCACTGGAGGGAGCGAATTATTATCAGCCATCTCCTCGGTAATATTATTATCATCCTCTTGCTCTTCCTTTATGTATTGTAAACTTCGCCTTATCTCCCTACGATTTCTGCGAGCGGTACTTTCTATCTCACTTTCAAAAAGTAAGGGTCCTGACGGGTTCCTTCTAGTCATAAATTAGAGATACCTGCCAGAAGGAAAGAAAAAGAAAAAAATTAGAAATGTTCCTAATATCTTAGTCCCCGGCAACGGCGCCAAAAACTTGATGTGTCTCTAACTAACTATGATCACAATAAAGGCAAGCGCACTTATCGTTTAATAGTATAGTTATGGTAAGACTGGAAATATCGTATCCACATAGACCAAGAGTACTAGTAATTACTATCTTCCTATTATCTAACCCAAGAATTAGAGTGATTTCTTTTAAACTAAAATTAATTAAAAACACGACAGAGAATGAATTCAAAAAATACTTTTAGACAACTATATGAGAGAGGCAATACCTAAGGAAGAATCCACCTAGACTTCACTTATTACTTTTGATTCATATGATTTATTCACTTGACTTAATCCATAAAAATCCCTAAATCATGTTAATATCTCTTTCAAGACTAAGAACAACTGACTCTAGGTTGATTAATTCATATGATTTATTGTCGCATTAACTCGATCTATGGACTCCCTTATTAGATTTGACTCTAATCTGACAGATTTACGTCGTCCTATATCTAGGATTGCATTCAACTCCACTAAATTGTGTTGATCTACTCTTAAACATGACTTTTGCTCCTCTGAATAAGCACATTCGACTTGAATCAATAACCTGAATTATCAAAACAAGAATAATAACTCACAATTAATAATAAGAACAAGTATTTATCTTATAAATCAAATAGTAATAAGATCTGTCTTAGGTTTCATCCCCTTAGGTATTTAAGGGATTTATTTCTTACTGATAGAGAGAAACATCTTAAAATAAGGAAAACTACAAAACATAAGAAAACCCAAAAATTTCAAGAGAAATTGATAGGAGATCTTCAGTCTTAATGGAGATCCTTCTTCCAAGCAGCTCCCAATGGTTGTCTTTGAGTATTTTCTGCTTTCTACTCCGCGTGTCATTTTAGGTCCTCCCCTAGGGTGTTTATATAGGCTTTGGAGCACCTTTCTTGGCCCACAAGTGGTCTTTTCCAAATAGAATTAGACTTGGGTTTGGCAGGGACACAACCGTGTGACACGCCTATGTTCGATAGCTTAGGCCGTGCTTGATTTTGCTCGCCACACATGGCTGCGTGGTCTACAACTTAGGCTGTGCTCGATTCTGCTCATCGCACACGGCCATGTAATCTTCCCGTGTACTATAGTCCAGGCCGTGTTGATTTCTGAGGTAGGCCCATTTTGTCCCTTTTTGGTCCGTTTATCGTTCTTTTCGACTTCTTAAGCTCTTCTGAGTGTAAAACATGAAATTAAAGGATTAGGAGCATCAGATTCATCAAATCTAATGAAGATTCATCCAAAAATAAGCCAAACATGGGGTAAAAATATGTATAAATTATGGTTTATCACTTCTAATCCTTTAAATTCATGTTTCTATATTTAGGTGAGCATAGGGGAGCGAAAAATAAATCAAAAGCGTGCAAAAAGAGTTGTTTCCAGGATCCACACGGCCTGGGAATTTCCATACGGGCCTGCCACACGCCCATGTAAGTCACACAGGCGATCAGACGCCCGTGTTCCAGCCCGTGTCGATATCGAACCATGTCAGTATTGTACATGGCCTGGGCGTTCTTACACGGGCTGATTACACGCCCGTGTCCCTGTCGAACCCTGTTTCGTTTTCATGCCAAAAAAGCCAATTTTTAGGTATTTTGAGCATTCAAAAGTCTATTAAAACACACGGGAAGAAAACCTATGGTGGAGACACAGAGGAGAACGTAGAAATTACTCGAAGAACACTGTTGAAATCATCTCAGAAGTAGATCCACTTCAAGATTGAAGATCTCCAGTCGAATTTCCTTTGAAGATTTATTGGGTTTTTCATGTCTTGTTATTTTTATTTTGAGATGTTTTCCTCTATGAGTATGGACTAAACTCCCTAAATACCTAGGGAAGACGAAACCTATGACAGATCTTATTATTTATTTTTCTGAATTACATGATAAATACTTGTTCTTGTTATTGATTATGCGTTCTTAATTCTTGCTTTAATATTTTCAGGATGTTAATTCAAGTTTGATGTGCTTATTCAGTGGAGCAAAAGTTACTGTTTAAGAGTAGATCTATCATAATTGAGCGAAGTTGATTGCAATCCTAGAAATAGGATGACATAAATCTGTCGGATTAGAGTCAACTCTAATAGGGGAATCCACAGATCAAGGTAATGCGACAATGGGGGTTTTAATTAGAAAGAGATTTCAATGAATCAACCTAGAGTTAGTTATTTTTACTCTTGAAAGAGATATTAATATAATTTAGGGATTTCTACGGATCAAGGCAAGTGAATAAATCGTTTAATTCAGATTTAGAATAATAAGTGAAGTCTAGGTGGATTCTTTCCTAGGTATTGCCTCTCTTATTGGTTTTTCTTCAAATATTTTCCCAATTTTATCTCTATCGCGTTCATTAGTTAGTTTAATTTTAGATTAAAACACCCCTTTAATTATTAGGCTAAATTATAAAAAGAGAGTAATTACTAGTACTTTCAGTCCTCGTGGATACGATATTCCGGACTCACCATAGCTATACTACTATTCGATAGGTGCGCTTGCCTTTGTCGTATTTTAGTTAGTTTGTGACGTCATCATGTTTTTGGCTCCGTTACCGGGGACTAAAATATTAGGAACACTTAATTTTTATTACTTTACCATTTTTTTATTTTCATTGCAATTTATTTTTGTTTTTTATTTTAATTTACTAACTTTTCTTTTATTTGCTTGTGGCAGGTATCTTTAGTTTATGACTAGAAGAAACCTGTCAGGACCTCTATTTTTTGATAGTGAAATTGAAAGCACAGCTCGCAGAAATCGTAGAGAAATAAGACAAAGTCTATAGTATATAGAGGAAGTGCAAGAGGACGATACAAATATTTTCGAGGAGATGGCTGAAAATTAGAATAATTTGCTACCTCCTGTGGTTGTCGCGAATCTTGTGAATCAGAATCCTGCTCCTCGTACTATGCACGACTATACCAAGCCTAATTTAACTGGGGCTGAATCGAGTATTGTAAGACCAGCTATTGCTACAAATAACTTCGAACTGAAGCCGAACACCATTCAGATGATCCAATCGTTTATTTAGTTCGATGGTTTGCAAGATGAGGATCCAAATACTCATTTGGCTAACTTTCTGGAGTACTGTGACACTTTCAAGATCAACGGTGTTTCTGATGATGCCATTCACCTTCGGTTATTTCCCTTCTCATTGAGGAATAAAGCTAAACAGTGGTTGAACTCTCTACCATGAGGGTCCATCACTACATGGGAGCAAATGGCCGGAAAGTTTCTGTTGAAGTATTTTTCACCGGCCAAGACGGTAAAGTTGAGGAATGATATCTCTTCCTTCATGCAAATGGATTTAGAGACTCTATATGATGCATGAGAGAGGTATAAGGACTTATTGAGAAGGTGCCCCCACCATGGGTTACCTCTATGGTTACAGGTTCAAACTTTTTACAACGGTTTGAACCCCTCAACTAGGTAACTGATTAATGCAGCCGTCGGTGGAACTCTAAATAACAAAACACCTGAAGCGGCTTATGAGTTTATAGAGGAGATGTCACTGAATAATTATCAGTGGCAAGTTATGAGAACAAAGCCGACAAAAGCTGTTGGTGTTTTCAACCTCGACGCGGTCACTATGTTATCAAACTAGGTAGAGCTCTTAAATAAAAAGATTGATAGTTTATGTATTTCTACGTAGGTACATCCAGTGATGCAATGCGGCACAATTGGAGGAGGGAATACCTTAGAATATCTACCCTACAATCCTAACATGGAGAATGAGCAATTGAATTATATGGGTAATAACTCTAAACCTCTAAATAATCTTTATAGTAATACATATAATCTAAGATGGAGGAACCACCCAAATTTTTCATGGGGTGGTCAAGGGAATCAAAGAACACAACCCCCTCCAGGTTTCCAACCACCCTACCAGCAAGAGAAGAAGCCAAATCTTGAAGATATGCTAAAAAAATTTATTTCGATTTTAGAGACTCGTTTTCAAAATACTAAGACAGCATTGAAAAATCAGTAAGCATCGATTCAAGGGCTTGAAAATCAAATTAGACAGCTGGCTAAATTAGTTTCTGAAAGGCAACAAGGTAGTCTACCTAGTAACACCGAACCTAACCCAAAAGAGCATGTGAAGGCAGTTACACTAAGAAATGGGAAGGTGTTGGTTGAAGCTAAAAAGAAGATGCCACAAGAAGCTGATAAGGCGAAGGGTGAGGAAGCAAACTTTGACGAGAGTGTAACAACGGTGCTTAAAGAATATAAACCATTGGTCCCATATCCAGCAAAGTTGAAGAAAGACTGCATGGATACACAATTTAGAAAATTTCTTGAACTTTTTAAACAATTTCATATTAACTTACCTTTTGTTGAAGCTATTTTGTAGATACCTACATATGCAAAATTTTTAAAAGAGCTTTTAACAAATAAAAGGAAGTTTGAAGAGCTATCAACCGTGGAACTCAACGAGGAATGTTCAGCTATTCTTCAAAATAAGCTACCAACCAAATTGAAAGATCCAGGAAGTTTTTAATATTCCCTGTTTAATCGGTAGTTTAACTATTGAGAAAGCATTTGTAACAGTCCTGTTAAAACCTTAGTCAGAATAATGGTTTCGGGACCACAAATCTGAGTTAAAAAAATATTTTAACATTATTTTATGTGTTATTATTATGTGAATTGACATGTGTGAAATTTTTGTGATTAAATTTGATCGTTTGTGTGCTTATTTTGCAAAAAGGACTTAATTGCATAAAATGTGAAAGTGACTTACTATTTGTTAAAGTGCTATATTGCTATTATTTTTATTTTATGGGGTCCTTATGTGGTAAATTAGCCAAATGATATTAGCATGGACGATTTGGGGTTTATATTATAATGTTTTCATAATACTTTATAAAGGGCAATATAGTAAATAATGTATAAAAATGAGATTAAATAAAATAAAACAAAAAGACATGCAAATTTGATCATCTTTGGCCAAAAAATAAAAGAAAAGAGAAAGAAAAGTGTTTTAAAGGTTTGGCTCTTGTTTTCTTCAAAATTAGGTATGTGTTTAGCTCGATTTTTGATAATTTTTACGTTTTTGAGATCGTTGCTATATAATCTATCAAGCCCATGTCTCAATTTTTGAATTTGATGATGATTTTGTGTTTTGTCTTTGTTGAAAGCTTGATGAATCTTGTGTTTGATGATTGAAAATAAATATATGTTGTTAGATTAATATGTTTTGTATTTGAATTTTTGATGAATTTGAGTAATTTGGGCTAAATTGTGAAAATGATAAATTAATCGACTAAAATGTGAAATAAATGAAATTTGTGGATTTATATGAGCTTAGTGAACATTCGGCCAAGCTATAGTGTGGTCAAATTTTGAATATTTTGTATTTTGTGAAATAAGGACTAATTTGTGAAAAATATGAAATATATAATTTGCCCATTTATGTGTTTTTGGATGAATATTGATTGAATATGTGATTTAATAAGTTTGATTTATACTAATTTAGATCAAGAAAAGAGAAAATCAGAATTGAATCGGGGAATCTAAAGTTGTTGAATAGTTGTCCCGGTTCGTCCGTCTTAGCCGAGGTAAGTTCATAAGTAAATAAATATTGTTAAATTTGATTGTATATATTTTAATAATGTCGAATTGAATTATTACTTGTATATATATGTACTAGACGAATTGAATTAAGCATGGGAGCATTGTTTACGAGCCTGAATCGATGAGATATGACGTCCGAAAGCCCCGTATGAACCTTAGGAATAGTTAGGATACATATGTCATGACATAGGATTTTTGATATTTGTTTACATGTAAGACCACGTCTGGGACATTGGCATCGACTTGTGATTTACTTGTAAGACCATGTCTGGGATATTGACATCATATTTAATTCGTGTAAGAACCTGTCTGGGACAGTGGCATCGATATGTGATTACATGTAAGACCACGTCTGGGACGTTGGCATTGTACGAGCTTTCCGACTATCTGAGTATCCTTATTAATTCCAAATGGTTCAACGGGCAATATCGAGTTAAGATCGAATGTGAAATCAAGTTAAAAGGTCAGGTATGTGTTAAGTTAAATGATTGGGAAAAATAAGGTAAATGTGTACTTAAGACATATATACGAAATATGCATTATAAAAGTGAGAATCATATATGTTTATGAGTATATGTACATTCGACCATTGATATTATAATGCTAATGTTTATGAGATAATGTTTGAGTTTGCAAGCATGATAATTGTACATTTGGTTAAGGTTTGTTTGATTCGGCTAGTTGAATTTAATGTTAATGTTTATTTGATAAATATTTTCTTATGAGTTACTAAGTTATTCAAGCTTACTGTATGTGTGTTTGTTTGTTGTTTTATAGATTTTGGAAACAAGTTATGAGCTCGGGGATCGTAAGAGAATCAATCATACTATCGATCACTATTTTGGTACCTTTAAAGCTTAAAATTCAAACCTATGGCATGTATAGTCTAGTATTTGTTTTGGTTAGTTTTGAGGTTGTAATTATTAAGCCATGCGAAAATTGGTTATAGTATATATGTGTGATATGTTTGTTGTGATTTGCTATGGTGGTTTGATATAATTTGATTCAAGTGAATTAGGTATGGTTAATGAATGAGTTTTATGTGATGGTTAATATTTATGTGTATTCAATTGTGATTTAAATTGTTTTAAGGTATGTCTCATGGTTTATATACTTGAAATGGTTGGTTTATAAGTTGTTATTGAGTAGTGAATGGTATTAAGGTTATTCGGTTATGTAATTAACTTATTTGGATATGTAATTAACTTATTTGGAAGTGCATTTTATGGTATAGTTTGTGTGTGAGGATAAACATGTGTTTCGGCTTGAATAATAAGATATTGGATGAACAAGTCTTGGATTTATGTTTCATGTATCTATAATCTACGGGATAACTTTGATATGAATTGGGAAAATTACTGTATATATATGTGTGTATTGTATGCTCGGCTATGTTATTTGACCAATTAGGTTTGGTTTATAAAGGCATGAATGTATATGTTTTGAATGTTATAAAACAAAAATGAAATAAATAAGTTTGGTATAATGTTCATATTGTATATGTGGTTAGTCTAGTGATTGGTTTTGTAATGGTATAGATGATGAATTTATAGTTAATGGTATAATGGACATTTTGATTTAGTTTGTATTGGTTAAGCATGTATATGTTTTATGCTTGATTGGTTGATCATTATGGGTTTGGTTTTTAAATAGCATAAAGAATGGTTAAAGAGGTTGATGTTATGGCATGGTTGTTAGCTTATAAACTAGACACGAAATATGTTCTAATTCATATGCAAAGACGCCATAAATTCGATGTGATTAATTGCACATGTGGTTATGATGTTTAAAAGCAACATTTGATCCTTTTTGTGCAATTGACCTTTTTGCCGTATATGCTAATGGTATTAGTTGGTAAATAAAAAAAATGCATTATTTGGTTTATTAATTGCATGGTATATGAAATATATATATATATATATATATATATTTATAACTCAAAATTTAGGTGTTCGAATATCATGGAATTAATGACCACATTGTTTTAAGTATGTTATATTGATTCAATGTTTGGATTGGTTACCATATTGAATTGGTTAATGTTTTAAATATGCAATATTTGTGAGTCATGTTTAATAATGAACTATTGGTTCAGTTTGATTTATTGACTGTTATAATAGAAGTAGTTAATGCTACAATTATAAGTTATAATTTAGTGCATGGAAGGTGTTAAATGAATGTGCTGAGCTATGTCTTTCGGTAATACTTCGTAACCCTAATCCGACGATGGATACGGGTTAGGGGTGTTACAGCATTAGTAGATTTAGGTGCCAGCATTAATTTGATGCCTTACAAAATGTTCAAGCAGCTTGGTCTTGGGGAACCAAAACCCACTAGGATGAGTATCCAATTAGCTGATAGATTTGTTAAATATCCTAGGGGAATTGTTGAAGATGTTTTGGTAAAAGTAGATAAATTCATATTCCGTATTGATTTTGTTGTGCTTGACATGGATGAGGACGTTGAGGTACCTTTAATTTTAGGTCGCCCATTTTTAGCCACTGCTAGGGCTGTCATTGATGTAGGAGATGGTAAACTTGTGCTTAGGGCAGGAGACAAAGACGTTATTTTTAAGATTTATGATGCTATGCGATACTCTAGAGAACAAGATGATTCATGTTACTTTATTGACTCTATTGATTATTCTATTTAAGATTTTTTTCAAGAAATCATTCATAAAGACACGTTGGAACCGTGCCTTGTCCAAAGTGAGGAGGCAGATGATGATACCATTGAGATAGGGGAGATAAAAATTGAGTTAAACTCTAACAAGTCTTTCCTAAGACAAAAGAAGTATGAGGGCATTGAAATGAACGACGAACTAAAACAAAAACCCTCTATTGAAAAACCTCCCAAATTAGAACTGAAGCAATTACCAAATCACTTAGAGTATGCGTTCCTCGAAGATAATTCTACACTACCAATAATTATTGCTTCAGACTTGCAAACCAATGAGAAAAATGAGCTACTACAAGTACTAATGGAGCATAAAGGAGCCATAGCTTGGAAGATTTCTGACACTAAAAGGATCAGCCCTTCGTTTTGCACCTACAAAATTTTAATGGAAGATGAATATAAACCGTATGTGCAAGCTCAAAGAAGACTAAATCCCAACATGAAAGAAGTTGTTAAAGGTGAGGTCATTAAACTTCTAGATGCTGGAGTTATTTATCCTATTTTTGACAGTACTTGGGTGAGCCTTGTGTAGGTTGTTCCAAAGAAGGAAGGCATGATTGTTGTAGCCAAGTCCAACAAGAACAGTTACAGGTTGGAGAGTTTGCATTGACTATAGGAAGTTGAACGATGCCATGAGAAAAAAATCACTTTCCTTTACCATTCATTGATCAAATGTTGGAAAGATTATTTGGGCATATGTATTATTGCTTCTTAGCCGGGCTCTCTGGCTACTTCCAAATTCCGATAGCTTCTGCGGATCAAGAGAAGACAACATTCACATGTCCATATGGTATGTTTGCTTATCGTATAATGCCTCTTGAATTATGTAATGCTCCTGCTACTTTTCAACTATATGTTAGCCATCTTTGATGAACTTGTGGAAGATATTATGGAGGTATTTATGGATGACTTCTCAGTTTTTGGTAATTCTTTCCACCGCTGCCTTAAAAATTTAAAACAAGTTCTAATGAGATGTAAGGAGACGAACCTTGTGCTTAATCGGGAAAAGTATCACTTCATGGTTCAAGAAGGGATTGTGTTAGTTCACAAAATTTCTGGTAAATGGATTGATGTTGATAAAGAAAAAATTGAGACCATAGAAAAATTACCTCCTCCTAGTTCAATTAAGGCTATTAGAAGCTTTTTAGGTTATGCTGGGTTTTACAGAAGATTTATTAAAGATTTTTCTAAAATAGCTAAGTCTTTAACAAAATTACTAGAAAAAGAAGTGTCTTTCAATTTTGATCATGAATGTTTAGAAGCATTTAATACACTCAAAGATAAATTAATCAATGCTCCAATTATAATTGCACCTGATTGGAATTTGCCTTTTGAACTAATGTGTGATGCGAGTGATTTTGCAGTAGGTGCAGTTCTTGGACAGTGAAGAGACAAACATTTTCAACCAATTTATTATGCTAGCAAGACATTGACTGCCGCACAAGAAAACTACATTACCACGGAAAAAGAGTTACTAGCTGTGGTTTTTGCATTCGATAAATTTAGACAATATCTGATATTATCTAAAGTTTTCGTTTACACTGACCATTCAGCTTTTCATTATCTCCTAACTAAGTCTGATGCAAAACCTCGACTCATAAGATGGATTTTACTTTTTCAGGAATTTGATTTGGAAATTCAAGATAAGAAAGAGGCTGAAAATCTTGCGGCAGACCACCTTTCTAGGCTTGAGAATCTACATCTGAAAGAGCTCGATGAGATTTGATCTTGTCTTAACTTTGTCGAGTTTTAAAATTTATAAAGAGAATGATCGAACCTGGAAACTAACTCTGACAATGACTTAAGGCAAGTGCACTTATCGAATAGTAGTATAGCTTAGGCAAGACCGGGTTATCGAACCCAAAGGAACTAAAAGTACTAATACTCACTTTGTAACATCCTAGATTAGGGGTTATGCGTTTGTGCATAATTCATGAGTAGTAGGTTTTGGCAGTGTTTGGAAGTGAATTAAGGGTTTTTAAAATCCTAGGATGGAAGAGAAAGCTTTGGACAATTATTGGTTTTTAAGTTAAAAACAAGAAGTGATGTGGAAAAGTGGCAAGGGACGCCACCTAAGGTGCAAGGGTTATGGCATCAAGTGAAGTACTTTGAGGGAAGAGGTTCGAATCCCATTGTGTGCATCTTTGCTTAATTTTATGAAATAGCATGTTTACTGTGATATGTGGTGTGCATTTTTAGAACCTTGGAAATGTAAGGAAATGTATAGAAATGTATGGAAATGTAAGGAAATGTATGGAAATGTAAGGAAGTGTATGGAAATGTAAGGAAATGTATGGAAATGTATGGAAATGTATGGAAATGTAAGGAAATATATGGAAATGTAAGGAAATGTATGGAAATGTAAGGAAATGTATGGAAATGTATGAAAATGTATGGAAATGTAAGGAAATGTAAGGAAATGTTAAGTTCAAAGTGAACATTTTTGGAAACTAGGAAATGTAAGGAAATGGTTTAGAAATGATTCAAAAGAGGAAAGTAAACATTTCAGGAAACTTGGAAATATAAGGAAATGTTAGGTTAAAGGAGGGAAATGAACATTTTTGGAAACCTGGAAATATAAGGAAATGTCAAGTTTTAAAGTTTAAAAAGAGGAAACTAAGACAAGGTGGCCTTAAGAAAATTAATAGGAGGAATTTGACACAAGAATAGGGCTTGGAAAAGTGGCAAGGAGGCACCACTTAAAGCCCAAGAAATGACGCCACCAACATGTGTGCAAGCTTAGGTTCGAGCAGCAAGGAGAGCATTTACGAGAGTGTTTTATGTCTGAATTGGGCTTATGCCCAATTCGTTATTAAAGCTAAACTAATCATAGGGAGGCGCCACTTAGGTGGATAATTTGGGCCTCGTGATGGCCAAAGGAGGTCAAAAGGAATAAGTTTAAATTCGGCTCATCAAGGGAAGGGGGTGGACGGCATCTAGCTAAGACTTTAAGTGATTTTTATTTAATTACTTAAAGAGGAAGCAATGGACGGCAATAGGTACTCTTAAGGGAAGAGTTTAATTCTCCTTAAAACTCGGCTAAATAGGCGGATAAATGATGATTTATTTTAGATTATTTTCAAAGAGATAATTGGGGGATTATTCTTTAATTTTTAATTAAAGAGATAAAGCTATCAAAATAGAAGAGTGATGGCCAAGTAAGGGATTCTAAGTTAGTAATTTCGGCTATAAAAGGAAAAGAGGGCCATTCATTCTTTCTTCTAACTTTCTCTCTGCCAAATTCTCTCTAGCAAATATCTCCTTTCTTTATTATTTTGCCAAGCCGAAAATACACCTTGTGTAGCCGAAACTTCATTACCAAATTGCTCAAACTCTTTTCTCTTCTTCTTTCATAATCTTCCAAAAGACGAAAGTTTGCTAAAATCAAGGCCATAGCCGAATAGTTTTGAGACTTCAAACAAGGGGTTGTCGACTTCTGTATTAAGGGTAAGAACTAGTTATCATTCGATTTTCATCCTTTTCTTTTAAGATTTGCCGAAATCTAGGACTAACCCCATTAATATCTTGTTGCCAAAAATTTGAAGAGATCTTTTCGGGATTTGTTTAAGTCAATTACAAGAAGGAGAAGTTCTTTTCCTGAAGGTACACCATAGGCCGCGTGTTCCCTAGTTATTCGGTGAATTTTGGGATTTAAAATCCACAAGGTAAGACATGCGAATATTAGGCCAAGGCCTATTTTTGGTGTTTTAGATCTAGTTCATATTTATTCAAAAGCCGAAACTAATTTGTTAAAGTGATTTAAAGCTTTGCCGAATACAAGAAAGTGTATAGTGAAGATTTCGGGATTTGGCACCAAGGTAAGTTTTAGTGTACTAATCCTACTAGGATTTGGATTTATGGACGAATGGCTTACTAAGTATTAAATGATTGATTAAATGTAGAGATTTAAGATCTAAGGCATTAGATCAAGCTTTTCGGGATTTGGATTGGAAACCTTAAGCGAATCAGGTGTGTACCCCACACTAAATCTCAATAGATTTACGGTTTTAATTTATTATATGTGTTAATATGAAAGTGTAAGAATATGGCTAAGGTACCGTGTGTACCCTACCCTAAGTTTTAATACGTTCATGGCTATGTTTTAAATTAAATGTGTTATTAAGTATGTGAAAAGCATGGCTAAGGTACCATACAATGGTACAAAGTACTCAGGTACGTTTCCTACTCCTACTAGGATTATGAAATATGTTAATTGTAACATGAGAATAAGAATAAGAATGTGAACTCTGGCATATTTATGCATATTACTATTATATGGGGCATATGGGTTTATTTTTGGGGAAGTGAATGTGGTGACCTAAGACCACAAACACGGTGACCTAAGACCGTGATATCTGAATGTGGTGACCTAAGACCACAGTAATCTGAATGTGGTGACCTAAGACCACAGAAATCTGAACGTGGTGACCTAAGACCACGAATGCGGTGACCTATGGCCGTGATATAGAGTGTAGCGGAAGGAGGGTTGACTTAGTAGTCCCCACGGTGTGCAGGATGGTACGGGTGGTGTGTAGCGGATGGCATATAGGTTTGGGTTCGGGTTGCATCATATTGATTAAATGCTTTATGAACATGTATGACATTGTATGTCTGAAATATTAAATTTTAGTGTTGGTTACACATTGAGTCTGTTGACTCACCCCGTTGTGGGATTACTTTTCAGGTGACGACCAGTGATGGACCGGGCCGACAGATGCTTAGTGGAGGCCATGTGAAGTTCAAATTTCTTTTATTTGGACTATTTTACTTTAAGTATTTTAAATTTAAATTTTGGGAATTATTTGATGTAATAAGGCCTTAGTAGGAATATTTTATTCTGTCTTTAATTGTTAAGCTTACAAACCTTATTCTATTAAAAGATTATGTAAAAATATTTTTTTTAAAAAACAAAGCCTAGACGTTTTGTCACCTAAAGTAAAGGATTTTTAACAATGAATTAAACTTGTTTTCAACTCAAGCCCAACCCAAAATGATCTTTCTTCCAAATCACACAAGTTTTTCCTAAGTAACAAAAGAATTTGAAACGGTTTACACCGGGGAACATACCAGATCCGGTCAAGGCTCGTGGGCCGGGTTTGGGGTGTTTCACACTTTCTTTCTATTATTTAGCCTAAATATCAAATGATTTGGTTGATTAACTAATTAATTACTAAACTAAGATGCAAAGACAAAAAGAATGAATTGGGAAATAACTTGAAGAGAAACTCAGTTGATCATGATGATACCACCAGGAAGAATCCACCTAGACTTCACTTATTATCTAACACTGAACCATATGATTTATTCACTTGACTTGATCCGTAAGACTCCCTAACGTATATTAAACCCTCTCTCGAGGCGAATAATGTCTAACCCTAGGTTAATTAACGAAAATCCCTTTCTTACTTAATAACCCCCTAGAATAGCAGTAAATCGAACTATGGACTCCTATATTAGGTTTCACCCTAATCTGGCAAAATCTCGTCACCCTATCTCTAGGCGCGCGAACTAATCCGCTTAATTATGCTAGATCTATTCTTAGGCAGGATCTATTTCTCCTCCACCTAAGAACATCTGACTTGAATTAATATCCCGAAGACATTAACACAAGAATTAAGCATACATAATTAAGAACAAATCAAGTATTTATCATATAATTCAGAAGACAATAACAAGATTCATCTAGGTTTCATCCCCTTCAGGTATCTGAAGGGTTTAGTTCATAACAAATAAAGAAAACATCTCAAGAGAAAAGATAAAACAAAATATAAGAAATCCCTAAAACCCCCTGAAGGAATTGAAGGAGAGATCTGTCGTCTTGAGTAGAATTCTGGCTTCTTGAGATGGATCAACTGGCTATCTTCGAGTGATTCCCACAAAAGTTTCGGCTTTTGCCGAATTCAGAATGTCTTGGCCCTCTCTGACAGTTGGCCTCTAGGTTCTTTATATAGGCTTTTGAGATGCTTTTACTTGGCTTCTAAGTGCCCTAATTCAAGTGTACTTCCTACTCGGTGTTTGAATAGGCTTTGGAATGTGTTTCTTTGCCTTAAAGTATCCAAATCCGAGTACAACTCTCTTTTCCACGACAGGGGCACGGCCATGGCACACACCCGTGAAAATCATCTTCAGGCCGTGTCTCGATTCTGTCGATTGGGGCACGGCCGTGTAAATCATGGCATGGCCGTGTCTTAGTTAATTGTCGAGGCACGGTCGTGTGGCTTGAAGTCCAGGTCGTGTCGATTTCCACTTTGGCCCAAATTGGCCCGTTTTAAGCCTGTTTCTCGTTCTTTTCGTCCTCGGGTGCTTTCCTGAGTGTAAAACATGAAAAGAAAGGATTAAGAGCACCTTTTTACATAAATCAAGGGCTAAATTATCCAAAAGCATGCTAAATATGGGGTTAAAATATGTTACTTTTATGGTTTATCAAATACCCCCACACTTAAGCTTTTACTTGTCCTCAAGCAAAATTCTCAACTTACAATTAAAACGAACTTTCCATAATTCACAATTCCTATCAATAATGCCTCATCATAATTCATAGATAATTTATACGTGGATAATTTAACTCAAAGACTCTTAAATATTCTAGCAATATAAGTCATATATTTGTAGCACGAAAACATAGGTGTCTCCCCTTATCTAAAAAATTACCTTTAATTCAAAACGGGCAAAGATTGATATCCTTACTAAAGATTCACTCAAATCACTCAAAGTGTTTTAAGGTTCACAATTAAGCACTCAATAGTCGAATCTGAAAAGTTAATCCCATAGGCTTGCCTGAAAATCAAATCTCCACCACTGTAATATGAGATGATACACAAATCAAAAGATCTTTGACAGGGTTGTAACAGGGCTTAGGTTAAAGGTGTGGATAAAGGCTGAAATTGAAGGTTTAGAATCGAGATTGAATTGACAAATTACCTAGCTAAAAATAATGAACTGGAAAATAAATGATTACATCAATTGAAACTTTGAAACTAATAATACTACGAGCTTTTTCTTTGATAACTGAAAATTAAATGTATAAGCTCACTTTTTCTACTACTAATACTGAATATACTTTGATTTTTTTTAGAACAAATCAAATAGAAACATAATAAAGAAAGAACTTTATCAACTGAAATAAACTAATTCGGCAACTGATCAAATCAATTCTCGATAGATGGGTAATCAAAAGAATGGTGATAACAAATACAAAGGGGTTTGGGTTAATATTAGCGAGTAAATCAATAAAAAGGGTTGTTAGGATCAAATGGGTTCACTAAGGGTTAATTTGTGAAGGTAGGCATTTTAGTGGAGTGAATGGGTTAAAACCTGGGTGCCTTTATCATCTCAGTATATCAAATCAATAATGTGGTCTCGACATGTATAATCAAAGCAAGTTCTAGAATAACAATTTAGAGTTGACACACTCATAATCAATAAAGTGAGCACAAAAAAGAATATATGCTCTATAAGACTTAAAATCTCACAAAAATTATGGGTATTTGACATCAATCCCTGTAAATTTCAAACTTTAAGGTAATATTCAAATTCAATTTAACAACCTAGGAAATTTTTGATTCTTGAAAAATAGACTTATCATGCTTGATTCTCTAGTATTCTTCAAATTTAATCATCAATGCACAATTATCAATGACTTACTCAAAAACATATTAATAAAAATCATAAATCATCAGAAATTTCACCCTAATTAATAATATGGGAAAATTACTTAGGAACAAGACTAAAATTCAGGATTTTGGAATAATGCAAAAAGTTAGGTACTTTTACCCCTACACTTAAGATGTACATTGTCCTCAATGTACAAAGATAGATAAACAATTATGTAAAATAAAATCAAAAGAGAAGGGGAGAAGTAACACTTCCTAAATTTTTGGATGGATCCAAGAGTAGGCAGAGGTCGTGGTGGAAGATGACTTATGTAGTAGTGAAGTACTCCTAGCGATTTGTTCGTGTATGTGGAGTGTGTGATTGAAGTTGCGAAGTCATCAGTTAGATATTTTGGAGGCGCAAATAAATATATGTTAGGCATACTCGAAGATTAGATAACCAATGATAATCATAATAAAAGTTTGCAATGAAGAAAAGTTTTAAATTACGACAAATAAAGAAAATTAAAATAAAGGAAAAATAAAAATAGAATAGAACTAAAAATAATAAAATTTAGATAATCAAAAGGACTCAGAGGTCCTCATCATCGGTCGGGTCCTGTGGTGGTGTCGGTAATGATATATGGAAGTGATGGCATATTTGCTAGAGTGTGGCATTGATCCTATCAAAACGTCGAGCGGTGTCAGTGAACTGCTGAGTACAGTACTGCTCGAACTGGGTGAGGCGTGTAGAGATATCTTCCATTGAGGCTGCTGGATGGGATGGCTGCTGGCTCGGGACTGGTGGGACATCGTCAGTAATGTCCTCGGGCACCTCCTCATCTGTAGGTAGTCGGTATTGAGGGGGGTCGGTCCCATGACGATATTTGATCATCCTCATGTGTAGCATTGTTTGGATGCCCTGAGGCACCATCTGGCCAATCATTGTTAATGAGGAGATCTACGTCTCAGTATTGAGGAGCCCGAAGTGTCAAGCTAATCGAGTAATGTACAGCCCTATCGATAAAATTCCCTTTCTATGCGGCTCTATTTGGTGCTAAATTGCACAGGCGATGAAGTATGTAAGGTCGAAAATGTGTCTTTCTGACATGCACAACATGTAGTAGACATCATGCTTATTCACTACGCCGGTGCTCTCACGTCGACCTGTGATAGTGTGGGCTAGAATGGCGTGGAAATATCGCAGGGGTGGGCCAAGGACTATCGCCTTAGAGCGACTGGGGTCGTAGACGCCTGTGGTGGGGGCTAAGTCGCGCCAGCAGTTGAGGGGAGTGCATTGGAGCTAATGGTTTAACTCTGAGAGTGGATTTTCTGCTATAAACTCCTCCGTGTAGAGTCTAAGTGCTGTGTCGAATTGTGGTACACTTAGTCGACGTACCCTGCCCCTTAAACGGAATTGGACTATGCCCGGGTCATCATATTGGGTCATCACTGTCTATAGGGTGAAAGTGGTGCAGAACTCGAGTGTGAGTTCCAAATATGTGGGCTCGATGATAGGGAAAAATTGCTCCCACGACTCGGTCGATATGAGGGCTCGAATGTCAGCTGCTAGTCTGACCTGTTCCACGGCGTCCCAGTCAATGCACCTTCCGGTGCCGAGAGGTCTTTCTTCGAATGCCTTATATCATTCTTCCTAAGCTTCTTGAGAGAATTGAAGAAGTCGGTGTCTTATTTCGGAAGAGGCACTAGCTGAGGACGAGCCGGGTCTCTTTCTTTTCTTGGTGGGAGCGGCCGTAGTTCGTTTCCCTTGTGATGATGACATTGTATGTAACATCCTGATAATTAGGGGTTATGCATTTCACTTAATTGAATGATGTTGCATGCTTAATTATTATTAAGTGTAATTTTGGAAGTTATTTGAGCTTCATTAATTAAGTGAATGCTTAGTGAAAATTTTAATTTCTATTAATTAAGAGAGAGCTAAGCAAATTAGGCCTTAAGAATTAATGACAAGAGGTTTCTAGCATAAGTTGAGTAATTGGCAAAGTGGTTAAGGTACATGGATGTGTGCTTGAGGTGTGAAGTTCGAATCTCCTAGCTAGCATTAGGGAGGATTTTAATTTTTTGTTTTCTTCCTATAAGTGTCGGCCAAGAAAGTTCTAGAGTGGATGAGCATTCATTCATTTTGGCTATTTGACCATGTGAAAAGGAAGCTAGGAACTTATGGCATGGAATCATAAGTTGATGATAAGATGAGGGGGCAAAAGGCATGATATGGGGCAAGGTTTTGGGAGTGTGTTCATGGTCAATTGACCATGAACCTAGACAACATGAAGGGCTAAAGGAGAGGTTTAATTGTGAAGCAAATTTTGGATATGATGGGGAAGAAACAAGGAGGAAAAAAGGGGATGATGTTGGCTAGGTTGACCGAAAATTAGTGTAGCCATTAGGGTGCTAGTTGGCCTAAGATCCTAGCAAAATTGTCCATCTTTTCCCCTTCTCCAAAACCTTTTCCCTAAACCGAAACTATCATTGGCATTTGGTACAAGTTTACTTTGTTTTGGCATTGGTATTTTTGACCAAATAGGCACATTTATTTCATCTTTTCCTCTCAAAATTTTATTTCTCTTTTGATGCCAAAATATTTTCACTTTTGAAGTCACTTCTTTTCTTTCTCTTTAGTGCCGAATTTAGCTATCACCAAAAGCCTTCTCTTTCATTTTCTTTTCTTTCTTTTCATTCTATTTCTCTTCTCTCTTTCCCCTCTCATTGCCGAAACCACAAAGGATCAAGAACCACTTTCAATTGTTACCTCCTTGGCCGAATGTGCAAAGGTTCCTAAACACATTTCTTTTCTTTTGAGAAATCACCATCATCATATTCTTCTCCTCTTTCTCTTTTCTTCCTTCTCTCTTTCCTTCTCTTTTCCTTCTCTTTCTTCTTTCTTTCAAAATCGAAACCATCATATTGAAACCACCATTTCTCTTCTCTTTTTGTTAAGGCCGAATTATCATATTCTTTTCTTCTTATTCAAAGCCGAACCTTGAAGGACTTAAAGTAAGATTTTATCAATTATTTTCATCATTCCTTTTTACTTTAGCAAACTTAAAATCATGATATTTTATTTTCTCTCCTAGGCCGATTCATTTGAAAAGATTTTTCAAAGATCTTTGTTGAAGACAACCTTTAAGTGATCATTCGAAATCATCAAGGTAAGGTTATTAATTTAGATCATACCGATTTATTTAGATGGATCACTAATCTACGTTATTTTTAGGGCGATCTAAGATCATCAAGATAGGTAAGAAAAGAGCCGTGCGAGTGTTTGGAAGAGAGGAGGTATTCCTTTACCATCGAACTACAAACGAAGAGCAATATCGGCGGTTAGAGACTTTCCACTGGGTTGTAGACCCTCTGCTAACGAGGATCGATTATTTGAAGTAGTGCGTACAACCGAACCACTTTACGTTGGTGGAATATCGGCGGGTTTTGATCCATCTAGTGGAGAAAAACCACAAATAATCGTCATTCGTGAATCAGGGTAAGGATTTAGATCCATCGTCAATAAGTGTAATATTGTTAACAAAAGTTTATACTAACCAAATGTGTCAATTAATTAGGTGTTGACGAGCAAGAGGGTATTGTTCTCACTTGTCACTAGGTGTGTAACCTTACATTAAAAATCTCATAAGATTTACATATATTTAATTGTGACTATATGACCATGTGTATGATTGTGCTTTTGGATACCATTCAGTGGTATATGATATTCAGGTATGTTTACCCCAATATTTTGTTTATTTTGCTATATGCATCAATATGAAATAAGCATGACTATATTATGATTTGTGGGGTAAATAACATAAAAATCGATTTGATATGTATGTGCATGGGCATATGGGTATATTTGATAAAGGAGGAAGTATTCTGGTGGTTTTACCACATTTCTGGTGACTTCGGTCACATATGTGAATTTGGTGACTTCGGTCACGTATATTTGACTCCGGTGACTTGGTCACATATTTGAACTCTGGTGACTTGGTCACATATGTGAATCTGGTGACTTGATCACGTATTTGAAATTTGGACTTGGTCGGTGACTTGGTCACATCTGTTTTGGTGGCTTTGCCACAATAAGGGCGATGTGCATGTTGACCGCAAAGAATCGCCTTCGATGGTGTGTAACGGATGGAGGGTCGATTTAGTAATCCCACGGTGTCTTTGGTTGGTACGGGGGTGTGTAGCGGATGGATATTTAGGTTGGGCCGAGCTTGCATTTCATTTCATGACATAACCATGTAATATTGAATGATTATTATTTGTTTTGCTATGAAATGGGCCTTTGGGCTAAATTTAAGCTAAATGGGCCTTTGGGCTAAATATGAGTTAAATGGGCCTATGGCCATATGTGAAATTTTGAGCTTAAAAGCATTTGATAAAATGGGCTTTTTAGTGTATGTGTTATACATTGAGTTTATAACTCACCCATTTTTATGGGATAACTTTTGAGATGACTCGTAGTGCGATGGATCTAAGCGTGAGGATTTCGAGGTGGCGATTCTCGTATCAAGTATTGTGGAGATTTTCCAACTTAAACTTATTAATTTTAAATTTTATTACTTAGACTTTATTATGGATTTGCCAATTTTATGTAATAAGGCCACTATAAACTATTTTTAATTTTGTGTTTGGATTTATTTTAAATTACGCCATGAATAATTATCAATTAAATAACTAAATGGTTTTCGATAAATAATTTTAAAAGGTTTTTGTCAAGAATATATATATATGTTTTAAGAATATACAATTCTATTTTTCAACTAAGCCCAACTCGATCTTTAAGTTATTCCGTTTTACCTTAAATCATCAAGTTTTCTAGAACAAACGTTATTTCCGCTAAAGTTTTACTCGAGGAACATACCAAATCCGGTTAGGCTTTTTGGGCCGGGTTTGGGGTGTTTCATTGTACCTGAAATAATGGATATTCAAGTAGTGTTTGTATGAAATTGTCATCTAGACCCCAGATATTTAAATGCTAAATGATGTTATACACCTATGAGCAGCCTATTCTAATTTTTCATCGGAAAATTTGTATAAGAATGTAATCAATAGAAAATATGAAATCTATCTAACAATCGATAAATAGCAACAAATAGTTAATAATTAAAATTTTCATTATAGATATTCATGAGAATGAAACATTGAGACAAGTTCTAAGAAAATAAATCATGCTTCCAACAAAAACAAAAAACAAAACAAAATTATATGAAATTTATCAATCTTTTAGTCAAGAGAATGAGGTAATGGAGGGAACCAGGGGTGTGATGGTGTAAATCGGTCAAGCACGGGCAGAGCAAGGTAGTGCTATGAGGTTTTTTACAGGTGCATGGCTGTGGCGTGGGCGTAGGGTGCGATTTTGTAAAGGTTTTGGAAAAAAAAATTTTGAGAGGGTTTTTTAGGGGGTTGGGGACGTGGGTGTGGTCGAAAATGGGAGAAAAGGGGGCTGAGAAATCTTTTAGGGTTGATTTTAGGGAGGGTGACGGGTTAAGTTGCTTAAATAGGGGTGAGATCACGGGCAGGGGCCACGGCCGTGCTCAATTTTTATGCGCCCGTGTTTTTCGTGATTTTGAATTTTGGGCACGTTAAGGTGTTTGGCCATGATCGTGGGTATTTATGGCACGCCCGTGTCTTTTTCACACGGTTATTTAAAACGGGCATGCTCCTCCCGTGTTTGAAAAGTCAGAATGTTGGCATGGTCAGAAGGCACGGGCATGTTCTGACCATGGTTTGCAAGTTAGTAGCTTCACACGGTCGTAAGGCACGACCGTGTTTAGCCCATGCTTAACAAGTTAGTGACCTTGCACGGGAGGTCAGCACAGGCGTGGGATATTATCGTCACCCGTGTTGGGAAAAGAAAATTTTTTCTCTGTCATGCACGGCTACTGGCACGCCCATGGATCGTCCCCTGGCTTCCACACGGCCACGGGCATGCCCGTGTGTAGGGCCGTGTGACCCTAACCTGCACTTCATTAGTTTAATTAGTATAGAGTCAGGCGGTTTAGAATTAAAAGTGTTAGTGAATTAGTGCTCGGGTTGCCTCCCGAGAAGTGCTCGTTTATAGTATTAAGCTAGACTTACCCTGTTTTCATTTCTAAAAGAAGGTTCACAGAGTTGAAGCTCCTCTCTCATATCCCTAAAATCTGCACCATTATAAATTTTGAGTTTGGTGACCATTTACCTTGAATGTGCCCTTAGTGGGGTGAGTTACCTCGATTGTGCCATATGGAAAAACTGTTTTGATCATGAATGGGCCTAACCATCTTGATTTCAGATTCCCAGGGAATAGTTTGAGCCTTGAGTTGTGTAGTAGGACCAAGTCTCCTACTTCGAATTGTTTTGATTTCTTGAGACGAGCATCATGGCATCGTTTTGTTGCCTCTTTGTATAGTTTTGAGTCCTCGTACGCCTAGGCTCTCCATTCGACTAGCTCGTTCATCTACATCATTTGTTTCTTTTCTACAATTTTAAGATCAAAATTTAAAAACTTTATAGCCCAAAAAGCCTTGTGTTCTAACTCGAATGGTAGATGACAGCTTTTCTCGTATACAAGTTTGTATAAGGACATTCCTAGAGGGGCTTAAATGTTGTTCTATAGGCCCATAAGGCATCATCTACTTTTAATGCCCAATCTTTCCTATTTGATTCAACCGTTTTTTCTAGGATACGTTTAAGTTCTCGGTTTGCTACTTCAACTTGCCCACTGGTTTGAGGGTGATATGGGGTAACTATCCTGTGGTGTACTCCATATTTTTTTAAGACTTTGTCAAATTGAGTATTACAAAAATGAGTGCCCCTATCACTAATGATAGCTCTAGGTGTTCCAAAATGAGAGAACAGTTTCTTGAGAAACTTAACTACTACCCTAGCATCATTGGTAGGTAAAGCTTTGGCTTCCACTCATTTTGACATGTAATCAACTGCCACTAGGATGTATTTGTTTCCGAATGAACTAGGGAATGGTCCTATAAAATCAATACCCCATACATCAAATATTTCACATGATAACATATATGTTTGAGGCATTTCATCACGTTTAGAAATATTACCTGTTCTTTGGCATTTATCACACGAGGTAACATACCTGTTGGCATCTTTAAATAAAGTGGGCCAATAAAAACCTGATTCGAGTATTTTGTGTACTGTCTTGATGCCACTGTAGTGTCCTCCTGAAGGTCTTGAATGGCAATGTTCCAGGATTTTGCTTGTTTTTGCCTTTGTAACGCATCTTCGAATTACCTGATCTGCACATATGTGAAAAAGAAAGGGATCTTCCCAAAAATAGTTTTTCATATCAGCAAAGAATCACTTCTTTTGGTGATGTGTTAGACTTTTTGGAAAGATATTAGCAGCTAAATAATTTGTGATATTTGCAAACCATGGTACCTCAGAATGTGTTATAGAAAAGAGCTATTCTTCGGGAAGCAAGTCGTTTATCTCACTTTCGTCGAGCTCTTTGATATGTGGATTCTCAAGTCTAGAGAGGTGATCTGCTGCAAGTTTTTCAGCTCCCTTCTTTTCTTGTATTTCCAAATTAAACTCCTGTAAAAGTAAAATCCATCATATGAGTCGAGGTTTTGCATCAGGTTTAGTTAAAAGATAACGAAGAGCTGAATGGTCAGTGTAAATGACAACTTTAGACAATATTAGATATTGCCTAAATTTGTTAAAAGTAAAAACTACAGCTAGCAATTCTTTCTCTATGGTGGTGTAGTTTTCTTGTGCGGGTGTTAATGTTCTGCTAGCATAGTAAATTGGCTGAAAATGCTTGTCTCTTCATTGTCCCAAAACTGCACCTACTGCAAAATCACTTGCATCACACATTAGTTCAAAGGGTAAGTTCCAATCAGGGGCAATTATAATCAAAGCATTTATCAATTTATCCTTAAGTACATTAAATGCATCTAAACATTCCTGATTGAAATTGAAAGGAACATCTTTTTCTAGTAATTTTGTTAAAGGCTTAGCTATTTTAGAAAAATCTTTAATAAATCTTCTATAGAACCCTGCATGTCCTAAAAAGCTTCTAATAGCCTTAACTGAACTAGGGGGAGGTAATTTTTCTATTGTTTCAACTTTTGCTTTATATACCTCAATCCCTTTACTAGAAATCTTATGTCCTAATACAATCTCTTCTCTAACCATAAAGTGACATTTTTCCCAATTTAAAACAAGGTTTGTTTCTTCACATCTCATTAGAACTCGTTTTAAATTTTTAAGGCAAAGATGGAAAGAATTACTGAATACTGAGAAATCATCCATAAATACCTCCATAATGTCTTCCACGAGTTCGTCAAAGATTGCCAACATGCAACGCTAAAAAGTAGCAGGAGCATTACATAATCCAAAAGGCATTCTACGATAAGCAAACGTACCGTATGGGCATGTAAATGTTGTATTCTCTTAATCTTTAGGAGCTATTGGGATTTGGAAGTAGCCGGAGAGTCTGTCCAAGAAACAGTAGTACATATGCCCGGATAGTCTTTCTAACATTTGATTTATGAAGGGTAGAGGGAAGTGATCTTTTCTAGTGGCATCGTTCAGCTTTCTATAGTCTATCTGAGACTCTTCAACTTTAGAATCGTTCTTGTAGGGATTAACTCATTCCTTTCATTGGGCACTCTGAAGAATGCCTCCTTTCTTTGGAACTACCTGTATAGGACTTACCCAAGTACTGTCAGAAATAGGATAAATTATTCCTGCATCTAGAAGTTTAATTACCTCAGTCTTGACTACTTCTTTCATGTTGGGGTTTAAGCGTCTCTGAGGCTACAAACACGGTTTGTATTCCTCTTCCATTAAAATTTTGTGGGTACAGAACGATGGGTTTATGCCCTTGATGTCAGAGATTTTCCAAGTTATGGCTTTTTTATGTTCTCTTAGTACCTGTATTAACTCCTCTTTTTCCTTGGGTTTTAATTCTGAAGAGATAATAACCAGTAGCATAGAATTGTCCTTGAGGAATGCATACTCTAAGTGTTTTGGCAACTGCTTTAATTCCAATTTAGGTGGCTCATTGATGGAGGGTTTTTGTCTTAGTTCGTCATTAACTTTAATGCTTTCTTCTTGCGTTTGTCGAGGTGAAGATGTTTTTAGCTCATCAGCTTCATCTTCTTCCCCCTCGTCTTGAGTCAGGTACAGTTCCATCGTGTCATCGTGTATGATTTCCTGTAATGAGTTTTGAATAATATGATCAGTAGTATCAACAAAATAACAGGCATCATCTTGTTTTTTAGAATATCGCATGGCATCATAAATTTGAAAAATAATTTCCTCATCGCCCATCTTTAATGCAAGTTTACCGTTACCTACATCGATAATGACTTTTAGCGGTAGAGCTAAAAAGGACGCCTAAAATTAAGGAACATCAATGTCTTCATTAATGTCTAACACAACAAAATTAACAGGGAAAATAAATTTATCAATTTTCACTAGGATATCTTCGATAACTCCTCTAGGATATTTAATAGATCTATCAGCTAACTGAATACTCATCCTAGTAGGTTTTGGTTCTCCAAGATCTAGTTGTTTAAACATTTTGTAAGGCATTAAATTAATACTAGCACCTAGATCAGCTAATGCCTTCTTAATATTCAAGCTACCAATTAAACAAGGAATAGTAAAACTTCCTGGGTCTTTTAATTTTGTTGGTAACTTGTTTTGGAGGATGGCTGAGCATTCTTCATTAAGGTCCACCGCCGATACTTCTTCAAGCTTCCTTTTATTCGTCAGGAGTTCCTTTAAGAATTTTGCATATTTTGGCATCTATGACATAGCTTCAACAAAAGGTAAGTTAATATATATTTGTTTAAAAAGTTCGAGAAACTTACCGTATTGGAAATCTAATCGTTCTTTCTTCAACTTTGCTGGATATGGGATTGGTGGTTTACTTTCCTTGCATACTGGATCTACGTCCTCAACTCCTTTATCCTTTGTGTTGTTATCTTCGTGTGGTATTTTTTTCTTTGGTTTGACTAACTCCTTTCCACTTCTTAATATAACTGCCTTTACCTGCTCTGTTTCTTTAGAAAAAAATTCTGCCCGTATTTCACAAATTATCTCAGTAAGTAGTCCAACTGACTTAGTGAGTTCCCCAACTGACTCAGTGAGTTTCCCAACTTGGTTCTTTGTCTCTTCAGCCGATGTTTGTTGACTTTTAAGTATTTTCTCGGTATCTTAGAGATGATTTTCTGTGCTTTCCATGAATTTTGTCAACATCTCCTCGAGGTTTGGCTTCTTCTCTTGCTGATATGGCTAATTTTGAAAATTTTGGGGAGGTTGTTGTCTTTGATTTCCTTGATTTCCTTGACCTCCTCATGAAAAGTTTGGGTGGTTCCCCCAACCTGGATTGTAAGTATTACTATAAGGATTATTATTAGATCAGAAATTATTACCTATATATTCATCTGTTCGCTTTCTGTGCTCGGTTGGTAGGGTGGGTACTTAGGATTCGCCACAGTTCCACTTGTGTCGTACTGCATTATTGGATGTACCTGCGAAGAACACAAACTATCAAAATTTTTTTTCATCATCTCTACCTGATTCGATAGCATGGTTACTGCATCGATGCTGAAAACTCCGGCCGATCTTGTCAGTTTTGTCCTTGTAACTTGCCACTGATAATTATTCAACGACATCTCTTCAATAAATTCGTAGGCTACTTTAGGAGTTTTGTTATTCAGAGTTCCACCGGTGGCTGAATCAATTAGTTGCCTCGTTGAGGGATTCACACCGTTATAAAAAGTTTAGACTTGTAGCCACAAGGGTAAACCATGGTGTGGACACCTTTTTAAGATATCCTTGTATCTCACCCATGTGTCGTATAATGTCTCTAAATCCATCTGCACAAAAGATGAGATATCATTCCGTAATTTTACCGTTTTGGCCGGTGGGAAATATTTTAATAAAAACTTTTTGGCCATTTGGTCCCATGTAGTGATTGACCCTCGTGGTACGAGTTTAACCACTGTTTGACTTTATTCCGTAATGAAAAAGGAAATAACCGAAGACGAATGGCATAATAAAAAACGCCATTTATTTTGAAAGTATCACAGAATTCTAAAAAATTAGCTATATGAGTGTTCGGGTCTTCGTCCTGCAAACCATCAAATTGAACAAATTCTTGAATCATTTGTATTGTGTTAGGCTTTAATTCACAATTATTAGTAGCTATAGCATGCCTAACAATACTAGATTCTGCTCCTGTTAAATTAGGCTTAGCATAATCATACATAGTCTGCGGAGCATTGTTTTTTACCACGTCTCGTGGTGGATTATTCTTGTCCATCCCTTCAGTAGGATTGAATTCGCCTTGTTGTTGTTATTCTTGGTAATTTAAGGCTCACCTGATTTCTCTGCGATTCTTACGCGCGGTTGCTTCGATATCACTATCATATACTAGAGGTCCTGTCGGGTTCCTTCTAGTCATAAACTAGAGGTACCTACTAAAAAAGAAAGAAAGAAAATTAGAAAAATAAAATAAAGTCAATTGTGAAAATAAAAATAAAAATAATGGCTAAAGTAATAAAAATAGAGTTTTCTTAATATTTTAGTTTCCCGACAACGGCTCCAAAAACTTGATCGTGTCTAAACTTTGTCTAGTTTTAAAATTTATAAAGAGAATGATCGAACCTGGAAACTAACTCTGACAACGACTTAAGGCAAGTGTACCTATCGAACAGTAGTATAGCTTAGGCAAGCCCGGATTATCGACCCAAAGGAACTAAAAGTACTAATACTCACTTTCTTTCTATTATTTAGCCTAAATATCAAATGATTTGGTTGATAAACTAATTAATTACTAAACTAAGATGCAAAGACAAAAAAAATGAATTGGGAAATAACTTGAAGAGAAACTCAGTTGATCACGATGATACCATTAAGAAGAATCCACCTAGACTTCACTTATTATCTAACACTGAACCATACGATTTATTCACTTGACTTGATCTGTAAGACTCCCTAACGTATATTAAACCCTCTCTCGAGGCGAATAACGTCTAACCCTAGGTTAATTAACATGAATATCTTTCTCACTTAATAAGCCCCTAGAATAGCAGTAAATCGAACTATGGACTCCCATATTAGGTTTCACCCTAATCTGGCAAAATCTCGTCACCTTATCTCTAGGCGCGCGAATGACTCTGCTTAATTATGCTAGATCTATTCTTAGGAAGGGTCTATTCCTCCTCCACCTAAGAACATCTGACTTGAATTAATATCCCAGAAACATTAACACAAGAATTAAGCACACATAATTAAGAACAAATCAAGTATTTATCATATAATTCAGAAGACAATAACAAGATTCATCTAGGTTTCATCCCCTTCAGGTATCTGAAGGGTTTAGTTCATAACAAATAAAGAAAACATCTCAAGAGAAAAGATAAAACAAAACATAAGAAATCCCTAAAGCCCACTGAAGGAATTGAAGGAGAGATCCACCGTCTTGAGTAGAATTTCGGCTTCTTGAGATGGATCAACTGGCTATCTTCGAGTGATTCCCACAAAAGTTCTGTAACAGCCCGGTTTAGACCCTAGTCAAAATAGTGGTTTCAAGACCACAAATCTGAGGTCGTAAAAATATTTTAATGATATTTTCTATGTGAATGATATGTGGCATAGTCTGTGTGAAAATTCTGTGTGATAATTTGATTATTCGTGTGTCGAATTAAGAGAAAGGATTAAATTGTATAGAGAGTAAAATGTTGTGTGCTGATTTGTGAGTGCTTAAATGTTGTTGGCTTACTAAGAAAGAGGCCTAATGTTGTTATTATACCCATTTGTAGATAGTGGATGAATGAAAGGCAAATATGCCCTTATTATATGTTTGTTTTAATTAAAAATTTAATGGATATTTTAGTAATTGAATAATATATGTTTATATTATAATAAACAAAAGAAAAGATGAACATTATCATCTTATTTTGGGTGCCGAATATTGGAAGAAAGAAAAGAGAAATTTGGTTAGGGTATTCGGCTATTGTCTTCATTGATTAAGACCAAGAAAGGAGAGGTTCGAATCGAGGTCGAGGTAAAGACAAAATGCTCGATTAATTGATCGTTTCGATATATATCAACGTCCAAGGTAAGTTCGAATATAATATGTGTACTTAGCTGTGTTTAAATGTTGTGAAACAAATGGTTATGATATTATTGATTTATAAATGTTATGTGAGAAATGAATCTATGTGGCACTAAGTGTGCGCATTTAGAAGGGTAACCAAGAAGATTAGCACTTTGTGTGCGAAATAATAGAAGTTTCGGCTTTGTGATTGGCACTGTGTGTGCGATGTCGAATCGAGTTCGGTTTTGTCTTAAGGCACTGAGTGTGTGATTATAAGAAATGAATAGCACTGTGTGTGCAATGATACGAAAGCTTCGGCTTATTGAATTGGCACTGTGTGTGCGACATCGAGACAAGTCGATTAAAAGAATAGGCACTAAGTGTGTGATTATAAGAAATGAATAGAACTGTGTGTGCAATGATACGAAAGCTTCGGCTTATTGAATTGGCACTGTGTGTGCGACATCGAGGCAAGTTGAATAAAAGAATAGACACTAAGTGTGCGATTATAATTAACGACTAGCACTGTGTGTGCGAAACAATAGAAGCTACGGCTTTAATGAATAGCACAGTGTGTATGAAATGATAGAAGTTTTGGCTCATCGAAATGGTAGTGTGTGTGCGTTATCGATATAAGTTCTGTTTAACATATCGACACTAAGTGTGCGATGACAAATAGGCTTCGGTTGTGAAATTGGCACTAAGTGTGCAAATTCATTTGAGTAATAGCAAAGGTTGAAATAGAGGTAAAATCGAGGAATTGAGTTGTATGAATGGTGAGTAACTACGTGTTGATCGAGGTATGTTTGAATCTATGTGGTTGATGATAGATTTAAGAGTTGAATGAATAGTTATTTAAGCATGTGGTTGAGAGTGATATTGTGCTTAGTTGTGTCATTATCTATGTGATGGTTGGACAGTATGATTAGTGATTAACTAAGTGTTGGCAAGGTAAGTATGATACCTAAGTGATTGGTGAAATTTGAATTGAAAGAATAGAATGCTATGTGAGTATTGAATAAAGTTAAACTTGTGTACCATTGATAAAATATCTATGTGATGCTTAAACGTGTATATTAACTTGGTTCATTGAGTTAATTGTTTTATAATTCGAACTTACTAAGCTTTGGAAAGCTTACTGTGTGGTTTGTTTCTCTGCTTTGCAGGGTCAGTAAAGCTAGCTCGGATCTGGGATCGTCAGCTTCTCAATCACACTATCGGCATTCTATTTTGGTTCTCTTGCAATGATGTATATAGTTGTAATATGGCATGTATAGGCTGGTCATTTGAATCATGTTTGATTTTGTAAGTAGCCATGGTATGTGGCTAGATATGTGTTAGTTTTAGCGTGAATGGTTTTGGTATATGTGATACATCTTTTGGCATGATTTGTAATGGCCTAAATTGAAGGTTATCGGAATAATGGTTTCGCAACCATAAATTCGATTTAAAGAGAAATTTATTTTAATATGTTTGCATGAATATTTATATGATAGGAAATATTTTTATAAATATTTATAAAATGTTAGTAATGTAGTATTGAAATTTCGTTAGAAAATTTTAACGTTTGGGTAGATAATTAAATGAAAAGGACTAAATTGAAATAGAAGTAAAAGTTTAATTATAGATTAAAGAAAAGCTAAAGGGACTAAAAAGGAAATTATGCCATTCTTTATAGTTGAGGCGGCATACACATAAAAACATCAAAGATTTTTATAATTAATATATATATATATATGATTACTTAATAAATTAAGAATATTTATTATTTAATATATTATATTATATTATATTATATTATTATATAAATAGGTAAAAAGAAATATAAGAAAAAAAAAGAAGAGAAATAGAAACAGAATAGGCAAACGAAACAGAGGAGGAAAGAAGGAAGGAAAGAAAAGAAAGAAGAAAGGGAAAATTTAAAGTTTGAAGCTTAGAAGTTGATAGGTAAGTCAATTTAGCCCTTTTTACTTAATTTTGATGTTTTAGAAGCCTTGGAACAAGGTTTTGATGAAGCTAAGTTGTCATATTGAAAGTTTGAGAGCTCTCAAGTATAGTTTATGATGAAACAAAAACATGAATTAAGGACTTAATTGAATGAATTTCAAGTTAGAATTGAAAGATGGATTTAATTGAGAAGTAAGCTATAAGAAAACAGTTTTGGGACAGCAGCAGTAGAGTAACTTTGAAAATCACTAAAAATCGTAGAAGTGGAATTAGAAGTTGAGTGAGATATGAAATTAAAGCTTATTGAGTCTATTTTCATATGAAAGATATATAGAAAAGCAAAGTAGTTCTGTATTTTGAGATATTTATATTTTTGTAAGACTGGTTCAGAGTGATTTCGAGATCTCCTGTTCTGACTTTGAAAAATCATAAAAAATTGAATAAAAATAATTAGGGCTTAAATTTATATGGTTAGAATCCTTAATGAGTATATTTTTATAATAAACAAACTAAAACATCATTTGAATTCTTTAAAAGGAGAAAATTTATTCGTAGTGAAAAGTGGTCTGAACTGTCAAATAGTAAAACAAGGGAAATTTTAATGAATAAACTGTACTAATTGGCTAAGCCAAATATTTTGGAAATTTTATGGTATAAATATATGTGAGTCTAGTTTTAGTGAAAATTAATGGTTCTTCAATTGGAATTCTGTAGCTAGAGAAATAAATAATTTAGTGACTGTGAATCAAGTAGACAGCTTTGAATGAATTATGAACAATAATAGAATTATAGTGAATGCTACATGTGAACATGAAATGTGTTGAATTGATGATTGAATTTATTTATTTAGATCCAGAAAACACAAATACGAAGTTAGATAGAGGAAAGGAAAAAGTCCCGGATTAGTAGATTTTTGTGTACGAACAAGTATCGAGGTAAGTTCATGTAACTTGTATTATATTCTTAAATGCTTGAAACGTATATTATTGATGTGAATATGATTTCAATGTTCATTGTATGAAAGTTGATGAAACATTGATATATTTGATAAAAAGTGGAAGAAATCCCAGTTGAATGAAAGGAAAATTCGATGGATCTCTGAAAAGGAATTGACGGTAAAAAAGATCTAGCTTGGACGGGTGCTCCTATCCCGATATAGCCCTCCAAGAATATGTGGAAAATGGATTTAGCCCGGACGGGTAATTCAATTAGGGTCTAAATTTAGCTCGGACTGGTAATTCGGATCAAGCTCATTAGAGTAGTTGTCGCTGCGAGGATTTAGCCTGACCGGTAATCCAGACAATACTCTATGAGTTTATATTCTGAGGATTTAGCTCGGATTGGTAATCCATTGTAAGGATGAGGTTCATGGGAGTGTGCTCTCCTAAATGGAAATGTGCGCATGAACATGAATTGACGGACTGGATTGTACACTAAAAGTGTATTTCTGAAAATCCATCAAATTCTGAGTAATTCAACGGGATAAATATGGAAATATAACAATGAAACAGAAATCATGGTATTGATGAGCTCATCAATCATGGTATATATTATTGGTATATGGAAATTATTGGATTAACTTGAATGTTGAGTTTGTGTATGTTAGGGCAATAGTGCATTGAATGGATATATGAATGTTTATTGCATTGTATTGAAAATATTAGGTAAGTATAATTCTTGTTACATGGGCTTACTAAGCACAAAGTGCTTACCTGCTTCCTTTTCCCTGCTTTTGTAGTGTTAAAAGCTCGGAGGTCAGATTTGGTAGGAGACACATCACACTATCAACCCCAAGATTTTGGTATATAAAGAAACTTTATTTTGGAAATCAATGGCATGAATAAGCTAATTAAGTAGATATTAATATGAAATGAATGTAAGGTCAGCCATTGGTATGGCTAACAAATTTTAGTTTTAGTATGTAATAAGGTTATCTTATAAATATGCATGGATTTATTTTGAAAATATGTTGAATTAGATTGGTTGATGTGAATTGGTCTCGGTTAAAAAAAAATTTTGCAGGGAAGGCTAGATAATTATAAAGGGGTTATATTGAGTAAAAAAAAAATCGTAAACTTCTGTAATGCCTCGTACCCTATTCCGACAACGAATAAGGGTAGGGGGTGTTACATGATTTGTGAATTGAGATATTTACTATTGAATGGTAACTTTGTGTTGATAATATGCTAATAGGAATTAGTGAAATTGGGAATGAATTATGCTTGTGATAGAATAAGTAATGGTATTGAATTTGGTATGAATGGAGTTGGTATTGAATGCATGTTTTGAATGGCTAATCTGGTATGTTTTTGGTTACAATATGTGCATGAGATGTCTTGGTTGATTGGCTTATTGGTTTGACCCTTGAGGGTGGCGTTTTGGCCTTGTAAATGGCCCATAGTGTCACACGGTTGTGGCACACGGGCGTGCCTATAGACCGTGGGGAATTTGGCAAAATGTAGCTTGATAGCACACGGACTTGACACGAGTGTGCTTGGTGACCGTATGAGAATTGGCAGTATAAGACCTAGTAGGACACGGTCTTAGCACACGAGCGTGGTTGGTGGTCGTGTTGGTTTTGACAGGATATGAATAGGGGAAGGACACACGGGAGTGTCAAGTACCCCCACGGGTGTGTGTCCCTTGTATTTTTAATTAAGTTTGTATGTTTCCTAGAATTTCTGCATGTGTTTAATTTAGTCCCGATCCTTCTCTAGCCTATAATTGAGGTCGTATATACTTTAAATAAGAGATTTATGTTATGTTTTGATGAGATATACTGATGAATGACTTTGTGTCGTAAATAGATTTGTTAAAATGTTTTGATTGCTCGATAATGCCTCTTAACCCTATTCTGGTGATAGATTCGGGTTAAGGGTGTTACAAGTTCCAGCTTCTGCAGAATTTCGAATGTCTAGGGCCCCTCTGACGGTTGGCTTCTAGGTTCTTTATATAGGCTTTTGTGATGCTTTTACTTGGCCTCTAAGTGCCCTAATTCAAGTATACTTCCTACTCGGTGTTTGAATAGGCTTTGGAATGTGTTTCTTTGCCTCAAAGTATCCAAATCCGAGTACAATTCCTCTTTTCCATGACAGGGGCACGGCCATAGCACACGCCCATGTAAATCGTCTTCAGGCCGTGTCTTAGTTAATTGTCGAGGCATGGTCGTGTGGCTTGAAGTCCAGGCCGTGTCGATTTCCACTTTGGCCTAAATTGGCCCGTTTTAAGCCCGTTTCTCGTTCTTTTCGTCCCTGGGTGCTTTCCTGAGTATAAAACATGAAAAAAAAATTAAGAGCACCTTTTTACATAAATCAATGGCTAAATAATCCAAAAGCATGCTAAATATGGGGTTAAAATATGTTACTTTTATGGTTTATCAAGAGTGAGATAAATGACTCGTTTCCTGATAAACAACTCTTGGCTATATCTGACTTTGAGGTACCTTGGTTTGCGGATATTGCGAATTACTTAGCTGCTAACATCCTACCAAAAGGGTTGACACATCATCAAAAGAAGCGATTCTTTACCGATGTGAAAAATTATTTTTGGGAGGATCTTTTTCTTTTTTTGTATATGTGCAGATCAAGTAATTCGAAGATGTGTTACAAAGTTAGAGGCAAGCAAAAACCTAGAACATTGCCATTCAAGACCAATATGAGGACATTACAGTGGGACTAGGACAGCACATAAAACGCTCGAATTAGGTTTTTATTGGCCCACACTTTCAAAGACGCTAACAGGTATGTTACTTCTTGTGATAGATGCCAGAGAACAGGTAATATCTCTAAACACGATCAAATGCCTCAAACATATAGCTATCCTGTGAAATATTTGATGTATGGGGCATTAATTTTATGGGTCCATTCCCTAGCTCATTTGGGAATAAGTACATCTTAGTAGCTGTTGATTATATGTCAAAATGGTCAGAAGCTCAATCTTTACCTACTAATGATGCTAGAGTGGTAGTGAGATTTCTTAAAAAGCTCTTCTCTCAATTCAAAAAACCTAGAGCGGTTATTAGTGATCGGGGTACTCATTTTTGTAATGCTCAATTTGATAAAGTCCTAAAAAAATATGGAGTGTACCACAAACAACTACCCCTTATCATCCTCAAACTAGTGCACAAGTTGAAGTGGCAAACTGAGAGCTTAAGCGCATCCTAGAGAAAACTGTATAATCAAATAGGAAATATTGGATAATAAAATTAGACGACGCTTTATGGGCCTATAAAACTACTTTTAAAACTCCCATAAGAACATCTCCGTACAGACTTATTTACAAGAAAAGCTGTCATTTACCATTTGAATTGGAGCAGAAAGCATTCTGGGCTATAAAATTCCTAAACTATGATCCTAAACTTGCAGGTGAGAAAAGATTGATGCAGTTGAGCGAGCTAGATGAGTGGCGAGCAAATGCTTAAGAGAACTCACGATTCTATAAAGAAGTGAAAAAGCGATGCCATGATGCTTGTTTGAAGCAACCTAAGCAATTTGCAGACGGAGATCTTGTTTTGCTATACAATTCAAAGCTCAAATTGTTCCCTGAAAAGCTGAAATTAAGATGGTCAGGTCCATTCGTAATCCAAACTGTCTCTCCCTACAGCACAATAGAGGTAACTCACTCGACTTATGGCACATTCAAGGTAAACGGTCAACGACTTAAACTTTATAATGGTGAGGATTTTAGAGATAATAAAGAGTAGCTTCAGCTCTGTGAACCTTCGTAAGTGATGAACACAAGGTAAGTCTATCTTAAGACTTTAAACAAGTGCTTCTCGGAAGGCAACCCGAACACTAACACTACTAATTAGTATATTTTTATCTATTTTTCGTGTTTAAAATGCAAGTTTTTTAACTCATACGGCCTGGACACACGAGCATGTCCCTAGCCGTGTAAACCCTACAGCCTAGCCATCCGAGCGTGTCTTCAGCCGTGTAAACTCTCATGACTTAGTTTTAAAGCTTTAAAAAAATCGACAGTGACCCATACGTCCTGGACACACAAGCGTGTCCTTGGCCTTGTGCAAATAGGACTTAAATTTTTCCCAAAAATGACAGAGACACGGCCTACGATTAATACCCACGGCCGTGCGATATGGCCGTGTTGGACACACGGCCTGTACACACGGGTGTGTCTTAGGCCATGTGAACCATGGAGCTAAACTTCCCAAGTTTAAAGTAAGTTAAGAAGGAACACGGGTAAGGCATACGGCCATGTGCAAGACACAGCCAAAGCCCAATGGCATGGAAGAAGTCACACGGGCGTGGGAGAAGCGAAGGTGATTGCACATGACCGTATGACACGACTTTGTGAACCACAGGGCTGGACACATGGGCGTGTCCGAGGCTGTGTGAAAACTGGGTTTAAATTTTTAACGCACACGGACGTGTGAGACGTCACACGGGTGGGGGAGAAGCGAAGAACATTGCACATGGCTGTGCGACATGGCCATGTGAAGAACACGGGCTGGACACACAGGCGTGTCCAAGGCCGTACGAAGAACTGACTTCATTTATTATCAAACACGGCTAAACAGGACACCACACGGGTGTAGGCCACGGCTATGTGGCCCAACACGTGCCTTAAACGATCGTGTCTTTCTTTTTAACCCCAAACCCTAAATTATTCTTGAACTTTTATCTTCTTCCCTAAATCCCCAAATCCTTAGCCGCCGCTACCCCCATCTCCGATTCGACCTCACCTCCCCAACCATCTCTGTCGTTCCCACAACCCTTCCCCTTTCTTCTTCTTTCCCCTTTCTTTTTCCCTTGCGCGACCACCCTCCCCCTCTCTTCTCCTTTCCCCTACCCTTTTCCCTTTGTGCAGCCACACGCCCCACCCGAACCAACCTGACCTCCACCACCGACCTCCTCGTCTTCCCTCAGGTGACCCATTACCTCCCCACTGTCGTTTTACCCTTCGACCACCGCACCTCTAACCACCAATACCCTACCGTCGGTTACCCTTTTTCCCCTATTTTTAGTTCTTTATTTCATTTATTTTACTTTATTATTCTTATTTGTTATTTATTATTATTATTTTCTATTTCCAATTCGATTAGGCATATTCTTGTCTTTAATTTCTTAGTTCTTTTTATTGCTTATTCGATTAGTTTGATTTTATTTTTCTTCATTATTGCCCTCAATTTATATTATGGTACTTATTCTTGGTTTTCTTTTTATTCCATTTAGGGTACCTTTTAGTTTATTATTTTATTCCTCTTTAATTATCATTGCTAATGCTCTTATTTTAAGCATACAATAATTTAGTTTTATTTCTTTATTGTTTCACAACTTTGATTCATAATAATTTCAATTTTTGGTTTTTACATAATTTGATATTTGAATACACTATTTTAGCAGTACACTGTTATTTAGGACTATTTGGATCTTACATCCTTGGCTTTTGGTGATGCTTGATTTATTTATTTATTGATAAAATATTTTACCTTTTTAGGTACACCATGACAAAAACTCGTGGTAAATACAAGGTCGTTGTCTCCGCTTTGGAAAAGAGGAAGGGTCCTAGCTCGACCTCTTCGAGCTCATCTATCAAGGATCGCTATCCTTAATTACGATTCCCAGCGGGACCCCAGGATGATTTATTTCAGCTCCTTCGCGCACGACCACTCGGCGTGGGCCGATGCATAGATTGGGCTGCTTTGGAGCAGGTCTACCTTGCTGACCTCTTTCGGACCCTTCTGACTACAACTCCATGGGACCGTTTCTTTGATATCATCGAGCCCACATATGTGGAGCTCATTTTGGAACTTTGCTCGACGTTTCAGCTACATTCAGTCATGTCGACGCATGATGAGCTAGGTACCATTACATTCTGACTTGGTGGCTTAGTGCGCCAGCTGTGTGTCCTAGAGTTCAAAGTTGCCTTGGGGCTTTATACGGAGGAGTTTATGGGTGCCGAAAACTTCCCTCACCTCCACCGCCACATTCATTACCCACCGTCCTCCTGTTGGGCGGCTCCTCTAGCAAGTACGGGCCCCTATGATCCGAGTCACTTGAAGGCGACATCTCTCTCTTCGGCCCTAGATACCTTCACATACTATTAGCTCACACATTGACAGGTCGGCGAGAGAGCACCGACCTCGTTAATACTCATGACATTTATTTCTTATGGAGCATGGCTCAAAGGCATGTATTTGACTTGGCATACTTCATTGCCTTCACTTTTCGCCATCAGACCGAACGCCACAGTAAGGGCTTTATCTGCTTAAGTCCTTATGTGACTCGTATCGCTGAAGACTTCGGCCTTTTAGACACACTGGTGCAATCCTTTTCACTCATATTAGTCAGTCGGATGTCCCCGCAAGGACTCTCAACCATGATCCATATGAAGATGATAGAGCGACGTCGTGGAGTGGATCCTCCTCAGTACCGATTGTCTCATTTTGATGCTCAGGATGAACTCGAGGACATCACTGATGATGTTCTTCCCTCTCACGAGGACCAACCTCATCCTCCATCTCCAAGTCATCGACCTCTTCCTTCTTTTGCTACCACTTTGACAGACATATCCGAGTGTCTCACTCGCTTCGAGCAGCAGTGCTTTCAGCGATTTGACAGTTTTGAGGCTACATTGCAGCAGATTTGCCACCATCTCCATATTTCATCTTTGGCACCGATGAATCACGACGCGTCCGATGATGAGGACCTTTGAGTCCATCTCTTTTATTTAATTTTTATTTTTATTTTTATTTTATTTTTAGTTTATTCACTTTTATGTTTCTTATCATCTTTTCAAGACTTCTCTTTTATATTTTGAACTCTATTTTATTTTTTATGGTTGTTCCTAATCGAGTAATCCTTTAATCTTCTTCCACAGTTATGTTTAGTTTCTTAATAGTTGCTCAGAATCATGCACTTCATTTAATTTCATCTACAATTTCGCTCTTTACTATTCTGGAGATTTCATCCAAAATTCAGGGCAGTTTCAGTTCTCTCCCTCTCTTATGACTTTCTAATTATATTGTTATTATCTATTTTTGTCCATTGAGGACAATGTCTATCCTAAGTGTGGGGAGGTTATTTATATAATCATCAGAAAAACCCTGAATTTTGTCTTGTGATTAAGTAATATTTCTCATATTTCTATTAGAATGAATTTTTATTGATTTGTGATTATCATTGATGTATTTTAGATTAAATTCATAGGTAATTGTGCATTTATTGTTTAAACTTTAAGACATTAGAGAATCACGCATGAGAAGTCTATTTTTAGAATTAAAATTTTTAGGTTGTTTCCCTAAATTGAGGTATTATCTTGAAGTTTGAAATTTGCAAGATTGACATCAAAAACCATAATTTTTGTGAGATTTTGAGCCTTTAAGAGCATACACTTTTCTTGCTCACTTTATTATTGGTTATGAGTGTGTCAATATTGATTTGTTATTCTAGAACTTGCTTCGATTATGCATGTCGAGACCACACCTTTGATTTGTTATACTGAGATGATAAAGGCACTTAGGTTTTAACCCACTTATCCCAATTAAAAGCCTACCATCATAATTAACCCTTAGTGAACCCCTTTGAGTCTAACAAACCGTTCTTGATTCACTCATTAATATTAACCCATAACTCATTTTTGATTCGTTGTTCCCGTTTTATTGACTCCCTTTTTGTCGAGATTTGATTTGGTTAGTTGCCTAATTATGTTCTTTTATTTCAATTGTTAAATTTTCTCTTATTGTTTTAAAAAAAATTATAAAAAAAATTATTTTTATACTAGTTCTTTGGTTTGAGCTTAAAATTTCATATTCTGAGAAGAAGCTCGTGATATTCATTAATAATTTTGATTGATGTAATTATTCAGTGTTAGTTTATTTTCTGGTAGGTAATTTATCAATTCAATCTCGATTCTAACCTTCTTTTTTAGCCTTTATCCCAGACCTCTAACCCAAGCCCCATTACAACCCTTTAAAGACCTTTTGATTTGTGCATCATCTCATTTTATAGTGGTGGAGATTTGATTTTCATGCAATCCTATGGTAATAACTTTTCATGTTTGACTTTTGAGTGCTTAATTTTTGAACCTTAAACATTTTGAGTGATCTGAGTGAATCTTTAGTGAGGATGTCTAATCTTGTCGGTTTTGAATTAAAGGCAATTATTTAGATAAGGGGAAATACATATATTTCCATGCTTTAAAAATGTGTGACTTGGATTGTTTGAATCTTTAGTGCTATTTTGGTTGAATTATCAATGTGTAACTATTTTTGAATTATGATAAAACATTATTGATGACAATTATGAATTGAGAAAGTTTAATTTTAATTGTGAGTTGAGGATTTTGCTTGAGGACAAGCAAACGCTTAAGTGTGGGGATATTTGATAAGCCATAAAAATAACATGTTTTTAATCCCATTCTTGATGCATGTTTGGATGAATTATTATGTGAATTAGTGAATTTGATGATCCTAATCCTTTAAATTCATGTTTCTATACTTAGGTGAGCATATGGGACGAAAGGAGCGAAAAACGAACCAAAAGCGAGCAAAAAGAGCTGTTTCCAGGATCCACACGGCCTAGGCATTTCCACACGGGCTGTCCACACGCCCATGTGAGCCACACAGGCTGATCACATGCCTGTGTTCCAGTCCATGTTGATATCGAACCATGTCAATATTGCACACAGTCTGGGCATTCTTACACGGGCTGATCACACACCCGTGTCCCTGTCGAACTCTGTTTCATTTTCACGCAGAAAAAGCCAATTTTTAGGTATTTTGAGCATTCAAAAGTCTATAAAAACACACGAGAAGAAAACCTAAGGAGGAGACACAGAGGAGAACGCAGAAATTACTTGAAGAACACCGTTGGAATCATCTAGGAAGCTGAAACACCCCAAACCCAGCCCATACACTACAACTGGATCTGGTATGTCACCAAGAGAAATTCTATCGAAACATGCCGTATTTTCAGAAAAGCCCAAATATGTTTTATATAGAATATGCTTAAGTAGAGTAAAAATCCAAACTTAAATACATGCATTTTTAATTAAAATAAAAACTTAAACGACTTAAAGTAATAGAAGCCCATAATAAAACATAATAGCCCATGGCCTTATTACAACGAGATTTGAAGTCCATTAATTAAAAAGATAAAATAAAACTTGAGTCTCTTTTTGCCAAATCTACATATTCTTCTGTATGGCCACCTTGCGTTCCTCTTCAGCCCGGTCCAAATCACTAGGTATCACCTAAAATGTTAATTAAAGGATGAGTCGCGAGACTCAGTGTGCAACCCTCATGCACCACTAGAGTTTGGGCCTTAAGCCCATTAAACAAAATAAACAAAGGTAATAATCGTAATAAAAATTAATAGTAATTAATATGCAAGGCCCAACCTGCTTGCCTAGGTTTCCATCCGCTACACACCCCTGCACCAACCGTTCACACCATTGGGGATTTCTACAATCGACCCACACCACTACACACCATGATGGCAGTCATGCTGCTCATCCACATATGATGGCCGAAGCCCTTATAACATATAATGGCAAGACCGTATGACATTTAATGGTCAAGCCTATAACAGTTCACGGCATTAGCCATTGCACATATAACGATATAACTTCCTCCTTTCATCAACCCAACCCATGCAATCACATACAAGCATTTTACTTATAACATTTAAGCAGTTATTTACTAACACGGGATTCGCTTTTACCCTTCTTGGGGTTGCATCAATAAACCGAGATTTCAGATTTATCAAAACATATAAAACACATGAACATACAATATTAGGCGATCTAGATGGTGGGAGGTATTACACACCAGTTACCGCGAAAATCTATTATCCCTAACGTAGAGCCTTATTTGTCAAATCCGAAAATCCCTAAGAAAACGCCACCTTCCTACCTTCGACTTTTCCACCAAATCAGACAGAGACTTTTAATGAGATGATTCACTACTAAAAGCGAGAGAGGGAAAATCGGCAGCCTTAAATAAGCGTTTGGGTTAGATTTGAATGAAAAGAAAGAGTGAAATCGCATAGAATAAAATCCGAAACTTACCAAATTACTAAGGAGTATGTGGCTTATGGTGCACCTTCGGAAAACAGAGATCTCACTTGTAGATTCGGCTATGGGAGATGAGGTATGAACAAAGGAATTGACTTTTAGAAAAAGAAAAGAGAAAGCGTAGAGAAGGCTTGGAAATTTGGTGAGAATGAGAGAAGAATAGGGTTTCAATACCAAAATTGAAGAATACTACTCCCTATTTATAGAGAAATTTGATGATACCACACACACGAGTTGGAATTTCTACCAACTCTCCCTCTCCTGATAGCCTTCATCTCATCTGATAACTCAATCCTTATCTTACCTTTAAGAGAGCCCACCTTAAATCCAACTCCTCTTTATTAATTATCAGCTTTTTAACAGTTAAAATAAAAGAAATAACTCCTAAAAGGTAGCCTAATTACAGTCCACCCCCTTCCCATTTAAGTGCCGAATTTGACCCATCTTTTAGGGCCCAAACGGCCACACAAGGGCCCAAATTCCTCCCCCCTTATGGCGCCACCTTATGCCCACTTAATGCACTTTAATTCTTTGAGCCACAAGCCCAGCTTGTCACTTAATTAACCATCTTCTTAAATTATAAGCTAACACCATTTATTAGCCACCTAACCCAATTTTTTTTAAAAGCCCAAAATATCACTTAATTTAAACTCTAATCCATATATTTAATCAAAAAGTCAGCCCAACCTTTACAATCCCAACTTATCATATTAGAATATCATATAAATGAGTAGGCCCACTTTGAGGATGTTACAGAAGCAGATCCACTTCAAGATTGAAGATCTCCATTCGAATTTCCTTCGAAGTTTTATTGGGTTTTTCATGTCTTGTTATTTTTATTTTGAGATGTTTTCCTCTATGGGTATGAACTAAACTCCCTAAATACCTAGGGAAGATGAAACCTATGAAGGATCTTATTATTTAATTTTCTGAATTACATGATAAACACTTGTTCTTGTTCTTGATTATGTGTTCTTAATTCTTGCTTTAATATTTTCAGGATGTTAATTCAAGTTTGATGTACTTATTCAGTAGAGAAAAAGTCCCTATTTAAGAATAGATCTAGCATAATTGAGAGGAGTTGATTGCAATCCTAGAAATAGGATGATATAAATTTGCCAGATTAGAGTCAAATCTAATAAAGAAATCCATAGATCAAGTTAATGCAACAATAGGGGTTTTAATTAGAAAGAGATTTCAATTAATCAACCTAGAGTCAGTTATTTTTACTATCGAAAGAGATATTAATATAATTTAGGGATTTATATAGATCAAGGCAAGTGAATAAATCGTTTAATTCAGATTTAGAATAATAAGTGAAGTCTAGGTGGATTCTTTCCTGGGTATTGCCTCTCTTATTGGTTTTTCTTCAAATATTTTCCCAATTTTATCTCTGTCGTGTTCATTAGTTAGTTTAATTTTAGATTAAAACAACACTTTAATTATTAGGCTAAATAATAAAAAGACAATAATTACTAGTACTTTCAGTCCTCGTGGATACGATATTCTAGACTTACCATAGCTATAATACTGTTCAATAGGTGTGCTTGCCTTTGTCGTATTTTAGTTAGTTTGTGATGTCATCAACCACTGAGTTTATACTCAGCGTACGGTTTGTTTTCTTTGCGCAGGCTAGGTACTTAAGAGTTGACCGTTGATTCAGCATCAATCAACGATCCCAATCTCAAACGTGGTGATGTATATTCCTTTTGTGTCGTCATGAACCTAGGGCGTCCAAATGTTAACTATATTCTGGATTGATTATAAATATGATTATAATTTAATTTTGGGTTAGTTATATATAAAAATATGCTTATGCTTGAGGTCATAATATGACATGTTCAAAATTGATGTTCTAATTGATATAATATAGGCAAAATAGGTTAAAATTGGCACGTTTACAAATTTGATTTGAATGAGGTTTTATTGATATGTTTTGATAATAAAATTGTAGTACCTATGAGTATACATTGGTTAGGCACCTAGGATGTCTATTTTGACATTTTTTGAATGTGTTTAATTACGTTTTGAATTGGTTGAATAAATGGCTTTTGAGTTGCTTAATGTTCAAGATTGTAGGGAATGGTAAACTTGTTGTTTAAGGTTCATTTTGAGTCCACACGGCCAAACGCACGGGCGTGTGAAGTGGACCGTGTGAGACACATGACTAACACATGGGCGTGTGGTTTGGCTGTGTGTCCCCTGAAACTTTAAAATTTTCAAAACAGAATGCTTAGGTATTTTCACACGGGCGTGTGACTTGGCCGTATAACCCCTGCACCTTAATATTGCAAGTCAGTATGCTCACACGGCCTGGCACATGGGCGTGTGACTTAGCCATATGACTTAAGTCAGAATACACCTTAATTTGGACATAGGTTGGGACACGGCTATGTGCCCCTATTTTGAATGCCTACACGGCCTGAGACATGGGTGTGTGTCCCCTGTTTCTTTGAAAATTTTTGATGTTTTCAAAATAATTCCCTGAGTACCAAATTTAGTCTCGGTTTATTTCTAACGCATATTTTGGACCTCGAGGGCTCATAAAAGGAACAATAGGATTAATTTATGACATTTATGCCAAATGATATGTAATGTTTGTATTTGATCTGAAAAGTCTGGTAATGCTCCGTAACCCTATTCTGGCGATGGATAACGGTAAAGGAGTGTTACAAGAAAGACTTGTTTTCTCTCGAGTAATGTGAATACTTAACATTCGACAAATGAATTCTGCTTGGTAGGATATTTTTTAACAGCAAGTGTTGTCCATTTCCCGACCATGAGGAATACGATGTCGAATTTATGGCATCCTTTTAAGGGGTCTAGAATATAGATTTAAGGGAGAAACATTATAAGTTCAAGTTTTATTATGAACTTGATGTGGAATGAGTGGTTAATGGAGCACCATGGACATTCAATAGCCATTTTTTGGCACAAGAAAATGAGGATCTGGTGCAGATCTATAACACCTCTAACCCGTTCCCGTCGCCGGAATAGGGTTACAGAGCATTACTGAACAATTGAAAACATATAAACTTTAATAACTTTCAATAAACTTAATGATATGATAAAGTATTCATACACATGCATACTGTCCCTAAAGTGAACCCTCGAGGCTCTAAATATATCTTAAAAGCAAATCGAGACCAACTTGAAACAATTTCGAAAGTTTTAGAAAAAACAATGCCTAATTTGCAAAATAGGGGACGCACGGGCGTGTGCCTCACATGGCTGAGACACATGCCCATGTCTCTACCTGTGTATCTTTCAAACTAGGGACACACGACCGTGTCCCAGCCCATGTCCACACCTGTGTAACTCTTTGAGTAGGGTCACACGCCTGTGTGGCAGGCCGTGTAACTCTGAGTTACCCCAGACGCCCGTGTGTCAGGCCGTGTAACTCACTGACTTGAACACTAAGAAACTCTCAGGTGACACACAGCCGAGACACACGTCGTGTCTTAGGCCATGTGCACTCCAATTTGCTTCAAAAAAACAAGGAAATTTTCATACCTAACTTGATTACCAAACCATGCATTAAAACCATACTAAAATCATTACCAAAAAAACACTCATACATTGTTCAAATATACCAATTACCTAAAATTCAAATGCTTCACCAATATGTCCTCATTGACACCACAATTTAATTTTCATTCAATTAGTGCAATTCTTACTCTTCTATACAACTAACTCATACCTCTTATGAATAAATACAAATTCAAACAATCATACCTTACGTTTATCAAAATAACCAATTTCATTAAACTTATAACATGAAACACACATACAAGAAAATCCAACCATCACTAAAACATGTTACATAAACATATATCTATATAAATACAAATCTATAATCACATATTCAAAAGATTAAACTTCTAGGACATATTTACACCCTAGGTACATGCCAAAAACACAAAAGAAAACATCACGAATGTTGAGTACGAGATTCTTGTAGAATGTTGAATCTGAGTCTACTCTTTATCTAACTTGTAAATATGGGGACCAATTTACATTTAGTAGATTTCACTTATTTAACTAACCACAAGTATAACCAAAGCATATGAGTTTATTCCTCAACCTAAGAAAAATATAATTCTGCTTTAATAATATCAACAACAAACCCTTTTCGATGACTTATATAACTTTGTTGTATGGTTCAATAGCTACTTAGCACTCGTTGCCTAGCGGATAAACAGCAAAAGAGTTTGTGCCTAGCGCTAGTCAGATTAACCGATGATATTGAATGCGAGCTCAGCTCTAGTTGGGTAAACCAACGATATTTGCGCTCAGTGCTAGTTGGATAAACCGACAAAATCAATAGTGAGCTCAACTCTTGTTGGATAAACCAACGATGTTTGCACCCAGCGCTAGTCGGTTAGACCGACGATTGTGTAATTATTTACTTCCACAATTTCCTCACTCATCAATTAACATCTTTATTCAATTATATGCATAAGATTGTATATCAAGTATTAAAATAACATTGATTAATTAAATAATTAATAGAAAAGTTAAGTTCAAGACTATGAACTTACCGAAACTACGCTTGCAGACAATTATTCACTAGCTGTCTCTTTTCCATGATTAGCAACAGGATCTCTCGTTTCTCGATATGCAAGCCCTTCAAACCAAATACATAATCTTTATCAATGGCTTTCTTTCTCCCTAACTTTTCTTTAATTTCAGCCAAGAAGAAGGAAAATAATAGAAAATTCTTTTAGTGGACTCTTTTGTGTTTTATTAAACATGTTTTTATTATTTATTTACTTTTATAAATCCTTTAATAATTATTATACTAACTTATCATATAGATAATTCTATAATATTTACTAAAACTGTCCACCATCACACTACCCATATAAGTTATTGGCTTATTTATTTAATAAGTCCCTTAAAATAGTTCCATATTAAAATTTAGTAGTAATTCCTACTTTTATGCTTTATTTGATTTAGTCTCTTTACTTTAATTAAACAATAAATACTTCAAATTGTTTAACTATTATTAAATTCCTTCTAAGGTAACTCCAAATATATTTAATGATAATATTTATGAACACAATTCACGAAAACGAAGTCTCAGAAGTACGTTTCCCGACACTCCTGACTTTCAGGTCGTTACAAGATCCCATTAGTAAACTCTTCCTTTTGGATTCAGATCCATGATTTACCCTCGGGCTATTTCTCGGAGAATGTGACAAAGCAATTTGGGAATTTCATTTGAAAATTAATTAAGTATGATGCGAAACAAACGACTTGAGGAGTTCAAAATTATTTGTGTATTCGAGTACAATTGGATATTAATAAATCGTTGAAACGGAGGAAAAAAATATGATTTTTCATTCAAGATTCATTTATGCAACTTTTCATTATAAGAAACTTACTCTCTTTTAATTTTTGTGTGGTTGTTTAAGCCATGGTGATAGCTTTTGCTCAAGAAGTAAAGAATTGGAATATGGATGGGACCTCTCGTTGAAGGCGCAACCGCGAAGGGCCACTACGATGACCAGTGTGTGGCTCTGGGTGGGAGGTGATGCGATATTTATGGGTGCCAATCAAGGAAAGCAAGAAAGAGTGCGAAATCTGTTTGCTGAAAAAAGGCGAGAATCGTGGCAAATCATGAATCCAATCTTGGGTTTTAATTTGTAGGGATATTCAAATAAACATGATATGGGAGTGGCGGGATCCTCAGGTAGGCCAGCCGAAGTTCAAAACATGAGTTAGAGGAAAGCCCATTGGAAAATCTTGATGAGAAGAAAAGACATCATTCGGATAGGTTGAATTCCAATATTTCTAGAAATTTTGATTTCTTGGAATCTAACTATGAGCATGAAAATGTTTTTTTAAAACAAATATCGACAACTGTAGTAGGCAAGCCGACTAGAAGTAATAAAAATTTTGAGTTGGAAAGTTCGTGGTTTAGGGAATCCACATACAATCCAAAGAATTCAACATATGCTGAAAATAAATCGTCCCCAAATTATCTTATTAATGGAGACGAAATTGAATGCTAGGAGGATAGAAAATGTTCGGATAAGTTGAGGTTTTCATAATGGTATTAATGTTTCGACTAATGGGACAATAGGAGGTTTATATCTTGCTGGGATAGGTGATGTTACTATCCAACTATGTAGTTTCTCGATAAATCATGCTGATGTTAAGATCAGCGAGAAAGGGGATAGCTAAAAATGATGAATGACAAGATTTTATGGTTCACCAATTTCTCAGGATAGAGTCAACACGTGGAACTTATTAAGGGGACTCGGAAGAAATCAATATCTGCCTTGGATGGTGTCTGTTGACTTTAACGAAATCATGTATACTAATAAAAAAAGATTGGGGAGTGTCGAGGGATGAAAACCAGATGGAGGAATTTTGTAGGGTTTTATATGATTTCCAGTTAAAAGATATTGGGGTTTTGGGCCATTGGTTCACATGAGAACGGGGAAATTTGCTAGAAATAAACATTCGTGAAAGGCTTGATCGAGGGTGGCAAATTCTAATTGGATTGAGCTTTTTTCGGAACTTTCTCTACGTCTGACGCATTTGGTATTGGATCATTGTCCTCTTTTTATTGTTACAGATATAGAAGAGAGGAGGTGCAAAAAGAATTAAGTTTTGTTTTTAGGCTTGGTGGACACTGGAATAATCTTGTGAACAGAGGGTGCATAGTTTGAAGGAGGCAAGTAGGGGAAATGTTTTGGAACGTCTTGCTATATTATGCAATGGTTTGAAGGATTGGTCTGAGAAGATTAAAAAGAATAGGGTTGGCCTTTCAATGCGTCTTCTGAGGAGACTTAAAGATTTGAATAATTGTGACAGAGATGAGGAGGTTCTTGCCAAAATGCTGGAGGTAACACTTCATCTTACTATGGAAATGGAAAAAAGAATATATTAATTGGAAACAACGAGTGAGGGTAAATTGGTTAAGGATGGTTGATCGAAACATATCATTTTTTTCATAATTTTGTATCCCAAAGAAAGCGAATGAATTGCATTCGAGTTTTGCAAAACGTGAGTGGATAAAATGTTTCGGATGATAGGGAGATGGAACACAACAACCAGATTTTTAAGTGGTGTCAAAAACAGTGATTTTGAGGCCACTAAATCCTGTGAATAAGTTCTTAAATATTATTATTTAATATTTACGAGTCAAATATGATTTTAAAAAGGTTTTTGAATTGGTATTTTATATTTTATAATGTTTTATTAGGTTTCAGTGGTAAGACTCTTGGTCAAGTGGTTTTAGAAAGTGAGGTATGGGGACCTCATTTCTATAAAACAAGCCATAAATATTTTTATAAATATTTACGGAGTGTCATTAATGTGGTATTAAAGTTTCGTTGAAAAATTTTAACGTTTCGATAGTTAATTAGTTAAAAAGAACTAAATTGAAAAGATGCAAAACTTGCTAATTATAATATTTAAGTGATTAAATGACTTGATTAATAAATGAGTGAGGACTTAAGTAATAAATATACCTAAACTAAGATCGTGGGGCGACATATGAAGATAAAATAATAAAATAAAGTGATAGAATGGCAAAATTGTAATTTACTTAAAATTAAAATAAAACAAATTGGAGTTGGAAAGTTTTCTAGGCATTTCTTCTTCAATTTTCACCTAAACCAACATAGGGAGGGAGCTTTAAGCTGGTTTTTCATATTTTTGCTTCATGTGAGTTCAATTTTTAACCGTTTCTTGTAATTTTTATGTTTTTGATATTGTTGCAATTAGGTCCAACTTAACTGTACCTTTGCTCTTGATTTTATTAAAAATTTTGGAAGTTTCCATTGATAAATATTAGATTTTTTTATGAATAACATGGATTTAGAGCTTTGACTGCGTTGTATGATGATTTCATAAAGTGATTTTGTTAAATATTGATTTTAGGATTAAATTGTAAAAATGTTAAAATATTAGGGTTTGGTGGAGAATTTTGAGTTTATTAGGGGCTGTATGAAGGCCTAGAATATTTGGATAGATTATTGATTGAGAAAATTAGTTAATCTGATAGATTAACTAATTAAGGATTAAATTGGATTAAATTACAAAAATTGCAAAAGTTTAGGGTAATTGTGTAAATTTGAAAAATAAAAGGGTATTAATTGTAAAATTAATTGGAAATAAAATATATGCTAATAAATAATTAATTTTTATATTCTAGATCAAGATCCCGTAGATACTCATAAAAAAGGAAAAATAGCTAAATAGTCCCTGAACTTCTGCAATTACTACAATTTAGTCCATGTAAGTTCGTACGGTTAAAATTTAACATTTGTATAAATTAATTATTGGTATTATGTATTGATAAACCGTAAAAGTAACATATTTTAGGCCCACATTTAGCATACTTTTGGATGATTTATCCCTTGAATTATGTAATTTGGTGCTCTTAATCTGTTGTTTTCATGTTTTATACTCAGGAGAGCACCGGAGGATGAAAAGAACAAGAAACGAGCCTAAAACGGACCAAATTGGGCCAAAATAGAAATCAACACGGCCTGGGCCCAAGACCACACGGTCGTGCCTCCCTAATTTACTCTAACATGGCCTGGACCCCGAAACACACGGGCGTGTCTCTCCAGCAGACTCGACCACGGCCTGAAATCGATTCACACGAGCGTGTGCCATGGGCGTGTCCCTGTCGTGACAAAGATAAGTTTCACTTAGATTAGGATATTTAGGGCCGAAGAAACATATTCTGGAGCCTATATAAACACCCTAAGTATAACCTAAAAAGGGGGAACACAGGGCTTTAGTCAAGGGCCGTCCATCTAGGCCAAAGAGGGCAGATTTGTGGAGATTTACTAGAAGATAGCCAGCTGATTCATCTCAAGAAGCAGGAATTATACTCAAGACGACGGATCTCTCCTTCAAGTCCTTCAGGGGGTTTTAGGGATTTCTTATGTTTTGTTTTATCTTTTCTTTTGAGATGTTTTCTTTTATTGTTATGAACTAAACCCTCAGATACCTGAGGGGGATGAAACCTAAGATGAATCTTGTTATCGTTTGCTGAACTATATGATAAATGTCGTAACCATTTTTTGAGTGAAACAGTGAACGACGCGGTCTACTTGATTTTTTTGAAAAAGAAAAGGAAGGGAGTCGCCACCGATCTTTATTTGGTGTGATCGGATCACCTTTGTTTTAATAAAACGTTTAATTTACTAAAACAATGCTTTTTGGTCCACGAACTTTGAGAAAATGGGTTCGGAAGTCGATTACGTGCGAGGAAGGATTAGCACCCTCGACACGCCCAAAATTGGTACCAAACTGATTGATTGATGTCCTATTTGTTAAGAATTTTAAAAGGGTTCGAAAATACAATCCTTTTTATTTTCAAAAATTTGATGGAATTGAAAGGGACGTTAAGACTCTCTTATTATCGAAGAGATAAAGCATCATGTCCAGTAAGTTAGGGCGCAATACTTTAGACTCCCGAAATTAAGCTCGTCTTTTAAAACATGATTTTCGTTTTTGAAGAGGATCTTCCGTCATTTGTTGAATCGAGAAGTCGGAACCCAGTAAGTTAGAGCTTGTTTTCCCGAAAATCCAAATTAGGAATATTGCGTTTATTTTGGAAGAAAAAGAAATTTATCCTGAAGTATCTAGGTGTCGAGTCCAGTAAGTTAGGGCGCGACATTTTGAGTTTTCGAGAACAAGTATCTTATTCAAAACTCGTATCTCCGATTTTAAAAGAGGTATCCCGTTGTTTAGTTTAAGCGAGAAAAAAAAATCGAAATCCAATACCTTAAGGCATGATCTTTCTAATTTTCAAACACAGAACATTATCTTTATTTTGAAGATTTATTTGATTAATATTAGACAAAGTAATGATAATAACAAACAAGCAAATATGTGAATAAATCTAATTCTTATAAATAAATGAATGAGCAAATAAATAATGAAATAAGAATGACGATAATAAAGCTATAGAAACAAAAGTAATAATAATAATAACGATAATAATAAAATAAAGAATATGATAAATAAATAAATTGCCTTGAAGTATTAAAAGAGTAAAGAACAATAAACGAATAAATAATAAGTAAATGAAATGATAAATAAATAAATAAAATAATGAATAAATAATGAATAAAATAATAAAAAATCATAAATGGTGAAAATTTAAAGAACGAAGATCAAATTTAAATTAAATAATTATGATAATAAAAATAATGATACATTAATAAAAGAATGATACATTAATGAACGAATAATAATAAAAATAAATAAATAAAATAATAAATAAATAAATAAGAGTAAAAATGAAAATAATAATAATAATAATAATAATAATAATAATAATAATAATAATAATAATAGTAATAATAACAATAGTAATATTAATGATAATGAGAGATAATAATAGAAATATTGAATAATAATGACACCAATAATATTAATAAATAAATAATAATAAAGTGATAATGATAGATAATGTTACATTAATAAACGAATAATAATAAATAAATAAATAAGTAAGAATAAAATGAAAATAATAATGATAATAGTAATGGCATTAGTAATAAAAATGAAATAACAATGGTAATAATAATAAAATAATAATAATAGTAATAATAATATTAAAATAATAGTAAGAATAATAAGAATAAGAATAACAAATAACGAAAACAGTAAGTAAAGATATATATACATATTATTTTAGATATGCTAAAAAATATAAAAGAGCAAGAAGTAAACAAATAGAAATGTAATAATAATATAATAATGAAAAATAGGTAGTAAAAATAACAATAATAAAAATAATAATAAGCAACAATATATAAGAATATAAAAATAAATAAATAAATGGAGAATGCAAATAACAAGATCATGGAATAAACAAACGAATAAAATAATAAATAACTAACCATTAAATATATAGATGAATAAATTAAAGAAATAATAAACCACTAAGCAATTAAATAAATAAATAAAGAATTAAAATAAAAGGGACTTAATAGTCGTTAAAGTGAAATTAAAAGGTGTAATTTAAATAGTAAAGAAATGCTAAAGAGGACCGTGGTGTAACGCATGTAACTAACAAGGACCGTATGGGAAAATATCCGTGCCTTGATGAGTCATGCTTTAATTGGCCAAGGCACGGATCAATTAAAATGAAATAGAAATAACAGGCATAATTGCAAAAAAAAAAAGCAAAATGGAGCTTGATCAAATGACACTACAAAGGGGGACGGAAGAGTAAATCACCCTTTTTAGGTAGGAATGCATGATTCCTACCCCAAGCGATGCCTTTTCATTTAATGCTTCAAAACCCCTTTTATTTCTTATTTCATTTCATTCTTTTTTAAAAAAAACTTTAAAACTTCTCCCCTTTTTTTGCCCGACGGCCGGCCTCCCTCACCTCCCATCGCACCACCATTAAATCCGTGGCCACGAGGTGCGTAGATGGGCCCTTGATTCGATTGAAAACCCCTCTCTAAGTTCTCAATTTTGGTACTTTTAGAACGAAAGGAAAGTGGCCTTCGACCCCCTTTCAGTAGAACTCCGACGACGGAAGGAAATCGCTCGACGCAGGGACCGTGGGGACCGTAAGTTTTCTTTCCTCGTTTTTTGTTATTGTTTGTAAAAGTTTTAGGATAATAAAATCAAAGCTAAAAATAAATGAAAGTAGCAGTAAATAACAGTAAGAGCAAAAACGAAATCAACCTTAAATTTTTATGATCTTTTTTTGATTTCTCAGTGTTCTTATTTTTTTCGAATTCGGAAAATAAAAAAAAAACAGCCCCCCTTTTCCCTTTGTTTTTCATGGCTTTTATAGCCAAAAGGAAATTACATTTGTTTATCATTGCCTCTGTTTGCTTTTGCTGTTTGTTTTTCTATTTCGTTGCGTGTCTGCCTTGATTTGTAGGAGAGCAGGTACAGACGGTGGCAGAGCAAGTGGCGCGGCAGTGTAGCAGAGGCAAATGGCTACAGAGGCTAGGGTTTTTTCATTTTGTTCTTTTCTGTTTAATTGTTTTGGGTTTGACAGTTGGGTTATTGGACCCGAGTAAAATTGGGTCTACAGCTGCCCCTCTTTGCTCATTGTCGTGTAATGAGAATAGAGCAAAGACTTTAAAAGAGCCAATTTTGGTCGGTCTTGCCGAGTCTTAACTTCTCGATGCTTCTTTTCTTCAGATAGCCTCGTTCTAGTCCACCGCATCTTGTTGCTTTGATCCACTCCATTGCTGCAACTTCGGAGGTATATGACTCTTTGTTTTAATTTGCTAACTTCAATCTACTCCTATAACCACAGGAGTCGCCGAATCTATTATCTTCAATCTGATCCCAACAAATTCGTGGATTGCGGTCGATGTCTTGATTTGCTTCCTGCAACTTCGTCGAATGTCAAATCTTATCTTCAATCGATCCTCAGATACTCGTGGAGACGAGATCCGCTCTTCACCGATTCCACCGCTAGTTAAGGCGTGGGACTAAAGCTTAACCATGCTCCCTCTTGGTTGGGGACAGAATTACAATTTTGGCCTATTCCATCATCTGGTTAGGGACATAGGACGGTGGCCTGAATCATGTTCCCTACTGGTTTGAGAGCCAAGATTTGCCTTCGATCTTACCCCATTACTGGTCAGGGCGACAAGACCTACAACTTTCTTTTGACCCATTCCACTGCTGGTCAGTGGCAATAAGACGGTGGCTTAAATCGCGTTCCCTACTGGTTAGGGAGCCAAGATTCGCCTTCGATCTTGCCCCACTACTGGTTAGGGCGACAAGATCTACAATTTTTACCTATTCTACTGCTGGTCAGTGGTAATAGGACGGTGGCTTAAATCATGTTCCCTACTGGTTAAGGAGCCAAGATTCGCCTTCGATCTTGCCCCACTACTGGTTAGGGCGACAAGATCTACAATTTTAACCTATTCCACTGCTGGTCAGTGGTAATAGGACGGTGGCTTAAATCATGTTCCCTACTGGTTAAGGAGCCAAGATTCGCCTTCGATCTTGCCCCACTACTGGTTAGGGCGACAAGATCTACAATTTTGACCTATTCTACTGCTGGTCAGTGGTAATAGGACGGTGGCCTAAATCATGTTCCCTCTTTGGTTGGGAGCCACGATTAGCCTTCGATCTTGCCCCACTACTTGGTTAGGCGACAAGACCTACAATTTTGACCTATTCCACCTGGGTTAGGGACATAGGATTGGCTCGAATCATGTTCCCTCTTGGTTGGGAGCCACGATTTGCCTTCGATCTTGCCCCACTACTGTTTAGGGCGACAAGATCTACAATTTTTGACCTATTCCACTACTGGTCAGTGGCAATAGGGAAATCTTTAACTTATTCCACTGCTGGTCAGTGGCAATAAGACAATCTTTAGCCTATTTCATTGCTGGTCGGTGGCAATAGGATGGTTTCCAACCTATTCCACCGTTGGTCAATGGCAATAGCATGGTTTCCAACCTATTCCACCGTTAGTCGATGGTAATATGACGGTATTCCACCTATCCCACTGCTGGTCAGTGGTAATAAGGTAATCTTCAACTTATTCCACTGCTGGTCAGTGGCAATAAGATAATCTTCAACCTATTCCACCACTGGTCGATGGCAATAGGAAAATCTTCAATAGTATCGCTACACCGTCCTCTGGGGGACATATCCTGTAGACTCAATTTTATATGTTTGTGTTTATGCCAAAGGATGTGGATGCTATGGTCGGAATGACTCAAATGCTCCTAACTACGTGTGATATGGATGACATTTACATGAATGTAGAATGTCATAGGAATGATGATTTTCCATCAAGATGCAATGATTGTAATAAATCGAATGCTCCTAGCTAAATGATATTATGGAGGACATTTGCATGAATGCGGGATGTCATGATAATGATTCTTTGTTAAAAATGTATAAGGATCACGATGCAATGATTGCACGCTCCTAATGATGATGAATGAATGTAAAATGAAATGACCCCTTTTTATGCTTAGGGTTGTCACTGCTCGTTGTCCACCAGAACCGTACAACCCTGATATCTCGCTATTACTGGTATCTTTGCTAGAAACTCAAAGAAACAATCATATTTTGCTCAAACAATTTGCCCCAACGTGACTTCAAGGCCCACTCCACGGCACATATAGGACTTTAAGGCCTATACCATCTTCAGATCAACCCCTTGTGCCTTAAGGGTATAGTAATTGTGTCATCCCACTATGACTCAGGGGTGTAGAATCTATGTCTTCTTCAGTCAATCCCACTACGACTCAGGGGTATAGAATTTGTTGATTTGGTCTGTTGCACCTTTCCATTCTTGTGGATCGTGACCAGGTGTGCACACATGATAGTTGCATGGATACAAAATCATTCTTCGCGCGAATGATTCCCCACTCATACATTGCCCCTTTTTATCGAGATGGTACTATTTACGTAATACCTCGTTATTTTGTTCGATCACCGTTTTCAATCCGAAGAGATAGCCTCAGTTCAGAATTTTCCTCCACCATTATTCCTGTCCTCTAAACTCGAGGAGTTTTAAGCAATGGTCCTGTTTCAGGCTCCGACACTACTTAGAAGTTTCCTAGAGTAATATGTGAAACTCCTTTTTTGTGAAAGTGTCGTTAGTCCATTAATCGTTATTTCAATGCAAATGTCTGAAAGAGATCATAACTATGGATAAGAACGAAGTTAGTTAGGAGCATAGCTCGAAACCAATAGGTTAAGCAAAAGTAGCGAGTGCAATCGGAAAGAAATTTATTGGCGATGAATCTTGTAAGGTAAAAATAGAAACTGGGTGCCCAGATATCGCACTGAGCTTCTCTGCTTCAAACTTCTTGAGGACCATTATAGGCTCAATATGTGTTTAGGGGATCCAGAGTACTTTGTCGATGCTCCAAGACGCAACATACTTCTTCATTGTTAACTTAAGTATGGTAAGACTACCGTATGCCTTACTTTTGATCAAAATTTAAGCTGCCCTTCTAGGGTTTTCAACTCAAATCCCCTTTGATCCCAAGGCGCCCTTTGCGGGTTTTCGCCTCGGCCTCTTTTTTCTTTTTTTCGTGTTTTTTCGCTTTTGTTCTTTTTCACCTTTTTTTTTGCAAAACTCTTTTTTAAACTCACCGGATTGGACAGGTCATTGCCATCCATCTTGATTAGTATCCATGTTTCCCTAGAACAAACCTTCTTTGCTGCATAAGGCATTTTTCTTTTTGGAGTCTTCTTGAATACGCAGAACCCTTCTTAATGCTAGGTCTTTCTCCTGAAATTCTTTTGAGCGAACATTTTTGCCATAAGCCCATATCATACATTTTGGTACATTCGACCACGAGTACTTTCAATTAAGCTTCATCAGAGCGTTCGCTTCACCCAACCAAATCAAAGCTTGTGAAAAGGAATCTTATCTTCCAACAATTGTTTCCTTTTAAAAACCAATGGGAAAGATACCCGGTGAAAGTCTTGACCAACTTTTAAGAAACCTAGAAGGTAAATGGTAACTTCTATGCCAACCTTTACAAGTCTCACCATTTTTCAAAAATTTTGAATGGTTTTGGCTATCTTGTCAAGACCGATGTGGTGTCGATCTTCGACAGACTATAAATTCGTGCAACACGCTTTCTTTCTGGCATTCTTTATCGCCATTCTCTCTTTCTTCTTCTTCTTCTTCTCTTCTTCTTCTTTTTTTTTATTTTTTTATTTTTTTATTTTTTTTATTTTTTTGATTTTTTGATTTTTTTTGTTTTTTTTTGGGGAGTTGAATTTGAAGTTGGAGTAGACGACCACTGACTTTGTAATTTTGACATGTGAAGCGGCCTTTACTCTCTTAGTAAGGTAACCAAAGGCTATGAATATGAATCGATGTTGACTCAAAGCTCTTGAGTAGACTGGCTTGATAGCGTCCATGCCTCACATATAGGAATCCATGTTTCAGTGGCCCTAATGTGTCTAACTGTGATCATGCGATAATGTCTTGCCTTATTCTTGCGGTGAGCTAAGCTTCCATCTTTATCTCCCTCGTTGGCTTGTAGTGTCGGCTGACATTTCACGAGGTAGGATCAGCCATTTTTAACAAGTTAGGAAGTGACTTGCAATCTCTGTCATCTTCTAAGTCCTTAGATCTTTCTAGACACATATCTCGCTAGAAAGGGAGTTAAATAATAACGTCGCTTCGGTCATTGATATCGGGGACCCATGTCCGTATGAAGGCAATTTAGAGAATGAATGATTATTTATGAACGAAGAATAAAAGAATATTCAATAGAATGTATAGCATGAAGAAAATATTGATTCAAAAGATGCATTTTATTGAAGTAGTAATTCAGAACATGAGCCTATTTCACAAAAGACATCTTATTGCTTCTAGGCTTAAAGCAACAAGTATACTTCACACATTATTCTAGGTAAGCTTCTAAATACTATAGGAATTTCTTCCGTAGTCTCATTGCTCAAAATGCTCTTAGGTTCATGCTTCTGCTTTTGGTGCGTCGCCTATCTCCACAACACCCATTTTGATGAATTTTTCCACCAACTTTTGAAAGTCAGGCAATTTTCTATCGAATGTCCTGTAACCCCGCATGATACTCACATCGGACATTTAGGTTATACCATTTTGGGTATGGAGGTTGTAGTGGTTTTATATAATAAGGAGCTACAACATGCATATCAAATAAGTTTTGGTATAACTCCTATACGTCATGGGAATAGGAGTGAACCGAGGTTTTTCAAATATGCTCCTGGATTGGGTTTTTGCTTTGGGAGGACCAGGTGATCGTAATCGCCTTCTTTGGTCGGTTTCTTTATAACGACTTTGAATAACCCTTGGTATACACACTCGTGCTAGCCCCATCCTTATCCTTCCTCTTCGGGGCTTTTGAAGCCCCTTCTCCCTTTTTCTCTGCATCTGGTAGGCCAAAAACAATACGATTGACTTGCTCATTACTAGGGCTCTTCAGAGAATTCATCAGCACCGAAGTGTCGGTCCTATATTGAGATCCAATAATGACAGGTACCACGCGAAAATGTGCATCTGGATGAGTTGGGACATTTATTGGGGAATAAACGATGTCTTCATCATTATCCATATTTTCGGTCACTGAGTCACTTCTTTTTCGAGTCCTCCGGCTAGTAATCGAGTTAATCGCCCATCATGTTCTTTTGAAGTCTAGCATTTGCTCGCATTTCTTGTTGAATTTGGATCAATTGCTCTTGCATCTCAGATTTACCTTTGCTCTATCCTCGCCAACCTTTGTTCCATGTTTTCCGAGTTAATCAAACATTTTGCCTAATTAGGGTCCTTTTGTAAAAGTCTAATGCAAATGAATGCAATGTAATGCGAATGCAATGTAGTCTAATGCATGAATGCAAAGAGGTATCGATTCGATCAACTTCATTTTAGAAAACTTTATTAGAAAACAAATTCTTTTACATAAAATGGACTACTATATGCTTTCGTCCCAAGTCCTAAATGTTTTGATTTCCCAAGCAATGGAGCTAGCTCTTGACTGTGATCAAACTGTAGCCCATATCTTATGCTTACCATATCCACCTGTAATGCCAAAATCTGTAGATGACCAACTACCATTCTCTTCATGAGGTAATCTTGACTTTTTAACTTGATGATCATAAGAATGATGAAGTTCTTCTCTCCAACACTCCTCTCTTATTTCAAGAAGCTCGATCCATGATTCACAATTGTGTAATGCTAAATTTAACTACACTTTGTTTCCTTAATCTTGTTCAGACTTAACTTCAACTCGATTGCATAGTTACAGCTTTGAGGGTAGTGAGGAGGCTGTCTCAGCTTAGCATCAATTTTCTAAAAAAGTATCGATCATTTACTCTAGCTAGCGTCATACTCTGAGGGATTCTTCCGCTTCCATGGCTCATAAAGATTAGAGTTTTTCTAGACGAAGAAGGAATTGCAGAGCTCCAGACATTTAAATTGTACCTGTTTAATAGCTTTTCTCATTCTAACCGCAGGTGAAAGTCGTCTATTCTAGTTAATCTCTTTGGATCTATCAAATAGGGTCAATGCAAATTCCTTTCACTTCTTCACACGAACCCAATCCCTTGCAATGTTGTTTGGATCACAACGATGAGTCAAGAAGTTCACAATAACCTAACTTTCCCTCCTAGATGGCTCCATTAAATCCAAAGAAATTTCTATCATTGCCCCTTGGTACTGACAGAATACGATCTTCGACTTTGGGTGAAATTAACGCTGATAGAAACACCACAAGAACATATTATCGACTTGGCACTATGGTTGCTCCCCTGTGAAACATTGGATAGGGCTTTCATTCTTTCCTGAGACTTCTATCTTAACCAAAGAAGCTCTCTAGTTAGTGCTTTGTCAATTGCAAATACCTCCAGGAATGGAGCTCCAAAAGAATGTAGATTGTTTCGGCTCTCCGACATTGAAGCATGGCAAGTCTTGCAGAGAAGCGCGACTGTATGTTGTGATGGTCGACAAAATGATTATATACAGTAATCTCTAGATTCTCAGTTTCACCATTAACTTATTTCACACATTTTTCCTTCAATAAAAACAACGGATCTTTGCACAACTACTCGCTCAATCCAAAGGATCTTGTACTCGTGATTAGATGGGTGACTTTTGTCCTCGTGTTCCTAAAGCTTTGCTTAGCCATGGTCTAGTCCAGGATCCATGGCATTTTGATTGGCAAAGGATCCACAATCGGGCTAGGACGAATATCAATATTCAGGGAAAGACCTCTTTGAGTGGCCATGAAATTTAAATGGAAGCCCCTATTGCCAAGGGCACCTCTTCCAATGTCTGCGAAGCTATTCTGATTATCTTGAAAGATTGACAAACCAGTAGGCATCCCTGTTTTGCGGCATGCTATCCTAAAAATAACATCTATCACCCTCAATGCTTCTTGAGAGTTTTTAGATTCCTGTCCGCGCCAAGCATTTTGAGTTGCTCGCATGGGTGTCTATGCAACGAAGCTGATTTGACCGATAAGGCCATTTAATTCTCTTCCTGTTTTGCCCATTTGAGTCATCATGGACATCAGGCCTTGCATTACTGTTGTTTCTGTTAGATGTAACATCCTTAAATACAACTACAAACTCATGCTTGTTATTTGGAAGAGCACCAACAGTAAATAAACTTTTCTCCCCATTGTAAGCGAAGTCCTTTTCAGCCAATTTATTGTCACAGGTCTCTTGCTCTCCGTCTATCACTTTTCTTCCAACTGCCACATTTCTTTTTGCTCAAATAGATCCACACCCTTCTAAATGCCTAGGTTCTAACTATACGAACGACTGCATTGTCTTCCACGTTATCAAGGAATCCGTTTTCCATAACCAGCTTTCTAACTCAGAAACTGACCGTGAATCGATACCTCTTAAAATATGAAATGATATGCACAAAAAATGAAACACAACAAGTTAGTACCATAAAGCAAGTAGAATAAACAAACACCTATCTGGGTGACCACTAAGGTTTGACATAGCTCTACCTAAGGTGGGCTCCTTGGGCTCACTATATGCGGTTTAGTTCTAAAGTTTGAGGTACCCGAACCATCAGATTCCTCGATCCTCACCCATTATAGGTTCATATGGACCGAGTTCGGTTCAGGGGAATACATTTCCCTATGGCCATGCGAAGTGAAAACTTCACGAAGGCATAGGTACGGATGTATCCGGCGCAATCCACTAGCCCATGCGGAGGTGAAAACCTCACGAAGGCATAGCTTCTCGCTCCCACTTAAAGGTGTGACCACAACGGTCATGCAATGCAATGCCAAAGTATTTACAAGACCAATATTGAAAGTGCATTAAAAGAAGCATGATTTTTTCGAAACCATTTTAATCAAAAGGACAGAAATAAATCAATCTATGGCCTGACCCTCCGTCCCCAGTGGAGTCGCCAAGCTGTCGTAACCATTTTTTGAATGAAACAGTAAACGACGCGGTCGACTTGATTTTTTTGAAAAAAGAAAAGGAAGGGAGTCGCCACCGATCTTTATTTGGTGTGATCGGATCACCTTTGTTTTAATAAAACGTTTAATTTACTAAAACAATGCTTTTTGGTCCACGAACTTTGAGAAAACGGGTTCGGAAGTCGATTACGTGCGAGGAAGGATTAGCACCTCGACCGCCCAAAATTGGTACCAAACCGATTGATTGATGTCCTATTTGTTAAGAATTTTAAAAGGGTTCAAAATACAATCTTTTTATTTTCAAAATTTGATGGAATTGAAAGGGACGTTAAGACTCTCTTATTATCGAAGAGATAAAGCATCATGTCCAATAAGTTAGGGCAAATACTTTAGACTCCGAAATTAAGCTCGTCTTTTAAAACATGATTTTCGTTTTGAAGAGGATCTTCCGTCATTTGTTGAATCGAGAAGTCGGAACCCGATGAAGTTAGAGCTTGTTTTCCGAAAATCCAAATTAGGAATATTGCGTTTATTTTGGAAGAAAAAAATTTATCTGAAGTATCTAGGTGTCGAGTCCGATGAAGTTAGGTAGCGACATTTTGAGTTTTCGAGAACAAGTATCTTATTCAAAACTCGTATCTCCGATTTTAAAAGGGGTATCCCGTTGTTTAGTTTAAGCGAGAAAAAAAAATCGAAATCCAATACCTTAAGGCATGATCTTTCTAATTTTCAAACACGAACATTATCTTTATTTTGAAGATTTATTTGATTAATATTAGACAAAGTAATGATAATAACAAACAAGCAAATATGTGAATAAATCTAATTCTTATAAATAAATGAATGAGCAAATAAATAATGAAATAAGAATGCGATAATAAAGCTATAGAAACAAAAGTAATAATAATAATAACGATAATAATAAAATAAAGAATATGATAAATAAATAAATTGCCTTGAAGTATTAAAAGAGTAAAGAACAATAAACGAATAAATAATAAGTAAATGAAATGATAAATAAATAAATAAAATAATGAATAAATAATGAATAAAATAATAAAAAATCATAAATGGTGAAAATTTAAAGAACGAAGATCAAATTTAAATTAAATAATTATGATAATAAAAATAATGATACATTAATAAAAGAATGATACATTAATGAATGAATAATAATAAAAAATAAATAAATAAAAATAATAAATAAATAAATAAGAGTAAAATGAAAATAATAATAATAATAATAATAATAATAATAATAATAATAATAATAATAGTAATAATAACAATAGTAATATTAATGATAACGAGATAATAATAGAAATATTGAATAATAATGACACCAATAATATTAATAAATAAATAATAATAAAGTGATAATGATAGATAATGTTACATTAATAAACGAATAATAATAAATAAATAAATAAGTAAGAATAAAATGAAAATAATAATGATAATAGTAATGGCATTAGTAATAAAAATAAAATAACAATGGTAATAATAATAAAATAATAATAATAGTAATAATAATATTAAAATAATAGTAAGAATAATAAGAATAAGAATAACAAATAACGAAAAGCAGTAAGTAAAGATATATATACATATTATTTTAGATATGCTAAAAAATATAAAAGAGCAAGAAGTAAACAAATAGAAATGTAATAATAATATAATAATGAAAAATAGGGTAGTAAAAATAACAATAATAAAAATAATAATAAGCAACAATATATAAGAATATAAAAAAATAAATAAATGGAGAATGCAAATAACAAGATCGGGGAATAAACAAACGAATAAAATAATAAATAACTAACCATTAAATAAATAGATGAATAAATTAAAGAAATAATAAACCACTAAGCAATTAAATAAATAAATAAAGAGTTAAAATAAAAGGGACTTAATAGTCGTTAAAGTGAAATTAAAAGGTGTAATTTAAATAATAAAGAAATCTCAAGAGGACGAGGTGTAACATACGGAACTAACAAGGACCGTATGGGAAAATATCCTGTGCCTTGATGAGTCAAGTTTCAATTGGCCAAGGCACGGATCGAATTAAAATGAAATAGAAATAACAGGCATAATTGCAAAAAAAAAAAAAAGCAAAATGGAGCTTGATCAAATGACACTACAAAGGGGGACCGAAGAGTAAATCACCCTTTTTAGGTAGGAATGCATGATTCCTACCCCACCGATGACTTTTCATTTAATGCTTCAAAACCCTTTTATTTCTTATTTCATTTTAGTTTCGATCTTAAAAAAACTTTAAAACTTCTCCCCTTTTTTGCCCGACGATCGGCCTCCCTCGACCTCCCATCGCACCACCATTAAATCCGGCATCTTGACGAGGTGCGTAGATGGGCCCTTGATTCGATTGAAAACCCCTCTCTAAGTTCTCAATTTTGGTACTTTTAGAACAAAGGAAAGTGGCCTTCACCCCTTTCAGCCGAACTCCGACGACGAAAGGAAATCGCTCCGACGCCGGGACCGTGGGGACCGTAAGTTTTTTTCCTTTTTTTTTATTGTTTGTAAAAGTTTTAGGATAATAAAATCAAAGCTAAAAATAAATGAAAGCAAAGAAGAATAATAACGATAGAGCAAAAATGAAATCAACCTTAAATTTTTCGATCTTTTTGATTTCTCGGTGTTCTTATTTTTTTTGTTTTGAAAATCAAAAAAACATTTCCTTTCCCTTTGTTTTTCATGGCTTTTATAGCCAAAAGGAAATTACATTTGTTTATCATGCCTCTGTTTGCTTTTGCTGTTCGTTTTTCTATTTCGTTGCGTGTCTGCCTTGATTTGCAGGAGAGCAGGTACAGACGGTGGCAGAGCAAGTGGCGCGGCAGTGTAGCAGAGGCAAATGGCTACAGAGGCTAGGGTTTTTTCATTTTGTTCTTTTCTGTTTAATTGTTTCGGGTTTGACAGTTGGGTTATTGGACCCGGGTAAAATTGGGTCTACAATAAATATTTGGTTTGTTCTTAATTATGTGTTCTTAATTCTTGTGTTGATATTTTCGGGATATTAATTCAAGTATGATGTGCTTAGGTGGAGAAGCAAAAGTCCCTGCCTGAGAGTAGATCTAGCATAATTAAGCGGAGTTGATCGCGCGCCTAGAGATAGGGTGACAAGATTTTGCCGGATTAGGGTGAAACCTAATATGGGAGTCCATAGATCGAGTTAATGCAATTCTAGGGGTTTTAATTAGAAAGAGATTTCAATTAATCAACCTAGGGTTAGACGTTAGTCACCTCGAGAGAGGGATTAATATATGTTAGGGATTCTTACGGATCAAGTCAAGTGAATAAATCGTCTAGTTCAGAGTTAGATAACAAGTGAAGTCTAGGCAGATTCTTCCTTGGGTTTCGCCTTCATCAATTGGTTTTTCCTCAAGTTATTTTCCAAATTTCATTCTTCTTTGTCTTAGAAGTCTTTAGTTTAGTAGTTAGTTAATTTAGATTAAACAACAAATTCCCTTAATTCTTAGGCTAGATAATAAAAAGAGAGTTAGTATTAGTACTTTTGGTTCCTTTGGGATTCGACATTCCGGTCTTGCCTAAACTATACTACTGTTTGATAGGTGCGCTTGCCTCCATCGTTGTCTTAGTTAGTTTCTAGGTTCGATCATTCTTTATATAAATTTTAAGACTCGAAAAAACAATGATTAAGTTTTTGGCGCTGTTGCCGAGGAATTGAAATATTAAGAACGCTTAATTTTTATTACTTTAGCCATATTTTATTTTTGCAATTAAAATTTATTTTTGCAATTAAAATTTATTTTTGCTTTTCTAAATTTTCTTCTTTCACTCCTTTCAGGTACCTCTAGTTTACGACTAGAAGGAACCCGACAGGACCTCTACTTTACGATAGTGACATTGAAGGTATCGTTCGTAGAAATCGTAGAGAGATAAGGCGAAGCTTAAACTACATAGAAGAAGAGCAATAAGGCGAAACTAATCCTACTGAAAGGATGGCCGAGAATAATCCGCTACCTCCAGAGGCGGCAGAACATCATGCTCCACGTACTATGTATGATTATGCTAAACTTAGTTTAACAGGAACTGAGTCAAGTATTGTTAGGCCTACTATTGCTGCAAATAATTTTGAACTGAAACCTAACACTATACAGATGATACAATAATTTGTTCAGTTTGATGGTTTGCAAGATGAGGATCCTAACACACATTTAGCGAATTTTCTATAATTCTGTGATACCTTCAAAATAAATGGCATTTCTAATGATGCCATCCATCTTCGATTATTTCCCTTTTATTTAAGGAATAAAGCCAAACAGTGGTTGCATTCTCTTCTACAAGGATCAATCACTACATGGGATCAAATGACCGAAAATTTTTTATTAAAATATTTTCCACCGGCCAAAACGGCCAAGTTAAGGAATGATATCTCTTCTTTTGTGCAGATGGATTTAGAAACATTTTACGACGCATGGGAGAGATACAAGGATTTGTTGAGAAGGTGTCCACACCATGGATTACCTTTATGGCTACAGGTGCAGACTTTCTACAACGGTGTGAACCCCTCAACAAGGTAACTAATCGATTCAGCCACCGGCGGAACTTTGAATAACAAAACTCCTGAAGTAGCCTAGGAGTTTATCGAGGAGATTTCACTGAATAACTATCAATGGCAAGTTACAAGGACAAGGCCAGCCAAAGCAGCCAGAGTTTTCAACCTCGATGCAGTAACCATGTTATCAAATCAGGTAGAATTGTTACATAAAAAATTTGATGGTTTATATGGTTCTTAGCAGGCACATCCAGTTATGCAATGCGACGCAAGTGAAGGAGTGGTGAATCCTGAGTACCCACTCTACAGACAGGGCATGGAGAGCGAACAAATGAACTATATGGGTAATAATTTCTAATCTAAAAATAACCCTTATAGTAATACTTATAATCCAGGTTGGAAAAACCACCCCAATTTCTCATGGGGTGGTCAAAGAAATCAAAAGTAACAACCATCCCAAAACTTCCAACAACCATCTCACCCACAGGAAAAGAAGCCGAACCTTGAAGAGATGCTAACAAACTTCATAGTAGCTTCAAAAATACATTCCCAAAATACAGAAACACATTTCCAAAAGATAGAAGCAAAACTTGAGGCATTGACACAGGAATTCAAGGATCAAATCGGGTAGCTTGCTAAGCAAATTTCTGAGAGATCACAGGGAAGAGTATCGAGCAACACTGAGACTAACCCAAGGGAGCAAGTTCAAGCCATAACAGCTAAAGATAGTGAAGGGTTAGACGTGCCAAATTCAAAACAAAAGAATGCGGTAGAAGAAGGTAAGGTTGAATTAAAACCAAAATCGGTAATCAAAGAATACTAACCGCGCATACCATATCCCGAAGCAAAAACGAAAGACGACACAGAGGAACAATTCAATAAGTTTCTTAAACTTTTAAAGAAATTACATATTAACTTACCGTTCCTTGAAGCTCTTTCGCAGATGCCAGATTTGAGAAAATTTTTAAAGAAGTTATTGACAAATAAGCGGAAGATAGACGAGGAATCACATGTGGAACTGAACGCAGTATGTTCAACAATATTGCAAAATAAACTACCACGAAAATTAAAAGATCCAGGGAGTTTTACAATTCCATGCTTAATTTGTAGTTTATCTATTGATAATGTGTTAGTTGATTTAGGGGAAAGCATAAATGTCATGCCGTATAAATTGTTTAAACAACTAGGTCTAGGGAAGCCCAAACAAACTAAGATAAGCATTCATTTAGCTGATAAAACTATCAGAGTTCCTAGGGGTATAATTGAAGATGTACTTGTGAAGATTGATAAATTTGTATTCCTGGTAGACTTTGTCATTTTAGACATGGATGAGGACAACACGATACCCCTAATTTTAGGAAGACCATTCTTAGCAACTGCCAGGACTAAAATCGATATCGACGCAGGTGAACTTATACTCTGTGTAGGTGACGAGACAGTTACTCTTCAAGCCCTCGATTCAGCCAGAACATCGAATAACCAAGGTGAGAATGTAAATTATATTGATAACCATTCGGTTAACCCTTTTTTTCAAGAATCACCACAAAAGAACGCAACTAAGTCCGATCATAAACCCTGTGCCAACAATGAAATAACTCACAAGGAACAATGGATTCAGATCGATGAACTAGAAGAGAAGAAGACGCATCTTAAAGAAGAACTAGGGATACACGAAGCAGAACCAAAGCCACTTCATGAGGCAAACAAGTTCAAAATCGGAGATCAGGTACTATTAGACAAAGTAGACCCACGAATATCTCCATCTGATCCTAACACAAGCACGGAAATCCCTTTTAAAGTAATCAATGTCTTAGAAGTCTTTAGTTTAGGAGTTAGTTAATTTAGATTAAACAACAAATTCCCTTAATTCTTAGGCTAGATAATAAAAAGAGAGTTAGTATTAGTACTTTTGGTTCCTTTGGGATTCGACATTCCGGTCTTGCCTAAACTACACTACTGTTAGATAGGTGCGCTTGCCTCCATCATTGTCTTAGTTAGTTTCCAGGTCCAATCATTCTTTATATAAATTTGGTGCTCTACTGAGTATAAAACATGAAAACAAAGGATTAGAAGCACTTATTTCCATAATTAAAGGGAAAAATCATCCAAAAGTATGCTAAATGTGGGATTAAAATATGTTACTATTTCGGTTTATCAAATACCCTCACAATTAAGCTTTTACTTGTCCTCAAGCAAAATTCTCAACTCATAATTAAAACGAACTTCCTCAATTCATAATATTTATCAACAATGTCTTATCATAATTCATAGATAATCTATACATGGATGATTCAACTTAAAGAATCCTAAAGATTCAAACAATCAAAGTCATGAGTTTGTAGTACGAAAGCATAGGTGTTTCCCCTTACCTAAATAATCACTTTTAATTCAAAATCGACAAAAGTTGACATCCTCACAAAAGATTCACTCAAATCACTCAAGGTGTTTAAGGTTCAAAAATTAAGCTTTCAAAAGTCGAACATGAAAAGTTATTACCATAGGCTTGCTTGAAAATCAAATCTCCACCACTGTAAAATGAGATGATACACAAATCAAAAGGTCTTTAAAAAGGTTTGTAACGGGGCTTAGGTTAAAGGTGTGGAAGGCTGAATTAGAGGGGTTAGAATCGATTGAAAACTTGTAATACTAATAATACGAGCTTCTTCTTCAAGATGTTGAAATTAAATGTATAGGCTCGCTTAATCACATAACTAATAATGAATATACTTTGAATTTTTGATTGATTTTTTTTAGGAACAAATCAAATTACAATAGAACTTTAACAACTGAAATAATCTAATTAGGCAACAAATCAAAACAAATCCCGATAGAAGGGTAATCAAAAGGAATGGTGATAACAAATATGACAAACCGTAAAAGTAACATATTTTAGGCCCACATTTAGTATGCTTTTGGATGATTTAGCCCTGATTTATGTAAAAAGGTGCTCTTAATCATTTCTTTTCATGTTTTTACTCAAGAAAGCACCAGAGGACGAAAAGAACAAGAAACGGGCTTAAAAAGGACCAATTTGGGCCAAAGAGAAAATCGACACGGCCTGAACTTCAAGCCACACGGCCGTGCCTCGACAATTAACTAAGACACGGCCATGCCACGATTTACACGGTCGTGCCCCAATCGACAGAATCGAGACACGGCCTAAAAACGATTTACACGAGTGTGTGCCATGGCCGTGCCTTACCACGGGAGAGAACAATTTCACTCGAATTTGGATACATATTCCAAAGCCTATTCAAACACTGAGTAGGAGGTATACTTGAATTGGGACACTTAGAGGCCAAGTAAAGCATTCCAAAAGTCTATCCTAAGTGTAAATCGTTAATATTTTCAGTCGGGGAAAACAATTAAAAGCAACGAGAAAACACTGACAAAATTCATAGCAAACACAGAAAATCATTTCCAAGAAACTGAGAAAACAATTAAAAGCAACGAGAATCAAGTCAGGGAACTTACTAAGTCAGTCAAGGAAGTCACTAATGCAGTTGAACAACTCGCAAAGCTAATGTCAGAACGACCGTAAGGACGTCTACCAAGTAACTCCAAGATTAACCCAAAGGAGCAAATTCAAGCCATCTCAGCTCATGACAGTAAGGGGTTAGATGAACCCAATCCAATGTAAGAAAACATGGTAGACGAAGTTAAGGTAGAGGTAACACAAGAAAAGCCAAAACCAGTAATCAAGGAGTACCAACCTTGCATACCTTATCTCGAAGCAATGAAAAGAGACGATTCAGAGGAACAGTTCGGTAAGTTTCTTAAACTCTTAAAAAATTACATATTAACTTACCTTTTCTTGAACCTCTTTTTTAGATGCCAGACTCGAGAAAATTTTTAGGACAGCTCTTGACTAACAAACGTAATTTAGACGAAGAGCATCACGTGGAATTGAACGCATCATGCTCAGCAATGTTATAGAATAGACTACCACGAAAGCTAAAAAATCCAGGGAGTTTTGCAATTCCATGTTTAATTGGTAGTTTAGCTATTGATAATGCGTTATCTGATTTAGGGGCAAGCATAAATGCCATGCCTTACACGTTATTTAAACGACTAGGTCTAGGGAAGCCCAAACAAACTAGGATGAGTATACAATTAGCTAATAAAACTGTTATAATTCCTAGGGGTATTATCGAAGATGTTCTTGTGAAAATCGATAAATTTGTTTTCCCAGTAGATTTTGTTGTCTTAGATATGGATGAGGATAATACAATCCCCTTAATTTTAGGAAGACCCTTCCTAGCAACTGCCAAGACTAAAATTGATGTTGCCACAGGAGAACTCATACTTTGTGTAGGTGACAAATCAATCAGTCTTCAAGCTCTTGACTCGGCCAGGACAACAATCGATGAAGGTAAGAAAGACAATTTAGTTGATGATCAATTTGTACAACATTCATCGCAGGAAACACCACATGAAGACGAACTTGAGCCAAATCATAGAACCCAAACCAACAAAGAGAAGGATCAAAACCTTAAGGTCGACAGACTAGAAGAGCAGAAGACACACGTTAAAGAAGAACCACACAAAGTAAAACCAGAGGAACCACCAGAAGAGCTCGTAGGAACATCTAATCACTTCAAAATAGGAGACCATGTACTGTTAGATAAACTAGATCAGCACGTCATCACAACAGACCTGAAGCTAAAGGGAGAAATCCTTCCTAAGGTACACAATATCTTCCCACACAGAACAGTCGAGGTAAGCAACCCAACATTCGACGCCTCTAAGGTAAACGCTTCTCGACTTGAACTTTGTCGAGAAAATAAAACTATAAGCATGAGAGAAGATATTCAAACCTTTAAACCTCCCTGATTTTTTTCAATGTCGAGGAAAGTCTAGCTTAAGACTATAAACGAGCGCTTCTTGGGAGGCAACCCAAGCACTAACATTAATTTCTATTTTATGGTTTTAGTTTTATTTTTATTTTTATTATTTCAATAAAGTACAGATTCCTAGACCACACGGCCTAGCACACGGCCGTGGCCGTGGCTGAGTGGAGGTACAAAATCTTCATACTGATATAGCAGAGACGGTACAAAGCCTGCCTCAACCAACTATTGAAGTCACAGACCCAACCACTACCACACGAGCACCGACGAAATCCCACGGCCGTGCAAGGCGGCCATGGACTGATACTGCCATTTTAAAAACGGGCATGGCATTGGACAAATGGGCCTGGCAAACCAACACGCCTAGAACACGGCCATGCGATGTGACCGTGTAAAGACATTGACTTATCGACCACGAGCATGGCAATCTGACCATGGGCGTTTAACTCCCAACACGACTAGACACACGGCCGTGCGATACGGCCATGTGATTCAATACACCCTCGGTCCACGGGCGTGGGAATGTACCAGCGCCAAGCCTCTATTTAAACACCAACCTCCCCCTCCCCATTCTTCTACTTTCCACCTCTTCTCTTCCTCCTTCTTCTCAGATTTCTTCTTCATCACAAGTCTCTCCAACCCTTGAGCCACACCAAAGCTATGTCAAAGAAGCGTAAGAGGCCAACCACAGTCTCCTCAAAGCAGACCGATTCACATGAGTTCATGCCGACAGCTTCAGTGACTCAACAAGACAAGGGTCTTAGCGACTATTTAGTTTTTATTTTATTTTTCTCATCTCCTTTATTTTCTTTATTGTTACTTCTCTTTTGCTTAATCTAGTATACTTTATTTTAGTTTCTTAGTGTCAGGTTCGAAAGGCTGTTTGGGAATAACGCACCACAGCCTCAGAGGTCACACCCACCTCGCGAACCATCCAACAATAAGGACTCTTTAGTCCATTAGTCTTTTCTTTTAATTTCGGTTTTCTTCTTAGTCTCCTTCTCTTTATTTTCTTTGTCTTTAATTATAGTATTAGTATAGTATTAATGTTTCTTTAGATTTCTTGGCTATATCTTTGCAGGCTACCCAATTTCTTTATCTAGAACAAAGCTCATCGGTAGCCACCCCACCGGACCCATATAAAACGCCACCAACGCCTACTCCAACCACCTTCTACCACAACACCTGCCAACTCTCAGAATAATCCAAAATTCAAGAAGTGTCACTTCTCCCCTTCTCTTTTGATTACATTATTAGTTATCTATCTTTGTACATTGAGGGCAATGCACATCTTAAGTGTGGGGGGTAAAAGTACTAACTTTTTGCATTATTCCAAAATCCTGAATTTTAGTCTTGTTCCTAAGTAATTTTTTCATATTATTAATTAGGGTGAAATTTCTAATGATTTATGATTTTTATCGATATGTTTTTGAGCAAGTCATTGATAATTGTGCATTGATGATTAAATTTGAAGAATGCTAGAGAATCAAGCATGATAAGTCTATTTTTCAAGAATAAAAAATTTTCTAGGTTGTTGAACCGAATTTGAATATTACCTTGAAGTTTGAAATTTACAGGATTGATGTCAAATACCCATAATTTTTGTGAGATTTGAGCCTTATAGAGCATATATTCTTTTTCATGCTCACTTTATTGATTATGAGTGTGTCAACACTGAATTGTTATTCTAGAACTTGCCTAGATTATACATATTGAGACCACATTAATGAGTTGATATACTAAGATGATAAAGGAACCTAGGTTTTAACCCATTCACTCAACTAAAAATCCTACCTTCACAAATTAACCCTTAGTGAACCCATTTGATCCTAACAACCATTTTTATTGATTTACCCGCTAATATTAATCCAAAACCCTTTGTATTTGTTATCACCATTCTTTTGACTACCCTTTTATCGAGAATTGATTTGATCAGTTACCGAATTAGTTTATTTCAGTTGATAAAGTTTTCTTTATTATGTTTCTATTTGTTCTAAAAAAAATCAAAGTATATTCAGCATTAGTAGTATAAAAAGTGAGCTTGTACATTTAAATTTCAATTATCATAGAAAAAGCTCGTAGTATCATTAGTTTCAAAGTTTCAATTGATATAATCATTTATTTTCGAGTTCATTATTTTAGTTTGGTAATTGGTTAGGTCAATCTCGATTCTAAACGTTCTAATTCATCCTTTATCCATACCTTTAACCTAAGCCCTGTTACAACCCTGTCAAAGACCTTTTGATTTATGTATCATCTTATATTACAGTGGTGGAGACTTGATTTTCAGGCAAGCATATGGGATTAACTTTTCAAGTTCGACTTATGAGTGCTTTTTCTTGAAACTTAAACACTTCGAGTGCTTTGAGCGAATCTTTAGTGAGGATGTCAATCCTTGTCAGTTTTGAATTAAAGGTAATTATTTAGATAAGGGGAAACGCCTATGTTTTTATGCTACAAATTTATGACTTAGAATTGTTTGAGCCTTTAAGAGTCTTTGAGTTAAATTATCTTAGAATTGTTTGAGCCTTTAAGAGTCTTTGAGTTAAATTATCCATGTATAAATTATCTGTGAATTATGATGAGGCATTGTTGATAGGAATTGTGAATTATGGGAAGTTCGTTTTAATTATAAGTTGAGAATTTTGCTTGAGGATAAGCAAAAGCTTAAGTGTGGGGGTATTTGATAAACCGTAAAAGTAACATATTTTAGGCCCACATTTAGTATGCTTTTGGATGATTTAGCCTTGATTTATGTAAAAAGGTGCTCTTAATCCTTTCTTTTCATGTTTTTACTCAGGAAAGCACCCGAGGACAAAAAGAACAAGAAACGAGCTTAAAACGGGCCAATTTGAGCCAAAGAGGAAATTGACACAGCCTAAACTTCAAGCCACACGGCCGTGCCTCGACAATTAACTAAGACACGGCCATGCCACGATTTACACTGCCGTGCCCCAATCAACAGAATCCAGACACTGACTGAAAATGATTTACACGGGCGTGTACCATGGCCGTGCCCCTGCCACAGGAGGGAACAATTTCACTCGGATTTGGATACTTTGAGGTAAAGAAACATATTCCAAAGCCTATTCAAACACCGAGTAGGAGGTATACTTGAATTGGGACACTTAGAGGCCAAATAAAGCATTCAAAAAGTCTATATAAACACCTTAAGTGTAACCTAAAATGGGGCGGTTAGCTAGGCCAAGGAGCCGAGCCAGAAGGTTAGATTTGTGGGAATTACTCGAAGATAGCCAGTTGATCCATCTCAAGGAGCCGAATTCTACTCAAGACGGCGGATTTCTCCTTCAATTCCTCCAGGGGGTTTTAGGGATTTCTTATGTTTTGTTTTATCTTTTCTCTTAAGATGTTTTTTTTATTCGTTATGAACTAAACCCTTCAGATACCTGAAAGGGATGAAACCTAGATAAATCTTGTTATTGTTTTCTGAATTATATAATAAATACTTAGTTTATTCTTAATTATGCGTGCTTAATCCAAATCTAATGTGCTTAGGTGGAGGAGGAATTGACTCTACTTAAGAATAGATCTAGCATAATTAAGCGGAGTTGATCGCACGCCTAGAGATAGGGTGACGAGATTTTACCGGATTAGGGTGAAACCTAATATGAGAGTCCATAGATCAATTTACTACTATTCTAGGGGGTTATTATTCGAGAAAGATATTTTCGTTAATTAATCTAGGGTTAGACGTTATTCGCCTCGAGAGAGGGTTTAATATACGTTAGGGAGTCTTACAGATCAAACTAAGTGAATAAATCGTATGGTTCAGTGTTAAATAACAAGTGAAGTCTAGGTGGATTCTTCCTGAGGGTATCGTCGTGATCAACTAAGTTTCTCTTCAAGTTATTTCCCAATTCGTTCTTTTTGTCTTTGCGTCTTTAGTTTAGTAGTCGTTAATTTAGATTAAAGCAACTTCACTTATTTTAGGCTAAATAATAAAAAGAAAGTTAGTATTAGTACTTTTAGTTCCTTTGGGTTCAACAATCCGGTCTTCCCTAAACTATACTATTGTTCGATAGGTACACTTGCCTTAAGTCATTGTCAGAGCTAGTTTCCAGGTTCGATCATTCTCTTTATAAATTTTAAAACTCGACAAAACAATGATCAAAATACGAGATGGGTTTCGCGTTAATATTAGTGGGTTGAGTCAATAAAAACGATTGTTAGGATCAAAGGGGTTCACTAGGGGTCAATTTATGAGGGTAGGTTTTTAGTGGAGTAAGTGGGCTAAATCTTAAGTGCCTTAATCATCTCTGTATATCAAATCAATAGTGTGGTCTTGACATGTATAATCGAAGCAAGTTCTAGAATAACAAATCAATGTTGACACACTCATAATCAATAAAGTGAGCACAAAAAGAATGTATGCTCTAAAGGCTCAAAATCTCACAGAAATTATGGGTATTTTGATGTTAACCTCGTAAATTTTAAATTTCAAGGTAACAATTAAGATTCAGGTAGACAACCTAACAAAATTTTAATTTTTTGAAAATAGACTCATCATGCTTGATTCTCTAGTATCTTAAAGTTTAAATCATCATTGCACAATTATCAATGACTTAATCTAAAACATATCAATAAAAATCATGAATCAACAAAAATTTCATTCTAATTAGTGATATGAGAAAATTACTTTAAGACAGAATATTATTCAGGTGTTTGAGAATAATGCAAAAAGTTAGGCGCTTTTTCTACTAAACTTTCACCCTCTACACTTAAGATGTACATTGCCCTCAATGTACAAAGATAGATAATAATAATATAGTAAGAAAATAAAAAGAGGGTGAGAGAGGTGAAACTTCCTGAATTTTTGGATGTATTCCTTGAGTTGGAAGTGTGAAAACTTGATTCGGAGGTTAAAGATAAGTTGGAGGGAGCGCCTCTAATTCCTGTGCTAGATGAAGAAATTGGGTAATCGTGAAGAATTAGCCAGGAAATAATAATAATAATTTAAATTATACTAATTACACAATTAAAGTAAATAAAGATAACAATAAAGAAATATGAATTAAAATAAAACTAAAAGAGAAGATGGATGGACTAGAAAGTCCTTATTAGTAGATGGTTCGCGAGGTGGGTGTGGTGTCTAAGGCCGTGGTGTTGTGATTCCCTAGCAGCCTTTAGAACCTAAAACCAAGAAACTAAAACAAGATTAACTAAATTTAATGTATGAAAAATAAAGACAAGGAAAATAAAGGAGAAGAGAAGAGTAAAATAGAAGTTAAATGGTCTTAAAGACCCTTGGCTTGTCGAGTTAATAAAGCGGCCGGCATGAGCTTATGTTGATTTGTCTCGCATAGAGAGATAGGACTCGGATCTTTCCGTTTCTTCGACATTGTTGAAGCATAGATTGAGACTTTTATAGAATGAAGAAGGAAAAAGTGAGGATGAAAGAAAGTGGGGGTGGATGAGGAATGGATGAGAAGGGGAGAGGGGTGTTTTAAATAGAAAATTTCAGTTCTGGTATATTCCCACGCCCGTGTATCGTAGGCGTGTCACGTCACACGGCCATGTCGCATGGCCGTGTGGTGGTTCAATCGCTTCTCCCACGCCTGATATTTTAGTCGTCACACCCGTGTTGGTTCATCAGTGTCGGCCGCGGCTATGTCACACGGCAGTGGTGTTAGGTGAGTCCGTGATTCAAAGATATTTTTCTCGTCCTGTCTTGTACTATCTCTGCCATGTCATTACGAAAATTCGTAGCATCCACACGGCCACGACCACGGCCGTGTGTAAAGCCATGTGATGTGACGATCTGCGCTTCATTAGCTTGGTTAGTCTGTAGTTTAGGTGCTAAAAGAAAAAGAAATGAAAATAAATGGGTTAATGCTCGGGTTGCCTCCCGAGAAGCACTCGTTTAAAGTCTTAAGGTAAACTTACCTCTCATTCGTACCTTCACAGTGGTTTAAGGAGTGAAAAATCCTTTTCCGTGCTATCATCATATAATTTGAATCGAGTAGAGTTTACTTTAAAAGTACTGAAAGTAGAATTACTTACCTCGACTGTTCCGTAAGAGAAAATATTAAGTACTGTAAAGGAGATTTCTTCGGTTATCTTCAGGTTTGATGTGGCGATTCGCAGGTCTATTCTATCTAATAGTACCTGATCTCCTATTTTGAAGTGATTTGATGTCCCTTTAAGTTCTTTTGGGGTTTCCTTCAGTTTCACTTCGTGTGGGTTTGATTCCTCCTTGAAATGTGTCTCTCACTCATCTAGCTCATCGGTCTGAAGCCATCGTTCCTCATGAGATATTTCTTTGTTGGTGCGAGCTATAGGATTTGGCTCTGCAGTGTGATTCCGTGGTGTTTCCTGGAAAGTAAGTTTAATTGAATGCTTATCAAGGGAATTTACGTCATCACTTTTCTCACTTGATGTCCTAGCTGAATCGAGAGCTTGAAGACTGATTGATTCGTCACCTACACGGAGTATGAGTTCACCTGTGCTAACATCAATTTTAGATCTGGCAGTTGCTAGAAAAGGTCTTCTTAAAATTAAGGGGATACTATGTCTTCATCCATATCTAAAACCACAAAGTCTTCGGGGAATATGAATTTGTCAACTTTAACTAGTACGTCTTCAATTATACCCTTAGGGATGCGAATAGTTTTATCAGCTAATTGAATACTCATCCTAGTTTGATTGGGTTTTCCTAGACCTAAATAAGCTAAAGCATTATCAATAGATAAACTACCGATTAAACATGGAATTGTAAAACTCCCTGGATCTTTTAATTTCCGTGGTAATCTGTTTTGTAACATTGTTGAGCATATTGCGTTTAGTTCTATATGCGACTTCTCGTCTAACTTTCGTTTGTTTGTTAAAAGCTCTTTTAAAAATTTCCTTGAATCTGGCATCTGCGAAAGAGCTTCAAGAAACGGTAAGTAAATATGTAATTTCTTTAAGAGTTTAAGGAACTTACCAAACTGTTCTTTTGTGTCGTCTTCCTTTATTGCATTGGAGTAAGGTATACGAGGTTTGTATTCTTTAACTACCGGTTTTGGCTTTTCTTGGCTTTCCTCGACCTTACCTTCACTTACCACAAGTTCTTGCCTTGGCTCAGATTCAGATTCTGCTAACCCTTCACTGTCATGAGCTGATATGGCTTGAATTTGCTCTTTTGGATTAGTCTCAGTGTTACTTGGCAAGCTACCTAATGGTCGTTCGGAGATCAGCTTTGTGAGCTTCCCTAACTGGTTCTCGATTCCTTTAATCGATGCTTGTTGATTTTTAAGTGTTGTCTCGGTGTTTTGAAAGCGAGTTTCAGACACCGCTATGAATTTTGTCAGCATCTTTTCAAGGTTCGACTTCTTTTCCTGTGGGTAGGGCTGTTGTTGGAAGTTTGGAGGGGGTGGTTGTTGTCTCTGATTTCCTTGGCCACCCCACGAGAAATTGGGGTGGTTCCTCTAACCTAGATTATAAGTATTACTATAGGGGTTATTTTGAGGTCTAAAATTGTTACCCGTATAGTTTAATTGTTCGCTTTCCATGCCCGGATTATTTGGTGGGTACTCAGGGTTCGCCACGCCTCTTGGATTCGAGTCACATTGCATTACTGGGTGTACCTACAAAGAACCACACAAACCATCAATCTTTTTATTCATCATCTCTACCCGATTTAATAGCATGGTGACTGCGTCGAGATTGAAAACTCTGGCTGCTTTAGTTGGCTTTGTCCTCGTAACTTGCCGTGTGGTCTTGGGCCCAAGCCGTGCAGATTCCATGCTTTGGCCCATTTTCTCCGTTTCTCGGCCCGTTATTCGTTCTTTTCATCCTTTGGTGCTCTACTGAGTATAAAACATGAAAACAAAGGATTAGAAGCACCTATTTCCATAATTAAAGGGAAAAGTCATCCAAAAGTCTACTAAATGTGGAATTAAAATATGTTACTATTTTGGTTTATCAACAATGGTTTCAAATGGTTTGCCAGTGTTTTTTTTTTTTCAAAAGTTTTGACATATTTTTGGAAAAGATATATGCACATTTTGTCTTGATATCTTAAATAGAGGTCAATCCTTGGAAGCCTTGAACTGTACTAAAAATACTGCTCATTCCTAAGGTGAATCAACCTACCAATTTGATGAATTTTCACCCTATCAATTTTTGTAATGTTCTTTACAAAATTATTTCTAAGACTATTGCTAATCATCTTCAAAAGGTTTTGGATGTTTGCATCAAAGAAGCACAAAGTATTAACACAATTTTTATATAACATTGTTTTGTGTTTTTATATTGGATAAACAAATAGTTATATTTATTTAATATAAAATAAATAGTTATATTTATCCAATATAAAAAAATTAATGTATTTATTTCTTTAAATATATATGATTGAAACAAAATTAAAATTTAGCATATACATTTGAGCCACAATTAAAGTTTCATGTGTATGATTGCACCAAATCAAAATTCATGTATAATTAAAGATTTATCTCTTTACTTTTCAATTTGCTCCTTTTCAATCCTTCCATTAACTTTTTATGTTAACTTTATTAAAAAATTAAGCAAATCACAAATTTAGCGTCTCAACCTTTATAACTTTTGTCAATTTGATCCCTACTATTGTATTTTACTTTAATTATAAAAATTAAAATTATAATTTTTCTTTTAAATATGTCAACAAATTAATATGGAAAAAACACGAAAATTTATCATTAATCATTGAACTTAACCTCAACTTTCAAATAGATCTAAAACTTTTAATTTAATCAAATTACATCATTCTACTGTTGAAGTTACTTATAACAACAACATTAAATTATTTTAACTAAATACACATTCCTACTTTGCATGTTTTTAACATGTCAACAAATTAATACCTAATTGGTCCAACAACAAAAAATATTTGAATTTTAAATAAAATTTTTAAATTTATTTTTTCAAAGTTCAATTAGGTGACAATATAGGGTTTAGTTTCCTTAAGTTTTTCTCCTTAATGTTACCGGCAGTATTAAGATAAATATTAGATTAACATTAGAGATTAATGTTAGATTAATATTAGGTTAGGATTTACTTTGAAATTAATAGGATATTGTTTAGATGATTATTATATATATTTAAAACAAAAATAGCAAGGAAAATTTAAAAAAAATAAAAAATATAAATCAGGGCATTCGAAATAGATATATATTCTTTTACTAAAATCCCTTTTATTTTCAAAATAAAAATAAGAATGAAAAAATTTTAAAAATCAAAGAATAACCTCTAATGAAAATAATGTTTTATAGGGTTTCAAGACCCTCAAACTAAAGAAGGTTGTGGATTTCCAAAAAAAATCAAAGGAAACCATGTAAAAAAGGGACATGAAAGATTTGTTTCTTTTATTCTTTTTGGGTTTCATTAAAGAGAAAGAGAGTGAAGTTTTTGTTTGTTACTTTCAATTACTAGAGGAAGCAATGAGAGTTGAGAGAATAGGGAAAAGAAAGTGGAAAGAATTGAAAGAAATGGATTTTTTCAAAGTTTATTATTTATAAAATTAATTTTTCATTTGTATAAGAATAAACCATAATCAATTGAACCAATGATTTATTGAAAGTTTGGGAAATTTTATAAATTTTTAATTCGTTTATAATTTTATAAGTAAAAAAAAAGAGTAAAGGCTAAATTGAAAAAAGTTGTAAAGGTTGAGGGACTAAATTCTTTATTGTACCTAATTATTTAGCAGAGTTAATAGAAAAAATCAAAGGAGGGATTAAAAATTAGCAAATCAAAAAGTAGAGAGGCTAGATCCGCACAAATCAATAAATACAATGACTAGCCTTAAAATTCAACCAATTTTTTTATCAAAATTAAATTCAAAATACAAATCCTAAACGGGCCAATTTACAAGAAAATACCAAAATTTAACAAAATTTACGGAAAATGACCCAAAAAATAATTATTTATTGAAAAGGGTCATTTCCCCCGAAAACACATCCACGTCAGCGCGTTTTCAGGGGATGAATCAGGAAAACGCGTCTACAAGGGCGTGCTTTGTGCTACATCAGCAAAAAACGCGCATTATAGTGCACGCTTTGCTGATGTGGCAAAAGCGCTCCCTCGTGGACTCGCTTTTGCCCTTTCCCCCCGATGGGTTATTATGATATTTTTAGTGTTAGGGTATGAGTTTTTAGGGTTTTAGGGCTACAGTTTAGGGTTTTTAGGGTCTTAGAGTTTACAGTTTTTAAGGAAAAATTAATGAACTAGATTTTAGAGTTAATTAATTAAAATAATTTTAGGTTTAGGGTTTTAGAAAAAATAATCAGCAAAAGAAATTATTTAATTTTTTTAAAGTAGTATCTAGCAAAATAATTTTGAGAAGACGTTTTTGAACAAATAGTGACCAAAACGCTTCAGACAAGATGCACTGTCAGTAAGAGTACCGAAAAAAGCTCCCACGTGGACGCTCTTTTGCTACAGTAGTCTTTGACAAAATAATTTTGAGAAGACGTTTCTGAACAAATAGTGACCAAAACGCTTCAAGCAAGATGCATCGTCGGCAAAGAGTTGAAAAAAAGATCCCACGTGGACGCTTTTTTGCTACAGAGTCTCGGCAAAATAATTACGAGAAGACGTTTCGAACAAATAGTGACCAAAACGCTTCAAGCGGGATGCATTTGTCAAGAAGAGTACTAAAAAAGCTCCCACATGGACGCTTTTTGCTACGATGAGTCTCTGGAAAATAATTACGAAAAGACGTTTCTGAACAAATAGTGACCAAAACGCTTCAAGCAGGATGCACTGTCAGCAAGAGTACTGAAAAAAACTCCCACGTGGACGCTATTTTGCCCCAGTAGTCTCTGGAAATATTCGTCTATAAATGAGCCAAATTTCATTCTTAGGTTGCATAAAAGAAATTGAGGCAAACGTAAAATAGAAACTGAAGATGAGTGAACATATTAGTGTTGTTATTTACTATAATAGTGAGGTTTGTGACACCGAAAATGGTGTTGTTTTTTTATCGAAGAACACAGCGCGACTGGTTTTTAACCGGAACATAGATTTGACAGAACTTCGCAAAACAATTAGGCGTAAAATCTTTGGAACAACTCCAATGAAAGTTTAATCTATTAAGTATAGATTTTGTGCTTTGGTTGATCCTGTAAAATATGACTCATTCGACATCAAAGGTCCTCAGAGCTTGGAGGCAATGGTGGAGACTCATCTTGCCAGTGGATCACCCTATCTTGAGGTATATGTACAATTTTCATCGCCAAGTGATCTTCCTTCGACTTCAACATCTACTGCTGTTCGAGGGGAATACACGACCCCAAGCCGACACTCTGTTAGTGGGAGGCAGAATATAGAAGCGCCCGTGTTTGGTGGTAGTATGAAAAACATAACCCCTGCATGACACTCGGTTGGTGGATGGGACATGCATATCCTTCCTTCGATGTTCGATGCTAGAAATATGTATTGGGGAACGTCATCAACTTCTAGTGGTTGGCAATCCACATATGATTGGGAATGTTACGAAAGTTGTTTAAGAAAGGATAATGAACTCCCTACAACATCCACCGGCAAGGGGCCCTCGTTTATTGCAGATAATGGTGGGTCAGACGATGAGTCCGATGTGGATCCACCTCGAGAGCCCGGCCCCAATGTTGCAAAAGTTGCATTATTTTCTGAACCGGAGCCTGTTTCAATGGTACCTCAAGATGTTGAAGGCAGTTCAGATGAAGAAGAAGAAGATCTGCAATTTAGGGCGTACTCTCCTCCAGCCCACATGCGTAATGTCGATCTATCTCAAGATGATGCATTGGAGTTTCCTGAACTACCACACAGAAGGCGTGACCGTACAAGTTCGTCGTTGGATTCGAGCGAATTAGAAGTTAGTAAAGAGTTTTCCAACAATGATACTTTTCTTGGTGCATTGAAACAATATAGCATCAAGAACAAGGTTAACTACAACGTGATTAAATCCAAACTCGATAAGTACGAGGCCAAGTGTGCAGTGCAAAACGGTACATGTTCATTGAAAATCATGGCCTCGTTGAGGAAAAGGGCAGGCTTGTGGGAGATTAAAAAGTACAAAGGTCCACATACATGTCTTGCCGGTACAGTATCACTAGGTGTTCAATGTTTTTGAATAATATTGATATTACATAATGTTGTATTATTTAATATACTTCGTTGACAGGTGTTTCACAAGATCACCTGAAGATGGATTCAAATATGTTGGCTAACTTAATAATGTCGACGGTGAAGGCGGATCCCAAGACTACAGTGCCGACCTTAATTAGCAATAATCGTAGCCAATTGGGGTACACGCCCTCTTACCGGAAGACTTGGATAGATAAGCAGAAGGCATTGAAAAAGTTGTATGGTCGGTGGGACGCTTCATATAATGAAGTGTGGCAGTGGTATCAGGTGCTCAAGAGATATGTCCCAGGCAGTATAACAGACCTTGAAACGGAACTGGCGTACTACAATGATCGATTGCTCCATGGATGCCAAGTGTTCAAGTGTCTATTCTGGACATTTAAGCAATGCCGAAACTCATTTCTATACTGCAAGCCATTGGTACAAATTGACAGTACCTTTATATATGGTAGATATACGCATCGACTATTGCTAGCTGTGACACAGTATGGCAGTGGGAGAATCCTTCCAATTGCATTTGCTATAACACCGGAGGAGTCAACTAATGACTGGGATTTCTTTCTATCTAGGTTAAGGAGGCATGTCTGCCCCCAACTTGATATATGCGTTATATCGGATCGAGGCCCTGGAATACTAGCCGCAATAGAGCGACAGGGAAGCCTGTGGCATCGCACACACCATCGATATTGCCTAAGGCATGTTGCGTCCAACTACCACGTGCAACATCGATCTATAAGTGAACGACAGCAAGTGACCAACATGGGTATGTAATATCTATTAATATAATTTCGTTTGTAATATTTAATTTATTCTTAATTGAAGAGTGGTATGTAATATTCGCTATCAACTTATATTGGCAGGGTACAAGATCAATAAGGACCGTTTTCACGAGATGTTGGCGAGTTTGCGCTCAATTAACGAAGAAGGCACAAACTACCTATGCAACATACCTTTCGAACAGTGGACACAAGCATACGACAGCGGTCTACGATATGGTCATATGACCTCAAACCTTGCCGAATCCATAAATTCTATTCTAAAAGGAATGCGTCATTTGCCAATAACATCGGTTATGTGAGAGACATATTTTCGTTTTGCGGCACTAATTTCGAAGCGAGCAGCGAGTTATAAAGGCCAAATGCAAGGAGGCCATGTATGGTGCGCAAATTTATTGTGAGAAATTAACAAGGGGAAGGCACGGGCCAACACCATGCACACAGTGTGTCACAATTGCGACAACCTATGGTTTTGTATGACAGAGTTTGACAGACCGAACCAAGGTATTATTGGCGGGCAATATCGTGTACACTTGAGAAATAGGACCTGCGACTGTGGGATATTTGATGCACTTCGTTATCCATGCGCCATGTAATTGCGACTTGTCGTAATCTCCATGCGGATCCCATGAGCTATGTCGACGAAGGGTATAAAATAGAATACATGTACAACGTATGGAGATACGTATTCCCACCAATCCCGGATGAACGTAAGTGGCTGTCTGTAACGCTTGCTCCGTATAAGCTATTACCGGATAGAGAACTGCGTCGCAAACCAAAGGGTCGACCTTGCTCGACTAGAATACGCAACAGTATGGATATCCGAGAAACAACCAACCAACGGAAGTTATGCGGATGGTGTAGGAACCTATGCCATATATCTCGCTCGTGTCCAAATCAGAATAGTTGATAGTCTCCTTATCATTTTTTGTCTATTGGTGGCATTGAAAATTCTTTAATTTCTTGATGAAAATGGTGAAATTTTGTAGAAGGACTAAATTGCAAAACAAAAATAAAGTTATTCAATTAATCTAAAATATCACCATCATCATTATTCTTCAAAATTATCTTTCTTGCTAAATGCTTATTTTACCCTTACGATCATTCAAAATTCATACATTGGATCAACATCCATCTTGATAAAATTAAAATTAACTCGTCATACTTTTTCACTTATACAATTTAGTCCTAATTCATCCATTTCTTATTAATTTCTATATATAAAAATGAAAATAAATTACAACTTTTATTTTATTTAGTATATAAAAGTAAATAAAATTACAAAAAAATTAAAACTTTTATTTTATTAAAGATATAAAATGAAATTACAAAAAATAAACAACAACTTTTATTTTATTAAATATATAAAAATTAAATTACCAAAAAATAAAAAAAATAACTTTTATTTTATTAAAGATAAAAACTAAACTATAAAAAATAAACAACAACTTTTATTTTATTAAAGATACAAAATTAAATTACAATAAAAAATAAAAACAACTTTTATTTTATTTAAGATAAAAAATTAAATTACAATAAAAAATAAACAACTTTTATTTTATTAAAGATATAAAAATAAATTACAATAAAAATAAAAATAATTTTTATTTTATTTAAGATAAAATTTAAATTACAATAAAAATAAACAAAAACTTTTATTTTATTTAAGATAAAATTTAAATTACAAATAAAAAATAAACAATAACTTTTATTTTATTAAAGATAAAAATTAAATTACAATAAAAAATAAACAACAACTTTTATTTTATTAAAGATATAAAATTAAATTATAATAAAAATAAAAACATCTTTTATTTTATTTAAGATATAAAATTAAATTACAATAAAAATAAAAAACAACTTTTATTTTATTTAAGATATAAAAATAAATTACAATAAAAAATAAAAATAACTTTTATTTTATTTAAGATAAAAATTAAATTACAATAAAAAATAAAAACAACTTTATTTTATTTAAGATATAAAATTAAATTACAAAAAATAAAAACAACTTTTATTTTATTAAAGATAAAAATTAAAATAAAATAAAATAAAAATTAAAAAACATATTTTATTTTATTAAATATATAAAAAAAATTACAATAAAAAATAAAATAATGACGGTCGGAATCAATGTTGGTGCCGGTCAGAATCAGTGTCACATGGGGGTGGTCGAAGCTTACACGTTGGATTCCTCCTTCTTTTAGCTTTCGGCGGGGGTTGTGGAACCTCAGGCGGGGATTCTGGTTCCTCCAGCAGGGGGTCTGGTTGTGGGTGTTGGGATGATGACCCCTTGATAAAATATTGACTGGGGAGGTGTTTGCATTGCCCATGGTGGAGGTGTTTGAATCCCGTAAGGCGAAGGAGATTGGTAAAAAGAAGAGCTCCCCGACGGCGCCTCGTGCGAACCCTTATGCGACGGTGGCCTATTGATCGGCTGGCCAGTCGGAGTAGTCGGGAACAGACTCGAACCGGGCCATGCATTCCAACCTGTCATGGGAATGGGAAAAGGAAATATATAAGGGTTAGGATACATATAAGGGCTAGGGTACGCACCTGGCATAATCTGAAAAGGCTGTGATGTGGGTGTCGTCAATTTGAAGTGTTAGGCCGGTGGATCGTGTGGTATTGTTGATGGGCCCAGTGGTTGTGTCGACACTGTTGATGGTCCCGTCTCATCACCTCTTCTCCTTGGATTTAAAGGGCCCCGTCGTTCCCTTTGTTCACGAAGATGCCGTCGCCTCTCCTCTTCTAACAATAAATACAGCTTGCCATGGATCCTAAACCATGGCATGTATTTCGACATGCACGCTAACTCAAGAACTATGATCGGTTCCAGAGTAGGTATATAATCATACCGGTTCTCCCACATTTTGATATACGCTGACCAAAATCTTGGCCAATCCGTATGCAACTGCCGTAAGTCAACTTTGTGCTCATCACCGAGCACCTCAAGTGCCACGGGAATTGTTTGTCGGAATCCCAATTGATGCAGAACCCGATTTGACTGGTGCATCTCCACAGTGGCATAGTTGACCAATGGCACCTTCACATGCCAAATGTTCGGATTTTGAAAAAACCTCTCTCGAAATTACTGCCCGAATTGACGGATCCTCGTATGGTATCCATTCAAACTATATTAACATGATAAAAAATATTAGTTATATACTAAATACTAAATACTAAATAATAAATACGAAACAACTATTTTATTACGAAAATATATTTTATTTAATACTTACTTGTGCTTCCGACCGTTGCTCTAATAGAAGCCGTATATCTTCAAGCGATGTAGGTATTCCAACATAACTTGTTGAATGGTCTAATTAAATAAATTTTTAGCATACAATTATATTTTAAATCTACATAATAATTGTAAAATCTAATATTAAATTTACCTTGTTATGAGTGAGAATGTATATGGGTGCTCGACTCGAGGACGTAAAAATGGAAATCGAAACCGTGCCTATGATTGCAATAGTGATAGGCTGTAACACCCCAAACCCGGCCCAAACACCACGACCGGATCTGGCATGTCACTAAGAAGATTTAATAAAACATGTCGCATTTTTGGAAAATATTTTCCTTGAGTTTAACCTTTTATTCGGGAAAAATTAATAATTTATAGTTTTAAATAAAATATGACTTTATGAATTAAAACCCAAATTTAAATACATGCCTTAGTTCAATAAAAATAAAAAATTTGAATAACTAAAAATAATTTAACCCATAATAAAACAAGATATAACTAGTGGCCCATGGCCTTATTACAACGAGGTTTAAAATCCCTTAAATAAAATAAGATATAAAATAATTAACTTGAGTCTTTTTGCGGATCCACATAATCTTTATGTGGCCACCTTGTGCTCCTCTCGGCCGGTCGATGCACTAAATGTTACCCGAAATGTTAATTAATTGGTTGAGTCATGAGACTCGAGTGTGCAACCTTCATGCACCATTAGATTTGGGCCTTAGCCCCATAAAACTAAAATAATCGAATTAATATACATAATAAAAATAATATGCAAGCCCAACCCAAATCCTAGGTTTCCATCCGCTACACGCCCGCATCACCATTCACACCATTGGGGATTTCTACAATCAACCCACACCGCTACACGCCTTGATGGCGCTCGTCTTGCTCATCATCGATCATGGCAGTAGCCACTACAATGAATCACGGCAAAAGTCGCTACAACAGATCACGGTAAAATCGCTACAACAGATCACGGTAAAACCGCTACAACGATAACTTCCTCCTTTCATCAACCCAGCCCATGCAATCACATAAAATTCAATATACTTGTAACGTATAAACAAAACATTCAACGACACGGTGATTTGCGATTACCCTCTTTGGGTTTCGTCATTATGCCGGGATTTCGGCATTTATCATAACATATAAACTTTATAATCATATATTAGTCAAACAGATCTAAATGGTGGGGAAGTATTACACACCTGATTATGTCGATACCCTTGCTAAATCGATTTACTACCTTCTATCTACCACTTTGCTCAAAAAGCTGGAAAGATGTGAAAATAGGGCCTCTCCTATTTTCGGCCATAGTTAGTGTTTTACCCAATTTCATATATTTAAAAATAAACAAATCTCATTACCTAGAAATCCCGAAGGTAACACGATTCGAGTGTTACCGAACTACAACTTAGAGATCTATGCGATTGGCCCCACTACAGATCCCAGAATGCCGAAAAAGAAAGAAAAACACAAGATTAATTCCATATGGCCATTCGGCTATGGCCTCTAAAAATCGAAAAAGGATCAAAAGAAAACCCAAATCGTTACTTACCCTACAGAAGATTTCGGCTATCCCTTGTAGAAAGATTCGTCAACCGTAGAAGATTAGAGATCTAGAAGTTTCAGCTTTTTTAGGAAATCCCGAAAAAATGAACTAGATGTGTTTTTCGGCTTTTAAAAGAATTGAACGGAGTTTCGGTATTGGCTTAGGAAAAGTAAACAAAAGAGAGCCTTAGAAATTCCGGCTAGGAAGTAATTTCAACAGAAGAAGAAAAAGAAAAGAAAAGTTTCGACAACAGAGAATGAGAGAAAAGAATAGGGTTCAAATGCCAGAATTGAAGAGATCCTATCCCTATTTAAAGAGAATTTTGACACCCAGATATATACTAAAATAAATAAATAGAATAAACCTACACTCCCTAATCGACTCAAACTTATCACCAATTAAATTCCTTTATTATCACTAAATTTTATCTTCAATCCTCATCCAAAAATTCCATTACTAGCCAAAAATCCAATTTGAACATTCAAATTGCCTTCCTTGAATAGCAGCCATTCTTTGGGTGTTTCGGTCCACTAAAACCACCTTCCCCACGCCTGCAACAAAATAGAAAATTATTATGCACAAGGAAACTCAAACCCGAGACCTCCAAGCACAACACACGCTACCAACCACTGCACTAGAACTTTTCTTGTGATATGTTTCATTCTCAACTTCTTTTAAGGCCTATTTCACAGCGACCAAATCATCCAAAAAAATCTAAGAAATATTCAACAACACCAAGCTTTGAACCTCCAACCTTTTCACTATGGTACATGCCCCTTGCCACTGGGCCGCATATTTTATTTGAGTCATAAATCCTTTCCAATTAATTATCAACCTTTATTCTGTGCTCCAGGTTTACTTAAAAAAAACACAACATTTCGCGCACAACGCGACTAGAACCTTGCTGCCCCCTCCTGCTCCTAACGCCTTTGCCACTGGGCCAAGCATTTCCTTGTGTCATGAAACAGCCCCAACTAATTATAAGGCCTAAGCTCTGGCCTTCATACTAATATATGCGAAATAAAAATTTTTGCCATACCCAAGACTTGAACTTTTGACCTCCAATTTATTTAAAACGCCACAAGCCACCAAACCACCTACTTCCTTGTGATATCTTTTAACCCAACAATATTTTAAAAGCCTTATGACTACCACCAACCTCCCTAAAAATTAAACTAAACATGCAATAATAATTTTTTTTAAAAGAAAATGTCCATTCAAACTTTTCATGATAAAATAATTTATTTCTATTTGAATAATATTTTTAAGAAAAATTAACTATTTAAATGTATTAGTGACATTATAAAAGTAGAGGGACAAACTATGTAAAAGAAAGTAAAGCATATAAATCAAATCCCCAAATTTTAACATAATCTAGGGTCAATTAAAAATTGACCATTATCTTATTTTAGTATAAACCACATATTAATTTTTTAGTACATTCAAATTATATATACTCATATTGTATATTAATGAAAATTTAACGATAGAAATTAATATAAAAAATATAAGAACTAAATTATATTAAAATATAAAAATTAAATCGAGAATAATAGAAAATTAATATTTCTAAATTATAACTTCGTTCATCACACCGATAAAATAAATAAAATAATTAATTATATGACAAGGACAAAATTATGGAAAATATTTGATAAATCGACTACATAGAGTTTAATATTATGCCACATTAAATTTTATTATAATTCAGTTAATATATTTAAAAGGGAGGAAAAATTAGTATACAATAATTACACATTAATCTAAATCCAAACAATAATTACAAGTTTTTTTTTACGACAAAGTCCATTCTCTCGCCACACGAACCCACTTATTCTAGGCCCAAATTCAAGGTGTTACAATTATACCCTCCTTAAAGAAATTTCGTCCTCGAAATTTCTAACTAACTTGTAACAGTCCGATTTTGACCCTAATCGGAACGGTGGTTTTGGGACCATGAATCCGAGTCTGAGAAATATTTAAATATTATATTTTGTGTTTATTATATGTGAAATAAGGTGTGTGAAAGTTTCGTGGAAAAATTTAATCGTTTGCGTGTTCGATTAAACAAAAAGGATTAAATCGCGTAAAGTGCAAAAGTTGCATACTATAGTGTAAAGTGCTAGAATGATGATGGATTTTTAATATGAGGTGTTAAATGGGTAAATAACCCATTTTTAAGTTAGTGGATGCTATATGACAAGATCAACCTTTAGTTTTATATTATATAATTTTATGTTATAAGGTTAAATCGGTAATTAATTAAATGTTATAATATATGTTAAATAAAACATGAGAAAAGCCATTATCATATTATTTCCTTTCATGGCCGAATGTGTTAAAGAAAAGGGAGAAAACCTTGTTTAAATTTCGGCTACTTCAAGCTTTGATTCAAGATCAAGAGCAAAAAAAAACGGAATTGGATCGGGGAAAGACGAAAGTTCTCGAATAGCCGGTCTAAGTTGTCCGTCGACAATCGAGGTAAGTTCTTAAGTTAAAGTATATTAAAAAGATAAATATGAATATTTTCAATGATATTATTTGATTAATTTGAGTAAGGAAATAGGTGATAGCCGAATGTAAATGTTCTATATTGGATTGGATATCTTTGAAATGCAATGTGAATTAGTACATTTGATATGATATGTGAATGTGGTTTATGTATATGAATTGATAGTGATGTAAGTGTTAAGGAATATAAGTTGATGAATTGATTTGATAAATAGATCGGGTTTCGAGCCTAGCGTGGCCTTGTGCTTGGTGTGTTTTTCGGCTTGAGCCTAGCGTGCCTCGTCTTGGTGATATATTTCGGGCTTTATGCCTAGCAGGCTTCGAGCCGGTGATATATTTTGGGCTTTGTGCCTAGAGGCTGGCTTCGTGCCGGTGATATATTTCGGGCTTATTGCCTAGCAGGCTTAATGCCGGTGTGTAATTCAAGCTTTAATGCTTAGCAGGCTTAACGCCAGTGATATGCTTTAATCAGTGAATCCAAGAATCAAACAAGTTGAGATATATATAATGCTATGTGCTATAAACTCGGGTAAAGAGTAGTTTATTGCATTGGTAAGGAGTAAGGTAAGAAAGTTTATTATTGTTAAGTTAAATGTGATGTGATGAATTGATAATTCAAAAAGGTATTTAGTTCACAACTTCGAGCTTATTTTTGATATGTATGATCTATTTATATATGTAAGAATGAAGTATATTCATATATTCATGTTGCTTGGAGATTCGGTTATAGATGTGAAAAGCAATGGTAAAGGAATTTGGTAATATGTGTATATGTGTGTAAAAAGAAAAAAGAAATATGAGACCAAAATATTAACATGTTCACTTGACTTGGGTTATTCAAATACACATGATAACCACCGGTTGATTATGTCTAAGTACATGGTGATAAAGCATTATTAATTAAGTGAAGTGTAATACTAGTATTCTACGAGATATAAGTTATATTGAAATGATTATATTCCATGCCGTAGTATGGAGATTGATATATTTTGATGTATGTTTATTACATTAATATTTACTTGAGGCTTACTGAGCTAGAAAGCTCACCCTGTGTATGTTTAATGTTATTTCTTATAGGTTTTTAGATCAAGCTACAGACTCAAAGGATCATCAGAAGAATCATCCATACTATCAACTTTTTGGTGTATATATATATACATATTTGGTTTTTGAATCAAAAAGGCATGTATAGGTTAGACTAAGTTGTTAAATTAATGAACTTTGATTTTATATATATAAGCATAGTTTAGCCTTGCGAAAAAGGCTTATTCCTTTTGGTTAACTTTAAGTCTTACATTTTGATATAATGACTTGCACTATAATGCTAATGGATGTTTTGAATTCGGTTATGGTGTATATCATATATGGAAGGTGCTCATTTGGTATATATATATAGGTTATGCATTGGTTTTAGTAAATTTGGACTTGGCTTGTTATAAGTGAAACATGGTTGCTATGTAAATGACATATGCTTGATGAGTTATTATGAATAAATAATGTTATGTTAAAGTGAATTTGGCTTTGTAATATTAATATATTTGTATAAGCAATTGATTATTAAATGGTATAATGGTTTGTTGGTCTAATATGCATATGTATTATAGTATTATGAATGAAAATTAGCTTATGTCATATGAGTTTTGATTTATGTCCAATATATGTTATTAAACGACATAAGTTGGGACATGGTTTAAATATATATATATGACATGAAGGCTTAAGTTATGTGATTTGGACATTTGTAATGTTTTAATATAGTAATGATCGCATTGCTTGTGCTTGATTTCAATTAAGTGTCTATTTGGAAGTGAGTTTAGTTCGGTAATGCCTTATAACCCTAATCCGACGATGGACACGGGTTAAGGGTGTTACATTTTTATTGGTATCAGAGCTACGATTTAGTCGATTCTAGGACTACCGTAGCGCATGAGAGTCTAGCTATACATGCCTTAGTTATATATATTTGATAGTGTGGTGACTTCTGATATTCTGAAATATGTTTTATATAGTAAATGGACTCCAATCCTGATAGAGCCGTAGTAGATGATGTAGAAAGTGTAGCACCTGATCACGCACAAGGATCGGTGCCAGTAGACTCTCGACCAGTTACGGGTAACCACGAGGGGGAGGCTAAACAAGCCTTCTACTAGATGATGAATGAATGGTTTACCCAGTTTATTCAGAATAACCCGGCTGTACAACAACCTCCACCCTCGAACAATCCAACTCCGGTACATTCAGCACCCCCGATGATAGATCCAATGAGATCTAGTAGGCCTCCTGTTGATAAAATCAAGAAATATGGTACCGAAGAATTCAAAGTTAATGATGACGATGACGCTGAGCGAGCCGAGATGTGGCTTGATAATACTATTCAGGTACTTGATGAGTTATCCTGTACTTCAGAGGAATGCTTAAAGTGTGCTATATCTTTACTTCGGGACTCTACCTACCACTAGTGGAAAACACTAGTATCCGTAGTTCCGAAAGAAAAAGTGACTTGGGACTTCTTCCAGATTGAGTTCCGAAAGAAATATATTAGCCAGAGATTCATTAATCAAAAACGTAAAGAATTTCTTGAACTGAAACAGGGGCGAATGACCGTGACAGAATATGAGCGAAAATTTTTCAGACTCAGCAGATATGCTAGAGAGTGTGTTTCTTCTGAAGCCATTATGTGCAGAAGATTTGAAGATGGTCTGAATGAAGACATAAAGTTACTTGTGGGCATTCTTGAGATTAAAGAGTTTGTGGTACTGGTCGAGCGAGCTTGCAAAGCTAAAGAGCTCAGAAAAGAGAAAAGAAAGATTGAGACAGAAGCTAGAGACACTCGTAAAAGATCATTGAGTAAAACTTTCCATTCAACATCTAAGAAGTTCAGAGATGACATCAACCGACATAAGACTACTCCTGACTAGTCTAGACGAGATCGAACTCCAGTGAGTTCTCGAGCCACTTCGATGGCTAGTGTTGGCAATGTTCAACAGGATCGGATTGAGTGCAAGCATTGTGGAAAATGGCATTCTGGGAGTTGTAGATTCTGTGATCAGTCTTGTTTTAAATATGGATCGTCAGATCATTTCATTCGAGAGTGCCCAAAACTAGCCGAGCAAAATACGACTCAGAACACTAAACCGAGCAACGCGTCAGCACTAGGTAAACCACCCAGACATTCAGGGAATGTAGGTGGCAGTCAGAAAGGAATGAGGGACACTGTAGTTCGATCAGAGGCTCGAGCACCAGCTAGAGCTTATGCTATACGTGCCAGAGAGGATGCTTCTTCTCTAGACATTATTACCGGTACTTTCACACTTTATGATACTAATGTGATTGCATTGATTGACCCTGGGTCGACTCATTCATATGTACGTGAAATTCTAGTATCCAGTAAGACTCTACCTATTGACTCTACTGAGTTTGTGATCCGTGTGTCCAACCCCTTGGGTCGATGAGTACTTGTCGATAAAGTGTGTAAAGGTTGCCCGCTAATGATTCGGGATTCCTATTTTCCAGCAGATTTAATGTTGTTGCCTTTCGACGAGTTTGATATAATTTTGGGAATGGACTAGTTAACTTTGCACGATGCAGTGGTTAATTGCAAAAGAAAGATTATTGATTTAAGATGTTAGAATGGTGACAGCATCCGAGTTGAATCTAATGATTTAAACAGGTTACCCACAGTAATATCATCGATGCTTGCCCAAAAGTATGTGAGAAAAGGATGCGAAGCTTATTTGGCCTATGTACTGGGAAATAAAGTGTCTGAAAAACAGATTGAATCTGTATCGGTTGTCGGTGAATACCCAGATATGTTTCCTGAAGAATTACCGGGTTTACCACTAGTATGAGAGATTGAGTTTGGGATTGAATTAATACCGGGGATGACTCTGATCTCGATAGCTCCGTATCGAATGGCACCTATTGAGTTGAAAGAGTTGAAAGCACAGTTGTAAGAATTGACAGATAAGGGTTTTGCACGCCCGAGTTTCTCTCCTTGGGGTGCACCAGTTCTTTTTGTGAAAAAGAAAGATGGAACGATGTGAATGTGTATTGATTATTGGCAGCTGAATAAGGTGACTACAAAGAATAAGTATCCGTTACCTCAGATTGATGACTTGTTTGACCAGTTGAAAGGGGCTTCAGTATTTTCGAAGATAGATTTGAGATCGGGTTATTATCAATTGCGAGTCAGAGATATAGATGTGCCAATGACTGCATTCCGGACGAGGTACGAACATTTTGAGTTTCATGTTATGCCTTTTGGACTTACTAATGCACCTGCTATTTTTATGGATTTGATGAATCGAATTTTCAGACAGTTTTTGGATCGATTTTTAGTAGTGTTTATTGATGATATACTGATCTATTCCAAAGATGAAATTGAGCATTCTGAGTATTTGAGATTGGTGCTACAAACTTTGCGAGATAAACAGTTATACGCAAAGTTTAGTAAGTGTGAATTCTGGATGAAGGAAGTTAGCTTTTTGGGTCACGTTGTTTCAGCATCAGTTATTCGCGTTGACCCGAACAAAATATCGGCTATTCTTGATTGGAAACTACCAAAGAATGTTTCTAAAATTCGAAGCTTTCTAGGACTTGCGGGTTATTACCGATGATTTGTGAAAGGCTTTTCTATAATAGCTACCCCGTTGACAAAGCTATTGCAGAAAGATGTCAAGTTCGAGTGGTCGGAAAAGTGTCAGAAAAGCTTCGATCAGTTGAAAGCCCTTTTGACTGAAGCTCCAGTGTTAATTCAGCCTGAATCGGGTAAAGAATTTGTTGTTTATTCTGACGTTTCTTTGAATGGTTTGGGCTACGTTTTGATGCAGGAAGGCAAAGTTGTAGCCTACGCTTCAAGACAATTGAATCCGCATGAAAGAAATTACCTGACACATGACTTAGAACTCGCAGCTATTGTGTTCGCATTGAAAATTTGGCGTCATTACTTATATGGTGAAAAATGTCATGTTTACTCGGATCACAAAAGTCTGAAGTACTTGATGACTCAAAAATATTTGAACTTGAGACAACGCAGATGGCTAGAACTGTTGAAAGACTATGAATTAGCAATTGATTACCATCCGGGAAAAGCCAATGTTGTTGCGGATGCCTTAAGTCAGAAATCATTGTTTGCACTTCGTGCTTTGAACGCACATATGGTTGTGACTGGTGATGGTTCGATCATAGCCGAGTTAAAAGCAAGACCGATGTTCATTCAATAAATTTGTGATGCGCAAAGAATTAACAAAGACTTGATTACTAGACGAGTTCAATTTGAAAATGATGCAGAATTTGAAAATGATGCAGAGTTAAAGTTTCGAATTGATGCAAATGATTGTTTGAATTTCAAAGGCCGAATATGTGTTCCGAAGAATGTGGACTTGATTCAGATGATTTTGAGCGAGGCTCATGATAGTAGATTATCGATACATCCGGGTAGCACGAAAATGTATAATGATTTGAAATAGTTCTATTGGTGGCCTGGCATGAAACGGGATATATTTGAATTTGTCTCAAAGTGCTTAGTTTGTCAGCAAGTAAAAGTAGAACATCAAGTGCCTTCAAGGTTACTTCAGCCGATCATGATACCTGAATGGAAATGAGATAGAATCACTATGGATTTTGTATTCGGATTGCCTACGACACCGATTAAGAAAGATGCAGTTTGGGTTATAGTGGATAGACTAACCAAGTCAGCTCATTTTGTGCCAGTTCGTACATACTATTCACTTGATAAACTTGCTGAGTTGTATGTATCACAGATTGTGAGATTGCATGGTGTGTCGAGTTCCATTGTTTCAGATAGAGATCCGAGGTTCACATTGCGATTTTGGAAGAAGCTGCAAGATGCTTTAGGTACTAAACTTCACTTTAGCACAGCCTTTCATCCGTAGACAGACGGTCAGTCTGAGTGAACTATTCAGATACTTGAGGACATGTTGAGATGTTGCGTCCTCGAGTTTGCAGGTACGTGGGAAAGATACTTACCTTTGATTGAATTTGCTTATAATAACAGTTTTCAATCGAGTATCAAAATGGCACCTTATGAAGCTCTTTATGGTCATGAATCGTCAGTACACCGTTGTATTGGAATGAACTTAGTGAAAGCAAGATACACGGGGTTGATTTGATTAAAGAGACTGAACAGAAAGTGGTTGTGATCAGAGATACTTTGAAAGCAACCTCGGATCGGCAAAAGTCTTATGCTGATTTGAAACATAAAGACATTGAGTTTCAAGTTGGAGATCAAGTGTTTTTGAAAGTTTCCCCGTGGAAGAAAGTACTTCGGTTTGGTCGAAAAGGCAAACTTAGTCTGAGATTCATCGGACCTTATGAAATCACTGAACGTATTAGGCCTGTTGCTTATAGATTGAAGTTGCCCACTGAATTAGAAAAGATACATGACGTATTTCACGTTTTGATGCTGCGTAATTACAGATCAGATCCGTCACATGTGATCACTCCGTCAGAGTTTGAAATCTGACCCGATATGACGTACGAGGAAGAACCAATTCGTATTCTAGCTCGGGAAATGAAAGAATTGAGAAACAAGAGAATTTCATTAGTGAAAGTTTTATGGAATTGACACGGAGTTGAAGAGGCTATATGGGAGCCTGAGGATTCAATGAGGCAACAATATCCAACTTTGTTTAACGGTAAGATTTTCGGGGACGAAAATCCCTAAGGGGGAGAGTTGTAACAGTCCGAATTTGACCCTAATCGAAACGGTAGTTTCGGGACCACGAATCTGAGTCTGAAAAATATTTAAATATTATATTTTGTGTTTATTATATGTGAAATAAGGTGTGTGAAAGTTTCGTGAAAAAATTTAATCGTTTGCGTGTTCGATTAAACAAAAAAGATTAAATCGCGTAAAGTGTAAAAGTTGTATGCTATAGTGTAAAGTGCTAGAATGATGATGGCTTTTTAATATGAGGTGTTAAATGGATAAATAACCCATTTTTAAGTTAGTGGATGCTATATGACAAGATTAACCTTTAGTTTTATATTATATAATTTTATGTTATAAGGTTAAATAGGTAATTAATTAAATGTTATAATATATGTTAAATAAAACATGAGAAAAGCCATTATCATCTTATTTCCTTTCATGGCTGAATGTGTTAAAGAAAAGGGAGAAAACCTTGTTTAAATTTCGGCTACTTCAAGCTTTGATTCAAGATCAAGAGCAAAGAAAAACGGAATTGGATCGGGGAAAGACGAAAGTTCTCGAATAGCCGGTCTAAGTTGTCCATCGACAGTCGAGGTAAGTTCTTAAGTTAAAGTATATTAAAGAGATAAATATGAATATTTTCAATGATATTATTTGATTAATTTGAGTAAGGAAATAGGTGATAGCCGAATGTAAATGTTCTATATTGGATTGGATATGCTGAAATGCAATGTGAATTAGTACATTTGATATGATATGTGAATGTGGTTTATGTATATGAATTGATAGTGATGTAAGTGTTAAAGAATATAAGTTGATGAATTGATTTGATAAATAGATCGGGCTTCAAGCCTAGCAGGCCTTGTGCCGGTGTGTTACTCGGGCTTTGAGCCTAGCAGGCCTCGTGCCGATGATATATTTCGGGCTTTATGCCTAGCAGGCTTCGTGCCGGTGATATATTTCGGGCTTTGTGCCTAGCAGGCTTCGTGCCGGTGATATATTTCGGGCTTATTGCCTAGCAGGCTTAATGCCGGTGTGTAATTCAACCTTTAATGCTTAGCAGGCTTAACGCTGGTGATATGCTTTAATCAGTGAATCCAAGAATCAAACAAGTTGAGATATATATAATGCTATGTGCTATAAACTTGGGTAAAGAGTAGTTTATTGCATTGGTAAAGAGTAAGGTAAGAAAGTTTATTATTGTTAAGTTAAATGTGATGTGATGAATTGATAATTCAAAAAGGTATTTAGTTCACGACTTCGAGCTTATTTTTAATATGTGTGATCTATTTATATATGTAAGAATGAAGTATATTCATATATTTATGTTACTTGGAGATTCGGTTATAGATGTGAAAAGCAATGGTAAAGGAATTTGGTAATATGTGTATATGTCTGTAAAAAAAAAAAAAAGAAATATGAGACCAAAATATTAACATGTTCACTTGACTTGGGTTATTCAAATACACATGATAACCACTGAAGTTGATTATGTCTAAGTACATGGTGATAAAGCATTATTAATTAAGTGAAGTGTAATACTAGTATTCGGCAATATATAAGTTATATTGAAATGATTATATTCCATGTCGTAGTATGGAGATTGATATATTTTGATGTATGTTTATTACACTAATATTTACTTGAGGCTTACTGAGCTAGCAAGCTTACTCTGTGTATGTTTAATGTTATTTCTTATAGGTTTTTGGATCAAGCTACGGACTCAAAGGATCGTCAGAAGAATCGTCCATACTATCAACTTTTTGGTATATATATATATATATATATATATACATATTTGGTTTTTGAATCAAAAAGGCATGTATAGGTTAGACTATGTTGTTAAATTAATGAACTTTGATTTTATATATATAAGCATAGTTTAGCCTTGCGAAAAAGGCTTATTCCTTTTGGTTAACTTTAAGTCTTACATTTTGATATAATGACTTGCATTATAATGCTAATGGTTGTTTTGAATTCGGTTATGGTGTATATCATATATGGAAGGTGCTCATTTGGTGTATATATATATATAGGTTATGCGTTGGTTTTAGTAAATTTGGACTTGGCTTGTTATAAGTGAAACATGGTTGCTATGTAAATGACATATGCTTGATGAGTTATTATGAATAAATAATGTTACGTTAAAGGGAATTTGGCTTTGTAATATTAATATGTTTGTATAAGCAATTGATTATTAAATGGTATAATGGTTTGTTGGTCTAATATGCATATGTATTATAGTATTATGAATGAAAATCAGCTTATGTCATATGAGTTTTGATTTATGTCCGATATATGTTATTAAATGACATAAGTTGGGACATGGTTTAAATATATATATGACATGAAGGCTTAAGTTATGTGATTTGGACATTTGTAATGTTTTAATATAGTAATGATCGCATTACTTGTGCTTGATTTCAATTAAGTGTCTATTTGGAAGTGAGTTTAGTTCGGTAATGCCTTATAACCCTAATCCGGTGATGGACACGGGTTAAGGGTGTTACATAACTACTAATCATACTACCTACGTCTCACTACCATGCTTTTGCTGTGCACTCCAATTCTAAACCCAAAATAAACACTTAGTATTCTATGGTAGAGTACGCACCGGTATTCACATCTAGAGCGTCCTCATCCCCTTGTACTCATGCTATCAGTTCACGTTTATCTGATTAAAAATTTTATGAATTATTAGTTTTCTTCCACTGATTATCCATGGACAGTCTTATGATTAGTAGTTTTAAGAGTGGTTTTTTTTCGAATTCGAACCTGTCTACAGTTTTCAGTCTTCCTAATTCTAGGAATCATGCACATTCAACATTCATACACACCAACATACAAGTAGCATCCATCACCTAAGGGTTTTTTTCGTCATTTCACAACCCAAGGGTATTTTTGTAATTTTAACCTACAGGGGTATTTTTGGTAATTTTGCAAATCTAGAGGTATTTCGATAATTTTGTAAATCAGGGCTGTTTTTATCACTTTTCAAATTAGGGGTATTTCAGTCATTTTCCAAAACCAGGGTAATTTTTACGAATCAAGGGTAATTTGGTGATTTCAAAACTAAGGTTTACTTTAGGATTTTACAAAATAGGGTGGCTGGTCCTTTCGGGTTTTAATTATAAGTTTTGGCACATCAACACGTCCTCATGGTTAGGGTGAACAATACTACGCACTGTAGGATTCAAATGAAGAGGAGGTGAGTCACTAGGATGCTTAAATACCAAGCTCTCCTCAGATCCACTCCTAGACATGCGTATGCTGTTGCCACACCCTAACTTGGCGACTAGTTCACAGGATTTATTTCGGTAAATTAAGTCTTATGGAATTTAAGAAGTTGTTTAAGCTAAGCCTATAGTCCATCAAAGTCTAATTAAACTAGCTTACATCTCATAAAGCCCATCAAGCCCACATATATATATCACACAATGGTTTAGAGTACTTACCTGGCGGACTTGGGTCAGAGACGTAGGTGCCATGCCGAGCTAACAAACCTGTTATCATTTCAAAAACAATAACATGATAGTTTCAAAAGCCCACCTTTTGAAAACGTTTTGAGCCCAAAAACCCCAAAGCTGAGTTTTGAATCGGGCTCTGATACCAATTTGTAACACCCTAAACCCGGCCCAAACACCACGATCGGATCTGGCATGTCACTAAGAAGATTTAATAAAACATGTCGCATTTTTGGAAAATATTTTCCTTGAGTTTAACCTTTTATTCGAGAAAAATTAATAATTTATAGTTTTAAATAAAATATGCCTTTATGAATTAAAAACCCAAATTTAAATACATGCCTTAGTTCAATTAAAAATAAAAAAATTTGAATAACTAAAAATAATTTAACCCATAATAAAACAAGATATAACTAGTGGCCCATGGCCTTATTACAACGAGGTTTAAAATCCTTTAAATAAAATAAGATATAAAATAATTAACTTGAGTCTTTTTTGCCGGATCCACATAATCTTTTGCATGGCCACCTTGTGCTCCTCTCCAGCCCGGTCTGATGCACTAAATGTTACCTGAAATGTTAATTAATTGGTTGAGTCGCGAGACTCGGTGTGCAACCTTCATGCACCATTAGATTTTTTTTTTTTACGACAGAGTCCATTCTCTCGCCACACGAACCCACTTATTCTAGGCCCAAATTCAGGGTGTTACAATAATAAACTTTTTTTACGACAAATTCGGACTGTTACAAGTTAGTTAGAAATTTCGAGGACGAAATTTCTTTAAGGAGGGTATAATTGTAACACCCTGAATTTGGGCCTAGAATAAGTGGGTTCGTGTGGCGAGAGAATGGACTTTGTCGTAAAAAAAAAAAACTTGTAATTATTGTTTGGATTTAGACTCGTAAAAAAAAAAGCTGCTACAATAGATCACAATAAAAATTGCTACAACAGATCACAGTAAAAACCGCTACAACATATAACTTCCTCCTTTCATCAACCCAGCCCATGCAATCACATAAAATTCAATATACTTGTAACGTATAAACAAAACATTCACTGACCTGGTGATTTGCGATTACCCTCTTTGGGTTTCCGTCATTATGCCAGGATTTCGGCATTTATCATAACATATAAACTTTATAATCATATATTAGTCAAACTGATCTAAATGGTGGGGAAGTATTACACACCTGATTATGTCGATACCCTTGCTAAATCGATTTACTGCCTTCTATCTACCACTTTGCTCAAAAAGCCGGAAAGATGTGAAAATAGGGCCTCTCCTATTTTCATCCATAGTTAGTGTTTTACTCAATTTCATATATTTAAAAATAAACAAATCTCCTTACCTAGAAATCCTGAAGGTAACACGATTTGAGTGTTACCGAACTACAACTTAGAGATCTATGCGATTGGCCCTACTACAGATCCCGAAATGCCAGAAAAGAAAAAAAAACACAAGATTAGTTCCATATGGCCATTCGGCTATGGCCTCCAAAAGCCGAAAAAGGATCAAAAGAAAACCCAAATCGTTACTTACCCTACAGAAGATTTTGGCTATCCCTTGTAGAAAGATTCGGCAACCGTAGAAGATTAGAGATCTAGAAGTTTCAGCTTTTTAAGGAAATCCTGAAAAAATGAACTAGATGTGTTTTTCGGCTTTTAAAAGAATTGAATGGAGTTTCGGTTTCAGCTTAGGAAAAGTAAACAAAAGAGAGCCTTAGAAATTCCGGCTAGGAAGTAATTTCAACAGAAGAAGAAAAAGAAAAGAAAAGTTTCGACAAAAGAGAATGAGAGAAAAGAATAGGTTCAAAGGCCAGAATTGAAGAGATCCTATCCCTGTTTAAAGAGAATTTCGGCACCCAGATATATACTAAAATAAATAAATAAATAGAATAAACCTACACTCCCTAATCGACTCAAACTTATCACCAATTAAATTCCTTTATTATCACTAAATTTTATCTTCAATCCTCATCCAAAAATTCCATTACTAGCCAAAAATCCAATTTGAATTACATTCAAATTGCCTTCCCCGAACAGCAGCCATTCTTTGGGTGTTTCGGTCCAGTTCAACCACCTTCCCCACGCCTGCAGCAAAATAGAAAATTATTGTGCACAAGGAAACTTGAACCCGAGACCTCTAAGCACAACACACGCTACTAGCCACTGCACCAGGACCTTTCTTGTGATATGTTTCATTCTCAACTTCTTTTAACGCCTATTTCACAGCGACCAAATCATCCAAAAAAATCTAAGAAATATTCAACAACACCAAGCTTTGAACCTCCAACCTTTTCACTATGGTACATGCCCCTTGCCACTGAGCCGCATATTTTATTTGAGTTATAATTCCTTCCCAATTAATTATCAACCAACTAGAACCTTACTGCCCCCTCCTACTCCTAACGCCTTTGCCACTGGGCCAAGCATTTCCTCGTGTCATGAAATAGCCCCAACTAATTATAAGGCCTAAGCTCTGGCCTTCATACTAATATATGCGAAATAAAAATTTTTGCCATACCCAAGACTTGAACTTTTGACCTCCAATTTATTTAAAACGCCACAAGCCACCAAACCACCTACTTACTTGTGATATCTTTTAACCCAACAATATTTTAAAAGCCTTATGACTACCACCAACCTCCCTAAAAATTAAACTAAACATGCAATAATATATTTTTTTAAAAGAAAATGTCCATTCAAACTTTTCATGATAAAATAATTTATTTCTATTTGAATAATATTTTAAGAAAAATTAACTATTTAAATGTATTAGCGACATTATAAAAGTAGAGGGACAAACTATGTAAAAGAAAGTAAAGCATATAAATCAAATCCCCAAATTTTAACATAATCTAGGGTCAATTAAAATTGACCATTATCTTATTTTAGTATAAACCATATATTAATTTTTTAGTACATTCAAATTATATATACTCATATTGTATATTAATGAAAATTTAACGATAGAAATTAATAAATTATATTAAAATATAAAAATTAAATCGAGAATAATAGAAAATTAATATTTCTAAATTATAACTTCGTTCATCACATCGATAACATAAATAAAATAATTAATTATATGACAAGGACAAAATTATGGAAAATATTTGATAAATTGACTACATAGAGTTTAATATTATGCCACATTAAATTTTATTATAATTCAGTTAATATATTTAAAAGGGAGGAAAAATTAGTATACAATAATTACACATTAATCTAAATCCAAACAATAATTACAAGTTTTTTTTTTTTACGACAAAGTCCATTCTCTCGCCACATGAACCAACTTATTCTAGGCCTAAATTCAGGGTGTTACATAGGCAACCTCCGATTTTCGCTTTATTCGGCCGCGTCGCCCCGCACATCTCCCAGTACAATTTTGCTAGCACGGCAGACCCCAACTCAATTCACCAACTGCTCTAAAATCAACGAGTTTCAGCAGCCACCTCAGATGTACGAGGTTTCGTGACAAGTCCGGCATCAGATAGCCTCCAATCATCTCAAGAATGTATGTCCGAGCATATCGTATTCTTTCTATTTCGGTCGAATCATTATTCGGCTCCGGGAATGTGTCTCGTAACCAGCCCATCTCGATCCGACCTTCGTAAATGTTATCCGGAATAGCACCCAAAAGCTCATAGCATACGGCTGCCCAATCACCAAAAGTTGTGGACACGGTGACTACGTACCCATCCACCGGCAATCCCAATTGCAAATGCACGTCTTCCAAAGTGATAGTACATTCTCCGCATGGAAGATGGAAAGCTATCAACGCACTGATTAACTTCGGGTCCAACTTGCACCCCCGGCCTATCGTGGCCACGTGCCAAAAACCCGCTTCCTGCAGGTAATTCTCGATCAACGTTGATGGCAAACCAGACATATTGCGAATATAGCATTGCAACACCCGATCTACAGACTGTTTAAAAAATTATAAAATAAAATTTAATTAAAATTGCATAAACCTAAAAAATATTAAATAGTATTGAAAAATTAAAATTAAAACTTACCATTGTCATTTGATCGACGGAGATGTGTTTATTGTCAGGACGAATTAATTCTTCGACCATTGCTAATACAATCGAATATTTTTAAATTTATCAAGAAAAATATATTTCAAAAAAATTTAAAATATGGGCTTTTTTGTAAATATTAAAGGACGATTGTGAAATTTGAGAGGAACTTTAAAGGAATTTGAGAGAAAGTTGAGAGAAAAATGAGTAAGGACTTTTGTGTGAAAAAAATAAAAGTGTGGGGGTTTTTATATTTTTTTTTTTACCGTTGGAGGCCCAACGATCAAAAAAATGATCATTGCAAGGCAAAAACGCGTCCACGAGGGAGCGCTTTTGCCACATCAGCAAAGCGCGCCCTCAAGGACGCATTTTTGTCGATATGAGCAAAGCGCCTCATGGACGCTTTCTGATTTATCCTCGAAACGCTACCGACGTGGACACGTTTTCGGGAGAAATGGCCCTTTCCGGTAAATAATTATTTTTAAGTCCTTTTCTGTAAATTTTGTTAAAATTTGATATTTTCTGATAAATTGGTCTCCTAAACGCCTAATCTTCTCTAAGTACAGAAAATATATTAATATATTCCTTTTATTTCATATCCTCATTCTTTATGTTTCCTCTCATCTTGCCTTTCTTCCGGTTGAGCACTATGAGGTTTTATTTATTTATTTATTTATTTATTTATTACTTATTCCAATAAATTAATTATTATTAAAATAACCTAAGTATAATTTTTTGTATGAAAATGACATGTTTTTTATCGTGTACGTTGGTGTCGGCCATCTCACCTCTAGTTCCACTCTCCATTATCCCCTAATGGTTGCTCGGTCTATAAAAGTGATATTTTTTGTGTCGGTATTGTGTTCGCCAGTATCGGTATGTATTTTTTCAAACACACTTAAAAATATAGGTATTTTGATAATAATATCTAATAGGTGTCGATATTCTTGTTGCCAACACCGGTTTTTTTTTTTTTTTTGCTTTTTTTATGCTAATGTTCACGTTGCCGATACCAGTTCAATTTTTTTAAAAAAAATAATTTTTTACTTTTTTTAATGTCAGCATTCTCTTTGCCATCACCGATGTGATTTTTGAAAAAACACTTTTGCCAGCATACTTTAATTGCCGTGACCGATGGAAAGAAGAGAGGAAGCGAGGAAGTTAAGAAATTGAAAACAAAGTCTTTTAATTAAATTGTGGTGCATCAATTAAATTGCATGAGTAATTACAATAAAATAATAATAAGAATTGACTTTTTTTAAAAAAAATTAATATCTTTTAATTAAATTGTGGTGCATCAATTAAATTGCATGAGTAATTACAATAAAATAATAATAAGAATTGACTTTTTTAAAAAAATTAATAGTAATTGTGGTGCATCAATTAAATTATGGGTAATTACAATAAAATGATTACAATCATTGTGGTGCATCAATTAAATTGCATGTAATTACAATAAAATTAATTAATGAAAAATTGTGGCGTAAAATCTTATATGCTTATTTTAATTAATGCAAAGTTTTTAATTTCATTAATTAAGCCGTTTGAAAGACAATTGGAAAGTTTAAAAGTTTGCATTAATTAAATTGTATGGAAATCATTAATGGAATTAACGAGTTTTTAACGTTTAAATGGTTTATTGCATGGAAAACATATACAGCTTTTTATCATTTAAATGGTTTTTATATTAAAAATCATATACAATTTTTATTTTTATTTTTATTTTTATTGCATGAATTAATGGTTTTTTTAAAGTTTAACTGGTTTAATTTCATGAAAACTTTTTATGATTTTTATTAAACATTTAAATAGTTTAATTACATTAAATAATAGAATTTAATTACAATAAAAATTCATTCCAAACTCTTCAATTCCTTACATTTTAAAATCTCATATACAACTATTTTTAGTGAATAAAACATCTTTTATATTAATAAAGTACATTGAAACCATAAAATTGAAAGTGAAATTTATTAACCCAATTTCTTTTTCTTTGCTGTAATAATTATTTTACTATCTATTTTTGTTTTATTTGTCCTTTCATTTGACCATTTTGACTTTTTATTTATTTTACAATTAATTAATCTTTTTATTGTTATCATTAATTGTTATATTTCCCAAGTCTATATTATTTTTACTTATGCATTTACTTTGTCATATTCTCTTACTCTCTTCTTTTCATTTTTCCTTAGCTTTTTTTATTCTTTTCATCGGTCTTGATAACTAAAGCACGTCGAAAATATATTTTTCAAAAACCACACTGGTATTGGCAAAGAGAACGCCGACACCAAAAAAGAAAAAAAGTATTTTTTTTTAAATTTGAACCCCGACAATGTCGACACAAAAAAGTAATTTTTTTATAGACTAAGCAATCATTGGGTAATCATTAGAGAATGATGGAGGGTGGTGCTGGCGGTGAAATGGCCGACACCAACATGCACAATAGAAAACATGTCATTTTCGTTCAAGATTTTGCACATAGGTCATTTTTATAAATAATCAATTTATTTGGGTCAATTATGAAAAAAAGGCAGCACATTGAGTTTTATGATTTAAATCAAGGTTTTCAAGACCAAATTAATACTCGAACCAAACAGGCCATCAATTATCGATTTTTGATTTGTTTGTTTGGTTTAATAAAATAAATTATTAAATATTTATAAAATAAAAAACATTTAAAAATAGAGAAAACTAGTTCAACTAGGTTTTTTAGCTTTGCTCCATAGGTTTGTATCGGTTTGTAGGTCAATATCTTAAACCCCTATATTCAAATTAGTATCCTAACCAATTTGGTTCAATTTTGAAAACACTGGTTTTGGTCGATGAAATTTTCTTTTTAACCTCATCAGGCCGAGCAAGTAAAAATGAAGTTCGAAAACAAAATTAACTGTTGTTGGGAATCGACCCGAATGAACAATGAAGTAGTCAAAGTAAAGAAGAATGAACACAAATATTTTACGTGGAATATCTTCAAAGAGGGAAAAACCACGAGCAAATGAAGCTTCGACTTTTCACTACATGAGTAAACAAACAAGAGTACAATATGGAGAAAATAAACCTAAATGTACAACCTGTACATTACCCAAAACCCCGAATACAAAGCTCAAAATCCCAAAAAATAAATCGATCAACAGAATTCTAAATATCATAAGGCACTCACAAAAGGGGTATAAAAATACTCTTCATAATTACTAGGAAACTCTCACCAAAACTCATATGCGACTACATCTTGTCGCCATCAAAGAAAAAGCCTACAACTACATATTGATTGGCTTAACCAAAACAGGGATACAATATCCCTAGAATAACTAGATTCTAACTAGGAGAAAAAGTCTTGCTTGAAGTCTAAAACGCGACTGCCCAATAGGAGAATACGTTGTGATATCTCAATGTCCCATCCATCCCATCCGTCCTATCCGTCTCATCCCGACGAGTCGACGTGTAACACCTCTAACCCGCGTCCGTCGCTGGAATAGGGTTACAGAGTATTACCGAAGTTTGTAGAACAATTACAGATAATTCATGTTAATTACTATTCAATTCTGAAACTTGTCATATTGTCCCTTGAATGGACCCTCGAGGCCCAATATAAACATTGGAATCGAATCAGAACTAACTCAAAGAATTTTTCATGAAATTTCAAAATTTTTCCTAAATGCAGGGCACACACACCTGTGTTGTCAAGGGACACATCCGTGTTGCAGGCCTTCTCTGACCCAGTGTAACTCTCTAACTTGTGTCACACGGCCTGCCTGTAACACCCCTAACCTGTATTTGTCACCGAAACAAGGTTACAGAGAATTACTAGTAAATACAAAACATTTTTAGAATAATCGTATCAATGACTATTCATTGGTCGTAAATAATCATACCGTCCCTTAATGAACCCTTGAGGCCCAAAAAGAACATTAGAATCAAACCGAGACTAAATCGGAGTCTCGTAAAAAAATTCACAAAATTTTAAAAATTTCACTTATGAACAGTACCTACACACCTTTGTGATCAGGCTGTGTAACTACACATGCCCGTGTAGTCTAGAGACACACTCATGTGACCCTTAGACATGCCTGTGCTTTAGGCCGTGTCTCACTTAAGGTACTCTTTGACTTGCACACACGGCCGTGCCACACACCCGTGTGCTAGGCCATGCCACACTCCTGTGTGCTACGCCGTGTGGTTAAATAAATTTCGAAAAATAGGCGCAGACATCACACAGACTTATCGCACGCCCTTGTCTAAGGCCGTGTCAGCCACACAGCTGAGAAACACGCCCGTGTCACTGCCTGTTTGTTAAATTCTGGATATTCTGTTTTGCAAATTTTAGAAGCAAGGGACACACAGCCAGATCACATGCCCATGTACCCAGACACACGGCCTATACACACACCCGTGTGTCTGCCTGTGTGGACGAAATAAGGCCATTTCCTAACCCCATTTCTCACCCAAATTTAACCATTTTCCTGCACCAAAACTCACAAGTATAAACCAACCAAATCCAACCAATTTCCATCATCCAAATTGATACATTATTTCCTATATCATACTTTTAAGCTTACCTTTACATTATCTCATATAATATGCTTCATAAAAGCCCTATTTATCTTGTTTAACATATAGTAACTAACATATTGTAAATTCATACCATATCAAAAACAACCATTTTTAGCCATTCCAATGGCTAGATTACAAGCCAACATTATAAATCATCATTTTATCATATTAGCCTATACATGCCATTATACCAAAATAAGATTGACATTTATACCAAAATCAAAGAGTGGATAGTGTGATGATTACCCCGACCGATCTCCAACCTTCACGAGCTTTGAATTCTATAAAATGGGGAAAATAAACCTAGTAAACATTATATGCTTAGTAAGCTTTGATCGTGTCAAACAGTCGAGTTTTAATATTTATAAAAGAATGATCAAACTTGTAGACAAACTGTGACAACGATAGAGGCAAGTGCACCTATCGAACAGTAGTATAGTTTAGGCAAATATCTTATCGAACCTAAGGGAACCTAAAAGTACTACTACTCACTTTCTTTCTATTATTTAGCCAAAAATATAGAGTGATTGGTTTATTAAACTAATGAAATACTTAAACTAAATGCAAAGACAAAAGAATGAATTGGAGAAAAACTTTAGGAAAACTCAGTTGATGAAGACGATACCCTCAAGAAGAATCCACCTATGACTTTACTTATTATTTATTTCCCAAACCATATGATTTCTTTACTTAGCTTGATCCGTGAGACTCCTAACCTATATTAAACCCTCTCTCGAGGCGAATAACGTCTAACCTTAGGTTAATTACTGGAACTCTCGTTCTCTTATAATAACCCCCTAAGGAAGCAGTAAATCGATCAATGGATTCCCATATTAGGTTTCACCCTAATCTGAAAAAAATCTCGTAACCCTATCTCTAGGTGCCCGATCAACTCTACTCAATTATGCTAGATCTACTCTTAGGTAGGGTCTATTCCTCCTCCACCTAAGCACATCAGATTAAATTAAGCAACATAATTAAGAACAAACTAAGTACTTATCATATAATTTAGAAATCAAATAACAAAATCCATAATAAGTTTCATCCCCTTTAGGTATCTGAAGGGTTTAATTCATAACTAAATAAGAAAACATCTCAAGAGAAAAGATAAAACAAAACATAAGAAATCCCTAAAACCCCCTAAAGGAATTGAAGGAGAGATCCTCTGTCTTGAATAGAGTTCTGGCTTCTTGAGATGGATCAACTGGCTATCTTCAAGTGATTCCCTAAAAGATGAAAGCTTTGGCAAAAGCTTCTGCAAAAAGATCCCCCTCAATGTCTGTCTTGGGCTATTTATATAGGATTTGAGATGCTATACTTGGCTCCTAAGTACCTCCTTCAAGTAGAATTACTATTAGGGTGTTTAAGTAGGCTCAGGAGTATGTTTCTTTGGCTTCAAGCATCCTATTCCGAGTGAAATTGCTCATTCTCGCGGTAAGGGCACGCCCATGGCACACGCCCGTGTAAATCATGGTTGGGCCGTGTCTCGATTCTGTCATTTTGGACACGGTCGTGTAAGTCAGGATTCAGGCCGTGCTTCAGGTATGTCAATTAGGACACGGCCATGTAGATCACCGAACACGTCAGTGTGTGGTAAATGGATGATGTACTGTGCAGTGTAATAGAGTTGAGGCCGTGCTCTGTAATAATCCATGAGGCACTAGTCGTGTGGGTTTTGGGCCAGGCCGTGTTGAATTCTTGGGTTCGCCCAATTTAGTCTGTTTTAAGCATGTTTTACGTTCTTTTTATCCTTAGGTGCTTTCCTAAGTATAAGACATGAAAAGAAAGAATTAAGAGCACATTTTTTACATAAATCAAGGGCTAAATCATCCAAAAGCATACTAAATGTGGGATTAAAATATGCTACTTTTATGGTTTATCAAATACCCCCACACTTAAGCTTTTGCTTGTCCTTAAGCAAAATTCTCAACTTACAATTAAAACGAACTTTCCATAATTCATAATTCCTATCGACAATGTCTCATCATAATTCATAAATAATTTATACATGGATAATTCAACTCAAAGAGTCCTAAAGATTCAATCATGATAAGTCATACCTTTGTAGTACGAAAACATAGGTGTCTCCCCTTCTCTGAATAATTACCTTTAATTCAAAACCGACAAGGATTGACATCCTCACAAAAGATTCACTCAAATCACTCGAAGTGTTTAAGGTTCATGAATAAGCACTCTAAGTCGAACCTGAAAAGTTAATCCCATAGGCTTGCCTAAAAATCAAATCTCCACCACTGTATATGAGATGATACACAAATTAAAAGGTCTTAAATCAGGGTTGTAACGGGGCTAAGGTTAAAAGGTGTGGATACAGGCTGAATTAGAGGGTTAGAATCGAGATTGAATTGACTAATTACCTAATCTAAAAATAATAAACTGAATATGAATATTTACATCGAATGAAAACTAATAATACTTACTATTGATAATTACTCTATAATTACGAGTATTTCCCTCACTTGAAATTTGATAATACTTTAATACGAGTTTTTTTTTTAACAATTGGAGTTTAAATGCTCTAAGCTCTTGTGTATACTACTAATATTGAATAAACTTGGATTTTTTTTAAAGAACAAACTAAAAACAACATAATAGAAGGAACTTTGATAATTGAAATAACCTAATTCGGCAACTGATCAAATCAATTCTCGATAGAGGGGGAGTCAAAAGAATGTTGATAATAAATACAAAGGGATTTTGGGTTAATATTAGTGGGTGAGTCAATAAAAAGGTTGTTAGGATTCAACGGGGTTCACTATGGGTTAATTTCTATGGGTAGGCTTTTTAGTGGACTGAACGGGTTAAAACCTAGGTGCCTTTATCATCTCAGTATATCAAATCATTAATGTGGTCTCGACATGCATAAACGAGTCAAGTTTTAGAATAACAATTCAAAGTTGACACACTCATAATCAATTAAAATGAGTACGAAAAAGGGTATATGCTCTATAAGGCTCAAAATCTCACAAAAATTATGGGTGTTTTGACATCAATCCCTATAAATTTTGAGCTTCAAGGTGATACTCAAATTTGGTTCAACGACCTATCAATTTTCATTTTTAGAAAGTAGACTTATCATGCTCGATTCTCTAGTATTCTTCAAATTTAATCATCAATGCACAATTAACTATGACTTACTCTAAAACATATCAATAATAATCATAAATCATTAGAAATTTCATCCTAATTAGTAATATGAGAACATTACTTAAAAACAAGACTAAATTCAGGATTAATGGAAAATTAGGCATTAAATTAAGAATTATGCAAAAGGTTAGGCACTTTTACCCCCCACACTTAAGATGCACATTGCCCTCAATGTACAAAGATAGATAAATAACAATTAATATAAGATCAAAAGAGAGGGATAAAGTGCCACTTCCTGAATTTTGGATGATTCCTAGCGTCTTTGGTGGCGGTGATGGTATTTTCTATGGGCCTGGTGGTATGGCTATAGAAAAGCAATTTGCTAGATGAAGAAATTGGGTAGCCTGCGAAGATATAGCCAAGAGATCTAGAGAAATAATAATATACTAATAATATAATTAAAGATTAAGAAAATAAAGAGAATGAGACTAAGAAGAAAACTAAAATTTAAAGAAAAGACTATGGATTAAGGAGTCCTTATTAGCAGATGGTTCGTAAGGTGGGTATGATTTCTAAGGCTGCGGAGTATTGGTGATGGTGGAAGTGGCGTGATTCCCTAGTAGCCTTTAGAACCTAAAACCAAGAAACTAATATGAAATAAATTAAATTAAGTAAAAAAGAAGTATAGATAAGGAACATAAAGGAGAGGAGAAAAGAAAAATAGAACCGAAAAGGTTTCGGAGACCCTTGGCGTGTCAATTAGATGAAGCTGCCGGCATGAACTCATGTTGAGGTCTCCTCTGAGGAGGCGATGCTTACCTTCTTACGTTTCTTCAGCATGATTTTTGGGTTGCTCAAGAGTCTTGGATCTTTTCTATGAACAGAGGGAAAAGTTTTGAAAGAAAAAGAAGGAAGGAAGAAGATGGTAAAAAAGGGGAAGGGCTGTGGGGATTTAAATAAGATTTCAAATCTGGCACATTCCCACATCCGTGTACCGAGGGTGTGTTGATTCACACGGCCGCATCGCACGATCGTGTTGTGGAGTGTGTTAGTTCTTCCACGCCCGTTTGTCGATTGGCACGCCCATTTCTAAAAGGCCAGTATGTGAGCATGGTTGGAATGCACGGGCGTGGTCTGCCCATGCTCAATAAGTTAGTATCTTAACACGATCGTGAGGCACGGCCGTGCTATTTTTTCGATGCCCGTGGTGTGGGTGGTTGGCACCGTGACGTTGGGGGATGGGTGGACTGACTTGCACGGCTCTGCTCTATCAGTGTAGTGGTTCCGGTGGTCCACACAGCCACGGGCACGGCCGTGTGTAAGGCCATGTGGCCTGAAAATCAGCATTTTTGTGTTAGTTTAAATGTTGAGAGAAGAGAGAAGGAAAGAAAATAAATTTGAAAGTAAATAGTGTTAGTGCTCGGGTTGCCTCCCAAGAAGCGCTCGTTTATAGTCTTAAGCTAGACTGTCCTTGACTTTGAAAATTTTAGGGAGGTTTAATGGTTTGAATATTTTCTCTCTTGCTGACAGTTTTATTTTCATGACAAAGTTTAGGTCGAGAAGCGTTTACCTTGAAATTACCAAATATTGGATTGCTTACCTCGACTATTTCGTGTGGGAAAATATCGTGTACCTGAAAGAGTGTTTCTCCCTTTTTCTTCAGGTCTGTTGAAGTGATGTGAGGATCGATTTTGTCTAACAGCACCTGGTCTCCTATTTTAAAGTGATTGGATGTCCCTATGAGCTCTTCTGGTTGTTCCTTTGGTTTTACTTCGTGTAGATCTGGCTTTTCTTTGGTGTTTATCTTCTGCTCTTCTAAATTGTCGATCTTACGATTTTGTTCTGGTGTGATTCTTCTGTGATGACTTGGGGACTATGAGTTGGCTCAGCTTTGATGCATTGTGATGTTTCCTGCGATGAAGGTTGAACAATTTGGTTATCTATTGAAATGACTTTCTTACCTTCATCTTCTCATTGTTTTGGCTGAGTCGAGAGCTTGAAGATTGACCGATTCTTCTGCTACACGAAGTATGAGTTCTCTTGTGGCAACATCAATTTTAGTCTTGGCAGTTGCAAGAAAAGGTATTCCTAAAATTAAAGGGATTGAATTTTCCTCATCCATGTCTAAAACAACAAAATCTACTGGGAAAAAAAATTTATCGATTTTTACTAAAACGTCTTCAATAATGCCCCTAGGAATTCTAGCAGTTTTATCAGCTAGTTGAATACTCATCCTAGTTTGTTTGGGCTTCCCTAGACCTAGTCATTTAAATAGTACATAAGGTATGACATTTATACTTGCCCCTAAATCAGCTAACGCATTATCAATAGTTAAACTACCAATTAAACATGGAATCGTAAAACTCTCTGGATCTTTTAGTTTCTGTGGTAGTCTATTCTGTAGCATTGCTGAGCATGTTGCGTTAGTTCCACATGATACTCTTCATCTATTTTGCGTTTGTTCGTCAAGAGCTGTCTTAAAAATATCCTTGAGCCGGGCATCTGAAAAAGAGCTTCAAGAAGAGGTAAGTTAATATGTAATTTCTTTAAAAGTTTTAGAAACTTACCAAATTATTCCTCAGAATAATCTTTTTTCAATGATTCGGGATAATGTATGCGAGGTTGGTACTCTTTGATTACCGATTTTTGTGCTACCTCTATTTTACCTTTTTCTTCCTTGGTTTCTTGTACTGATGTGGGTTTGTCTACCTTTGTACCCTCTTGAGATGTGATGGCTTGGATCTGTTCTTTTGGGTTTATTTCTGTGTTGCTTGGTAGACGTCCTTGTTGACGTTCAGAAATTAGCTTTGTAAGATGTCCCACTGACCTAGTAAGTTCTCCAACTTGATTCTCGATCCCTTTGATCGATTTTTGTTGTTCACCAAGTGTTGCTTTAGTCTTTTGGAGACGAGAATCTGTAGCTACCATGAATTTTGTCAGCATCTCTTCAAGGTTTGATTTTTTTTTTCCTGTGGATAGGGCTGATTTTGGTAATTTGGAGGAGGTTGCTGCCTTTGATTTCCTTGATTTTCTTGTCCTCCCCACGAAAAATTTGGGTGGTTCCTCCAACCTGCATTATAAGTGTTGCTATAAGGGTTATTATTAGATCTGAAATTGTTACCTATATAGTTTGTCTGCTCATTGTTTGCGCCCGATTGGTAGGGTGGGTACTCAAAATTCGCCACATTTTCACTTGCTTCGCATTGCATGACTGGGTGTACCTGCGAAGAACATAAGTTATCAAGCTTTTTATTCATTAACTCCACCTGCATTGACAGCATTGTTACTGCGTCTATGTTAAAAACTCCGGCTGATTTTGTCGATTTAGCTCTTGTAATTTGCCATTGATAGGTGTTCAACTACATCTCCTTAATAAAATCGTAAGCTGCTTCAAGAGTTTTGTTGTTCAAAGTTCCACCGGCTGATGAATCAATCATTTGCCTAGTTGGAGAATTCACACCATTATAAAAAGTTTGGATTTGAAGCCACAAAGTTAATCCATGGTGTGGGCATCTCCTTAGGAGATCCTTGTATCTTTCCCACGCATCATATAATGTTTCTGCATCATTCTGCACAAAAGAAGATATGTCATTCCTAAATTTAGCCGTTTAAAGAAATTTTTCTGTCATTTGATCCCATGTGGTGATTGACCCTCGTGGTAACGAGTTCAACCACTGTTTTGCTTTATTCCTTAATGAAAAAGGAAATAACCAAAGACGTATGGCATCATCAGAAACGCCATTTATTTTGAAGGTATCACAGAATTCTAAACAATTAGATATATGAGTGTTTGGATCTTCATCCTGCAAACCATCAAATTGAACAAACTGTTGAATCATTTGTATTGTGTTAGGCTTTAATTCAAAATTATTAGCAGCTATAGCGGGCCTAACAATACTAAATTCTGCTCTTGTCAAATTAGGTTTAGCATAATCATACATAGTACGCGGAGCATTCTGTTCTTGCACAATTGGCGGTGGGTTGTTTTCGTCCATCCCTTCAATAGGATTGGATCTGTCTTGTTGTTCTTCTCTTTGGTAGTCTAGAGCTCGTCTAATTTCTCTGCGATTTCTGCGAGCGGTAGCTTCAATGTCACTTTCGTACGCTAAAGGTCCTCTCGGATTCCTTCTAGTCATAAACTAGAGGTACCTGCTAGGAGAAGAAATAAATTTAGTATAAATAAATAAAAATTTAACCTAAACAAAAATAAAAGTAAATTGCGAAATAAAATTATGGCTAAAGTAATAGAAATAGAGCTTTCTTAATATTTTAGTACTCCCCGGCAACGGCGCCAAAAACTTGATTGTGTCAAACAGTCGAGTTTTAATATTTATAAAAGAATGATCGAACCTGTAGACTAAGTGTGACAACGATAGAGGCAAGTGCACCTATCGAACAGTAGTATAGTTTAGGCAAGAATATCTTATCGAACCCAAGGGAACCTAAAAGTACTACTACTCACTTTCTTTCTATTATTTAGCCTAAAATATGGAGTGATTGGTTTATTAAACTAATGAAATACTTAAACTAAATGCAAAGACAAAAGAATGAATTGGAGAAAGACTTTAGGAAAACTCAGTTGATGAAGACGATACCCTCAAGAAGAATCCACCTATGACTTCACTTATTATATATTCCCCAAACCATATGATTTCTTTACTTAGCTTGATCCGTGAGACTCCCTAACCTATATTAAACCCTCTCTCGAGGCGAATAACATCTAACCTGAGGTTAATTAGTGGAACTCTCGTTCTCTTATAATAACCCCCTAAGGAAGCAATAAATCGATTAATGGATTCCCATATTAGGTTTCACCCTAATCCAGTAAAATCTCGTAACCCTATCTCTAGGCGCCCGATCAACTCCGCTCAATTATGCTAGATCTACTTTTAGGCAGGGTCTATTCCTCCTCCACCTAAGCACATCAGATTAAATTAAGCAACATAATTAAGAAAAAACTAAGTACTTATCATATAATTTAGAAATCAAATAACAAAATCCATCATAGGTTTCATCCCCTTCAGGTATTTGAAGGGTTTAGTTCATAACTAAATAAGAAAACATCTCAAGAGAAAAGACAAAACAAAACATAAGAAATCCCTAAAACCCCCTAAAAGAATGGAAAGAGAGATCCTCCATCTTGAATAGAGTTCCGGCTTCTTTAGATGGATCAACTGGCTATCTTCAAGTGATTCCCTAAAAGATGAAAGCTTCGGAAAAAGCCTCTGTAAAAAGCTCCCCCTCAATGTCTGCCTTGGGTTGTTTATATAGGCTTTGAGATGCTATACTTGGCTCCTAAGTACCTCCTTCAAGTAGAATTACTATTAGGGTGTTTAAGTAGGCTTAGGAGTATGTTTCTTTGGCTCCAAGCATCCAATTCCGAGTGAAATTGCTCATTCCCGAGGTAGGGGCACGCCCATGGCACACGCCCGTGTAAATCGTGGTTGGGTCGTGTCTCGATTCTGCCATTTTGGAATCAGCCGTGTAAGTCAGGATTCAGGTTGTGCTTCAGGTCTGTCGATTAGGACACGACCATGTAGATCACTAGGCACATCCGTGTGTGGTAAATGGATGATGTACGGCCGTGTGTGATGGAGTTGAGCCCGTGCTCTAGGTAATCGACGAGGCATGGTCGTGTGGGCTTTGGGCCAGGCCGTGTCGAATTCTTGGGTTGGCCCAATTTAGTCCGTTTTAAGCCCGTTTTACGTTCTTTTTATCCTTAGGTGCTTTTCTGAGTATAAGACATGAAAAGAAAGGATTAAGAGCACCTTTTTACATAAATCAAGGGCTAAATCATCCAAAAGCATACTAAATGTGGGATTAAAATATGTTACTTTTATGGTTTATCAAGCTTATATAACTAAAATTACACTTACCAATCATATTTAACACTTAAAACATGTAAAGCATATATCCATCAATTTGGCAAATTTGCTTAATCACAAACATTCAATCAACATGTTAGTCACAAATATACCAAAATGCATAGATGAGCTCATCATGCCACATTCACATTCCATTTCATCTTTTCCAAGTCACTTATTCACTGTTTCTGTTGAATTATTGAATTTCATATGGATGTTTCCAGTAGTACACTCGAGGTGCACAATTCCGTTACCCGTCAATTCATTCCAGTAGCACAGTCTAGGTACACTCTCGAGCCACATATCATACAGCAGAATTACCACTCTAGGCTAAATTCTAGCTGTAGCAATATACTCTAAGGGCTTTGTCGGATTACCAATCCAGGCTAAATCCTTGTATGACAAAGAATTCCTTATAGAGTTCAATCTGGATTACCAGTCCAGGCTAAATCCAGTCAATTAGGATTACCAGTCCAGGCTAAATCCTAATTGAAACATATACTCAAGAGGCTCATTTTGGATTACCCGTCTGGGTTAAATCTATTCTGCAACACATGCAGTTTCATCAGGGAAATCATCTTTTTATCCATCGAAATTCAATATTCAAGGAGTTCAACCATTTTTCAATAATTTTCCAAACATGTATCATTTCATTCATTACCATATCTATGTAATTCACATACATGATTTCATATAACGTAATTAATGTAATATAACATTCAAATCAATACATTTCTATACTCATTTAAGTTATACAAACTGACCTTGATAATTGTTCGTATCTACTAATCTGAAATTTTTTCTTTTCCTCGATCTTTCTCTTTGTCTGGTATTTCTGGATCTATATAAGTGAATTTAATCACCAATTCCATACATTTAACATTCAATTGAACCCATTTCACATTCTAGGCAAAAGTACCATTTTGCCCCTAAACTTTTAATTAATTCCAATTTCGTCCCTAGGCTCAGAAATTGAAATTCATACAATTTAATACTTATTCCAAGCATAACCAAAATTTTAATATAACTTTTACAGCACACATTTTTAATAAAATTTAGAATTTTTCCACAAATTTCATCACTTTTCAATTTAGTCCCTAAACATGTTTCCATAAAAAGTCACTTTGTAAAAGTTGTTTATCTATCAACAACCTTTAAATTTCTACCATAATATTTCAAATTTCAGCATATTCATCCATATAAAATTTTCTATACTTTGATTTCTTTTCAAATTAACCTCCCAAATAGAGAAATTAAGCTTTCCCGATCTCAAAAATATAAAAAAAATACTAAAAACGGGACATAAAAACTTACCAATTTATCCCTTGAAAGCTTTTTTTTTCTCTCTTCTAGGGTTTCCATGTATTTTAGGTTGAAGATGATATGAAAATAAGATGATATTTCATTTAATTTAATTATCATCTTTTAATTTTTCTCATTTCCAATTTAGTCCTTAACCTTTTTCAATTTTTCCATGGATGATTCACTAAAAATATGTACATAGTTTTTATCAATGGTCTAATTACCATAAAATGACCTCACATTGTGAATTCCATAACTATTCGATCCTTATAGCTACTAAAATTCAACTTTGACATTTTATACAATTTAGTCCTTTTTATAATTAGACACGAAAGCGATAAAAATTTTCTATAAAAATTTTCATGCAATCTTTCTAACATATTACCACTGTTCCGATTTCACTGAAATTGGGCTGTTACACTGCCACATGCCCATATGCTAGGTCGTGCGATCAATTTATTTTTCTTAAATTAGGTGCAGGTTTTACACGGCCAAGACACGCATCCATGTTCTAGGCCGTGACACGGCTGAGACACACACCCGTGTTCTCTACACGTGTGCTCAATTCTGAGCATTACGTTTCTCAAATTTAAGATGTAGTGGACAAACGACTAATCCACATGCTCATGTGCCAGGCCGTGTGTCTGCCCATATGGACAAAATAAAGCCATTTCCTAACTTTATTTTCTTACCCAAACTTGTCATCAACCTACGCCAAAACTTACAAGTATATACCAACCAATTCAAGCATTATAAATCAAGTCAATTCTAAGATCTAACATGGTATATCATCACATGCAATCATGTTTATTTTCTTACCTTTGTTTAAAATATATATTAAACATAACTTGATTAACCATACTTAACGTACTTGTGACATAGGTACTTATCATGATATAACCTTATAAATATGCCAAAACAAACCATTTACTAGTCATTCCAATGGCTAGATTACAAACAACAATTACAAACAAACAAAGGCCAAGTTAACATATACATGCCATTATACTAAAATAAGTTTACTATTTATACCAAAATAAGCTAGTGGATAGTGTGATGTTGCTCCGACCGATCTCCAACTTTCGCGAGCTTTCGAGCACTATAAAAACAGAGAAAATAAAACCTAGTAATCACTTAATGCTTAGTAAGTTCATATAATAGGAATTAAACTTACCAATCACATTCATTAAAATAAGCATACAATAACATGCTTTCCAATAATTTGGCAACTTTACCTAAACACATACACTCAAATAAGTAAGTTAATTATATAATTCACATGTATATCAAATAAGCATAGATGAGCATATCATATTACACTCTTTCAAGTATTTTTAGGAGCATTCAAAACATAATTCTATTTATACCATCATTTTATCATGTCGAGAGTTTTATCCGTTGAATTATTGAAACATCGATGGATACTCAGGTAGTACACACAAGATGTACAAATTAGTAATCCGTTAATTCACGTCAGAGGTATCCATTAGGGCACATAATCAGAGAGCACTCTCGAGCCACATATCAGAATGCTCAAAAGAGCCATATGTAACAGGACACTTATCCGGTCTAAATAAGAAAGTCATTAGAGTTTTAATCAGAGAGCTTATAGAGCTTAACAGATAACTCCGAAGAGTTAATATCAAGGAGCACCAGATAAGGTAACAGAGAGTTCAAGCGAGCCATATTAGAATGCCTATAAGAGCCTATATTAGGACGCTCATATAGAGAAGCGTTTGTGTCTGCATTATATGTTGGATCACAACTGATCGAGTCATGTAACAGGACGCTCACACAGAGCTACAGTAGTGTGTAACACATGCAAAATCACTACCGATCAAGATACTCGCAAGAAATATTTATCAGGATGCTCAAGAGGGCTATAACAGGATTACTCGTCCGAGCTAAATCTTGTCTGCAATATATGCAGAATCACTTTCAATACAGGTAATCACCTATCCGTCGAAACTCAATATTCAAAATGGAATTTAACCTTTTCTGGATTTTTTTCGAGCATATGATTATTTCATGTGCATTTATAACATTCTTAAAATCCACATAAACGTATATCACATTCAATCAAAATACAATATTCAATTTAAACATATTAACATGTATAATTAAGTTACATGAACTTACCTTGATAATCGTCCGTATAAGAAATTCTACTAATCTGAAACTTTTTCTTTTCCTCGATCTAGCTTGGAATTTGAGTTGTCCAGATCCAATTAAGCCAAGAAAGCTTGTTTTCTCTTTCCTAGGGTTTTCATGTATTTTGGGGATGAAGATGATGAAAATAAGATGATATTTTCTAATTAATTAGTTATTTTCTTTTAAATAAGACGATATAAGAACCTTAAATTTTGAATTCCATAGCTATTTAATCCTTTTAGCTACTAGAATTTAACTTTTGCATTCTATGCAATTTGGTCCTTTCCACAATTAAGCATATAATCAACAAAATTTTCTTATCATAATTTTTCATATGACTTTCCTATCACAATGCAGATCATGCAATAATATTAGAATAAATTTTCTTTCTGACTCAGATTTGTGGTCTCGAAACCCCTGTTCTGATTTTATTAAAAATGGTCCTTATCTTGACATCGAGCCTGTTTTGGCCCTTCTTTGGTCGCTCATCGATTCTTGTTTAAGGCTCCAGCAACGTGTCCAATAAATGCGAGGTACACCCCCACAAATCTCACATTGACTTGTATTTATCATGACTCCTTTTCCATGCCTCGTCTGGGCCTAACTTGAACTTTGCTGAATGTTAACCAAGTCTAAATCGTGCTCAAAGCTTGCAAACTGAAAGATTCATATTCTTCAAATATATTTTGTATCATGCAACAAGGGCCAGTAATACTCAAACAGGAGAGAAAATATCAACTCTCTCCACCTGACTGCAAGCCTCTGCTACGAACCTTGTCTCAAACACTCTGTGAACCATTCGAGTCCTAATGACCAAAAGGGGACGAGATTCTTCTCTAAATCAGGCACATGCCTGACATCTGACTAATCTGTTGCAATTCGTTGTAGCAGATTAAACTAGTTTCATATTTAAGGAGCTTGAATATGAGGAATCTTATTATGTTTTATTTAGTTTTGCTACTTTAGTTTCAATTCAATAAAAAGTGTGATTTGAGTGGATTTTATGACCTTAAGGGTCAAAGGAGGCCTAAGGCAAGACTAACATACTTAGTGAGTGTGCAAGACACCATTCAAAGGCACAAGGACTCAAGGCTGGTCACCATGTTACAACACAAAGAGTTTAATGTTGCAACATAATGAATAGAGTGCCAAAATACCAAGTCTACCTTTAGTGTCGTGACACACACTTAAAGTTGAGCTTGAGCCAAGAAAATTACCTTCAGTGTCACGACATAGTAGTGGATGTCGTGACATCGACCCTGTTCGTGAAAGTATTAATGAGCTGAGGGTGTTTTGGTCCGGACAATGAAAATTAACGTAAAAACGTTAGTCGATCTAGCGTTAAAGATGACGCCAACCTTAACATTATAAAAAGGCTCATTAAACACGTGAGAAGGGACCTCTTTTGTAACTTATGATTTTCCTTTCAAATTAGTTTTCAGTTTTTAGTTCTTTTTAGACTTAGGATTTATTTCAGTATGTTTTCATTCGTGACATTCAGAGAATCTGATTTGTGGATTCAGCCAAACAAGTTGTAAATTTTTATGCTTCAATCAATCAATACAATTAGGATTTCTTCTTTATGAAATCCATGAGGGACTAATCATCTTATGGGGAATTAGTGAGTGGAACTGTGAGTAATTAATTTATATGTAGGGTTTTTTAGCGTATTAGTTGTTTGGGATTGCTTAAGCAGTAGAAATGTGCTTGTCGTTGAAAAGAATTAGAGAGGTTGTCATTTGTGAAATTTTAATCAAAACGAATAACATACGAAATAATTAAATAAAGTTATAATATTGTTAAACAAGCGTATCGAAAATTTAGAACAAAACTTGAGAGAGTTAGATTTGAATAAAAAAAAAAAGAAAAATAGCCTAGCATCTATAGGGAAAAAATTACCGTTGAGGTAATTAAAATTTTTACCATTACCAACGTTAAAAAAATGATTGTTGGTTGAAAGCGACAACTAAACACACTTTTACAAACTCTCTCAAAAAATAATATATTTCCCTAATTAAAAAAAAATAGCTAGAAGACCAATAAAAAAAAATTGGCTTATATGTCTTATTTAGCCAAGATATAGTGTAAACATGGTATCATAGTTTTCATTATTATATAGTTTCTCATGACGACAGCATCTCTAACTGATGTTGGAGATGGGTGGAGGGACAGTGCATGGCCTATAACAAAAGTAGCATATTTTGGATTCCATTTACGAGGGGGAATGAATAACAGTAACACCATGTCCGGATCCATGCTCTTACTTTACCAAAGCCAACTGACGTGGGCAGTTAAATCTACAATGGCACTCAACGTTTTATCCATCACCATTGCCGAATTAATGGCAGTTAAATCTACTTGAACGGAATTAATGGCACCCGAAGAGAGACGGCCCCTGCAGTACCATGCTTGCTTCTATAATTTAATGTACTGCTGTAGTAACATAAATTTTACATCACATGGTTTGTGGGCTCCGAGTCTTTGGATAAACGTCAAGGACCCACTTACAACTCTGGATCAACAACCCTTGCCGAATGCCAACGAAGGTGTTATCCCAACCATTCTCGTAAGCCTTAATATATAGGCCTGCATATATAATTTTGGTTTTCGCTGTTATAATTCATTTGGGTCATACAAATATTTTTATTAAGATTCGCTATATTCTTAACATTTAAGGTCATTTCTTTTATCTTGAATTATAAATTTCACTTTATATAATATAAAATAAATCAGCTTGGTTGGCATGGATACATGATTCGTAATATCCGGAATAAAATCTTGGGATATCCTGTCAAGCTGAAAAGGTGTTAATTTGAGGGCAGGGCAACGAAGTCGAAATCCACCATGAAAGGAAGCAAAGCAAGGGCGAGGGAAAGTTGACCTTTTCCGTAAGAGCTAGCTAGCTCAATCCATATTCACGAAAACACTTGGTGCTGAAGCTGCATCACGCAACTGCACAACACAGGCTTTAGTCCCTTCTGATAAGAGCTAAGGGGACCTTGGTGGGCCATCTCTTTGGATCCTGAAATCTTTAGATGTTGTCTTCTAACAATATTGTTCACCCAAGCAAGATTATTTACAGCCATCTTTTTTCTTTTCACTCCACCAACTCAATCATTTCGATCCCCTCAAATGCTATAATTGGAATTAATTTTAAACAATTGTACTATCTATCATTTGAGCTTTTCTTCCTTAATTATAATTAAGCTTCAACCCTGACGGTATTAATTAGTCTAATAAGGTGATACCACAATGAAAATGGGAAGTGGTCACATTATTATAAGGTTGCAGTGTCTAGTTTATACTTTATACATACAGATAACCGGTTAATATGAGGAGGACAATGAGGCTAAACTAAACTACCCTTAGGTAAAGCTAACATGACTACTATAGTAGTTAAGAAACCTATATGTGCATGGTAAAAAACAACTACTAAATTTTGATCTCAATTGATTACAGTCACAGATGTTATGGCTTCCCAATACAAGTTGTTCATTGAAGTCTACTTTTGACAGAAAATAAAAAGAGATTCTATTAAGGCAAAAAATGACAAGACAAGAGATTAAAGGAGATCCTATATCGTGCCTATCTTAAGCCATATGTTGGTCCAGCAAGATCAAAGCAGGTTACCCGTTTGAACCCTAGCCAATTCGTAGCCATTTAAGAGCTAGGTTACATGATTTTGGTAGCTTAACCACAACCACCAGTCTATCCTATATATCTTGAGGGTTAAGCCGTATTAGAGCAAATAAAATCTAGTTTTGGACAAGGCAGTATATCTACTGGCCGACTACTTCCTGACAAGACCATATTTAATTTCACTTTTCAGTGACCTCTGATTTACCTAGAAATTCACTTTAACATATCCAAACTGAGTGGCTGAGCAGTCTATTCATGTTTGGGAAGCAACATGCAGTTGTTAATGCAACTCTTAAGGTTTTAACTTGTGCAGTACATCTTTTTAGGTTAGCCGAAAAGATTCAACTTGCTTTGATATTTTTCATTGACAAGGGGTAATAAAACAGGCAGGTGGCCCCTACAAGATTACTTTGTTGGATCATGTACTTATTAAATAACATTCTCCATTATTGCGTTGTAACAGAAATGATAATTGGGTTGAAGGCACTACACCAAAACAGACTTTTAGCGGCGTTTTTAGTGGCGTTTTAAATAAAAACGCCGTAAATATTATACATTAGCGGCGTTTGAGGAAGAACGCCGCAAGAAAAAGAGAAATCGCGGCGTTTATTTATAAAACGCCGCTAAAAAGGATATATAGCGGCGTTTATTCGTAAAACGCCGCTAAAAGTCTGAGCTTTAGCGGCGCTTTTGCAAAAACGCCGCTAAAAGTCTGAGCTTTGGCGGCGCTTTTGGACAATCGCCACTAAAAGTCTGAGCTTTAGCGGCGCTTTTGCAAAACGCCGCTAATAGTTCGAGAATTAGCGCTTTTGGAAAAACGCTAAAAGTTCGAGCTTTAGCGCTTTTGCAAAACGCCGCAAATAATTATAAAGTTTTTTGGATATATATGATTGATTGTTTTAAATTTATATATTAAATAATTTCTTATATAATTTTGATACTAGTTTAAATTATTTAAAAGAAAATATTTGTTAAAATGAAAAAAATATTAAATAATTTCTTATATTAATTTTAAAATGTTGAATTAATTCTCATGATTGTTTAGGGTTTATGGTTTAGCATATATAATTTAAGGTGTAAGGTTTAGGAGTTACTATTTTAATGTTTAGGGATTATGGTTTATGATTTGCGCTTTAAGGTTTAAGAGGGATGTGTTAGGGTTTCATAGGTTAAAAGTTAGGGTTAATGGGTTTAAAGGTATATATGGTTAAGGGTTTGGGGATAATATGTTAAGGGTTAGGGTTTAGGGTCATATGATTTATGATTAATTAGGGTTTATGGGATATAGGATAGGGGTTATGAGTTTAGATTAAATTAGTGTATTTTAATTTATATATTAAATTATTTATAATATGGTTTAATTTAGGTATATAGTTTATAAGCTTTATGGTTTATGGTTTGGGGTTTAAGAATTAAGATTTATGGTTTCGGGTTTAAGAGTACAGGTTAGGTTATGGTTTAGGCGGGTTTATAGTTTAGTTTTTAGTTTTAGATTTATATATTGGGTTTAGGGTTTAGTGCTTAAACCATATCGAACAACGAGTTAGAGTGTTAGTGTTTAGGGATTTAAGTGTTCAAGAATTTGATAAAAGAGGTAAAATCAAATTCTTTTAGGGTTTAAGGTTTGCAATAAGATTATTTCTTTAATTACTTTTGCACCTTGTAATATACGTATGAGTTGCGGTTTAGGGTTTAAGGAGTATAAATAAGAGTTTATAGTGTATAAGTTGGGGTTTAGTGTATCATATGACACACTTTTTAGGTGTATAATTTAGGGTTTTATGATTTAGGTATGAGAACTTAAATTATAAAACTATATAAATTAAATATAGTGTTAGAAAGAGAACAAAATAATTTTAAAGGAATTTAATAAATAAATAAATAAAGTAAAAAAAAATTATTGGTATTAGCGGCGTTTTTGCTCAAAAACGCCGGAAAAAGCATATTAATAAAAAGAAAACGAAGCCGTTTTCATGGGGGCGGTAGCGGCGTTAGCCATAAAAACACCACAATAGATTAGTATTAGCGGTGTTTTATATAAAACGCCGCAAAAAAACTATTAATTTTAATTCAAACGCTACGTTTTCTTTAGAGTTTTAGTGGCGCTTTCTGAAACGCAAAATAACCGACGCTTTAATTGATACGACGTCATTTATTTAGAGGTTAGTGGAACCATTAATTTAAAACGCAATCATTTTTGTAAGGAATTTAGTGGCGTTTTTAAAACGCTTAAAATGCCAATTTCATTTAACAAAAGCGCCGCTTGTTTTCCTCGGTTATACACCGATTCATCCCCTCCCCCAAAAAAACATAACTCATAATCCCTAATTTTTCCCCAAATCCCTAGCGATCTCACACGAAAACCCGTCACGCCAAGTGTTCTCTCTGCTGTCGCCTTCGCCAGCGCTCTTCTCTCGTCAGAATCGGCGGTAAATATACTACTGAGTCTCTCCGCTCGCCATGGTTGCCGAGTTTGAGTGACTCGGGTCTTAGTAACTATAGTCTACTAGTTTTTAGGCACTGATTTATACTTCAAGTGATGTCTAAAATTTTTAGTTTTCAAATATTTCTTCTTTAGTTTTTAGTTTTCAAATAATTTTTAATTTTGATTCAATATTCTCATTACTTTTTTAGTAAAAATTCAAATATTTGAATTCGTTTATTCCTTTTACTTTCAAAAAAATCTATTTTAAATAAATAAAGAATTTTTTATATATGAAATATTTGAAAACTACAGAATTTTTTAGGCATTGAAGTATATTTCTTCTTCTACGTGTAGTTTGTTTACACACTTCCGTTTCTTATATATGAGAAAACGCAACAGTCTGAAAATAGAAAAAAAAATGCATATTATGGGTTTTAATCCCCAATATAGTTCTCTCATACTTTGATGCCATACTTTGATGCCATTTTTTTGACTTGTATTTCTCATTTCCATTAATGAGTTACTCGGAATCTGAGTACTTCAAACAAACCCTACGCCAAGGTGGCCAGCAAACCAAAGGAACTTCGAATTCCTCGCATGCCTCAACTGTAAGCCTTTTTATGAAACTTATATTTTGTTAATTACTTTTGCTTTGTTTGATATTGTAGGTAATAAAATTTTTAAATTTCTCAGCCATGATTTCCAGTTCTTTTCCAGGGTATGGTTTGCAAATGGATTTTGATTGAAAATTTCAAGTAGACCCAAGGTATCTCTCTACATTAGCTGAATGGGAAGTTTTGTGTGATTACTGGTATATGGCCATGTGGTGAAATTTCTTTAATTTTGATTGCGCTTAGAACTATATTCATCTCTGCTTACATGAATTTTGATTGCAGTTAGAATTATATTCATCTATGTCAACTATATGGCCATACTTTGATGCATGTTTACATGAAATTTCTTGAATTTTGATTGCAGTTAGAATTATACTTTCATGCTTTAGGTTCGACTTTCATTTTGCATAAATCTTGTGTAAGTCTCTAAATCTTATCATGTATAGATTTTTCTAGATCTATTTTAATTAACTTTGAATATATTTTAAATATTAATTTGATTGTACTCAGTAATGGTAAATTCTAATTATAGATGATATATATATATTGCTCGAATCAACAACTTCAAATGTATATCATTGTTTTTCATGTGCAGAACTGTAAAGTAAACTGAAACTTGAAATGTAGAAATAATCAATATGCTCTAAGTTGTGGTTTTGATGTGTTGTACATGTGAGGAACCGAATAACCCCGAGAATTGAAGTGTCAGAAAATTGTTGTTTAAACTTCAATTAGTGGCTTGCAATGAAAAAAAGAACATATGAATATATATGCACCTCATCAGATCATGTCCAAGGCTTGCAAGAATTTTATCCACTGTTTTATTTCTTTTGAATTACTTCTTTATCATTTTTGTCAAATGTTAAGTGTTAAGTGCTGCAAATTGAAGTGTTTAAGTGCTGCAAATTGAAGTGTTAATGTGTTGCAAATTGAAGTATTTAAATGCTATGAATTGAAGTGTTAAAGTGCTGCAAATTTAAGTGTTTACATGTTGTAAATTGAAGTGTTTTAAGTACTGCAAATTGTATTGTTTAGTTCCTGGAAATTGAGATGTTTATTGCTATAATTCAGGTGTATAATTGTTGTTAATTGGGATGTTAAAGTGTTGTAAGTTTAGGTGTTTAAATGCTGTAAATTGATGTTTAAATGCTGATTCTTATGCTCAATTTATATTATGATAACTTATGGTTGAACTTGAATTTAAGTTAGAATTTAAGTTAAAGTGTTGTGTTGCTGCAAATTATAGTGTGTTCCTTTTTGTATAAAATAATGTGTAAAATCTTATATACGCGTATAAATGGGCTAACTCGCATGGTCGTTGTCTACAATTGTTGAAGGAAACGAAACTGCACGGAACCTTCTTCGCTTGTGGATTTATACTACTGGTAGCGGCTTTATCTTTTCATCCGAGGTGAGATGATTGAGTTGAAATTTTAAATGTTTTACATCCTTTAGTATTAATTTCATTTGATTTGATTTATTATAATTCGAAAAATATAGTTACCAAAATTGATTTTAAAACCTTAAAATTGACATGTTATTGGAGCTAAGGTCATTAAAACTATTTGTTCATGTTACTTAAGTTTAACTAAAAAAAACTTAATTTTAGTTCAATAATTATTAATTTGTTCATGTTACTTAAGTTTAACTAAAATATATAATTTTTCGTGTTGAGCTAAATTTTTTAAAAAAATTATAATTGTTTAATAATTCATTGTTATTTTTCTATAATTGTTTTATATTATTAATATTTTTAAAAATTAAGTACTTTTAATTTTTAAAATTTATTGTAATTTTAAATTTTTTAATAAGTTCTATATATTTTGTATTTTTTATATTTTTATTTCAAACCCCAAACCCTAAACCCCAACCCTTAAACCCTAAACCTTAAACCCTAATTTTAACCCTAAACCTTAAACTCTAAACCCTAAATCCTAAACCCTAAACCCTAAATCTTAAACCCTAAACTTTAAACCCTAAATCTTAAAACCTTAAACCCTTAAAACCTTAAAACCTTAAAACCTTAAAACCATAAACCCTAACCCTTAAACCCTAAACCTTTAAACCCTTAAATCTTAAACTCCTAACCCTTAACCCGTAACCCCTAACCCTTAACCCCTAAACCCTACACCCTACACCCTAAACCTTACACCCTAACCCTTAACCCTTAATCTCTAACCTTTAACCCCTAAACCATAAACCCTACACCCTAACCCCTAACCTATAACCCTTAACCCCTAATTTTAAGTTAATATCAAACTTCATAACTTACATAATACTTGTATAATTTTAAGAAAAGGATTCAAAGTATATAGGCTGGAAACTTGACGGGTTGCCTTATATCTCACTGTTAGATATAACGGATCCTCCCTAGGTGTAACAATGCCACGTATGATGGATCTAAACAAAATACCAAATTAAATATCAAAATAATATAACATTTATTAAACCCTTAAACCTTAAACCCTTGAAACCTTAAAACCTTAAAACCATAAACCCTAACCCTTAAACCATAAACCTTTAAACCCTTAAATCTTAAACCCCTAACCCTTAACCCCTAACCTTTAACCTCTAAACCTCTAAACCCTAAACTCTAAACCTTACACCCTAACCCCTAACCCTTAACCCCTAAACCTTAAACCCTACACCCTAACCCCTAACCTATAACCCTTAACCCCTAATTTTAAGTTAATATCAAACTTCATAACTTACATAATACTTGTATAATTTTAAGAAAAGGATTCAAAGTATATAGGCTGGAAACCTGACGGGTTGCCTTTTATCTCACTGTTAGATATAACGGATCCTCCCTAGGTGTAACAATGCCACGTATGATGGATCTAAACGAAATACCAAATTAAATATCGAAATAATATAACATTTATTAAACTTTTAAACCCTAAACCCTTAAAACCCTAAAATTTTAAAACCTTAAAACCATAAATCCTACCCCTTAAACCTTAAACCTTTAAACCCTTAAATCTTAAACCCCTAACCCTTAACCCCTAACCCCTAACCCCTAACCATAGAGATTCTTCTATTTGATTTTTATTTTCTTTTATCAGAATTTAGAAAGAGAGTTTTATGTCAAGTACCTATCATGATGAATACTTTGTTGGAACATTTTCAAATATTTATAGTGTTCCAATAACTATAAATGAATAGGTATAATTAATCAAAAGATTATATTTTTAATTTTTGAAAAGAATTATAACTATTTAAATAATATTATTTGAATAGTTATAATTAAATGAATAATTATGTTTTTATTTTAAAACATTATTATTCAAAAAGGTACCTATTAATTAAATATGTCTTTATGAAGAGACATGAAAATTCCTATAAATAGGAATCAGATTTTGATTTGGAGACATACCAACAAAATTCTAATATTTTTTCTTTCTTCCTTCATTTTCTAATATTGTTAGATTGTTCTATAAAGTATTACTGCAGAAATCCTTTATAGAAATTGGTTTTCTTGTCATACATTGCTCAGTGTGTAGTGGGCTATTCTCGTCAATGCAAAATGCAAATAGCTCTCGAGGTTAATTTGCTTGGAACTCGTTTGCACACCAAAGATAGGTGGGAGCGAATATAACCTTAAAGATAGTGATTTGATACACGCCTTGGAGCCTTGTCCTATTTCTTCTTCTGTTCGAGTTTTGTTCGTGTGTTCGAGATTTTCCTCATCGGAGATTTGTACTAACAATTTTAAGGTTATATTTCATGATGACTACAACAACTCATGAAAGTGGAACACTAAGGGAGTTGGCTTCCAATTTTGTCAAACTTGATTGGTTTGATGGTGGCAATTTTCGACGATGGCAGAAAAAGATGCACTTCTTATTATCAACTTTGAATTTGGATACTCCAAGACCTGAGGAAACTGAAAACGAATCTGTTGCTGCAACCCGAGAAAGACAAAAAAGGGACAATGCTGATTACATGTGCATGGGCCACATATTGAATGGTTTATCTGATGGTTTGTTCGACACCTACCAAAACGAGGTCACCGTTAAAGAATTGTGGGACAAACTGGAGACAAGATACATGACCGAAGATGTTACAAGTAAGAAATTTCTTGTCAGTCGTTTTAATAATTATCAAATGGTTGATGGTCGTTCTGTTATGGAACAATTCCGTGATATTGAAAAGATGCTGAATCAATTCAAGCAATATGATATGAAAATGGATGAAATGATTGTTGTATCCTCCATAATAGACAAACTTCCTCCATCTTGGAAAGACTTTAAAAGAAGTCTAAAACATAAGAAAGAGGAACTATCTTTGAGGCTTTGGCAAATCATCTTCGTATCAAAGAAGAATATCGAAAGCAAGATCAGAATCTAAATTCTGAAAATACCAAAGTGCATGTTACGGAGGAAGTACAGACTACTAAACCATTCAAGAGAAAGTTCAAACAGACGGATAGAGCACCTAAGTTTAAAAAGAAACAAAAGGGTTCATGCTATCATTGTGGTAAGCCGGGACATTTCAAGAATGAATGTCAATTTTTAAAGAAGAAATCATCTTCTATGGCTGATAATAACGAAAAGTTCGTTGCAATGATATCTGAAATTAATATGGCACAAGATGATAATACATAGTGGATTGATACCGGAGCAGCCAAACACGTATACAAAGACAAAAGCATGTTCACAAAGTTTACACAATGTGAAAATGACAATGTCTTGTCCATGGGAAATTCTTCCACCGCAGTAATCAAAGGCAAAAGGTCTGTTGAACTACAATTCACTTCTGGAAATGTTTTAACCTTAAATGATGTATATTATGTACTAGAAGTTAGAAAGAATTTAGTGTCTGGAAGTCTGTTAAATAAGTTTGGTTTCAAACTTGTTTTTGAGGCAAATAAGTTTATTTTGTCTAAGGGAGGAATTTTTGTAGGGAAAGGGTATATGTATGAGAGTATGGTCAAACTGAATATTATTAATAAGAATAAAAATACTATTTCTGCTTATATGGTTGAATCTTTTTGTTTATGGCATTATAAATTAGGTCATTTGAATTATAGGAAATTGAATGACATGTATAAGTTAGATTTAATTCTATTTTAATAATAATATTGAAAAATGCAATACATGTATGTTGACTAAAATTACAAGAAACCCTTTCCTAAGGTTAAAAGAAAAATAAAATTACTTGATTTGATACACAGTGATTTATGTGACATGCATAATACTCCTACATTAGGTGGAAAGAAATATTTTGTTACTTTTATTGATGATTGTTCTAGATATTGTTATGTATATTTATTGCATTCAAAAGATGAGACGCTTTAAAATTTATAAATCTGAAGTTGAACTTCAGTGTGAATCATTTATCAAATGCTTAAGATCGGATAGAGGTGGAAAATACTATAATCCAAGTTATTTTGAATTCACTGGGATTGTCCATCAAGTTTTAGCCTCTTACACGCCACAACAAAATGGTGTAGCTGAAAGGAAAAATAGGGTATTGACTGAAATGGTAAATTCAATGTTATCGTATTTAGGTCTTGGACAAGGTTTTTGAAGAGAAGCTGTTCTAACAGCTTTTCATTTATTGAATAGAGTTCCTAATAAAGAAACTAAAATAACCCCTTATGAACAATGGAAGAAAAGGAAACCAAACCTTAATTATTTGAAGGTTTGGGGTTGTAGAGCTATTGTCAAAGTTCCAACACCTAAACGTAAAAAGTTAGGTGAAAGAGGAATTGAATGCATATTTATAGGATATGCACATAATAGCAAGGCATATAGGTTCATGGTAATTGAACCAAATGATTCAATTTCAATTAATACTGTTATTGAATCAAGAGATGCTATTTTTGATGAAAATAGATTTAATTCTATATCAAGACAATTACAGCCACAACAATTGATTTATTCTTCAAATGAGAATGAGATTCCATTGGAACAAATTGATAATAATGATGAATCTTGTCAAGAATTAAGAAGAAGTAAGAGGATTAAAAAGGTCAAAGATTTTGGACCAGATTTCATGATGTTTCTTGTAGAAAGAAAAGGTGAAAGTATATGCAATAAGATACCTTATTGTTATAATACAGAATCTGATCCTATTACATTTGAAGAGGCAATGAAATCTCAAGACTCTGCTTTTTGGAAAGAAGCAATAAATGATAAGATGGATTCAATAATGGGAAATCAAACTTGGATCTTAATTGATCTTCCACCGGGTTCCAAACCAATAGGTTGTAAATGGATATTCAAAAAGAAAACAAAGGTCGATGAAACCATTGATAAGTTTAAAGCAAGGTTGGTAGCCAAAGGTTTTACACAAAAACAAGGTATTGATTACTTTGATACCTATGCTCCAGTGGCAAGAATTGCTACAATTAGACTCTTAATATCACTTACCTCTATATATAATTTGGTTGTTCACCAAATGGATGTTAAAACTGCATTTTTAAATGGTGAATTGGAAGAGGAAGTGTACATGGAACAACCAGAAGGATTTGTTGTTCCAGGACAAGAGCATAAGGTATGTAAGCTTGTTAAATCTTTATATGGACTTAAACAAGCACCAAAACAATGGCACCAAAAGTTTGACAATGTCGTTTTAGCTAATGGCTACAAAATAAATGAATCCGATTAGTGCATATATGGCAAATTTGAAAATGGAAAAGGTGTCATAATTTGCTTATACATGACATGCTCATTTGTGGCACGGATTTGGAACAAATAGAAAACACAAAGAAATTCTTGTCAAACAACTTTGCTATAAAGGATATGGGTGTAGCAGATGTTATTCTTGGGATTAAAATAACCCGAGATGAAAGCACTATAACTTTATCACAATCACATTACATTGAAAATGTGCTTAAAAAGTTCGATCTTTTCAATCAGATACCAAAGATCTACACCCATGGATCCTCAAATAAAATTAGTATCTAATGCTGGTAGGAAAATTGATCAATTGAAATATGCAAGTCTAATTGGCTGTCTTATGCACATAATGACTTGTACAAGACCAGATATTGCATATGCTATTGGGAAACTGAGTAGGTACACAAGTAATCCAAGTAGTTTGCATTGGCAAGCATTGAATAGAGTACTTAGGTACTTAAAGAAAACTATTAACTATGGATTGTGTTATAATGGATATCCTCTAGATTTAGAAGGGTATTCAGATGCTAGTTGGATTACAAGTTTGGAAGATCATGCATCTACTAATGGATGGATCTTCATTCTTGGTGGAGGAGTCATTTCTTGGGATTCCAAGAAACAAACATGTATTACTGATTCCACCATGGCAGCAGAATTTATTGCATTAACCGCTGCATCTAAAGAAGCAGAATGGTTAAGAAATTTGCTTTATGATGTACCTTTATGGCCTAAGCCAATTTCACCTATTTCTATCCGTTGTGATAGTGAGGCTACTTTAGTAAAGGCATATAGCCAAGTATATAATGGAAAGTCTAGACACATTAGATTAAGACATAGTTATGTCCGACAATTAATCTCTGATGGAGTGATCACTATTAATTATGTGAGGTCAAATGAAAATTTGGCGGATCCTTTGACAAAAAGTCTTGCTAGAGATGCGGTAAAAAGGACCTCAAAAGGGATGGGACTCAAGCCCATTAATTAAAATCATCCATGATGGAAACTCGACTCAACGCTTGGTATAACGTCAAGTCTTGAGTTCAATGAGACAAAGTACATCATTAGTATGTGACTGTTAGCACTATAAATAAATCCATCCTAAGATTAAAGTGCTAGGTACCCGTAATGATAAGGGAAGGATGAGTAATGTACTCTTAATGGACTCATAACATAAATATGTTAGAGTGTTATAATTACGGGAACACTTTTAATGGGATCTACCTATGTGAGTGGAAATGTGGCCGCTTCTAAGAGCTCAAGGGCTTGGCTCTGACAGCACTCATGAAAAGAGGACACAGACACATGGCTATAATAGTGTCCCTGAATACTATGCATTGACCAATGTTGAAATCATTGTGTGAAATGTGTTCGGTTAATCAAATGAAATAATTGGTTCAAAGCTTAGTCTACCATGAAATTTCGATTAACTTTAACATGTTTTCACTAAGTGAAGGTTCAATCGTAAGATACCTTCATTTATGCAAATTGATTTCAAGAATATCAAAATCTAAAATATTTTGAAAATGGGGGGAGATTGTTGGAACATTTTTAAATATTTATAGTGTTCCAATAACTATAAATGAATAGGTATAATTAATCAAAAGATTATATTTTTTAATTTTTGAAAATAATTATAACTATTTAAATAATATTATTTGAATAGTTATAATTAAATGAATAATTATGTTTTTATTTTAAAAACATTATTATTCGGAAAGGTACCTATTAATTAAATATGTCTCTATGAAGAGACATGAAAATTCCTACAAATAGGAATCAGATTTCATTTGGAGACATACCAACAAAATTTTAATATTCTTTCTTTATTCCTTCATTTTCTAATATTGTTAGATTGTTCTATAAAGTATTAATTGGTTTTCTTGTCATACATTACTCAGTGTGTAGTGGGCTATTCTCGTCAGTGCAAAACGCAAATAGCTATTGGCTTCATTGTATCCTCGAGGTTAATTTGCTTGGAACTCGTTTGCACACCAAAGACAGGTGAGGGCGAATATAACCTTAAAGATAGTGATTTGATACACGCCTTGAAGCCTTGTCCTATTTCTTCTTCTGTTCGAGTTTCGTTCGTGTGTTCGAGATTTTTCTCACCGGAGATTTGTACTAACACACTTGAGTATTATTTCAAAAGATTTTAAGTTAGGGTGCTCTCTTTTTATTAGGAAATACCTTAATGGATACTCCATGATGTCACAATTGTTACAATATATTATGGAACTAGGCAATTTAAAGGTTTAAGTTTGACAAATAAGAACATCAGAAATAAAAATGGTGCCTTCAAACTCCAGGAACCTTTTTTTTTTTTTTTTTTCTTGTGGGTCATTTTTTCAAAGGCGCACTAATGAGAAATACAATTTGCCTTTAATCAAGCTAGAACTTGAAAAAGGGGGAAAAAACACCATAAAAGTTCCCCACATATGAATTCCTAGTGCTGAAGCCTTTTGAAAGCCCTTTAAAAAGCATAAAAACTAAAAGACAGACAAGAAACTAAAGAAAAACTCGAACTGGGCCATCACCTGTACTTTGATGTCCTGAATCCAACAAAACCTTCACATTTTACACTGAAATGATCCCTTCATCTCCCTCTTCTTTTGGCGCTTAAAATCAGGGGTTAAGACTTTAAAGCATATATATATTTGTTACTTTGGGTACATGATAGCTAGCAATATTATAATTTTGCTCCTTATGAATTATATAAGCTCCCCAAGGTCGTCTTATGTGTGGATCTCAGCTAGCTTTACATGAAACAAAAGTGAAAAAAGAGCAAGGGAATTATCCTAATTATATCCTGGGTGGGCCGATTAAACCACTCAATGAGTTTTTGTACAATTACTTGAACCAAACAACAGAAGGGAAGGGCGATATGACACCATTAGCCGTGGTGGGGGCAGAGCTAGCCTGTTGAGGTGTATTTTGGGAATGATGTGAAATCGTTTTTGTGCAAAGCATGGTGGGAAAGGAAGCAAGTAAACTATAAGGAGCACACATGGGGGGAAAACAATGATGTCTCACTAAAAAAATGTGGGGGCAAATACCCTAACAGCGTCAACAATATGCCGTACAGACCAAACAATTCTAATCAATGTTTCAATCGAGATGTGGCTACACACATGTATATCGTATAGGATTCTTCGTACAATTTAGGTGGCCGGCATGCGTTGTCTGAGGTTTCCCTAGTTGGCCGTTCCAGGGGATAAACCTCATCATGGAAATGATCTCATACCCCTCTAAAGACTTAACCCTAATTGCCCACTTGAGATTTCTTATCCTAATCCTTCACATAGAGATTAATTACTGATACAGATCTACGGATTTCAAAGCTATTGCTGAAGATGTATTTAGAAAAACAGTTGGATATTTTTAGTGAAATAAACAGGAAATGCATGCCAATCAAAGCTGGATTATGGGAGACACTGTGATCATTAAAAACCTTGGATGATATATAGGTGATGGATGGGAGTATGTTACTGGTCACGCTAGTGGCAGACAAGCATTCCAATGGATGAGCCAACGGTGTTTTGAAACGTGTTGCGAAACAGCGACAGTCATATGGTATGCCTATGCCAAGTACAACAAATGATTTAGTTCTTTTCATAGTCCAATTGGGAAGATAAAAGTTCATGTGTCGTACGTCGTGCTATGCTACTCCCTCACCAATCCCATATGACCTTTTTCTTTTAAAGAAAAAGAAAAGGCCCTACTTTAATCTTCTTTGGATTGGCCTACACCCCAGTGCACATATTCAATTGGAGAAGGAAAATGCTCAACCTGATTATTAGTTTTTTCTACGAATCCCGTCCAAAATGACACCGCATTTAACCCTAAAAATGGCAAAGAGGGGTATATGTATAGAGTAACATCAACGTCAAATTTTCACTACGTAATGTGATTTTATCACTTAATCCTCGTTCTGAGTATTGATCATCCTACTGGAGCTCAAATGCATAGGCTATATGTAGCCTATGAGTAAGAAGCCTTCCTTAACCAACTGCTGGCTAGCTTTTTTTGGTATAAGTTTTGGATGGATTCTTTAAGCTGCTTGATTTGAAACCTGTCCTATGCCTATGCTAAAATAAAACAAGTGAGGTTAGGATTCCAAAAGATAAAATGTACGTAGAAGATTTAGTACATCAGGCGAATAATCCCCAGAGTTTTCCCCTACAAGTAACTACGGCATTTCCTGTAAAAAAAATAGTGGTTTAGATGAAACAAGCTCTCTCTCTTTCTTTCTTTTTTAATTTACTAGAAAAAGGAGATCTAGAGGATGATTAATACCATGAAATATTTAGGTTTTTTTTCCTGAAGCATTGGTTGCTTAATTTGTCATAGCTGATGACACGTTGTATCTGGGTTATTTGAATCGGGGTTATCTAGAGGATGATTAATAGCATGAAATCAGTGGTGGGAGGGGGAAGATTCGTGCATCGCATAGGCCTAACCTATATATTCAGCGAGCTCTAGCGTATACAAACAACTTTAGCCAAGATTATGAAAGAAACCAACCTAACTAATACTTTGACAGCTATAAGAAACTTTTCATGTATATGAATCTGAAACCTAGGTGATAGCTCTTAGCAATCAGGACACTGCATGAAAATGTAGCATTTCTATTCACGGCTAGGCATAAAAGCTAATCTGAGCTATTTGGTTCATACAAAGGCGTATAACAGCTACCCCCCTCATCTCTTAGATGGGCTACATTTAACTTTCCCGAGCATTAATGAATTGAGTCTTCCATCAGGTTTGATTTGCATGCGGTTGCTAGGAGGTTATATCCACCATTAATTTTATATCCACCATTAATTTAACTCTCAGAAATCACAGATATACATAAATGTTTTCTGCACAGTTAATAAAGAGAAAAGGATTTATATAAGATGGGTGATGACGAAAATAAATTCCATATAGTGCTGCATGATTTATATGGGTTTTAGGGTCTGATCACTGATGTTGTGTTGGTTGAAATAATTATGCAGGCGCGTGAGGGAAATTTGGCAAATAATGGGAGGCAGGCAAGGCAAGAGGGACAATCTTAAAATATAATATAACATCTTTGCCCACGGTTGAGACAATGACCCTAAACCCCCCGTCTTTCTCGGGCTCTTTTCTTCAATGATTCACCATCACATGGATCCTCCTCTGGACAAAACTGTGCCTGACAAGCTGAGTCTTTCACAGGTTAACAGCATTTCTTTCCACCACTGTGTACACAAATAGTAATTACCCATGAAAAAAATTTGTACGGCGGCCAAAGCAATAGTTTTTGTTTTTAACTGACATGTAAGAAATTGTTACCATAGCATAGCACCAAAATTTTGCACAACAATCATAGACTTTCACTTTTCAGGTATAACCCACTACTCATCGACTCCACTCAACTGGCCAGTACCCTTGAAAAATGAATGAAGTAAAGGCGGAAAGATCAAGGCAGTGTGAGCTATAAATACAGGGCAGACAGATCTTATATAAATTATATAGCTCGATCTTTCTTCATTATAATGGCAGATAGCTCGATCCCAGCCAGGTCATCTTCACCAGATAAACCCTCTTCATCGTTGAAGTTATTTGGTTTTTCACTAACTGATCAGCCAGACGAAGTTTTAGAGAAAGCTGAAGGTTTTGGAGAAAGCAGGAAATTCGAGTGTCCATTTTGCCACCGAGCATTTGCCAACTCTCAAGCACTAGGGGGTCACCAAAATGCTCACAAGAGAGAGCGTCAGAAAGCTAGGCGTGCCCAGTTTCACAGCCAACAACGCCTCATAGCATCCGCACCTGTTTTAAGCTCCCACTCCTTAAGGCCCACGTTTCCCAGAGGCTTCACTGGCAACGCTGCTGCTAAAATTGTATCGCAACCATTTTATTGTCCATCACGCCCATTGTTGCTTCCCTCCACTCCTACTCAGTACCCTCCTCGAATTTACGTAGCACAGCCACTGCATTTTGCCACAGCAGCACCCGCATTAACTGATTTTTCTGATCAATTACCCGAGGCTGACATAGGCCTCGATCTTCATCTTAAACTTTCTCCTTCAGGTTGTTAGATCCTATAACCTATCTCTCTCTCTCTCTCTCTCTCTCTCTCTATATATATATATATATATATCTGGTTTTGTATTTTGCTCTCTTTGGTTAAATTTGTCTTGGAACGTGTTATATCTTTCATTGAAACATCTTCCAATGTATTTAAGAGTTTAATTTTCCGGGCAATTCTAGTCTTCAAGCTCTCTTATGCCGCAGATGATATGATGTAAAACAATTGAGGGTTATTAATTAAATGACAGAATTTTGTGTAGTTAGCAGAGATTAAGAATGTTAAGTGGGACAGCATGACAAAGGAGGCATCATTTCAGGATTGAAAATGAACTTGTGACTAAGATGTGAACTCGTGAGGAGTAGGATATATTTAGGATTCAAAATCAATTGTCTTACGCCATTGCATTGACTAGTTGAATTGTATATCTGTGTTCAACATGGGCACTCGATAGCTAGCGAAAATACCAGCTGAGAATTTAGAATAATAAATCCCGCAGAGTAACTTTTGCTGCATTCATTACAAATTCAACAGAAAATGGAACAAGATATTTCATTTAATGGTGTTCCCAAGCATGAAGTTAAGTTAGCCCTCTAGAGGATGAATGTTGATTTGCAATCATTATTTTCATCCCTGTATTTTCAAGAGAATAACTCCTAACTTCTGGTTCTACACTCACATTAAGCATACACTTTCTTCTTCCCTCTCAGAAGAAATGCAATTTAAGCCTAAGTAAATAGCAGTGAAAAAGTATTTAAGTTTTAATAAGTACAGATTTCCTATAAAAACATGATTGAGTAAGTTTGATTATTTTTTAGTGATAAGTTACACCAACATCACTAAATTATTAATAAATCTACACTTTTATCACTCTATTGTAAAAAATTACAAATTAATCATTAAATTATTTTCACTCTCAATATAATTTAATATTTTTTTAATAAAACAATTAAATAAAGGGCAACTATCAAAATAGTCACTTTTGTTTATCTCGGGTTACATTTTAATCATTTATGTTTAAAATGCTACTTTTTAGTCACTTACGGTATCGCGTTCTAACATTTTAGTCACTGAGCCGTTAACGGTGTAACGGTAAGCTGACGTGGCACATTAAATCATCATTTCAAACAAAAGTTTTAGGTTAATTTATACAATCGGTCCCCATATTTTTTCGTTTTGAGCAATTTAAATTTTTTTCTTTTTATGTTTTTTTAACTTTTTTTTCTTTATTTTCAATTCTCTTTTGCTTCTCCATCTGTTTTCCTCCTTTCTCCATTTCTTTTTTGATGTAGTTTTTTTTTAATGTTTTCCAATTGTTAAAACTAATCCCTATACTTTTATTTTTTTTGAACAATTTAATTTTTTCTAGTTTGGCAAGTTTGTAGACTAGTTTTAACAAATGGAAAACATAGAAAAGCTACATTAAAAGAAATGAAGAAATGAGAAGCAAAAGAGAATGGAAAATAAAATAAAAAAAGAAGAAAAGTTAAAATCACATAAAAGAAAAAGATTAAACTGCTCAAAACAAAAAAAAAATATGGGGATCGATTGTATAAATTAGTCTAAAATTTTTGTTTGAAATGCTGATTTAATGTTTCACGTCAACTTACCGTTATACAGTTAACGGTTCAGTGACTAAAATGTTACAACGCGATAACGTAAGTAACTAAAACATAACATTTCAAACATAAGTGACTAAAATGTAACCTATAGTAAACAAAAGTGACTATTTTAATAGTTTACCCTTAAATAAAATCAGCCACTGTGTTATCTTATATTCTAGTTCTCAACCAAATTAATATCGCTTAAGTAGCCAATTAATCAGCTAAAAAGAAGAAAATCAATCACTAAAAAAACTTCTTTTTCCATATTAATGGTTTGAACTCAACAAAATAAAACTTATATTGTTAGTAAAGTTTGTTTATTTCTTTTAAATATTATGATAATTTTTTGGTTTCTTTTATTTGGTTGAGAGAATATAGAATAACTTATAGTATCTTTTATTTCATTGTTTCAATTAAAAATTATTAAATTAAGTTGAGAGTGATCAAATTATAAACTTATTAATAGTTGAGTGATTAAATTGTAAATTTACCTATCCTCATATCTAATGTCCATTAGAAACTTAATGGGCTAGTGAGCAATTTGTAACTTTCGAAGTTAAGTGACCAAAATGTAAATTTACTAATAGTTTAGCGAATCTAGGTATAGTTTACATTTCTTTAAAAATGAAAAGAAGGTTAAAATATGCCATAAGTCCCTATTTTCTTCACAAATTTAGAATTTAGTCCCTTTACTTTTCAAATTTTAAAATTCAAGTCTAATTGCTAGTACTGTTAAAATTATTTTATTAAATTCAGGTTTATCACGACATCATTCTTTTAGTTATATGGCTATCAAGTTAGTTTTTTTAGATCACGCAAAAAAATTTAACAATATTAACAATTAGATTTGGATTTTGAAATTTGAAAGCTTAAAAGATCAAATTCTTAAAAATATAGAGATTAAGTTCTAAATTTATGGAATATTTAAAAAAAAGTTAAAATATCATTGGTTTTGCCTGGGTAGAAAAGATGTATTTTCTAAGATCATGGATTTGGCTAACGAGCACATTACAATTAAAACCCTTTTAAAAGATAAATTAAATTATTTATACATAACAAATCACACACGTAAATGATAAAGATTCTCTCCTCCCTCTCTCGAGTAGGACGTTTTCTTTTAGTAATTTTTATCTCAATCTCTTGCCTGTTTTCCTTGTGTCAAGTGAATGCTACCCTCTCCCTGCACCAGAGGCTCTCTCCTTAAAAAATGAAGAAAATTTGTTTAGTTATTTTATAATGGTTTAAGGGTTAAAAAAGATATCAAACAATTGGTTATTTATAAAAAAAAAAATTGTCGAGTTTTAGTGATAAAAAACAGTTAGTTGACCAATATAATTGTTAACTATATTGATATGGTTGATGAAAGCCACCGAAAATTACCACGTGATAGTATGTTGATGTGGCATATTAGCATTCGCAAAAAATAATTTTATTTTTTAAAAAAAAATTAAAATATGTTTGAACAACCATTTGTTCAGATTTATTTTGGATGGATACAAAATTAAAAAACTTCAAAAATTATAAAACTATTAATAATTATGAAAAATTTCTAATATATATTTTAAAAACACTAAAAATGATTCTGTTTAATACATGTCTTAGAATTTTGTTCTATTAATTAGTTTTGTGATTAAGTAAATTATTTGTTTCCGTTTAAAATTTTACTCTTCGCACTAACCTTACTATCCCTATACCTTCTAACCTTACTGCTTGTTTGTTTATTGCTCTTTGGTTAGTTCCAACACATCAACCAAGGCCCTTGGTTGGTGTTGACATTTCCTTTGCCAGGCTTATATACTAGTGGCCGTTAGCATCATTGGTGGGAAGGGTTGTATTAGCCTTATAGACTTATAGTTCAAAATTTTCTTTCTGCTATGGGGTTTGGGCGAAGCCAGAAAATTTCAAGGGGGCCGAAATAATAAAAAATAATAAATTTAAAAATAAAAATAAATTAAAGAAAAATAATTCAATAAATAAAAATAAACTAGAAAGAAATCTTAAAATTTATTTGAATTGCACTCTTTGATCTTGACCTCATTAAAATCATCAATTATTTCGTTTATATTAAATTCTTCTGCAATTTCTTTCTCAATGTACATAACCAAAGAACTTCTTAAAAAATTATCTTCCATCTTGCTACAAAGTCGAGTCTTCACAATCTTCATAGCAGAAAAGCACGTTCTGAGGATGCTATTGAAACTGGAAGAGTCAATATAAGACGAATCAATCTGTCAACGAGTGGTTACATAACTGACTTTCCACTTTCAACTAAGCTTCTGCAAAGTTCAGAAAGTGTTGATATTTTTCTCAAATTAGGATGCTTACATACATCAAGTTCATAATGCTTCAACTCATATGGGAGACGTTCTTTCTCTTGTTGAGAAAAATCTTCTGGATAGAACTTGTTTACAAGAATGCAAATTTAATCAATATAAAATAACTTGAAAAACTCCTTGGGATCTAAAGCTGTAGTGAGAGTGAGAAGCTCGACAACATTTTCGTTAAACCTGCTCTTCAATTCTTGCAATCCGAGTATCGATTGTAGCAAAAATATATCCACTCGATAATGATGCTCCACCGTAACATCTTCCTTCTTGTTGCGACTCGACCCACAATGTATTGAGCATTCATATCCGGAAAATCCAACTCCCAAGTTTCACAAAAGATATCACATTTTCAACAATTCATTCCATCCATCATCTCTCAACTTTTGAATTAAATCTTTCGTTGTCAAAACTAAACTCATGGCATTTAATATATCTTGAGAACGGCGTTGCAAAGCTTGACAAAGGTTATCAGTAATCCCTAAAACTTCCTTCATCATATGCAAAAAATAAAAATAAACTCAAAAGATCTCAGTCTATTATATGCGTTATGAGCATCTCCTCGCTGAAAATAGTTAGAAGCGGTATTTTTTAGATTTTCAAGAATTGTGCTAGTAGCATTGTACATCTTCAGTAAACAAGTAATTGAATTTAAATGGGAACTCCATCGAGTCTCACCAGGACGTTGTAAAATGCCAATCTGATTCATTCCTGTTCCAGTTGCTAACTCATTGATGGATACCAAACGAGATATTTCAGCTGCTTGGGCTTTTTGTAATTCATCGTGTCGTTTGGAAGAAGCAGAAGCAATATTAACAATACAAGACAAGTCTTTGAAGAATTGATGCACTTCAACCACTTCTCTAGCTGCTGCAACCAATGCTAACTGAAGACGATGAGCAAAACAGTGAACATAATAAACATATCAACAATCATTCAAAATCAAAGCTTGCAAGCCGTTAAATTCCCCACGCATATTGCTTGCTCCATCATAGCCTTGACCTCGGATATTTTGCATGTCAAAACTATGTTGCGAGAGAACATTAAAAATCACATTCTTCAAAGTCAATGATGCAGTATCTTTAACATGGACTATATCAAAAAATCGTTCTTTTACCTGTCCTTGTTTATCAACAAATCTCAAAATAATTGCCATTTGCTCTTTTTTTAACTCTTCTCTCGCTTCATCCACAATAATCTTGAACTTTCATCACCAATTTCTTCACGAATTACATTACGAATGTAAGCACTAAATTTTGTCCGGATTAATTATGGGTTTATTTAAAAAATTAAAAAATTTAAAAAATTAAAAAAATTACATTTTAACCCTAAACTTTCTTGAAATTACATTTTGGCCCCAAAACTTTTCAAAATTACATTTTACCCTTATCTTTCTTAAAATTACACTTTGGCCCCAACAATTTTCTTTGTGTTTGCAATCCGGTCCTTCATCGGAAAATCTTCAAAATCCCATGATTTACAGACCCACCTCTCGATTTTTCTACCACCACCCTAAGGATGGCCTCCCATACCCCTAGCCACCTGCTACCTGCACAAAAACGCTATAAAAGGGATTTTTCCCAAAATCGAACCCTACGTTCAAAAAAAACCACTAAAAAGAAAGAAAAGAAGAGAAAAGGAGAAAAGAAGAAGAAGAAGAAGAAGAAGAGGGAAAGAGAAGGCGCATCACCGGAGGAGACGGAGGAGTGGACGGCGGCGCTAGGTGGAGGAGAAGAAGAAGAAGAAGAAGAAGAAGAAGAAGAAGAAGAAGAAAAGAAAAGAAAGAAAAAAAAGGAAAAAGAAAGAAAGAAAGAAAGAAAAAATAAAAAAAAATTTTTTTTTCACAATGGTCGGACCGACCCTACCCACGACCCGTGACCCGACCACGACCGCTGCAGCCCGACCCACGTTTAGCAGTGCCTACCAAAGCAGCCCATCAAAATTCAAAAAAAAAAAAAAAAAAAAAAGCAAAAAGAAGCCCCAAACAAAAAAAGGCCCAATTTCTCAAGCCCAAAAGAAAAAAAAAAAAAGAAGGAGCAGCCCAAGCCAAAGAAAAAAAAAGAAAGAAAAAAAGAAGAAAAAAAAGAAAAGGAAAAGGAGAAAAAAAAAAAAAACGCCGCAAATCATTCGATCAAGCTCGTATTTTTGATTTTCGGTAATTTCCTTTTTACTCACTTTTAATTTAATTTGTATATTTTTTATTACATCTCGTTTTAATATTATTGATATTTTTGGCATTTTTATTTGTATCTTTTTTTTTTACTTTTATTTTTGATAATATTTAATAAATAAGGCAACGAATCGGTTTAACACTTGTCGTTGATTTCATCGCTATGTTGGGTGAATATCATCGGTTCGTGTTAAATACGATCACGCCTTTTAAAAAATAAAAAATAAAAAATAAAATAAAATTTCGAGTTTCAAAACTTTTTGTGTTTTTAGAAAATTGTCGATTTTTCAAAATTTTCGTGTTTAAAAAAAAATTTTCGTGTTTTCAAAATTCTCGGTTTTCAAAATTTCGAGTGTAAAAAATTTTGTACTTTCAAAAAAAAATCAGATTTTCAAAATTTTCGTGCTTTCAAAATTTCCGTGTTTTTTAAAAAATTCGTGTTTTCAAAATTTCATGTTTTCAAAAGAATTTCGTGTTTCAAAAAAATTCTCGTGTTTTCAAAGTTCTCGGTTTTCAAAATTTCATGTTTTTAAAAAGAAAAATTTCTTGTGTTTTAAAATTTCCGTGTTTTCAAAAATTTCGTGTTTTAAAAAAAATTCTCGTGTTTTCAAAGTTTTCGTATTTTAAAAACAATTCATGTTTTTAAAATAAAAAATTTCTTGTGTTTTAAATTTTCCGTGTTTTCAAAAATTTAGTATTTTCAAAAAATTTCGTGTTTTAAAAAATTCTCGTGTTTTCAAAGTTTTCAGATTTCCAAAATTTCGTGTTTTCAAAATTTTGGTTTTTTAAAAAATTTCGTGTTTTCAAAAATCCTCGGTTTTAAAAAAATTTTCTCGAGTCTTAAAATTCTCTTTTTTAAAAAAATTTCGTGTCTCAATCGGATCACGATTAAATATTAAATTAAACTTGTATTTTGAAAATTAAGACAACACGCGTTTAACGAGATACCAATTTTGGGCGTCGCGAGGTGCTAATACCTTCCTCGCGTGAACCGACTCCGAACCCTATTTTTCTCTCGAATTTTGTCGCAGACTTAAACCCCGCCTTTTTAAGAAAATTCAAAAATGATTTTTCTTTAAAAGAGGATTTATTAGGTGTCCGATCACACCTAGAAAAAAAGATCGGTGGCGACTCCTTTTTTTAATAAAATCGAAACTCTGTTTTCAAATGTTCAATAATTTTCTCAATTAGCGCCCAAGCAAATTTTAGGTCGCTACAGCTGGCGACTCCACTGGGGACCTTTTTTTTGAGAGTCGAGTCTCGAATTAAATGCGTGTTGTCAAAATTTTCAGAATTCCTTGTTCAAATTAATATCAAGTCGTGATCCATAAATTTTGTTTTTTGAAAAGTCATGCATTTGCATCATGTTGTAAATATTATTCTAACTTATTTTATCTTTTGATTTTTCAAATTCTAAGTTTTTACAGTTTTAGTTTTTAGTTTTAAAATAAAAGCGAAAAGGTTTGTGAGTTTCTCCCACACACCGTGCACTTGCATTTTGCATAACATGAGCTCTCTACCCGGCTCCGTCCGCTTAAGTGGAAGTAAACGCTATGCCTTCGTGAGTTAACTCGTCCCTCCATGAGCTAGTGAATACTTCCGGTTACATATGACTTATGCTTTAGTGAGTTAACTTGTCCCTCCGCATAGGCATAAGTAAATGTAATCCTCGAATTGAGCTCATGAGCCTATGATGGGCGATAACCGAGGCTCAGATTAGCCTTAGTAGGCGACAGACGGACAATTCGAGTACCTTTTAGAACCAAACCGCATATAGTGAACCATATGAGCCACCCGATTAGAGCCATGCCGAACCTCCGTCTGTTAATAGTTACCAAAATAAGTACATGGGAGAAACGCTTACCTTTTATTTCTTTTACATTTACACTTTTTATGCAAGCAAATCGGGTCCGTTTAATAATTTAGAGAGGGTAGATTATCTGATGAGCATGTGGGGTAAGTTTATTTTGTAAATAAGATGGGGTAAAAAAAAAGTAAAAAAAAAGTAGGTTAGTTTCACCAAAATGCAAAATTAAATATCGTAATTTGTTAGATTTTCTATAGTTTTTCTCCGTTTATATTTGTTGTAATTACTAACCAATGTTATTTGTCTTCATTTTTATTTTTCATCATGCATCATAGGCATCTTGTTAGGAAGGTGTTGATTAGAGATTGGTTGCCAAAAACGGGTTTCTGATGGATGAGTCAATTACACAAGTAACCGAGAAAAACGCCGTGGTTCGAGACTGGTCTTTGAAAACCCAGAAAGCAAAAGGAGACAGTTTAAAGGAAGGATGTATTTCTAACCTTCCCGAGCATGTGACCATGAATGTTCGTCGGAATAACCTCAAGATTTGACTAGGATCCGGAAGCAGTGGGACTCGGACACTAAGGGCATCTTCAATCGAGAAGTGCAGGATATAGCTCACTTAATCGCCGTCAACATAGACGAACAGTTGATCCAAGCCATGGTTCAATTCAGGACCCAACTTATCAATGTTTTACTTTCAACCAGAAGATATGACTCAACCATAGAAGAGTATGCCGCCTTGCTTGCGTTAACAATGCACAATTCAAGAAGATATATGTGAAAGAGCCCAAACCAATGACCTTCAAGAAAAAGCTAATGAAGTTGACAGAATGGTGATACATGGGCTGAAAAATGATAAAGAAAAGAACGAAATCGGTTGTATTCCATGGTTTTCTCTGCGAGACTTAGTTCAAAACCATCCGGATATTGTGAAGAGAGTGGATCTGTTGCTTTAGCCATTTACTGGATTAATTGTCTTCCCAAAAGTTCTTGGGCATATAGAAGTTGCGGTAGTGGATTTCTTTGAAAAGTTGAGGCAAGGAATCAACCCCATCCCAACTATCTTAGCTGAGACTTTTAGATCTCTAAATTGTTGTAGGAGAAAGGGGGAAGGACGTTTTATCGGATGTGCACACTACTCAATGTTTGGATTCTCGAGCCACTTCGGAAAGTGGGCGCACACCTTTCCACATGTTTTCAAAACATTCGCTCCGTTGGAAGCTTACCTTGAGAAAGATTGGTCAAGGATGTCACTTTGAAAGACTGGGTTTCAGCTTTTTCGAACCTCCGCTACCAAGATATAACTTGAGAGCACCATGGATCCGTCCTTGATTCGCTATACAAATGCGGAAGCCAAGATTGGGTACCTTTACTCGGGTTATGGGGAGGAGTTGGATATGCACCGTTAATGGTTCAAAGGCGCTTTGCTTCACGACAGTTCATACCAACTACTGGGAGGATTAGCATATCGAGTTTGCTTTTACAGTGAAGGTTACATGAAAAGAGTCCGAGATACTGCAAAGTCTTGGAAGGAAATCTACCTAATGGAGTTAGCTCTGTATGCTGATACTATCACTCAAGATTATAAAATATGGAGACAAAGACAAGTGAATAGTCAACAAACCTCACCAACGGATTATACCTTCCAGAATCCTTTCTCAGAAGAAATGCCATCCGAATCGGAAATAGCAAGACATGAATTTGAACGTGAAAAGGCCATCACATTACGGTATATTAGTTCTCTTCAAGAGGAAAATTACCAATGAAGATAGATGTTCAAATTGAAAAATCCAGAAGCGAAAGTCCGAAAGAAGTGAGATCATGAGAAATGACTTAAAGGATCTTCATCCGGAAAATAAGAAATTGAGAGGTACCATAAAGAATAGCGGGCTAGGCAAATCATCGACGGAATGGAAGGAAGAATTAAGCAACATCAAAGGTGGGATGGAATTACGGAGGGAAAGCGAAGAAGGAAGAGGAAAAAATGCTTCGTGCTATGATAGAGTTAAGGAAGAAGAATGTTGAATACAAAGCGCATCTGCGAATTAATGACTAGTCGGTCGAAAGTCAAGAGCTAAGAAGAAAAATACAAGATTTAGAAAATACACCGCAAGCTCATCAAGAACACTTAGATACTCTCCTAAAAGCCCTAGAAGAAAAGAATGGCCAAGATGATGAGAGATATTCGTGCCTCACGAAAGAACTCTCCAAGAAAAAGATATGTATCTTGGTGGTTTGATTAATGAAATTGCAAGGCGGTATGCAAATTGTGCAACTATCGATGAAGCGAGAAGATCTCGCTTACCAATTCCTCCGAGGCAAGGATCAAACATGTCGAAATTCCTAGAGCGAGTGAAAAAACAAGGCGATGTGGCTAGGAAATTTGTGTAACTATTAAATCGAGAGGCAGCAAAACTTTTTGTAATAGACTCTTTTGATTAATGAAATGCCTAAATATGGGGCTATCTTGAAATCAACACCAAATTTTTGCATATTTATTCATAATTAACATCCATTTGTCATTTATTCATTCATCCATTCATTACATATGCATATCACTCTAATCATTCAATTGAGGTTTGGCTCAGATAATCCACAGTTGCGACACTACTTAATCTGGAATCACGACATTCTTATAGGACACGTCTAAGAGCTAGAACTATGGATGCCGAACTCAACGAAAGAATTGAAAGGATGGAAAGGACCCAAAGAGAGTTGCAAGAAGCGGTTGGCTAAGTCACAACAGAAGCAAGAGATCGATGGTGAGATCTCGAGAGGAATCGCCGAGCAAAGGGATCAAATGGCCAAAATGATGGAGATGATGACAGCTTTGGTCAAAGGAAAAGGACCCATGCAGAGCCCTGACATCACAGAGCCCCAGTCAAGAGTTAATCAGGATCCGCTCTATCCTCCAGGATTCACTCCACCTCACACCCATGCAATGCAAAGAGGATATCCTCAAAGGGAACCTGCAAGCCTAGAGCAACGACCTGCACCACCTGCTCATCTAGGGCAAGGTACATTCGTATCGAACCCTGGAGCCAATCCTGTCGACCCGATCGTTCCAGATTTAGATGATCCGGTAGAAATAGCCAGGTTGAAAATGGATGATCATGATGTTCAGGATAAGTATAGGAGTCTGGAAGAAAGGCTTAAGGCGATACAAGGTACTGAAGCCTTCTCTGCACTGAGTGCTAAAGAGCTCAGTTTGGTGCCCGATCTAGTTCTGCCTCCGAAATTTAAAGTACCAGATTTTGAAAAATATGATGGAACGAGATGTCCAAAGGCGCATCTTATCATGTTTTGTCGAAAGATGACTGGTTACGTAAATGAGGATAAATTACTAATATCTTGTTTTCAAGACGACTTGATCGGATCGGCCTTCGATGGTATAATCAACTCAAGAGAAAAAGATCCGATCATGGAAAGACTTAGCATCGAGATTTTGTGAACAATACAAGCATGTATCGACATGGTGCCCGATCGATTAACTCTACAGATGATGGAAAAAAAGCCGACAGAGACTTTTAGACAATACGCTCAAAGGTGGAGGGATATCTCGGCCCAAGTAGAACCCCCATTAACAAAAACAGAGATAACAGTCCTCTTTATCAACACTTTGAAAGCGCCGTTTTACGACAAATTGGTAGGAAGCGCCACGAAGGATTTTACAGATATTGTAATATCCGGGGAACTTATAAAAAATGCTATCAAGAGTGGAAGGATGGAAGGCTCCGAGGGTTCGAAAAGGGCAGTACCCATAAAGAAAAAAGAGGCAGAAGCCCATATGGTGGGAACTGAGAGACACTACACTTCTAACCCATACCCGACCCAATTAAGACCCCGATATTGCCCACCTCCAAACTCCTATTTTCCTCTCCAAAGCCCTTACTATCAAGCACCTCTTCCTTACCCCGTCTATGCCACAAATAACCAAAGACCATTCACCATGTTCCCACCAAATACCATGCTTGCTCAAAGCCAACCCAAAAATGAACAAAAATCGACAAGACCCAATCCTGAAAAACCTCAATTCACCCCTATTCCCGTATCATACGGAGAGCTATGCCCGAAGTTATTGGAAAAACAATTAATATCCCCACATTATATGGCACCCTTGAAGCCTCCATACCCAAAATGGTACGATCCTAATGCTAGTTGCATGTACCATGCTAGAAACCAGGGGCATTCTATAGAAAATTGTCTAGCCTTTAAAAGAAGGGTTCAAGGTCTTATTGATGTAGGGATTTTACGATTTGATGGCACTAGTAATGTGGCTGAAAATCCGCTCCCTAACCATACTTGAAGGAATGTGAGCGCGGTGACAAAAGAAGACATGCGACAAGCTAAAAGTTATGTTTCAAATAAAGACACCTCTGCGAAAGGTTTGGGAGGTAATGGTTAAAAAGGGCCGTTTTGTTATCCCAACAAAATTTTCAAAGAAAGAAATACAAAGAGTCAATATTTTTGTGATTTTCACGGTATGGAAGGGCATGACATCCAGTCTTGTGAGGGATTCAGAAAATTACTTCAGGACATGATAGATAACAATGAGGTCAAGATCTTTGATAAGATGGATGAGGCCGAGGAAAGGGAAATATGCGCCTCTGATAATCAACCATCAACTATCCTTTATAGTGCTGATCAGCCTCTAGTGATTTATTACGAGGCCAAGAAGAAGGAAGTCAAACCAAATGTGGTGATTGAAGTGCCATCTCCTTTCCCTTACAAGGACAATAAGGCAGTACCATGGAAATATGACGTTAATATTGTCATACCCAAAGGTGAAAAGTCAAAGGCTGTGATTGGAGATATTAGCAGAGTGGGACACTTCACCAAAGAATGGAGGTGTTATTCTCCGAAATAGGTGAACCAAAGAAGAAAGTCGTTGACTTGAATCGAAAGGAAAGGCACCAATGCATGATCTGAGGTTGATGTTGAAATACGATCTGGGCAAGAGATTAAAAGACACATGAATGAGGATGAAGCACATGAATTCTTGAAGTTCATCAAACACAATGAATATAATGTCGTGGAGCGCTTGAACAAGCAACCCTAAGCAAGAATTTCGGTGTTATCTCTCTCGTTGAACTCGTAACCACATCGAAATGCTTTGCTGAAAGTGTTGAATCAAGCATATGTAGCGAGCAACGTATCTATTGAAAAGCTTGATAGGTGGGTGAACAACTTAAATGCGGATAATTTCATCTCTTTTAGTGATGACGAAATACCACCAAACGGTAGGGCTCCATAAAAGCATTGCACATTACAACCAGCCAGCAAGGGTTATATAATACCGAATGTGCTTATTGACAACGAATTCAGACTCAATGTCATGCCTTTGGCCACGCTTTCTAGGTCGCCAATTGATATGTCTTATCTTAGGCCTTGTCACTCTACAATAAGGGCATTTGATGGGACACGACGAGAGGTCATGGGAAGATCGAGATTCCTCTAGAAGTGGGCCCATGTACATATGATATCGAGTTCCAGGTCATGGACATCACGCCTTCATATAATTGCCTTTTAGGAGGCCTTGGATCCATTCTCTTGGCGGTTCCTTCATCTCTCCATCAAAAAGTAAAGTTTATCCTGGATAGCCGCTTGATCACGATCGCTGGTGAAGAAGACATTGTTGCATCTATCTCTACTGACGCACCCTACATTGAAGTAAACAAAGATGCAGTAGAATGTTCCTTCCGTTCCTTTGAATTTATCAATGCTACATTTGTTTCTGAAGGAAATAAGATTCCCACGCCCAAACTGTCAAAGAATACCAAAATGGGAATTAAACTGACTGTGGGAAGGGAGCTCGGCGAAGAAAGGTTTGGGAAAATATCGCAAGGGATAGTTAGAGCACTAAAGCCAAGACCCACAAGGCTCGATCGGTTTAGGGTTCAAGCCAGATGTACGACAAAGAAGAAAACAGTTGCAGAAAGATCAAGAAAGGAGGATTGCAAGAGCCTCAGGCCAAGATTTGAGATGGGAGCCCATAGCGTATCCTCCTTTGTCAAAAACATTTACATCTGCAGGAATGATGTACCCAGGGCGAGATAATTCACGAAGCACGCTGTTATTAATTGAAAGGGTCTTCAGAACGTCAGTATAAATGTTATTGACAAAGGAGATGATGCAATTGAAGATGTTTCAATGATACGCCCTTGTCCTCCTAGATTCATTTTGAACAATTGGACTGCTGTGGATCTTCTTGTAATTTCTAAGTCCTCTCCAGAGTAATGCTCAATGTTAACTCTCCTTTTTTGTGTGCCCCTAAGTAATAGTGGGATTCTTTTGTAAGAGCTTATGTTTGCTCTTTATTATTTAAATGAACATTAATGGAGGTGCATTTTGTCATAATCGTTTCATTCTCATTAACTTCATAATTATTCTCCTTCTCACAGCCTATCTTTACATATATCTCATATCATGCCATAACATATACTTGTTGGTTCCAATCCTTTGATACTCCTCTATAGTTTTCTTTTCCATTCACCTTTCAGGTGCTTAGATACCAACGACATGAACAATCCCGTTACAAGTCCTGAAATCGATTTCGAGAAAGCCATTTGTTTAGGAGAATTCGAAGCTGAGGAAAATGCTGAAGATTATGTCTCGTCTCCTGACTTACAAAGAATGATAGAACGAGAAGATAAACAGATCCTACCCCATCAAGAATCTGTTGAGACAGTGAACTTGGGAAATGAAGAAAATAAGCAAGAAGTGAAGATTGGGACCTCCATTTCGATAACACCAAACATGATTTGATCGCCTTGCTTTGTGAGTATAAAGATGTATTTGCATGGTCGTATCAAGACATGCCAGGGTTGAACGAGGATGTAGTGGTCCATAGACTCCCATTGAAACCAGAATGCAAACCTATTCAATGTAAGTTAGACGAATGAAACACGAAATCTTTGTTAAAGATAAAAGAAGAAGTCAAGAAACAATTTGATGTCGGCTTTTACAAGTCTCCAAATACCGTAATGGGTAGCTAACATAGTCCCAAAGATCAAAAAAGACGGTAAGGTACGAATGTGTGGATTATCGTGATCCGAATCGAGCAAGTCCTAAAGATAATTTTCCCTTGCCACACATCGATACGTTGGTGGATAACACAACAAAACATTCATTGTTTTCTTTCATGGATGGATTTTCGGGTTATAATCAGATAAAGATGGCTCCCGAGGATATGGAGAAAACTACCTTCGTAACAATGTGGGGAACATTTTGCTACAAAGTGATGCCGTTCAGATTAAAGAATGCTGGGGCAACATATCAGAGGGCAATGGTGATGCTATTCCATGACATGATGCACAAAAAGATAGAAGTGTATGTTGATGATATGATTGCAAAATTTCGGGGGGAAAGAGAGCATATTAGGAATCTCAAGAAATTGTTCGAAAGACTAAGAAAGTTTCAGCTGAAGCTTAATCCAGCCAAGTGTACTTTCGGAGCTACCTCAGGAAAATTACTCGGCTTCATTGTTAGTGAAAGAGGTATTGAGGTTGATCCAGATAAGATAAAAGCCATACAAGAATTACCACCTCGCGTACACAAAAAAGAAGTCGAGGATTTTAGGGAGGTTAAACTACATCGCTCGATTCATTGCTCAACTTACCAACCAGTGTGACCCAATTTTTCGACTCCTTCAAAGCATAATCCGGAAAGTGGAACGATGAATGCCAAGTGGCTTTTGACAAGATAAAATAGTATTTGTCTAACCTCCAAAGCTAGTACCGCCAACTCCCTAAGACAATTAATATTGTATCTAATCGTGTTCAAAAATTCAATGGGTTGCGTCTTTGGGGCAACATGATGAGTCGGGGAAAGAGAAAGGCGATTTACTATCTCGAAGAAGAAGTTCACAGAGTATGAAGCAAAGTACCCGCCTATTGAAAAATTACATTGTGCTTTAGTCCAGGCGATTCAAGGCTCGGACAATATATGTTGTATCATACGACGTGGTTAATTTCAAAGCTGGACCCAATAAAATACATGATGGAATCACCTGCACTTTCAAGAAGAATGGCACGATGGAAGATCCTACTCTCAGAGTACGACATTGTATATGTGAGTCAAAAGTCGATAAAGGGGAGCGCAATAGCTGACTTCTTAGCAACTCGAGCCACGGAGGAATATGAGCCTTTGAGATTTGATTTCCCAGACGAGAATTTGATATGCATTGTAGAAAAGGAGTGTGAGTCGTCAAAAGAGAAATCATGGAAGATGAGCTTTGATGGTGCATCGAATGCATTGGGGCATGGGATTGGAGCAGTCTTAGTGTCACCAGAAGGGAACCATTATCCACTCACTGCCAAATTAAATTTCTTCTGTACCAATAATGTAGCAGAATATGAGGCTTGCATTATGGGCCTTCGTGCAGCTATTGAACGAAACATCAAAATCTTAGAAGTATATGGGGACTCAGCGTTGGTGATTTACCAGATCCGCGGAGATTGGGAAGTGAGAGATTCGAAATTGATCAAATATCGCGATCTCGTAGCGAAGCTGGTTAAAGAATTCAAAGAAGTGACTTTTAACTACTTCCCACGAGAAGAAAACCAATTGGCTGATGCTTTGGCCACCCTGGCTTCAATGTTCAAAGCAAACAGAGAAACGGAAATAATGCCTCTCCAAATGAGCATATATGAGGTCCCTGCACATTGTTTTAGCATTGAAAAAGAGACAGATGGGCGGCCGTGGTTCCATGATATCTTAGAATATGTCAAGAATCAAAGGTATCCAGAGCAAGCAAATGAGAACGACAAAAGAACAATCAGAAGAATGGCGGTGGGATTTGTCCTTGATGGGGATATCCTATACAAAAGAGGAAAAGATCAAGTGCTCCTAAGATGCGTGGATTCTGTTGAAGCCAGAAAAATACTTGAAGATGTCCATGAAGGAATTTGTGGGACGCATGCCAATGGTTTCACTATGGCCAGGCAGATTATGAGACTCGGTTATTACTGGTTGACGATGGAAAGCGATCGCATTGGTTACGCATGAAGGTGCCACAAATGTCAAATTCTGGCGATAAAATCCATGCGACCCTTCTTCGCCTTCATGTTATGACTTCTCCGTGGCCATTTTCTATGTGGGGCATGGATGTTATAGGACCAATTTTCCCAAAAGCTTCGAATGGACACCAATTCATTTTTGTGGTTATAGATTACTTCACAAAATGGGTAGAAGCCGCTTCGTTCGCTAGTGTGACAAAGACTGCAGTTTGCAGGTTCTTAAAAAAAGAAATCATATGTCGATACGGTTTGCACGAGAGAATAATTTCAGATAACGCTTTAAATCGAACAACAAGATGATGAAAGAAGTGTGCGCGATTTCAAATAAAGCATCATAATTCCTCACCCTATCGCCCAAAGATGAACGGAGCGATGAGAAGCGGCTAACAAAAACATTAAGAGGATTATTGGGAAAATGATCGAGACATATAAAGATTGGCACGAAGCTACCATTCGCTTTGTATGCATATCGCACATCTGCGCGGACATCTACGGAGCAACTCCTTTCTCCCCGTCTATGGAATGGAAGTCGTCTTGCCCATTGAAGTTGAGATCCCGCCTCTACGAGTCTTAATGGAGTCGAAACTAGAAGAATCGAAATGGGTTCAAGCTCGATATGACCAGCTAAATCTTATCGAAGAAAAACGCTGAAGGCAATCTGTCATGGACGAGATGTACCGAAGAGAATGATCACGGCTCATGATAAGAAGGTGCGCCAAGAGAATTCATGCGGGGAACTCAGACCGAGAAAGATTCTCCCAATACAAAAAGACTTTCGAGGAAAATGGGCACCAAATTGGGAAGGGCCAGACGTCGTAAAAAGGCTTTCTCTGGCGGAGCTTTGATTCTCACCGAGATGGATGGGAAGGAGTTACCTAATCCGGTGAACTCGGATGCCGTGAAAAGTACTATGCCTAAAAAAAAGGAGAAAAAGATCAAGATGAAAACCCAAAAGGCGTCTTGATAATAATAAAAAAGATAAAAAAAGAAAAGATCAAGATGAAAACCCGAAGAGGCGTCTTGATAAAAAAATCAAGATGAAAACTCGAAAGGCGTCTTGATAAACAAAAATGATTAGGATGAAAACACGAAAGGCGTCCTAATGAAGGAGGTTCAGACAAAAGGAGCAAGATGATTTGAACGGGAGTCATGTGGCGAGATTACAATATTTGAAGTAGTCCGGAAGCTCGAAATCTTCTACACAAGAAGCCGTGCTCAAGAGATCCAGGATGATGAAGAAATGTAGAAAGTTCATGCGTTGAATATCTAGAGCATTTGTGACAATTGAATCGCTTTCCTTTCTTTATAATGTTTTATTTATTGAGCTTTTCCTTGTCAATTTTCTTTGCTTATTGCTTTTGGAATAAATATGAATGTGAGGTATTTCTTTCGTACCTATTTTCCTATTTTCATGCATCTCATGTGTGGTTCGTCTAAATGATAAATAGTGAAAGAACATACTCTAAACAAAAGGAATGTTGAGTATTACCTGGATGAGAATTTGGTAAGTGCAAGAGCCTCAAAGCAAGGACAAAAGTTCAACAAGGGGCAAAAGGGTGATACACGAGAAACGCAGATTACTCGAGGATGGGTACAAAACCTGAAAGGGAAATCAAGAATCGAAACAATGAATGCGGTCATCATGAGAGTCGAATTAAAAAGAAATATACTGCAAACAAGCCCAAGGCGTATGGCATAATCATGTAGGCATAAAAGCATTTAAGACCAAACATGTGCATATCATGATAACATCATGCATGACATATACAGGTATTCCAATAAAGCAAAAGGTTTTGATGATAACTGTACCGAACCAAGGACAAGGAAGACATTCGAGTTCCACCAGATGATATGTTTTGAAATTTTGATACTTTTTAAAATTATTTCAATTTCTATTTTTCAAAATCAACTCATATTGCGAGAGGTGAGTTGAGCCTCGGGTCACACGCCGAGGTATTTTTCAATTTTCGTTTTTCAAACAAAAATCAACTCATATTGCGAGAGGTGAGTTGAGCCTCGGGTCACACGCCGAGGTATTTTTCAATTTCTGTTTTTCAAAATCAACTCATATTGCGAGAGGTGAGTTAAGCCTCAGGTCACACGCTGAGGTGTTTTTCAATTTCTATTTTTCAAAAAAATCAACTCATATTACGAGAGGTGAGTTGAGCCTCAGGTCACACGCTGAGGTATTTTCAATTTCTGTTTTTCAAAAATCAACTCATAATGCGAGAGGTGGGTTGAGCCTCGGGTCACACGCCGAGGTATTTTTCAATTTTCGTTTTTCAAAAAAATCAACTCATATTGCGAGAGGTGAGTTGAGCCTCAGGTCACACGCTGAGGTATTTTCAATTTCTGTTTTTCAAAAAATCAACTCATATTGCGAGAGGTGAGTTGAGCCTCAGGTCACACGCTGAGGTATTTTCAATTTCTGTTTTTCAAAAATCAACTCATAATGGGAGAGGTGGGTTGAGCCTCGGGTCACACGCCGAGGTATTTTTCAATTTTCGTTTTTCAAAAAAATCAACTCATATTGCGAGAGGTGAGTTGAGCCTCAGGTCACACGCTGAGGTATTTTCAATTTCTGTTTTTCAAAGATCAACTCATATCCGAAAAGTGAGTTGAGCTTCGTGTCACATGTCGAGCTATTTTCGATTTCTATTTTTCAATAAAGAATAAATATTGGACATCGAACAAAATTTAGCGCTTTTAAGTCTTTGCTCTATCCCTGTTTCACAAATGATGAGCAAAGAGGGCAAATTGTAAGCACTAAATTTTGTCCGGATTAATTATGGGTTTATTTAAAAAATTTAAAAAAAATTTAAAAAAATTAAAAAATTACATTTTAACCCCTAAACTTTCTTGAAATTACATTTTGGCCCTAAAACTTTTCAAAATTACATTTTACCCTTATCTTTCTTATAATTACACTTATTTAACAATTTTGTTTGCATTTGCAATCTGGTCCTTCCGTCGAAAATCTTCAAAAATCCCATGGATTTCAAGACCCACCCCCGATTTTTCCTACCACCACCCTAAGGGATGGCCTCCCATACCCTAGCCACCGCTACTGCACAAAAGCTATAAAAGGGATTTTTCCCAAAATCGAACCCCACGTTCAAAAAAACCACCAAAAAGAAAGAAAAAAGAAGAAAAAGGAGAAAAGAGAGAGAAGAAGAAGAAGAGAGGGAGAGAGAAGGCGATCACCGGAGGAGACGGAGGTGGACTGAATGACGCTAGGTGGAGGAGAAGAAGAAGAAGAAGAAGAAGAAGAAGAAAAAAAAGAAAAAAAAAAAAAAAAAAAAAAAAAAGAAAGAAAGAAAGAAAGAAAAAAATAAAAAAAATTTTTTTTTACAGTCGGGTCGGACCGACCCTACCCACGACCCGTGACCCGACCATGACCCGCTCCAGCCCGACCCACGTTTAGCGAGCCTACCAGTGCAGGCCCATCAAAATTCAAAAAAAAAAAAAAAAGCAAAAAAAAAAGCCCCAAACAAAAAAGGCCCAATTTCTCAAGCCCAAAAGAAAAAAAAAGAAGAAGAAGCAGCCCAAGCCAAAGAAAAAAAAAGAAAAGAAAGAAAGAAAAAAAAAGAAGAAAAAAGAAAAGGAGAAAAACCGAAAACGCAGCGTAAATCATTCGATCAAGCTCGTATTTTGATTTTCGGTAATTTCCTTTTACTCACTTTTAATTTAATTTGTATATTTTTATTACATCTCGTTTTAATATTATTGATATTTTTAGCATTTTTATTTGTATCTTTTTTTACTTTTATTTTGATAATATTTAATAAATAAGGCAACGAATCGGTTTAACACTTGTCATTGATTTCATCGCTATGTTGGGTGAATATCATCGGTTCGTGTTAAATACGATCGCCTTTTAAAAATAAAAAAACAAAAAATAAAATAAAATTTTGAGTTTCAAAACTTTTTGTGTTTTAAGAAAATTGTCGATTTTCAAAATTTTCGTGTTTTAAAAAAAATTTCGTGTTTTCAAAAATTCTCGGTTTTCAAAAATTCTCGAGTGTAAAAAAAAATTTGTACTTTCAAAAAAATTCAGATTTTCAAAAATTTTCGTGCTTTCAAAATTTCCGTGTTTTTTAAAAAATTAGTGTTTTCAAAATTTCATGTTTTCAAAAGAATTTCGTGTTTCAAAAAAAATTCTCGTGTTTTCAAAGTTCTCGGTTTTCAAAATTTCATGTTTTTAAAAGAAAAAATTTCTTGTGTTTTAAAATTTCCATGTTTTTAACAATTTCGTGTTTTAAAAAATTCTCTTGTTTTCAAAGTTTTCAGATTTTAAAAAAATTCATGTTTTAAAATAAAAAAATTTCTTGTGTTTTAAATTTTTCGTGTTTTCAAAAATTTAGTATTTTCAAAAAATTTCGTGTTTCAAAAAATTCTCGTGTTTTCAAAGTTTTCAGATTTCCAAAATTTCGTGTTTTCAAAATTTTGGTTTTTAAAAAAATTCGTGTTTTCAAAAATCCTCGGGTTTTAAAAAAAATTTTCTCGAGTCTTAAAATTCTCTTTTTAAAAAAAAAAATTCGTGTCTCAATCGGATCACGATTAAATATTAAATTAAACTTGTATTTTTGAAAATTAAGACAACACGCGTTTAACGAGATACCAATTTTGGGCGTCGCGAGGTGCTAATACCTTCCTCGCAGAATCGACTCCGAACCCTATTTTTCTCTGGAATTTTGTCGCAGACTTAAACCCCGCCCTTTTTTAAGAAAATTCAAAAAATGATTTTTCTTTAAAAAGAGGATTTATTAGGTGTCCGATCACACCTAGAAAAAAAGATCGGTGGGGACTCCTTTTTTTAATAAAATCGAAACTCTGTTTTCAAATGTTCAATAATTTTCTCAATTAGCGCCCAAGCAAATTTTAGGTCGCTACAGCTGGCGACTCCACTGGGGAACTTTTTTTTGAGAGTCGAGTCTCGAATTAAATGCGTGTTGTCAAAATTTTCAGAATTCCTTGTTCAAATTAATATCAAGTCGTGATCCTTAAATTTTGTTTTTTGAAAAGTCATGCATTTGCATCATGTTGTAAATATTTTTCTAACTTATTTTATCTTTTGATTTTTCAGCTCTAAGTTTTTACAGTTTTAGTTTTTAGTTTTAAAATAAAAACGAAAAGGTTTGTGAGTTTCTCCCCACACACCGTGCACTTGCATTTTTGCATAACATGAGCTCTCTACCCGGGCTCCGTCCGCTTAAGTGGAAGTAAACGCTATGCCTTCGTGAGTTAACTCGTCCCTCATGCAAAGCTAGTGAATACTTAGGGTTACATATGACTTATGCTTTCGTGAGTTAACTTGTCCTCCGCATAGGCATAAGTAAATGTAATCCTCGAATTGAGCTCAGCGTCTATGATGGGCGATAACCGAGGCTCGTACTAGCCTTAGTAGCGACAGACGGACAATTCGAAATACCTTTTAGAACCAAAAACCGCATATAGTGAACCATATGAGCCACCCGATTAGAGCCATGCCGAACCTCCGTCAGTTAATAGTTACCAAAATAAGTACATGGGAGAAACGCTTCTTACCTTTTATTTCTTTTACATTTACACTTTTTATGCAAGCAAATCGGGTCCGTTTAATAATATCTGATGAGCATGTGGGGTAAGTTTATTTTGTAAATAAGATGGGGTAAAAAAAAAGTAAAAAAAAAGTAGGTTAGTTTCACCAAAATGCAAAATTAAATATCGTAATTTGTTAGATTTTCTATAGTTTTTCTCCGTTTATATTTGTTGTAATTACTAACCAATGTTATTTGTCTTCATTTTATTTTTCATCATGCATCATAGGCATCTTGTTAGGAAGGTGTTGATTAGAGATTGGTTGCCAAAAGCGGGTTTCGATGGATGAGTCAATTACACAAGTAACCGAGAAAACGCCAGTGGTTCGAGGCGGTCTTTGAAAACCCGTAAAGCAAAAGGAGACAGTTTAAAGGAAGGATGTATTTCTAACCTTCCCGAGCATGTGACCATGAATGTTCGCTTAATAACCTCGAAGATTTGACTAGGATCTGAAACAGTGGGACTCGGACACTAAGGGCATCTTCACCGAGAAGTACGGGATATAGCTCACTTAATCGCCACAACATAGACGAACAGTTGATCCAAGCCATGGTTCAATTCAGGACCCGACTTATCAATGTTTTACTTTCAACCAGGAAGATATGACTCACCATAGAAGAGTATGCCGCCTTGCTTCGTTAACAATGCACAATTCAAGAAGATATATGTGAAAGAGCCCAAACCAATGACCTTCAAGAAAAGCTAATAAAGTTGGCGAGAAATGGTGATACATGGGCTGAAAAATGATAAAGAAAAGAACGAAGTCGGTTGTATTCCATGGTTTTCTCTGCGAGACTTAGTTCAAAACCATCCAGATATTGTGAAGAGAGTGGATCTGCTTGCTTTAGCCATTTACGGATTAATTGTCTTCCCAAAAGTTCTTGGGCATATAGAAGTTGCGGTAGTGGATTTCTTTGAAAAGTTGAGGCAAGGAATCAACCCGTCCCAACTATCTTAATCGAGACTTTTAGATCTCTAAATTGTTGTAGGAGAAAGGGGAAGGACGTTTTATCGGATGTGCACTGACTACTCAATGTTTGGATTCGAGCCACTTCGGAAAGTGGGCGCACACCTTTCCACATGTTTTCAAAAACATTCGCTCGTTGGAAGCTTACCTTGAGAAAGATTGGCGAAGGATGTCACCAAACAAAGACTGGTTTCAGCTTTTCGAACCTCCGTGTCAAGATATAACTTGGAGAGCACCATGGATCCGTCCTTGATTCTGCTATACAAATGCGGAAGCCAAGATTGGGTACCTTTACTCGGGTTATAGGAGGAGTTGGATATGCACCGTTAATGGTTCAAAGGCGGTTTGCTTCACGACTTCATACCAACTACCGAGGATTAGCACGATCGAGTTTGCTTTTACAGTGAAGGTTACATGAAAAGAGTCCGAGATCTCGCAAAGTCTTGGAAGGAAATCTACCTAATGGAGTTAGCTCAGTATGCTTGATACTATCACTCAAGATTATAAAATATGGAGACAAAGACGAGTGAATAGTCAACAAACTTCACCAACGGATTATACCTTCCAGAATCCTTTCTCGGAAGAAATGCCATCCGAATCGGAAATAGCAAGACATGAATTTGAACGTGAAAAGGCCACCATTACGGGATATTAGTTCTCTTCAAGAGGAAAATTACCAATGAAGATAGATGTTCAAATTGAAAAATCCAGAAGCGAGAAAGTCCGAAAAGAAGTGAGATCATGAGAAATGACTTAAAGGATCTTCATCTGGAAAATAAGAAATTGAGAGGTACCATAAAGAATAGCGAAATGGGCAAATCATCGACGGAATGGAAGGAAGAATTAAGCAACATCAAAGGTGGGATGGAATTACGGAGAGGAAAGCGAAGAAGGAAGAGGAAAAAGTCTCGTGCTATGATAGAGTTAAGGAAGAAGAATGTTGAATCTGAAATCAGATCTGCGAATTAATGACTAGTCGGTCGAAGTCCAAGAGCTAAGAAGGAAAATACAAGATTTAGAAAATACATCGCAAGCTCATCAAGAACACTTAGATACTCTCCTAAAAGCCCTAGAAGAAAAGAATGGCCAACATGACAGATATTCGTGCCTCTGAAAGAACTCTCCAAGAAAAAGATATGTATCTTGGTGGTTTGATTAATGAAATTGCAAGGCGACTATGCAAATTGTGCAACTATCGGATGAAGCGAAGATCTCGATTACCAATTCCTCCGAGGCAAGGATCAAACATGTCGAAATTCCTAGGCGAGTGAAAAACAAGGCGATGTGGCTAGGAAATTTGTGTAACTATTAAATCGAGACAGCAAAACTTTTTGTAATAGACTCTTTTGATTAATGAAATGCCTAAATATGGGGCTATCTTGAAATCAACACCAAATTTTGCATATTTATTCATAATTAACATCCATTTGTCATTTATTCATTCATCCATTCATTACATATGCATATCACTCTAATCATTCATTGAGGTTTGAAATCAGATAATCCACAGCGACACTACGAATCTGGAATCACGACATTCTTATAGGACACGTCTAAGAGCTAGAACTATGGATCTTGAACTCAACGAAAGAATTGAAAGGATGGAAAGGACCCAAAGAGAGTTGCAAGAAGCGATTGGCTAAGTCACAACAGAAGCAAGAGATCGATGGTGAGATCTCGAGAGGAATCGCTCGAGCAAAGGGATCAAATGGCCAAAATGATGGAGATGATGACAGCTTTGGTCAAAGGAAAAGGACCCATGCAGAGCCCTGACATCACAGAGCCCTAGTCAAGAGTTAATCAGGATCCGCTCTATCCTCCAGGATTCACTCCACCTCACACCCATGCAATGCAAAGAGGATATCCTCAAAGGGAACCTGTAAGCCTAGAGCAACGACCTGCACCACCTGCTCATCTAGGGCAAGGTACATTCGTATCGAACCCTGGAGCCAATCCTGTCGACCCGATCGTTCCAGATTTAGATGATCCGGTAGAAATAGCCAGGTTGAAAATGGATGATCATGATGTTCAGGATAAGTATAGGAGTCTGGAAGAAAGGCTTAAGGCGATACAAGGTACTGAAGCCTTCTCTACACCGAAAAGCTAAAGAGCTCAGTTTGGTGCCCGATCTAGTTCTGCCTCCGAAATTTAAAGTACCAGATTTTGAAAAATATGATGGAACGAGATGTCCAAAGGCGCATCTTATCATGTTTTGTCGAAAGATGACTGGTTACGTAAATGAGGATAAATTACTAATACACTGTTTTCAAGACAGCTTGATCGGATCGGCCCTTCGATGGTATAATCAACTCAGTAGAGAAAAGATCCGATCATGGAAAGACTTAGCATCAGCATTTTGTGAACAATACAAGCATGTATCTGACATGGTGCCTGATCGATTAACTCTACAGATGATGGAAAAAAAGCCGACAGAGACTTTTAGACAATACGCTCAAAGGTGGAGGGATATCTCGGCCCAAGTAGAACCCCCATTAACAAAAACAGAGATAACAGTCCTCTTTATCAACACTTTGAAAGCACCGTTTTACGACAAATTGGTAGGAAGCGCCACGAAGGATTTCGCAGATATTGTAATATCCGGGGAACTTATAGAAAATGCTATCAAGAGTGGAAGGATGGAAGGCTCCGAGGGTTCGAAAAGGCGGACCATAAAGAAAAAAGAGGCAGAAGCCCATATGGTGGGAACTGAGAGACACTACACTTCTAACCCATACCTGACCCAATTAAGACCCCGATATTGCCCACCTCTAAACTCCTATTTTCCTCTCCAAAGCCCTTACTATCAAGCACATCTTCCTTACCCCGTCTATGCCACAAATAACCAAAGACCATTCACCATGTTCCCACCAAATACCATGCCTGCTCAAAGCCAACCCAAAAATGAACAAAAACCGACAAGAACCAATCCTGAAAAACCTCAATTCACCCCTATTCCCAGTATCATACGGAGAGTCATGCCAAGTTATTGGAAAAACAATTAATATCCCACATTATATGGCACCCTTGAAGCCTCCATACCCAAAATGGTACGATCCTAATGCTAGTTGCATGTACCATCTTTGAAAACCGGGGCATTCTATAGAAAATTGTCTAGCCTTTAAAAGAAGGATTCAAGGTCTTATTGATGCGAGGATTTTACGATTTGATGGCACTAGTAATGTGGTGAAAATCCGCTCCTAACCATCTTGAAGGGAATGTGAGCGCGGTGACAAAAGAAGACATGCGACAAGCTAAAAGTTATGTTTACGAAATAAAGACACCTCTGCGGAAGGTTTGGGAGGTAATCGTTAAAAAGGGCCGTTTTGTTATCCCAACAAAATTTTCAAAGAAAGAAACACAAAGAGTCAATGTTTTGTGATTTTCACGGTATGGAAGGGCATGACATCCGGTCTTGTGAGGATTCAAAAATTACTTGAGACATGATGGATAACAATGAGGTCAAGATCTTTGATAAGATGGATGAGGCCGAGGAAAGGAAATATCGCCTCGATAATCAACCATCAACTATCCCTTATAGTCTTGATCGACCTCTAGTGATTTATTACGAGGCCAAGAAGAAGAAGTCAAACCAAATGTGGTGATTGAAGTGCCATCTCCTTTCCCTTACAAGGACAATAAGGCGTTACCATGGAAATATGACGTTAATATTGTCGCATGCAAGGTGAAAAGTCAAAGGCGTGATTGGAGATATTAGCAGAGTGGGACACTTCACCCGCAATGGAGGTGTTATTCTCCGAAATAGGTGAACCAAAGAAGAAAGTCATTGACTTGAATCGAAAGGAAAGGCACCAATGCATGATCTTGAGGTTGATGTTGAAATACGATCGGCAAGAGATTAAAAGACACATGAATGAGGATGAAGCACATGAATTCTTGAAGTTCATCAAACACAGTGAATATAATGTCGTGGAGCGGTTGAACAAGCAACCGACAAGAATTTGGTGTTATCTCTCTTGTTGAACTCGAACTACATCGAAATGCTTTCTTTGAAAGTGTTGAATCAAGCGTATGTGGCGAGCAACGATCTCATTGAAAAGCTTGATAGGTGGGTGAACAACTTAAATGCGGATAATTTCATCTCTTTTAGTGATGACGAAATACCACCAAACGGTAGGGCTCCATAAAAGCATTGCACATTACAACCGGTTGCAAGGGTTATATAATCCGAATGTGCTTATTGACAACGGTTCCGCACTCAATGTCATGCCTTTGGCCACGTTTTCTAGGTCGCCAATTGATATGTCTTATCTTAGGCCTTGTCACTCTGATGAGGGCATTTGATGGGACACGACGAGAGGTCATGGGAAAGATCGAGATTCCTCTAGAAGTGGGCCCATGTACATATGATATCGAGTTCGTGTCATGGACATCACGCTTTATATAATTGCCTTTTAGGGAGGCCTTGGATCCATTCTGCTGGGCGGTTCATCTCTCCATCAAAAAGTAAAGTTTATCTGGATAGCCGCTGATCACGATCATTGGTGAAGAAGACATTGTTGCATCTATCTCTCTTGGACGCACCCTACATTGAAGTAAACAAAGATGCAGTAGAATGTTCCTTCCGTTCCTTTGAATTTATCAATGCTACATTTGTTTCTAAAGGAAATAAGATTCCCACGCCCAAACTGTCAAAGAATACCAAAATGGGAATTAAACTGACTGTGGAAATGGGAGCTCGAGCGAAGAAAGGTTTGGGAAAATATCAGCAAGGGATAGTTAGAGCACTAAAGCCAAGATTACCCATAAGGCTCGTCACGGTTTAGGGTTCAAGCCGATGTACGACAAAGAAGAAAACAGTTGCAGAAAGATCAAGAAAGGAGGATTGCAAGAGCCTCAGGCCAAGATTTGAGATGGGAGCCCATAGCGTATCCTCCTTTGTCAAAAACATTTACATCTGCAGGAATGATGTACCCAGGGCGAGATAATTCACGAAGCACGCTGTTATTAATTGAAAGGGGTCTTCAGAACGTCAGTATAAATGTTATTGACAAAGGAGATGATGCAATTGAAGATGTTTCAATGATACGCCCTTGTTCTCCTGGATTCATTTTGAACAATTGGACTGCTGTGGATCTTCTTGTAATTTCTAAGTCCTCTCCAGAGTAATGCTCAATGTTAACTCTCCTTTTTTGTGTGCCCCTAAGTAATAGTGGGATTCTTTTGTAAGAGCTTATGTTTGCTCTTTATTATTTAAATGAACATTAATGGAGGTGCATTTTGTCATAATCGTTTCATTCTCATTAACTTCATAATTATTCTCCTTCTCACAGCCTATCCTTACATATATCTCATATCATGCCATAACATATACTTGTTGGTTCCAATCCTTTGATACTCCTCTATAGTTTTCTTTTCCATTCACCTTTCAGGTGCTTAGATACCAACGACATGAACAATCCCGTTACAAGTCCTGAAATCGATTTTGAGAAAGCCATTTGTTTAGGAGAATTCGAAGCTGAGGAAAATGCTGAAGATTATGTCTCGTCTCCTGACTTACAAAGAATGATAGAACGAGAAGATAAACAGATCCTACCCCATCAAGAATCTGTTGAGACAGTGAACTTGGGAAATGAAGAAAATAAGCAAGAAGTGAAGATTGGGACCTCCATTTCAGATAACACCAAACATGATTTGATCGCCTTGCTTTGTGAGTATAAAGATGTATTTGCATGGTCGTATCAAGACATGCCAGGGTTGAACGAGGATGTAGTGGTCCATAGACTCCCATTGAAACCAGAATGCAAACCTATTCAATGTAGTAAGACGAATGAGACACGAAATCTTTGTTAAAGATAAAAGAAGAAGTCAAGAAACAATTTGATGCTGGCTTCTTACAAGTCTCCAAATACCCAGAATGGGTAGCTAACATAGTCCCAGTACCGAAGAAAGACGGTAAGGTACGAATGTTTGTGGATTATCGTGATCTGAATCGAGCAAGTCCTAAAGATAATTTTCCCTTGCCACACATCGATACGTTGGTGGATAACACAGCAAAACATTCATTGTTTTCTTTCATGGATGGATTTTCGGGTTATAATCAGATAAAGATGGCTCCCGAGGATATGGAAAAACTACCTTCAGTAACAATGTGGGGAACATTTTGCTACAAAGTGATGCCGATTCGGATTAAAGAATCTGGGGCAACATATCAGAGGGCAATGGTGATGCTATTCCACGACATGATGCACAAAGAGATAGAAGTGTATGTTGATGATATGATTGCCAAATCTCGGGGGGAAAGAGAGCATATTGGAAATCTCAAGAAATTGTTCGAAAGACTAAGAAAGTTTCAGCTGAAGCTTAATCCAGCCAAGTGTACTTTCGGAGCTACCTCAGGAAAATTACTCGGCTTCATTGTTAGTGAAAGAGGTATTGAGGTTGATCCAGATAAGATAAAAGCCATACAAGAATTACCACCTCCACGTACACAAAAAGAAGTCAGAGGATTTTTAGGGAGGTTAAACTACATCGCTCGATTCATTGCTCAACTTACCAACCAGTGTGACCCAATTTTTCGACTCCTTCGAAAGCATAATCCGGGAGAGTGGAACGATGAATGCCAAGTGGCTTTTGACAAGATAAAATAGTATTTGTCTAACCCTCCAGTGCTAGTACGGCCAACTCCCAGAAGACCGTTAATATTGTATCTAACTGTGTTCGAAAATTCAATGGGTTGCGTACTGGGGCAACATGATGAGTCAGGGAAAAGAGAAAGGGCGATTTACTATCTCAGTAAGAAGTTCACAGAGTATGAAGAAAAGTACCCGTCTATTGAAAAATTCTGTTGTGCTTTGGTATGGGCAGTTCGAAGGCTCAGACAATATATGTTGTATCATACGACGTGGTTAATTTCAAAGCTGGACCCAATAAAATACATGATGGAATCACCTGCACTTTCAGGAAGAATGGCACGATGGAAGATCCTACTCTCAGAGTACGACATTGTATATGTGAGTCAAAAGTCGATAAAGGGGAGCGCAATAGCTGACTTCTTAGCAACTCGAGCCACGGAGGAATATGAGCCTTTGAGATTTGATTTCCCAGACGAGAATTTGATATGCATTTTAGAAAAGGAGTGTGAGTCATCAAAAGAGAAACCATGGAAGATGAGCTTTGATGGTGCATCGAATGCATTGGGGTATGGGATTGGAGCAGTCTTAGTGTCACCAGAAGGGAACCATTATCCACTCACTGCCAGATTAAATTTCTTCTGTACCAATAATGTAGCAGAATATGAGGCTTGCATTATGGGCCTTCGTGCAGCTATTGAACGAAACATCAAAATCTTAGAAGTATATGGGGACTCAGCGTTGGTGATTTACCAGATCCGCGGAGATTGGGAAGTGAGAGATTCGAAATTGATCAAATATCGCGATCTCGTAGCGAAGCTGGTTAAAGAATTCAAAGAAGTGACTTTTAACTACTTCCCACGAGAAGAAAACCAATTGGCTGATGCCTTGGCCACCCTGGCTTCAATGTTCAAAGCAAACAGAGAAACGAAAATAATGCCTCTCCAAATGAGCATATATGAGGTCCCTGCACATTGTTTTAGCATTGAAAAAGAGACAGATGGGCGGCCGTGGTTCCATGATATCTTAAAATATGTCAAGAATCAAAGGTATCCAGAGCAAGCAAATGAGAACGACAAAAGAACAATCAGAAGAATGGCGGTGGGATTTGTCCTTGATGGGGATATCCTATACAAAAGAGGAAAAGATCAAGTGCTCCTAAGATGCGTGGATTCTGTTGAAGCCAGAAAAATACTTGAAGATGTCCATGAAGGAATTTGTGGGACGCATGCCAATGGTTTCACTATGGCCAGGCAGATTATGAGACTCGGTTATTACTGGTTGACGATGGAAAGCGACTGCATTGGTTACGCACGAAGGTGCCACAAATGTCAAATTTACGGCGATAAAATCCATGCAGCCCCTTCGCCCCTTCATGTTATGACTTCTCCGTGGCCATTTTCTATGTGGGGCATGGATGTTATAGGACCAATTTTCCCAAAAGCTTCGAATGGACACCAATTCATTTTTGTGGTTATAGATTACTTCACAAAATGGGTAGAAGCCACTTCGTTCGCTAGTGTGACAAAGACTGCAGTTTGCAGGTTCTTAAAAAAAGAAATCATATGTCGATACGGTTTGCCTGAGAGAATAATTTCAGATAAAGCTTTAAATCTGAACAACAAGATGATGAAATAAGTGTGCGAGCAGTTTCAAATAAAGCATCATAATTCCTCACCCTATCGCCCAAAGATGAACGGAGCAGTAGAAGCGGCTAACAAAAACATTAAGAGGATTATTGGGAAAATGATGAGACATATAAAGATTGGCACGAGAGCTACCATTCGCTTTGTATGCATATCGCACATCTGTGCGGACATCTACGGAGCAACTCCTTTCTCCCCGGTCTATGGAATGGAAGTCTCTTGCCCATTGAAGTTGAGATCCCTCTCTACGAGTCTTAATGGAGTCGAAACTAGAAGAATCGAGAATGGGTTCAAGCTCGATATGACCAGCTAAATCTTATCGAAGAAAACGCTTGAAGGCAATCATCATGGATGATGTACCGAAGAGAATGATCACGGCTCATGATAAGAAGGTGCGGCCAAGAGAATTCATGAGGGGAACTCGTCTTGAGAAAGATTCTCCCAATACAAAAAGACTTTCGAGGAAAATGGGCACCAAATTGGGAAGGGCCGTGCGTCGTAAAAAGGCTTTCTCTGGCGGAGCTTTGATTCTCACTGAGATGGATGGGAAGGAGTTACCTAATCCAGTGAACTCAGACGCCGTGAAAAAGTACTATGCCTAAAAAAAAAAAGAAGAAAAAAGATCAAGATGAAAACCCGAAAAGGGCTTCTTGATAATAATAAAAAAAAGATAAAAAAAAGAAAAAGATCAAGATGAAAACCCGAAAAGGGCGTCTTGGTAAAAAAAAAAATCAAGATGAAAACTCGAAAGGGCGTCTTGATAAACAAAAAATGATTAGGATGAAAACCTGAAAGGGCGTCCTAATGAAGGAGGTTCAGACAAAAGGAGCAAGACGATTTGAACGGGGAGTCATGTGGCGAGATTACAATATTTGAAGTAGTCCCGGAAGCTCGAAATCTTCTACACAAGAAGCCGTGCTCGAAGAGATCCAGGATGAAGAAATGTGGAGAAGTTCATGCGTTGAATATCTAGAGCATTTGTGACAATTGAATCTGCTTTCCTTTCTTTATAATGTTTTCTTTATTGAGCTTTTCCTTGTCAATTTTCTTTGCTTATTGCTTTTGGAATAAATATGAATGTGAGGTATTTCTTTCGTACCTATTTTCCTATTTTCATGCATCTCATGTGTGGTTCGTCTAAATGATAAATAGTGAAAGAACATACTCTAAACAAAAGGAATGTTGAGTATTACCTGGATGAGAATTTGGTAAGTGCAAGAGCCTCAAAGCAAGGACAAAAGTTCAACAAGGGGCAAAAGGGTGATACACGAGAAACGCAGATTACTCGAGGATGGGTACAAAACCTGAAAGGGAAATCAAGAATCGAAGCAATGAATGCAGTCATCATGAGAGTCGTAACGAAAAGAAATATACGGCAAACAAGCCCAAGGCGTATGGCATAATCATGTAGGCATAAAAGCATTTAAGACCAAACATGTGCATATCATGATAACATCATGCATGACATATCTGTATTCCAATAAAGCAAAAGGTTTTGATGATAACTGTCTCAACCAAGGACAAGGAAGACATTCGAGTTCCACCAGATGATATGTTTTGAAATTTTGATACTTTTTAAAAATTATTTCAATTTCTATTTTTCAAAAATCAACTCATATTGCGAGAGGTGAGTTGAGCCTCAGGTCACACGCCGAGGTATTTTTCAATTTTCGTTTTTCAAAAAAAATCAACTCATATTGCGAGAGGTGAGTTGAGCCTCAGGTCACACGCTGAGGTATTTTTCAATTCGTTTTTCAAAATCAACTCATATTGCGAGAGGTGAGTTAAGCCTCAGTCACACACGGGGTGTTTTTCAATTTCGCTTTTCAAAAAATCAACTCATATTATGAGAGGTGAGTTGAGCCTCGAGTCACACTGTTGAGGTATTTTCAATTCTGCTTTTCAAAAATCAACTCATAATGCGAGAGGTGGGTTGAGCCTCGGGTCACACGAGGTATTTTTCAATTTTCGTTTTCAAAAAAATCAACTCATATTGCGAGAGGTGAGTTGAGCCTCAGTCACACGTTGAGGTATTTTCAATTCTGCTTTTCAAAAAATCAACTCATATTGCGAGAGGTGAGTTGAGCCTCAGTCACATGCCGAGGTATTTTCAATTCTGTTTTCAAAAATCAACTCATAATGCGAGAGGTGGGTTGAGCCTCGGGTCACACGCAGAGGTATTTTTCAATTTTCGTTTTCAAAAAAAATCAACTCATATTGCGAGAGGTGAGTTGAGCCTCAGTCACACGAGGTATTTTCAATTCTGTTTTCAAAGATCAACTCATATCCAAAAAGTGAGTTGAGCTTAGTGTCACATGTCGAGCTATTTTCGATTTCTATTTTTCAATAAAGAATAAATATTGGACATCGAACAAAATTTAAGCTTTTAAGTCTTTGCTTCTATCCTGTTTCACAAATGATGAGCAAAGAGGGCATTATAAGCACTAAATTTTGTCCGGATTAATTATGGGTTTATTTAAAAAATTAAAAAATTAAAAAATTTAAAAAATTACATTTTAACCCCTAAACTTTCTTGAAATTACATTTTCGCCCCAAAACTTTTCAAAATTACATTTTACCCTTATCTTTCTTAAAATTACACTTCATTTAACAATTTTAATGCGTTTGCAATCTGGTCCTTCATCGGAAAATCTTCAAAATCCCATGGATTTCACAGACACCTTCGATTTTCCGGCCACCACCCTAAGGGATGGCCTCCCATACCTCTAGCCACCTACCACCCGCACAAAAACAGCTATAAAAAGGGATTTTTCCCAAAAATTGAACCCCACGTTCAAAAAAAACCACCAAAAAGAAAGAAAAAGAAGAGAAAAGGGAGAAAAGAAGAGAGAAAGAAGAAGAGAAGAAGAGAAAGAGAAGGCGATCACCGGAGGAGACGGAGGAGTGGACGGCGGCGCTAGGTGGAGGAGAAGAAGAAGAAGAAAAAGAAAAAGAAAGAAAAACAAAAGAAAGAAAGAAAGAAAGAAAGAAAGAAAGAAAAAAATAAAAAAATAATTTTTTTTTTACAGTCGGGTCAGACCGACCCTACCCACGACCCGTGACCCGACCCGTGACCCGCTCCAGCCCGACCCACGTTTAGCAGGCCTACCAGCTGCAGGCCCATCAAAATTCAAAAAAAAAAAAAAAAAGCAAAAAGAAGCCCCAAACAAAAAAAGGCCCAATTTCTCAAGCCCAAAAGAAAAAAAAAAAGAAGAAGGAGCAGCCCAAGCCAAAGAAAAAAAGAAAGAAAAGAAAGAAGAAAAAAAAAAGAAGAAAAAGGGAAAAGGAGAAAAAAAAACCGAGACGCGCAAATCATTCGATCAAGCTCGTATTTTTGATTTTCGTAATTTCCTTTTACTCACTTTAATTTAATTTGTATATTTTTATTACATCTCGTTTTAATATTATTGATATTTTAGCATTTTATTTGTATCTTTTTTTTACTTTTATTTTGATAATATTTAATAAATAAGGCAACGAATCGGTTTAACACTTGTCGTTGATTTCATCGCTATGTTGGGTGAATATCATCGGTTCGTGTTAAATACGATACGCCCTTTTAAAAAATAAAAAAAACAAAAAAATAAAATAAAATTTCGAGTTTCAAAACTTTTTGTGTTTTTAGAAAATTGTCGTATTTTCAAAATTTTCGTGTTTTAAAAAAAATTTTCGTGTTTTCAAAAATTCTCGGTTTTCAAAAATTCTCGAGTGTAAAAAAAATTTTGTACTTTCAAAAAAAATTCAGATTTTCAAAATTTTCGTGCTTTCAAAATTTCCGTGTTTTTTAAAAATTTCGTGTTTTCAAAAATTTCATGTTTTCAAAAGAATTTCGTGTTTCAAAAAAATTCTCGTGTTTTCAAAGTTCTCGGTTTTCAAAATTTCATGTTTTTAAAAAGAAAAATTTCTTGTGTTTTAAAATTTCCGTGTTTTCAAAAATTTCGTGTTTTAAAAAAATTCTCGTGTTTTCAAAGTTTTCAGTATTTTAAAAAAAATTCATGTTTTTAAAATAAAAAATTTCTTGTGCTTTAAATTTTCCGTGTTTTCAAAAATTTAGTATTTTCAAAAAAGTTTCGTGTTTCAAAAAATTCTCGTGTTTTCAAAGTTTTCAGATTTCCAAAATTTCGTGTTTTCAAAATTTTGGTTTTTTAAAAAATTCGTGTTTTCAAAAATCCTCGGTTTTAAAAAATTTTCTCGAGTCTTAAAATTCTCTTTTTAAAAAAAATTCGTGTCTCAATCGGATCACGATTAAATATTAAATTAAACTTGTATTTTTGAAAATTAAGACAACACGTGTTTAACGAGATACCAATTTTGGGCGTCGCGAGGTGCTAATACCTTCCTCATGTAGAATCGACTCCGAACCCTATTTTTCTCTGGAATTTTGTCTCGACTTAAACCCGCCCTTTTTTAAGAAAATTCAAAAAATGATTTTTCTTTAAAAAGAGGATTTATTAGGTGTCCGATCACACCTAGAAAAAAAGATCGGTGGGGACTCCTTTTTTTAATAAAATCGAAACTCTGTTTTCAAATGTTCAATAATTTTCTCAATTAGCGCCCAAGCAAATTTTAGGTCGCTACAACGAACTCTACTGGCATAAATTTGCAATATTTCTTTTTGTACTGTTGAAGAAGTATAACTAGCATTTTGTGGAGCACTTTTCAAAACATCTTCAACTTTCTCATCATACGATGCTAATAGTGATAACAATTCAAGAAAGCTCCCACGATTTTTTGATCCCGAGATTTCATCATGACCTCTAAAAGCACAACCTTGAAATGACAACCATCGAACAACATCTATACTAGTTTTCAGACGTAGACGATTAGCTGAAATTTGTTGTGTAGTTTGTCTATCAAGTGATACTTCAATATGTTGAGCTTGATTCATTAAATCTACATAAGCTCGTTGTGCATTGTTACGCAGTGAATTCAGATCTTTTCCCATATGTGTCAAAAAAGCACAATTACATCCATCGTGTACCTTTTTCCAATTACTAAAGCCATTATGAGTAAATGCAGTTGATCCAAAACAACTAGTTGGATTGCTATTAAAAAGAAAACAAGGCAAACAAAATACTGCATCTTTAGAAAGTGAATATTCTAACCAGGAAAATTGTTTAAACCATGATGGCTGAAAATAACGAGGATGCTTTTTTGAATTGGAAGCAGGATATTCTGAAAGAATATGTTGATATGGTCCAGCCTTAATATAAGCTCTTCGAATCTCATCACGCATATTAACCGGATACTCATATATTTGCTTACGTTACCCAGGTTCACGTTCTAAGTTAGACAAATCAAATGCCTCATCTTCAACTCTAGGAATTTTAGAAGGACGAGCATCAGAGTTTAAAGGAACAAACGATGAAGGTGGTATCTCAATTTGTGACGCTTCTGAAGGTGATTGTGTACTATTTATACTTTTCTTTTTAAAAAACGAATCAATTGTTTTCGACTTCATAACTACAAATCTTAAAAGATAAAATAAAATTAATAACTATAAAATAAAATTAAACTATAAACTTTAAAACAAAATAAAAACAAAATTAATATTTATAAAATAAAATTAAACTATAAACTTTAAAACACAATAAAAAACAATTGTAAATTTGTAAAAGATGAAAAGAAAAACCTTAGAAGATGAACTCAAGCAGCGTTATTGAAGGAAAATGTTGATGACAATAATTGTTAATAGCAATAGGAAAAGAGACTTCTTTTCACTAGTTAACAAATTGAATTTTAATCTAAATTCATATTTAATATTATTAAAACTATCATCTAAAAAAGAAAGTCGGAAATATATCAATATTACATTTAATGTTATATTAATGTTGATTACAATAATATTTTATATAAATATTTAAAGTTAAAAAGTTAAAATATATTATATGTATAAAATAAAAAAATAAAGATTTTTTTTTAATGTTCAAAATTGGAAAGGGGGGCCAAACAACAATTTAAGGGGGCCAAAATTTTAAAACCTTAAGAGACTAAAGAATAAATAATTTTTTTATAATTTTAGGGGGGCCGGGGCCACTGCCACCCCCCCCCCCAAATTCGCCACTGGGTTTGGGGGCTCAAGCACTATCATCTCTTTGGTTTTTATTTGTAGTGTATGGACTGTGGTATACAGATATAATTCGTCAGGAGAATCTCACCTACTAAGTACACTTCTCTGTTGATCAACACAGGGGCGAAGCCAGGAAAATTTTTTAGGGGGCGGATAAAATTTTAATTTTTTATAGTTTATATTTTTCTAATTTGTAAAGAATTAAATCGAATTTTTATAATTTTATGAGGGGCAAAGTGTAATTTTACCTTTACTAATTTAAAATTTTAAAAAAAAATTTAAAGGCTTAACTAGAAATTTTACCTTTTAGGAGAGCCGGGCCCATGCCAGCCCCCTGACTTCGCCACTGGATCAACACCTTGTTAGGAGCTAAAGCGGTGTTGGGTATTGGCCTGTTAAAATAGAAAAATTGTACTTTAAACTCTAAAAAAATTATAAAATTACAATTTACTTGCAATATGATAAAAATTTTGATTAATCTTTCTAAAAACTATTATAAATTGATACATAATAAACTTGTATTTTAACTTTCATAATTCAATATGCCCAGAACTTCTATTTTTTGCTGTTGTGTATGGATATAGTTTTGTATGGCTTGCATGTAGTTTCTCACTTGGTCACATTACTAACTTATCTACGAGAGCCCACGAGAACAAAAGCCTTATAACTCTCAAGCACACATCTTGAAGGGACATGTAGCCTCATAAAGTAATGGGAAGGTTCCTTAAATACCATTCGGTTGTCCAACAAAAGGATCATGCAAACACCATTCGAACCAAACTCACTGTTATCATTCTCTTAAAGGCATTCTACCACCATTCAAGCTTCCTTGTAAGGCTCTCGGCTCTCAGGGAGACAAGGTGAACCATCCTCAATCTCCAACTCACTCCTTTATATCAACAGACTGATTTTTGCTTTTGTTGTTTGTGTTCTCTTTGCCATGGTTATTGATTGGAGGTCTCTTGATTTCTCTAGGGCACCTTCCTATTTTGGAGTCCGGTTGTTTCATCTACGGAGGTATATGTTTAAAAAAATATACAAATCTATATGCCTATATATTGTAAGTGTCCATGGCATTTGCCATGCGACATGCGTACTCCTCTAATTTTAAAGTTGTATGACCTTTACTTTTAATTTTAGTCCTTTTATTATATATAAATTTAAGATTTAATTTTTAACATAATTTTGTCTTTATATTTTTTAATATTATTAGCTAGTTCAAATAGTTAATATCGTCAACTTTTCAATTAAAATATTACGTGGTTATATAATTTAGATTTACTAAGGGTCTTAAAATTGACATATCTTTTGGGTTGCCATGCTTTTTTTTAATCAATATAAGGCAATGGTCAAATTTTAGTTTCGCCCCTAACTATGTTGAAACTTGAATTTAATCCATATATTTTAATTTTGACATAATTTAATCTCTACTTTTATAATGTCATTAGTTAATCTAAATAAATAATATTGTTATCTATTTCAATTACTATGTCGATGCTATTTTTCTTAAGAGCATCATTCCAAAAAAAAAAATTATCATAATGAATTCAAATGGGTGATTTAAAAAAAATCTATATCAATATTCTCAATACTAATTTTTTTACATCACTATAAAGAAAATGTTATTTTAAATATCATATCAGTAAATTTATCATGAGAATTTTAATAAGAGGAACAACTATAATTGAATTTTTAAATTTTTATTTTATAATTTAACACAAAGTGGGTAATAGGAATAGGAATTGAGTGCGATTGTTGAAAGGTCCAAAAAAGGATGCAATAATTAGCTTTGAATCCGTGCTCTTACTCTTTTGTCTGAACACAGCTTGCAATAAAAACCAAAACAGAAAGAATGGTTGAATGACCCCAGAACATGCGCCCATTAACCCATCCATCCTAAATTCTCAGTTCCTATAACCCAATTATTTATTGTTGGAATTTCCCCAATGATTTCACATTTTAGGTGATTAAATTAAATCTCAAAGTCTAGTTAATTGATTAAGTGCATTTGATTAATGAAATGAAGAAAATGGAGGAGCTGCCAGCTGGTTACAAGTTCTCAGCTGTCCCTGCTTGTTTTTTTCCCCTATGTTTACACTCCTTAATTTCCTCTCAATACAAAGACCAACGCTGGAATTCAACTGTGGACAAGTTGTAAAGTGGGACCATAATTGTTTTCTTTCCTCATATTCCTAAAATATTTATTATTTTCGTTTGTGAATTTACTATTTAGCAACCCACAAACTACAACTTGGCTTGGCCAGTTTTCAGTAACTTCTTTCAAAACCCAAAGATCAAACTTTGAAATAAAGGATCATTGAAGTTAGTGATTCATTAACCTCGCCTGCTCAACTTGTTTCACTCAATAAAGACTTTTTTTTTTAAAAAAAAACTAATTAAAATAAGATATTGAATGCTTTAAAGTTAAATATCTATTGACATTGAGATTTTATGTTGGAGTTAGACTTGGGAGCGAGTTTTTTGAAATTTATTAATTAGTTGGTAAAAAATATATAATGTGTTTAACAGAGAAAAAGCAAAGGAGAGCAGCTGGGTACAACCGTGTTCCCACGAGCTAGCACCGCCCAATCCCATTTCACACCAAACCAAACAAAAACTGAAAAATCCCTCCCCAAACCATTTTATTTATTTATTAAGTGGCTCTCTTTCCGCGTCAAATATGGATTTTGCTAAATATATATATAGGCAACCTGGATATCTCAAAAGTCCTCAACTGCTATCAGAGACTACTCACCAGATTCAGCAAAATCTATTGTTGTTACAAAAACTTTCCCAATCACGTTTTACTTAAAAGCTATACTTCCACAACTACTACTTTGTTAATTTGCTGCAAAAATGAAGGTGACGAAGAAAAAGAGTAATGCTGCTGCTCAAAGAGCATGGAGGCTACTGCGTCTATTCTTGTTATGGACCAGAAAAAGCGGGGTGCTCAGGAGACGGCTTATGATGGAGCTAAGGTTGGTGCCTAAGTTCCTCAAGGGTCTAGGACACACATCCCCTTCTGCTCCTGGCCAAATCTATTTTAAGGAACGCCAGCTTTCATTCGATGAGACACCCATTTTCCATGTGAAGATGCACCGTCCCGCTTCCATGCGCTTCCTTCTTCCTTGCATTAACCCTCAGGATGTGGATTTCGATTACGATTTGGGCATCGATGGAGAGGACGGAGTTTACGGGTACGATAGTGGAATCAAGAGTCACTCTTGTGAAAAGCAAGGGGAGGAACAAGGAAATGATAAGGAGAGGAAGAGGAGTGCTTGTACATTAGCGCTGGAGGAAGAAGGGATTGATTCCAAGGCGGATAAGTTCATTGCTAACTTCTATGAGCAAATGAAGTTGCAGAGACAAATTTCTTATCTGGAATACACTGAAATGCTTAACAGAGGCGCATGTTAGTGTCACAAAACTCTGCATTCTTCTCCTTCCCTTATTTATTTGTCCTTTAGAGTTTGCGGCTTTTACAGTGTTGTTTTTTTTTTTTTAATAAAATATAAAGAGATGATCAGACACCGCGGGATTTTGTTATTCTTATTGTAACTAACGAGGATTCAAGTGTTTTCCCATTTATCAATAATGATCTCCCCATTCCTCCCTATTCTTTTTCCTTGAAAAACAAACCAAGTCATGATGATGGATTTTGCTACCAATTTTAAACTAAATAACTTCATTGTATACAAATATTACCATATCATAATTTTAAACTAATTAGATTTCTGTTTTTTCTCCTCAAGATTTTATCTTTGTGACTTTGTTCCATCACAACTAAAACTCAAAAGAAGTTTGCTTTCGAGCTGATCTGATCTTTTTTAAATAAAAAAAAAATTATTTATGACAATTTAATTAGATAAACTGAACAATACCTATTTACTCTTTTATTACTTACATCCTTGGAGTTTTCAACATTTTTACAATCACTACCACCTAGCATAATTTGCATAATAAAAAATCCTAAATTTCATCAAACATTCCTGAGTAATCAATCCTACTACAAAAGCAATTTCAGACCAAACACCCCTAGATTTTATTTATCTCCACTGTCAAACATCTAGTTTCACGGCCAGCAAAATGGTATACGAATGGACTCAAAAGAAATATATATATATCACAGATACTAAATCCAATCATGTTGGTCACGAGAAAAAATAATTGATACACAATTAGTTACATGGAAGTTTGAAACTTGAGCAACTTCTCCAAAGAAAATTATTGGCCAACAGCTGTCTTGCCTCAAACCCTATACAATAATATAAAATAAAAATAAAAATAAAAAAGGACTTGCACAATAGAACAGAAACGAAATCAGTCAATGAATTGATGTTATAAACTTTCCTACTGCCACGACTTTCAGGTAGCAACTCCCAAATTTTGCTCTGCTACTGTGGTAAACCAGCTGAAGGGCCAAATGTGTGCCTTAATTTGTATTATCCGCTTCAAGATTACCTCCTACCGTATATAAACTTCTTCCTACCTTCAGATTAGGAGCTAGGCCAGTTCACAACACAAAGCTTAATTATTCAACCAGTTATTTCATTCATCTCATTTCCAGCATTAATCAAACTACAGTTGGCCACAAGATCAAGTGCAAACAATATGTAAATGTCAAAAAAAATGTGTACAAACAATAGTAGAAATTAGATCCAGTTTACCCCAACCTGTAACATGTACCAGGTTTTGACTCTAGGCTCTAGAACAGATATTATCACGGTCATATCAAATCCTCAACCAAGCACGCAACTAAGCCTGGCAAAAGTTACCCTCATTTATTATTATTATTTTTTTAAAATGATTACCTTGTAAACTGATTCGGACATATCATTACAACTTGTGAATCAACTTCCATTCGGATGCCTGTTAAGATATGCTTCCAATTGTCCTTTTGCAGATAATATGAGACCTATAATTGCAAAAGGCATATATATTATTTTGCATGTTAGAAGATAAAAGTCTAATAATCCAAATTCCAGAAATATTCCCTTATAGAAAAAATGAAAAGTCTATGACCATGCACATGAACTTAGTTTCATTTCCTTTATATTTATAAGGATGTAGCACGAGGAAAATCCATTTTAGAATGAATAATTTAAATGGTTTAATTGATATTCCAGTCAAATGACAGTAAACTATATTATGAGACTATTTTATGTCAACTCCGCCCATATAAGATCATGGCCTTCCACAGAGATACAAGACTGCAGTCTTTCTCACATCATTTTCTTGTTTGAAATCTATTAATGATAAATTATGCACCATGCACGCATATAAGGCAGACCTCTATCTATGAACTGTAAAAGTACCTAAAAACGGTGCAGAGGGCTTCCCTGGCCGTGATTTAAATTCTGGATGAAACTGCACTCCTACATAAAACGGATGACCAGGAAGCTCCAGAACCTGCAAAACATGAGAAAATGAATGATCTTAGTCCCTTTTTAACTCAAACCAGGAAGTTGAGAATCTAAATCCCATTCTAATCCAAAACATGCTTCAGCAAGAAGGAAATATAATGTAAACTCACCTCCATCCTTTTCCCAGTTTCATCCTTCCCAACAAATTTCAGCCCAGCTTCTTCAAGAACCTCAATGATATCTGGATTTACCTGCAGCAGGGTCATGTAAGGCAGCAACAAATCAGATAAGAGAATATCATAAATAATTTAATTGAAACATCCACTTTTTCTTCTTTCCCACTTGAACCAACTTGACCAACCTCATATCTATGCCGATGTCGTTCATCTACATATTGTGCATTGCAGTACCTGGAATAGAAATCATTAATTTGGAAAATAATCTCATTGCATGTAAACAACAGTGTTAATTTTGTCAAGCAATGATTACAGACTTTTATTGGAAGCAGCACCACCGACTGATTTTACCAATCAACTAGTTAAATAATTCAGATATAACCAGAAGCAATGCCATCTGAAAAGATAATAAAACCTATCCTTGTACCCACGTAAACTACTTTGAGTTGCTTAACACTTCTCACCAAGATCACGTCGCACAAATAGGAAACAAATTATTTAAGAGTCTTCATCTTTTCTTAGGTAGAACCAGAGTATGAAGAATTTTTTGAATTCAGTAAACTAAATAACATACAATTTAGAAGTAACACAATCAGTAGTCTGAAATAGTGTTCTTCGAGATCCTAATCTCATTGTGCTTCCCATATGAGTTCTTGATCCCTGACACGTCAAATAGAAAATAATATCGTCCTGCATGCATGTTGCACATGTATGAAAAATAAAAGGTTAAAATATGTTATAGGGTCTCTGTACTATTCACAAATTTGAAATTTAATCCCTCTACTTTTCAGATTTCAAAATTAAGGCCCAGTTGTTAATAGTGTTTTTTTTTTTTTGTTAAATTTGTTAGTGAGACATTTTGGAAAAAAAAAAAACAGAACTCACTTGGTAGCAATGTAACTAAAAAAATGACACTGTAATGAACCTAAATTTAACAAAATAATTTTAACAATGTTAACAGTTGGACCTGAATTTAGAAATCTGAAAAGTAAAGGGGCTAAATTCAAAGAAATGAAAGTACAAGGACTAAATTCCAAATTTGTGAAGAGTATTGGGACTTATAGCATATTTTAACCAAAACAAAATAAGCAATATGAAGAATATACTTCAGGCATAAAAATGACAACAGGATTAGGTGTCTCCTTATTAAACTCTGCACTGTTTGCCCTTTCAAAACCAAGAACCTGGAACAAAAAACTACACAAGGTTTAACATGTATTTCTTTTGGGGGGAGGGGGGGTGAAGAACATTTCTAAGAATAGTCACATACAGATCTGGCATACTCTATTACAGAGATCTGCATGCCCAAGCAAATGCCAAGATAAGGAACATTATTTTCTCTAGCATATTTGGCAGCCAATATCATTCCACTTACACCGCGATCTCCAAATCCACCAGGAACTAGGACACATTCAGCATTCTGCATATAACAGTTTGGAAAAACAATTTAATATCTGCAACGTCCTTTCTCTCTACAACTCCAACCGGAGTATACTGCACAAATAATAACTCTTAAACGGTGCAGTGACCTAATTAGAGAGGATATATACATATTTGTACAAGAATCAACACCTCCATCTCTACTATGCATCTAATTGGTAAACTCAATGTATCAACTCTCCAGAACTACCAATAATAATCTAGTGTTAGCCTATTCCTGAATGTAGCTAATCCATGAAAATAATAAACCAAACCAGATGTTGGGTAAAGGACCTGATACTGCACAGCATTGAAAACAATAGGTAAAAGCAATAAAGGCTTACTCTCAAAGTTTTCCATGCAGCAGCATGCGCTTCTGGGGCCTGGATGAGATAGAAGAATGTTTTTAGATGGCACAATCAAAATTATTTTTAAGAAAATATATATTGCAACAGCAAAAGCACTGCTGTTTAGATACCGATTCGGCAGAATCATCTTCGAGGTCTGAAGCTGCAATCCAGTCAATAGATGGCTTCAAAGAGCATGCAATGCAGGCATGTAAAAGTGCCTACAAGGAAAAGAAAACATATAGCACAGAGAATTAGACACTATAATGGTTACCATCAGAGATATAAATGAACAAGCCACTAAACTTCAGTATTTAAAGAACAAAAACAATTAGCAGGCACATAATTTTGCATCACTAAAAAGGAATTACCCAGTTCTCAATCAATCACAATATGATATGTCATCTACCAAAATGGTTTAGATTAGTAATACCACAATACAGAATTTGGAGTAATATAAACTGATCAATGTGCTAACCCCTCCACCATATAGAACACTTGGATAACTGTTTATGAGCTCTTACCATACACCTTAGGTTAAAAAGATGAAAAAACAGATAATTTAACAACAATATTAATAATATAAAGCAGCAGAAGCTCTTCTTTGTATGACATTATGTCTATTGAAGAATGTATGCTCCAGAAAAGATTTAGAAGTCATGATGTGAAACTAGTACCAAACCTTCACAACGGATAAATATGAGTCTGTCAAACCAACATATTTCCCAACCATAGCAATCCTCACCTGCACATAATATGTTTTTGTTTCAAAACTGAAAGAAAACTCAATTTCAAACTAGAATATTTGAAATAAACAAAAAGTACCGACAGAATCAGTGAGATTATCAAAAGTTTCTGCCATCCTGGTCCAGGCTTCTAAATCTGGATGTGTTGCAATGCTGAAACAGAAGTTTAAAACCATATAGTTAGTGAACCAAACCTTCCTTTATTTGGTACCTTGATCCAAATTTTCAGCCAATCAGTTTCAGCGTCACCAATCCAGCTTAACCAATAATAAATACAACCTTCAGTCAGTGCTAAAATACAGAGATAGAATTAAGAGGAAAAGATCCACAACCATTTAGTTAGGCTGCATACAGAGATATTAATTTCCTAGGCCTCATTGTGCACCAAAGATTTAAGCGCTAGATGGCTACACAATAACAAACTTAGCTCTCCAATGATTTTGAAAAAGAAAATGTAGAAGATGGAAATACTGTAAGAAAAAACTGACCTCAGTAAATCTAGCTGTTTTAGAATTGAATGATGAGCATTTTGGTTCTGAAGCAATAGTCAACCAATAACAGCATTAAGAAATGTATAAGTATGACATACTAGAAATCCTGAATTCCAGAGAAATAGAAGAACTGCTACAGAACATACTCTCAGCAAGAGGGGAATATGCCAAATGTTGGGAACATCGTGAATATTAAGGATGTTAGCAGCCTGTGAGGAGCCACAAGTAGACACATAAGATTGTCGGTCAAAATGATAAACCTCAATTTAAAGAACAATAACAAAAATTTAGCCAACAAATTTACCGGAACATGACAGAATTGTGAAAGTTTCTGCTTTGTGTTATCCAATAAAGGCTGCAGGTCACCAACCGAAAGGATATTATATACCATCAAGTTTGGGACAAAGCTTAGATCAAGAAAACAACTGTCAAAAGGATATTGAGCAAGATAAAATGAGAGAACACAAGTAAACAATACAACATGAATGTCAGGTGCAGTACTGAGTTAAAAAATACAATTCCAACGATAGTTCAGCATTAACCATCGCATAAGCACCATCATACCAAGATGCCTCACCCCAAAAAGATGATAAACTTAATCACAATGCACACGAGTACAATGATGAGCCAGCTAACAATGCTCCAGAAAGATAAAATGTAATGATGCAGTTTACCACATGATCCTGATGCAAAAATCATCTATACCCTGAGTGTGATGGTGCCTGCAAGGAAGTGTACCTGAGCTGAGCGACAAGCAAGCAGATGAGGAGTCAAGCCCAAGGCTCTAAGTTCCCGGACACTATGCTGTGTAGGCTTAGTTTTCTGCACCCGGGAGACGAGAGAATTATCTCCACCATTAAAGTTGACGAAGTAAAATTTCAAGGAGCTGGATTATTTCAGCTAAAAAATATGATCGAAGATCAATGTCCTAGACAAATTTGCAATTTATGTACAATATCCAAAGAAAATTATGTAGTATTACTTGCTCTCCAACAACGCCCAGGACAGGTATTAGGCTGACATGAATGAGGCAGAAGTTATCATGTCCTGAGGAAAAAGAAAATTGTTATACATGAAGATTCATATCCAAAGATTCTAAATATGCTGATATAGAACCTCTGTGGTGCCATACTATAGATGCAGAATAAATTTTTTTATTACCACTTGACGGTTAACAGGATGCTGAAGACTACCAAATATTCAGAAACCTGATCAACTGTGCCTTTTACTCTTTTCAGTAATCAATGTGCATGTGTGTGCACACCACAACATAGAGTGTATATTTTTATTTCTGGAATAAACAGAAAAAAACTGCAGGCTTACCAACTGAAAAAAACAGCTGTCGTAAAGCCTCGATGAATGGCATTGATTCGATGTCGCCTAAAGAACCCTCCCCCACCCCACCAAAAAATATATAAAAATCAATCATCTATCTGCCAAAAGCTAGATAAAAGGAATAGAGAGAGAATTCCTGCCACATTACATGTCTGTTCTAAGCAGAGTTCTTACCCACAGTGCCTCCCAATTCTATCACACAGACATCCGCAGGACCCTCTTTTCCATCCACAGGAACGTGAGCAACTGACTCAATCCTCTCCTTAATAGCATCTGTGATGTGTGGAACAACCTAGGAGCCACTCCAAATTTTTTTAAATAAAAATTGAGAGGAATTTTCATTACACTCTTTATGCAGACAAAAGCAGCCACATGATTTACTAATAAGTAGAGTCACCTGAACAGTCTTCCCAAGAAAATCACCTTTTCGTTCCTTGTCAAGGACAGACTGATAAGAAAAAAAAGTTGGGTTACTTATTGAACTCTGGTGAACACTGAACAAGTAAATTAGCATCTATTCTGATTAAAATGGAACACCTGATATATCTTTCCAGTAGTAATGTTATTCTCTTTGGTAAGAGTAACATCTAGGAAGCGCTCATAGTTACCTAAATCCAAATCGACCTTTAAAAGGAGCAACCACAAACGCAAACCGAGTTAAATTAATATATTGCATTGAGGGGTTTTCGTTTGTTTTGGGGGGAACTCTAAATGCTGGAGGAGGGGAAAAAAAAGGAAGGAATATAGCAAAACCTCTCCACCGTCATCAAGAACAAAAACCTCCCCATGTTCAAAAGGAGACATGGTTCCAGCATCAGTATTCAGATAAGGATCTGTAAGATACAAGGAAAATGAAGAAGATCAACAAACAAGCAAACAAAAAAACAATCCGGATTGTTCTCAAAGTAAAAGAGATATAAATCGCCAAAAAAAAAAAAGAAACCAAGAAGTTTGGGAACCAAAAAGCAAGTAATAACAATAATGAGAACCGAAAAAAGCATATTATTTTAATCTTCAGGAAAATATCAATCCTTGGTCGAGAAAGACTAAGGTTAGAAACCAACCCAGAAGCCTGAACCCATGTAAAGAAGCAAAAAATGATAAGCTAAAACAAGAGAAATAATCAAATGAGGATAGGTAAAAGAGATAAAAAGGAAAACCAATTTTGATAGAAGTAACACGGAGGCCACAGGCTTTAAGGACGACGCCTATGCTGCTGGCAGTGACCCCCTTGCCCAGTCCACTCACGACTCCTCCAGTAACCAAGACGTACTTCATTTTCTTATCTCTGAAAATTACTATTGAATTGATTGTGAATTTTATTGTAGGCGAAGTGTTTGTTTAAATGTCTCTGAGCGAGCGGGAAAGACTTGAAGAAGAAGAAGAAGAAGAAGCAACAGCGTAAATGACAAAGCTTTGGCTTTTTTTGCGTCTATTTAATTTATAGTCGTTTTTCAGCTTCTTTTTTTTATTTTATTTTTGTAAGTGATAAATTGGTCTAGAAAAACTTTTTTCTAAAAAAAAAAAAAAAAGAATCTACAATCACTGGTCCAAATCTCAAGTAATTATAATATTTGAGGTTGTTGAAAAGTAATTCATTTTGCAGTAATGTTATTAAAAACTCTTTGAGGTATTTGATTTAAGTCTGCTTAATTTTGTAAATTAGGTTAAATTTTTTATGATTTTGAGATTTCTAAGTTGAGTTTTCTTTTAATTTACGAATTATATTTAAATTTATTCTAATCTAGATCAATATATATTTTATTAGTAATCTAATCTAATAGTTAATTAATTGTATTTGTAACTATTATTTTCATTATTAAAATGTTGATTAATCTAAATTGTCATAGAATCACGTAATTATTTGTAACATCATCCAAAATTCTATTAAGTTTATGATTTAGAAAAAGTAGTTGTTGATAAAAAACAAAAAAATTCCATTGAAAAAGAAAGTTTGACCATTTAAATAAAATTGAAATAAAGATGAAATCCCAGTGGAGTACGTCATGGTAAATAAAAATTAAGCGGATCTTATCTACAAAGGATTCCAACCAAATAAACACTTTAATTAATTAATGGAAGGACCCTATTAGGGGATGCTTCAAAATGATAGATGCCTTTTGCGACAAACGGTAGCGACACATATAGCTCGAGAAGCTGATGCTTAAATTGATAATTTCCCTTTTCTTTATCACCGTTACTTTTTTGTTTTTCTTATTCTGCTTAATGCCGAAATTAGTGTTAATCGGCAGCCAGAGTTCGTACTTGGGACCCCAAAATGTGCTATTTCTTAGTTCCACTAATATTATGATGTGAACGTGAACGATGATGCGCAAGAGCAGCGATTAAAACAACACGACAAGAAACCTAAGCCGTATAAACCCTCACCCCGAAAGGATTCCCAAGTTCAATGAAAAAAAAAATGTATTCCATTAAAAATATATATTTTTAGTTGAAAATTTAACCGATAGCGATTCAAGTGAATCATGAAATCAAATGCCCAAATTAGTAAGGTGAGCCTTTAGAAGGCCGACCTGCTATTGCACACTCATTTACAACGTTGTGAGAACTTTCGGAAAGCCTGCTGAGCAAACCTAAATTGAGTCTTATTATGAGTTCAAAAATCCTGGCTACCCAAACTCTCATTTTACCAACTATTGTATAGGGACTAACATTGACCAAGTTGTTGTATGGGGCAACAGAAAAGCTACAAATGCAAATCTTATACCAATTAAAGACGGGAATAAATGTCAAAGCTACATTTCTGCTAGTGATAGCTCACTCCTTCTCCGTTCACAACTTCACCGATGTGGTAGGCTGTGTATGCACCATTTGCATCTTCAAGTATTCTTTGAGATGCTTCCTTACTCACGACGAGAACCATGCCAATGCCCATGTTGAACGTCCGACTCATCTCAGCATCCTCAATTTTTCCAGCCTAAATCCGTATCAAATCAAAATTAAAAAAATACCGTTTAACCAGTTTAAGGTGATTGAGAAAAACTAAAACAGACCACGACATGCAAACCTAAAACATTGTGTTTCCAACTAGAAATATAAAAACAAGGAAAGCAATTCAATATTTATGTATGGAAGGACTTTCTACCTGCTGTATCCATTTGAACACAGCCGGCACATTCCAAGAATCCTTATAGATGACAGCACCAAGGCCTTCAGGAAACACTCGAGGTATATTGTCAGTAAAACCACCCCCTGTGATGTGTGCTATCCCCTTCACTCCTCCCTTTCCAATTATATCTAACACCTGGAAATGGAAAGGAGATTTTAACTTGCAAATTCTGCACGAAAATATGAGAAGAAACTCATAATGTCAAAAAAAGGTTTGACTATAACCTGCTTAACATATATAACGGTTGGCGCCATCAATGCTTCTCCTAATGTAACTGCAGCGCCAGGGAGTTGATCCTTTAAAGAAAGGCCACTACGAGCCAAAACCCTGCGAAAGATTTTATGTACATCAATAGGATTTCATGAAAAGAAACAAGTACAGATATGACATTCCTTTACAAGGGCTGCTAACCTTCTAACAAGAGAGAAACCATTTGAATGGACTCCACTTGAAGGTAGGCCAATCAGTACATCTCCAGCCACAATGTTTTTCCCATCAATAACTGAATCCTTTTTAACAATGCCTACTGCAAAGCCACTAAGATCATACTCACCCTTGGCATAAAAATCAGGCATCTCTGCAGTCTGAAAGGCATGTAAAATCTATTGAGTTGATCTAGGATATTTAAATTTTTTATAGCAATTCTAACCATATAAAAGACTTGAAAGGGCTTCAACACCACAGAGCAAAAATGCATTTAGCAGATATGATCAACTCAAAGCAATTTATTTAATAGTAATAATAACACGAGTAAGGTTAAGAAAATCAACTACCATGAGCACTATTCACACCATTGTCAACTTGATATAAAGTAACAGTTTTGAATGTCTGTTTAATGTTACCAACATTTGTAATTACACGGCCAATAACAGTTCTTCATATCAAACTATTATCATTATTCATTCCATGAACCTATAAATTATCAAATTTCAAGAGGAAATCATACCATCCCGCATATTAAATGAATTAAAAATTAAATCATGTACCTCTCCACCCAACAGAGCACAGTCAGATTGTTGACAACCATCTACGATGCCCTTTATAACCTGAAGAACGACAAAATAGAAAATGAACATCACTATAACAGTTAACCACAGAGATTTATCCACATTCCGACCAACAGAAGTACACAAAAACAAATTGAACCTTTTCAGCAAGGTCAACATCAAGGTGACTCGTTGCAAAATAATCAAGGAAGAACAATGGCTTTGCTCCAGAAGTAACAATGTCATTGACACTCATTGCAACCTGAAGTATAAGTTTATTAGGACGAAAATATTATAGAGAAAATGCATATTAACAAGGGTTGCTCCAAGTTTACAAGATCAATCCCAATAGTTTCGTGGATTCCAGTCTCAAATGCTAGCTTGAGCTTTGTTCCCACACCATCAGTACCAGCAACAAGGAAAGAATCGCCTGTTCATCCAACCAAAAGTTTATCCATTATTTCAACAAACCAAGCCCACATTTTTCCATGTGAACAAGAAATGAAGACAACTTTTTATAAGCATTTAATAGTAGTACTAGAAATTTGTATTTTTTTAAATAACGACCAAAAAATACAGGGCGAATAGAATTCAATTTAGGCGCTTGACAGTTTGTTTGATTATGAGTTTCTTAAGAATTAGATTAAGCTCCTTCATCCATAACCTGACAAAACCATAAGACGTTACAAAAATTCATAATATTTGATATTGGGACGGCAAGAGGGAAAACCACCGAACGGATAGGCTTAACAATTTCCTGTTTTCAACGAATAAGAAAGGTAGCTTTAAAATTTTTAAATTTCCTCGTTCATGAAAATATTACCGAGGGGGTAGAGGCCGCCAAAACCACCAATACCAGGTGCCATCTTAGCGATTCTTCTAACGAGCTCAGACCCCGCATCAATGTCGACACCAGCATCCTTATAAGTTAGGCCACCAGACGCATCAGAGTCGTTTGGCAAGGAACGCAAGCGGCTACTAGACATGTTATTCCTTTCGAGCAGGGATAAAGAAAGAAGCGGAAACCTTTGGGAGAATAAGCGGTAGGGTCGTATTACCAAAGGAGGTTGAGTAGCAATTGTGGGTTTATCGAAGATGGGTCTGGAAGAGGCCGCAACGCAGTGAGATATTTTGGCGTTTGCAGCTGCCACAGTGTTGGTCATGGCAAAGGATGGAAAAGAATCAAAAGCTGTAAGTGGAGTAGGAGTAGTATTTCACACAAATGCTGCAATAGGCTGACAGGGAACAAGGGTTTTAGGGCTAAGGCTTTTAATTTGTATTTGCCGGGTAGAGGCTATCCTTGGGCTATTATTTTCCGGAATAAAAAAGATTTGTTTTTAGGCCCAATATTCGATTAGTAAGAAAGTCCAAAATGGCTTAACTTAATTGTTGGGCCGTCCAATTTCCGTTGTGAAATAGCAGAAGGGAGTTGTTAGTTGGGCCATAAAGAACAAAAACTACTAGCAGAAAAACAGATGGGAAGTCAGGATGAAGACAAGACAATGACTGTGAAAACTGCCGTGCTTAACATCAAAGGTATACACTAAGCACTGAAGCATAGCATGGGGAAGGTAAAATCATTTATATATTATTATTACCGAAAGGAAAAAAAGAAGCGAGTAAACAATGTATGGGGAAGTCGGAGCCGGTGCACGTGCCGCCACGTTTTGTATGAGTTCTGTATTTCTCTTTCATCTGCTCACTCATGACATCGCATGTTATCACCCTGACAAGCAAGTCCTCTTTTTCACTTTTTATCCCTTTCTTTTCCCTCCATTTCCCTTTTCACCCTTCTTTGTATATCCATGTCCTTGAATTACATTCTCAATAACCTTCTTTATTTAACGAATACAACAACAAAGCATAGTTTAATTTATTTACTCATCAACAATTTTACTTATATTCATAAACAATTTAATTTTGTCATTTGCAATCTTATATTTTAGAATTTAAAATTTTAATCATAGCGGATGATAATTATTAAATTTATTACGTTGTGTTACATGAATAATATTATATACATTTGTTATTTTTACATATTACTCACAAAATTAATTAATAGATTTAACGATTGTTGTCTACATCAAAACTAAAATTTTAAAATTCAAAAATGTAGTCACTAAGAATGATTCAATTTATAAACGTAGACTAAATTTATAACTTTACACATAATACAAGACTAATGATATAATTTAATCTGTGAAAAATATAAAGCCGGTAATGGTAATATATATCACAAAGAAAAGAGAAATAAAATAAAGAACACACAAATTTTACGTGGAACCCTTTCAAGAAAAAACCACGGGCAGAGGAGAAGAAAAATTCACTATGTCGAATTCGAATCATTACAAGAGGAATAGACTATGTCTATTTATAGGCTTGTAAAGCCCAATTCTAATCAAAGTAAAAATATATTATGCTAATAAATGCTAAATATATTATACTCATAAATACTAAATCTTCTAGAAATAAAATATATTTTTTTAACTTGACTTGCAAGCAATATCTTAGAATTTGGGCCACACAACTCTAACAATCACCACCTTGACACGAATTCTCAACAAACAAGTTCTTCATCGCGAACTCTCAACGAACAAGTTCTCCAACTCTTCCATAAAACCTCTTAAGGGTTTAACTTCAACAATGAACATCAACCAAGTCTAAGCAATGCTCAAACTTGGTTATAGGAAGTGACTTAGTCATCATATCTGCAGGATTTTCATAAGTACTAATTTTGCTCACAACAATATCACCACGAGCAATAATATCACGAATCAAACTATGATTCATAATTAGGGAGAACACATATGTGAAGTCCACTCCTAGAATTTGACTGTAACCCTTTGCAACAAGCCTTGCTTTATATCTGGGTTCTTCAACTCTTGGAGTCCCTTCTTTTTTTTTAAACACCCATTTACAGCGAACAGCCTTTTTACCTTTAGGAAGTTTCAAAAGATCCCATGTTCTGTTTTTGTGGAGTGGTTTCATCCCCTCTTGCACAGCAAACATCCACTTTTCGAGTCTTCACATTCTTAGCCTCGAAATAATTAGACGGCTCTTAGTTTGCATCTATACCTTTAGCCACAGTTAAAGCATAAGCAATTAGATCAGCCTCGGCATACTTCTTTGGAGGTTTAATTTCTCTTCTAGTTTTGTTTTTGGCGATAGAGTATTGTGGTGAAGAAGCAACTCTATTCTCAATTTTTGTACTGGCTTGAGGAGTTGACTCTTTATTAATCTGATGCTCCACTTGCTTTTGATTTTCTTTATTGGTAGAGTCTTTAAAAGATAAGTTAGGTAGCATAGCAGTTTCATCAAAAACAACTTCTCTGCTAATCACAACTTTTCTATTTTCAGGACACCATAACTTATACCCTTTTACACCAGCTTTATAACCAAGAAAAACACATTTAATGGATCTCGGTTCCCAATTTTCCATTATCAACATGAGCATCGCAGGACACCCAAAGATCTTTAAATCGGAATAATTAGCGGGATTACGGACCATACCTCTTGTGGAGTCTTTTCTCAATGGCAATGGATGGAGATCGGTTTATCAAAAACATGCACGATGAAAGTCGCTTGACCCAAAACGACTTTGGTAAATTGGCATTTGACAACATACATCGAACCTTCTCCATGATCGTTCATTCATTCGTTCTACAATGCCATTTTTTGTAGAGTATGACGAATCGTCAAGTGTCTCACGATCCTTCGACTTGCAGGTTTATTAAACTCATCGAACAAAACTCTAAGCCATTATGCATGCGGAAGTATTTTATTTGTTTTCCGTCTGTTTTTCAATCATAGTTTTCCAAGACTTAAATGCGGAAAACACATCGCTTTCGCTTGGGAAGAATGCCCAAACTTTTCTGGAAAAATCATCAATAAAAGTTAGCATATAATTAGCTCCACCTCTCGAAGGCACTCTTGATGGCCCCCACAGATCAGAATAAATATACTCCAATGTTCCCTTCGTGTTATGGATTCCTCTGGTGAATCGAACTCTCTTTTGCTTCCCAAAAACGTAGTGCTCACAAAACTTCAATTTACAAATTCCTTACCCATCAAGAAGTCCTCTTTTGCTCAATTCTGCCATGTCATTCTCACTCATATGCCCTAGGCGCATATGCCAAAGTTTAGTAATATCATCATCTGACAAGGAAGAGGAAACGACAGCTGCATCACCAATAACAGTAGAACCTTGCAAAACATATAACTTGGCAGTATTTCTCTGCCCTTTCATCACAATAAGGGAACATTTGGAAATCTTCAAAATCCCACTTTCAACTGTGTATTTGTACCCTCTTGAATTAAGAGTACTCAACAAAATTAAATTTCTCTTCAATTCTGAAACATGCCGTACGTCACTAAGTGTTCTGACAACTCTATCAAACATCTTAACTTTAATTGTTCCAACATCTGTGATTTTACACGAAGCATTATTTCCCATCAAAACAACACCTTCAGACACCGTTTCGTAATTTGTAAATCAATCTCGATTGGGACTCATGTGGAAGGTGCAGCCTGAATCAAGTATCCACTCCTCACTCACTTTAGAATTGTTGACAGAAGCGACTAGAAGTTCACCATCGCTATAGTCTTCTATAACATCAGCTTCACCAGAATTTTCTAGTTGTTTTCCCTTTTGATTCGCAGGCTCCCTTTTAATCTTGTTCTGTAGCTTATAGCACTCAGATTTAATGTGCCATTTCTTCTTGCAGAAGTTGCAAGTTTTACCTCTGTTTGAAGACTTGATCTACCCTTAGATTTACCGCGAGGATTCCGTTCATGTATCCTTCCACGATCATCATCAGCATTCCGATCTTGTCTCCCACGAACAATGAGACCCTCTTCCTGAGAGTCGGTTTTAACCACAAGATGCTTCACCTTATCATACGAGGTCAAAAAATCATAAACCTCATCAATTGTGAGAGACTCACGGCAATATAAAATCGTGTCTCTGAAGGTTGAATAAGACGGGGGCAACGAACAAAGTAGATTAAACCCTAGATCTTCCTTATCATACTGAACCTCCATGGCCTCCAAGTTTGAGAGAATTTCTTTAAACACTGTTAAGTGTTCATGCACAGACGCACTTTCCTCCAAACGATGAGCATAAAGACGTTGCTTCATATGTAACTTGCTGGTTAGAGTTTTCGACATACATATTTGTTCTAGCCTATTCCATAATGCAGTGGCGGTCTTCTCATTCATCACATCCTGCAAAATTTCGTTAGACAAATGCAGATGTAATTGTGTTAAGGCCTTTCGATCCTTGCGCTTTTTCTCCTCCTCCGTCAATGTCGAAGGCATCTTATCTACCCCTAGCAGGGCTTCCTCTAAATCCATCTGTGCTAGAACTGCTTGCATCTTTATCTGCCACAATGCGAATCTGGTGTTGCGATCCAACAGCAGAATTTCATACTTTAAAGACGCCATTACCGTGATCGATATGAAAAACCCGGAAGCTTTGATACCAATTTGTGAAAAATATAAAGTCGGTAATGACAATATATATCGCAAAGAAAAGAGAAATAAAATAAAGAACACACAGATTTTACGTGGAAACCCTTTCGGGAAAAAACCACGGGCAGAGGAGAAGAAAAAATCACTATGTCGAATTCGAACCATTACAAGAGGAATAGACTATGTCTATTTTTAGGCTTGTAAAACCTAATTCTAATCAAAGTAAAAATATATTATGCTAATAAATGCTAAATATATTATACTCATAAATATTAAACCTTTTAGAAAGAAGATATATTTTATTTAACTTGACTTGCAAGCAATATCTTAGAATTTGGGTCACACAACTCTAATATAATCAAACAGATTTAATTAATACAAAAATTAAAATCAATTAAATTAAAATACAAATTACAGGTGTAAGAGCAGAATTGGGCTAAGCAAAATTTCAGTTCTTCACCCAACAACATATGCAATTCTATATTGTTTAATCATTTTTAATCCCGAATCCTATTTAATCTTATGAGGTATGTATCCAAAATGAAGAACGTTGATCAGTGGGGTAGACCGGTAATTCAACCCAAACATGATAGATGTCAAAAACAAGACAAACTTACACTATAAAAACACACACAAAAATAAAACCCGTATACTTAGATTATTGTTGCTACACACTGATCTCTCTAAAGGAGCAACCTTCTCCTCGCATATGCATTTCTCCTCGCTCCCTGCGCACTGCCTACTCCATTATTACGTGCCCCGCAAGCTACTCCACCGGCTGCCCTCACTTCTAAATCTTATCTAACGCTTTTTCTTTACTCAAAATGGTTTTAGATCAAAACCCCGACAATAATACTGCTAGTCCTGAAACCGGAACTGCAACTCACCTCTCGTCTTCTGCTTCTTACAATGATGGCGACTGCACTGAAACGCCGCGTTTCAGTGAAGACTTCGATTCAACCTGCTCCACTCCCTACGTTAGTGCACCATCGAGCCCTGTCCGTGGTCCCACCTCGGGATACTTCTTTAGCGCGCCGGCTAGTCCCATGCAGTTCATTCTGTCTTCATCTCCATCCCCGACGTATCATCTTAAGTCAGAGTCCTTGGTGATATCGGGACAATCAGATGCTTCGTCTTTCGAGTTCGATTTCTCGTCTCGCTTCTCTAGCAATGGGTCTGTAACCGTTGGATCAATGAGTTCGGCGGACGAGTTGTTCTTGAACGGCCAGATCAGGCCCATGAAGCTCTCTTCTCACTTGCAAAGACCTCAGAATCTAGCTCCTTTATTAGATCTAGACGTCGAGGAAGACGACGACGGTTTAAACAAGCCGGAAGCTTCACGAGGAAGGGATCTTAAACTGCGAAGCAGATCTCTTCACAGAAAGGCGAGATCTTTATCACCCCTTCGAAACCCGGAGTTCCAATGGGAAGAAGAGGAAGAAGAGTGCATAAGAGAAGAGCGAAAAGAAGTTAGTAAGCTGATATTGGAAGGGTTGAAAGAAACCGACGTTTCAAAGGAAACGACGCCGTCCTCTTCTGCCTCTTCATCACGATCTTCATCTTCGGGCAGAAACTCCAAGAAATGGATATTCCTGAAAGATCTTTTGTATAGGAGTAAAAGTGAAGGGAGAGGAAATGGAAAGGAAAAGTTTTGGACTTCCATTTCATTTTCATCATCAAAAGAGAAAAAGATTCAAATGGAACATGAAAAGACACCCCCTTTGAAACGTAAGCAAAAGGAAAACAAACAAGGAGCTGGTAAGAAAGTGAGTCCCGGGAAGCCAGCCAATGGGGTGGCAAAACGGCGAATTCCTCCGTCGCCGCACGAGTTGCACTACACCACAAACAGGGCTCAAGCTGAGGAAATGAAGAAGAGGACTTACTTGCCTTACAGACAAGGATTATTTGGTTGCTTAAGCTTCAGTTCGAAAAGTTACGGTGCAATTAACGGACTCGCCAGAAGTTTGAATCCAGTCTCATCCAGGTAGTTAACGGAGGACGGTGCACTTGAAAGCAGGGTCCTTTTTTTATGTATAGTTTCTTCTGGATTTTAAGGATATTAACATCGTATAAAATACTGTTTTTATGTATTTTAATCCTAAGTTTAAGGTAGCTTAGCTTATTTGCCTCTCTTGACTACCAGTACAAAAGAAGCTTATATTATGTTTTAATCCAAAAGCTTCTTCAGCTGCCTGCTTTTTGTTGTGATTTGCGGTTTTTTTTTAAAGGTATTAATCCATTGTTGTTGTAGTAAAACAGAGTTTTATATGGGAGGAGGTTGCATTGTGGTGCATATTTGTTTTGCTGTTTTAGACTTTTATCTGAGACTACTGCATGAGACACTGTTTTCGTGATCTGGAATCACCAATATAGGTCTGTTGTCTTCTTTGCGTGGATTCTTACGTAAGTTAATGATCTGGTGTGGGGGTATTCACTATGGACCAGATTTTGTTTTATTGATCACCACCGGTCACTCCTTTCCAAAGCTGTGATCTTTCAGGTTGCTTTTAACTTTTTATGGAAAATGTGAAAGGCCATTGTCCATTGTTAAGTAGTGTACGATAGAGAAGGGGATTGTGTGGGAGGGTAGCTAATATCTGCCACGTTTATGAGATTGGGAGTCTCGAAATTAGCTGACCCACATGGATTATGTTCTTGTTAGTTGAGCTGTAAGCATTTGTTGTTATCTTGGGCATAAACTTTGATTAGACCCCATGTGGGGGAGACCTCCTGTTTTAACAAAGTTAGGTATGAAGACAAGACCCACACCTGCCTTTGAAAGACTTTGTATGTGACCCCCTTTGGGCGTTTCTCATTTCTCATCCATATTCCCTGCCCTTGGATTGCATTTGATTGGGACGGGGGTTGCATGCTGTGGCTTTAATCTTTAAACTTAATTGGGACCAGATTTTCCTTCTGTGGTATATCAGAGTTGGATTTGTGTGGATGGTTTATATACGCATTTTGGGGTTATTGAAAGTGCCTCATTTTTTATGATACGCACATGGGCACTGACATCAAGATAATGCTTGTTTCTTTTTAATTTAGGGTAAGATTTCAACAGAGTGGTGAAAATAGTTAAAATTTATGAACCATTGAAGACGCGTCCAATGCACCAAGATGATGATGTATGAAAATTGAAAAGATCTCATAATCTAAAGGAATCTAAATAGGGGTCCCAGCTCAAGTTAATCTGACACTAAGCAAAGGATGAATCATGGTCCTAGGCTCTTGAAATCTGGGTTTATGCTATACATCAAATTAGTGTTGGCAAATGCTGCATTTAACTAATTAAGCATCTTTAGAGGTTGAGTTTGGGGGTTCTGCCCTACCTCATGGCTGTGCAGTTTTGCGTCAGATATTTTTCGCCAATTGCGCCGACTGTGGACCCACACTACACAGATTCCTACAGCTAAATGCATCCAAACATCAAGTTTGGTTTACCCTTTACCTTTTTATATTCCCTATGTCCATGGAATTATTATATACTACTTCTTCATTTACTTTGTACGCCGGTTTGATTTCTTCTCATTTACTTGTCACTACAGTTATGTTAGTTAAGTTAATGCTACCACTAACTCTAAATTTGGGTTTCACAGCCCGCATCCAGGCCCAGATCCTTTTTTCTTTTTCGTTGATAAAGTTCACACCAAAATTACATTGAAGTAGCATAAAAAACGTTGTCATCACCATGTTACGTATGCGATGGTAAACATTTTGGTGGATTTCTTCAAATAAATGAAGACAGATGCGGTAACACTTAATACCCAAGATGAGCTTTTCTTCTGTCAGATCATTCATTCATTCATTCATTCATTTACTTATTTTCTTTCCTATTGTTTGTGATGTTGAGAGTTTGCATTATTTAATCTGCCTTGCTTTATATATATAGTCATCCATTGTCGTCGGCATCTTTTTGAGGTTGACATGTCACTTGTCTTAAATGCTACATTGGAGTGGGACGATGATTTTTGGCTTTGGATTTTTCTTTTCAGAGCTTTGTTGATGTGAAGGATCATTTTCCCCCTTTGCTTTCACACTATTGTCATTTTATTTTCAGCTAATATAGCGACTCTTACCTCTCCAACCTCTAATACATCTTTCTTTCAATTATATTATGTAAAACCCAAAGTCTTTTTTTCTTGTTTTATTCAACTGTTCTTTTAATGAAAGACAATTGACAGTACACAAATGAATAAAATTAATTTATGAAATCAACAATCAAATTTTGGCTTATTATCTTAAAACCAAATTAATGTTTAAATAGATACAAGAGGCACGATGCTTTGCATTAACCTTTTTATTACATTTTTCTCCACACGTGTAAAATTATACAACCCGTCTATCCTACACCAGCGAAACAGTTTACCATATCTCCGATTTCCCTGGCCTCCTGTGTCTCAATATCTCCCAATCCCAAATCTTTATTTGAATTATAATCCAGAAGAAAAAAAAAGTCAGAGCCCGTGATGGGTCCTGAATCAACATCATCGTCGACGCCTTTCCCAAATGGGAAACGAAGCAGAGACCCCGAAGATGAGGTTTATCTCGACAATCTCCGTTCTCACAAGCGTTACCTCAGTGAGGTTTTTTCTTCTTTCTTTATTTACTTATTTCACTTGTTTTTAAATACACAAAATTATCAAATTTTCTAACTTTTTTAATCTTTGTTTAATTTGTATCCTATTAGTCAATCCAAGGGTAGAAAGTTGAATTTTCTAAATTTGTTTTTCTAGGTTATCTACGCAAGGCATTTGTTTGTTTAAGATATTTGCATTGAAGGGTTTCAATTATTGATAAATTAAAAGTCTTTGTTTGCAGATAATGGCGTCTAGTTTGAATGGATTAACTGTTGGGGACCCACTTCCTGAATATCTCCTAGAATCTCCTGCTAGGTCTGAAGGCATGTTCTATCCCAGGTTTCTTGTTCTCTCGAGCTTATTCAACCCAAGTATATCTAGTTTCTATGGTTTTGATTTTCGAACATTCTCTATTATAAACCAATCCTGAAATAGGAAAGATTGAAGGGACTACTTGGGTTTTCCATGTTATGATTCACTCTTGGAATTGAGCTACTAATTGATCAATGTTATAACTATTGACTTTTTATACATACTTTTCAATGTTTGGCATAGTCGAGGACTTGAAGATAGCTCGGCTTTGTGGTAATCTGTCTATCAAATATTTTCCTCCCATTAGGACGAAATATTGAATTGTAGCCTGCGACTGGATTGCATCCTGAGGTCTTGTCTTTCAGTTTTTATGTGATCAAGATGGATTGTATTTGCATCGAGGTTTAAGCACTTTGATGTAAGTTTGCTGGAGTGTAATTATTTTTCAAATGCTCTTGGGTTTTATTCACACTTGTATCATATTGAATTAAAGGAATTAATAAGAGATGAAGTTGTAGAAGCGGTATGGCATTACCACGTGCAGATGTTAATTTTGGAACATAACATTATGTCTTGTCTGCGTTTGACTTGCTTCATCTGTATGATAATGATTCCTAGGATTCTCCTGTCAACATGATTAAGCTTTTGCATTTTTGAAAACTCGTCCTGATTATTGTTTCTAGGGATGAAATGCCATGCCAATATTCACCAATGTCGGAAGATTCAGATGACTCGAGATTCTCTGAAACACCAATGAACACTTGCTTCCCGCATTCTGATAGCCTGCCTACCAGTTCATATTCTGATAGTCCTGTTTCACCATATAGATATCAAAGACCACTGAATGCTTTCTACTCCACTCCTTCAACCAGTTCATATTCTTTACCTGGAAATGTCAGTGCTGTTACAGAGGGCCAATTTCCATCCTCACCAAGTGATATTTGCCACTCTGCTGACTTACGCAGAGCAGCACTGATGCGGTCTGTACATATGAAAACACAGCCAGCTGGTTCATCATCTTTAGAATTGCAATTTGGTTCAGGCCAAGAGAATTCGGTTAGTATTGAAGCTGAGGAACGGCCATGCTCATTTGTGAAGTCCATAATCAATGACAGTGAATATCAGACTGAAGAGTGTTCCTCAACGAGTATCTCAGAGCCTGAATTTAGTCGAGAGAAATCTTGTGGTGTGTCAAATATGGATTTGAAAGGGGATGAATCCAGGGCTTAGATGGTTTTGGGAAATGACTGATAAAACCCGCCTTCAACATCATTTTGAACTTACCTTCTCTGTAGAATTGACCCATTGTTGGAGCAGGTAATTGATTTTGCAAAAGTGAAGCGCAGAGCAATACTTTTCTGGATCCTTGAAGAAATTGAATATTCTTGATTTCTTCTTTTTTTTTTTTTTTTTTGCACTGTTCCTGATATCGGAGCAACGTCCCCGTTGTAAATCAGAATTATTGTTGTAAAATCAGCTTCTTCAGATTTGAACTGAGGCCTGCATACATTGCTCTTTATTGAATAAAAATGAGGTACAAGTATTGAGCCAAAAAAAAAAAAAAACCCTCATAAAGTGTTATAATGTAAAAAGTAAAAGAATTCTATCGTAGGTAGAAGTAGTTCTTTCCTACTACAGCCGTATGTTCTTAATCCAAATGAAAAGCCAAGTGATTTGTGGCTGGAAGATCCGTCAAGATTCAAAATTAGAGGTGAAATACCAGGATCAATCCTCAAAAACATGGAAAATTAACCCCAACGGTGCACTGCATTACACAAGCGTAATACACTCAATGACCTATGAAGTTCAAGCAAATGTTGAAAGGATATTCTTCTTGAGTGTCAATTCATCGGCTTTTGCTGGGCTTATTGACTGCACCAAAAGAAAAAACAAAAAAACCAAGGATATACTCCCTTAAATAACAGATGCTCATAGTGGAAAGTATGGTTTATTGATGAAGTAAGCATCATCAACATTAGTTCACAACATTGTAGAATTTCAACCGTAAGGAACATAATTTCATTGTAGTGATGGCAGTACTTTAAATGTAATCTTTAAACCTAAAATTTACTTTGTATTTCAACAGTAATTCTTACCTTGTCAAGAATGCGCTGCAGCCGCTCAATTTCCTTCCTGGGATAATCAGCACCTTTCTCCAAATAGCTTTTAGCAGCTTTCAATATATCTTTCCATAACTAACAACAAACAGCATGACCAGAGTTCCACATAGAAGACTAATACTTTGACTTAAACAAAAACATCAAACAAGGGATTGACAATAAGTTCTTTTCCGGAGCTGAACATTGAGAAATTAATTGAATACCTTGCAGCGGAGCCCTTAAGCTTCTCAACTTCTTCTTCAATCTTAGAGAAGACTGTTTTCCTCTCATCAATGCTAGCAGCCACAAACTGCTTCCCCAATGCATCCAAACTTGACAAGATACCAGCCTTTGCAAAAAAACGTAAAGGGAGAACAATTAATCTGTTATAGGACTCTGACCGCCATCATAGTCTTCACCAGCTTTGTTGCCTTTTGGAAAGAATTTCAATGTTGGATACCCACTTACTCCATATCTACGCTTAAAAGCAAAGCCCTTAAAATCCATTGACACATTCCCTAACTGAAACAAAACTGCGCTTATTGATTAAATTTACGCTACTTCTCAGCTAGATCCTTGTACTTGTCAGCATCTATATTAGCTATCACTACATCTTCTTCCATTTTAAATGCCGTTGCTACCTTTTCATAGGTCTGCCGAAACACAGAGTTAGAATGGTGATCAGTATTTCTACCAAAATTATTATGCCTACTTCATTAAAACAACAATATAGATGCTTACAGGAGCAAGGTTTTTGCAATAGCCACGCCTGGCAGAAAACCAACCAATAACATGGTAAACACATTCTGTAGGAAAATGAAAGCAAAAGAACACCAACAGCAAAACTTGCTACAAATGTCGATGTCATGATGTGTTGAACAGTAAAATATGTGGGATCCAGAACAGATGAAAAGCTCCTAGCCTTTGCTATAGTTGGAAATGGAAATATTGGCCACAAAATGAAAGAAGAGTACATACTTACAAGGGTGCATAAAACTCAACAAACACATTTTTGGTCTCATCAAGAACAACCTCGTCAAAATTATCAGCATTTAGAACTACAACATTGGATGGCAAAGTGGCTATCTTCACATTCGTTCCTGTAAAACAATACATGAACTTAGGAAACTCCTTCTGGGTTTACATTCAGAAAGTTCACCTCAAAATAGAATTTCCTACACCAAGCAATTAGAAATTTCTACGAAGGAAAAGACAAATATGTACCTCCTTCAGTGTTCACAAATTCAGCAAGAGAATCTGCTGTACGAGGTCCCTCATGCCTAGATAAAACCAATTTGATGCACCAAAGTCATGTTTTAAATAAAATTTAGATACCAATAAACAAAGTTAACAGAAAACAAGACCAAAACTTTCCGCTCTCTGTTTCCACAAGTTAAAATTAAACTCACTGTTTAGGTTCCAAAGAGCCCTTAGGAAACCACTTTATAATTGGGTAGCCTTCAACACCATATTTGCCGCATACACTCTTATGCTCATCACAGTCTACCTACACCCAAATTAACAAAAGAAAAGAAATTCTTTTAAAAACAAACAATAGCAATAGCCAAGGAGAAAAAAAAGCATCATAAGGAAATGTCAGAATTCAGAAAGAATACAATGGAATTTGAAACAAGAAGTACAAATACAGGCCCTGAGCTATAATAATAGTTCATGCACTCACAACCAAAGTTGTGCAATTATGAACCACTAACCTTTCCAATCAAGACTGATTTAGCCTTCTTAAAACTCGCCCCAAGCTTCTCATACTCAGGAGCTAGCTTCTGACAGTGTCCACACCTGTGGACCAAAAAACCCACAACGCTGAGAATATAACTACCTGGACCTTAGTTTTTTTTTTTTTTTCTTTGCCATAGTTTAAAAAAAAAAACATAATTCTAAATCTACAGCCTGAAGTGAGAACACCGAAAAAAAACGTTTCTTTAAAGAAACATAAACGAAATTTTAACTCTTGAGATTAAGGGTAAGAAAGTGCCTAGAAAGGAACATATCTAGCGGTACAGTAACGTAGAGAGTGTGATCCTAATGAACAAGTCAGAGAAACAAAGAGAACGATAAGAGAAAATCATCGATATTCTCATTTCAAATTGCTGAGCGTAGATCCGACGATCGACTAATGAGGATATAGTGTAATCTAATTAAAATAAAGGAGATCAGAAATGCTGGATTCAAAAATTGTTACCAAGGAGCATAAAACTCGACGAGAGCCCCTCTGTCTTGACCGACTTCCTTCTCAAAGTTTTCTTCGGTTAGCACGAGGACATCGTCTGCCCAGGCTGAGGCTAACAACAAGGCCAAGATTCCCAAGGCTAACCAGACCTGAAACTTCATTTTTTTTCCCCTACTGTTTATAGCTTCCTCCCTTTTCACTCTCTCCGATTTTCGATATTTATAATTTTCCCAGGCTTAAAAAATTCCATTTGATTTTTACTTTTTATTATAAAAAAATCAGTTTTTTTTGGATAAATTAATTTTAGCTTGCTAATTTTTCCGTGCTCGTAGCTTTGGACTTTTGAAATGGATGGTGGCGCGCATATCAGATGGAACGTTAAACTACGCGACATAGTTTCTTTTAGTGAAAATCATTATCAGTATGCTGGCACATTTTTGTATCATGCTGTGCAGCGGTTAGCATGCCTCTTGTCTCTACCTCTTTAGACAAGCGAACGCACGGTAACGTGTTTCCGGCGAAATGGCATACCGTGATAGCTCGGCCCATAGTTGCTAGCTTTTTCTTATTATTTTTAAAAAAGACCGCCGTATCCCAATAAGCCAAACGTGGATTGGCCATGAACGGTTCAGTACTTTTAAGTTATAATAGCTTATATATATATATATAAAGGTTTTGAGGAAGACGACGGTGATGATATAGAACAAAATTGGAAAATTTTTCTTCTCAAGTTTACATGGGCTGAACCCTTATTGAGGCTCCAACAGATTTCCCGAAGGAAGCTGTCAGAGGCAAAAGCCGTATATTTGATACTCAAATTCTGATAAACTCATTCTAGTAATTGCTGCTGAGAATTTACGACTCAGATTCTGTTGATGGAGCTTTCAGAGGGTGATTTTCAAGGTGTAGAATGCAATGATGCAAACGGTGCAGGTCTTCCACACAAATCTTCTTCATGAGTACTTCCCTTTCCAAGTCAGCCAAATGTCCACCAATTTTAAACCCCAAATCACCTTCGGCATTGCCGTTTTCAGTCATCGCCATTGACAGAGACTCGCTTTGTTGTAAATGAGCTGACCATTTCGACTCATCAACCACTGTAGAGTTCAATCTAACAATAACAAAATCTACTATGTTACTATGAACCAACTTACAAAATGCCACTATCAATGTTTGTGTAACAAAAAGCCTGAATACAAATCCTGCTGCTTACAACTACTACAAATAATAATATTAATTCATATATACAGCAAGTATTAGTGCTCTATAAACTAAGCACATGGGAAAAGAAAAGGTTCTACCAGAAACTCTATATCTGACAAAGCTATAATAATACTTAGGTCTAATTATGCTCTCAATCCATGCACTCTTCACGCATTGAAAATTTAATCCCTCTACTTTTTATTTAATAAGTGAAGTTTAATTGATAACACCATCAAAAACTTCTACTAAATTAGATTATATGACATTTTTAAAATAAAAAATTTGTCCATGTAACCAGTTCTACATGCATGGAAGGCTAAATAAACAAGTAATATTATATATGAGGTTGTAAGGTTTTCGATTCTAAATATGGAATTGTAAAGTTAAACACAATTTCAAAGAAGTGGAGTTAAGATGATACTTTTATTTTGCTTTCATGGCTTCCACACTGCTTTATATTGGCCATGTAAGCAACCTTTTAGAAAAAACCACAAAATCCAATTTAACAGAAATCCTTTGACAGTGTTATCAATTGTACTTAAATTATTAAATCAAAAGAATAGAGGGCCTAAATTCTTGAATTTAAAAGTAGAGAGACTAAATTCAAATGTGTAAAAAGTACAAAGACGGGGACCATAATTAAACCTAAATATTTCACATATAATGAGTACCAAAAAGGAAGAAAAAGGTTCTACTATATCTGTGAATAGGGATAATAGTTACTCAAACCATAATATTGGTAACACCTATCAAAAGCAAACCATTTCTTGCTAGCAGTGAATGATCGAATTCAGGAGAACTTACATATTTGATAAGAAAAATGACAATAATGTTGAGTAAATGAAAAACACAGTATTAACTAAGGCAAACCGAAGGCATCCTATGTTATGGTTTCAACTAATTTAAAAGTTGCCTCTCAAGTGTGAGATTCAAATCTGCTTAGAAAATTTCCATTTATAATCAAGTAACCTCGGCCAACTTACAGCTCACCCCTAGCTATCTAAAGGAGCTTATACACTGCACTTGTTACCACTAAACAATGGGGGTAGGAGGGGAGGCCCTAGTAGCTAATCAGTGACTTCAACATTAACAAACCTCCTACTGTAATTTCTGATTCAGACCTGAAGGCACCCAGGCCCTCCCACAACAAAGAGAAGTTCCTTTAAAAACGGAGGAAGAACTTCCTCATAGTTGCAAGAACAAAAGTTTATTCTAATCACATTTCTAATATGACACTTAATTACCTATCCCTACCAAAACAATCTAAAAGCAACAAGAGCAAAGCTCATTAAGTGAGTAGAACTGCCGGCAAGAAAAGCACTCATAAGCTTATTAACAACTTCAATTTCACTCAGATAGCTGCCTGTAGTCTTCATACATGTCCCACTTCCAGTTTACCACAAGGGTGACATAACATGCATGACCACAATCATACCCAAATATAATGAATGTATGAAGATATGCATGATTGTAAGCAACATATGACAGAATGGTGAACATTTCTTACTTCTTTAGTATGCTCTCTGTGTCTGTCTCACCCTTCAAACTAAATAAGGCATCCACAACATCCTCTTTCATCCTCACAAGACCCTTCAAAGAACCACATAATTTGCATGCAGAGTGTATTGTTGAATCTGCAGTCTCTAAGCTGATGTTGCTAATTCTAACTATAACAGTTTCTAATGACTGCAGTGGCCAAATTCGGAGATGCATTTTCTTTACTGTTATATAGCCAACTGATAATGCTTTCTCGCTTGACTTCAATCTCTGGAAAAGCATACATTAACACTTATCATGTTCTGGCCAAAAGAAAAGGTGACCATACACAAAAAAGGAGATGACAAAGGAGGAAGGAAAGTCTATATGGCCAAGATGGAAAAATACCTTAAATTCAATGTCCCAATTATCAAGTCCATATGGACCAGGCCTCCTGGAAACCTTTATGACCTTACCAAAAACTGAAATTGCCTCCTTTAACTCAAGAAAGTCAATTATAGCAGGTGCATTCTTAATTGTAACAGAACTTGAAGTTCTGAAAGTAGATCTTCCACTATTATTGTTCTCAAGATCTAGAGAAGGAACAAAAGAGTTCCCAACTTTAAGTGATACATCCTTGATGTTAAGGCAGCTGTCTTCCTTAAAAGGTGACCCATTTAACTTCTTTTCAGTACCATTGATTTTCTACATGCAATGGAGAATTTAGATGGTAATCAAGTCAGAGCACCTTTGACAACATAGAGACCAGTAATAGCGGTAAAAATTTATTTGTTATACATGCACTAGCAGAGAGATATCAAAAGGAAAATATACAACAAACATGCAGGAATGATTGCAAACATGCAGCCGAGCTCGGACAAGCTTGGCAATAGAGAGAAGAAAGAGAGGATAAGGAAATATCAAGAATGCTTACCACAAAATGTTGAGGCCTTTCTGTCCTCAGTTTCGCGATTACACCTCCAACCCTTTCCACCGGTAAGCCTAATTCCGCAAAATCATCATCTTCGTTCGAAGTATGCACTGACCGCTTTAAGCTCTCAAACCCTTTTCGTTGGATGCTGCAACCACTCTTAAGGAAGATAATCTCATATATAATATGTACAAACAAAATCAACAAATTCCAGTTTTAGGTATATCATGCTCATAATGTGCTAATTGTAAGATTTTAATCAGAAAGCACTACTGCTTATTTCTGCTCCTAATATTGAAATGAAAGCTTGTTGAAAAATAAAAAATGAGGAACTTGATGGTTGAAGAGAGTAGACCAAGTATCAATTTAAATGAAGCCCTCAGGAATTGCAACATACGCCCTAAATAAATTTCCATCCAATTGTAATTGCTCATTATCTTTGCTTCAGTAAACAAGCGCAACATGAAACTACGACTTTTCTCATACTAACAATAACCTTTCTCATCCTCCAGCAAGAAACCAAGCTAGATGCCTAACAGTATGCCTTCCTGCGATAATATAGAAAATGTAATAGTTCCCTCTACCTAATGTTAATCTAAAAGTCTAGGATATCCAAACTCCCAGCAAGAAATAAATTACCCGCAAATGATTTTTTTTTTTTGTCAAAACAAGAAAAAAAAACTACTAAATAATCAAGAATCAGATTCGTAGAGGTGCCTCAGAAACAAACAATTTTGAAACTTAAGTGAGAAATGTTTTAACTCCTTTTCACAGTGTTCAGTCAATTTATACCATAACACAAAGAAATTTATGGCATTGAAACGGCTAAATTGCTAAGGCACTATAAAAAAAAATTAAACAATCGAACTAGTAACAAATAAACTGTGAAACTTGCCAAGTAAGAGGAAGCACTATTTTCCTTGCTGAAACAAGGCCAGCGTAACCTGGGGAAAATTTCAAAATGTGTCAGTTTCGTGGTTTTGGGTATAGAGGGGAAGCGTCAAAAGAGAAATGGAAATCGAATGGAAGAGGGGAAAAAGACTACAGGGTTATAGAAATTACCGGTGACTAGATGATGGAGTGAAACTCGGAATCTCCACTCAAGCATCGCCCCCGAGTTTTCTTGCAGCGCTCTTCGCCTGCGACAAGAGAGGCAGCTGAACAAAAACGAACGTCGGGATGACCGCGTTTTAAACTATTTTCCTATTCCTCACTTTTTCTCTTTATTTTCCTATTTTTATCTAGATTTCACTACCTGGCTATGTGCTTCAAGAATTAATAATGAATTATTTATTTTTAAATCTTCAATATTTTAATTTTATTATAAAAATAAAATAACTAAATTATGATAAATTAAAATATATGAAGTACATGTCTTGCCTGGTTATACATGCTGAAAGTGCTATTGTTCCCTTGATCTAATTTCGTAATTTTTTTTTTAAAATCGACTTGATTTAATAATTTTTTATGAAAAATAGTATTTTAAGAATTTTAGTCAACCAAAGGTACCATATTAAAATAATAAGTTAAGTTCAAGTACCATATTAAAATATTTGTCAAAGTTTAGATACCAAATATGACATTATTCATTTTTATAAATTTTCAAACAATAAATTATTTATTTTATAAACACACAATCAATATAATTTTAGATCTCACAACTAAACCTTTAAATATGAAAAATTAAAAATAGAATTAGAAAAGGACATGAATTAATATTTCAAACCTTGCTTCTAAAATTAAAATATTTTATCAACTACTAGCTCTTTTATGTAACATTTTATATCAAGATTAATATAAAATAAATTATTAATATGTAACATTTTATACAAGCTTACAATAATTTAAACACGTATAAAACATTGGTGAAGCCAAAAACTTTTTATTAGAGGAGCTGAGATTGAAATGTAAACCCTTTTGGTACCGCCCTTGGTATAAAATTTGGACATAAATACGTCATGTTATACAAATTTTATCTAAGTTAAATTATTCTAATAAATACGAAAAATATCTCATGAATTGAATCACAATACAAAAATTATATGAAAACACAAATTTTTCTTTAATTGAATTAGATGGACAAATTAGTGAAAATATTAATGAAATTTAGACACAAAAGAAAACATCAAATAATATTTAAAATATAATATTAAAGATAACACGAATATTACACAAATAACTTTGTAATACCTCGAAAATTTTTACAGTAAGATATTATCTTTGATATAGTAAAATAAGTAAATAAAGCGACAAAAAGGGAAATTTTGGACTTACAACAACATTGAGAAGTATATTATGATATATTAATTCAAGAAAGGACCAAATGGTAAAAGTGAGAAAAGTTTTGTTACCTAAGAGTAAATATTCAAAACTTAAGGGGGTAAAGTGTAAATATGAAAAGTTGAAGGACCAATAGTAAAAATATTTTAAGGGTGGAATGATCTAGAAACTAAGGAAAATGGATGAATTAGGACCAAATTGAATAGGTAAAGAATTATGAGGGACTAAATCATAATTTTATCAAATTATGTGATTATTCAAGGATAGAATTTTAAAGATCACAAAAGACAAAATGGTCAATTGGAAGAGAGAGAAATCTAGAAAGTAATGATGATGTTGATGATATTTTATAATTATTTAATTAGATAAATACTATTTTATTAATATTTTAATGAGATATTTTATTATTTATCATTATTTTATTATTATTTATGTAGTATATAAGGAGGAAATATGATGAATTTTATCATCTCTTTCCCATGCAAACCAACGTGAGAAGAAGAGAAAGAAAATAAGTTTTCTTTTATTTACAAATTGGTTCTTTCACCAAAAATCTACTATTTTCACTTAGAATTCAAAAGAATTTTCATAGACATCAAGAAAGAAAGATGACAAGGAGACTATGGGGAGTAAGAATATCAAGTTTGATTCAAGAAATAGAAGCTGGAGGAGAGAGAAAATCAAGTTAAAGATTGAAATAATAAGACAAGGTAAGAACATCAAGATTTCAATATATTTTTAAGTTTGATATTGTGGAAAAAGCATGGAAATAATGTTAATGTAGAGGTTTCTTGTATAAGGCTTTATGTTCTTGATATGTTAGTAAAGGAAAATAAGAGAAAGTAATGGGAAATGTTGAGAGAAAGAAAATAAAGGTGTTATAAACTTGATAATTAACATTTTGCACTAAAATAGTTTTGGACAGCAGCAGTAGTCTAACTTTGAAAAATCACCAAAAATTTTAAAAATTGAATTAGAGGATGAATAAAATATGAAATTAAAGATAATTGAGTCTAGTTTCTTATAGAAGAAATTTTGTAAGAAATGGAATTGTAAATCATGAGATATAATAGATTTTGTGATACAGGGTCAGAATGATTTCGGGTTCCCCTGTTATGACTTTGGAAAATCATAAAAAATTGGAAGAAAATAATTATTGGTTATAATTTATATGATTAAAATCCTTAATGAGTTTATTTTTAAAATAAACAAACGGAAGCATCATCCGAATCTTGTATGATGGGATAATTAATTTTTAGCGAAGAAGGGTCAGAACTGTCAAACAGCAGAATAGGGGTGACTTTAAAGAATAAACTGTACTTATTTGCTAAATCAAAAATTCTGAAAATTTTATGGTTAGAATATATGTGAGTCTAGTTTCAGGGAAAATTAATGGATCTTAAATTGGAATTCTTTAGCTCAAGATATAAATAAATTAGTGAATATGACGCAAATTGATAGTTTTGAATAAATTTATGAGTAAATAGTGAAATCATAGATAATGTTACTTATAAGCATGTTATATAAATTAAGGATGTGGAATGGAGAGGAGGAGGAGGAAAAAATATATGAATATTCAGCTAGCATGGCTAATTTGTATGTTTTAGGCTCAAGGACTAAATTGAATAAATTTAAAATTTATGGGAAATTTTGTAAAAATGTCAGAAATGACAAAATTACATGAAATGAATTATTTTATTATTTAAATTATAAAATTGAATGAAATTATTAATTTAGATCAAGATCGGGTGAAAACATGTTTTAGGGATTAAATTGAAAGGTGTTAAAATTATGAAAAATTATGATATTTCATACAATTCATGGGCTGTTATCAATATATATATGAGAATAATTAGACTTAAAATAAGGATTAAATTACAAGAATTTTATTTTTCTAAACCTAAGGATGAAATCGTCATTAATTAAAAGCTTAGGGGCAAAATGATAATTTTGACTAGAGCATTAATTGAATGTATCATAATATGAAATGAATGAAAAATGATGATCAAATTTATTTATAAAGATCCGGATAACTCAAATACGAGACTTGAACGTGGAAAAGAAAAGACATCGGATTAGTGAAATTATAAACATGAACAAGCAACGAAGTAAGTTCGTGTAACTTGAATTATATTCTTAAATGCTTGAAATGTATGTTATTGATGTGAATATGATTTGAATGTTCATTGTATGAAAATTGATAAAAAATTGATATATTTGATAAAAGGGGAAGAAATCCCAATTAAATGAAATGAAAATTCGATGGATCTCTAAAAAGGAATTGACGGTAAAAAGGGATGTAGCCTGGACGGGTGATCCTATCCAGATATAGCCCTCCCGAAGAATATGTGTAAAAAGGATCTAGCTCGAACGGGTGATCCTGATATAGCCCTCCCGAAGAATATGTGGAAAATGAATTTAGCCCGGACGGGTAATCTGAATTAGGGTTTGAATTTAGCCTGGACTGGTAATTCAGATCCAAGCTCATTGGAGTAATTGTCGTTGTAGGGGATTTAGCCTGGACTGATAATCCCGACAATACCCTTTGAGCATATGTTACAGGGGATTTAGCCTAGACTGGTAATCCCGCTATAAGAAATGAGGTTCGCGGGAGTGTGCTCTCTTACAGGGGATTTAGCTTGGACTGGTAATCCTGCTGTAAGAAATGAGGTTCGCGAGAGTGTGCTCTTTGGAAAAATGGTATACCCATATGTGTACGAATTGACGGACTCGGGATTGTACACTATAAGTGTACTACTGGAAAATCCATCGAAATTTCGAGAAATTCAACGGGATAAATATAGAAAATGGCAAGTACTTGAAATCATGAAATTAAACTTGAAATACATAGAAATAATAATTATTTGATACATTGAAATATGACATGGAAAATACATGTATATGAAACTTGCCTGATAATTATGTATATTCAAGATTATAAGCAGCTACTGGAATAAATATACACTAAACTCATGAAAATGATGGTACAGAAATATTGTCATAATGAATTGAATAATTTATATTTATGAAGAAACAACAAGAGAATGATATGTATCATGACATGTAAATATAAGATTATATTTTATACGTTGATACAAGGAAAATTATGTATATTAGGACAAGTAATAAATTCAAGTGAGACATGTCGAGAAAATAAGTTTGTCAATATTAAAGTACGCTAACTAATGTAGAAAAATTTTAGTATTTTGCGAAAAATTCCCTATGATCCCGATTTAATTCCGGTTGGTTCCTAATGTATGTTTTGGGCTTTGAGGGCCCAATAGAGGGGTGTTATGATTAGTTTTAAAATACAAATAAAAAAATGACTCGAAATTATTCGAAAATGTTCAGTAAATTTCGGTAATGCCTTGTACCCTATTCCGACAACGGGTAGGGGGTGTTACATAACCGAATACATCAATTTATCTATACTATATATAAAATGGCTGATTGAGTTATTGTCATAACTCGATACCAATTTAGTTGTGAAATTTCTAAAATACTCTTACTTTAAAGGGTAATTAATATTATTATAAAATATTTTTATTATTTATTACTTTTATATACTATTTCAAATAAAATAATTGAAAATATTATTTAAAAATTAAATACAAAATTAATAAATTCAAATAAAAATCTTTTACCATTCTATCAATAATTATTTCTTGAAATAATTTTATAAATGTTTTAATATAAAATGTTTTGGTTCACCAAGGATGTGAAAAGAATCTAATACGTGAAAAAAGTAGGTAAAAGAATTTAAATATGTTATAAATATTTCTTCCATGTTTCATTTCATTTCTTTGTTTTATTCTTTTTCCCATTCCTTACATAGCAAAGGACTGAATTAGCCTTCATAACAATAAGTATTATATTAAAATTACATTGCTTACTTGTCCATTCATCAATGATTTCAAATTTTCAATTGAAGAAACTCAGGCCATGAGGGCATAAGTATGGTTGCTCTCAGAACAAATATAATATATTCAAATAAAAAATATATAATATATTGTTGGGGTTTCAGACATCCAGTAGAAAAAACACCAACGAGAAAATACTTATATCTTGTTTTGGTTAATTTAAAAGAATATGTTGAAAAAAATTATTTGAAAAATTATGTTGAAATTCTATAAATTTATCGATTTATATTATTTTTGGAGAGAGGAAATAAAGTGCGTCCTATAGTGCACATTTTCACTGCCACATCAATGAAAACGAGCCATGTAGGACGCGTTTTTAGTCTATCTCCTAAAAATGCGTCTTATGTGGCGCGTTTCATTGATGTGGCAGTGAAAACACACCTTGTAAGATGCATTTTCACTTACCTAAAAATGCATTTTCACTTGCGGTTGGAAATTAGAAGTTTGTAGATTTATTTTTATCCATATTTGAGATAAACATAGTCATAGTTTTAGGGATTGTTTGAATTTACGGTGGTGCCGTGGAGCTGGGTGACCTACAAATTTCATCTGCCATGTGAATATGGAGCCATCACCCAGGAAGCCGAATCGCATTGCAACTCAAGGTCCAAGTTGACAATGATTATACAACCTAGGGTTGAAGTGTAACTAGGGCTTCAAGTTTACAAATGTTGTGCTGTCAAAGGATGGAGCATAAATAGGGCCCTAATTGACAGTGGATATGCAGGCACAATAACTAGTTTTTCCTCGTTAGAGGAAGATGGTTTATAAAACCAAAACATAAGTACGAGGAAGAAAAACACAATGACCTTTTAGTTAATCAAGTATTTCATTTTATCTATTTCTACCAAAGGCGGTGACCCCGTTATTATAACCTATAATATATTTGGAGTGTGACAAGTTTTACTAACAGGGTTACTGCCATTGGTGAACATGGACAACACGAATTACTTGATTATACTAGAAGGCCCCTCTGTTTTTCTTATTGCATTTTCGTGTGGGTTTTATAAAGTATGTTCCTCTGACGAGGAGAAACTTGTTGTCGTGCTCGCATAACCACTGTCAACTAGGGCCCTGGTTACGCTCTATCTTTTGATAGCATAACTTTTGTAATCTCAAAGCCCTAGCTACACTTCAACCCGAGATGGTATAACCACCGCCAACTTGGACCTCGAGGTGCAAAGTGATCTTGGTTTCTCAAGTGATGACGTTATACTCACACGACATATGAAATTTGTAGGTCACCGAGCTCTATGACATCACCGTGAACCTAAACACAACTTAAAGCTATGACTATGTCTCCCTCAAAGTGAGAGAGAAATAAATCTTTAAACCCTGTAAATTTCAACACGCAAGAAAAAAGAAAAAAAACAATTTCTTTTACTGAATTAAGGGGATGGGGCAGGGACGCGGGGTAAAAAAATATTTTTTTATCCTAAGAATCCCGAGTTGCAGGGGCTCAGAGGCAAAAGCAGTAGAATTCGTTGTGGTTGAAATGTTCAGAGAGAAAACGCACTGTAACAGCCCGAATGTGACCCTGATTGGAATAGTGGTTTCAAGACCACGATCTCTAAAATTGGAAATGTTTGAATAATTTATTTGATACCTGAGTTGTGCGTGTGAGCATGTGTTTTAATGTTGTAAAATTATATGTATGTTGGAGTGACTAATTTTAAAAAAAAAAGGATTAAAATTGAACAAATATGAAAATAGCTATTGTGGGAATTAGGAGCCAAATTGATTAGTTCACTTTTTGCATGGGTTTTAAGTGGCAATTTAACCATAATTATTTTCTAGTGGACGGCAATGACTATGGATTTGGTGTGCATGTCATATTTTATATTATTATTATATTTAGATAGTGGGATGACATTCATTAAAGAAATATATGATAATGAAATAATAGTAAAAAAAATAAAAACCATTTTGTTTCCACTATCATCATCTTCTCCATGAAAACAAAGGGAAGAAGAGAAGATAGCTAAGCTCTATAGTTCGACCCTTTTGCATGTCTTCCTAAGGTGAGTAAACAAGGTTAAATTTTTAAAATTCTTGTATGGTTGTGCTAGTTAACTTGAGTTCTATAAAGTACATGTGGAAATTTTGAGGTTTGGAACTTGTGTTAAGTTCGGCCATGGGGGATTTCTTTGATACGCATGAGATTTGATGAAAAAGAAATGCTAAGCATGGATTAGACTTCAAAGGGTATGAATAGGAATGTAGATTAAATGAATGTGAGAAGGTCTAAGTTAGGTGAATAAATAGTTGAGGGTAGAATGCTAAATAAGTGGTTTATATGGACTCAACTTTGAATAAGGAGAATTCGGCTCTTGAAGGACTTGTTCGAATTTCATGAAATTATTGCGTTTATTACTTAGGGATTAAATTACAAGAAAGTGAAATTAGAGGGGCAAATCGCAAAATTTGTAAATTACATGTTATAAATTATTTTTAATATTAAGATGAGATTTGATTAACTTAGGGAGTATTCGGCTTTTGATAAAAGAGTGTATAAATTTTATATTTATTTGTATGTGTTGAATGAATGAAAAGATCCAAGACTAATTAAGTAAAAGTTCCAAATTGTGAATGATAGATTGGAAAAATAGTATAGTTAAATGTTTCGAATGGCGATGAATGAAATTCAATTGAATTGGCTCTTTTAAATTCGGTTTTAGATCAAAGAAGGAAAGATTTGGAAATGGATCAAGGGAAAGCTAAAGTACACGAGTAACCGGGAAATTCAAAGTATTTGACTTTCGAGGTAAGTCCTTAAGCTGAAATATATCAAAGAATTATTTATGAACATGTTAAATAATGATGTTCGATAAATTTGGGTACATGTTTATGTCATAGCCGAATGTATATAAGTAAATTAGATTGAATGCATAATTTAATAATGTGATATGAATGAGTATCTCGATATGAATTGTGGGTTGTACAATGACGTAATGATTCTATTTCTGTAATGTGAATAAGCTTAGTTGAATTGGGTATGTGATAAAATTATGAAATGTGTGTGGAATGATTGACTATATTGATACTCTGGCTTAAAGCCTAGCGTGCCTCGTCTTGGTGATATGTTTCGAGCTTTGTGCCTAGCAGCCTCGTCTTGATATGTTTCGACTTTATGCCTAGCGTGCCTCATGCCTGATATGTTTCGAGCTTTATGCCTAGCAGCCTCGTCTCATTGATATATTTCAGCTTATTGCCTAGCGGCTTAATCTTGGTGTTATGATTTCGGACCCGAGTTCAAGCAGCTTAGTCTTGGTGTGTGAGATTCAGGTAATGTTTAGTAGGTTCTAGCTAATGAATTAAGTATGCCTAAGCATTTGGAAGTGAATTTGTAATTCGGTTGTAAGGTATGTGTTATTCCTACTTAAGTGATCTATGAATATGCATATATGTGTATATAGATGTATGTATGTGATGTTATTGAGAAAAAGAAGATCAAAGTGATAAGAAAATTGGCTAAATGAAAGCATAAGTAGTTAAAGGTAACCGTAAAGGTATAAAGAAATGTACAAGTTGGTGTTGTATATATATGCATATTCGGCCATAATGTATATATATGGATAAGATAAGAAATGTTTATTTAAGGTCATGAGTTGGATGTTTAAATGTTTTACCATTGTATATGATAATGTTTTTGCTTAAGACTTCCTAAGCTAGCAAGCTTACTGTGTTTTCTTGTCTACTTCTATTTTATAGATTTTTGGTTCAAGCTACGGACTCGAAGGATCTTTGAAGAAGTCAACCACACTATCGACTCACTTTTGGTATTGATTAACTTAATTTTTGATTCGAAAAGGCATGTATAGGCTAGACTAAGCTGTATAACTAATGATGTTTAATCGTGTATATATACTTAGCCATGCGAAAATGGCTATCTATTTTGGCTAAACTTTGTTCATGTGTTTTGATGAAATGGCTTGCTCATGCTATAAATTATCGTTTGTGTTCGGATGTAGTTTAGGCATTTTTTGAAATGTGAATGGGTGATACGAATATTATGTATTTAGTTGGAGAAAAACTTGAATTGGGTTGTTGTTGCTTAATATAGTGATTCGGTTAGGTAATAATAGTGATTTTATAATCAAATTTTGTGCATGTAAGTTAACTTGTTGGATTCATTGTTAATGATAAGAATAAGTAGTTACAAATTATAGAAATGTTATCATGTATATGGCATGTTCGGGTAAAATGTGAAAGCATATGTTTGGATATATGAAATGGTATAATAGGTATATGTCATGATGTATATATATTTCGATAATTGATGGTCAACTTGATAGTTTAAGGTTGGATCTTATTTATGTGTATAAGTGATAGACTAATAAATAGAAATGTGGCTACTTTAATTCGGTTAATTATTAGTGAAGATTTGCTATGCTTAGGTATACATTTGGTTATAAAATGGTACGATTGGGTTGATCACATAAAAATGTTATAAGCTTATTTATATATGGATAATATTAGTATTTGAGTATCTATGTTAGGTATTCGAATATTAATAAGTTGATATGCATATGATTTGAATTATGTGCTTTGTAAAGTATATATAAATTGTATAATTTGTGGCATGTTTATTTGCTTGATAATATTAATAAGTTGATATGCATATGATTTGATTTATGTGCTTTGTAAAGTATGTATAAATTGTATAATTTGTGGCATGTTTATTTGCTTGATAATATGATTAGATACGATATGGTTACGGGCAAAATTTATAGGTACGATCTATATAAATATATGATTTTGACTAGGGTGAATGTTTGAATCTGCACTTATCTTTGGTAATACCAAGTGACCCTAATCCGGTAACGGACTCGAGTTAAGAGTGTTACATTTAATTGGTATCAGAGCCACGGTTTAGTCTGTTCTAGGACTATCGTAGCGCGTGTGAGTCTAACTATACATGCCTTTATTGTATATTTGATAGTGTGGTGACTTCTGACATTTCAAACCGTGTTTTATATAGTAAATGGATTCCGATCCTGACAGAGCCGTAGTAGATGATGGAGAGAGTGTAGCGCCTGATCGTGCACATGGATCAGCATCGATAGATTCTAGACCTGTCTCGGGTAGCCACGAGGGGGAGGCTAAATAAGCCTTCTACCAGATGATGAATGAATGGTTTACCCAGTTTGTTCAGAATAATCCGGCTGTACAACAACCTCCACCCCCGAATAATTCAACTCCGGTACCTTCAGCATCCCCGATGATAGATTCGATGAGATCTAGTAGGCCTCCTATTGATAAAATCAAAAAATATGGGGCCGAAGAATTTAAAGCTAATGATGATGATGACATTGAGCGAGTTGTGATGTGGCATGATAATACCATTTGGGTACTTGATGAGTTATCCTATACTTCAGAGGAATGCCTAAAGTGTGCTATATCTCTACTTCGGGACTCTGCCTACCACTGGTGGAAAACACTAGTGTCAGTAGTTCCGAAAGAAAAAGTAACATGGGACTTCTTCCGATTGAGTTCAAAGAAATATATCGACCAGAGATTCATTGATCAAAACGTAAAGAATTTCTTGAATCAAGCGAGGCGAATGACCGTGATGAATATGAGCGAAATTTGTTAGACTCGTGAGATATGCTAGAAAGTGTGTTTCTTCCAAGTCATTATGTGCGAAGATTTGAAGACGGTCGAATGAAGACATAAAGTTACTTGTGGGCATTCTTGAGATTAAAGAGTTTGTGGTATTGGTCGAAATGAGCTTGCAAAGTCAAGAGCTCGAAAAAGAGAAAAGAAAGACAGAGACCGAAGCTAGAGACACTCATAAAAGATCGTTGAGTAAAACTTTCCATTCAACATCTAAGAAGTTCAGAGATGACTTTAACCGACATAAGGCTACTCCTGACCTGTCTAGACGAGATCGACCTCCAGTGAGTTCTCGAGCCACTTCGATGGCTAGTGTTGGCAATGTTCAACAAGATCGAATTGAGTGCAAGCATTGTGGAAAATGGCATTCTGGGAGTTGTAGATTTCGTGATCGATCTTGTTTTAAATGTGGATCGTCAGATCATTATTCGAGAGTGTCCGATGCTAGCTGAGCAAAATACAGCTCAGAACACTAAACCGAGCAATACGTCTGCAAGAGGTAGACCACCCAGACATTCAGGGAATGTAGGTGGCAGTCAGAGAGGAACAAGGGACACAACAGTTCGATCAGAGGCTCGAGCACCAGCTAGAGCTTATGCTATACGTGCCAGAAAGGATGCCTCCTCCCCTAATGTTATTACCGGTACTTTCACACTTTATGATACTACTATAATTGCATTGATTGATCCTGGTTCGACTCATTCGTATGTATGTGAAACTCTAGTGCATAGTACGACTCTGTCTGTTGAGTCTACTGAGTTTGTGATTCATGTATCCAACCCTTTGGGTAGATGTGTACTTGTTGATAAAGCGTGTAAAAGTTGCCCATTGATGATTCGGGATTCTTGCTTTCCGGCCGATTTACTGTTGTTACCCTTTGACGAGTTTGATATAATTCTGGGAATGAATTGGTTAACTTTGCACGATACAGTGGTGAATTGCAAAAGAAAGATCATTGATTTGAGATGTCTGAACGGTGAGACCATCCGAGTTGAATCTTGTGATTTAAATAGGTTACCTACAGTAATATCCGCAATGCTAGCCCGTAAATATGTAAGAAAAGGATGAGAAGCTTACCTGGCTTATGTGCTGGATAATAAAGTGTCTGAAAAATAGATTGAGTCCGTACCAGTTGTGTGTGAATACCTTGAGGTGTTCCCTGATGAATTACCGAGTTTACCACCAATTCGAGCGATTGAGTTCGGCATTGAATTAGTACCGGGGACAACTCCGATTTTGATAGCTCTGTATTGGATGGCACCTACTGAGTTGAAAGAGTTGAAAGCACAGTTGAAATAGTTAACAGATAGGGGTTTTGCACGACCGAGTTTTTCTCCTTGGGGTGCGCCAGTTCTGTTTGTGAAAAAGAAAGATAGAACTATGCGAATGTGTATTGATTATTGGCAGCTGAATAAGGTGACTATAAAGAATAAATACCCGCTACCTCGGATTGATGATTTATTTGATCAGTTGAAAGGAGCTTCAGTGTTTTTGAAGATAGATTTGAGATCGGGTTACTATCAGTTGCGAGTCAGAGATTCTGATGTGCCAAAGACTGCATTCCGGATGAGGTACGACCACTTTGAGTTTTTGGTTATGCTTTTTGGACTTACTAATGCACCCACTGTATTTATGGATCTAATGAATCGGGTTTTCAGACAGTTTTTGGATCAGTTTGTAGTAGTGTTTATTGATGATATACTGATCTACTCTAAAGATAAAATCAAACACGCTGAGCACTTGAGATTAGTGTTACAGACTTTACGAGATCAGCAGTTGTATGCAAAGTTCAGTAAGTGTGAATTCTGGATGAAGGAAGTCAGTTTTTTTGGGTCATGTTGTTTCAGCTTCAGGTATTCGGGTTGATCCGAACAAAATATCGGCTATACTTGATTGGAAACCACCAAAGAATGTCTCCAAAATTAGAAGTTTTCTGGGACTCGCGGGATATTACAGACGATTCATCAAAAGTTTTTCCATGATAGCTACACCTTTGACAAAGCTGCTACAGAAAGATGTTAAGTTCGAATAGTCAGAAAAATGTCAGAGAAGTTTTGATGAGTTGAAAGCCCTTTTGACCGAAGCTCTGGTGTTAGCTCAGCCTGAATCGGGTAAAGAATTTATTGTTTATAGTGACGCTTCTTTAAATGGTTTGGGTTGCGTTTTGATGCAGGAAGGCAAAGTCATAGCCTACGCTTCGAGACAATTGAAGCCTCACGAAAGAAATTATCCGACTCATGATCTGGAACTTGCAGCTATTGTTTTCGCTTTGAAAATATGGCATCATTACTTGTTCGGCAAAAAATGTCATGTTTATTCAGATCACAAAAGCTTGAAGTACTTAATGACTCAAAAGGATTTGAATTTGAGACAACGCAGATGGTTAAAACTATTGAAAGACTATAAATTAGTAATTGATTACCATCCAGAGAAAGCTAACGTTGTTGCAGATGCATTAAGTCGAAAATCATTATTTGCTCTTCGTGCTTTGAACTCGCATGTGGATATGTCTGATAATGGTTCGATATTAGCCGAGCTAAAAGCAAGACCAATGTTTATTCAACAAATTTGTGATGCACAAAGATCTGACAAAGACTTGATTGCTAGACGAGTGCAATGTGAAAATGGTGAAGGGTCAGAGTTTCAAATCGATGCAAAAGGTTGTTTGAACTTCAATGGCCGAATATGTGTTCCGAAGAATGTGGAATTGATTCAGATGATTTTGAACGAAGCTCATAATAGTCGATTGTCGATTCATCCAGGTAGCACGAAAATGTATAATGATTTGAAACAGTTCTATTGGTGGCCTGGCATGAAACGGGATATATCTAAATTTGTTTCAAGGTGCTTAATTTGTCAACAAGTAAAAGCCGAGCATCAAGTGCCTTCCGGGTTACTTTAGCCAATCATGATCCCTGAATGGAAATGGGATAGAATCACTATGGATTTTGTATCCGGTTTGCCTACCACACCGAGCAAGAAAGATACAGTTTGGGTTATAGTGGATCGATTGACTAAATCAGCTCACTTTGTGCCAGTTTGTGCAAATTATTCACTTGATAAACTTGCTGAATTGTATGTATCACAGATAGTGAGGTTACATGGTGTGCCGAGTTCCATTGTTTCAGATAGAGATCGGAGGTTCACATCACGAATTTGGAAGAAGTTGGAAGATGCTTTGGGTACTAAACTCCACTTTAGCATAGTTTTTCATCCGCAGACAGACGGTCAGTCTGAACGAACTATTCAGATACTTGAGGACATGTTAAGATGTTGTGTTCTCGAATTTGAAGGTACGTGGGAACGATACCGACCTTTGATTGAATTTGCTTACAATAATAGCTTTCAATCTAGTATCAAAATGGCGCCTTACGAAGCTTTGTACGGCTGCAAGTGTTGAACACCATTATACTGGACTGAGCTCAGTGAGAACAAGGTACACGGGGTCGATTTGATTAAAAAGACTGAACAGAAAGTGGCTATAATCAGAGATAGTTTGAAAGCTGCATCAGATCGTCAAAAGTCTTACGCCGATTTGAAACGTAAAGACATTGAATTTCAGGTCGGAGATCGGGTATTCTTGAAGGTTTCTCCGTGGAAGAAAGTACTCCGATTTGGTCGAAAAGGCAAACTGAGTCCGAGATTCATCAGACCGTATGAAATCATTGAACGTATTAGGCCTGTTGCTTATAGATTGAAGTTGCCCTCTGAATTAGAAAAGATACATAACGTATTTCACGTTTCGATGCTTCGTAAGTACACATCAGATCCGTCACATGTGATCACTCCGTCAGAGGTTGAAATCCGATTCGATATGACGTACGAGGAAGAACCAATTCGTATTCTAGCTCGGGAAATGAAAGAATTGAGAAACAAGAGAATTCCATTAGTGAAAGTTTTATGGAATCGGCACGGAGTTGAAGAGGCTACGTGGGAGCCTGAGGATTATATGAGGCAACAATATCCGACTTTGTTTAACGGTAAGATTTTCAAGGACGAAAATTCCTAAGGGGGGAGAGTTGTAATAGCCCGAATGTGACCCTGATTGGAATAGTGGTTTCAAGACCACGATCTCCAAAATTGGAAATGTTTGAATAATTTATTTGGTACCTGAGTTGTGCGTGTGAGCATGTGTTTTAATGTTGTAAAATTATATGTATGTTGGAGTGACTAATTTAAAAAAAAAAAGATTAAAATTGAACAAATATGAAAATAACTATTGTGGGAATTAGGGGCCAAATTGATTAGTTCACTTTTTGCATGGGTTTTAAGTGACAATTTAACCATAATTATTTTCTAGTGGACGGCAATGACTATGGATTTGGTGTGCATGTCATATTTTATATTATTATTATATTTAGATAGTAGGATGACATTCATTAAATAAATATATGATAATGAAATAATAGTAAGAAAAAAATAAAAACCATTTTGTTTCCACTATCATCATCTTCTCCACGAAAACAAAGGGAAGAAGAGAAGATAGCTAAGCTCCATAGTTCGTCCCTTTTGCATGTCTTCATAAGGTAAGTAAACAAGGTTAAATTTTTAAAATTCTTGTATGTTTGTGCTAGTTATCTTGAGTTCTATAAAGTACATGTGGAAATTTTGAGGTTTGGAGCTTGTGTTAAGTTCGGCCATGGGGGATTTCTTTGATACGCATGAGATTTGATGAAAAAGAAATGCTAAGCATGGATTAGACTTCAAAGGGTATGAATAGGAATGTAGATTAAATGAATGTGAGAAGGTCTAAGTTAGGTGAATAAATAGTTGAGGGTAGAATGCTAAATAAGTGGTTTATATGGACTCAACTTTGAATAAGAAGAATTCGGCTCTTGAAGGACTTGTCCGAATTTCATGAAATTATTGCGTTTATTGCTTAGGGATTAAATTACAAGAAAGTGAAATTAGAGGGGCAAATCGCAAAATTTGTAAATTGCATGTTATGAATTATTTTTAATATTAAGATGAGATTTGATTAACTTGGGGAGTATTTGGCTTTTGATAAAAGAGTGTATAAATTTTTATATTTATTTGTATGTGTTCGAATGAATGAAAAGATCCAGTACTAATTTGTAAAAGTTCCAAATTGTGAATGATAGATTGGAAAAATAGTATAGTTAAATGTTTCAAATGGTGATGAATGAAATTTAATTGAATTGGCTCTTTTAAATTCGGTTTTAGATCAAAGAAGGAAAGATTTGGAAATGGATCGAGGGAAAGCTAAAGTACACAAGTAACTGGAAAATTCAAAGTATTCGACTTTCGAGGTAAGTCCTTAAGCTGAAATATATCAAAGAATTATTTATGAACATGTTAAATGATGATGTTCGATAAATTTGGGTACATGTTTATGTCATAGCCGAATGTATATAAGTAAATTAGATTGAATGCATAATTTAATAATGTGATATGAATGAGTATCTCGATATGAATTGTGGGTTGTACAATGATGTAATGATTCTATTTCTGTAATGTGAATAAGCTTAGTTGAATTGGGTATGTGATAAAATTATGAAATGTGTGTGGAATGATAGACTACATTGATACTCGGGCTTAAAGCCTAGCAGGCCTCGTGCCGGTGATATGTTTCGAGCTTTGTGCCTAGCAGGCCTCGTGCCGGTGATATGTTTCGGGCTTTATGCCTAGCGTGCCTCGTCTTGATATGTTTCGGCTTTATGCCTAGCAGCCTCGTCTCATTGATATATTTCGGCTTATTGCCTAGCGGTGCTTAATCTTTGGTGTTATGATTTGGACCCGAGTTCAAAGAGGCTTAGTCTTTGGTGTGAGATTCGTAATGTTTAGTAGGTTCTAGCTAATGAATTAAGTATGCCTAAGCATTTGGAAGTGAATTTGTAATTGGTTGTAAGGTATGTGTTATTCCTACTTAAGTGATCTATGAATATGCATATATGTGTATATAGATGTATGTATGTGATGTTATTGAGAAAAAGAAAGATCAAAGGGATAAGAAAATTGGCTAAATGAAAGCATAAGTAGTTAAAGGTAACCGTAAAGGTATAAAGAAATGTACAAGTTGGTGTTGCATATATATGCATATTCGGCCATAATGTATATATATGGATAAGATAAGAAATGTTTATTTAAGGTCATGAGTTGGATGTTTAAATGTTTTACCATTGTATATGATAATGTTTTTGCTTAAGACTTACTAAGCTAGCAAGCTTACTGTGTTTTCTTGTCTACTTCTATTTTATAGATTTTTGGTTCAAGCTACGGACTCGAAGGATCTTTGAAGAAGTCAACCACACTATCGACTCACTTTTGGTATTGATTAACTTAATTTTTGATTCGAAAAGGCATGTATAGGCTAGACTAAGCTGTATAACTAATGATGTTTAATCGTGTATATATACTTAGCCATGCAAAAATGGCTATCTATTTTGGTTAAACTTTGTTCATGTGTTTTGATGAAATGGCTTGCTCATGCTATAAATTATCGTTTGTGTTCGGATGTAGTTTAGGCATTTTTTGAAATGTAAATGGGTGATACGAATGTTATGTATTTAGTTGGAGAAAAACTTGAATTGGGTTGTTGTTGCTTAATATAGTGATTCGGTTAGGTAATAATAGTGATTTTATAATCAAATTTTGTGCATGTAAGTTAGCTTGTTGGATTCATTGTTAATGATAAGAATAAGTAGTTACAAATTATAGAAATGTTATCATGTATATGGCATGTTCGGGTAAAATGTGAAAGCATATGTTTGGATATATGAAATCGTATAATAGGTATATGTCATGATGTATATATATTTCGATAATTGATGGTCAACTTGATAGTTTAAGGTTGGATCTTATTTATGTGTATAAGTGATAGACTAATAAATAGAAATGTGGCTACTTTAATTCGGTTAATTATTAGTGAAGATTTGCTATGCTTAGGTACACATTCGGTTATAAAATGGTACGATTGGGTTGATCACATGAAAATGTTATAAGCTTATTTATATATGGATAATATTGGTATTTGAGTATCTATGTTAGGTATTCGAATATTAATAAGTTGATATGCATATGATTTGAATTATGTGCTTTGTAAAGTATGTATAAATTGTATAACTTGTGGTTTGCTTGATAATATGATTAGATATGATATGGTTATAGGCAAAATTTATAGGTACGTTTTATATATGTATATGATTTTGACTCGGGTGAATGTTTGAATCTGCACTTATCTTTGGTAATACCGAGTGACCCTAATCTGGTAACGAACTCGGGTTAAGGGTGTTACACGCACCCTGCAGGAGGCGTTTTTGTCTGATATGCCAATGAAAGCGCTTCATGTAGGAAGCATTTTACTGCCACATGCTAGTTGAAAAATCTCCATGTAGGGAGAGTTTTCTCTATAGCCATTTCAACCCCCAGCCAACTCCATTAATTCTGCCTCTCAACCCCTGCAACTTGGGGTTCTTGGGATTAAAAAATCCCTTTTTATTCACTCCATGCCTCTACAGGGGAGCGTTTTCTCCCTCATAAAAGAGTTCTATAAAAAGAACCAGGCCTTTGATTTTCCATATTAACATTTGAAGCAAAACTTTGATGTAAAGGATACTTGGCACAATGAGTAACCGGTATTGTCGTTAAAACTTGAGTTTTGTCCCTATGTTGTTGTCGAAGCAAAGGTAATTTGTTAATTTATGTGTAGGTTTAAGATTTTGGGTTACGAGTACTATATTTTTAAATATTTTCTTGATTTTAAACATGTGGAACAAATTAGTTTGTTGAAGATAAGCAAATGAATCAGAACTCTTATATATTACAACGATCAAATTTGCGAGACTGAAAATTTCCCCGTTTTTGTATTATCACAATCTGAAGCTCTGGCATTCTACCGGACCATAACGTTAAAAAAACTTCAAACAAGGATTATATAACGCCTTCAACCCAATCCGATTCACCGGATCCAGATCTCGGGTGTTACAACTCAAATACAAACTTATGTTTAAAAACTCTTATATGATTTTCATAACTATTACAACTTAATTAAAATAATCTCCCAACTGAAATTTCAATTAAATATACATGGGACAATTACTATCATCGTACAATAATTTATATTACAAAAACTTTCAAGCAAACCTTAAAACTTAATTACATTATCTAAAAGTGTAAATCTTAAATAATGCTACAGACTACATTTATGCTACCAATACGTTCTGTATGCATAATAGCCTGCCCTACCACTTCTTTGGCGTAGCCCTAGCATCATCCCTCCTAGCGTGGACCCAAATCCTTTTACCTGTAACATAATGCACAAAGGTAAGTTCATGAGAACTTAGTGTGATAAACACCCATTTACATGAATTGTTTTTGTATTTCGCATATGGTAATTCAATTCGTCATCTCATTGTTCTTTGTTCTTCAACTTGTCTCTACCAAATACCTTCCCAAAATGTCATTCTTCAAACCATAGATGTCACCTCTGACTCTGAAGTCATGCCTTACTTTCCGCGTATTTGATATATTACTTGCATTCTTCACTTTACACCTTCGCGGTTCCTTAACCATACCTATTCAATAGGTCCATATAGACAAAATACTGTTATTCTTACATACATACTCTAAGCCATCATTTTTCGAAACCTATGAATGATTTCGTACATAGATAGAAGATAAATTCTTTAATTATACGATTTGATCCTTTTTGGAGAATACCTTTCTTCTAATAATAATTACATATAGATAACCTTCTTCAATTTACTAGACATAGCCCTTACTTAGATTTGTTCTTCAAGTCTAATTAACTCATACTTTGGATTCGCCACATGCTCTAGCACATTCCAGTAATTCTCTGTTTTTGTCTTAAGACCATGCATGATACGTCATAACATTTTATATGAAGCTTGCCATAAAGGAAGCTCATGAGAATATTTCATTGAAGGTGTAACAAGAAACATCACAGTGGCTTTTCCTTCTGAGTTTATTACAACTATCATTCCTTTAGAGTTCACCATGAATGCCATTTTTTCCCTCAAGGTTCGCCACAGAGGTGTTTCCTTCGGATGGTTGCCACAAAAGCCATTTTTTAGAGTGCGCCACAAATGCTTCCTTTTCATAGATCGCCATAAAGGCTTCTTTTTCATAGGTTGCCACAAAGGCTTCCTTTTTCATAAATCGCTACAAAAAGCTTCCTTTTCATAGATCGCCACAAAGGCCACCTTACACGCTTTTTTCGAGTTTGTATTAGATAAGAACTCACAGCGCAAGTCGAAAGGTCGACCGAACTCAACTCGGATACGAGAAATATGGATATTTGAGAGCAGAGAGACACACCGAGGTTATGCACATATTGTAGGAACCTATGGCATACTAAGCCAACATGTCCACACAACCCGGGAGCATTGAGAAGAAGAGCTAATTAAAACACTAACTTATTCATTAATTTTTTCTATAAAGTGTAAGTTATTAGTACTTCTTCAAGTAAGATATATTACAATTGCAAGCCAAAGTTTTAATTCGAAATTGGGAAGCTTCTGATCAATTCTTTACTTTGTCAAAATATTATACTTAACAAATCAACGGAAAAAAAAAATCTTGAATGAAAAAGTAACAGAAATAATTGTAAATTTTAAACTCACAATCTGATATGTTACAAAGCAAACCAATTTAATAGATTTGTTTAGTATATTGTAAATAAGTATACATTTAAGATGTAATATAAATTATACTAAGAAAAATGCATTCTACATGGCACGTTTTCACTTCCACATCAGTGAAAACATACCTTATAAGACGCGTTTTCCTTTCTCTCAAAAAATAACACAGATAAATAAATTTTAAAATTTTCAACCTACTTTCTCAATTATATTTTTCGGCATTTATGTACGAAGTAACCTTTTATTTTAAGTCCTTGGAGTCATGATCACTCAAATCAAAAGTAATAGGAAGAAAATTTTGTTTAAGATATGTCACTTTCTTAAAGGCATTCTCAAATATGTTAAATGGTTATTTATTTATTGAAATAAGCTGACCCAACCGTAGCAGGCAGGAGAGGCATCAGCTTAATTTGGCCCCTTGCTTAAAAGAAATTATATCACTTTGACTCCCTTTCATTTATCAACTTCTTTTTAAATAATTTTTTTAGGGTTTTTTTACCAAATTATTACAAAATAAAAATAAAAATTCGAAAATGGGGTGCCCTTTTCAGAAATGACGAAAATGGTATAGTGAGGGTGGTCGTGCCTCTGTCAGAGGCGGCACCACCCTCTGACCCCTACTAAATTTTTCCACTGAAATAAAAAAAAACATCTGATAAAGAAAAAAAAAATAGGAAATGGCAAAAAAAGGAAAAATGAAGTGATAGGAGCCTGGTGAAGCCTCTGCCACAGGCGGTACCGATGGTGCCTCTGGCAGAGGCGGCACCGATGGTGCCACTGGCACAGGCGTCACCAGCTTGGCTTCTTCCCGTTTTAAGCTCCCCATTTTCTTCTTCTTCTTCCTTTCCTTTTCTCAATCTGCTTCAGCTTGAAATTGGGGACCATTATAAGATCCCCAAGCCACAACCCGACGAAACGCCATGCATGGGTCACTGTCAAAGTGGTGCCGCCTCTGCTAGAGGCACATTCGGTGCCGCCTGTGACAGAGGCTGCACCAGTGTCTGTCAGCTTTTTTTTTCTGATTTCGATTTTTTTTAATTTCAGTGTTTTTTTTTAAATTTCAGTGTAGGAGGAGTAGGGATGCAGAGGGTGGTGCCGCCTCTGACAGAGGCGCGACCACTCTCCCATACCATTTTCGTCATTTCTAAAAAGGGCACCCATTTTCGATTTTTTTTTTTGTAATAATTTCGTAAAAAACCCAATTTTTTTATATTTAGTTCAAAATTTTATTTCCGCCCTTTAATACCGAAATCCTGAAAAGGTTATGCTGACGTTATCATCTGGGTGTCTCATATTAAAGAACATGGTCCGGGGAAATGTGCTTTCTTTTCAAGCCACTTGGACTACCTAGACATGCTAAAATTGAAGTACCTTTCCCTACAAAACTGCTGCTTATCAACTCAGCCTTGCCTTGCCCGTACGCCGTTCTTGGAATGTTCAAATGCATACCATCCTTGTTCTGTCTACCTTGGCCGAAGTTACTTAATTGTAACATTAAAGTTTCAGTACTTAATGGTGTCAGAACCAGTGGGTAAGAGAAGAAACAAAAAATACAACATTACGCAACGAATGTGATAGATTTGTTGCAATCTGCAAAGATAATAAGAGTAATACAAGTTGAAGGTTCGTGAATATGATCCTTCAACTAGTGTTTTTTACCCATTTTATTTTTATTTTTCTTTCCATACAGAACGGAATAGGAAAGAAACGACAGAAAAAAGCTGTTCCTGTTCACATCTAAGTGAAAACACACAACAGCGACGCATTAGGAGACATATAGTCAAGCAACTGCGGAGCCATGCAACTCAAGGTCATAATTTTCCAATGTAAGACTATCGTCTTTGTCATTGTAATCGAGCTCCCACAGCCAAGATGGCATAATGCACTCCTTCTCATCCCAAAGCTCGTTCCTTTCCCAGTCCCAATCCAGAATATTATCGACTTCACAATCATCAAAGAAGCATGATGTTGTGCAGAAATAGGAAGTCAAATCCCCAGTCCCACAGTCGCCACTCTCTACTTGCTTGTTAATAGCTGCTGGTTTGTTTCGACACAGATCTCCACTGTTCTCAATGTCGACAGAGACTTGGTTCAATCCCCACTGGGATAACGTGGAATCGCCATTTGTTTGTAGCAATTCATTGTCCAAGATGTTGTCAAAACAGAGCATCCCGCTGCTTTCAGTACTTTCGAATAGTGAGAAAATATCAGTCTCTTTCTCAACAACGCTATCAGTAGCCGTAGGGCATAGCATTGAATTCTCTACATATCCATCCCCATCCCCAGTGTGTTGACAGGAACTGGGCATAACACCGATCCTTCTCTCATTATCTTCTTCATAGGGATCCAGGTGCATGCTATCTTCTACAGCCGAGGGGAAGGTTTCTTTTTGTAAGGATGGAGTAGAAGGAAATGGCACAACTTCATCAATAGAAACCTCCATAGGCTTATTTGATGAAGAATTGCCATTATTTTCTTTCTTGGTATTGTGGCCTTGGTTATCCTTCATTCCCTTTCGACCGCCTTTGCGCTCGGTGACGTTCAGAATCACCGGTAAACTTTGATTGGATAGCCTTCTGAAGCAATACATTTTTGTACTCAAATGAGAGTTCCAGTAGTTCTTTATTTCGTTGTCTGTTCGCCCTGGTAAGTGACTGGCGATTAAAGACCACCTGTTCACAGAAAAAAATCACGAAAATTAAGGTAAATTAAGATAAGGTGCAGGGAGACTTTTGCATAGGAAGTGAAAAGACGATGCACTATGATAACACAATTGAGCAAAGAATGACATAAGTAGGTCTACGTTATTAGTTTTGAAGTCATTGTTGTCGTTTTATTTGTCTCTCCCTTGTAAGTTGGAATTTTCAAGGAACTGACGACATGACAGCATAAAAAAGCAAAAAAGAAACCAAAATAGCAATAATTGTACCAAAAAAGTACACAGTTATCGAAATCTGACAAAATACATTATAATGCACGTAGAGTATTAAGATTCCTTCATGGCTCTCAAACTCAAGCATGGGAAAACGTATATGACCAAAAAACAATAAACAAAAAGAGGCAAGGAAATATATATTTATAAAATATATTCTCTTTAAATGACTGATATTTTAAAAATATTTTTTAAAAGGAGAAATTTATGGAGATATCTTATTTTAAGTAGTAATTTAAGCTTTTTATATAAAGATTTTAAACAAAATATAAAAATGTGATTATAATATATATTTGCTATTTATTTTAAAAATGATTTCCAGTTTTTCAACTAAGTTGGTCACAAGTAAAAGAATAAAATCAATACAAAAATTGAACTCACATATAAAATTACTTAAATCTTTCTAACTTAACCACCCATACACCGATTTGTACAATATCAAAGTGGAAAGAAAGCCAAGATGATATAGACAGGAAGAAAAGCCATTATTGATGGCAACTACTACGATTTTTTTTTTACACGTTCATCATCCATGGAAAAAATAAAAAATTATGCGTTTTTATTCAGGTAAATAAATAAAATATAGAAGCTTACACACAAGTCTTTACTAGTCTACGTATGTTTATTATAAGAAATGGGGTTTTTACACACTAACAAACACAGTTTGTTTTCTGGCATCTAGGATTGTTTGGGTTGGGGGTGTAGAGAGGAGCGGACCGGGGTAGGGGTTTTCGTCTTTAGCTCCTTCAAACACAAATAATTAATAAATTTGTTGAATGTTTCAAATATATATACTTTAATCGCAGCCTCTTAATAATTTATGGTTTCACCATGGCATATGAAAAGAAGAGCAAAGCGGGGGAAATGCCACCACTAACCTATTTCCCAAGGATTGATGCAATTTAATGATAAGTTCGTCTTCTTCGCCTGTAAAGTTCCCTCTCTTCAAATCAGCTCTCAAGTAATTAACCCACCTTAGTCTGCAACTCTTCCCACACCTTAGTAATCCTTGGAAAGTCGAACCGTACACGATCGATATGCCACCCAAAAACATGAGCATGACCGAGTAACAGAAAAAATGGAGGAAGAAGGTCTGGTTGTATATACCTGCATTCTTGGGCAATGATCTCCAGGAGCCTTCTCCATGAGTTTGAATATACTTGGTCAAAATCTCATCCTCTTCCGCCGTCCATCTCCCCTTCTTCAGCCCAACCTTTTCGCAACAAGGAGCCCTCCCCATGTCTGCCACTTCCACTTCCCGCCAAGGGTGGATTCGGCGCCAAAATGCAGATAACTTAGTCCCTTGCTGTAATTACAAGAGATCAAACCGAAGATATTAGCAGTTACTTTCTAGCGGACTTCTAAGCCCTAAGCAAAGCAATTATTGGATTCTCTGTCGTTATATAAAGTACCTTCTTACATGTGCGTAAAATATTCATACATTAACTTTTTCTTTTTATAGTTTTTAAAATTTTAAATTTTTATATTAGAAAGGTTGATATGAGAAATTTTATTTGATTGACCGTGCTATTACTACGAACCACGTGAATCATATTATTTCATATATATATATATATATATTGTTTTGAGTATAGTTTTGTTGATGGAGGGAATCAATAAAGAGAAAATAGGAAAAAGATAACTTATTTATGGTTTCTTTCAATTAAAAAAAATACAATCACCTTTTTTTTTTTTTTTTTAAATCATATGTATATTTGGACTAAAATTTCAAACAAAAGATGATGTGTCTTTTTTAACCGGGCGAGATCATCGATGATGTGGTGGAAATGTCCCATAAATAATTTCTCTAAAGAAAGTGGTGTGGTAGTTGTAAGGAGGCTGATTCACCTATCATGGGCAAAGACAAAGCAAGAGACTACGAAGAGGGAAAAAGGGAGAGGAGAGACTGCTAGGTGATTAAGGATATTTTGGAGGAAGAAGAGGGATTCTTGGTGTTTCGTATATTGTGGTAAATACAAGGGAAGTCTTCTTGTTTGATAGTGCCACATCCCCAATAGTACGAATAGTAGGTTAGTCGTCCGGTGGGCTAGATTGCAGGTCTATTACATGTCAGTTGTCGTCAAGTATAACATTGTGTAGTCTTCCTCTGACATTCTCGTTTCGAAGATTGTTATACCTTCGTGGTTCATCGGTAGTCTCCTTTGGAAGCCAAAAGTGGATGGCTGGTCACGCATAATCCAACAAGGGTCACCATGAAGGATATTTGATGGAGGCATCTGTGGGCCTCTGTTTGGGTTCTCACCAAGCCATTCCTTATTATACCATGTGTCATTGTAGAGGAAGAGGTATAACAATAGTTTACACATTTGAGTTTTTTTGTTAAAATAAAAAATATGTTTAATAAGGAAAAAATAAAAAATTTTAATTTTTAAATTCAATAGATTATTTTAGTATGTAGAAAATGTGTAAAAAACCAATTACACACACACACACACACACACACACACGAGTAAGTTTTCTAGACCTTTGACGAAGAGATATAAAGATGCAAGCAATCGATCAAATGCTTCATTTGAACATACGAGTAGAGATCCTGTGAGACCAAGTGTTGGTCTGACAACTCAAGCTTCAATTGAATCAAATGATGGAAGTACTAAAAGCAACAAACCTAAGTGTAGACAGTGTGGAAGACGACATGTGGAAAAATGTTGGGGTAAGTATAACAGTAGAGTTTGCTATAAATGTGGATCACGAAATTACTTCATTCGAGACTGCCCAAAGATGGCGAGTGTTGGAAATGTCAGATCTGAATGACTTGAGTGTAAGCGTTGTGGTAAAAGACATCCGGGGAATTGTAGATTGAATAATCAAGACCTTCCCGAAATACAAGAAATGTCAGTAGTACTCATAGGTCTACGAGGGATACTGTTGCAAAATCTAAATTTAGAGAGCCAACTAGAGCATATGCTATTAGAGCTTGTGAGGAAGCTTCATCTTCAAATATTATTACGGGTACATTTACTCTTTATGACACTTTTGTAATTGCATTGATAGAACCTGATTCTACTCATTCATATATATACATGAACCTAGTAATCAGTAAGACTTTGCCTGTAGAGTCTACTGAGTTTGTTGTAAAAGTATCGAACCCTTAAATAAAAGTGTTCTAGTTGACAGAGTATGCAAGAACTGTCTGTTAATGTTTTGAGATATCTGTTTTCCTGCTAATCTGATGCTATTACCATTTGATGAGTTTGACATAATTTTTGGGTATGGACTGGTTGATACTACATGCTGCTGATGTAAATTGTAAAAGAAAGACTATTGATTTGAGATGTTAGAATGATAAAACAGTTCGGGTTGAGTTAAATGATTTGAATGGATTATATGTGATTGAATCTATCCATCTGATTGGAAATAAATTTTGAATGTACATGTGTGAATTGAGGGATAGTTTGGAAGAAGAATTCGTATTTTTGAAAACTTGATACTGAATTATATCTATAGGAACGATTCTATCTGGGAAATGTTGTGATAAACTAAAGTTAGTTTGATTGTTGAAGTTTTCTTCTACACAAAAATAATTTCGACCGAAATATCACTTCTGGTTTAGTTTGCGTTCAATAAAGAGATTACGATCTTCATTCTTGTGTTAATGAATGAAAGATCTGAACTTGGCACAGCAAGGTTAGCTCCAATTGTCGAAAAACTTTTGAGTCTGTAAGTGATTCTTTTCCGAGGAAAATGATTATGATTTTGAATATTTTGATTTGACAGTGAATATGTGATTGATTTTATCAGGTAATGAATAGTAATTAGTTAAATTAGAAGTTAAGTAAATGTTTAATTAGTGAAGTTGTGAAATTCAGAAGTGTGTCAGCAATCTATAAGTTAAAAAGGAATTCAACATAAATTGATTTCTGATTCAGAATCTCAGATGTGGTATCGATGATTATGTTTTATTTAGAGATAGAGTGTGTATGCTGAAAAGTTCTATGAATATGTACAACAACTGCTACAAGAAACTCTCAGTGATAATTCATTTGTTCATATGGGAATAAAAATATACACAATAGTTCTGATGAGTGTGAAACGTGATATATCCTGACTTTATTGATTATAGAAATGGAAGGTGATGAATTATGTATCAATATTATCTTTATCATTGAAAAAGATAGAGTTATCTGAAATGTGATTAACTATCTGAAGAAATTTCTCTATACTTATAGATTTTCTCTTTTGATAAGACAGTTGAGTTATCCGTTTCTGTGTCGGTAAGTCTGTCTATGGTGTTAGTTATCATTGGTTTGGATTGAGATCTGAAACTTATATGGTAATTCTGAAAGAGACTATGGTAATTTGTGAGTATGAAATTGCATTTAAATCGGTAAAGCAAATGTTATTGCCGTGCATTGAGTTGAAAATCACTGTTTACATTACGTGCAAAGAATGCTCATTTAAATCTGTCTGATGATGGTTTAGTGTTAGTCGAATTGAAAGTAAAACCATTATTTTTACGGCAGATTTGTGATACTCAGAAAGTTGATAATGATTTGTTAGCAAAGCGAGCTCAATGTGAATCGAACTCTGATTCTAAATTTCAAGTTGATGTTGATGATTGCTTGAGGTTCCGAGATTGAATATGTGTTACAAGAAACCCAGATTTGATTCAGTTAATTTTGAGTGAAGCTCATAATAGTCATCTATCTGTTTATTCGGGAAGTACAAAGATGTATCATGATTTGAAGCAACATTATTGGTGGTCTGGTATGAAACGACACATTTCTGACTTTGTTTCGAAATGTTTAGTCTGTCAACAAGTTAAGACTGAACATCATATTCCGTCTGGTTTGTTACAATCAATTCTGATTCCCTAATGGAAATGGGATAGAGTGATGATGGATTTTGTATCTGGATTAGCTTTGACTCCGAGAAAGAAAGATGCAATTTGATTCGTGGTTGATCGATTGATGAAATCTGCCCATTTTATTTCGATACAGATCTGATCCATCACATGTTATTTCTCCGTCTGAGATTGAAAATTCGATCTGATTTGACCTATGAAGAAGAACCAATCCGTATCTTAGCTCGTGAAATGAAAGAATTGAAAAATAAGAAAATTCCATTAGTAAAAGTGTTGTGGCATCGACATGGAATGGAAAAGGCTACGTGGGAGCCTGAAGATTCAATGACACAACAATATCTGAATCTGTTTAACGGTAAGATTTTTGGGGACGAAAATCCCTAATGGGGGAGAATTGTAACAGTCTAGTTTAGACCCTAGTCAGAACAGTGGTTTCGGGACCATAAATCCTAGTTAATAAAATACTTTAATATTATTTTCCATTTCTACAGTATACGAATTAGCATGTGTGAAATTTCTATGAGTTAATTTGTCCGTTTAAATGTTTAATTCGAGCAGAGGATTAAATCGCATAAATCGTAAAAGTAGTATTCTATTTGATTAATGGCCTATTTGAGATGGTTTTTAAATGGGTAGGCTTTATGAGGCAATTAAATCATTTTAATAGATAGTGGTTGGTAATGGACAAAAATAGCCATTCATTTTATGAATTATAAATGTTTTCATTAATGGTAATTTAGTAAAATGTTTATTAATGTTATTATAATTTAATAAAAACAAAATGGTGGCCATTTTTTGGTGTTCATCCACCGAATGTAGAAAAGAAAAGAAAGAGTTAGGCTTTGTTTCATTTGGCCAAGGTTCAAGCTTAAATCGAGTATGTGTTTTTGATCAGTTTTCGATAATTTCTACGTTTTTGCAATCGTTGCTTCGTATACTTCAAAACCCATGTCTTAAATTTAAGAATTGATGAAGTTTTTGACATGAGACTTTGATGAACTTATGTGATTTGTGATGTTTTATGATGAAATATGGAAAATATGTGTTTGATTAGCATATTTTGTATTTGGATTTTTAGTGAATTTGAGTAATTTTGGATTAAATTGAGAAAATAATATTTTGAGGGACTAAATTGTGAAATAAATGAAATATATGGACTAGTGTGAAGTATGTGAAAACTTGGCTAGGCATGGGTAACTTGAAATTATGTGTATTTTGTGATTTTGTGAAATAGGGACTAAAATGTTAAAATGTGAAAATGTGAGGGCTAATTTTTAAATTTCCATAAATATGTGTATTTGGATTGTTTTGAATAGTTTGATGAATAAATGGATTAAATTTGAATACGTATAGATCAAGAATCGGCGAAAACAGATTTAGATCGAAGGAAATCGAAAGTTTTCGAATAGCCGTTTATCTCCATTCTTTCCGTACGAGGTAAGTTAATATATAAATAAATGTATTTGTATTGAATTATGTATGTTCTTATGATTATTGATAATGATGGATGTATATGAGATGATGTATACAAGAATTCCGAGATAGAATCAACATAGTAACAATGTCCGAGAAGTTCCGTATGAACCTAGGAATAGATAGGTGTCTTTTATGTGATTACGTGTAAGACCATGTCCGGGACATTGGCATCGTATTAATTCATGTAAGACCCTGTCTGGTATAGTGGCATCGATATTTGATTACGTGTAAGATCATGTTCGGGACATTGGCATCGTATTAATTCGTGTAAGACCTTATCTGGGACAGTGGCATCGATATTTGATTACGTGTAAGACCTTGTCCGGGACATTAGCATCGTATTAATTTGTGTAAGACCATGTCTGGGACAGTGGCATCGATATTTGATTACGTGTAAGACCATGTTCGGTACATTGGCATCGTATTAATTGGTGTAAAATCTTGTCTAGGACAGTGGCATCGATATTTGATTACGTGTAAGACCATGTCCGAGACATTGGCATCGTATTAATTCGTGTAAGACCCTGTCGGGACAGTGGCATCGATATTTGATTATGTGTAAGACCATGTCTGGGACATTAACATCGTATTAATTCGTGTAAGACACTGTCTGGGACAGTTGCATCGATATTTGATTACGTGTAAGACCATATTCGGGACATTGGCATGGTATTAATTTGTGTAAGACCCTGTCTGGGACAGCGGCATCGATATTTGATTACGTGTAAGACCATGTCCGGAACATTGGCATCGTATTAATTCGTGTAAGACCCTGTCTGGGATAGTGGCATCTATATTTGATTAAGTGTAAGACCATGTCCGGAACATTGGCATCGTATTAATTCGTGTAAGACCCTGTTTGGGATAGTGGCATCGATATTTGATTATGTGTAAGACCATGTCCAGGACATTGGCATCGTATTAATTCATGTAAGACCCTATTTGGGACAGTGGCATCGATATCTGATTACATTTAAGACCACGTCTAGGAAGTTGGCATTGTATAACTATTCCGGGCACTCTGTGTATTCTATTAGATTCCAAACGATTCAATGAGCAAGTTCAAGAAATGAATGAATATGTGAATTGTATATTTGTTTCAGGTATGTTTGATAAGTACACTTTGTGTGTATAAGAAGGTAAGTATTTTCTTAAACTTACCTAGGTGAATTATGTATTTAAATATGAGAATATAAGTGTGTTATATGAATACAAAAGCTATGAGCTAATAAAGTATGTCGTGATATGCAAGATTGAAAGATGAATGGCCTAAGTAAATGTACTAAGAAAAATTATGATTATGCAATTGAGCCATTAGTGAACTTATATTGATTATATGTTTTGAATGCTTATATGCTAAGTTTATTTGTATATGGCTTACTAAGCTTTTGAAAGCTTACTCTGCATGTGTTTTCTCTATTTTATAGATCGTCGAAGCTATTGAAGGCTCGGGGACCGTCGAGGATCGTCATCACACTACTCAAACTCTTTTTGGTACTTTGGAATGTAAATGTAGCTAGATATGGCATGTATAGGCTAGTCACTTTGTGTTATGCTTGAGTTGTGTAAATAGCCATGTGATGTGGCTATGTAAATGTTGGTATTATGTTTGATTTTAAATGATTCATGATGCAAGTTTGGTATGGTTTGATAGCAAATGAAATGGTGAAACTATGGTAAGTATATGAATGTACTATGAGTATGCATGTTTGATCAAAAGAATGTTCTATGAGGGGTAAATATGGTTAAACCATGCTTATAGATATATGTGATTTAGGTGTGCAAGTTGACATGATTAGAAATGATATTGAATGTGAAGAATTATTGATCATTTGATATGTTTTTGGTTGATATTTGTATATGAAATGGATTGGTACATTGCTTGTAGGTATGACCCAATTAAGGGTTGCACTTTGGCCTTGCAAATGGCCTGTTTTGCCTACACGGTCGTGGAACACGGGCGTGCCTACTGACCCTGGGATTAAGTCAGTAGCTAACCTAAGTGTGCACGGACATGGCACACGGACGTGCCTGGTAGCCGTGTGATTTAGTCAGTATATAGCTTATGAGCACACGACCATGGTGCATGGGCGTGTCTAGTGGCCATGTGGGTTAGTCAGTATACTTGCTCTGATTTGGCACGGCCGGGACCCATGGCCTGCCCACACGGGCTTGTGACCTCTGTCATATAGAAAAGTTTTAAATTTTTGATAACTTTCATATGTGTTCGGTTTAGTCCTGACCCTATTCTGAAGCATGATTAAGGTCTCGTTGACCTATAAAAAGGGACACTTGGTTGTGAATGATGATATGTATTATAAAAAGTCTATAAAAGTTTCTAATCTGTCCGGTAATGCTTTTAACCCTATTCCGGTGACGGATACGGATTAGGGGTGTTACATATATATAATATTTACAATTACCTAATTAGCACATATCATTTTCGAAATCAACCAATGCAAAAATTCAAAACTCAATGATCCAATATTCTCTTTTCATTAATCACACATAAACATTCAATTATGCCACTCGCAGATCATATAATTATCAAGCAAAATATGTTCATGTACAACTTCATTATTTACCATTATACACCGAATCACTATAGCAAAATATACTAGCAAATCACCATTATATATATATATATCAAACGGTTGCACACTTAAACTATGAAACATTATACATAACATGAATCTATATCTAAACCGAATATACATAATCAAAACATCATCTTCGCCCAAAATGCCACAAACCACAAAACCAAACTTTACCTATCAAATATATATACCATGGCCAAATATATGCTAACTAAAAACCCCCCACAAACCATGCACATAAATGACATAAACATATACACCATTTTTTACCATTAAAAACCATATGCTTCAATACCAAACTAACAAAAAAAAGGAGATAAGCCATTTTCGCATGGCTTTTAATTACATATACACATTAGTTCCAAAATCATCATTTCAACTATGCTATACATGCCATATATTCGAAAACTACTTAGTAAAGTACTGAAAGAAATTGTCGATAGTGTGAATAGTCATGCTGACGATCCCCGAGCTCGTAACGTATATCCAAGATCTATAAAATAGAGGTAGACAGAAAAACACAGAGTAAGCTATTTAAGCTTAGTAAGTCATAAGCAAGCGAATACCAACTAAATTAGCAAAACCAAATATACAAAGCTATAAGTATAATTTAACATTAAATCCTTTCATTTACAAATCAAACAGTTAACTTATACATATTCACGAGAACTTACACAAATCTCAATTTCAAGTTCATACATAATTCACTTTGGTCGAATACATTAAAATTAGAACTTACACATAGTTCACATGCTCATACTTTAACTTTTATACAATGAATTAAACATTTAACTTACCTTACTTTTCATAACATAATTTATATACATACCTGAGTCCTTTTAATTTGATTTTCACATTGACTTTCACTTACACTTGCTCGTTGAACCATTCAGAATCAAAAGGATACGTGGATAGTTGGAAGCTCGTACAATGCCAACGTCCCAGACGTAGTCTTACATGTAATCACATATCGATGCCACTGTTCCATACAGGGTCTTACACGAATCAAATACGATGACAATGTCCCAGATATGGTATTACACGTAAACACAAGTCGATTCCAACGTCCCAGATGTGGTCTTACACGACAACACATATCGGATATCCTATGTCATGACATATGTATCCTATCTATTCCTAAAGTTCGTACGGGGCTTACGGACGTCAAATCTCGATCGAATCAAGCTCGGAAGACAACCAATTCACCTTACTCATATTCGGCCATAGTGAATAGAAATTAAAATAATTCAATTTAACACATAAAAAATATATACTCATAGTTATATCGACATTTAAATGCTTATGGACTTACCTCGGACTTCGTCGATTGTGAAATCATCTATTCGACCACTTTTGTCTTTCCCCGATCCAAATTCAATTTCTTTAATTCTTGATCTAACATATTAAAATTAAGCTTATTTAAACTCCATTCTATTCAATTTAACCTAAAAACACATAAATGGGCAAATTATAATTTTACCCCTAACACTTCACACTTTTTACAATTTAGTCTTTTTTGCACAAAACACAAGATACTCAAAATTTGACTACACTATACAAGGGCTGAATATTCCTAGTCCTCATACAAGCCCACACATTTCATTTATTTCACATTTTAGTCCCTCAAAAATTTATTTTTGCAATTTAGTCCTAATTACTCAAATTCATCAAAAATTCAAAGACAAAATTTGTTAATCTAACACATATATTTCATATTTCATCATTAAACAACAAACACAACAAGCTATCATAAATGGCTCAACTCAAAATATTCATCAAAATTAAAAATTGAGGCATGGGTTTTATACATCTCATAGTAACGATCTCAAAAACGTAGAAATTATCAAAAACCGAACAAAACACATACCTAAATCAAAGCTTCAAAGTGCCGAATGTAGCTTAGGTTTTTCCTTTTTATTTTCTTTGATATTCGATCAAGAGAAGATGAACAAATGCATGGTTGTTTATGTTTTATTTTATTTATTACATAATAATATGTATATTACCTTTTTACCCTTTATACAATAATATAAAATATTTACATAATATGCCTATTACCGTCCACTACCAATAAAAATGGGCTAATTTCCCTTTAAGGACCCCATATTAAAAAGCCACTATCAAATTAGCACTTTACACTTTAATTTGTAACTTTTACATTTTACGCGATTAACTCATTTTATTTAATCGGACACCTAAACGACAAAATTAAAACACGAAAATTTAACACAAACAAATTCACACATAATAAACACGGAAAATAATTTTAAAATATTTTTAGGACTCAGATTTTTAGTTCCAAAACTACTATTTCGATTAGGGTCAAAATCGGGCTGTTATAGATCACATATTCGACAATGCCCGACAAATATTAAGTCCCGTTTGAATAAATGAAATTTGATGGATACAAGGTTCCTAAATTGGTTTTGGTCCTACATGTGTTGCGGACACACCATAGCATAAAAGAGCATCCCGTTATTAGCTCTCATGAGCTTTTCGTTATATGGTTCATTCGAGCTTTCTGTTAATAGCTCTTCGAAGCATTCCTATTGGTTGTGATCCTACATGTGTTGTGGACACACCGCATCTCTTATGAGTGTCCCGATATATGGCTCTTCGGAGCTTCCCGATTAAAGGCTCTCCGGAGCTTCCCGATATTGGCTCGCTTGAACCTTTCCGTTATTGACTCGTATGAGCTTCCCGTTAATGGATCTCTGGAGCTTCCCGTTACATGGCTCACATGAGCTTTCCCTTTTATGGCTCGAAAGAGCTTCTCGTTTACATGTTTTCATGAGTATTCATGTATATGAATTGACAGATTATAGTTTTGTACACCTTGTGTGTACTTCTTATGTATCCATTGATATTTTCAATGATTCAATAGGCAAATTCCCAACATGATAAAAATATGTGCACTAAATGAATCATTTCCCATATAACCTTGAAATACATGGAATTGATATATGTGAATACAAGATGTAGGAAATTTATGAACATGGGAATTTAAAATTTGATGAGCTCATTCATGTTTCTTGAAATTCATACGAAATACATGACTAACTTGTTTGATGAGGATATGTGTTTAGGCTATTGGCCAAATTTTTTTGGATGTATTTTGTGTACTTACCTTATATGTAAATGAATGGTAAGTTAATTTTCAATTATACGAACTTACTAACCTTTAAAACTTACTCTGTTTATTTTCTCCTGTTTTATAGTACTCGGAAGCTAGTCAAAAACATATCACACTATCCATCGACCCATTTCGATACGAGTATAAAACTAATTTTGGTTTTAATGGCATGTATAGGTTAATTGGCCAATGTTGGCAAGTAAATGTTTTGTTGAGATTAGCCATTTGAATGGCTAGTGTTTGGTACATTTTGATGTATATATATGTATGTGGTATCATAAATTGGGTGTGTGTGCGTAGATGAATGAATGAAAGTGAAATGGAGATTGAATATGCATATGAGTAATAGGTAGACATGAAAATAAATTGTCACTTGAGGTGCCTAAAGGCACATTGGTTGAATGTGGTAATATGTCATGTTTAAGACATGATTTTGGCATGTTTTGAGTGCTTTGATATGGTTTGTAAATGTGAAATTTATTGTGATAGGTTGATGCTAAAATTGGGTGAGAAATTTGGCTTAGAAATGGCCTTATTTCGTCTGTACGGTCAGAGACACGGGCGTGTGTTTTGGTCGTGTGTCCCCTACATCTTAAAAATTTCAAAAATAGAATGCTCAAAATTGATCACATGGCCTGGCACACAGGTGTGTGGCTTGGCCGTGTGACCCCTGTACCTATTTAATGCAAGTTATTATGTTCACACGGCCTAGCACACGGGCGTGTGACTTGGCAGTGTAACCTAAGCCAGAGACTTATACGGGTATGGACACGGACTGGGACACGGCTGTGTGTCCTATTTCGAATTCCCACACGACCTGAGACACGGGCGTGTCTCTTAACCGTGTAAGCCACACGGCCTGGCCGCATGGGCGTGCGTCCCCTACACCTTAGAAAAATTTTGAGATTTCTGAAAAATTCTCTGAGTACCCAATTTAGTCTCAACTTGTTTCTAATGAATGATTTGGGCCTCGAGAGCTCTTGTAAGGGACCTTATGATTGATTCCTGATAGGATTGTATAAATGATATGAATTGTCTATGTTTTAATCTGTAAATTTTAGTAATACTCTGAAACCCTGTTCCGGTGATGGATATGGGCTAGGGGTGTGATAATACTCTAGAACGTCATGTTTTTATGTGCTAATTGCATAATTATTTTGAGTATGATTCTACTAATTTGGGTTTTTTATGGTATTTTATCTTGTAGGGACTAAATTGGAGGCAAAAGCGAAATTAAGAGCTAAAAACATGAAATTAAAGACAAAATGGGCCAATGTGCGATATAAGGAAAAGATTGGTGCCAAAAGTGCTAGCATGGAGGACAGAAGGGTTGACTTGTAAAAAGAAGAGATTTTTATTTTATCAAACTCTATTTTAATTATATTAGGATAATTAATATTAGGATAATTATAGAGGATTATTTATTTTCTTTATTTATCTTTATTTATCTTTAATTATTTGTAATTATCTTTAGGAATTTAAGTAGGACTAGTCTATCTATCTTAGCACTATAAATAGGGGATGGAGTGACTTAGTTGGTGGTTTAATTCTTTTTTTGAAAACTCTCCCCCATAAGGCTTTTGCGCTCTCCATATTTTCATTCAATAAAAATTCTTTTCTCTATCTTTATATAATTATTTTCTTTCACATCCCATCCATGAGCCACTAAAATCTATCTAGCCGAAGGTTGTCGAATACCCCAAAAAGGTTCTTGAGGTTTAGAATCCGCACTTAACTTTCTCACCAAGTATTCATCGCTTCTCCGCAATACGGGGCTGACGCTTCCGTCCATGTCCCTTTAAAAAGTGATCTTTTCAACGTGTGCAAGGAACGACCGCTTTGTATATTTTAAGGAGGTTACACAGTCGGTTCGATTAACTTACTGCGTCAGAGGTTGGCAGACCCAAGAGACAAAATGGCGTGGGATTCGCCATTGAGAAGCGTTGATTTAGTATAGATGATTCCACAAAAGCGATTGCAAGCTAGAGTCAGGTTCCCTAAATTTGTAAGTCTAAATTCTTAGAACTGGTGGCCGTAGGCGTCCTCTTCCACTATAACTGGCTTACTTGGGTAGAGGAAGGTCATCTAAAAGCTGAAGATTGAACCCAAGGCGGGATGAGACAACCGGAGGCTAGAATCTCGCCAAATAAGAAACTCCCTCTTCTTTAAACTCTTTTATTTTTCCTTTTAATTTTAGCAATTTTATTTCACGATTTCAATTCTCATTATATTCTGTTTTTATTCCAAATCAAAATTATTAATTCTGTTTTATTTTTATTTTTCCAGGAACACAAGTTTTCTTGGGCACAATTCTGCCCAGTATTTCGAAAAATAGGCATTTGTATAATCTGATCCCTGTGGATTCGACCCTACTTCCCCTTTACAGTTATTTTTATTATTTTACAGGGAATAGGATATATTTTGGTGCTTCCAACAACGCATCGGTGTTACACCATGGTTCATCATAAATAGCCACATGGTCCTTGAAAGTTGGCTTCGACCAAATGTATCAACTTCACAAACATTGAATTCTAGATTCAAATATCGAACCCCCCTAAAAAGGGTAACCATAAAAAATGTCATTAGAATAAGAATGATGTTTGAAAGACTTGCGGATATGAATTGCGAAAAACAAAAAGAATTCAATTAGAGCGACTATATGAGGCTTAAAGTTGAAATTATTGTGGATAAACCTCTTAAAATTAGTTTTTTTTTTGAAAAATCAACAGATTGGGCTAGTATTTTATTGCCTTAACAGAATTGTAACAAAAGAAGAAAAAACCCAAAAATGTGGCCCATTTGGCCGAATAATCCAGAAAGAATAAAAAAGTAAAAGAAAAACTAAAATCTGCTGGATCCCTGCCCTATCAATTAAATGCCTACCTGCTTCCGTCTTATCAGTTCATTTCTCCATTAATGGCCTTTATCAGTTACCGAGGAAAGATTGTTTGTTCATTTAAAAAATTTCTGAGGGTTCTTTCATCTTCCTCTCTTTCACCCCCCATCTTCAATCTGGTTCTCTCGTAAAGTCTTCCATCGCTTGTGCTTCAGCAAACCATGGGACATCTCCGACCAGGTAAAGCTTTTCTTTCCTTTTTAGAGACTCTGTGGCTAAAATATGTGCTAACTTATTCGCTGAACTCTGGACAAACTCAAATCGGACTATTTTGCCTCCGTCTTTCATTCCCTGGATATCATGGATATATGAACTGACTTTTGATTTGTCAAGATCTTTGTTGTTACATTTCTTTATTATGGATAAAGAATCCCTTCAATGATGACCTCTTGACTTTCACTTCAAGGGTCGTTTGGGTAGCTCACGACATGCGAGTGCTTCCGACGAAGGCCGGAATCCACTTACGTATGTAGATCTGCTTGAGAGTAGGATGAACCGCCACGCCTCGGACCATTACCCCGACGCCGACTCTTTAGATCTCACTTCAAAAGTGGCATCAAATTAATCTTTAGAATCTGCTCGTGGGGTTTTCCATTCCACGATCCTTTTGAGCTATTCTGATTTATTGTCCTGATTCCTTCAAGTTCCTTAATATATCTGTGAACAAAACCTGCAATTTCTTGACTAGATCTGTTTGTTTTTTCATAGATGTGAGAATTTCTGTCCCCTCAGATGGTCCAAAGTGTGACACAAAGAAATATGTATTTGTCTAGGGAAAGAGTAGCCATACCCATGGTAAGCCACTGAATAAACTCTGTTTGTGGAGTTGTAATGGATATAAAATCTGATAGATCTAACCAAATTGCTACTGATAGAGAACATTCACGAAAAAGATGGTTCATTGACTCCTTTCCCGCAGCGCATCGAGGACACAACCGACTTGAAGTTAGCTTTTTGAGAGCCATATTCACTCTAGTGGCAAGAAAATTCCAGGAAATTTTCAATATAAAAATTTTTATTTTTGTTGGAATGTCAATCCTCCAAAGTTTGTTGTAAAAGCCTCTGTAGTTATTATGTAAAGCATAAGCTGTAGGATCAGAATCTTGTAATAGTTTGTAGGAGCTTCTCACTGAGAATTTGCCGGACAACTCACCCCTCCAAGTCAGAATATCCTCATGTGGATCCATTGCCAAAGGAATACGAAAGATAAGTTCAGCTTCTTCCTCTGGAAAGGTATTGCAAATCAATTCCCTATTCCACCCAAGTTCGTTACTCTTTATCAATTCTGCGACTTTAACAAAATATGAATTACCCACGTCAATTGTTAAACGAACATTATCATAATCTGGAATCCATGCATCGTCGAAAACTGAAATGCTCTCTCCCATACCGACTTTCCAAAACAAACCACTCTCCAAAGCACCTTTAGATGCCCATATACTTCTCCATACAAACGAACTTGTACTGCCCAATCTTGAAAACCTAAAGTTACCTTCTGGAAAGTACTTAGCTTTGAAAACACGTGCAACTAAAGAATTTGGGAAAACCATAAATCTCCAGCCTTGTTTAGCTAGAAGAGCAATGTTAAATTGGGCCATACTTCGAAACCCCAAGCCCCCTTCTTCTTTAGAACTGCACAAGTAGCTCCATTTGCACCAGTGTATTCCTCGTTTACTAGCTCTTTTTTGCCACCAGAATCTAGCAAACTTGCTTTCTATCAACTCATATAATGACTTAGGCAATAGAAAACAAGACATAGCATAAGTGGGCATAGCCTGTAAGACTGATTTAATAAAAATCTCTTTTCCTCCTTGCGACAGCCATCTAGAGCTCCAACTTTCAATTCGCAAAGTAATTTTGTCAAGAATACTCTGGAAAGCTTCTTTCTTCTTCTTACCACCATATTAAGGAGGCCCAAATATTTTTCTGGGCTCGAGGAGCTCCTTACACCTAACACTGATGAGACCACTTCTTTTGCTTCTGTAGTGGTGTTTGAACTATAAAAAATAGTCGATTTATTGAAATTCACACACTGTCCCGAGCAACTCTCATATTCCTTCAAAATGTCTTTCATATTCTTTGCCCCCTGCTCTGTAGCTTCTCTAAACATCATACAATCATCTGCAAACAAGAGATGGGATATTTCTGGCCCTCTTCTACTTGCCTTAGCACCTTTAACCAAACCGTCTGTCTTGGCCGATCTCATTAAGGATGAAAGACCATCACTACAAATGAGAAAAAGAAACGGGCTTAGTAGATTACCCTGTCCGAGGCCCCTTGTTGGTTGAAAAATTCTGCCCCTATTACCATTGATGTTCACTGTATAAGAGACTGAAAAAATACACCTCATTATCAAACCCACCCATTCACGTGCAAAGCCCATCCGAACCATCATTTTCTTAACAAAATCTTACTCTACCCTATCATATGCTTTGCTCATATCTAACTTCACCGCCATATAGCCTTTCCTGCCTGTTCGATTCTGTCTAAATGTATGGGGAATTTCATATGCTAGAAGAACATAATCAGTAATCAAGCGACCTGGAACAAACGCACTCTAAACCTCATCAATACATAGACCAATAACATTCTGCAAGCTGTTTGCAACTACTTTTGCCACTATCTTGTAAATAACTGAACAAAGACTAAATGGCCTAAAGTTGACTAATGAAGATGGATTTGGAATTTTACGGATTAACACTATTTCCGTAACATTGATAGAGTCTACCTTTTCATTCTCTTTAAGAATACGCAAACAAAACTCACCACCCTCCTTACCCACGATATGCCAATATTTCTGAAAGAAAAGGGCTGGAAATCCGTCCCATCCAAGAGCCTTCGTCGGCCCCATTCCCTTGACTGCTGCCCACACATCCTCTTCTTTGAAAGGAGAGAATAAAACTTCATTAATTTCCTGTGTGATGGACTTTTTTATGCCTTCCAAAGCCCTCTGTGCACTGTCAATTCCCGTTGATGCAAAAAGATCTTCAAAATATTTTGTAGCTATTTCAATGATTTCTGATCCCTCAGTAATCTCCCTACCATCAACCGCTACTAGCTTTGAAATTGAATTTATTCTTTTTTGAACTGTTGCACATTTATGAAAAAAGGCTGTATTCTTATCACCTAGTTTAAGCCAATTAGCTCGAGCTCTCTGTTCCCAGTAAACTTCATCTTTATCGATCTCCATATTTAGGTGAATTTTCATATCAATAATTTTAGCCAGAGTTTCCTCATCTCTTTCCTGTCCTACCAAGATTTCAAGTTCTTTTGTGAGTCTTTCCTTCAGTCTTTTTTTCTGTCTGCGTAAAGAACAATCCCATTCCTTCAAACGGAGCTGTAAATTCATCAACTTCTCTTCCACTGGTGTTAAAGACAAACTCCAGAACTCTCTAGGCATCTCTTCAAAAGATTCTTCCATAGTTCACCATGGTTCAAAATGAAACCTTCTGTTACCTAGTGGAATGTCTGACGTGTCTGTATTTATAAAGATAGGGCAATGATCTGAAGTAGAATAGGGGAAATGCTGAACTTTCACCATTGGAAATAAAAGTATCCATCCTCTTCTAATCTCTTAGAAGCCCCCCACATTTCTCAAAGGAAAACAGAATTTCGTTAAAATCTCCTGCTACCAACCAAGGGAGATTGCACTCTTGACCTAATTGTTTGAGTAAGTTCCATGTCTGCTTTCTGTCATTTAAATAAGGTGAGCCATAAAATCCCGTAAATCTCCACTCTTGTTGAACAATATCCCCGTTCACCAAAACATCAATATGCCATTTAGAAAAGCTCCTCAAAGTTATCCCAAAGTCACTTTTCCAAGCTAGACTTAACCCCCTCGAGAACCTTCAGCATCAATATCAATACCATTAATAAAACCACAGCTTTTCTTACCTTCTCCATGCGTTTTTTACTCAATTTAGTCTCCATTAAGAAGACCATTTGAGGATTTTGCTGCTTACAAAAATTACGCAGCCTCTTTACAACCCGTGGGCTCCCCAACCCACGGACATTCCAATATATGATTTTCATTGCGCCCGGTTGGCTTGGCCATTGGCAGCCGCCGATCTTAAAGTGTTAGAACTAAAAATCTGACTCTCAACCCCAACGATCTCCACCTCTCGTTCCCCTGATAATTCAGACATATCAAACTTTAGTCTCTTCAATCCATCTTCGTTAAACGAACCTGCACTATCCTTTCCATCAATATCTTCATAAATTTTCCTTTTAACCCCAATCTCGTCACTCTGACATAACTCTGCATGTTTGCTCCTAAACAGCCTTTTCCAGCTGGCCTTCTTAGTGCTTTTTATTAACGACTCATTTGCACTATTTTTTTCAATCTCTACCCCATTCTCCCTTAAAAAACTCTTTTCCTCCTTACCCTCTAAGCCATCCTCCCATCTTTCCAAGTATTTCCCCCAATCAAATTTTCGCACAGAATGCCAGAATCACCAATTGCTCCCCGAGTTTCATTAACTTTAAACTGACCTAAATAATGACATTGAGCCCCTTGTCGTTTGGAAAAATCACTGAACTTCAAAGATTCTTTACCTATCATCCTTGACTCAACTTTTAACGCATTAGAAAATGGGGGATTTTCTCTAATTTTATTCTTTTCTGCAGGATCTATTAACTCACAGTTCTGAAGACCATGATCCAATCTACCACAACCAAAACAGAAAATAGGTAGTTTTTCAAATTTGAAAGGGATCCAGGAGCTTACTCCGTTAGTACTTGCGAAAAAGATGACTCTCCTGAGTGGCTTTTGAACATCCAAATTAATCCTAAGTCTGCAAAAATCATCATTAATTTCAGATCTGAGCACTCCCCAAAGGTGCTACCAATTGCATGTAGCAAATCCTACTTGTCAAATTCTGGAGAAGACGGACCAATTTTTATCCAATATAGAGACGAAGCAAGACATATCTGATCTCTCTCCACTGGATTCTTTAATCTGTCGAACACAACAAGAGATTTTCGAAAAAGCCAAGGCCTTCCCTCCATAATCGTTTCTAGGTCATCTTCAAGATAAAAAATAATTAAGAATAAATTTCGCCCTACCATATGTATCTCGAACCTTTTCTTTGTCTTCCAAATACTTTTCATCTGAGCCCTAAAACTCTCTAAATTAAAGAATTTCTTCGTCCACACTGAACATATTAGAGTAGGCTTTTCGCTAGGAACCACCAAAGATCTCTTAATCGTCAATTGAACAAGTTTATTAGCCAATAATGAGATCTCCTCACCACTTTCCCTCTCCACACCACCACCCTCTTCCATCCCAAGCAACAGCAGAAGCTGTTTTCTCTAGGACTCTTCAGAGAGCACTCTTGGTTTTTTGAGAGAATTAATTGATATTTTTGTTCAACTTTCTTAAAATTAGTTTCAAGTTACGAAGAGAAAAACAAAAAGTCGGTGAGATTCTCTTTTAAGTACAAAAGATTCTCTAAGTATTGTTACTGTTGCGGACGGTTAGGCCATGTCGAAAAAGAATGTATCTGTTAATCTCAGCTAAAAGAACACTTGCTTTATGGACAGGATATTAGAGATGAACCAAGCTATAACAAAGCAAAACATCCTCGTATAAATCCAAATTCACAAGGTCTCAATAATCACTATTGCGACACTTTTCAGGTGATGGCAACATTTATAATTGCCATTAAAAAAATCGTAAAAAAGAATGAGCTGCAAAGAAGCAGATAAAACTAATATCACAAAATTTAGCTGCGTAAAGAAATGGACATACAGCGGCCCTTTACACACAAACGTCACAATATCCCTATGACTATGCTTGTACATACTTTTTGCGACACTATTATACACAAGCGCCGCTAAATATGATACCTATAGCGGCTTTTTAGAGAATAAAAACAATATTTTTTTTACATAAACGGCACTTAATTTTGGGATATTTGGCAGCACTTTTTTTCAAATGCCGCATCGTGCTCGTATAAAAATTTAGTGGCAGTTTTTATAACAAACACCACAAATTTCCAGAAATTTTTTATATAGCTTAACCAGCAAATAATGTATATTTGCAAACCAAAATTTCTAGAAAGTCATTAATTAAAGATTGTTTAGATCAATGAATAACAACCTTGAACAACATAACAACGAAATATGTCAAAGTTCACTACAATGTTAAATTTTAAATATTTTCAAACATTTAATCTTATAATCTACCTAATATTGTAATTATAAAAAGAGAGTAAGTTTTATATTTTATTTACCTCAAATAAGTTATCATCCTTAATTAATTTATTTGCATTTTTTTTCTAAAGCTTCAGTTAATTAAATTCAGTTTATTATCTAATTTTTAGTGCGAAAGGAAATTGGTTGGAACTTGAGATAAGTTAAAATAATTAAATATAAAAATATTTGATCTTATAACCTAAATTTGTTTATTTTAGATTTTAAAAGGATTTATGATTAGTGATCTTCAATTCTATTAGTTGCGGATTTACAGTACGTTTGGTTCATTGTAATGGAATAGAGTTGTAATGAAATAGAGGTGTAATCAGTAATTCAACTGTTTGGTTGAATGGAATGGAATAGAACTGTAATAGTAGTATTCTTGTGTTTGGTTGAATAGAATGATATTGTAATAACATAAAAAAAAACTAAAATGACCGTAATACCCTTAGCGTAATTTTTTAGATATGATTATTAAATTTTAATAAGATTATTATTTCTATCATTTTAGAATTACAAAAATAATTTTACTGCTTATTATATTATTAAATTAATTTTTATGCATGCGTTAATTATAGAATATTAATTTTTTTATTTTTAAAAGATATTCATTTTCACAAATATTATAAAATATACTATATCTTGTACAATATTGGTATTTATCATTGTTTAAAATTTTAAAATTTGTATAGATAATTTCTTATAAATTACGTATAAAATTTTAAAACTTTTAGATAATATGTTTATAAACAATTATTACTTACTTTAAAAATTAGAATAAGTAAATTTTATACTAATTATAAGCTCTAACAATATTTTGTGTATTGTTAACCCAATGTGAATGGTAGCAGATTAGTCTAAAAAGGAAAGATAAGTCTTTATTAGTACATGCATAATTTTGTGTTTATCTTTGTTCACTCGTGTTTGATTAATGTATAAAATAATAATAATGAATAAACAAACCAAACCCACCATTTTCATTCAAGCTTCTTGGCAAATTTCACAATTAAGTAACCCACGATTTCGACTTTAATCCAACATCACAACTTCTCTGCATCTCCCTCTTCCCCAAGATCATTTTGAAATTTTGGTTTTGTCATTTTCGAAACCATCCAACCGGGAAAAAATGAGTCGGTTGGATCAGTTTAAGCATAACTTCAGTTCGGTTTTGAGTTCAAGAAAAAAGAAATTGGCTTGATCGGTTTTTGGTTTTTCTAGACCGAACCGATTGATTGCTTACAAATAACAAGCTTATAAACTAGTTGTATTAAAGAAAATAACATGTTTTAAACGAAGGCAATTCTAAAATAATGTTGTTACTAAAAGTATCTGCAAGGGGCAAGACATGTTCGAAAATAAACCTTTCCAAATTAAAGAAGGCTACTTATGCAGGAAGGCCAATCACGCGAATGATAGGTCAAACTTGTACGGATCGGACTTTGGATGAAGATTTACAATGGCTTAACATTAATAACTTAACACACACTTCCTTTTTGACATGAAATCAATTTACAGACAAATGTATACTATATAAACATCAGGTACTTGCTTTGTTCTTAGTACAAACAAAGACAACGTTAACACTTGACATTATATTTCTTCTTTATAACTTCAGTAAATGCTAAATAAGGAATTTTAATTTATTACGGCTTCAATTCATGGCCCTTTCCGTCCATCAATTCAACATGCATTTCCAACTAGGCCAACCATCGCCTCTCCCACCGAGGTCCAAGAGAATTGAGAGAGTGCAATTCGAGGATGACCATTTGAAATAGACAAATAGTATTGAGCGGTTCCATCATCAACATGCATGCTTCTCTTTAAGGAGTCGATCACCCTTCTCTTGCCTCAATCGAGGTCACTCTATTCAACAATGTTCCGTGCTTACTCTCGGGCTTACCATCAAGATACAAGATTACCACTTCATGCTTTATGTGGGTGTCCAACTCTATATAGCATGTTCCATTTATAAGAATGTCCGGATTGCTTACAGGGATCAATAGCCTCTCTCGTGCTAAAAGTAAGAAAAATAGAGGCAAAATAGTATTTGACTTATTTGAATTTCTCTTATTTGAATCTTGAATGAAAACCTCACTTCCTTCATCTCACACAAACCCTTTATAAAGAGCGGACTAATCGCTCTTAACAAACCGATAATGACTTAACAATTCCAAATTGTATTAATGACTCTTATCTAATAATCGACTCCATTTGCTATATTTGCTAAAGATACGTGACACTCTATCATGCACCCAGCTTCCCAACCCGTGAGACGAAAGAAGATTTGAAACCGAGAAAATGTGTCATAGACAAGGGCTTTGTAAAACATCATCACTTGGTCACAAACAGAACTTCGCCTACCATAAGAGACCCATCACCACCTTTTCACGCACAAAAAATAAGTCTAGTTCAACATGTTTAAATTTTGAATGCAACATTTGGATTTGCCGCAATGACTCTGAAGACTTAAACTATCACACCGGAGAGTTGGAGTACCATCAAACACAACTCGTAACTCATGAAGTAACGAATTAACCAAGTCATCTCACTAGTTGCTACAAAGAAGACCCTATATTCACTTTCAGTGGAACGAGAAACTACATCTTGCTTTTAGAACCCCATGAGATCAAGTCTGTCCAAAATATACACAATACCCTGAAGTGGATCGGCGGTCATCAAAATCAAGCCCCCAGTTTGCATCTACATAACCAACTAAAGATAGACGAGTAGACGGACGAAAAACTATTCTAAAATCAAGAGTTCCACACAAATACCGTAATATGCGCTTTAAAGCTACCATATGAACCATAGTAAGACTATGCATGAACTGATAGATTCTATTTACCGCATAAGCAATGTCAAGTTTAGTCGAACTATATCTTGTAGAAGACACCAAAGAAGACTTACATACTCAGTTGGATCCTCTAATGGTTCGCCATCAGATTTACACAAGTTAGACGAGCTTATCATCGGAGTGTGCACGCATTTTACCGTGAGCATCGAACATCGTCCAAGGACATCACGGATATATTTTCGCTGGCAAAGATGAAGATGATTAGTAGTACGAGTGACCTCGATCCCAAGAAAATAGTGTAGATCACCCATATCCTTCAGTGAAAACTTACTGTTTAGCAGATGAACAAACCACTCGATAGACGTGGATATGTTGCCAGTAACTATGATATCATTAACATACACAAGAACATAAATAGTAGAATCACCTGTCACCCGTACAAACAACGACGAATCAGACTTGGAGACAACAAACCCCAGCGACTTAAGATATTGTTTAAGCTTCTCAAACCAAGCACGTGGTGCTTGTCGAAGACCATACAAAGCTTTCTTTAGACGACAGATAAGGGGTTGGCCATCGGAACCATACTGCTCATACCCAATAGGCTGATTCATAAGCACCTCAGCATCAAGATCACCATTTAATAATACGTTATTAACATCAACTTACCGTAACTGCCACCCTCTCAAGACAACAATGGACAAAACAACACGCACAGTCGCAGGCTTTACCACAGGACTAAATGTCTCGTTGAAATCACGCCTAGGAGTTTGAGAACAACCTTTCGCAACTAGTCGAGCTTTTCGGCGAGCAACTGTACCATCCGGATGTCTCTTGACCTTGAAAAGCCACTTACATCCGATAACTAGTTCCCATGTCTCTTGATCTTGAAAAGTAACTGTACCATACAATGTTGTGGCCGTGGAACTAGTTCCTATGTGGAATTTCGAATGAGCGCATCATACTCGTCCTGAGCAGCAGCTCGTCATTCGGAAGAAGTCAAGGCTTCTTCTATTGTAGAAGGTTCGATAGTCTCGACAGACATAGCTTTAGGTTTAAAGATTCCAGCCTTCGATCGAGTCAGCATCGGGTGGTGATTATCCACAGGCAAAGCTGACGCTTGGGTGTCAGGAAGCGAAGTAACACCTCCCGCACAAGGTAAAGCCGCTTCAGGATCAAAATGAGGAGAACTATGAGATTCTCAAGCATCAGAATCAGTAGAAGACAATGGTGAACACACATCTTGCGTGGAACACAACGGAGAGGAATGCACAATAGGGGCTGTAGTAGAACCAGATGCATCAGCCCGAAGAATTGGAAGGAAAGTTGAGACATGCTGACGTTTCATTTGTGACTCAGACTCTAGACCTGAAGGCACCGATAAGAACCTATTTTCATCAAATACCACATGTCGAGACACAATTATCCTGTCGGTCGATAAAAGACACATATACCCCTTATGATGAGCACTATATCCCAAGAAAGTAGACGGTTGAAACCTAAAATCAAGCTTGTGTTCTAAAAATGGGCGAAGATATAGATAGCAATAGCAACCAAATACCCGCAGATGATCATACGAGGGTTCATTCCCATAAAGGGCTTTAAACGGGGACTGTCCCTTTAGGACTGGTGTCGGTAATCGATTAATGAGATGTACAGCACAGCAAAACGTATAACCCCAAACGCCATAGATAAGTTTGCCTGAGCTAACAATGTGATGCCCATTTCCACAATATGACGATGTTTTCGTTCCGCAACACCATTCTATTCAGATGTATGTGGACATGTCAAACGATGAATAATCCCTTGTAACTCCAAAATAGATGTAAACACTCTATATTCACCGCCCCAATCACTTTGAAATTGTTTGATACTTTTCCCAAATTGAGTTTTAACTAATTGTTGAAACTAAACAAAACATCGGACAGCCTGAGACTTCTGGCGAAGGAGATACACCCACGTGAACCGAGTCCTCATGTCAACAAACGAAATATAGTACCAATTATTTCCACATGAAACAAATGCTGGACCCCAAAGATCAGAGACCACCAAATCAAACGAATTTATATATTCAGTAGTAGAGATAAGAAATGACAGTTTATGAGCCTTCCCTTTTTGACAAGCAGAGCATATACTATGAAGACAAGAAGTAGGCTGAACAACAGTACTACACTTATCTAAAATAGTTTTGACAGTAGAAATAGACGGTTGACCAAGGCGATTATGCCACAGAGACAACACATTACAATCATCAGTTTTATTTCGAATTATAGCAGAAGTAGGAATCGGAGCTTCAACAGACTGAGCGGATGGTGTTGATAGAGAAAACTGGTATAGTCCATCATGTATATGGCCCTTCAACAGTGTTTCCCGGGTCATTATGTCCTTAATAACACAATATGTTGGGTGAAATTCAAAAAATACACCGTCATCGTTAGCAAACTGTGACACAGACAACAAATTTTTCTGAATTTGTGGCACACATAGAACATCAGATAACCGAAGTAATTTAGAATGCGTACGTAAAATACCATCACCAATTGAAACAATCGGGGCTGGTGTTCCATCACCTATCAAGAGAGAAGTCTTACCTGCATACGGAGTGGTGTGTTGCAGTGCCGACTCATCACGACAGACATGATTACTACGCCTGAATCAGGGTACCACAAAGCAGTACCAACAGGCAAAGGTATATACGAGTCAGTGCCATCATTATTCGAGTCACACTGGGCGGTGTTGAGATGCGAACCTAATGAGTCAGAATATCCACTCAAATCACCAACACGGGGAAGAGCAATACAGGGATCAAAACACGAATAAACACGGGCTCGCGGCTTGGTTCGCCAAGGAGGAGGTGACACATGCTGAGGCCCAAAATGAGTACAATTTGCTATTGGCCGAACACTGTCAAACTTAGCAGGCCTAGACGGACCCTCATTATTATTTTCAACACAAATTGGCCGATTATAAACATTTGGCCTATTTGGCCCATTCACATGAGGCGCACTCCCATTAAATTCATGTGCATTTGGCACATGTCCATCATTATAAACATTTGGCCTATGTGGCCCATTCCCGTGCAGCGCCCCATTAAATCCATGTGTATTCGGCACATATTCATCCATAAAAAGATTTGCTGACCCACCTTGAAACGCTGGCCCATACATACACTGACTTGACCGAAAATTGGAACCAGCTAGAGGCCAATGAGAAAATTGATTTTGACTATAGAACTCCCAATTTTGACTATTTTTAAGAGTGAAACGCAGTCTTTGAGAAGGCCATTCATCTCCCTCACTTTGTTATTCATACGACGCATCAACATTAGATCCATAAGGGAACACCGTCGTTGGTGACGACCGACCAACTAGAATATTCGTCGGTGTAGATCGTGCTCCAATAAAGTCACGATCGAACCGATAGTAGTAATTTTGTGCAGCATGCCCAAATCGACTGCATATTTGGCATTGAAGCCTTGGCCGAAAGCCTCGCCTACGACCACCGGTTGGGGAATGACCACCGTAAATGTAATCCGAAGACGAGCTCAAGAATCGTATCACAACCGATTAGCTTGCATAGTAACCAGATTAGCTTGCATAGTAACTTCTTGAACGGATTGCAACTGGCATTGTTCACAATCAAGCAACGCCTCCACCATACGTTTAAACGGAACCGATTCCATCCAAAAGAACACCGACGAAATAACACCATCAAATTCCAACGGAAGCCCCGCAAGCATCACCTCCGTCTTCTCCGCTTCCGAGATTTGAGCACCAAACGCCGCAAGAAGATCACACAAATGCTTGATTCAGTCAACGTACGCTTTGACCGATAGACCCCCTTCTTTAAAGAATGAAGCTCATGATGGAGCTTTGACTGTTTGGCACTGGAATCTACGGTAAAGAGACTAGTAGCCGTAATCCAAACATCTGAAGCAGAATGAGCATCCGTGAAAGATGACAAAAAAGAACTGCTTATTGTGAACAGTAACCAAGAAGCGAGAAGACGATCCTATCGAGAAAAGACTAACGCGGTCAGATTCGAAACTAGAGAGCCATCCGCCGATTGTAGAAACCTCGCAGGAGCAGGTAAAGTTTCATCTATAAAGCCTAACAACTCATAACCACCAAGGATTAGACGTACCTGTTGTTGCCACTGGATGAATGTTCCGTCATCGAGCTTCACCACATCATGGCGAGGAAACGATGTAACAACTCTCTCCAAAGGAACAAGGTACGATTCTGGCCAACAGATCCGAATTAGGAGAATGCGCAGGAGCCATAGGTCCTAGAATCGAATGGCGAATGATACCATGCTAAAAGTAAGAAAAATAGAGGTAAAGATAGTAATTGACTTATTTGAATTTCTCTTATTTGAATCTTAAATGAAAATCTCACTTCCTTCATCTCATACAAAACCCCTTTATAAAGAGCTAGACTAATCGCTCTTAACAAACGATAATGACTTAACAATTCCAAATTGTACTTAACAGACTCTTATCTAACAACTGACTCCATTTGCTATATTTGCTAAAGGTACGTGACACTCTATCACTCTGGAATAAATTCCATGGTCATTCATCATGTTATTCAGGCGCTTTATGTCCGTAACCTACAAATACAAACAACGTATATATTTAAACCAAAGAATTCACTTAATAAGGAGTCAAGACAAAGTTATGTTGCTACACTAAAAGAAACATTTGCAAAGAAAAGGGAATCGAAACCACAAGGAAAACTCCATGTAGAGAAACCATAATGCTAATCCTTGAAGCAGAAAATTTATAATTGCATCTCTCACTTCACTCGCACACATCAAAGGTTAAACAAAAAGAATTCATTTTAATCGCCAAATATTTAAAAGGGATCAAAAAATAATAAATCTCCTACCGACATTTGAACTGAATATAGGAGAATGTTATTCTTGTGATTATTAGTAGAATATAATAAATTATATTATTGCATTCTAGACACACAGGAAGTGAAATAATATACTTTCATTTAATTCTTGTTTCTTTATGTTCAAATTGCATTCCATAAGTACAGATCTGATTTGTGAACAGATATGTTGTGAGAAAGAGCTGCTTATTTTTCAGAACCTATTGCAGAAGCTGTAGGACTCAAGGTAGAATCATTACTAATGAAGTAACTAAAGCATGTGATGCAGGAGGGCAAGTCCCTTGAAATAAGAAAGTGATCTTAAAAGCTTTAAATAAACAACCATCAGATGATTTCTGGGAAAAAAGGAAAGGAAATGTGATTATGTGTTATGAAAAATGTAGAATATAGAAATAGAATACAAGTAACATGTGATAAAAAATAAACCAAAATGCCTATGGACTAAAAATTAGATTTTTTTTTACAAAAATATAAGGAAAAATTACACACAAAAAAATGCAGAAAATAGAAGTTCCCCCTGCCTTTTTTGTCCATAAGTACTTCATGACAAGCTTGATGAGAAGGTAATCATTTTTCATTCAACCCGATATTGGATTTCTGCTTCATGTTATGGACATTACCAAAAATATATAACACATAACAAGTTAAAAAATTGTTTGTCAACATGTTTAGGTTAACATATTTAAGAACCTGATTTGGCATTGCAACAATGGCAACAGGATGCATGTATTAGGTGCATATTAATAGTGTTAAATCTACAGCCACATACAAATTTGTCAAGCTCTAAAACTGTTGTTGATTTGAGGTCCCATCACCAAAATATTATCGCTTCACAGCTCAAGAAAGTTGTGGCTCAAAGAAAAGTCAATGTCCACAATAGCTAACACATTAAAAGTGAATTCTATATGTTCAAGACTACTACAGGGACTCAAATTCATGGAGAACAGACGTAAAGGCATACCATAACAAATGTCTCACATGTAAACCAAAAATAAAGAAGATTACACATTTTCTAGTAGCATGTACTTTTAACCTGATTCTATAACATTATATTAAGCATTTACGAGAAATTATACCTGAAGTCTCAGATCCTCCGACCATGAACCTCAAAGACTCCAAGTGCACCATTAATTAAAGTAAATGCAAAACTCTCAAAAGTCTCAACTTGCAAACTGTCATAGTTCCCTGCTTCTGCATTTAGAAGTTACAGTTATTATAAGATAACCATTTGGGCAAGACAGAGGTCTTTGTAATAAGTGATGCCAAGTATAATATCCCATTTAAATCCAATAAAGATGCAATTGTGGATGAGGTTGCCACTTCTGGTGCCACAACTTTATTATCTGTATGTAAACACTCTAAACTTTACAAAAATCCATCATTTCATAAAGAAAGCATTGACCATTCATACCATCAAACAACAAAGCTATCACATTTCTACCCAAAATTACACATTCTAGATACTAGGGTTAAAAGAAAATCAATTTTCAACCCAAATCACTTCTATCCCTTCAATTCTCTTCTTTTCTTTGTAAATAAAACCCAGACACTATAGCTAAGTAGCTAACCGAGTCCTCTATTCTCCTATTTAACTAAATTCAACAACTGAATAATGAAATTGAACATAAATTGTCCAAAAAAAATGTTCAAAACAAAACAAATTTAAATAATAAACTAAAATGAACCAATAATCAATCAAAAAGAAAAAGAAAAAGTAAACCTTCTAAAGCTAAATTGGCGAGTCTTTCACAGTTTTCATTGTCGTCCTTTATTGCTAATAACAGTTTTATCTAAAACAAAATAGATCAAAATGATTAGTAGATAAGAAAACGAAACCGAGATTTAAATGATTTTTCAAATAAAATTAAGAATTAGAACCTTTGATTTAATTTTCCTCTCTTGCCCTTTCCAACAATCGATGGAATTTTATAGATAAAAAAGAAAAAAAGAAACGGAAGAGAGGAAAAGAAAAACTCTATTGAGAGAAAAAAAAAGAAAGCAGAAAAAGAAGGCAGAAAAATTGGAAGAGAGGAATATGGAAGGAATGGAGGGAGAAAATGTTTTACCTGACGTTGCGATGGAGGTGATCGTCCGTCCGCCTTTTTGGGGATAAATGTTGGAAGAAATCTGGAGCAAAATTTTGGGTAGAAGAAAGCAGGCTATTTTGGTCCCAAAATCTGAAAATGCATTCGGCGTGAGGTGTTGAATAGCAATTCAGAGCCTCACCCCTGAATATCTATTACAACAGCTGAGGGAATATAAGTGTAATAGCAAAGCTATGGAATACCTAAACAGTGAACCAACCTTAGGAATTACTGTAACGCGCGATATAGGATTGGAATAGAATAGTAATTTTATCCAACCAAACATGCTATTAGTATTTGCACTTTAATTTAGTCATTTTTAATAATGTATTTTTAGAAGTTTGAATTTTCATTTTTGACTAATCTATAATAATTAAATTTGTTAGATTAAATTTTGGGTAAAATACCTAAAAATACTAAAAAAATAATTTATTTACGGAAAAAGGTCAGTTTCAAAAATATTTGTGGAAAAGGATCGTTTCATCCCAAAATGCGTCAACGTCAGCACGTTTTGGGGGGAAACGCCAGCAAAGCGAGTCCCTAGGGACGCACTTTGCTCCTGTGAAAACGTCTTTGACGTGACGCTGCGTTTTGCCTTCCTTCCCCGTCCAACATTATGATATTCTAAGGTTTCTGGGCTAGGGTAAAAATATATATAGGGTTTTGGGCAAAATATATTAGCCCAAAAAATTAATTGAATTTTTGTGACAGTTGTATGTGGCAAAATAATTTTGAGAAGACGTTTCTGAACAAATATTGGCCAAAAAAGCTTCAAGAAGGATGCACTGTCAGCAAGAGTACTGAAAAGAGCTCTCACATGGACGCTCTTTTGCTACAGTAGTCTCCGGGAAAATTATTTTGAGAAGACGTTTCTGAACAAATAGTGGCCAAAATGCTTCCAGCAGGGTGCACTATCAGCATGAGTACTAAAAAGAGCTCCCACGTGGACGCTCTTTTGCTACAGTAGTCTCCGGGAAAATTATTTTGAGAAGACGTTTCTGAACAAACAGTGGTCAAAATGCTTCCAGCAGGATACACTGTCAGCATGAGTACTGAAAAGAGCTCCCAAGTGGACGCTCTTTTGCTACAGTAGTATCCGGAAAAATTAGACTATAAATTAGCCAAATTTCATTCTCAGGTTGCATAAGGAAATTGAGGCAAAAGAAAAAAAACTGAAAATGAGTGAACGTATTAATGTTGTTATTTACTACGATGGTGAGATTTGTGACACCGAAAATGGTGTTATTTTCTTATTGGAGAACACAGTGTGACTGAGTTTTAATCGGAACGTCGATTTGGTAGAACTTCGCAAAAGAATTAGGCGTAAAATATTCGAAACAATGCCAATGAAAGTTTAATCTATTAAGTATAGATTTTGCACTTCGGTTGATCCTGTGAGATATGACTCATTTAACATCAAAGGTCCTCGGAGCTTTGAGGCAATGGTGGAGACTTATCTTGCTAGTGGATCACCCTATTTCGAGGTATATGTACAATTTTCATCTCCAAGTGATCTTTTTGCGACCTCAAATCTACTATTGTTCGAGAGAAATACATGACCCCAAGCTGACACTCTGTTAGTGGGAGGCAAAACACGAAAGTGCCCGTGTTTTGTGGTAGTATGGAAAATATAACCCTACACGACACTCGATTGGTGGATGGGACATGCATATCCGTCCTTCGATGTCCGATGATAGAAATACGTATTGGGGGACATCATCAACTTCTAGTGGTTGGCAATCCACATTTGATTGAGAATGTTACGAAAGATGTTTAAGGAGGGATAATGTACTCCCCAAGACATCCACCAGCGAGGGGCCCTCGTTTGTTGCAAGTTATGGAGGGTCGGACGATGAATCTGATGTGAATCCACCTCGGGAGCCCAGACTCGATGGTGTAGAAGTTGGATTATTTTTAAAACTGGAGCCTGTTCCAATTGTACCTGAAGATGTTGAGGGTGGCTCAGACGAAGAAGAAGAAGATTCGCTATTCAGGGCGTACTTGCCTCCAGCCCACATGCATAATGTCGATTTATCTCAAGATGATGCATTAGAGTTTTCTAAACTACCATACCGGACGCCTGACCGTACAACTTCTTCGTTGGATTCGAACCAATTAGAAGTTGGTAACCAGTTTTCCAACAAGAATACTATTCTTGCTACATTGAAACAATACAGCATCAAGAACGGGGTTAACTACAACATGGTTAAATCCAAGCTCTATAAGTACGAGGCGAAGTGTGTAGTGTAAGACGGTCTATGTTCATGGAAAATCATGGCCTCATTGAGGAAAAGGATAGGCTTGTGGGAGATCAAAAAGTACAAAGGTCCACATTCATGTCTTGCCGATACAGTACCACTATGTGTTCAATGTTTTTAAATAATACTAATATTATGTAATGTTACATTATTTAACGTACTTCGTTGACAGGTGTTACACAAGATCATCCGAAGATGGATTCAGACGTGTTGGCTGACTCAATAATCCCGACGGTGAAGGCCGATCCTAAGACTACAGTGTCGGCCTTAATTAGCAATATTCGTAGCTAATTGGGGTACACGCCCTCTTACAAAAAAGCTTAGATTGCCAAGCAGAAGGCGTTAGAAAAGTTGCATGGTCCGTGGGACGCTTCATATAATAAAGTGTAGCAGTGGTGTCAGGTGTTGGAGAGATATGTCCCAGGCAGCATAACAGACCTTGAAACGGAACCAGCATATTACAACGATCGTTTGCTCCGTGAATGCGCAGTGTTCAAGCGTCTGTTCTGGATATTTAAGCAATGCCGAGATGCCTTTATATATTGCAAGTCATTGGTACAAATTGATGGTACCTTTATGTATGGTAGATATACGCATCGACTATTGCTAGCTATGGCACAAGACGGCTGTGGGAGAATCCTTCCGATTGCGTTTGCAATAACACCGGGGAGTCAGCTGATGACTGGGACTTCTTCCTATCTAGGTTAAGGAGGCATGTCTGCCCCCAACCTGATATATGCGTTATATCGAATAGGAGCCCTAGAATACTAGCCACAATAGAGCGTCAGGGAAGCCTGTGGCATCGCACACACCATCAATATTGCCTAAGGCATGTTGCATCCAACTACTACGGGTAATATCGATCTAAAAGTCAGCGATAGCAAGTGACTGATATGGGTATGTAATATCTATTAATATAATTTCGTTTGTAATATTCAATTTATTCTCAATTGAAGAGTGATATGTAATATTCGCTATCGACGTATATTGGTAGGGTACGAGATCAATAAGAACCGTTTTTAAGAGATGTTGGCGAGTTTGCGCTCAGATAACAACGAAGGCGTAAACTACTTGTGCGATATTCCTTTTGAACAGTAGACACAAGTATACAACGACAGCCTACGATATGGTCATATGACCACAAGCCTGGCCGAATGCATAAATTTTGTTCTAAAAGGAACCCGCTATCTACCGATTACATCGATTGTGTGAGAGATATATTTTCGTTTAGCGGCACTATTTCTGAAGCAAGCAGCGAGTTATAGAGGGCAGATGCAAGGAGGCCATGTATGGAGCCCGAAGATTTTGTAAGAAATAAACAGGGGGAAGGCACTTGCCAACACCATGCACAAAGTGTATCACGATCGAGACAGCCTATGGTTTCGTGTCACGGAGTTTGACAGACCAAACCAAGGTATTGTTGGCAGGCAGTATCGTGAACACTTGACAAATAGGACCTGTGACTGTGGGATATTTGATGCACTTCGTTACCCATGCGCTCATGTACTTGCGGCTTGTCAGAATCTCCGTCTTGATCCCATGAGCTATGTCGACGAAGTGTATAAATTAGAAAACATGTACAACGTGTGGAGACACGTATTTCCACCATCCACGAGATAAACGTAAGTGGTCAGTCGGTATCGCTTGCACCGTATAAGTCATTGTTTGGATAGACAATTGAGGCGCAAACCAAAAGGTCGACCTTTCTCGAGTAGAATACGCAACAATATGGATATCCGAGAAACGAGCAACCAAAGTAGGCTGTGCAGATGGTATAGGAACCCGGGGCATACATCTCGCTCGTGTCCAAATCGGAATAGTTGACCGTGTTCTTAGCTTTTTTGTCTCTTCGTGGCTCTGTAATTTCTATTTTTTTAATGAAAACGGTGAACTTTTGTACAAGAACTTTTATTTTATTCAAGTTTTAATTTATTAAAAGAAAAAATCAAATTACAATAAAAATAAAAATTGTTATTTTGTTAAATATATAAAATTAAATTACAATAAAAAATTAAACCATTTCTATTTTATTAAAGATATTAAAATTAAATTACATTAAAAATAAAATTAAATTTCAATAAAAAATTAAAAATCGTTATTTTATTAAATATATTAAAACTAAATTACAATAAAAAATTTAAACCATTTCTATTTTATTAAAGATATTAAAATTAAATTACATTAAAAAATTAAATTACATTAAAAAATAATTTACAATAAAAATAAAAATTGTTATTTTATTAAATATATAAAACTAAATTACAATAAAAAATTAAACCATTTCTATTTTATTAAATATATTAAAACTTTTTTCTTTTATTAAAAAAATTAAAATTAAAAAAATTATATTACAATTAAAAATAAAAAGTCATCTCAATCGTGTTGATGCCGGTCGAATCGATGCCACACGGGGCGATTACGTGATTCTGTATTGGATTCCTCATTCGTCTAGCTTCCAGCGGGGGTCGTGGAACCTCAAGCGGGGATTCCGATTTCTCCGACACTGGGTCTGGTTGTGGGTGTCGCGAGGATGACCCACCTTGATAAAATAACGACCCCGGAGGTGTTTGCATAAACCATGGCGGGGGTGTCTAAATCCCGTATGGCGAAGGAGGGTGGTAGAAAGAAGTGCTCCCCGACGGCGCCTCCTATGATCCCTCACGCGACGACGGTCTCAAGATCGGCTGGCCAGTGGGAGTAGTCAGGAACGGACTCGAACCCGGCCATGTATTCCAACCTGGGGTGGGACTGGGAAAAGGAAACATGTATGGGTTAGGAGGATACATATAAGGGGTAGGGTATGCACCTGGCATAAAGGGTAAAGGCTGTGATGTTGGTGTCGTCGATCGAATCGATGGGCCGATGCTATCGATTTCAGACTTGTTGATGGCCCGCCTCATCACCCCTTCTCCTTGGATTTAAAGGGCCCCGACGTTCCCTTCGTTCACGAAGTTACTGTCGCCTCTCTTTTTCCGACAACAGATACGGCTTACCATGGATCCTAAACCATGGCATGTATTTCGGCACGCACGCTAACTCATGAACGATAATCGGTTCCTGAAAAGGTAAATAGTCATACCGGTTCTCCCACGTCTCGATATGTGCTGACCAAAATCTTAGCCAATCCTTGTGCAGCTACCGTAAGTCCATTTTGTGCTCATCATCGAACACTTCAGGTGGCACGGGAATCGGTTGTCGGAATCCAAATTGTCGCAGAACCCGATCTGACTGATGCATCTCCACGGTCGCATAGGTGATCAATGGGACCTTCACGTGCCAACTGTTCGGATTTTGGAAGAACTCCTCCGGAATTACTGCCCGAATTTTCGGATCCTCGTACGGTGTCTATTGAAACTATATTAACATTACCAAAATATTAGTTATATACATAACACTAGACACTAAATATGAAATACTAAATTATAAATACGAAATTCGAAACTTACTTGTGATTCTGACCGTTGGTCTAATAGAAGCCGTTTATCTTCAAGCAAGATAGGTATTCCAACATGACTCGCCGAATGGTTCCACCTAATTAAATAAATTTTTAGCATACAATTATACTATAAATCTACGAAATAATTGTAAAATATAATATTAAATTTACCTCGTTATCAGTGGGAATGAATATGGGCGGTCGAGTCGAGGTCGTAAAAATAGAAATCGAAACCATGCCCATGACTGCAGTAGTGATAGGCAACCTCCGATTTTCGCTTTACTCGGCCGCATTGCCTTGCACATCTCCCGATACAACCTCGATAGCACGGCAGACCCCCAACTCAATTCTCCTGCTTTAAAATCAACAAGTTTCAAAGACCATCTCAAGTGTCTGAGGTTTCTAAAGGTCCCATCGATAGCCTCCAATTATCTGAAAAATATATGCCCTAGCATACTGTATTCTTTCTATTTCGGCCGAACCCTCATTCGGCTCCGGGAATGTGTCTCGTAACTAGGCCATCTCGATCCGAGCTCCTTAAATTTTATCCGAAATGGCACCTAGAAGCTCGTAGCATACGGCTCCCCAATCACCGGAAGTTCTGAGACCGGTGACTACCAACCCGCCCACCAAGAATCCTAACTATAAGCGCACATCTTCCGAGTGATGGTACACTCTCGCATGGAAGATGGAAAGTGTGAGTCTCGGTCTCCACCTCTCTATCAACGATCGATCAAAGGCGGCTCCAACTTGAACCCTACTATCGTGGCCACGTGCAAAAACCCGCTTCCACGGTAATTCTCGATCAACGATGATGGGGACCATGCATGTTATGAATATAACATTCCAACACCGATCTACGATTGTTAAAAATTTATAAAATAAAAATTAATTAAAATTGCATAGACCTAAAAAATATTAAATAATATTGAAAAATTAAAATAAGAAACTTACCATTTGCAATTGCTCGACGGAAATGTGCTTGTTGTCTAGACGAATTAATTCCCCGGCCATTTGTAATACGATCGAAAGTTTTAAAAGTTTCAAAAAAATATATTAAAAAATTAAAAAAATTTAAAAGAGCTTTTTTGTAAATATTAAAGGACTATTTCGAAACTTTAGAGGAAGTTTGAAGGAATTTGAGAGGAATTTGAGAGAAGAATGAGTAAGGATTAAAGTGTGAAAAAAATAAAAGGGTTAGGGGGTTTTTATAGGTTTTTTTTACCGTTGGGCCCCCAACGGTCAAAAAAAATTTGGCCATTGGGACGCGCTTTGCTGGCGTTTTCTCCCAAAATACGCTGACGTGGACGCGTTTTGGGGTGGAACGACCATTTTCCGTAAATATTTTTGAAACTAACCTTTTTCCGTAAATAAGTTATTTTTTTGTATTTTTGAGTATTTTACCCTTAAATTTTGTTACTTTCAAAATCTTATTTGAAAATTATATTATTATATCTATAATGTCATCTCATCTTGTTGTTTTCAAATTATGCTCACAAAGAACTTCATTTTAGTTGATAACATGACTAAAATTTCAAAATTCTTAAAATATAAAGACTAAAAAGATAGTTAAATTGGAGAATAAAACTACATCCACAATTTACAAATAGTAAAATACTACTCATGAATTTGACATAACATGTTTAATTGCTATTATTTGAGCTAGAGCTAAAATTTCAAAATGCACAACTTACGTATAGAGATTAAATCCACAACTTATGTATAGTACATGAATTAATAGCTGAATTTAATCTTATTTATATTTTTAAAAAATATAATTACAATTATAAGCAATTGATTGAATAATTACATTTAAAATCAAACATTACAATGCACTATTTTTTTAATAAGATTAACATTACAACGTAGTTAATAATATGAAGGTATTTGATCTAAATCAAAATAAATATAAAAAATCACAAATGATAGCACTTAGAATCTAAGATCTTAAAGTTAGTAAATCTTTTTCGGTGAGTTTATTTTAGATTTTTTTTTTTTTTTGGTTACAAGAGGGTAAAAAAAAAAAGCAGGGCGTTACTGTGCGCAATTACCTAGCGTAAAGGTGTCCCGCACTATCCTTGAGAAAAGGTCTTTGAATGGGGGAATTTGGTGTGCAAGACTGATGCAAAGCTGGGTCCATTCCTCCTTGAAGTCTTGCTATTTGATTAGCTGCTTGGTTAGCTTCTCTAATCGTTTGTTGAAAATGTACTTCCCAAATTCTCATACAGCGATCTTGATGTATTTCTCAGATAAGACTCTGATTTGCCACTGACTTTATGGCTTCATTAAGTAGATTAATAGCCTCAAGACTGTCACTCTCTACAATATTCTTTTCGAATCCTTGCTGCCAAGCTAGTTGGAGGTCGTCTTTGATTCCTAAAGCTCCACCGCAAACATACACTTGCCCTTACTGTTCCTCATCACACCTCCAGTCTCCAGAGGAGGCTATGCTCGAAACAAGTTAACCATCGTCAGTATTAATTTTAATCCACCAAACAATTGGCAGAATCCAGCACGCAGCCACGCCATTGTGTGGCCCTAGTGAATCCATTTGTGTTTCCTCTTTGAATCCTTCGGCCAAAATATGTCCTTTAGCAGAAAATTTTCCTCGCAAGAAAACAATTTTGCTCCTTTGCTGGTGCCAAAAAAATGGATCCCACTCAACCAAGTCAATAAACAAATAATGTGCATTAATCATGTTACACAAAAACCCATTCGTTAAGAGATTGGAGTAAAGAAACTGGCTGATGGGTTGGTTACTAAATTGGGAGTAATGGAAAATCCAATATATTTTGGGCCTAACCACTCGAAGCCAACTAATGCGATAGAGGCTTCTAAAAGTCCATAACCAAAATTTATTCAATTCTTTTATTCAGAAACCAAAACGTGACGACTTCGTTTCCATAAGCTACGAGGGGCGTATGAATAATAATAATAATAATTTTAAATTGGTTCCTAAGTCAATCAAATTTACATTTTCCAGGAAAACAGATATTGGAGAATCCATCCACGTGTCAATAAGCAATTGGAGAAAACAACAGGAAGCTTACGCTCATTGGCCAGTTTTCTCGAGAACACGTCGCAAAAGTTTAATCCCCAAAGTCAAGTCGTTTGATGCCTCAAGCTTCACTTCGTTTTCCTTTCGTGTATGCTGTTGCTTTGGTTTTGTTTAAATGTTTTAAAAAACAATTCCCAGTTTCGAATTCCAAATACTCCAACTGAAAAAAAAAAACCAAAAACACACGTTCCATTAGAGAAATTAAATTATAAAAGCAGCGCCAAAGCTTAGGAACCCGTCACCTATTCTCTCTCGAAATATCAACCTTTTTTATTTCTGTTGTTGAAATTGAAGATCTGATAAAAAAAATTGTAAACATTTCTTAAGTTCTGGAGAGATCCAATTTCTCTCCTGATCTCAAATACATGGCGCTTCCACGATCAAAGCTACTTTTTCTGCTGTTCTCTTTGTCTTTCGCGATCGTCGCCATTGCAGGGTATGCCTCAATCTCTCCCGTCTCTCTCTCTCTCTCTCTCTCTCTCTCTCTCGAAAAATGCGTTTATATATGTTCGTGGAACTTTGTGGTGTTTTTGCTGCAGGAAGAGTTATTACGACATATTGCAAGTGCCGAAAGGAGCATCCGATGAGCAGATCAAAAGAGCGTATAGAAAGCTGGCATTGAAGTACCATCCTGATAAGAACCCCGGCAATGAAGAGGCCAATAAGCGATTTGCTGACATTAACAATGGTAAAAAAAAAAAAAAAAAACTTGTTCCTTATTATTATAATTTTTGAAAAATAAGTTGAGTGATAGATTTGATTGAATTTTCTTCCTTAAACGATTAATTGCTTTGACAATGATTAGCTTACGAGGTGTTGTCGGATAGCGAAAAGAGGGGCATATATGATAGGTATGGTGAGGAGGGCCTGAAGCAGCATGCTGCCAGCGGAGGCAGAGGAGGAATGGGGGTCAATATTCAGGACATTTTCAGCTCGTAAGATATTTGAATGTTTATATTCCATTTCCTTTATGTAGCGTTTCATGAATGTTTATTAAATCTATGAATTTGTTAAGATGCCGACCAGTGAATTTCGAATTCTTAAAATATTTTTAATTTGCTAAATCCATGTTTTATGCTTTTCATTTTTACCAGTTACATATAAATGAAATCCAAATACATGTTCCTAAACCGAGTATTAATTATCTTGTTAGCTATTTAGTTGTAGTTTCGTTTAATTATCTTGACAGCTATTTAGTAGTAGTTGAAATGCTGTTATAAATGGTGTGCCGACATTGTACCACAGTTTAGAAGCCAATTAATGTACCTTAGGTTTATCTTAGGCATGCTAATGTTTCCCAAATTCAGGTTGTCTATAATTGATGTTAGATTTCAGAACCTTTATTTTTTGTACATTACAATTTTGGGGAGGATGAGTTACGCTAGGTTTGAACTCTGGTCTTGAGTGTCAACATGGAGCTTCTTAATGTCTTGCTCACTTGGGTTGTTGCGAACCTTTACTTGTGTTTACTTGTTAAGTTGATGATATATGAAATCAACAATAAAAATGTAACAGATGTCAAGAATGGTTTCAACTTTTGAAAACCATCTACCTAGCCCTATATTCACTTAGTTTAAATGTGGTTATCCATCAATTTTGAGGAATTGTTTACTTTTATATATGTTATGCTAAATTCAATTTTAATGTTGACTAGATGGTGTTTTCTTCAGGTTTTTTGGTGGAGGCTCGGTAGAAGAGGAAGAGAGAATTGTGAAGGGCGATGATATAATTGTTGAATTGGATGCAACACTTGAAGATCTGTACATGGGAGGTACTCTTAAGGTGAGAATATTATGTGCTCTACTAAAATTTCCAAATTGGTAGTTAGACTGTGTTTGGTCATCTTGACTTGTGGAACCCAAGATTTTTGTGCATGGCTAGGACCTTATTTAATGTCTTAACTGATTTGTTAGTCTCTGTAAAGGGTTTTAAACATTTGCATGTTATGTACTTATATTACCTTCTAGACTTGAGTAGCTAGTTTGTGAGAAGAATAGTGAATGCGATTACACTTATTGCTTTCTCAATGTATTGGTAGTTTAAATATCATATCCATGTAATAATAATTAAACTTGTACATGTAAGCGTCATAAGTACTTAAGCTTAATGTATTAGTAGTCTAAATATCATATCCATCTAATAATATTTAAACTTGTACATGTAAGTGTCATAAGTACTTAAGCTATCTTGTATTTTTTGTGGACCCTTTGCAAATGACAAGGCTAAATTCTTTATTTGGAGCTTTAATGTTTATCAGCTATAAGGCATCATAGGGTATGGTGTAATGTTTATCAAGCCATGTAATGTTCTGACCTGTCTAGGAGCTAGGTCATTAAACTATTTCTTCTCGTCAGCCTCCTTAGGCGACTGTCAAAAGTGTAAAATAAAGTTGTTAGGCCGTCTTTGGACCTGTTATTTATACTTGACAAATTTGTACTTTGTTCCGAATGTTCTATTTCTTGGAAAGCTTGGAGATCAATGAATTTTACATCTATTATCCTGAAATAAAGATGATGTAGATAAGGTGTACCTTTTTTCTTCTTGTCCTTAACTTGAGCCTTTGTGGGGAAAATTGAAGGAGTTAGTAGCTTGGTGTTTGCCTTTCTGTTCTCTTTGCCTATGACCTTCCTTGTCAGTATTCTTATTTTATAAATAATAAAAAAACGTAACATTTATCTCAAATTCACCAGGTTTGGAGGGAGAAAAACATCTTAAAACCAGCTCCAGGTAAACGCCGCTGTAACTGCAGAAATGAGGTCTATCATAAGCAAATTGGTCCAGGGATGTTCCAACAGATGACTGAACAGGTACTGTGGCTTTGTGTTTTTTTTCTTTTTCATTGATATTTATGTTTCATACTGTTATGTATTTTATTTGTTTCCTCAGCCTTTTTACACTGTCAAAATTGTTATGTCCTATGATGCTATGATCAGGCATTTGTTACTAGTCTCCAATTCTCTTTTTCTCAGGTTTGCGAGCAGTGCCAAAATGTGAAATATGAACGAGAGGGATACTTTGTCACAGTTGATATTGAGAAAGGAATGCAAGATGGACAAGTAGGTTTTAAGATTATTTTTCTTTAATTTGTAATATTTTCCTTGGTGTGCTTGTTGAGACTGTTGTCTTGTTTTTCTTAATTAATGTTAAAAATTATAGTGGACAAGCTGTTCTGTGATATGAAATGTTTGTTTCTTGAATTATCAAAATTATTCTGTGTGCTTTGATCTATTAAAAATGACAATTATAACAACATCAGAATGATTAATCATTTATGAGGGTTTTCCGACTTGTTTTGACATGCTTTCTTGTTCATCATTAATCCAAGGTGTGGGGGCAAAGAAACAGACAGAGGAATGTAATTTAGTAGAATCTCTAGGGATTCTTAATGCCATTGTCTAAATGGAACTCATTGTTTTGGTGCAGATTCATTCATTTGACAATTTCATCTTAATTACTTGTCCAACTACAATTATGGGATTTTGTACTTTCCGTCATATTGTAGTTTTATCTCACTATTGCTAGGAGTATAATAGTTGTAATTTCATCTAGTGCGTGGTACTGTTTTTAAATTTGGAATAATGTGTTTCCTGTGCGTTCTACAGGAGGTGGTTTTTTATGAAGATGGTGAGCCTATTATAGATGGAGAACCTGGAGATTTGAAGGTTAGTCTTTAACCAGTGATGAAAATTTTCCAATCCTTCTAAGTAGATCAGTTAATTGTGCTACATGCTGGCCATTGGGCAAGGCCTGTAGATTCCTGTCTCCAGAATCATTTGCTGCCTTTAGTTAGTATATTGGAATTTGCTCGTTCTTGCTCACGTAACACTTGCATTTTCTGTAGTTCCGGATTCATACAGCACCCCATGACCGATTCAGGAGGGAAGGCAATGACTTGCACACCACCGTCACCATAACACTTGTAAGACGATTTCTCCATCTGTCTCTACATTTTGTCAGAAAACTATAAACTAATTTTCTTGTCATTATTTTCTCTAGGTTCAAGCTCTTGTTGGTTTTGATAAGACCATTAAACACCTTGATGACCATTTAGTGGAGATTGGCTCTAAGGTAAGCATAACATGTCCCATGTAGATTTGATTTTATGTTGTCCGCGATCAACAAAATGATCCAAAATAAGTAAGAAATAATTGTGTATTGCGTACTTAGGGTATTACCAAGCCAAAGGAGGTGAGAAAGTTCAAAGGAGAAGGAATGCCATTGCATTTTAGCAACAAGAAAGGAGACCTCTTTGTCACCTATGAGGTTTTGTTCCCCACATCACTTGCGGAGGATCAGAAGGCGAAAATCAAGTCAATTCTTGGCTAGGATTAGTACATCCCATTTTTTTTTGGCTGCTTGGGTTATAAGCTAGATTCCCATTGTAACATTTGATGAGAATACATAGAAAATAGGAAATCTGGTGTTTGAAAATTTTCTTACCAATTCCCTCCCTCATTAACAAATTACCTTTGCGGTGTCTGAAAAATTCTGGAAAGAAATGTATTTGGTCTCTAATGCGTTAATATATCCAGCACTTTGGAGAGGTTTGTTTAGCACACTATTCCTATAGGATCAGAGGATGGTTTTTTGTTTAGCATAATTTGAGTCGTTTCTATGTTGCACAATATAGTGATGACAGGGTAGTGAGTTGGTACTGGAATAAATTCCTCTTCCTTCGCCTGTCTTCGGATGAAATCTTCAACTATCCCAACTACGTATGAATTGAGTATTCTTTCAATTGAAAGGTGAAGGTAAGACTTGTTCGCTGGGACGCAATATTACAAGTGTTATAGGAGGAATTGGGAGATTAAATATATGCATGTCTAATGGGATGGCAACATGGTAGCAAATTTTGGCAAATCTTGCGGTTTTAGCTGATTTTTTTACTTCAAATTTATCTAATTTAGCTTTACTTTCGAAAGATGAGAATTTTCTTGAAAATTCTTTAAAGCATTGAGATAAAGCGAAAGCAACTCAAAAAGACAAAAATGCAATTTATTGGAGTGTTCAAATTTTAACTAAAATTTAAATAAATGAGTCTTGAGTCCTTTTCAAACAATGGGCCAGTCTTGTTGAGTCGAATGACCTCAAGGGAACATAGAGGGTGTGAAATGTGTGCATAATTATGGGCTACTTTTTCATGGCCGTGACATTCTACTCCACTTTTTCTCCCAACACCCTTGTTGAGTCCTCGAAATGAAATTGGTCTATCTTCTCTTAGAACTACCACAGAGCCTCAGCAAGTTTCCAATTAGCCTCACTATCGAGAAGTCCCCTCCATTGAACAAGGTTTTCATGCATTGGTCTGTAGTACTTGTGTCGGATCACTTCGTCTGCCATGATACGCTCAACATCACGATCATAGGAGGCCTTTAACCCATTGGCGCTCATTTGGACTTACCTCAAATGGGATTCTCCTGGTCCTCATTGAAAGACTTAAGCATATTAACTTGAGTTTTGCTGGCAACTTTAATTTGTAGCCCACCTCACCTACCCTCTTCAAAACTCTAAAAGATACCTCATATTGTCGTACAAACCCTTTGTGTAAGCTAATGTGGCACAAAATCAAGTGTATTTTAGCAAGGACTAAGTCACCAACTTGAAATTGCACATCTTTGCGATTTTGATCAGCCCACTTCTTGTTGCGCTTACTTGCCTTGTGTAGGTAAGCTCTGGCTAAGTCATTCTACTATTGCCAATCTTTAGCAAATCAATAAGTTGTTTGATTTGGTCCTACATAACGGGTCGCAACAACGTTAGGTATAAGTAGTTGTTGCCCCGTCACTATCTTAACGAACTCTGATTCATGGCCCCACTCCGCTGCAAGTTATAAGAAAATTATGTCACATCAAACAACTTTGGCCAATCCCTTTGTGTGACATTTACATAATGTCAAAGATAAGTCTCTAATAAAACATTTACTCTCACAGTTTGCCCATCATTTTACGGATGCATGCTAATGGAAAAGTTCAAGTTTGATCCCTTCAAATTGAACAACTCTTTTCAGATTTGACTCATGAATCGTCCGTTTCGATTACTAACTATAGATTGTGGCACTCCCTAATATTTTGCCACATGTCCAAGGAACAAACAAGTTGCCTCCTCAATAGGGGACTCATTGGTTGTTGGAATGAAAGCTTCATACTTGGAAAATCAGTCAACCACAACAATAATACTCGCAAACCCATCAATTTAAGCAAACTAAAAATAAAATCCATGGATATACTTTCCCATGGACATTCTGGAATGAGTAAAGGCCACAAAAAAGTAGTCGACATTTTCAACTCTACCTTGTCTTGTTGACACACTAAACAAGTCTTCATGTAGGTATCAACGTCATCACCTATGTGACCTGTTGTGGCAAATTAAGCTTTTTTTAACACTTAACGAGCTTGTATTCAAATGATTTTATATCTTTTTAGTATGTTTTTAAAATTAGTTAGTTTTGAATTTAAGTTTAATAAAATAAGCTTTTAGTGTTGTTTTATGACCTATTAGGCCAATCCGGACCTAAGGAGGTACTAACATGTTGATTAAGTGTGCAAGACAATATGAGTCAGTGGATTGCCCTAGAGCTCGCAACATTCAAAGGGAATGTTGCAACAACGAAGCAAGCCTTAACATTTAGTAGAATTTCAAATCCAAGTGGTAAGCTACGGGAGACGATGTCACGACATCCACAAGCCAAAGTCACAACATCCAACTTCGAGTCTAAAGAGGGAGTAAACTGCCATAAAAGTCGCGACACCGATTCTACGAGGCCCATTTGACTGCCAGGGTTGTTTTTGTCGGCACAATCATAATTAACCTGTTACACAATTTGTAATTAACCTAATTTGGTCATCTAATATTACCACTATAAATATTAGTTCTTAGAACTTGATTAGAGGGTTCAGTTCAGAAAATTAGACTTTAGATTTCTATTCTTAGTTAGGGTTTAGTTTAGTTTTCAATTTATTTTCAATTTTTAAATAGTTATTTCGATTTCAATATTAGTTTCGTTGTTATTTTCTCTTCATCATTATCAACAATCAACATCGATCGAGGGTTCACGATTCAAGCTGCAATTAACGGTCTTCGAATCTATGGGAGACGATGTCATGACATCCACAAGCCAAAGTCACAACATCCAACTTCGAATCTAGAGAGGGAGTAGACTGCCATAAAAGTCGCGACACCGATTCGACGAGGCCCATTTGACTGCCAGGGTTGTTTTTGTCGGCACAATCATAATTAACCTGTTACACAGCTTGTAATTAACCTAATTTGGTCATCTAATATAAACACTATAAATATTAGTTCTTAGAACCTGATTAGAGGGTTCAGTTCAGAAATTAGACTTTAGATTTCTATTCTTAGTTCGGTTTTAGTTTTATTTTCAATTTCTTTTCAATTGTTAAAAAGTTATTTCGATTTCAATATTAGTTTCGTTGTTATTTTCTCATCATCATTATCAACAATCAACATCGATGAGGGTTTACGATTCAAGTTGCAATTAACGATCTTCGAATTTTGAGCATTCTTTCTCTCTTACCTTTTATTATCTTGTGTAATTAAATGTTTAATAAATTGATAGGAGAGTTTTCATCTAGAATGCCTCGAAACTAAATCTTGGGAAGGTTGACGATTTGAAGTGGGATTGGTTAGCTTGGGTAAGGGTTTCACATCTAGTTAGCTGGCTTAAGTTAACTGGATAAAACCCTAGAATTAACGACTCTAGAAAGTCACTTAGGTAGATGAGGCCGAAAGGATAGTTTACTAACTCGGTTTATTTATTATGTCGAAAGATAAGTAAATTAAGTCAATCAATTAATCTAGTTATAGGCCGAAAGTTAATTAGGTTAGTTGTTAGCTAATTAGCGAAAAACCCTAGATCTAAGTTACCCATGAACATCGAAGTGAGTTACCTGTCTGCTTTAATTATCGATACCCCTGTGCTGTATTGATACCATACGAGTTGAGGCCCTGGAAAAGACCATACGAGTTTCCAGCCCTCTTCTTAAGGATTTAAGTGTCCTTTTTGAGAAACTTTTAGGTAGATTTGACTGAGAATTTCCCATTAGAAGACGATTGTGATATCATAGTATCGAGTCCAAGACGATGGTTTGGACCCGGAATACCAGCAATGTTGGAGAGAATATTAACATCTAAGAAACTTCTTAGATACTGCCAATCCCAATCACCATTCGTCAACACCATCTCCCTAAGAGAAATGGATTCATCAATTAGCGAAACATTATGGCAATAATTAATTAGAGGACCAAACCCAGCGACCCACTTATCAGTCCAAAACTTTATACGATTATCATCACCCACTGACCAGCCAACACATTGGCGCACAAGAGGCCAAATCTTTGCAAGTGATCTCCAAAGAAAAGATCGACGATTCCTCAAAATCCCTACCGATAAATCATCAACTATCTTATATTTAGCTCATAGAAAACAAACCCATAAGGCTTGTTTATTGGAAAGGAAATTAAACCCCAATTTGAAAAGAATAAAATCGTTTTGATCCGTAAGGCTTCTGAGACCAAGACCTCCATTAGAAAGTGGTTGACAACAGTCAGACCATTTTAACTAAAGATGGCTTTTGACTAACCATGGATCTCCTCCAAATGAATCCCTGAGCAATCTTTTCAATCTCTTTGCAGATAGAAATAAGGATCTTAAAGATTGCATGAAATACTTGGGCATTGATAACAAAACTGACCTTGCCAGAGTGACTCGACCGGCCATTGAGAGCAACTTGGCATCCCAACTATCCAATTTTCTTAGAACCTTCTCAACAATAAACTTAAAAGCATTTGTTGTAACTCATCGATGAAACAACGGCATATCCAAATAGAATCCCAAATCATCAGTCATACTGAACCCCAATATACTACAAATCTCATTGGTGTTTTTCTGAGAAAAAAATATTTATTTTCGGCCCATTTACTTTATGTCTCGAAGCAGCTCCAAAAGAATATTTATTTTTGGCCCATTTACTTTATGTCTCAAATAGAATCCCGGATCTTAATAGCCTGATCTACATCCGCAACAAATCACAATTTTATAAGTTATGTGAGGTAGGAAAAACTTTTTAGACCTTATATATATGATTTTAAAGTGCTGTGTAAATCAATAAATTTTACATCATCCAGGAAAACAGATATAGGACCCAGGAAGACGGTGAATCCATCACGTGTCGATACGCTATTGGAGAAAACAACAAGAAGCTTACGCTCATTGGCCAATTTTCTCGAGAACACGTCGCAAAAGTTTAGTCCCCAAAGTCAAGTCGTTTGATGCCTCAAGCTTCGCTTCGTTTCCCTTTCGTATATGCTGTTGCTTTGGTTTTGTTTAAATGTTTTAAACAACAATTCCCAGTTTCGAATTTCAAGTACTCCAACTGAAAAAAAAAAAAAAACACGATCCATTAGAGAAATTAATTTATAAAAGCAGCGCCAAAGCTTAAGAATCCTTCACCTATTCTCTCTCGAAATATCAACCTTTTTCATTTTTGTTGTTGAAATTGAAGATCTGATAAAAAATTTGTAAACATTTCTTAAGTTCTGGAGAGATCCAATTTCTCTTCTGATCTCAAATCCATGGCGCTTCCTCTATCGAAGCTACTTTTTTTGCTGTTCGCTTTGTCTTTTGCGATCGTCGCCATTGCAGGGTATGCCTCAATCTCTCCCGTCCCCCTCTCTCTCGAAAAATGCGTTTATATATGTTCGTGGAACCTTGTGGTGTTCTTGCTGCAGGAAGAGTTATTACGACATATTGCAAGTGCCGAAAGGAGCATCCGATGAGCAGATCAAAAGAGCGTATAGAAAGCTGGCATTGAAGTACCATCCTGATAAGAACCCCGGCAATGAAGAGGCCAATAAGCGATTTGCTGACATTAACAATGGTAAAAAAAAAAAAAAAAAACCTTGTTCCTTATTATTAAAATTTTTGAAAAATAAGTTGAGTGATAGATTTGATTGAATTTTCTTCCTTAAACGATTAATTGCTTTGACAATGATTAGCTTACGAGGTGTTGTCGGATAGCGAAAAGAGGGGCATATATGATAGATATGGTGAGGAGGGCCTGAAGCAGCATGCTGCCAGCGGAGGCAGAGGAGGAATGGGGGTCAATATTCAGGACATTTTCAGCTCGTAAGATATTTGAATGTTTATATTCCATTTCCTTTATGTAGCGTTTCATGAATGTTTATTAAATCTATGAATTTGTTAAGATGCCGACCAGTGAATTTCGAATTCTTAAAATATTTTTTAATTTGCTAAATCCATGTTTTTATGCTTTTCATTTTTACCATTTACATATAAATGAAATCCAAATACATGTTCCTAAACCGAGTATTAATTATCTTGTTAGCTATTTAGTTGTAGTTTCGTTTAATTATCTTGACAGCTATTTAGTAGTAGTTGAAATGCTGTTATAAATGGTGTGCCGATATTGTACCACAGTTTAGAAGCCAATTAATGTACCTTAGGTTTATCTTAGGCATGCTAATGTTTCCCAAATTCAGGTTGTCTATAATTGATGTTAGATTTCAGAACCTTTATTTTTTGTACATTACAATTTTGGGGAGGATGAGTTACGCTAGGTTTGAACTCTGGTCTTGAGTGTCAACATGGAGCTTCTTAATGTCTTGCTCACTTGGGTTGTTGCGAACCTTTACTTGTGTTTACTTGTTAAGTTGATGATATATGAAATCAACAATAAAAATTTAACAGATGTCAAGAATGGTTTCAACTTTTGAAAACAATCTACCTAGCCCTACATTCACTTAGTTTAAACGTGGTTATCCATCAATTTTGAGGAATTGTTTACTTTTATATATTTTATGCTAAATTCAATTTAATGTTGACAAGATGGTTTTTTCTTCAGGTTTTTTGGCGGAGGGTCGGTAGAAGAGGAAGAGAGAATTGCGAAGGGCGATGATGTAATTGTTGAATTGGATGCAACACTAGAAGATTTGTACATGGGAGGTACTCTTAAGGTGAGAGTATTATGTGCTCTACTAAAATTTCCAAATCGGTAGTTGGACTGTGTTTGGTCATCTTGACTTCTGTGGAACCCAAGATTTTTGTGCATGGCTAGTACCTTATTTAACGTCATAGCTGAATTGTTAGTCTCTGTAAAAGGTTTTGAACAAATGCATGTTTTGTACATGTATTACCTTCTAGGCTCGAGAAGCTGGTTTCTGAGCAGAATAGTGTATGCGACTACAGTTATCGCTTTCTCAATGTATTAGTAGTCTAAATATCATATCCATCTAATAATATTTAAACTTGTGCATGCAAGCTTCATAGGTACTTAAGCTATCTAGTATTTTTTGTGGACCCTTTGCAAATGACAAGGCTAGATTCTCTCTTTGGAGTTTTAATGTTTATCAGCTATAAGGCATCATAGGGTATGGTATAATGCATATCAAGCCATGTAATGTCCTGACCTGTCTTAGCTAGGAGCTAGATTATTAAAATATTTCTTCTCTTCAGCCTCCTTAGGGCGAATACCAAAAGTGTAAGATAAAGTTGTTTGGCCATCTTTGGACCTAGTCCTTTATACTTGACAAATTTGTACTTTGTTCCGAATGTTCTATTTCTTGGAACGCTTGGAGATCAATGAATTTTACATTGATTATCCTGAAATAAAGATGATGTAGATAGGATGTACATTTTTTCTTCTTGTCCTTAACTTGAGCCTTTGTGGGGGAAATCGAAGGAGTTAGTAGCTTGGTGTTTGCCTTTCTGTTCTCTTTGCCTATGACCTTCCTTGTCAGTATTCTTATTTTATAAATAATAAAAAAACGTAACATTTATCTCAAATTCACCAGGTTTGGAGGGAGAAAAACATCTTAAAACCAGCTCCAGGTAAACGCCGCTGTAACTGCAGAAATGAGGTCTATCATAAGCAAATTGGTCCAGGGATGTTCCAACAGATGACTGAACAGGTACTGTGGCTTTGTCTTTTTTTCTTTTTGATTGATATTTATGTTTCATACTGTTATGTATTTTATCTGTTTCCTTGGCCTTTTTACACTGTCAGAAGTGTCATGTCCGATGTTGCTATGATCAGGCGTTTATTACTAGTCTCCAATTCTTTTTTCTCAGGTTTGCGAGCAGTGCCAAAATGTGAAATATGAACGAGAGGGATACTTTGTCACAGTTGATATTGAGAAAGGCATGCAGGATGGACAAGTAGGTTTTTAAAATTATTTTTCTTTAATTTGTAATATTTTCCTTCGTATGCTTGTTGAGACTGTTGTCCTGTTTTTCTTAATTAATGTTAAAAAATATTGTCGTGTTTTAAACTTGGGGAATGTGATAGTGGACAAGCTGTTCTGTGATATGAAAAGTTTGTTTCTTGAATTATCAAAATTATTCTGGGTTCTTTGATCTATTAAAAATGACAATTATAACAACATCAGAATGATTAATCATGTATCAGGGTGTTCCGACTTGTTTTGACATGCTTTCTTGTTCATCATTAATCCAATATGGGGACAAAGGAACAGACAAAGGAATGTAATTTAGTAAAATCTCTAGGGATTCTTAATACCATGTTTAAATGGAATTCTTTGTTTTGGTGCAGATTCATTCATTTGGCAATTTCATCTTAATTACTTGTCCAACTACAATTATGGGATTTTGTACTTTCCGTCATATTGTAGTTTTATCACACTATTGCTAGGAGTATAATAGCTGTACTTTCATCTAGTCCGTGGTACTGTTTTTAAATTTGGAATAATGTGTTTCCTGTGTGTTCTACAGGAGGTGGTTTTTTATGAAGATGGTGAGCCTATTATAGATGGAGAACCTGGAGATTTGAAGGTTAGTCTTTAACCATTGATGAAAATTTTCCAATCCTTCTAAATAGATCAGTTAATTGCGCTACTTGCTGGCCATTGGGCAAGGCCGGTAGATTCCTGTCTCCAGAATCATTTGCTGCCTTTAGTTAGTATATTGGAACTTGCTCGTTCTTGCTCACATAACACTTGCATTTTCTGTAGTTCCGTATTCGTACAGCACCCCATGACCGATTCAGGAGGGAAGGCAATGACTTGCACACCACCGTCACCATAACACTTGTAAGACGATTTCTCCATCTATCTCTACATTTTGTCAGAAAACTATAAACTAATTTTCTTGTCATTATTTGCTCTAGGTGCAAGCTCTTGTTGGTTTTGATAAGACCATTAAACACCTTGATGACCATTTAGTGGAGATTGGCTCTAAGGTAAGCATAACATGTCCCATGGAGATTTGATTTTATGTTGTCCGCGATCAACAAAACGATCCAAAATAAGAAATAATTGTGTATTGCATACTTAGGGTATTACCAAGCCAAAGGAGGTGAGAAAGTTCAAAGGAGAAGGAATGCCATTGCATTTTAGCAACAAGAAAGGAGACCTCTTTGTCAGCTATGAGGTTTTGTTCCCCAAATCACTTGCTGAGGATCAGAAGGCGAAAATCAAGTCAATTCTTGGCTAGGATTAGTACATCCCTTTTTTTTGGCTGCTTGGGTTTTAAGCTATATTCCCACTGTAACATTCGATGAGGATACGTAGAAAATAGGAAATCTAGTGTTTGAAAATTTTCTTACCAATTCCCTCCCTCATTAACCAAATGTATTTTTTTTGGAGGCGTTTGTTAGCACAATATTCCTTTAGGCGTGGGCGATATATATATATATATATATATATTGCTTAGCATAACTTGTCTTGTTTCTGTTTATTTTTTGTGATTCACAAAATCGCATGAAATGGGGAGTGAATAATGGAATTAATTAATATGTATTCTTCCGAAATCTGCATAAAAATATTGACAAAAAAACTCATTCCTAGTTCGTGTGTTTTATATAGAAAAACTTAACTACAAACTTGTGTCAAGGGACTAGATCTTTAGTTTTGTAATTCATTTCAAATTCGGTTAAGTCAACTTAATTTCTACAAAGTGAATATTCTCGTAGAATTCTTTTAAGGCACTAATTTTTATAGCGAAAGTAACACAAAGCCAAAAAATGCTTAAAAGAACACAATAGCCACAAAAAATAATGAACAAAAAGTATTTAAGTAAATGCTCTCAATTTAGTATTCTCTCTCAAAGAATATAAAACAATGGGTGATTTACAATTAAGAGGAGGTTCTCTATTTATAGTTGAGTTCTCACAAAACGACGGTATAGATTGAATTACATCAACGAATGAGATGAAACTTATCCTTACAATCAAGGGATTTACAAGATTTACACAATCAAATCTAATTTAATCTTATTATTCTACTCAATATTCTAAGATTAGTTTCCCTATTTAACAAAGTAGCCCAATTTTTCATATTTGCATCATTGGACCACCCGGGCTTCAAATAGACATGCTTTTTCGACAGTTCTTTGAATCGAGTTAGCTCTTATGCGTCAAATGATCCCTATTTAACTGATAGACCTCCATGAGATGCATTTTGTGCAATGGTCACTGACTTTGCACTTTGACCCGTGACATTCTCCCTCATCCATTCTTGCAACGCCCTTGTTGCATATTCGAAACAACACTGACTTGATTCGCCTCGGAACTCTTTTGAAGCCTTAGCTCTTTCCCTACTGGTCTCACTATCGAGTTGTCCCTCCCCTCAAAACCTTCACCTCAGTTTTTGTCGCCTCTTAGCTTGATTCGTTCACTCGTTGGTACATCTCGTTGGCAAGAAGCCCTCGCTCTCACTTGCTCACATTTTGACTTGCCTCGATGCGAATCCTTTTAATCCACACAACTAGGCTTCGACATGCCCAAAGCCCATTGAATTCCTCGCTTTAGAACTTTGAAAGGGCTCCTACGTTCTTTCTAAGCCAATGGTAAGTCAAAATGTAAAACATTACCACAATATTCAATATTTACTTCACTCACAGCATTTACTCGGCTTGACTGTCTAGTTTGCATAACCAGTTTCCCAAAGTCTGATGCACAACCCATCTTTCATATAGGTGGTAGCTCCTCCAATGATTCAATAGAAATGAGCCTCATTGATCTTAGCCTCAAAGTTTGCATTGTTACTTTTTCCCCTAAGTCTGATGCACAACTCACCTCTTTCTTCGATGACTCAGCAAGCTTCGTTGCTTTCCCAGGATTGAGCTTCATTGGAACTAGCTTCAATGTTTGCAGGGCTACTTTTTTCCCCCAAGTTCGATGCACAACTCACCTCTTCCTTGGGTGGAAGCCCCTTCGATGACTTAACAAGCTCTGTCACAACCTTTCTCTTGACTATGTCTAACTTGGATTGCTCTAGGTAGTTTCGCAATTCATGTAGACGACAACACAATAAACATTTCACTCGCTTCTTTTTGTTCCTCTTTGCCCTCTTGGCTTCAAATCTTCCCATGATCAAACTAAGTCTCATGGGCGCTCGGTCTGACCCATTATCCCCTTTGACGGTAGACTTCTTTGGACAGTTCTGCAACCTATGCGGACCATGGCACAAGAAGCACTCCATTAACTTCTTCTCACTCTCTTTGGCCTTCTTGGCTTCGACACCCCTTGCACTCAAACCAAGTCTCTCAGCCTTACCTTCCAGCTTGTCATTCTAAAAAAGTGTGTATCTCTTCTGACATCTTTCTAACATATGTGAATCGTCACAAAGAAAACATATCACCTTTCTCCTCTTTTTCTTCAGATTGTTGGATTTCCTCTTCCCAACTTGTGGTTTCCCATTACCACCATTCTCGTTGTTATTGCCATTATCTTCCTCGTGGTTCACCGTACATAAGCTTATTTCTTCGAGCTTGAAAAGCTCAAGCTTGTCTTTCCTTAGATTCAACTTGATTACGGACTCCGCTACTGTCATTGCTTTCGACAGCTCTTGGACACCTTCACATTCCATTTCCTGTCAGACCCACACCTTTAACCCATTCTTGAAGGCAGGAAACGCCTTATTTTCATTCACATTGGAAATTTGGAGCATAAGTTCCCTGAACTCTCGAACATACTCCCCAACTGTGCCTCGTTGCGTAAGCTATCGCAATTTTGCTCGAGCTTCCTCTTCAACATATTCTGGGTAAAACTAGCCTTTCAACTTATGCTGGAACTCTTCCCAAGTCCCAACCTCACTAAGCCTTTTACTTGTGGACTTACTCATCCACCATAAAAGCAAAAAATCAGTAAGAAACATGGTAGCAATATTTACCTTAATAGCATCGTCCATAATGCCTTTGGCTCGGAAGTATTGCTTCATCCTCCACAAAAATTTATTTATGTCACATGCAAACGTTGTCCCCTGAAACTCTTTCGGTTTTAGGACATCTACGTCACAATTGAGTATTGCACTTGACACTCTTCTATTCACAGTTGCTCGACACAAGGCATGCTCTCTCTCGAGCTTCTCTATTCTTGTGTTCAAAGCCCTAGTCATGGCTATTGTTTCCTCTTTCAAAGTCATCACCATGGCCTCGAGAGCATCATTCCTCTCTATCAATTTATTCTTAGTGGAATTGAGCAACTATTGCACCTTTTCTACATTAGACTCTAGAGACATCATCACAAAGTCCATGAGTTGCTCCTTCAAGTCATCTATACGTCCCTTGACCACATTGAGTGTCTCCCTCACATCCCCCATGGAATCCTCAAGATTAACCACTCATTCCTCTACAGCCAACAACATATCCTTCAATAAGATTGGTTTTTTACCTCATCTATAGGTCCCTTGACTCATTCTGATTGGAAATTTCTTTCAACATCTCTACAGTGCCTTCGCAACCAAAGCTCAAATGCAAACTATCATGGGGATAGACCTTTAGTCTTGCAACTCGTGTAGCCTTAGGCGATTCTATTGTTTCAAACACGCCTAAGTTAGTCTAACTCTCACAAAGTGAGAATTCTCACAGAATTCCTCTTATGCACCATTTATAAAGCGGAAGCAACACAAAGCCAAAAGAATGCTCAAAAGAACAAAATAGCCACAAAAAATAATGCATGAGAGGTGTTTAAGTAAATGCTCTCAATCTAGTATTCACTCTCAAAGAATACAAAATAATGAGTGATTTACAACTGAGGGGAGGCTATCTTTTTATAGTTAAGCTCCCCAAAAATCGACAGTATAGATTGAATTACATTGACGGACGAAATGAAGCTTATCCCTACAATAAAAGGATTTACAAGATTTACTCAATCAAATTAAATCTAATCTTATTAGATATTGTTCTACTCAATCTTCTAAGATTATTTTCTACCAATGTAGTCTAATTTTCCATATATGCATCACTGGGTCACCCAGGCTTCAAATAGACAGGCTTCTTCAATAATTCCTTGAATCGGGCCAATTCTCATGGGTTAAATGGTTCGTCACGAGCTTTGCACTTTGGCCCATGACACTTGTACAATGAAACATTTGATTTGCAAGGTGCCATCAGGGGCGAAACCAGAATTTTTTTTAGATGGGTCGAAATTAAATTATAATTTTTACTATAGTGAAAATGCAATTTTACCATTTGAATACCTTATATTTTTATATTTTTAAAGGATTAAAATAAATTTTTATCATTTTTAGGGGGCCAAAATGTAATTTTACCTTTACTAATTTAAATTTTTTAAAATTTTAAAGGGCCTAAATGAAAATTTTTTCATTTTAAATGGACCGAGACCCCTGCCAGCCCCCTAACTATGTCACTAAGAGCCATATAATACGATGGAATATATACAAAATTAAAAAAAAAAATCATCTACTCAATTGTGATTTCAAACTTTCTAAAAGCAAATGCATATACTAAATTATTTTACACACACTCCACTAATTCAAAGTTCAAATGTGAGCTAAATTTATTTCACATACAAAACTCAAAATTCAATACAAATGATTTTGTTTACTTCACTTTTGTAATTTGGTCCATTATTTAATTTTTTAAAAATTCTAATATTCCTTTTCTAGATAAAGCTAAAGATAAAAAAGTTAATCAAAGAATTTTTCAAGAAAGTAAAAGAACATATAGATAATTTTAAATTAATCTAAAATAAAAAATAAGAAAAATTAAATTAGATTTACAATTTTGAATATTTATCCAAAAGGAAAAAATAATTATATTTAGATTTTTGTTTTTGAAAATTTATCCAAAATGATTAGATAAAAAATAATTAAGTTAAGAGAATTTTGAGATTTTATCCAAAAGAAAAATTAAAATGTAAACTAAATTATAGTTAAGGAAATTTTAAAGTTTATCCAAAATGGTAAAATTAAATAATGATTTATTTGGTTCTCCAACTTTAACCAAAAGTAAGTTATTTTAGCATTCATTTAATTTTTAGCCTTTTTCCCTTAAACTTATATTGTTTGTTAAATCAACCCAAAATAAATAGAAAAATTGATGTTTGTTAACTTTGCTAATGTGACATATACATTGATGCCACATTAGCAATTAGTTGTTTTTTTTTTTTTTTGGTGAAAAAAAAAAGAACTTACAAAACTAAGTTACATGGTTGGAAAATGGAATACAAAAGTTCTTCTCTTTATCAGCTTTGATAAGTGCTGAGACTTCTTCTGGGGGGTTTTAATTAGTTGAAGGTCTTCTTTTTCTCTAAAATCCAATTTGGCTATAAAATCGGCACTTTGATTTTGCTCCTTATAAATGTAGCGCAGGATCCAATTGCTTTCTTGGGATAGGATGCTTTTTATCCTTCTGATAAGAGCAGAGTGTGAGGTCTTTAGGACACTTCCGCGAATAGCTTTAACTGCCTCCAAGCTGTCAGATTGAATTACAACCTTAACCTCGCCTCTTCGCTATATGAGTTTTAGACTGTCAAGAATACCCCAAAGTTCCGCATGAAAGATTGAGCAATTACCTAGGTATTTGTTGTAACCTAGAATCCACTCTCCATTTCTGTCTCGCAGCACTCGTCTCGCGGCTGCAGCCCCTGAGTCCACTCGAACGACACCATCTGTGTTAAGATAAATCCACTCTCCTGCCAATGGTTCTCCATGGGTCGATTCGATTTTAGCCTTCGCCACTTGTTTGCTTGCCAAGGAGAAGTGCTTGGCCCAAGACACCAAGGTTTTAATTATCTCCTCCGGGCTCCACGATTTTCCTTAAAAGATGAAGAGGTTACGATTCTTCCATAGGCGCCAAGCCAATAGTCCGAAGAGAACGCCTAACTAGTTTCCCTACCATGGGAATTTGGGTTGGTCTGTAGATTAAAAGACAATCATTCGTGCAAAGTGTTAGAAAAAAAGTTAAACTATTGAGTTCTCAGGATTACCTGTTTTCGCACTTCTTTAGCAAAAGTGCAGTCTCGGATGACGTGTAAGATATCCTCAGACGCATGCCCACAAATTGGGCAAGAAGGGTCCTCTGCTAATCTGCGCCTAGCTCGTTCTGCATTGGTAAGGAGTCTCTGCTTAAGGACAGTCCAAAAGAAAAAATGAACTCTTTGCAGTCTTGGCAATTTCCACGCTTTCTTCCATAGCTCATCTTTGGGACTTTAAGACTCCTCCTTCAACATTTTGAAGGCACTTTTGATGTTGAAAGCTGCGGTTGAAGTATGACGCCAGGATAGTCTATCCGGTTCTTCAAGTGGATGAGGAGGTGGGATGCCTTTGATCTGGCAAATGATCTCTTTTGGTAACCAAGCCTGCAAGAGTTCAAAGTTCCAATTGCCCTTATTTGTGGTCAATTCTCTAAGCAGAATGTCAGGTCTAATTTTGACGTGGGTAGGTATATAATTGATAAGGGGACCAACATTGGGAACCTAGGGGTCCTTCCAACATTGGATTTTATTCCCATTACCAACTAACCATATTATGTTCTCGCGCAAGATGACCCAGACTTTAGAGAGAGACTTCCAAAGAAAAGAGCTACGAGCTCTCTCAATGCTGTCAGGTAGAGAACTGTCCAACCCGTATTTTGATTTGATGAGTCGAACCCATACAAGGATTGAATTGTATGAACTGTGAAATTTGGGGCAAAATGGAAATCAACACTTTGCACTAAAACAGTTTTGGACAGCAACAGTAGTCTAACTTTGAAAAATCACAAAAAATTGTAGAAATCGAATTAGAGGATGAATAAAATATAGAATTAAATATAATTGAGTCTAGTTTCTTATAGAAGAAATGGTGTAAGCAATAGAATTGTAAATCATGGGATATAATAGGTTTTGTGAGACAATGTCAAAATGATTTCGGGTTCCCCTATTCTGACTTTGGAAAATCATAAAAAATTGGAGGAAAATAATTATGGGTTATAATTTATATGCTTAAAATCCTTAATGAGTCCATTTTCAAAATAAACAAACGGTAACATTATCTGAATTTGTTATGATGAGATAATTAATTTTTAGTGAAGAGGGGTCGGAACTATCAGACAGCAGAACAATGGTGACCTTAAAGAAAAAACTGTACTTATTGGCTGAACCAAAAATTATGAAAGTTTTATGGTAAGAATATATGTGAGCCTAGTTTCAGGGAAAATTAGCGAATTTTAATTTGGAGTTCTTTAGCTCAAGATAAAAATAATTTAGTGACTATGACACGGATGAACAGCTTGAATATTCACATAAATAAATAGTGAAAAATTATAGATAATGTTACTTACAAATGTGTTATTTATACTAAGGATGTGGAATGGAGAGGAGGAGGAGGAAAATATATGAATGACTTATGTATAAATTGATCACATGCCTTATTATAATCGATAAACGTTGAATTAGAAATGATATAATGTTTTATTTGAAATATTTATTATGAAACTAAGATTATCGTTATGGTATAAAAATCGAATTGTAAGTTCGTGTAACTTGAATTATATTCTTAAATGCTTGAAACATATATTCCTTACTGTGAATATGATTTGGATGTTTATTATATGATAATTGATGAAGTATTGATATTCTTGATGAAAATGGAAAATAAATCCCGGTTGAATGAAAGGAAAATTCAATGGATCTCTGAAAAGGAATTGACGGTAAAAAGGATCTAGCTCGGACGGGTGATCCTATCCCGATATAGCCCTCCCAAAGAATATGTGGAAAATGGATTTAGCCCGAACGAGTAATCCAAATTAGGGTTTGAATTTAGCTTGGACTGGTAATTTAGATCCAAGGTCCTTAGAGTAATTGTCGTTGTAGGGGATTTAGCCTGGAATGGTAATCCCGACAATACTCTATGAGTTTATATTACAGGAAATTTAGCCTGGACTGGTAATCTTGCTGTAAGAAATGAGGTTCGCAGGAGTGTGCTATCTTACAGGGGATTTAGCCTGGACTGGTAATCCTGCTATAAGAAATAAGGTTCGCGGAAGTGGGCTCTCTGAAAAGGACTTATATATATATGAGTACGAATTGACGGTTAATGAGATTGTACACCATGAGTGTACTACATGAAATCCATTGAAATTCCGATGAATTCAGCGGGATAAATATGGAAAACGGTAAATACATGGAATTATGAAATTGGTGAGCGTATTCACAAGAATTTGTCATTTGAAATTGTGATTGACAGAAAGAAATAGCGAATTGCGTACTTATGTATAGTTACCAGTATTTATCTGAAATACAAGAAAATAATGGTTATTGATATATGGAGACATGAGACTATGATATATGAACATGGAATATGTTTAATAAATATGTTCATTCATAATTATGGAATTATGTACCTCATGTCACTATTTGCATAAAGATGACATTTCAAATACTTTGATAAGTAAAGCTCAAATATAAAATAGTATGAAATCAAGACAAGTTGTTATGAAAATGTATTTAAAATACTAAAATATGGTTGCTATACATTTTATGAATACATAATGTGAAAAGTATAAGTACAAGAGAAATTTAATGAGAATTGAGCTCATATCGTTTCTTGTTATTTATATGAAGTGTACGACTAACAAATGGTATTAAGTATAAGGCTCGGTTGAATATCTTAAATTTGTTTTTGTATGTATTAAATGTGGGTGAAGAATAAGGATCAAATAGGTGAGAAATATGGCTTGGAAAATAGCCTAATTTGTGAAAATTAACTTTACCACACGGCTTAGCAACACGAGCGTGTACTAAGGTTGAGTGACCCGAGTTCCTTTATAGATGCAAGTCAGAGAGTTACACGCCTCAGAGACACGGCCATGTAAGCCACACGGCTATGCCACACGGGTGCGTCCCCAGTCATACGGGCGCGGGACCCTTGTAAATGAGATAAATTTTAGGATTTTGCGAAAAATTTCATACGATTCTGATTTAGTCCCGACCCGATCCTAATGCGTGATTTGGACCTCGAGGGTCCGTTAAAGAAACTTTTATAATCAATTTTGGTATTTGAGTGATAAATGATTTAAATTGTCTGTAAGTGTTCCGTACTCCTCGATAAGGCCTCGTACTTTATTCCGGCAACGGATACGGGTAGGGGGTGTTACATTACCAAGCTCCATGACATTACTGTGAACCCAAACACAACCTAAAACTATGACTATGTCTCCCTCAAAGCAAGAGAGAAATAAATCTTTAAACCCAAAAATTTCAACATGCAAGAAAAAGAAAAAAAAAACAATTTAGAGAAGACTCAAATATGGATAAGTAAGGGATGAAGAAAGAACATTTATATAGGGGATGGGGCGGGGTATAAAGGAAAAAAATTTTATCTCGAGCTGCAGGAGCTCAGAAGCAGTCAAGTTGACCTAATTGAAATGGCCAGGGAAGCAATCAAGTTAACCTAGTCCTTAAGATAGTTTGATTCTACGAGTTGATCTGATCTCCCTACCACAAAATGTAATCTACAAAACAAGGACAAAGCATGAGTAAGCTTACTTGAAACTTGGTAAGTTCGTTAAATCAAACGATAAATCTTACCAAATTTAACATAACAAATAAAATTATAAAATTAAATAACAAAGTTCCTGTCAATCACAGCTCACAGCATGTGAGTATTGTACAGTACATGAATTCAAATAATATTTCAAAGTCATCATTTAGTAAGATCTCATTTCAGGTAATTTCAGGGTATCACTCATTCGAGTTAACTTTAAAACTTTGACTGGGTCATAATGCTACTCACAAAAGTTACAAAGAATCCATAACACATGAAGGATTTCAAGCCATCGCTACAGTGTGTATCATCGGTACATAGTACCTGCTAAATAATCACCAGCTCAAGGCCTGATAGACAACACCGGCTCAAGGCCTGATAGATAACATCGGCACAAAGCCTACTAGATATAAAGCCCGATAAACACACTGGCACGAAGCCCGCTAGGCATGAAGCCCGATAAATACACCAGCACAAAGCCTGATAGATAACACTAACTCAAGGCCTGCTATTTAGAGACATCACGTGTTCACCATATTCATTTATTATTTATTCTCAAATCATTTAATAGTTGAGTTTAACATTGGATCTAATTATAATAAACATGTAATATATATATGGAATCATTGTAACATAAAAGAAATATTATGAACTTAGCTGACTAAACTGAACCACGATTGTAACACCCCTAACCCGTAACCATCGCCGATCTAGGGTTAAGAAGCGTTATCAGACATAACGAAACATTTACAATCATTTCTCAAACGTAAATACATCATCATCATTTCATATACATAGAGTCCCTTTAAAAGGTCTACGAGACCTTAAACTTGCATTAGGAAGGGGTCGGGACTGAACCGAGCACATACAAATTTTTTCTAAAAATCAAATATTTTTCAAAGTTACAGAGGTCAAACGCCTGTGTGGGTAGGCCGTGTGTCCAAGTCGTGGAAAAACAGGGCATACATACTGACTTGTCCACATGGCCGAAGACACGCCCGTGTGCTTGACCCGTAGGCAACATTGACTTAATTTATACGGCTTGTCACACGCCCGTGTGTCTAACCCGTGTGCGAGTTTGACTTATTTTGAAATGCAACCTTAAAAGACACGGTCGAGAAACATGCCCTTGTGCTCAATTGTGTGGGCAAATATAGGCTATTTGCAAGGCTAATTTGCCACCTAAATTTTGGGTCACACATACAAGCATCAAGCCATTTAAACTCATACCCCAAATGCATTCAAAACATACCAAAACATGCACAATTTAACCTTTAACTATATCAATTATTTCCATATTCAATTCCAACTCAAGCATACAAATCCAAAGTATCAACTTCACATCAAAAACATGTATTCCATACATCATTTAATCCTTACCAATTCTTAGCATCTCTCATCATACCAATATCCCAAATCAACCATGAACTTATCAATATAGACCATCTTATTTGGCCATTTATGAGCACATCAAAACAATCCAACTTATGCATCATAAACAAGAGCAAAACTCATTCATAAATACATTCATTAACAAGCCATATCACATGGCTATTTTTACACATCTCAAAACATAACTTAAGTTCTCTAGCCTATACATGTCATACTTTAATATGTACATTTTCAAAAGGTACCCAAAATAGATGATCGATAGTGTGATTGAGTCGCTGACGATCCCAGAATCCAAGCTAGCTTTAATGACACTGTAAAACAGAGAAAGACTTCACACAGTAAGCTTTAAAGCTTAGTAAGTTCGTAATATAACACATTTAGCTTAACAATTCAAATTCATTATACAAAGTTAACTATCACATGATTCAATTCACATTAATACTTAATCTCATCCATAGTTAATACTCACATAAACATCCATTTATCTTATATACCATATCATCAACCACATAGGTTTCGTACATACCTCTACCATCACGTATTTATCAATCACATTTACCATTCAGTGCTCAATACCATAATTCGTTCAGTCCTCTTTCAACCTTCGATGAATTCGCACACTCAGTGCCATTTAATTAGCCGAAGCTACGATAGTATCCCACACTTAGTGCCATCACTTTAAATAGAAGATATCTCAATATCACACACACAGTGCCAACTATTATAACCAATGCATTTCTTTATCTCACACACTTAATGCAATTCATCGTAGTAACCATTATATTTACGCACACATAGTGCTACATTTCTTTGAATTCATATTTCACATTTCTAGTTCAACAATCACATTTCTATTTATTTCATAACAAATAAACATTGTTTAAGCAGTTTGTATTATACACGAACTTACCTCGGATGTAAAAACACAATACAAGTCGATCAATCGAGCACCTTGTTCTTGCCTCGATCTAAGTTCGAATTTATCTTTTCTTGATCTATACATATTCAAATTTAAATCTTTCATTCATCAAATCATTCAATTCAATCCAAATACACAGATTTAGGGATTTTTCAAAATATCCCTCACATTTTCACATTTTGACATTTAAGTCCCTATTTCATAAAATCACCAAATACACATAATTTCATATATACATGCTTAGCCGAATATTCCCCTAGCTGATATAAGCCCAAATATTTCATTTATTTCACACTTTAGCACCTCAATTTTTCATTTTCACAATTTAGCCTATAATAGTCAAATTCATCAAAAATTCAAAAACACAATATGTTAATCAATCACATATCTTTCATATTTCATCATCAACTATCACAAAACTCATGAATTCATCAATGGCTTAACTCACAATCTTCATCAAAATAAAAAATTAAAACATGGGCTTGATAGATTACTAAGCAACAATCACAAAAACGTAAAAATTATCAAAAACCGAAGCAAAAACATACCTTAATTACGCCAACTTCTAGCCGAATCCTAACTTAATCTTTTTCTTTTCTTTTCTTGTGATTTTCGGCAAGATGAATGCATGAAAAATATGAGTATTTGGCTTTGTTTTACTTAATATTAACTTAATAACCTAATTACCATTTTAACCTTAATATATAACATTTAAATTCCACTAACTAATGTCCATAATTGTCCATCCCCACTATCAAGGGTCTAATTACAACATAAGGACTTCTTGTTTAATAAGCCATGACAATTAAGCACTTTAACAATTAGCACACAGCTTTTGTATTTTATGCGATTAAGTTCTTTTTCACAATTCGACACACAATCGATAAAATTTTCACACAGAACTTTCACACATACTTTATCACATATTGTAAACACAGAAATAATATTAAAATATTTTTTTGACCTCGAATTTGTGGTCTCAAAGCCACTATTCCGACTAGGGTCTAAATCAGGCTGTTACAACGATAAGGTACATGGATTATTCTGTAACTTCTTTATGCCTCAATTTTCAATCCATACTTGATCCAATCGAAGAACTCAAGCTTGGCCGAAGCTTCCATGCCTTAGCTATGATGTTTCGGTTCTCTCCCCATGAAGAAGAAAGGAAATGCTAATTTTATCTTTTAATTTCTTTAATTTAACTTACCTTTTTAACTATTGACTAAATTAACGCTTAAATATAACTTATAAAATTACTAAATCATATTCATATTTGTCCATCAATTGAGACTATGATATAATTACCATCTAAGGAGGGTTTAATTGCACAATTGGTCCTTCAAATTATTTTTAATTATTGATTAATTAAACTTTATTTCAATTTAATCCTAAACTAATTAGGACTAAATGAACAAATAGTCCAAAAGTTAGTGGATTTAATCATGCCATTGGACTTTTTGACCATGGTCTAATCACCATGTTAGTCCCTTTAGTGTTTTAAATCTATATTGATTAACTTTTACCTCTTTTACAATTTAGTCTTTTTACCTAAATTAAGCAATCAATTATCAAAATTATCGAACCAAACTTCAATTCACCTATAATAAGACTTTGTAATTATTTAATAAAAATATTTACAGCTTTAATTTACTGAAACAAGGTCCTAATTATACTAATTTTTAATTCAATTGGTTAAAATTTCTCAAATCAAAATTCATTATAAAATTACTATTGAATCGTATAATTTAAATACTAATTATACAAACTTACTCGTCGGGTTTGTGCTCTCGAAACTATTGCTTTCGACACCACTGAAAAATAAGTTGTTACACTACTTCATTGAAAGATCCAAATTGGTTCGTTAAAGCGGTGATGGATGATGAGGGTTTATAATTGTGGGGTAAGAATATACGAAACAAGTTTTATTTTGGTTTAAGCTTTCACCTTTTCATTTTCATAAACATAAAAAAGATCTAACAAATTAAAAACATAGAAAAACTACGTTAAAAAAAATGGAGAATAGATAAAAACAAAAGGAGAAACAGAAGATAAAGCAAAATAAAGAAAAAAAAAGTTAAAAGAACGTAAAAGAAAAAAAATAAATTACTCAAAATAAAAAAATATGAGGACCAATTGTATAATTTAACCTAAATTTTTTGTTTAAAATGATGATTTATCGTGTCACTACAGTTTACCGTTACACTATTAATGGCAATTAATGGCTCAGTAACTAAAATGTTACAACATAATAACGTAAGTGATTAAAACATAACATTTCAAACATAAGTGACTAAAATGTAACTTGAAATAAATAAAAATAATTATTTTTAAATTTACCCAAAAACAATAGAGCTACCTGTAGAGCTCAATTTTTTGCCCAGGCCCAACACCAATTAACCAAAACCAAAAAACAAACAAAATAAAAAACACAAAACCAAGTCTGTTAAAAGAGTCCATTTACAATTGCCCAATTAAATTACAGCCCGAATGGCCCAAATTAACACAACCTAAACAGAATTGAAACCCTAGCAGCAACCCTCGCGACGCCGGCAGCCCCCACGCTCCCCACACGTAAGCCGCAACCCTCTCCACGCACGTCACCACGTCAGCTCCTCCAACGGTTTCGCCTGCAAACACGGGAGCAAAGCAACAGGGAAGAACAACAGAAACACAGCAAGGAAAACAGATTGTATTTGTTTTTTAGGATTCTCGGCTATTAAAGCAGAAACAAAATCTGTAAAAAAGGGGGATTTTTTGAGAGATTTACGAATACACACAATCAATACATTTTTTACGAGAAAGCAATACGGAATCAGAACAAATCGGCAAGGTTGTTATTTTTTCTTTTTTTTTTTTCCTTTCGAATCGGTCTATTCAATTTTATTTTCCATTTCTATTTTTTAAAAAAACCATATATATATATAATACATTTACAAAAAAAAAAAGGGAAATTTTTACCTATTTTGGGGTTCAGGCAACCGTGCGCGGTGGTCGGCGACAGCGCATACGGTGGCCGATTAGGTGGCTGATGGTCGGAGGGGTGGCCGGAAATCGGGGGCTTGAGAGAGTTGAGAGAGAGGGCTGAAGGTTCTTTTTTTAGGAAGAAGGAAAAAATGAAGGTTTTAAAATATTTTTTAGGTTTTATAACATATCAAAACGGCTCCGTTTTTGGGTTGAAAACCCAGGTGCCAAAACGACGCAGTATGAGGCTGCCCGCGCGCGACCCGACCCGCACCAGGGGGTCCGCGCGTTTTAGCTTAATGGGTAATTTTTTTGTTCAGTCCTTCTGTCTTTTTAGTTGTTTTAATTAAGTCCCTATTTTTTTTATATTTTTAAAGCCACCACAGAATTTTATTTGGTTTTCAATTGAGTCCTTTACCCACTGACGCATTGGAAAGTGGACACGTGTCCATAATTTGGTTTTTATATCCATTTAGTCCTCAGCCTTTTTCGTGTTTTTTATTTTAGTTCAGATTTGTTTATTTATTTATAGCTTTTACCTTTAATTTCATTTTTATTTTGATTTAATCCCTAGTCTGTTTAATTTCAATTTTTTTGTTTGTCACTTATTATTTATTTTAAAACTTTTATGTAACCTATTTTAAATTTTTTTATATATTTTTTTAAAACTGTTTTTACATGTTATTTATTTTAAAACCTTTTATATGATTACTTTAAATTGTTGTATATATTATTTATTTTAAGAGGTTTTGTATACATTATTATTATTGCCTTTAATATTATTTTATTATATATATTATTTTAATTTTACCATTACTATTATTGTTTTTATTTTTTTTCTATTACTTTATTATTATTACTATATTCATTAGTATTATTAGTATTATTTTGGTATTACCATTTTTATATATATATATTCCAAACTAAATAGTTTTTTTATTCTATATATATATATATATATATTATTGATTTCATGTTATTTTGTGTATATATTTTCTTCTAAATCTATTTATGTACATATATTCTTAAAATCTATTATATATAATTTTTCTTTTAAAGTCCTTATTTTATTATATAGTTTTGTTTATTTCAAACATTTTATATATTATTACTTATATATATTTATAATAAGTTTTTTTTCATTTCATGTACGTTGTTTATTTGGATTGATATATATTTTTGTGTAGTATTAGTACCATATATTTTTATTTCATGCTCGTTATTATGCTTACGTGGTTCTTATTATTACATTATGGTTTAAACTTCAACTTTTTGGCCGATGTTGGTTATTTCACTTTTATCCCTAACAAATTGAATAAATGCATTCTCGGTCAATTTCTAATTTATTATTTGAGAGCTTTTGAAAATAAGGCAATGTTTCGTGTTTGGAAGTCCGAGAAATTGTGTCCTAATGTGCTAAGTTTCAGTTTTTCGTTCGATCAAATAACTAAATATTCTTTTAATTTGGTGTTTTGGGAAATTAAGGGACGATCTTAGTTTCGGGGGTTAAAATGTCGCACCCTAACGTACTGGATGTGATATTTTATCCTTTTAGAATAAGAGAGTCTTAATATTCTAAAACGGGTTATACAAACATTCTTTAAAATTGATTGTATTTTAAAATCATTCAAAATTTTGACATCAGGACATTATTTAATAAATCTGGTACCAATTTTAGGCGTTGTGAAGGTGCTAATTTTTTCTTGAGCGTAATTTACTTTCGAACTCGTTTTCTTGAATTTCGTAAGCTGAAATTAATATTTTAATAAAATAAAATATTTTATAAAGTGATCTGATTACACTTAAATAAAAAAATTAATGACGACTCTATTTTTATTTTCAACACCAATCCATATTTTTTAAAATAAAAAAATAATTTCGACAGAACCTTTTACCACGACAAACAAATAGGAAAGTGTCCTCAAAATAAAGTAATGTTGCTCAAATAATAAATAATAATAAAAAAGGAAAAAATAAAGTGAAAAAATAAGGAGACAGACAGGTGCCGAAAGGTTGAAACGTGTAGTGAGTCTTGCAGAGGCGTGTGGATTAAACTTTAAGGACACGTCATTAGGCTTGGTTTTAGAATTTCTACTTCATCTGCAAACTTTCTAATCTGACGTGGCAAAAAGATATTATCCCCCACTTCCCGATACAGTTTTGGAAGCAGTGAGTCAGGCAGGCCAACCCATTACGCCACACGGTACGAAACTCAAACACGCCGTCGTTTTCGGGCAAATATCTTAAAAATATAAAAAAAATTAAAAATTATCGAAAAAGACAGATTTTAAAAATATTAATCGGAAAAGGTAATTTCCCCAAAAATCGCGTCCACGTCAGCGCGTTTTTTAGGAAAAGGCCTAAAGTGCGTCCATGGGGGCGCTTTAGGCACCTCAAGAAAAACGCCCCACGAGGCGCGCTTTTGCTAAGGTAGCCTAAAGCGCCCCCATGGACGCTTTTTTAGGTCAGTATGTGATCAAATTTTTTTGATCGTTGGACCCCAACAGTCAAAACCAACGGTCAAAAAAACTATAAATACCCCCAACCCTTCATTTTTTCACACTTCAATCCTTTCTCATTTTCTCTCAATTTTCTCTCAATTTGCTCTCAATTTTCTCTCAAGTTTCTCTCAAAGTCCTTGAAATTTACGCTTAAATTTCAAAATAGTCTTCTACTATTTACAAAAAGCCCTTTATAATTTTTTAATATATTTATTTTTTGGAAAATTTAAAATTCTTTATCGAGTACAATGGCGGGATTTACGTCGCCTGAGCAAAGAATCACATTGGCGTCGAGCAATTGAAAATGGTAAGTTTGAATGTTAATTTTCAATATTATTAAATTTTTTAATTATGCAATTTTAATTAATTTTGAATTTTATAATTTTTAAACGATCAGTAGATCGGGTGTTGCAATGTTATATTCGCAACATGCCCGGTCCCCATCGCCATTGATCGAGAACTACTGCGGAAGCGGTTTTTGTGCACGTGGCCACGATAGGTAGGGGTTCAAGTTGGACCCGACTTTGATCGGTAGCGTTGATAGAGAGGTGGAGACCCGAGACGCACACTTTCCATCGCCATGCGGAGAGTGTGCCATCACCTTAGAAGATGTGCGATTCTGAGCTTGGGATTACCGGTGGGCGGGTTGGTAGTCACCGGTCCGTAACATCTCTCGATTGGATGGCCGTATGCTACGAGCTCCAGGTGCCATTAGGATAAATTGCAAGGAGGTCGATCGATATGGTTTGGTTACGAGGCGCATTCCCGCAATCGAATGAAGGTTCGATGAAGAAGAAAGAATACTGATATCTTGCGCGGGCATACATGCTTGAGATAATTGGAGGCTATCGATGCGGACCTCTCTGTAAGCCTCGTCCACGAAATGGCTCTGAAACTTGTTGATTTTAGAAGCGGCCGGTGAATTGAGTTGAAGTCCGCCTGCTATCGAGGTTGTCTGAGGAGATTTGAGGCGACGGTGCGAGTAAAGCAAAAATCGGAGGTTGCCTATCACTATTGCGCCATGGGCATGGTTTCGATTTCCATTTTACGTCCTCGACTCGACCGACCATATTCATTCCCATCGATAACGAGATAAATTTAATATTATATTTTACAATTATGTCGTAGATTTATAGTATAATTGCATGCTAAAAGTTTATTTAATTAGGTGGAACCATCCGACGAGTCATGTTGGAATACCGACTCATTAGAGGATATCTGACTCCTATTGGAACAACAGTCGGAATCACAAGTAAGTGTCGAATTTCGTTATTATAATTTAGTATTTATGTATATAACTAATATTTTGGTAATGTTAATATAGTTTCAATGGACACCGTCGAGGATCCCAAATTGAGGCGATAATTAGGGAGTTCCTCCAAAATCCGAGCAGTTGCACGTTAAGGTCCCGCTAATCACCTACGTGACCGTGGAGATGCACCGGTCAGATTGGGTTCTGCGGCAATTTGGATGCTTGCAATCGATTCCGTGGCTCTGAGGTGCTCGATGATGAGCACGATGTGGACTTACAATGGCAAAGACACGGATTGGCCAATATTTTGGTCGAACGTGTCGAGACGATGGAAGAACCGGTATGACTTTTTACCTAACCGGAACCGATCGTAGTTCTGAGTTAGCGTGCGTCTTGGAGTACATGCCATGGTTTAGAATCCATGGCAAGCCGTATCTGATGACGGATGAAGAGGGACATCAAATTCGCGGCGAAGGGAACGTCGGGCCCTTTACATTCAAGGAGAAGGGTGATGAGGCGGGCCCGACAACAGCCTACTACGATCCACCGGGCCCATCAACAGCGCCACACAATCACCGGGCCCATCAGTTCAGCTGACAACACCGACAACACAGCGTCCACAGTTTATGCCAGGTGCGTACCCTGCCCCTTATATGTATCCTCCTAACCCATATATGTTTCCTTTTTCTAGTCCCCCCCAGGTTGGAATGCATGGTCGGGTTCGAGTCCGTTCCCGACAACTCCTTTTAGCCAGCCGATCGTGAGGCCGACATCGGGTGTGGGATTAGAGGAGGCGCCGTCGGGGAGCAGTTCTTTCTACCAGGCTCCTTCACCGTGACGGATGCGATCACCCCGCCGTGGTTTATGCAAACACCTCCGGTCATTATTTTATCAAGGTGGGTCATCATCGCAACACCTGAACTGCACCCACCGCCGGAGGAACCCAATTCCCACCGAGGTTCCACGACCCCACGGAAGCTAGAAGAAGGAGGAATCCATCACAGAATCGCCGACCGCCCAGTGTGGCACTTGGTTCCCACCCAGATCCGCACTAAACCCTAAACCCCTAATTTGAGTAATTGTAAATTAATTTATAATTTGAGTTTAATTTTTTTGTAATTAAGGTTTAATTTTTGTAATTAAGTTGTAATATATTTAATAAAATTTGAGTTTATTTTTTATTGTAATTTAATTTTTAATTTATTTAATTTTAATAACTTTGACAAAATAAAATTGGTTTATTTTTTTGTAATTAAGTTGTAATATATTTAATAAAATTTGAGTTTGTTTTTTATTGTAATTTAATTTTTTAATTTATTTAATTTTAATAACTTTGACAAAATAGGTTTGGTTTATTTTTTTTTTGTAATTAAGTTGCTATATATTTAATAAAATTTGAGTTTTTTTGTAATTTAATTTTTTAATTTATTTAATTTTAATAACTTTGACAAAATAGGTTTGGTTTTTTTTTATTTAAGTTGTAATATATTTAATAAAATTTGAGTTTTCTTTTTTATTGTAATTTAATTTTTTAATTTATTTAATTTTAATAATTTTGACAAAATAGGTTTGGTTTTTTTTGTAATTAAGTTGTAATATATTTAATAAAATTTGAGTTTGCTTTTTTATTGTAATTTAATTTTTTAATTTATTTAATTTTAATAACTTTGACAAAATAGGTTTGGTTTTTTTTTTTGTAATTAAGTTGTAATATATTTAATAAAATTTGAGTTTGCTTTTTTATTGTAATTTAATTTTTTAATTTATTTAATTTTAATAACTTTGACAAAATAGGTTTGGTTTATTTTTTTTTGTAATTAAGTTGTAATATATTTAATAAAATTTGAGTTTGCTTTTTTATTGTAATTTAATTTTTTAATTTATTTAATTTTAATAACTTTGACAAAATAGGTTTGGTTTTTTTTTTTGTAATTAAGTTGTAATATATTTAATAAAATTTGAGTTTGCTTTTTTTTTGTAATTTACTTTTTTAATTTATTTACTTTTTTAAATTTAATTTTTTATATAATAAAAATTGAGTTTAATTTTATTTCTTTTGTATTTTAATTTTTTATTTTAATTTTAATATCTTTGATAAGATAGAAATGATTTAATTTTTTAATTTAATTTTTAATTTAATTTTAATAACTTGAATAAAATAAAAGTTGGTTTATTTCGCATCAACGTTGATTAGGATGGGTTGTTTTATTTTTTAAATTGTAATAAATTTTTTATTTTTGAATAAAAATTTGTTTTTTATTTGTGTTTGTAATTTAATTTTAACTATCTTATATTTAATAAATTTGAGTTATTGTACAAAAGTTCACCGTTTTCCTCCAAAAAAATAGAAATTACATAGCCAGCAAGAGACAAACAAGCTAAGAACACGGTCAACTAGTCTCGATTTGGACACGAGCGAGATGTATGGCCGGGTTCCTACACCACCCGCACCACCGACTTTGGTTGGTGGGTTCTCGGATATCCATATTGTTGCGTATTCTAGTCGAGGAAGGTCGACCTTTTGGTTTCGTCCTCAATTCTCTATCCCGCAATGCTTATACGGTGCAAACGATACCGATGGCCACTTACGTTCATCCGGGATGGTGGGAATACGTGTCTCCAAAAGTTGTACATGTTTTCTAATTTGTAGACTTCATCGACATAGCTCATGGGGTCAAGACGAAGATTATGACAAGCCGCAAGTACATGAGCACATGGGTAACGGCGTGCATCAAATATCCCACAATCGCATGTCCTATTTGTCAAGTGTACACGATAATGCCCGCCAACAATACCTTGGTTCATCACAAACTCCGTGACACGAAACCATAGATCGTCATGGTCGTGACAAACGTGTGCATGGTGTTCGCCGTGCCTTCCCACGTTAATTTCTTCCAAGACCTTCGGCTCCATACATGGCCTCCTTGCATCGCCTCGATAACTCACGCTCTCTTGAAAATAGTGCCGCTTAAACAAAAATATGTCTCCATAAAACCGCTGTAATTGGCAGATGACGGGTTCCTTTTAGCACAGAATTTATGCATTCGGCCAGGTTTATGATCATATGACCATATCGTAGGCCGCCGTCATATGCTTGTGTCCACTGTTCAAAAGGAATATTGCACATGTACTCTACGCCTTCGGCGTTATCTGCGCGCAAACTGGCCAACATCTCGTGAAAACGGTCTTTATTGATCTCGTACCCTGCCAATATACGTTGATAGCGAATATTACATACCACTATTCAATTGCGAATAAATTAAAAATTTCAAAAGAAATTATATTAATAGATATTTCATACCCATATCGGTCACTTGCCGTTTCTATCTTTTAGATCTGCCCATAGTAGTTGGATGAAACATGCCTCAGGCAATATCTATAGTGTGTGCGATGTCACATGCTTCCCTGTCATTCTATTGCCGCAAGTATTCCAGGGCCCCGATCCGATATAACGCATATGTCGTTGAGGCGACATGCCTCCTTAACCTAGATAGGAAGAAGTCCATCATCACCGACTCCCCTGGTGTTATTGCGAACGCAATCGGAAGGATTCTCTCACAGTCGTCTTGTGCCACAGCTAGCAATAGCCGATGTGTATATCTACCATACATGAAGGTACCGTCAATTTGTACCAATGGCTTGCAGATGTAAAAGCATCTCGGTATTGCTTAAATGTCCAGAACAGGCGCTTGAACACTGCGCATCCACGGAGCAGACGATCGTTGTAGTACACGTTCCGTTTCAATATCTCATTGTCTTTGCTGGACATATCTCTCCAAGACTGACACCACCGCCACACTTCATTATATGAAGCGTCCCACTGACCGTGCAACTTTTCCAACACCTTCTGCTTGGCTATCCAAGCCTTTCTGTAAGAAGGCGCGTACCCCATTTGGCTACGAATATTGCCAATTAAGGCCGGCACCGTAGTTTTGGGATCGGCCTTCACCGTCGGGATTATTAAATCAGCCAACATGTCTGAATCCATCCTCGGATGATCTTGTGTTACACCTGTCAACGAAGTACGTTAAATAATGCAACATTACATAATATTAGTGTTATTTGAAATCATTGAACACATAGTGGTACTGTACCGGTAAGACAAGTATGCGGACCTTTGTACTTCTTCACCTCCCACATCCCCGTCCTTTTCCTCAACGATGTCATGATTTTTCATGCACATGTGCCATCTTGCACAGCACACTTCGCCTCGTACCTATCGAGCTTTGATTTAACCATAGTGTAGTTAACCCGTTCTCGATCTTTGTATTGTTTCAATGCACCAAGAAAAGTGTTCTTGTTGGAAAACTGGTTACCAACTTCTAATTGGTCCGAATCCAACGAAGAATTTGTATGGTCACGCGTCCGGTGTGGTAGTTCAGGAAACTCCAATGCATCATCTTGAGATAGATCGACATTATGCATGTGCACTAGAGGCGAGTATGCCCTGAATAGCAGATCTTCTTCATCTTCGTCTGAACCGCCCTCTACATCTTCAGGTACAATTGGAACGGGCTCCGGTTCAGAAAATAGTCCAACTTCTGCACCGTCAGGCCCTGGCTCCCGAGGTGGATCCACATCGGATTCATCGTCCGATCCTCCATAACCTGCAACAAACGAGGGCCCTCATTGGTGGATGCCGCTCGGTAATACATCATCCCTCCTTAAACATCTTTCGTAAAGATTCCAATCGTATGTGGATTGCCATCCACTAGAAGTTGATGACGTCCCCCAATACGTATTTCTGTCATCCGACGTTGATTGACGAATATGCATGTCCCATCCACCAACCGAGTGTCGTGTAGGAGTTATGTTTTCCATACTACCACCGCACACGGGCACTTCTGTGTTTTGCCTCCCACTTACAGTGTCGACTTGGGGTCGTGTATTCCCTCGAACGATACTAGATGTTGAGGTCGCACGGATCACTTGGAGATGAAAATTCTACATATACCTCGATATAGGGTGAACCATCGGCAAGATGAGTCTCCACCATTGCCTCAAGGCTCCGGGACCTTTGATGTCGAATCGTCATATCTCACCGGATCAACCGGCGCAAAATCTATACTTAATAGATCGAACTTTCATTGGCGTTGTTCCGAATATTTTACGCCTAATTCTTTTGCGAAGTTCTACCAAATCGACGTTTCGATTAAAACTCAATCGCGCTGTGTTCTCCGATAAGAAAACAACACCATCTTCGTGTCACGACTTCACCATCGTAGTAAATAACAGATTAATACGTTCACTCATTTTCAACTTTTTTTCCTTTTGCTTGAATTTGCTTTACGCTGGCCGAGAATGCAATTTGGTGATTATAGCCTAATTTTGCGGACAACCTTCAGCAAAAGTGTGTCCACGTGGGGCGCTTTTGGTGCTCGGTAATAGTGCACCTATTTGAGGCGTTTTTGGCCATTGTTTGTTGAAACGTCTCCTCAAAATAATTTTACCGGAGACCATCAGAGCAAAAGCGCGTCCGCGAGAGCGTTTTGACCACGGTTTGTTCTCAAACGTCTCCTCAAAATTATTTTGCCGGAGACTATTGCACAAAAAATTATTTCATTTTTCACATTGCAAGTAGACGGGAAAGATTCCCCAAAAATCGCATCCACATCAGCTCGTTTTTGGTGGAAAATGGCCTAAAGCGCTCCCCCATGGACGCGCTTTAGGCCGCTTTCCCCAAAAAACGCGTTGACGTAGACGCGATTTTTGGGGAAATTGCCCTTTCCGGTCAATATTTTTGAAACCTATCCTTTCCGATAATTTTTGATTTTTTTTTTGTATTTTTAGGATATTTGCCCGTCGTTTCCACCTCCTCCTTACTCCTTAAAAGTTAATACAAACAGAAATTCCCAATTCGAAAAAGAAATCGCTTTATTCAATGTTTAACCCTTGAATTATACCATTTTTTTCATATTGGTATATAAATTATTTTATCCTATTTTGATACTTCAATTATAGTTCCGTTATATTTTTTGGCCTTTACCATTAACATTATTAAGAAAATAACAATCAATCAAAACACATCATGTGTTCCCATTAATCACTAGTGTGGATCGATATCAGTGTTGACTTTGTTGTCCAAACAAAAAATTGTAAAAAAAGTAAAAATGATAAAATATTTAAAATTATATAAAATTGTAAAAATAAATATGTAAATAATTATCAAATATTGTTAAAATATTTTAAAATTGTAAAAAAATTATAAATTATATATTTTTAAAATTATTAAAATTATAAATAATTATTAAAATATAAATAATTAACAAATTATTTTCTTCTTCTTCTTCAACTTTTCCTACAAATTCCAAAAAATAGAAGGAGATTTTGTATGGTTTCATCTACTTTCTTTTCTTGATTTATTCTGGTATTATTAATTTTAGATTTGCAGTCTTGAAATAATAACAATATATAATTCTATTAAAAATTATAAAAATTATTTAAAATTACAAAATTGCCGATTAAATTCTACTGTTTCACGATTTTTAAATAATTTTATATTTTTATAAGTATTTTCAATTTTATTAATCGATTTCACAATATTTAATAATTTTTACAAATTTTAAATAACTTTTATGATTTTAATAATTTCAAAATATTTTAATAATATTTAATAACTATTTACAATATTTAATTTTTAAATAATTTAAATATTTGTTTAATTTTATATATTTTAAAATAATTTTTATAAATTTTATAATTTTTAATATGATCAACGTACAATTAATAAGGTCAATAACCACGTCATCGTCCACATCAACCCTCGTTAAATAAGAACATATGATATGTTCTTATTAGTTGCTATTTTTCTTTAACACCGGTAACCGCAAGGGTCAAAAAGTGCAAGGGAATTATAGTATAGGTATCAAAATGAAAACAATTAGGTACAATATGAGAAAATAGGTATAATTCAGGGGCCAAACAGTGAATAAAGCGAAAAATAAAAATAAAAATAAAAATAAAACAGAAAATGGCTCAACCTATTACGGTTTAGAGTTGGATACGGAAACAACTAAAATTTGCCAAACCTTTTATTGTTATTATAATCTCTCTCTTTATACTAATAATATTACTTTCTGGGTGAAGAAAGAATTTTGATGAAGGATTTTTATAATAAATAAATCAGGGTAGAAGAAACAAAGAAAGAAAGTCGAAAACGACTGTAGCAATTCAAAGATTGTTTGGTTACGTTTAAAAGGCTTGCTTCCCGAGATTCCTGCCTCCTATTCCTCTGTAATATTTTCTTCGTATTTTTTTGTTTAGTATACTGTTATATTTTTACGTTTTGAAGAGTACCCAGAACCCAATCGTGTTTGTGAATGGATGGGCTTTGTTTGAAACCGGGTATTCATGGGATGGCGCCGGCGATCTCCGTGTCTGTGCCTCTGGAATGTAGGACTCACACCACCCAAGTGAGTGCGGTGGGTCGTTCATCTGTGGATCACAAATCGGCATCCTCGTCGTCGTCTGCGGCGGGGGTTCCTCATCAGAGGACGGCTTTTTCCAGGTTCTCGTTTCGGCACCCCTTGAGATCTTTGTGGCCCGGTGGTGGAGGTGAAGGTGGAAATAACAAGAGGTACAACGGGATGGCCGTCGACGACGCTGTTTTGGTGGAGAATAATAGCGGGGAGGCGAGGATAGTACACGAGGAGAACGTGAGTGGTGGGGCAACGGCGGAAGGGTGGAATGAGAACTGGGTTTTGAAGATTTTGCACGTCAAGTCGTTGTGGAGAGAAGGGGAAGAAGAAAAAATCAGCGCCGACGAAATAAGGGACACCGAAGAAGAAGAAGAAAACAATGGAAACGGTGTCATCAATGAGGACGAAGAAATCTGTGAATTCTGTAGAGTTGATACTGTTGATGATGATGAAAATGAAAAAAATGAGATTGAAATCGATAAAGATTCCTTCTCCAAAATGCTACGAAGGGTGTCTTTAGCTGAGGCTAAGTTATACGCTCAATTGTCGTATCTGGGAAACTTGGCTTATGACATTCCAAATATCAAGGTAACATTCACAGTTGTTTTTTTGTTACTATTCATTCATATTTTATCGGTTCTGGGTTTCTAAGACCTGAGATTAAGTAATCCAGTTCGTAAATTTTGTCTTTCTGAGAAGTTCTATTGATTTTTCTATTAAGGCAAAACTTGAGTGCTGTGATTTTTTCTCTTTTTTTTTTTTCTTGAAACTCTGGATCTAGCTGAATGAAGTCTTAATGCATACATTGTTAGCCAATTGGTTTCTTGCTGTAGTTACATGAAAGATGGTAGAAACCAAAGGTTTGCAAGTTGCAGCCGTGCTTGAAGAGATTTTTATTTAATTGTGATGATTCCTTTAGTAGCATGTTAGTAGGCTTGGGGTGGTTTTGCTTCAATAAATTGCATCTTGGGTTTGTGAAGCTTTTGTATTTTGTGTGGATCTAGGAACTGTTGAAAATTTGTTTGTACTTCGAAGATAATTTCTTTCTAGCTATTGTGGGCGTTGGCTTGATATTTTTTGTTTGTGAAACAGTTATTTCTCTATAGATTTTATCCTGCCTCGCAAACACACACATTCCTATTATATCTATGAAGAAATAACATGTATTTTTTTCCTTCCATTTACCTTGGGATAAAAACCAGCCACAAAATCTCCTAAAATATCGTGGTTTACGAATGGTTACTTCATCAAAAGAGAAGAGAGAACTGGGAACGAAAGCTGAGAAAATTGGGTTGTCATCTGAAAATCTAAAGACACAGAGGGATGAAAAGGATGATGAAGAAGGCCAAGAGCAGAAAAACCTTGGCTCCCGGATCAGTGCCTCTGCTGCATATCATATAGCTGCTTCTGCTGCTTCTTATTTGCATTCCCATACAAGGACCATACTTCCATTCATATCATCAAGTCCTGAAAACAGTAAGGGTCCATCCAAAGATAGCAGTGGAAGTGACAGCGGTTCTGATATGATAAATTCTGATGTGGCTTCTTTAATGGCAACCACAGACTCTGTGACTGCCGTGGTTGCTGCTAAAGAAGAAGTCAAACAGGCTGTTGCTGATGATTTGAACTCAACACATTCATCACCTTGCGAGTGGTTTATATGTGATGATGATCAGAGTGCTACAAGATTCTTTGTAATTCAGGTAGGTAGCATAACTATTTTTTAACCACTTCTTATTCCATTGCCTTTGACACTATTATTACAAGACCTGACTTATATTTATCGCTTTTTTCTTTAGCATTTGGTTTTACTCAAATTATGGTGTGTGTATCTGCAGGGATCTGAGACACTGGCATCTTGGCAGGCAAATTTGCTTTTTGAGCCTGTTCAGTTTGAGGTAATTTCTTGACAATTTTGTTTGGATTCTTAAATGTGTAAGATGCTTGTACAAATTGCATCATATTTCAATTTCTTAGTAAACCTATTTAGATAAGAGAATAAGGAATCCTCAACCTCTGTTTTGGGTATGCACTATACAGTTAAGAAATCATAGAGGAATGGTTAAAATGTATTTGTTTCCTGTTATTGATACTTGCAATACAATCTTCTTGGTTTAGGGGTTGGATGTTCTTGTGCATAGAGGTATATATGAGGCTGCTAAAGGCATGTATGAACAAATGCTGCCTGAAGTGCGTTCCCACTTAAAATTGCATGGGAAGCGTGCAACTTTCCGCTTCACTGGACACTCTCTTGGTGGCAGCTTGTCACTATTAATAAATCTCATGTTGCTGATAAGAGGTGAAGTGCCAGCTTCATCCTTGCTTGCTGTTGTAACATTTGGTTCCCCAAGCATCATGTGTGGTGGTGACAGTCTTCTTCGCAAACTTGGGTTGCCACGAAGTCATATTCAAGCAATCATAATGCACAGAGACATTGTTCCCGTGCCTTCTCTTGCAATTATCCTGATCATGTTGCTGAACTTTTAAAGGCTATTAACGGAAACTTTCGCCACCTTCCTTGTCTTAAAAATCAGGTAATTTTTCTGAAATATTCAAGATCTATATGCAACTACATTAGAATATGGAACCAACTCTTCTTTTCTTACTACAGAAACTACTGTATGCACCAATGGGGCAAGTTTTGATTTTACAACCAGAAGAGAAATTCTCTCCACACCATCATCTCCTTCCTTCAGGAACTGGTCTATATTGCCTAACTTGTCAGGTGTCAGATAATGATAGTGAAGAGAAGCTGCTCTTGGCTGCACAGAGAGTTTTCTTTAACTCACCACATCCACTTGAGATCTTAAGCGACCGTTCTGCATATGGTTCTGAAGGAACAATCCAAAGAGACCATGACATGAATTCTTACTTAAAATGTGTTAGAGGCGTGATTCGACAGGAGCTAAAACGCATCAGGAGGACCAAGAGAGAGCAGCGACGCAAGATCTGGTGGCCCCTCTTATTACCTCACGACATAAATGCGGGTGGTATCATTCTTGGGAGGTCAGTAGCAACAATGAATGCGGGGCAAGACCAATTCAACTTTGCTGGCGTTTTACAAACAGGGAGAGAATCCTTGAAAAGATTCAGTAGGTTGGTTGCATCACAGCACATGCATTTGTTTGTGGTTCTTTTGTTGCCTGCCAAGCTGTTACTCGTAGGTGCATTTAGCTTGATCAGTCTCCGCTGATCATCTTATTTGGTAGGCCATTTAATTTTTGTTCCTAGAGGTGGCGAGCCGATTCTTTATTCATTGAGTTAGATAAGGAAACTCAAGACATTTATTCTTTTTCTTTCTTTTAATCAGATGGAAATCTCAAATAGATTTATTGAGATAGCATTTGTTTATGAATTATAGGAAATGAAAAGACCCCAAAAAAGAAAAGGGTTACACTTTGAATTACGAATGCACTACTGGATTTCATATTACGTTGTCTCCTTGGATCACTGGTTCGGAAGTGCACAATGATGGTGAAGTGATGTCTATTGTGCCCTTCTGGAGATATCAGCAAAACATCACGCTTATCGTATTATGGACAATGACGTTGAACTTGGTGGATCAGATTTACTTAACCATCGCTAAATATCTGAGTCACAATTTCGATGAGTAAATCGTGCACAAATTATGTTACAATATAATGCACGCAATTTGCTTGGTTTCATATGAAGAATGAACCTTCAGACAAGGTTGGAGGGAAAGAGTTAATTGCGGCCATCATCCCCAAATTATGATTCTTATCTTAAATTAATTCTTAAACTTTAAAACATTCAAATACATCTTTAAATTATTAATCTTTCATCAATAAGGGGCCATTGAGACAAAAAACTTTTACAAAAACTAGCATTCACTCTTTTTTTTTTTCAATTTTACTTTATTTTTTATTTTTAATTTTAAGAGTTACGTAACAACTTTTTACCTTAATTTAACATTTTCATTTTAAATTATGTCATTTAGTGATCAAATTAATAATTTCAATAATAGGACTTGATGATATAATCTCAATAGTTTGGAGGTTTAATTAAAATATTTCAAAGTTTGAGGATTAGTTTAGAATAAAAGTCATAATTCAAGGGTGTCTGGTGCAATTAACTTAGGAGGGACATGAATATTCTTATAAATGTGGGAGGAGATGTTTCTATTGTTTCGGATAATTAGGAGGTGAGCTGTTTTTGGGTGTGGCTAAGATAGAATCAGTCATTCCAACCGAGATTCTTTACTTTTCGTAAATAAGCCACATTAAGCACATGGGTGAGTCACATGTAGGGATTCTAAATAGTCGACAAGCCAGGCCACGAATAAAAGTTTTCGTCTGCTTGGCGCTGCATGGAAAAAAAAAGGTTCATCTACAAACAAAATAAGAGTCCCCACTGGCACTCCGGTCCAATATGACTGTTCTCCTTAATTTAAAGCCTATCCATCCGAGACGGCAAAAAGTCAGCCTGTTATTATGGATGAATGAAGGCCTAAATCTCCCTCGCACGGCGCGTTGCAACAGCGTTTACGTGTGGACTTCAAGTCCATCGTTATCTGCTACTTGATTTGCTTAACCAGTTCAATTCATTCGTATTTCTGTTTTTCTTTTCTGTCTATCCTATTGTAGGAGGGACGAAAGTGGGACGTGGTGGACCATTCTTGTAAGAGCTGCCAAAATTATGAATGTGACTGAAAATCGGCAAGGTGGGCTTTAAGGACCAAACCATATGAAGTACTAGGGTTTAAAAACCAAAGTTCCAAGTAAATTCTATTTCCTTGGAACTAAGGAACTAATCCAATTTAGTTAATTTGTTATTAAAATTATAGCTTCAAATATCACAAGGGAGGTCGTAGCTATAACTGGACAGCCCAAATGGTGGGCAAAAGTGGCCTAAAAATTTGGTCTCGCATTACTATTGCCTGATCTACTATACTACTCTATCTGTGGTAGCGGACATCGGATTTGCTTGGAACTTTTCAGCTCAAATTCTGAGGCAGCGGCGACTTGCTTTCTTTGTACTTTTCTTCCTCGTAATGGATTTAGCTGTAGCAAGCGTTGTAACAGAATTTGGGCCAACCCATGCCAATGCCCGTGATCTTGCAGTCCCTAAGTAGAGTCATGAAAGCTCTTTTGTTCTAATGTTGTTTAACACAAGGCCCTCAGACAATGAGTTTAGGGATCCCATGGTCATAATCTAATTGGGCTTTTGTAGGTTGCCACTGTTTTAGAAACGGAATCAACAGTCTCCTCTCTTTCCATTTTACTCTCCTCAAATCTTTCTCATCTTATCTAATTCCTAAAAAACAAATATGCTTTTAATTACAACAATAAATTCAATGATTCAGCCACGAATGGAGTTTAAAAATTCTTGCTTCTCCTCAAATCACGTTAATACATACATGTTACCAATATTAATAATATTTCTTTTAGATAGTTTGCCAAACCCCAACATTCTAGTAGCAGCTGTTCTTGAAAAATCTGGTTAGATTATAGTACTTGAACAAGCTGTTTTGGTCCCATTTTTACCACCATCATTGCATGATTAAAATAAACAGAACCACACCAAGTTTATTTTGCCCACAAAGAACATAATCTGCAGAAGGACGCAGGGGAATCCAATAAAATTAAATCAGAGTGATCAGAGCTTATTTCCATTGTTCTGAAGAAGCCTACCAATTCTTGTTCAATGAAGTAGCTGTGCTACTTACTAGGTAGATAACAGATACCACCGAAGATAAACCAAACCAAAGAAACATCTTAAATACAACGCAATCAATACTACTACATGCAAACTGCAAACACGGAATTAAACGCAAGATAATTGAAAAAAAGTTTTTAACTTCAAACAATGCGATCTTTGTTAAGTGCACCAATAAGACTAGATTCTGTTTATTACCATATGGTTTGAGTTTTACATAATTATGGCAGGAATAGTTGGAACAGTTCATCCAAGGGGAAACATAAAATACAGGTAATCACTTCAATCTATATAGCCAGAAGGCAAATTTAGAACTTGGACTTTCTATGTCTAAATTAACTGCAAACTACAGATTGAGCTTACCGGCTAAGAACCACGAATGCATGGCCAGGCTGCCAAAGGACATAATATTAGCAAGTGAAGATAACCCATGAATCATTCCAAATTTCTTGTTCATGGCTGCAAGCTTTGGATTAGTCTTTGCAGCTTCCTGATTCTTCGACCATCCAATTTCATCCCCAATGTTTGCTTCTCTCTCCACTTTGTGCCTTTGCTTCATCATCTGCAATATCATACATAATCATATTACAAAGGCATTGCATTTATCCAACTTCATTTCAGCAAATTAACAAGAAAGCCAAGCAACAATAACAAAGGCTATATCCAAAACTGCAGCAATTAATTGACTTATTTCAAAGGTTCCAAAGAAAATATAAAACACAAACCGGAAAATGCTTAACGCTGTCAACCCTTGTGCGTCATTTAACACAAGCATCCACTCATACTACCATTCTCAAAAATTTATAAGCCTTAAACATTTTAGACTTGAAATTACAGAAAAAAAAAATTTCTTTTTCATTTGCCAACCAGCTGAACCCTAGAAATGAAATTGAATTCCACACATTTATATTAATTAACATGACATATCAGAATTCAAATTTCTTTGATCAACAGGAACTAGATAAAATACATTAATTACCTCAATGGTCATGGGAGTAAAACGAACAAATTGGATAGATTGAAGGCAAATGCAGAGACTAAAAATCCAAGCTGGTACTTCTCCGGCATCGTCGCTGACTTCCATGGATGCAAATAACCAAATGCCGCCACCGATATGGCACAACAAACCCCCACCATCGAGAAATAAGCCGGGAACATCTTGCTTTGTAGATTACCAAATTGATGCCTAGACAAATTCCTAGGTAATAAAAAAGAAAAAAGAAGGGCTATTACTTGATGAAAATGTTTTCAATATTGCGATTAAGGCAATAATGGAAAAGCGTACTTGAACATGATGATACCGCCAATGAAAGTGACCCAAAGGGCAGCGCCCCAGGCGGTTGAGAAGCTCAGGAGATGAGCCAGCTTAATGAATGGGGAGAGATTTGGAGATTTTGCACCATCAGATTTTGATCCGAATGTCTCCGGCGAGAATATCACGCCGACAGCCAAGAAAGCTACCGCCGTTAGGAATCGTGTTATCCAAGCCATATCTCCGATTATCTAGAACTTGGTGAACAGAAGAAATGGGTAGTTCCAAGTTCTAACTCTATTTTCTTGGGGGTTTTTTGTTCCGCTTTTAATATTTTAAAGTCCGGCAGGTGGAAATAGAGATGTTCGTGGTTCGAGTTCTTACACGGTTTAAATGGAATTTAGAGGTATATTAATATATTTTATATTTATTCAATTCTATTTGAATTTAAATTATGATTTTAAGATTTTATTTATATTTGTAAATAGTTAAATTAAATTCATTTTAAATTTATCTATATTATTTTAATTTAATATTTAATAATTTTATATATTTTTATTTATTAAAGTTTTACAATAGTATGAACTTAACCGTAAGTCTACTTGAATTTAAGAAATAAATGTTTAAATTTGAATTTGATTCATATTTTAAATAAATTTAATTTTTAACTAAATTTATATTTTAATTTAATATTTTATCTAAATCTTCTCGAATTATAGACTTAACCTTCAAGTTTAAAGAAAAACCCATCCATAAACAGTTCCGGCAAAAAATTCTAGATTTTTTTTTACTTTTAAATAATTAAATTACCAAAATTTTGATCTCCTTTCTAAATGAGTGATGTCAAAACTATTTTTTTGTTTGGAAAACGGGCCGATTTTGAAAAGAAAAATGGAGTCGCCACCAATCTTTTTTGAAGTGTGATTTGGTCACTTTTGAAAATGTTATGGTCTACGAATTTTTAGAAAAGGGGTTCGGGAGTCGGTTACGCACGAGGAAGGATTAGCACCCTCGCAAAGCCCAAAATTGGTACCTTATTGATTGATTAATGTCCTAATACTGAAAATGGAAAAGATTTTTAAAATATGGATCATTTGAAAAATATTTGGAAAATTCGAATTGGATATCGAAATTCTCTTGTTCCAAAAGAATAAAATATCACATCCAATACATTAGGATACGATATTTCAAGCCCTAGACACCAATATCATTTCATGATTTTCAAAATTCATGCATTGCAATAAAAAAAGGGTATACCGGTATTTGGCCAAATGAAAGAAATCGAAACCCAGCACGTTAGGGCACGATTCCTCGAATTTTCAAACATGAAACATTGCCTTGTTTTTTAAAATCGAGGAAAACATGGTCAAAATCTTAAAAGGATACTTAGTGATTTGGTCAACCAAAAAACCGAAACCCAACACGTTAGGGTACGATTCCTTGAATTTCCAAACACAAAACATTGCCTTATTTTTGAAGTTGAGAAAATACGATCAGAACTTTAAAAAGATATTTAGTCCTTTGGACGAGCGCAAAACCGAAACCCAGCACGTTAGGGCACGATTCCTTTAATTTCCAAAACATGAAACATTGCCTTGTTTAAAAAACTTGGTCAAGGTCTTCAAAGGATATTTGGTCATTTGGACGAACGGAAAATCGAAACCCAGCACGTTAGGGCACGATCTCTCGAACTTCCAAACACGAAACATTGCCTTCAAAAAGAAATCTTTTTTATAAATTCGGGTAAAAAGTAAAACGATGTAACCTTTTTAAAATAACAAAAATCGGTTTAAACGTAAGAATAGTCATACTTAGCGAATAATGATAATACAAACCCGATAATAATAAAGAGTGACAATACTAAATGTAATAGGAAAAAACTAAAATAAACAATGGTCTCACAATAATGAAAATAATAGTGGAGGAAAAAGAATTTAAACTCAAAAATAATACCAATAATAATAACAGTAACGATTGGTTTTAAAAAATATTAATAATAAAGATAGTAGTAATAGTACTAGTAAAAAAATAGAATTAATAATAAAATAATAGTGATAACGTTAAATTTCATAATAATAAAAAATAGTAGTAGTTGTAGTAAATAAAGCAAAAGTAAGATCAACAATAAAAATAATAAAAGAATTAATAGTAATAAAAAAAGCATAAATATAATCTTTGAAATACTAAGTATAATAGTAAAATAATAATAATAATAAGCAAAATAAAAATATTAATAAGAAAATAATAGCAATCGTAGTAAAATAATAGTATTAATAAAATATAGTAATAGATGTAATAATAATAAATAATAATAAGATAAAATCACAAGAAAAATGAAAAAAAAGGATGAAATTAAACTTGAATAAAAATGTGGGGCGAATTATAAATAAAAAGAAAGAAAACGGGCTAAATTGAAATGCGTTGAAGATTTGTGGGGGTGTAAAGGGAAATATCCCTTGCCCATTATGCTCTGCGCTTTATCAAGGACTCAAATGAAAAATAAGTAAAATGACCGGGGCAAATTTAAATAACAAAAAAATGCAGGGGGATGCAATCAAAATAGGGGCACAAAGGAGAGGACCAACTGCGGAATTTACCCATTTAGGGTAAAATTGCGCAGGTCCACAGGCTTCCCCCCCTTTACATAGCGTTGTTTCTTTCTTATTGCTTTAAAAACATAATAAAAAAAAAGAGTTTCTTTCATTTCCCTTTCTGCTTCAAGAACCAAAACCAGAATACCCTCCCCCCTTTTCTTGTTTTCTAGGGTTTGAACCCTTCTTTGTGAGCCCCCTCACGCTGCGCATTGATTACAAATAGGAGGGAACCCGACGAGATCCTTAAGTCTTCTCCCTTTTTTTAAAAAAAACTTTGTTTGTTTTTCTCGAAATGAAATCGGTCTAAAAAATGGAAAGGGTTTTTATGCCCTCTTGTTTTCGTATGCTATGTTGAAGTAAAAGGGTAAAACAAAAACGAGACTCGAAAATCAAAAGGCCAAAACACCATAATCACCTTGCTTTTCACTGACTTTCGATTTCAATCTATGCGTAAAATATCTCTTTCAATTTACTTGTGTTTTGTATGTGTGGAAATTGTGTATACTGCCTTTTCTATTAAAAAAAAAAAACACTTCTCTGTTACATGTTTTCATTTGGCTTTTATAGCCTATATTTTACAACTAGTCTCTTTTATTTTGTAGGGACATGGTGGATCACGTCTCTGACGTGGAGTCGTGATGGCGCACGTTGCGGGCGCGGAGGATTCGCTGGCGTGGGGCGTGCGACGCACCAAGCTTAAGGTTTTTTCTGTTTTCTGTTTTCTGTTTTATTTCTTTGGGCCATTGGGCCTCGTTTAAGGTTTGGGCTCTGTTAAAAAATAATGGGCCATGGACTGTTTAATTTGGACTTTTGTTTACTGGTTAATTTATGGTATTGGGCCCGGACAAGAAATTGGGTTCTACAGTTGCCCCTCTTTGCTCATTGTAGTGTAATGAGAATGGAGCAAAGACTTAAATAGGACCAATTTTGCCTCGTCTTATTGAACCTCGAATTCTTAATGCCTTCTTTCTCCGGGTATCTTTATTCTATCCACTGCATCTTCAGGGGTAATTTATTTCAATCTGCTCCACTCCTGCTTAGGGAGATACGATCTGTAATCCTCAGTCTGCTCTATTGCTGATACATGGAGATAAGACTTGCTATCGTCGATCTGTTCCACTCTTGCTCAGTGGAGATAAGATCCGTAATTTTCAACATGTTACCCTACTGCTTAGGGGATTAAAACTTATCGTCTTCGATCTGCTCCACTCCTGCTCAATGGAGATAATATCTGCTATCTTTAGCCTGCTCCACTCCTATTCAGTGGATATAAGGCTAGTGGCTTAAATCTACTCCATTGCCGATACATGGAGATAAGATTCACCATTTTCGATCTGCCCCACTCCTGCTCAGTGGGGATAAGACCTGCACTCTTTAGTCTGCTCCATTGTCGATACATGGAGATAAGACTTGTTGTATTTGATCTGCTCCACTCCTGCTCGGTGAAGATAAGATCTGTAATCTTCAGCCTGTTACCCTACTGCTTAGGGAATTAAGACTCATCGTCTTCGATCTGCTCCACTCCTGCTAGGTGGAGATAAGGCTATAATCTTCGATCTGCTCTACTCCTACTCAGTGAAGATAAGATCTACTTTTTTTTAGCCTGCTCCACTCCTGCTTAGTGGAGATAAGGATATAATCTTCGATCTGCTCCATTCCTACTCAGTGGAGATAAGATCTACTGTTTTCTATCTGCTCTACTCCTGCTCAGTAGAGATAAGATATGCTATCTTTAGCCTGCTCCACTTCTGCTCAGTAGAGATAAGGATATAATCTTCTATCTGCTCCACTACTGCTCAGTGAAGATAAGATCTGCTTTCTTTAGCCTGTTCCACTCCTGCTAGTGGAAATAAGGCTATAATATTCTATCTGTTCCACTTCTGCTCAGTGGAGATAAGATCTGCTGTTTTCAATCTGCTCTACTCCTGCTCAGTAGAGATAAGATCTGCTATCTTTAGCCTACTCCACTCGTACTCAGTGGAGATAAGGCTATAATCTTCGATCTGCTCCACTCCTGCTCAGTGAAGATAAGATTTACTTTCTTTAGCCTGCTCCACCCCTCCTCAGTGGAGATAAGGCTAAAATCTCCGATCTGCTCCACTCCTGCTCAGTGGAGATAAGATCTGTTGTTTTCGATTTGCTCTACTCCTGCTCAGTAGAGATAAGATCTGCTATCTTTAGCCTGCTCTACTTCTGCTCAGTGGAGATAAGGATATAATCTTCTATCTGCTCCATTCCTACTCAGTGAAGATAAGATCTACTTTCTTTAGCCTGCTCCACTCCTGCTCAGTGGAGATAAGGCTATAATATTCGATCTGCTCCACTCTTGCTCAGTGGAGATAAGATTTGCTATTTTCGATCTGCTCTACTCCTGCTCAGTAGAGATAAGATCTGCTATCTTTAGCCTACTCCAATCCTACTCAGTAGAGATAAGGCTATAATCTTCGATCTGCTTCACTCCTACTCAGTGAAGTTAAGATCTGCTTTCTTTAGCCTGCCCCACTCCTGCTCAGTGGAGATAAGGCTATAATCTTTGATCTGCTCCACTCCTGCTCAGTGGAGATAAGATCTGATATTTTCGATCTGCTCCACTCCTACTCAGTGGAGATAAGATCTGCTATTTTCGATCTGCTGTACTTCTACTCAATAGAGATAAGATCTGTTTTCTTTAGCCTGCTCCACTCCTGCTCAGTGGAGATAAGGCTATAATCTTCGATCTGCTCCACTCCTACTCAGTGGGGATAAGATCTGTATCTTTTGTAACTCGCATTAATTTTGCTACATTGTCCTCTAGGAAACCTATCTGTAGAATTGATTTCATGGAGTCTATGCTATGTCAAATGATTAGGACGTCATGAAAAATGCTCCTAACCCTATGTATTATGAATGTTATGAATGGATGCATAATGTCATGTGAATGATCCATTTTTAACACTTGGACTGTCATTGCTTGCTATTTATTAAGGTGATCCCTGACGTATGTTCAAATGATACTTCTAACAGAAAATCTGAAGATGTCATCACTGCTTAGACACTTATCTCAAGTGCTCTAAGCCCTTTAAACCTGGTGAGTTCTAAATAACTGTCCTGTTTCGGATTCCTGCATTATTTATAAACCTTTAGAGTAATATGCAAAACTTCTTTTGTGAAAGCATTATTAGTTCAGTAAACATTACTTCAATATGAAATGCTTGAAAAAAGATTATAGAGATGATTAAAACTAAAATTTATTTGGGATAAAACCCGTGAAGAATGGGTTGAACAAAGGAAACAAATTCTACTAAGGTACAAAATGAGTAAGAGTGGAATTGGTGCCCCAGATATCATAGCCTGAGCTTCTCTGTACGTACTTCTTGAAGACCATTCTGAGTTTAACATATGTCTAGGAGATCCGTGGTACTTTGCCTATGCCCCGAAGATGTAGCAAATCTCCTCATTGTTAAATCAAGCGTAGTGCAATTACTGTATGCCCCATTACGCGCTGATCATAATTTGAGCCGCCCTTTTCGAGTTTTCGACTCAAAGCCCCTTTAGTCTCAAAGCGCCCTTTGCGGGTTTTCACCTTGGCCTCTCTATTATTTTTTTGTTTGTTTGTTTTTTTAACTCAAAACGCCCTTTTAGGGTTTTCGCCTTGGCCCATTTTCCCTCTTACGCGAAATACTTCTTGATTGAGTTTGTATTAATTAGATTTGGAAGACTTTTACCGTCTATCTTAGCGAGTATCAACGCTCCCCCAGAGAAAGCCTTCTTTACAACATAAGGTCCTTCCCAATTAGGCATCCATTTTCCCCTGAAGTCTTTTTGTATAGGGAGGATCTATTTCAACACCAAATCTCCCTCATGGAATACTCTGGGGCAGACCTTCTTGTTGTAAGCCCGCATCATTCGCTTTTGGTACATTCGCCTATGACAGATGGGTAGGACTGAACCTATTCTGCTTTATCGAACTTCAGTTCTGCCAAAACACAGAGAGAAGAAATTTCAACTTCGATGGGGAGGACTGCTTCCATCCCATAAACTAATGAGAAAGGTGTTGCCCCGGTGGAGGTTCTAACTGATGTTCGATAGGCGTAGAGGGCAAGTTGTAACTTTTCATGCCAATCCTTGTAGGTCTCAGTCCTTTTCCCCACAATTTTTTTGATATTTTTATTAGTTATTTTCGGGCGATATGGCGATGAGTTATGGTGCTTAATGTTGAACTGACTGCAGACTTTCGCTATCGCATTATTGTTCAAGTTCAAAGTGTCGTCAGATACGATCCTTTCTGGCATACCGTAGCGACAGATGATCTCTCTCTTCAAAAACATGCTAACTGTCGTCTTCGTGACATTGGCATATGAAGCTACCTCTACCCATTTGGTGAAGTAATCAATGACCACGAAAATAAAACGATGTCCATTAAAAGTCTTTGGTGAGATTGGCCCAATGACGTCCATGCCCCACATTGAGAAAGACCACGGAGAAATCATAACATGAAGAGGTAAAGGAGGCACATGGATCTTATCTCCATAAATTTGACACTTGTGGCATTTCTTGGCATAACGGATGCAGTCTCCTTCCATCGTGGACCAGTAATACCCGAATCTCGTGATTTGTTTGGCCATTGTGAACCCATTAGCATGCGTTTCACAGACACCCTCATGGACTTCTTCCAAGATTTTTCTAGACTCAGTAGCAACGACACATCTTAACAATACTTGATCTTTCGTCTTTTTGTACAGGATCTCTTCGTCTAAGACATAGTCATTGTCCAGTCTTCTCAATGTTCTCCTGTCATTTTATGTCACATGATCAGGATATTCACGGCTCTTCACATAGTGCAGAATATCACGATACCAAGGATTATCATCTCTCTCCTCCTCTTCGTCAATATTGCAACAATGAGCCAGAGCCTCGCAGATACTCATTTGGATGGGCTTCATACATTCTTGCTCATTCACTCTGATCATAGAAGCTAATGTGGCCAAGGCGTCAGCCATCTGGTTTTCATCACGCGGGAGGTAAAAGAACGTGATATCATCAAACTCCTCCATTAGTTCCAATACCAACTTTTGGTAACTGACTAATTTGGGATCTCTCATTTCACATTGGGATCTCTCATTTCACATTCCCCTTTTAGCTGATATATTACCAATGCGGAGTCTCCATATACCTCTAACAACTTGACTTTGTCGTCTATGGTAGCTCGGATTCCCATGATACATACTTCATATTCTGCTATGTTGTTTGTGCAATCGAAGTCCAACTTGCAAGTGAATGGATAATGTTCTCCATTTGGGGATACCAGGACTGCCCCAACTCTATTCCCAACGGCGTTTAATGCTTTGTCGAAGTTCAACTTCCAAGGATGATTTTCTAGTGTATTTTCTTCAGTTGTCACTTACAAACATCAAATCTTCATTAGAAAAATCAAAATTAAGAGGTTCATAATCATCAAGCGCCCTGCTGGCTAAAAAATCTGCTATCGCATTCCTCTTCACCGCCTTCTGGTTCACATAGACCATGTCAAACTTAGAGAGAAAAATTTGCCATCGGGTCATTCTTCCATTCGAGGTGGTTGACTCTATCATGTACTTAAGAGGGTCTAGTTTCAAGATTAACCAAGTCGTATGGTATAACATGTACTGCCTTAACCTCCAACTTGTCCAAACCAATACACAGCATAACTTTTCAATTAGCAAGTATCTCATTTCACACTCAGTGAACTTCTTGCTGAGGTAGTATATCGCCCTCTCTTTCTTGCCTGTCTCATTGTGTTGACCGAGTACACATCCCATTGAATTATCGAATACCGTCAAGTACAAAATCAATAGTCTATCAGGACTGAGTGGCATTAACACTGGAGTATTAGACAGGTATTGTTTAATCCTGTCAAAAGCCTTCTGGCATTCGTCGTCCCAAATGCCCGGGTTGTGCTTCTTAAGAAAACGGAATATGGGGTCACATTTCTCAGTCAATTGTAAAATGAACCAAGCAATATAGTTTAGTCTTCCTAGAAAACCTCGGACTTCCTTTTGTGTATGCGGCGGAGGTAATTCTTGTACAGCCTTGACTTTGACTGGGTTGACCTCAATTCCCCTTTTATTGACTACAAAATCGAGCAGTTTCTCTAATCTAGCCCCGAAAGTACATTTGGCTGGATTGAGCTTCAGCTAAAATTTCCTCAACCTCAAGAACAGTTTCCTCAAAACTTGCACATGCTCCTTTTCTGTTCGACTTTGTGATCATATCGTCGACGTAGACCTTGATCTCCTTGTGCATCATGTAGTGAAACAAGGTTACCATAGCCCTTTAGTATGTTACTCCCATATTCTTTAACCCAAATCGCATCACTTGGTAACAAAAAGTTCCCCATAAGGTTATGAAGGTGGTCTTTACCATGTCTTCAAGATGCATCTTTATTTGATTGTATCCCGAGAGACCGTCCATAAAGGAGAAAAATGAATACCCCGTCGTGTTATCCACCAAGGTGTCGATGTGAGGCAATGTGAAGTTATCTGTTGGGCTGGCCTTGTTTAAGTCTCTGTAGTCGACGCACATTCGTACTTTTCCATCCTTCTTAGGAACAGGGCAACGTTGGCTACCCATTCTGAGTAATTCACCACTCGTAAAAACCCAGCATCAAATTGCTTCTTGACTACTTCCCTTATTTTTATCGCGACATCGGGTCTCATCCGTTGAAGCTTCTGTTGGACTGGTTTACAATCTCTTTTTATGGGGATACAGAGTACCGCAATGTCAGCACTCAACCCAGGCATGTCTTGATATGACCACGCGAAGACATCTTTGAATTCTAGCAGAAGTTTAATGAGGTCCCGCTTTGTTTCCTTGGTTATGCAGGTTCTAATTTTCACCTTTTTCCCATCTTCTAAAAGCACATTCTCAATTGTCTCTTTGTGAAGTAGAATCAGCTTCTCTTCCCGCTCTATCATCCTTAACAAGTTTGGGGATAAACTACAATCTTCGTCATCTACAAAATCCCGAGATCCCTCTAGGCACATGTCTTGCTCATAAGGGAATTCTGGGTCCATAGTAGTGTCGTTCATGACGGCGATATCTGGGGATCTATGGTAGGTATGAAAGAATATTCAATGAAATGAATTTAAGAATAACTCGTTTATGTGTGTGATTATGAATAGAATGGAAAAAGAGTAACAAAATGATTGTACGGTATGAAAGAAAAATGCACTTTTATTGAAAGTAAAGATGCCTGAACATGAGCCTATTTCACAAAAGATTCTTACTGTTCCTAGGCTTGAAACAACAAGTGTGTTTTGAGCATTACTTTGTTTTAGTCTTAAAAACTATAGGAATTTCTTTCGCAGTCCAGTTGTCCAGAATACTTTCAGGCTCGTAGGGGTGAATGCCCGATAAGTTTCCTTCCTTTAATCTTTCTTCAAATACGACACTGACACTCAAAGTCTTCATTATATCTTTAGCAGTTTCTTCATTAACGTGTAATAGTGATGTTCCAGGGTCACTATAATATGATCTCTAGTTAATAGGGTTCTTTTATGACATTTAATGCATATGATGTGATGTAATACAAATGCATGATATGCAATGAAAAGGAACGAATGCAAAAAGAAATAGAAGCGTTGATTCTGAATTCAATTCCATTAGAAGAAATTTTCTAGAAAATAAATTTCTTTACATAAAACGGATTACATATGCGGCTTCGTCCCTATAGTCTAGGTGAAGACACCAATCTCTTTCTTCATATCCGGATGTTACGGTCATGTCTCATGAACTTTCTCAATAGTTGCCTATTCTAGCTCCTTGTTGCTTGATCTAGGCTATGACTCTTCACTCACTTATCTTCCGCGATGCTCATAAGTTTTTTTAAGAAAGTCGAGACGTGACGGCTCTTGAATAGTCCTTATCGGCTTGAATCCTCAGGCAAAGTCTTGTGTTCTTCTGCGGACTATCAGCCTTCTCTCGTTGTTTACCTGGACTATATTCGAACGACCGTACTATAACCCACTTTATCAAGTAATCGATTTCCTTATGACAAACTCTTCTATTTAGCAATCGAATATGAATCAACACCTCCTTTCTATGATGATGAAATGCAATGTAATCATAAACAAAAGAAACAAGTTAGTATCATATACAGATTGTAAAAATCACACACCGATCCAGGTAACTGCTAGGGTTCAACATAGTTCTACCTCCTAGGGTTCTCTATATGCGGTTTAGTTCTAATGGAAAAAGGGTACCTAAACCAGCAGATTCCTCAATCCTCACCCATTATAGGCTCATATGGACCGAGTTCAGTTTAGGGGAATACATTTCCCTATGGCTACACGGAGATGAAAATCTCACGAAGACATTGGTATGGATGTATGCCGAAAGTGATTCACTATCCTGCACGGAGGTGAAAACCTCACGAAGGAGTAGCTTCTCACTTTCACTTAAAATGTGTGACCACAACGGTCATGCAATATGATGCAAATGCATCCTAGACACTTAAATCGTAACAAACATATGACTCGACCCAAACAAATGAGATGGAAGAATCAAAATCAAATTTTAACTTTCAATAAAAGGATATTAATCAATCAATTCTATGGCTTGACTTTCTTATTGGTCCCCAGTGGAGTCGCCAAGCTGTCGAAACCATTTTTTTGTTTGGAAAACAGGCCGGCTTTGAAAAGGAAAATAGAGTCGCCACCAATATTTTTGAAGTGTGATTGGGCCACTTTTGAAAATGTTTTGGTCTACGAATTTTTAGAAAATGGGTTCGGGAGTCGGTTACGCACGAGTAAGGATTAGCACCCTCGCAACGCCCAAAATTGATACCTTATTAATTGATTAATGTCCTAATACTGAAAATGGAAAAGATTTTTAAAATATGGATCATTTGGAAAATATTTGAGCAATTCGAATTGGATATCGAAATTCTCCTGTTCCAAAATAATAAAATATCACATCCAACACGTTAGGATACAATATTTCAAGCCCTAGACACCAAGATCATTTCATGATTTCCAAAATTCATGCATTGCAATAAAAAATGGTATTTCGGTATTTGGCCAAACGAAAGAAACCGAAACCCAACACGTTAGGGCACGATTCCTCGAATTTCCGAACATGAAACATTGCCTTATTTTTTAAAATCGAGGAAAACATGGTCAAAACCTTAAAAAGATACTTAGTGGTTTGGTCAAATAAAAAATCGAAACCCAACACGTTAGGGTACGATTCTTTGAATTTCCAAACACAAAACATTGCCTTATTTTTGAAGTTGAAAAAAAACGATCAGAACTTTAAAAGGATATTTTGTCCTTTGGACGAGCGAAAAATTGAAGCCCAGCACGTTAGGGCGCAGTTTCTCAAAACTTCTAAGCACAAAATATTGCATTGCTTAAAAAAACGGACACAGTCTCAAAGGATATTTAATGATTTGGTCAGACAGAAACCGAAACCCAGCACGTTATGGCACAATTCCTTGAATTGCCAAAACATGAAACATTGCCTTGTTTAAAAAACTTGATCAAGGTCTCTAAAGGATATTTGGTCATTTGGACGAACGAAAAATCGAAACCCAGCACGTTAGGGCACGATCTCTCGAACTTCCAAACACGAAACATTGCCTTTAAAAAGAAATCTTTTTTATAAATTCGGGTAAAAAGTAAAACGATGTAACCTTTTTAAAATAACAAAAATCGGTTTAAACGTAAGAATAGTTATACTTAGCGAATAATGATAATACAAACCCGGTAATAATAAAGAGTGATAATACTAAATGTAATAGGAAAAAGCTAAAATAAACAATGGTCTCACAATAATGAAAATAATAGTGGAGGAAAAAGAATTTAAACTCAAAGATAATATCAATAATAATAACGATTGATTGGTTTTAAAAAATATTAATAATAAAGATATTAGTAATAGTACTAATAAAAAATAAAAATAGAATTAATAATAAAATAATAGTGATAACATTAAATTTCATAATAATAAAAAATAGTAGTAGTAGTAAATAAAGCAAAAGTAAGATCGACAATAAAAATAAAAAAGAATTAATAGTAATAATAAAAAAGGGTAAATATAATCTTTGGAATACTAAGTATAATAGTAGAATAATAATAATAATAAGCAAAATAAAAATATTAATAAGAAAATAATAGCAACAATAGTAAAATAATAGTATTAATAAAATATAGTAATAGATGTAATAATAATAAATACTAAGAGAAAATCACAAGAAAAATGAAAAAAGACGAAATTAAACTTGAAATAAAAGTGTGGGGCGAATTATAAATAAAAAGAAAGAAAACGGGCTAAATTGAAATGTGCTGAAGATTTGTGGGGGTGTAAAGGGAAATATCCCTTGCCCATTATGCTCTGCGCTTTATCAAGGACTCAAATGAAAAATAAGTAAAATGATCGGGGCAAATTTAAATAACAAAAAAATACAGGGGGATGCAATCAAAATAGGGGCACAAAAGAGAGGACCAACTGTGGAATTTACCCATTTAGGGTAAAATTGCGCAGGTCCACAGGCTTCCCCCCTCCCCCTTTACACAGCGTTGTTTCTTTCTTATTGCTTTAAAAACATAAAAAAAAAAAAAAAAGAAGAATTTCTTTCATTTCCCTTTCTGCTTTAAGAACCAAAACCAGAATACCCTCCCCCCTTTTCTTGTTTTCTAGGGTTTGAACCCCTTCTTTGCAACGAGCCCCCCTCACGCGCGCATTGATTACAGCGGCCGGAGGGAACCCGGTGAGATCCTCAAGACTTCTCCCTTTTTTTTAAAAAAAAAACTTTGTTTGTTTTTCTCGAAATGAAATCGATGTGAAAAATGGAAAGGGTTTTTATGCCTTCTTGTTTTCGCATGCTATGTTGAAGTAAAAGGGTAAAACAAAAGCGATACTTGAAAATCAAAAAGCCAAAACACCGTAATCACCTTATTTTTGACTGACTTTCGATTTCAATCTATGCGTAAAATATCTCTTTCAGTTTACTAGTGTTTTGTATGTGTGGAAATTGTGTATACTGCCTTTTCTATTCAAAAAAAAAAAAAAAAACCCTCCTCTGTTACATGTTTTCATTTGGCTTTTTATAACCTATATTTTACAACTAATCTCTTCTATTTTGTAGGGACATGGTGGTTCACGTCTCTGACGTGGAGTCGTGACGGCGCATGTTGCGGGCGCGGAGGATTCGTTGGCATGGGGCGTGCGGCGCACCAAGCTTCAGGGTTTTGCCATTTTCTATTTTCTGTTTTATTTCTTTGGGCCATTGGGCCTCGTTTAAGGTTTGGGCCCTGTTAAAAAACAATGGGCCATGGACTCTTTAATTTGAATTTTTGTTTACTGGTTAATTAGTGGTATTGGGCCCGGCCAAGAAATTAGGTTCTACAAGTGATACTTGCATTTTTTTGGGAACAGTACAATAATTGAAATATATATTTTTTTAAACAACCTAATTACTCATTAAATTTTCTTTGTGTTTTTTTTTTATTTTCTATCACCTATGACAATTTCTAGTTTTGTCACTAAATTATTTGGATTATTTTTTAGTCATTGTGTCGTTAAGTCGGAATGATTGAATGATGTAATCATTTATTTTTTGATAAATTACATGAATGATCACTCGATTATGAGTATTTTTATTTTGGTCATCAAACTATAAATTTTTTATTTAGTCATTAAAGGTTTTGATATTAAATTTTTAGTCACCTTTTGATTAAGTTGATAATGGAAATTTGACCGTGGCATTTTTATTAATCTAGTAACAAAATTAGCCCTTCAATATCTATACATTCTATCTATTTAGTTTTAATTCTAAAAACACAATAAACTTAGCCCTTGATATTTACAAAATTTATCAATTTAATCCTAACTATTACTTTTTTTTTCTCTTTGCCGTTCTTTTATGCTCTTAGGCGATGTAATTCAACACGGAAAAAACTCAAAGGTTTCCAGTTTCCTTGCCAAAAAGATCATAAGTTATCGATAAAGTTTCTTTAACCAATAAGGTTTTTAGTTTTTTGTGCTAGAAAGATCATAAGTTGTTAAGAAGGTTTATTATTATTATTATATAGTTTTGCAATGTTAAACAAAGGTTATCTAGTGAAAAAAAAAAAAACCTCAAATATTACCAATGTCTAATAAAAATTATAAAAACTTTTCTACATTAAGTATTAGTAGGAATGTTTAGGGCTAAATTTATTGATTTTTAGAATTAGTATTTAATTGATAGAGCGATATAAAATTGAAGAGTAAGATTTGTTATTAGGCTAATAAAAAAGGTCGCATCAAAATTCTATTATCCCATTATCAATTTAACGATATGGTGACTAAAAACTATAAGCTCAAAAACTTTAGTAACTAAATTGAAAAAAATTATAGTTAGGTGGCTAAAATAGAAAAACTCGTACTTGAGTGAACATTCATATAGTTTATATGAGAAATAACAGTCATGTTATCCAGTCGCTTCGAACTTAACGAAATGATGACTAAAAAAGAATTCAGATAGTTTAGTCATCCAACCCACCAAATCCAACACATGTATTAAGGCTATTTTACACAAATGACCCAAAAAATAAATAATTACGTAAATGACCTTGGTTCAAAAATAATCACCTAAATGACTTGAAATGAACAGTAAAATTGCGTTTGGGGGACTAAATAGCCGGCATCATTTAATTTTCTAACCCAATAATTGCCTCATGATTGTGTCAGGGATTAAAAAATAAATTGGGTGCTGGGGACTAAATGGCTAACACCCTTGTATTTTTTTCCACCTTGTATCATAGTGGTATATGTTTCTACCTATATTTGAAAAAAAATTGAGGTGCGAGCACAATGATGGTCGGCACCCCTTTATCAGGTTAAAAAAACATTTTTTTGGGCGTGCTGACACACCAAAGTTCAGCACCCCTTTTAAAATTAAAAAAATATTTTTTTTTGTGCAGGAACAATAATAGTCGGCACATTTGTACTAGAATTTAAAAAAAAAATGTTATTGGGACACTGATGGTCAATACCCCAGTACCAAATTTTTAAAAAAAAAATTGGGGTGTTGGAACACTAATAGTCGATACCCTTGTACCACGTTTCAAAAAAAAAATTGGGGTGTTGGGACATTGATGGCCGGCACCCCTTTAATATATAAAGATGTTTTGTCTTCCATTTGAGCTTTTTGTTTGCTTTATCAATTGAAGACCGATATTAAAAATATTAGTGTTTTGTTTGTTGAGGAGGAAGTAGAAATTGTTGAAGATGAGTTCCCAAATTCTATTTGTTTATATTCATTTCGATAGAGAAATGATAAATACAGCTGAAGAAGGTTGTGTCTTTCAAAGTCAGCAAAAAATAGGAATGAGATTCAACAAGCGTGTTTTGCTGGCGGGTTTAAAACAGAAGATCAGTACAAAGATAGCTACCTGTTGCAGGAATCAAATGTTAAGACTGTTTTATAAATTTTCGATTTTAACATATCCGCTCAAGTTCTTGGAAAATGGAGCTTGAATATGACGACGATCTAGGAACAATGATAGCAATTTATTGCCCCCTAAGATGGATAATTCTAGCCCGGTTGAGTTTTTCGCAAAGATAGCTGAATCGAAACCTATTCAAGTTGTAGTTCCAGTAAGTTAGCATTCTAGAATTGATTTTGATCTTAATGTCTGCTGGGAAGATTAGTCGAGTTGTGGAGGATCACAAGAAACTCTCAAAAATCCAAACTAAGGTGAATATTCGTATAACATTTCAATCTTGTGTCCTCGTCTATAGATTTATCTAGAGTTGTTGGTCAACATAGAAGATGGTGATGAACAGTCCGATAATGAAGAGCAGTCCTGTAACACCCCTAACCCATATCCGTTGCCGGAACATGGTTATAGAGTATTATCAGAATTTACAGATCAAATACATACATTTAATATCATTTAACATTCATATCAGCAAACTAATCATAATCAATCATATTATCTCTTATATGAGCCCTTAAGGCCTAAAATATGCATTAGAATCAAGTTGGGACTAAACTGGATACTCAGAAAATTTTTCAGAAAACGTCAAAATTTTTCCAAGGTACAGGGGATAAACGCCCGTGTGGCATTCAAAATAGGGACACACGGCCGTGTCCCAACTTGTGTCCAAATTAGGGTACTCTCTGACTTGGGTCACATGGCCAAGCCACACGCCCGTGTGCTAGGCCGTGTGAGCATACTGACTTGCATTAAATAAGTGCAAGGGTCATACGGCCAAGCCACACGCCTGTGTGCTAGGCCGTGTGGATATTTTGAGCATTCTGTTTTGCAATTTTAAAGATGTAGGGGATACACGGCCAAACCACACGCCCGTGTGCGAGGCCATGTGTCACACACGGCTGAGACACACACTCATGTCTCTACCCATTTGGACGAAAATAGGCCATTTTCAAGCCACATTTCTCACCCAAATTTTTCTTCCACCTAAATTAACACTTTATCATATTAACAAACCAATATTAAGACATTCAAATCAATCCAAAATGAAGTCTTAAACATGTCAAATTTACCATATTTCATTTTTAATTTCTTTCCATGAATCCATAATTCATGTTTTCCATTTGAAAAATTCAGTTCAATATCATTCATATTGCCAATTTATTTATTCACCCCTGTTAACAAGACTCGGACTTTGGCGGATACATGGATCCAACCAAAATACACTAGTATGGCACCTAGTGCCTTATCGGATAATTTAAAGTAATAGATTGACACCCAGTGTCTCATCGGCCATACCGAAGTAAGTTGGTACCCAGTACCTCATCGGATTTATCCGAAGTAATAATTTGACACCCAATGTCTCATCGACTCGAAGTCGAAGTATCCATAAACACTTCCAATGTAATAGCCCGTTTTTGAGTTAAATAAGAACAGTGGTTTCGGGACCACAAATTTGAAGTCAAAATATTTATTTTATTATTTATTAAATTTTACAGCATGATAGAATTATTGTGTGAAATTTTCGTAAAGAAATTTTACTGTTTGAATGCTTACTTCGGTAAAAAGGATTAAATCGCGTAAAATGTACAATGCATTTTCTATTAGTTAAAGGTGTCAAATAGCTTTGGCTTTTAATTATGGTGGCCTTCCATGGTACTTAAGCTATTTGAAAGTAAGTGGACAATAATGGACATGTATAAATGAATTTTAATGTTATATACTTAAGGTTAATATAGTAAATTAGTTATTAATTACGATAAATTAGTGAAAACAAAGGAAAAAGCTTTCATATACTTCAATTTTTCACCGAAAAGAAGAAAGGGAGACTCCATTTTTGGTGTTTTAGGGTTCTGTCACTTTGATCTTCAATTATAAGTTCATTTTTATTCGGGTTTTAATTATTTTTATGTTTTTGAGATCGTTGCTTCGTATTCTAGCTAGCCCGTACCTTAGATTTCGAAATTGTTAAAGATTTATCATGTTTCCATTGTTAAATGATGGAGTAATTTGATGAATTATGATAGGTTTGGAAGGTTTAATGTTAGATTAATAGTTTTTGTAACGTGATTTTTGAAAAAATGTCAAAAAGGGGTTAATTTGTGAAATTGTAAAATTATGTGGCTAAAAGTGCAAATAAATAAAAGATATGGGCTTCTAGGGACTCCATTAAAATTCGTCTAAGTATGGGTTTGTACTAAATTGCATGAATTTGCAAGTTTATGTGATAAGCACTAAATTGTAAAAATGTAAAAGTTTAGGGGCAAATGTGTAAAATAGTCCTAATATGTGTTTTGGACTAAATTGAATAAATAGTTGAGTAAATAAGCTTATTTTAATAATATATAGATCAAGATAAGCTGAGATCGGGATTAGATCGAGGAAAAAGAAAGGTTGACGATTAGCCGATATTTCTATCCGAGCAACTCGAGGTAAGTTCGTATAATTAGAATCGAACTTTTAAATACTTGTAATTATTTGAAATGAATGTATGTAATTGAGTAAATCATCCACTTGAAATTCGAATGTCTTATTGATATATTTTGATGGTTACCGAGCCCCGCTTGAACCGTAAGAATTCGTAGGATACGAGTAACATGTCACTAGGGTTATTGTTTAGGTTGAGATATTGTATGTGTTGCGGACTCACCGCAACTCGTATGAGCTTACTAATATATCAGCTTGTAAGAGCTTACTGTTTTCAGCTCAATAAAGCTTACCGTCCATCAGCTCAGGAGGAGCTTACTGATCATAGCTCAAAAAAGCGAAAATGATAATGAATCGACGAATTACTGATTTATATGTAATGTATATCACCAGAGTATCCCTCGATATTCTAATAGGTTAAATGGGCATAAATTCTATTATTGGTTATGTGAATAAGGTATGTAATATACGGATGAATTTCTGTTATATGGATGAAATACTATTTAAACGGATGAGTTACTGTTATCGAATGATTTACTGTTTATATGATTGTGAGTGAAATGTTACAAATGATGTACATGTTATATGAATTTGATATGATACAATGAATTGAGTATTATATTGAGATAATGGATGAGTACATGCACTTATGTGACTAACTTGTTGATGAATGCTTGTGTATAGGCATTTGGCAAGTGAATTTGATATACTTTGTTTAATTGTTTGATTATGTATACATGGTAAGTTAAATTCTGAATTATACGGGCTTACTCTGTTTTTTTTTCCATGTTTTATAGAGGTTCGATAGCTTGCTCGATCCAGATAAAGCCGGAGTTACGCATCACACTATCCAGTTGCTAATTGGTACTTTTGAACTCATGGATATATGTAAATATGGCATGTATAGGCTAGTCATAAAGATGATAGTTATGGTTACTTGAGATAGTGATTTTGGTACATGTTGTGGTATAAGTTAAAGCCATGTGATTTGGCTTAATTTGATGTAATGTTTTGGTTGTGTATAAGAGTTCAAATATGTCATGTTTTGGCAAGTAATAGATGGAATGGAAATATGTAAATGTTGTCTTGATATGTAATAGGCATATGAATGGAAAAATGCATGATATTAATTAGGTATTTGAATACTATGTCGAATTTGTATAAAATGAGTATGAAATGTTGTGGATTGGCTGCCTATTGGGTTATAAAATGTTGCAATTTATGCTTGTGCATACATGTATAAATAGGGTGGCAAAATGGCTTTACAAATATTCTATTTTTGTCCACACGGGCAGAGACACGGGCGTGTGTCTCTGTCGTGTGCGGCACACGGTCATGTTACATGGCCATGTGTCCCCTGATGTTGATATTAAAATGAAGTCAGTATGCTCCACACGGTCTCACACACGGGCGTGTGATCGGCCGTGTGGTACAAGTCAATAAACCCCCTATTTGGCACACAGCCTAGCACACGGGCGTGTGACTTGGCCGTGTTGCATAAATTAGTATACCCTACAGTTTTGGCATGGCCTAGCACACAGTCTGGCACATGGGTGTGTATGGCCACTTCGAAGGGCACACGGGCTAGACAAACGGGCGTGTGGTTTTCCGTGTGACCCAAGTCAGTATATACCCCCTATTTTCACACGGCTGGAGACACGGGAGTATCTGATGGCCGTGTGAGACCCACGGCTTGGTCACACGGGTGTGTGTCCTCTGTACTGAGAAAAATTTTTAAATTTCATGGAAGTTTTATAAGTTATCGGTTTAGTCCCGAACCGCTCCTAAAGCATGTTTAAGGTCTTATAGGCTATTATAAGGGACAAATTGATTGAGATTGAATGATGATTGTATGAAATGATTGAATACATGAGAAAAGTACAGTTATATGTTTTATAATTCTGGTAATGCTCCATAACCCTATTCCAGCATTGAATACGGGTGAGGGGTGTTACATCCAATCCTATGGCATCCCAACTATATCTGACTCAACCCGATACAGTTAATAGGGTTTCAATTCATTTTTCAATTTCCAATCAATACACATTTCAAATATTACATTAATCATAAATGCACAAATTTTCAATTCAATATCATAATAGTATTTACTCACCTTATTCACTTATCATAATCATTAAATAAAAAATACAACAATTAATATTTACTAGATTCGGATTATAGAAATACAAACCGTAATTTCCAAGTCACTCATCGCCGACTTTCTCTTTTCCTTTCTTAGCCGAGGTATCCTGCACAACGTTAGCTACGGAAATTAAAACAATTTAAAACTATCAATACACACAATTTCGCATTGAATATTTCAATTTACACACAACTTTTGCCTAAATTGCAATTTAATCCTTAATCAAATCTAACTTTATTTTCTTCAAAATTTTATTCTTTATTTTTATTCAAATACCACTTAAAACTAAATATAACTCTCAAATTTCACCATAAATCCCTAAAATTTTAAACTTTCCAATTTAGTCCTTATTTCCCAAAACTTACAATTTGTTTTACAATTCAATCCCTTTTTCACTTCTAACTTGAAATTCTATCAATTTAACCCTAATACTTCAATTTATTCAACATGAATAATATCTAAAAGTCCACTAATCTCTAAAATTTCAACATAATTCAAGTAGTATTTGGTTCTAGGATTCCAAAAACATCAAAATTACAAGAAAATGAGCTAAATTGACTTATCAATTTAACTTTAAACCTTAAAACCCTAATTTTTCCTTTTTCTTTTCTTTCTCCTTCTCTGTTTCATTTTAAATTCGTTCTTTTTATTCTTTTTGTTTCTTTATTTATTTGTTTTAATTATAATAATAATATAATATAATAATATTTTCTTAAATAATAAGTATATATGTATATTACAAATGTATGTATGTATTTATTACACATGTATATTACCATTACCATACAATTGTCACAATTTGGTTTATTTACTTATTTTGTCCCTTAACTTTTCTCTATATGCAATCTAGTCCTTAAATCTAATTACTCTTAATTCAAGCTAATTCACCTAATCAAGACCTAATTAATCACACAACTAACTTCGTAAATATTTTTAATAAATATTTACGAATCCATTTTATAAAAAATGGAGTCTCGAAAATACATTTTCCAATAACCGTAAATTTTAGGTCGCTACAGGCGTTGCGAGTGCAAGAGGTTCCAAACTCTTCGGTATCCGTGTGTGCATGTTCATGTAGTGTGTGTGCATGCAATTCTAGACGTCGAACAATTCATAGACGAGGTCTACACATTGCAACGCACATTACGTATCTGAGAAAACGAATTCCTCATAATACTGGATGGTCTGAACTGGGAAGTTTCACTACCTATTTTCGAGATGCTGCCGAACTGCAGTCTTCAAAGACATCTAAAAAGTCGATCACATTCAATGAGGTTTCGAAATGACATGGAGGTCAAGGAGATAGGCGAACCCAAACAATGCACGGTGTGGCAAACATCCAACCACAACCAATCAACTTGCTCACATCGTGTCTATGTTACTAGTCAATCTTCTTATGATGCCGGATTGGAAGATGACAAGTGATTTTTTTATTTTTCCATGATTCTTATAATTTATCTCTGTGATTCAATTTTGTATGTAAAGATAAAAAAGATTAAAATATGGTTGTAAAATTATATAAATTAAGAACCCCAAATAGTAAAATCCACGTTAAATAAAAGCATAAAAATAAATTAAAAGTTATCAAATGAAAATAATAAATAAATCTCATCAATTAAAAAAGAATTAAAGTAATTAAAGAAGTATATAAAGAAATGAAAAAATTAAAAATAAATAATCGAGTTACATTATTCATGATAAATTGTTCGATTTTTACGTATATATTGGAATGGATCCTAATTCTCTTCTAAATCATGATAACCACATTGCAAAGTTTGTTTACAATATGGTAAATTTTTGACCAATTGAGATTTAAACAAAATTGCAATAATTTGTATTTTTAATGAGAAATAAAAAATATTTTTTACTATTTCTGGAGGAACGGTACTGAGTTATGATACCTCAACTCCATGATTCGAGATATTTTCCCCATCAGATGGTTCTATTATTTTTGAATGTAGCGGGGTTTGGGGTAGCTGTGTACATTAAGATTGCTGACCTACGGGCCGGTTTAATATCAACCTTAGTGGAACAATGGCGCTTGGAGACACACACGTTCCACCTCCAGTGTGGGGAGACAATAATAACACTACAAGACGTAGCAGTCCAGCCGGGGTTGTTTATTAATGGAGAAGTAGTGACCGGGTCGAGAAAAGTGATCAATCCGTGGGGCACTTGCAAATGATTACTAGGAAGAGTGTCCCCCCCTCGACGTTGAAGAAGGAAAATTAACCGAGTTGAAATTCACGTTAAGAAGTAACTTCGAACATCTGCAGAGCTGTCCAGCACAAATGGACTTTATTTACGCTGCAACAGTGTTTATTCTGCAACTCATAGGTGAGATATTGATGCCAGACGTAAATCAGAATAAAGTCCACATCATGCACCTTCCACTACTGGAAAACTTGGCACACGCCAGGAATTATAGTTGAGGCTCTGCAGTACTGGCGTGCGTATACCTCGAGCTTTGTTAAGTGACAAAGCCATCTACAAAGATCATGGGCGGTTGCTGCCTTCTACTGCAGTCGTGGGCCTTATACTGGATGTCATTTCTGGCATCAGTGAGCCACCAACCGCGGGCCTTCCCACTCGTAAATAGGTGATTGATCATTCGACTTTACCTTTTGTTTCTTAATTGTATAGCATTGTACTTTCTGCATGCAAAAAATAATCCAAAATATGAACGTGTATTTCAAATTGGCAACGGTATCGGGAATCAAACGATCATACATTGTGCCCATATAGCGCTAGATGATAGAGGCTCACTTTGGGGATAAGGTAAAATACACTTTCGAATTTTTTTCAAATAAAATAATTGCAAAAAAAATTTAACTTAGCTAAAATGTATGCTCTATACTGTGTAGTTTCTATGGATACCGGGGATGTCGTTAGGATCTAGACAGTTCTGTTTTTTATTTTTTGTAAATATTTACTTTGTAATTATTCTTCCAATACAAAAAATGAATTTTTAACATAACTATTGTGGGCATAGATGAGTACAAAATATTAAGTAAAAAATATAATTGAACAAGTAATAATACTTAACAAATTTTTTTATATATACAAGAAAATGCGAACATTTTAGAAAATTGACATACTAAAATATAAAATTTGACCAACAAATAATACGGACTAAAACATTTTTACAGATCCAAAATAATACAAACATTTTACCAAATTGATATTCAAAATATAAAATTCAACCAACAAATAATACAAAATAAATTTGATTTACGGATAAAAAATAATACGAACATTTTGAATTGTAGTTTCTCTATAGTTAGTCGTCTTCTGCTTGAATCAGGTCTACGTTGCTTTTAGTAATTTTGACCATGTTCGCTAGCCATATTCTTTAACCGTAACCGGTCTACACAGTTCGCCATCTATGGCAGAGGAAGTCATCCAACCTTTGATGGCATAACCTTTATGGTTCATGTGACAGTATATAATTCAACTCTATGGTGACAGTATATAATTCAACTCTATTTAAACATGACTGTGTATAATTTAACCTCGAAATTCGGTTATACACTTCCAAACATTCCCATATGCAATCCACTACATCACACACATTTCATGGTACACTCCCATTTTGATGGTATTCTCAACAATTTTTTTTCCCATCCAAGAGACTAAGGGGATGCCGACTATCAGTGTCCAACATTATTTTTTTAAATCTGGTATTGGGGTGCCGGCCATTAGTGTCCCAGCACCAATTTTTTTTCAAAACTGGTACAAAGATGTCTGCCATCAGTGTCCCAACATCCAAACTTTTATAAAATTTTAAAAAGGGTGTCGGCTATTGGTGTGCCAACACCCTAAAATTTTATTTTTTTTCAAATATTGGTATAAACATATACCAGTATAATATGGGATGAAAAAAATACGATGGTGCCAGCTATCTAGTCCCCAGCACCCAAAAAATTATTTTTTTAACACTTGACACAATCATTTAGGTGATTGTTTTTGAACAAGGATCATTTATGTAAATAATTTTTTTGGGGTCATTTCGGTAAAATAGCCCTTGTATTAACAAACATAATAAACTCAAAAGTAAAACAATTAAAATCAGAAAAAGAAACCTACCCATTAAAAAGTTTTTAGTTTAGTCACAACTCGTATGTGGTTTTGAATGTTGGTCTGTTTCCTAATCTTTGTGAAATTCATTCTCACTTCACAGGGGCGAATGTTAATAGGAATTAGGAGCTTTGGCCTTGGTTTTGAAATGTTTATTTCAATTTCTAAATGTTTTAAAAGTTTTAATTATGCTCCAAATTTTTTGAAACATTCATTAATTCCATAAAAAATTTAAATATTTTAATTAAACGCTATTAGCAACTTGGGGCTTGTATGGATGAATCTTACTATTCCGAGGCATTGGTTTATTGTATGGTTTAGCTATGCAAAATCAGCTTTCAGTGAAGTGTAGGATGATAGCTTGGGGGTACCAAACTGATCCAAGGTGTGTTTTCTGAGACGGTGATAATTGGAAACTAGAGATTTGGTTGTTGCTCCTAATCGTTTTGGGATTGTATTTGGGGTTTGTGGTTTGCAAATAATTCATCATTCTTGGCAAAATAGATTTAATTAGCTTCTTATTTATGGAAATAGCATACATGGGAGAGCTCCAAGACCAATTCAAGTTTTGTTCAATAGATTAAAAGTTTTATTAGTGATAAGCTTGTTGATAAAAGATTGTTGTAAATATTTTTGACCATTTGGTTAGGGGTGAGAATTAAGTTCGAGTTTAGGAAATAAAACTTTTTACTTCTGCTTTTGGGATAAAAAATGCTTCTCAAGCTCGCATTTAATCCTCACCGCTAACTAAATGGTCAAAAACATTTGCAACAATCTTTTATCAACAAGCCTATCACCAATAAAACTTTTAATCTGATTGAATAAAACTTGAACTGGCCTTGGAGCTCTCCCATGTATGCTCTTTCCATGAATAAGAAGCTAATCAAATTTATCTTGCTAAGAATGGCGAATCACTCGCAAACCACAAACCCCCAAATACAATCCCAAAGCAACCTAGTCTAGGAGCTAAAACCAAAAAATATTTTTTATCTCAAAAGCACTTTTAAATGTTAAAAAACATCTTGTTTAGCAATATTTTTATCTTAAAAGTATTTTTTATCCCAAAATATTTTTAGAAAGTAATACTAAACCCACCTTAAATATAAATAATTTAGTTAAAAGTATATGTAGCAAAAAGTTGCCTACTTTCTTGGATGAATAAAGTTTTACTTAATCCAAAGAAAAAAAATGAGTAATTTACTAGAAAATACCCATTTTTTTTAAAAATTTACGAAAAAGGACCTACTAATTAATTATTTACCAGAAAGAGTCATTTCTCCCGAAAACGTGTCTACGTCAGCGCGTTTTCAAGGGATGTTCTTGAGAAAGCGTCCACGAGGGCGCTTTACCACATCGACCAAAATCGAGTCCTTGAGGACGCTTTGCGATGTGGCAAAAGCGCTCCTCGTGGATGCGTTTTCCACTTCAACAGTAAAAAATATTAAACCCCCCACCCTTTCATTTTTTTCACACAAAGGTCCTTATTCAATTTTCTCTCAAATTCCTCTCAAATTCCTTTAAAGTTCCTATCAAATTTCACAATAGTCCTTTAATTTTTACAAAAAAAGCCTTGTTTAAAAGTTTTTTAAATATTTTTTGTTAAATTTAAAAATATTCGATCGTATTAGCAATGGCCGGAGAATTAATTCGTCTCGACAATAAACATATCTCTGTCGATCAAATGACAATGGTAAGTTATAATTTTAATTTTTCAATACTATTTAATATTTTTTAGGTTTATGCAATTTTAATTCATTTTTATTTTATAATTTTTTAAACAGTCTGTAGATCAGGAGTTGCAATGCTATATTAGCAATATGCCTGGTTCGCCATCGCTGTTGATCAAGAATTACCTGCGGAAAGTGGGTTTTTGGCACGTGGCCACGATAGGCCTGGGGTGCAAGTTGGACTCGAAGCTAATCAGTGCGTTGATTCCATCGTCCATGCAGAGAGTGTACTATCACTCTGGAAGACGTGCATTTGCAATTGGGATTGCCAGTGGATGGGTACCTAATCACCGGTTCCGCAACTTCTGGTGATTTGGCACCTTATGCTACGAGCTTTTGGGTGCTATTCCGGAAAACATTTACGGAGATCGGATCGAGATGGACTGGTTATGAGACACATTCTCGGAGCCGGATAATTATTCGACCGAAATAGAAAGAATACGGTATGCTCGGGCATACATTATTGAGATGATTGGAGGCTATCTGATGTCGGACTTATCACGAAACCTCGTACATCTGAGGTGGCTGCTAAAACTCGTTGATTTTAGAGTAGCCAGTGAATTGAGTTGGGGGTCTGCCGTGCTAGCAAAATTGTATCGGGAGATGTGTGGGGCGACGCAGCCGAATAAAGTGAAAATCGGAGGTTGCCTATCATTACTGCAATTATGGGCACGGTTTTGATTTCCATTTTTACGTCCTCGAGTCGACCACCCATATACGTTCCCACTCATAATGAGGTAAATTTAATATTAGATTTTACAACTGTTACGTAGATTTAAAATGTAATTGTATGCTAAAAATTTTATTAATTAGGTGGAACCATTCGGCGAGTTATGTTGGAATACCTACATTGCTTGAAGATATACGGCTTCTATTAGAGTAACGGTCGAAAGCACAAGTAAGTATTAAATAAAATATATTTTCGTAATAAAGTAGTCATTTTGTTTTTCATATTTCGTATTTCGTATTTAGTATTTAGTATTTAATATTTAGGGTATAACTAATATTTTTATCTTGTTAATATAGTTTGAATGGATACCATACGATGATCCGTCTTCGGGCAGTAATTCCGAATGAGTTCTTTCAAAATCCGAACATTTGGCATGTGAAGGTCCCATTGATCAACTATGCCACCGTGGAGATACACCAGTCAGATCGGGTTCTGCGTCAATTTGGATTCTGACAACCAATTTCCGTGGCACCTGAGGTGCTCGATGATGAGCACAAAGTTGACTTACGGCAGTTGATACGGATTGGCCAAGATTTTGGTCAACATGTATCGAATTGTGGGAGAACCGGTATGATTATATACCTACTCGGGAGTCGATCATCATTCCTGAGTTAGCGTGCGTGCCGAAATACATGCCATGGTTTAGGATCCATGGCAAGCCGTATTTATTGTCAGAAGAGGAGAGGCGACGGCAACTTCGTGAACAAAGGGAACGACAGGGCCCTTTAAATCCAAGGAGAATGGATGATGAGACGGGACCATCAACGCCGACACAACCACCGGGCCGATCAACAGCACCCACACAGTCACCGGGCCCAACACTTCAGCCGACAACACCCACATCTCAGCCTTTTCAGATTATGCCAGGTGCGTACCCTAGCTCTTATATGTATCCTAACCTTTATATGTTTCCTTTTCCCAGTCCCATGGTAGGTTGGAATGCATGGCTCAGTTCGAGTCCGTTCCCGACTACTCCGACTGGCCAGCCGATCTGTAGGCCGCCATCGCATTAGTAATTGCACGAGCCGTCGTTGAGAGCTATTCTTTTTACCAATCTCTTTCGCCTTATGGGATTCAGATACCTCCGCCATGGGCGATGCAAACACCTCCCCAGTCAATATTTTATCAATGTGGGTCATTCTTCCAACACCTACAACCAGACCCCCTGCCGGAGGAACCAGAATCCCCGCCTGAGGTTCCACAACCCCGTCGGGAGCTAGAAGGAGAAATTCAACGCGTAACCGTCGACCACCCCCATGTGGCACTGATTCCGACCGGCACCAACATTGATTCCGACCGTCATTATTTTATTTTTTATTGTAATTTATGGTTTTATATATTTAATAAAATAAAAGATGTTTTTTTATTTTTTATTATAATTTAATTTATTTTTTATATCTTAAATAAAATAAAATTTGTATTTTATTTTTTATTATAATTTAATTTTATATCTTTAATAAAATAAAAGTTGTTTTTATTGTGATTTATTTTATTTTTATATCTTAAATAAAATAAAAGTTATTTATTATTTTTATTGTAATTTAATTTATTTCTTATATCTTAAATAAAATAAAAGTTGTATTTTATTTTTATTTTAATTTATTTTTATATCTTTAATAAAATAAATTTTTTATTTTTTATTGTAATTTATTTTATTTTTAATATCTTAAATAAAATAAAATTTGTTTATTATTTTTTGTAATTTAATTTATTTCTTATATCTTAAATAAAATAAAAGTTGTATTTTATTTTTATTTTAATTTAATTTTTATATCTTTAATAAAATAAAAGTTGTTTTTTATTTTTTATTGTAATTTATTTTATTTTTATATCTTAAATAAAATAAAAGTTGTTTATTATTTTATTGTAATTTAATTTATTTCCTATATCTTAAATAAAATAAAAGTTATTTTTATTTTTTATTGTAATTTATTTTTATATCTTTATTAAATTAAAAGTTGTTTTTTATTTTTATTGTAATTTAATTTATTTTTATATCTTAAATAAAATAAAAGTTGTTTTTATTTTTATTGTCATTTAATTTATTTTTATATCTTAAATAAAATAAAAATTGTTTTTATTTTTTATTGTAATTTAATTTATTTTATATCTTAAATAAAATAAAAGTTGTTTTTATTTTTATTGTAATTTATTTATTATATCTTTAACAAAATAAAAGTTATTTTTTTATTTTTACTGTAATTTAATTTATTTTTATATCATAAATAAAATAAAAGTTATTTTTATTTTTATTGTAATTTATTTTTAAATATTTAATAAAATAAAAGTTATTTTTATTTTTTATTTTAATTTAATTTATTTTTATTATAATTTATTTTTATATTTTAATAAAATAAAAGTTGTTTTTTATTTTTTCATTGTATTTTATTTTTTTATATCTAGAAACTAAGAAGAAATGGATGAATTAGGACTAAATTGAATAAGTGAAAAAGTATGAGGGGTTAATTTGTAATTTTATCAAGATGGATGTTGATCTAATGTATGAATTTTGAAGGATCGTTAGGGGCAAAATAATCATTTAGCAAGAAAGATAATTTTGAAGAATAATGATGATGGTGATATTTTAGATTAATTGAATAACTTTTTTTTTGTTTTGCAACTTAGTCCTTCTACAAAAGTTTACCGTTTTCATCAAGAAATTAAAAGAATTTTCATAACCACCAAAAGACAAAAATGATAAGGAGACTATCAACTATTCCGATTTGGACTCGAGCGAGATGTGTGGCCTGGGTTCCTACACCATCCGCATAACTTCCGTTGGTTGGCTGTTTCTCGGATATCTATATTGTTGTGTATTCTAGTCGAACAAGGTCGACACTTTGGTTTGCAACGCAGTTCACTATCTGGTAACAGTTTTTACGAAACAATTGATACAGACGGCCACTTACGTTCATCTGGGATTGGTGGGAATACGTGTCTCCACACGTTGTACATGTACTTTATTTTATACACTTCGTCGACATAGCTCATGGGATCCAGATGGAGATTCTGACAAGCCGCAATTATATGAGCGCATGGATAACGAAGTGTATCAAATATCCCACAGTCGTAGGTCCTATTTCTCAAGTGTACACGATATTGCCCGCCAACAATACCTTGGTTCGGTCTGTTAAACTCCGTCACACGAAACCATAGGTTGTTGCGATTGTGACACATTGTGTGCATGGTGTTGGCCCGTGCCTTCGACTTTTTAATTTCTCGCAAAACATTCGGGCACTATAATGGCCTTCTTGCATTTGGCCTTTATAACTCGCTGCTTGCTTCGAAAATAGTGCCGCTAAATGAAAATATGTCTCTCGCACGATGTTATCGGTAAATGGCGCGTTCCTTTTAGAACAAAATTTATGCATTCAGCCAGGTTTGAGGTCATATGACCATATCGTAGGCCGCCATTGTATGCTTGTGTCCACTGTTCGAAAGGTGTGTCGCGTAGGTAGTTTGCGCCTTTTTCGTTAACTGAGCGCAAACTCGCAACATCTCATGAAAACGGTCCTTATTGATCTTGTACCCTACCAATATAAAATGATAGCGAATATTACATACCACTCTTCAATTAAGAATAAATTGAATATTAGAAATGAAATTATATTAATAGATATTACATACCCATGTTGGTCAGTTGCCGTCATTCACTTGTAGATCGATGTTGCTCGTGGTAGTTGGACGCAACATGCCTTAGGCAATATCGATGGTGTGTGCGATGCCACAGGCTTCCCTGTCGCTCTATTGCGGCTAGTATTCCAAGGCCTCGATCCGATCTAACGCATATATCAGGTTGGGGGCAGACATGCCTCCTTAACCTAGATAGAAAGATATCCCAGTCATCAGCTGACTCCCTCGGTGTTATTGCAAATGCAATTGGAATGATTCTCCCACTATCATCCTGTGCCACATCTAGCAATAGCCGATGCGTATATCTACCATACATAAAGGTACCTTCAATTTGTACCAATGGCTTGCAGTATAGAAATGCGTCGCGGCATTGCTTAAATGTCCAGAACAGACGTTTGAACACTTGGCATCCACGGAGCAATCGGTCGTTGTAGTATGACAGTTCCGTTTCAAGGTTTGTTATGCTACCTAGGACATATCTCTCCAACACCTGACACCACTGCCATACTTCATTATATGAAGCGTCCTACCGACCATGCAACTTTTCTAACGCCTTCTGCTTCGCTATCCAAGTCTTCTGGTAAGAGGGCATGTACCTCAATTAGCTACGTATATTGGCAATTAAGGACGGCACTGAAGTCTTGGGATCCACCTTCACCTTCGGTACTATTAAGTTAACCAACATATCTGAATCCATCTTAGGATGATCTTGTAAAACACCTGTCAACGAAGTACGTTAAATAATGCAACGTTACGTAATCTCAGTATTATTCAAAAACCTTGAACACTTAGTGATACTGTACCGGTAAGACATGTATGTGGACTTTTTTACTTTTTAATCTCTCACAAGCCTGTCCTTTTCTTCAACGGGGCCATGATTTTCCATGAACATGTACCGTCTTGCGTTGCACACTTGGCCTTGTACTTATCAAATTTAGATTTAACCATGTTGTAGTTAACCCCGTTCTTGATGCTATATTGTTTTAATGCACCAAGAAAACTATCCTTGTTGGAAAACTCTTTACTAACTTCTAATTCACCCGAATCCAACGACGAACTTGTACGGTCACACTTTTTGTGTGGTAGTTCAAGAAACTCCAATGCATTGTCTTGAGATAGATCGACATTATGCATGTAGGCTGGAGGCGAGTACGCCCTGAATCACGGATCTTCTTCTTCTTTATCTGAACCCCCTTCAACATCTTCAAGTACGGTTGGAACAGGCTTCGGTTCAGAAAATAATGCAACTTCTATACCATCGAGCCCGGGCCCTAAAGGTGGATCCATATCAGACTCATCATCCAACCCATCATCATCTTCAACGAACGAGGTCCCCTCACCGGTGGATGTCGTGGGGAGTACATTATCCCTTCTTAAAAAACTTTCGTAAAGTTCCCAATCATATGTGGATTACCAACCACTAGAAGTTGATAACGTTCCTCAATACGTATTTCTAGTATCGAACGTCGAAAGAAGGATATGCATGTCCCATCCACCAATCGAGTGTCGTGCAAGAGTTGTGTTTTCTATACTACCACCAAACACGGGCGCTTCCATATTCTGCCTCCCACTAACAGAGTGTCGACTTGGGGTCGTGTATTCTCATTGAACAACAGTAGATGTTGAAGTTGAAGGAAGATTACTTGACGATAAAAATTGTACATATACCTCAAGATAGGGTGATCCACTGGCAAGATGAGTTTCCACTATTGCCTCCAAGCTCCGAGGACCTTTGATGTCGAATGAGTCATATCTCACAGGATCAACCGAAGCACAAAATCTATACTTAATAAATTGAACTTTCATTGGCGTTGTTCCAAAAATTTTGCGCCTAATTCTTTTACGAAGTTCTGTCAAATCTATATTCTGGTTAAAAACCAATCGCGCTGTATTCTCCGACAAAAAAATAACACCATTTTCGGTGTCACAAACCTCACCATCATAGTAAATAACAACACTAATATATTCACTCATCTTCAGTTTCTATTTTACTTTTGCCTCAATTTCTATTATACAACCTGAGAATGAAATTTGGCTCATTTATAGTCTAAGGACAATTAGGAACTACTGTAGCAAAAAAGCGTCCACATGAGAGGTTTTTTCAGTACTCTTGATGACAGTGCATCCTGCTTGAAGCGTTTTGGTCACTATTTGTTTAGAAACGTCTTCTCAAAATTATTTTGTCAGAGACTACTGTAGCAAAAGAGCGTCCACGTGGGAGCTTTTTTCAGTACTCTTGCTGACAGTGCATCCTGCTTGAAGCGTTTTGGTCACTATTTGTTCAGAAACGTCTTCTCAAAATTATTTTTCCAGAGACTATTGTAGCAAAAGAGCGTACACGTAGGAGCTTTTTTCAGTACTCTTGCTGACAGTGCATCCTGCTTGAAGCGTTTTGGTCACTATTTGTTCAGAAACGTCTTCTCAAAATTATTTTTCCAGAGACTACTGTAGCAAAAAAAACGTCCACGTGGGAGCTTTTTTCAGTACTCTTGTTGACAGTGCATCCTGCTTGAAGCATTTTGGTCACTATTTTTTCGAAAACGTCTTCTCAAAATTATTTTGCCAGAGACTACTGTATCAAAAGCGCGTCCACGTGGGAGCTTTTTTCAGTACTCTTACTGACAGTACATCCTGGTTGAAGCGTTTTGGTCACTATTTGTTCAGAAACGTATTCTCAAAATTATTTTACCAGAGCCTACTGTAGCAAAAGAGCGTCCACGTGAGAGCTTTTTTCAGTACTCTTTCTGACAGTGCATCCTGCTTGAAGCATTTTGGTCACTATGTGTTCAGAAACGTCTTTTCAAAATTATTTTACCAGATACTACTGTAAAAAAATAATTTTTATATTGTTGATATATTTTTTTCAAAACTCTAAACCTAAAATTATTTTAATTAATTAATCCTAAAATCTAGTTCATTAATTTTCTCCTAAAAATCCTAAACCCCAATACCTTAAAAAACCCTAAACCATAGTCTTAAAGCCTTAAAAACCCATACCTAACCTTAAAAACAGTTGAAAACCCTATCGGGGGAAAGGGCAAAAAATGCGTCCCTGAGGGAGCGTTTTTGTCACATCAACAAAGCGCGCCCTCAAGGAAGCGATTTTGGCTGATATGGCAGAAATCGCTCTCTCGTGGATGCACTTTCCTGCTGCATGTCAACGCGTTTTCAGGGGAAATGACCCTTTTCGATAAATAAGTGCAAAACAGGTCCTTTTCTATAAATTTTATAAAAAAAAGTATTTTCTGATAATTTGTCAAAAAAAACATTGGGCTTGTTTCTCATTAAATTCCATATAAATAGGTGATAGCAGCCCAGAAGAAAGCCGAATAATAACAGTAGTGAAGAGTAATGATATATCAGGAAGGTACCCTATTTCTAGTTGATCATAATTTTCCTTTCGATGTTCAGCTCTCCTTGGTTGAAAACTTTTGTTGTTTAAAGTAATTAACTTTTGAGATTTCCACATCTATCCCAGATTTCAAATTGTTGTTGAAATTGAATGAGGCAGCAGAGGAGCCTTATGAATGGAACAAGAATGGCGTGAGTGAAGCAAGTAGGTTGCGTTTTATGGACTGATCATTATAGTGTAAGGAGATTGCGTGGGTTTTTTATTAAATTAGGATAAAAAAATAAAAATTCAAAAATGGGACGTGGCCGGTGTTAATTACCAAAATGGGTGAAAAATGGTGTCCCATAGGCGGCACCACTCCCAGCTGAGACATCGCCCCTAGCAGCAGACCGACACCATTGAAGAATGGTTTGCAATGGGCGCACCGGGGTAAACAATACCACAGCATAAGCGGCACCAAGCCCCTTAAATGGTCCCTCCTTCCCGTCCCCCACAACATTGAGTGAAGCTCGAGAGAAAAGAAGAGCAACGAGAAAGAAAAGAAGGAAGGAAGAAAGAAAGAAAAAAAAAAAGAAGGAAGGAAGGAAGAAAGAAAGAAAAGAAGGAAGGAAGAAGAAACAAAGAAGGAAGAAGGAAAAGAAATTAGGAGAAAATTAGGTATAATTTTTTTAAAATAATGTTTATGTTGTTGATTTTTTTATTTTTATTAAATTATTTTATTATATGTTAATTTTTATTTTATGGCATATTTGTTGTTAGTAGTTTATAATGTAAGTAGTTTAAGTAGTTTATAATAATTTTATTAAATTTATTATATGTTAATTTATATTTTATGACTTAGTTTATAACTAACATTAGTTGTTTAAGTAGTAGTTAGTTAGTAACTAAGTTAAATACTATTATGATTAATAGGTAGTTAGAATAGAAACCCTAAAAAATATTTAATTATGTTAGTTAGCTAATAATTTATTATGTTAGTGTGTATTAATATGTTAGTTTCTAACTCTAACATGATTTTAGTTAGTATATTATTATTAGTTAAACTTTAATAATTAATTTAGTTAGTATATATATAAAATAATTATTATTATTGTTAGTGTAATATTATCGTTAGTAAAAAAGGTAAATGTTATTTTATTAAGTATTATATTACTATTGTTAGTAATATATTATAGTTATTGTTAGTATAAAGAACATTAAAATAATACATAAAATATTACGTATAAAAAATAATATAAAATAATAAAATACGAAAATAGTATATTTTTTAAAGTAATAGTATTTGAGAAAAGAAAAATATGAATAAATAGTTAAAATAAGTGGATTTTATTAAATTGATATATAAAAAGTAATAAAACAATACATTTGAAATATTACGTAGTAAAAGAAATAATATAAAATAATAAAAAGCGAAAATAGTAAAATAAAATATTTGATTTATTATGCACTAAAATGTGTACATAGATAATATATTTGAATGATTATGTACGAAAATAATATAAAATAATTAAAAGCGAAAATAGTAAAATAAAATATTTGATTTATTATGCACTAAAATGTATACATAGATAATATATTTGAATGCTTATGTACGAAAATAATATAAAATAAAACGGACAAAGGCTAGTAATAGAAAAGCTATACGATATGTAATATTATTATTAAGGAATCGTAAAAACTATATTATTACTTTAGCTATGTTAATATAATATTATTATGAAGAAACCGTAAATATTATTATTAGTTATTATCATTGTTTATAAAAAACTCTAATTAATATTTAACTTAATATTATGATGTTTGTATAAATAATAAAATATTATATTTATTATGCATCGTTGACATGATATTCTTATTATATGATTAGTATTGGCATGTTATTTGTTACTAATTGAATATAGATTTGTTATTTTTATGTAGGTAAAAATTTGATTTGAGACGAAATGGCTTCATTGATTAGTAAAGTTCCTCACATATGCGTATTTGCTAAAAATATGGTAATGTATTGTTATTTATTAATTACAGTTATATTAACAAAATAGCTACATAATAAATTATGTTATTCTACATAAGTAGTAATCTTTTTATGATTTAACACTTATCAGGACTCGTCAGTGTATTACGGGGCGGTGAATGGCCTAAAAATCCCGGATGAACGATGATGCCATATATAGAGCAAGCGGATTCGGTCAAGAAGACCGATCCGGACGTTTGACTTGCGGTATGATTTAATATCCGCACTAGTCGGCGTTGGCGGAGACCCACACTTTTCATTTTCCGTGTGGAGAGTGCAGATCACTCTAGAGGATGTTGCTGCGCTTGGGCTCCCAATTGGCGGAGTCCCGTTCACGGTGTCGATCTGATGGTGACCCGTTTACCCTCCGTCGAGACTACTAGGGCACCGTCGGTAATGATGGAAAATATTTTACGTAATTAAAATTTACATGGTGAGAACGAGGTACCAACATATATCGGTGATGCCATCAAGGCGACTTGATGTGCGCTAGTCGGCGTGCATTATGCACATCATAGGGGTATCTCGATGCCCAGGTGCAAACAATAATACGGTTCATATTCAAGACACCCTTATTGGTGATTTAAGCAATGCTCGGTCAGATAGTTGGGGCTCATGAGCTCTTACGTGGTTGTACCGTGAGCTTTCTTGGACGCAGACCCAACGATCGGAGACATAGGCGGATGCCTTATACTATTGCGATCCTGGCTCAGATAGGATGCCATTCTTGGCATCAGTTACCCACCAACCATACGTATATCCGTTAGTGAACAGGTGATAAAATATAACTTGTTTTTAATTGAAATTTCTTTATATCGATACTATTTGACTTAATTTTTTTTTGTAGGTGGAGTAATTATCCGGGTATCGGGAGGTCGTACACTGTCCCGATATACCGGCTTATGATTGAACAACATGCCGGGAAAGGGGTAAGCGATTCCAATATTAGTTACGTAGTAGTTTGTATATCTTATGCACACTGTGTTTAATTTTAACAATGTTATTAATCGTGCAGTTTATATGGATGCCATACCATAGACCGAAATTGCAGCTGTTATACCCCCGTCCTCCTATATCCACTCGTATATGTGGTGCACAAACGCACCAATTATGCATTTCCATGTAGTAGAGTGGTATCACGGGGACCGAAAGTCTTCATGGCAATTTGGTTGCGTCCAATACATCCGGAACCGCCGTGCGGTGGGAGCGGTTCATTGCAAAAAAAGAGAGGAGACCAGACTTGGATTAGGGGTTAGACATGGTCAATTTATTGCGGTGTGGAATGATCGCATGTCCGAATCCTCGAGATGGATATGGCTTCCATCTTCAACCTCCATTAGAGTACATACAATGGTACTCTATTATGGGAAGCCATATATTCTCGAGAGGCGATCGATCAGAATCCCCCACATGTGCAGTGGCATGGGGCATACGAGCGATGGCGAGATATAGAGGCGAGGCACTGCAGTCCCGATCCCGAGCCGAGCCCGAGCCGAGCTCTGAGCCGGCCCGAGCGGAGGTCGAGCCGAGGCCGAGCCAGAGCCGAGCAATTACAATCACATTCGGATGCACATTCAGATCATCCATATGTGCGAGCGACAACTTTCCGGGCTCGTCGGAGGTGGATACCGAGACGGGTTGATATATTCGGATCGTACACCTGCGAGATGGCACTCTCGGTTCAGATCTGGGTCGTATCCACCGCATCGAGACACTCCATCCGCTCGAGTTCATCTATGCCCTTCGAGCGACATGATTTTTCGCCATGTTTAGCACACCGCCATCCGAACCCCACCGAGACCCACGAGAATGTTGGTCATCGCGGTGGGGGGCGACATGAACGTCGACCACCGCAGAAATACACAGAGGACTACACCATCGAACCATCGGTTTAAGGTGTTTATTCCGGTCTTGATTATTTGTATTTGTAAATATAACTATGTTTATACTTTATTTTATAAAATTAACTTGATTATTTGTAGCTATGATTACTTAATATTGTTATGAGTTTTGATGATTTGGAGCTTTACAATTTCATAACAAGATTTTAAGACATGACACCAATAGCTCATTTGTACACCAACAACTAAATTGATTTGTTTGCTTTACACATGGGATCTAGTTGCAATTTAACCACATTTCTATACTCTCCAAATGAATCTACAAATAAATACCATCAACCACAAACGAAATAACTTTCCACAGCTTAGTAAGATTCAAACAATTCATTCGCAAATAATTTAGCAGGAAGTTTCATAATTATTATCGTATACAGTTATATATATCAATCAAATTTATTACAATTATATATATAGCAGCATCATATATTGATAGATAGCACATGTTAATATTAATAAGCTCAATTCCCAGTCGCTCGTGACGATTGTCCAACATGATAGTTTCGCTGCGGGCATTTACTTCGATTATGACCACCTAACCTACATATTCCACAGCGCTTACCGTCGGATTTTTCCATAATGTCCATTTCATTACGGATTCTGGATGATTGCGGACGACCTCTCGGATTTTTGCGTAGCGCTCTATCTGGGACAAGCTCGAAAGTCGTCCGGGGCACCTCCCATGTGAACCGTCGGGCGGAGACAGGAACTCATTTTCCCGAGATCATAAAATGCGCTCTAAGCGTGTACACATCATTCACAAAATGTTCAACACTAAGGTTCGCTTTAGCACATGCTGCCACAACATGTGCACACGGATAATGAAGTGTTTGGAACCTCTTGTATTCACACTGTCTGTTCCGAAGATAGACTCCATAAGACCTAGGTGGCAAACCGGGTCGACGATCGATAGACTCCGTAACTCGAAAAGTTTTCATTCGTCGTGAATATATTTCTACAGTCATCGACCTTACAATCCGACGATTTGCAATCAATGCATCCCTCACATCTTCCACAAACACGTGTCCCGCATCCATCTGGTTGACTTGTTGTTCACCCATTCTTGGCATCAAGGTTGCCAACCTGTAGAATGTTGCCGAGAAGACAGATAAAATCGAAAGATGCCGTGTTTTCAACAACACAGCGTTGACCCCCTCCACCAAGTTTGTGGTCATCTGACCATAACGAAAGCCCTCGTCAAAACTTTGAGCCCATTGCCACAGCTCCATTGTACCCAACCACTCCCGAAAAGATTTGTTCGCTTGACCTTCCATGTCACTCTCGAGTTGAGTCATCATTCGGCGAAAAATATGTGGCTCTAACTCGTACGCTGTACATGTTTTAAAAAAATATTAATTACGGTATCTGGATAACATAAAAATATTAAACTATACATATTAAAAATATAAGGTTATCCTTTACCCATTTTCACCACTTCTCTCTTCCAGTTTGCATTCTTATACTCTCGAAGAAAGTTAGACGCAATGTGACGGATACAGTAAACGGATCTCCATGGCACACCGGAATGCCTAATTGCAGCAATTAATCCTTTCCCTCTATCGGAGATGATGCAAATATTATCGTTTCTGATAACATACCTCCGCAGGTTGGTGAGGAAGAATTCCCAAGATTCCATATTCTCCTTATCTACTATTGCAAACGCTATTAGGAGTACATTCCTATTGCCGTCTTGAGCAACCGCAATAAGTAAGATCTGTGTATATTTTCGTATAACCATGTCCCATCCACCGCATTTCGGCTTTGCGGTGTGGAAATGCCCGTACACATGGATCAAACGTCCGAACATCGATGAAAAATTCTTTTCCCTACCGTAATTGGTCATTTGGGCCGTAAGAAGGTCGTGTCGTTCAGAACTCAATCACGATCCGGTATGTACTCCGCATAGCACTATCCATCCTCAGTAGCTCATTATCGATGAATCGTAATCCCATATAATTATTCCATTGCCATCTGCTTAGCTATCCACGCCTTTCGATATTATACTCGATCTCGAATCGTGCTTGTATTTCACAATCGATCAAACTTTAATAGCCGCATGTCCTTCACCATTGGCATGATACACGTACATATAGTTTTGGAATCAAGTTTTCGATGATCTTCTGTCATACGTGTCGATCTGTATGTATGAGGCCCAACCATTTTTCTAATCTCCCACATCTGCGATTTTTGAATGAATGCAGCTCGTATCCGCCAATTGCGTCCTTCCACTGCCTTCTAACACTCTGCAATATATACTGTCGATTTAGACTCTGCGACTTTGTAATCCACTGATATATCCATGCTATACCGCTTTAATAGCGACACGCACTCTTCTTTACTTCTAAATCTCGCCTAGGAATAACTCCTCATGATTGGAATTTACTGGTAAGCCGGTGAGCGGGATATATTTCGTGTACTGAAACTCGATTACACGCTACCGCGTCGGTCTATGAGTGACATGTGCGGCCCAGATTATTGTGTATCGTAATACATCGCATATGGTTCCCGACGTAAGACGCACTAATGTTCCCATCGTCATTCACGTCTTCATCGTCAATATCATCCCAGATATCATCCATATAGGGATTCTCGTCAATATCGACCTCTTCTTCACAATGATCACTCTTGTCATGTCCATCATCACCAACCACATCAATATCGGTGTAATATTAAGATCGATATCGATCCGACGATATTCGATTCGTCATCAACATACGATATTGGAGGCACCATGCACGGTTCTTGAGCTCCATGTTCTTCACCATATGCATTCTTTGTCTTCATTTGCCTCAATACCGCTAACTCAAAGAAATAAGTGAATCGGTGCATTTACATTACTCCCATTCCCACAAGACAATAGCGATCATTGTTTCCAGGTCTTCGTCGCTACAAGTTTCATTTCTGTGAATTTGATCGGATCTGTCGAAATTGGAAACTTGTAGAAAATTCTCGATATCGTTTTCCCACAACGTCTAACGATTTTTGCGTTTATCCTTCGCTTCATATCATCCAACGATACATTTCTATTAAATCTCATTGCTATTTGTTGCCGACATTCAAATATGCATCCAACGGTTGTTGTCAAGATGATTCCATCGAAATAAACGCATACGAAAAACTGATCATCCATCTTTAATGGTCAATCTGTTCAAAAATAAACAAAATTTCTCAAACAAAATTTAAAACGTAACATTCACAATAAAAATTAATTAATATAAACACATAAATTACTAACAAATCAAAATAAACAAACAAAATAACTTTAAAACAAAATAATGTTTTATATATTATTTTAATGTTTTCTATACTAACAATAGTTATAACAATATACTAACAAAATAATAATATTACACTAACAATAATAATAACAATATACTAACTAAAATAAAGAGTTAAAAACTCTAATTAAGGTTTTATATTATACTAACATACTAACTAACTAACATAAATATTTTTTAGGGTTTATATTCTAATTACCTACTAATAATAATAATAAAATAATTAAAATCACATTTACCATTTTTACTAACAACATAACAATATTACACTAACAATAATAATGACAATATTATAATAATAACAATAATAATAACAATAAAATAGCATAATGTTTTATATATTATTTTAATGTTTTCTATACTAACAATAGTTATAACAATATACTAACAAAATAATAATATTACACTAACAATAATAATAACAATATACTAACTAAAATAAAGAGATAAAAACTCTAATTAAAACCTTATATTATACTAAAATACTAACTAACTAACATAAATATTTTTTAGGGTTTATATTCTAATTACCTACTAATAATAATATAATACTAAATAAAATAACATTTACCATTTTTACTAACAACATAACAATATTACACTAACAATAATAATAACAATATTATAATAATAAAAATAATAATAACAATAAAATGGCATAATGTTTTATATATTATTTTAATGTTTTTATACTAACAATAATTATAACAATATACTAACAAAATAATAATATTACACTAACAACAACAATAATAATATACTAACTAAAATAAAGAGATAAAACCTCTAATTAAAGTAATAAAATAAAAGTTAATATATAATAAAAAATTAAATACACAAATATTCTAAATATTTTTAGGGTTTATACTCTAATTACCTACTAATAATAATATAACTAAATTACTAACAATACTAAACTACTAAGTAATAAAATAAAAGTTAATATATAATAAAAAATTAAATACACAAATATTATTTAAAAAATTTATACCTAATTTTCCTCTATTTTTCTTCTCAATTTTCTTCCTTCCTCTCTTTTTTTTTCTTCCTAAGCCACTTCTTCTTCCTCCTCGATGCTTCTTTCTTACGGTGTGGGGAAGGGGAGAGTGCCGCTTTAAGGTGTGGGAAATGCAGTGCCGCCTCTGCCAACACATTTTCCGGGCTTGGTGCCGCCTATGCCAAGATATTTGTTCAAGTTTTGGTGCCGCCTATGCGGTATTGTTTACCTGGTGCATATGGCACACCATTCTTCACCGGTGTCGATCACATCAGAGGGGTCGCTTGCATGCTGCTGCGGGGGGGAGTGGTGCCGCCTATGGGACACCATTTTTCACCTATTTTGGTAATTAACACCGGCCACGTCCCATTTTTAAATTTTTATTTTTATTTTATCCTATTTTAATAAAAAACCCAGATTGCGTGCTCCTCCTCTGCTATGTTTCGCATGTCTTGTATCATGACCACTACAGCTGCAGTATTTTTCATGAAAGATTGTTATGATAGTGTATTAAAGTGGGTGACATGTAATGTTAGTAGGTAGAAAGATAAAAACATGATTCTAATTACTATTTACGGCTGGGATACGAGCCTCATCAGCCCATCATTATTAACCGGATAATATATTTTTAAGAAATATAATTATTTAGAAAGAGAAGAAAGGCAAGTGTGAGATAAAAGAAAAGCCGCCCGTCACATGGAGCAGCTGACATCAAATTTATTTCATATGCCGCCACAACTTCCCATGTTCCCTACATTCTAACACCAGTAACTATTTTTCTAGGATTTAAGCTTATTTTCTCTTCTTCATAATTTGGAAATAACAAAAACGAAATCTATTTTGACTAAAACTTAATCCAATTTTCACACTTAATCCTTGACCTTGAAATTCACGGTTCAAACTCTACTTTCAAAATATTCTGCTTGCAGCCCAAACCAATTTTTTTTATTTTGATCAAGGCTAAGGATGCGAGCTTTTGGGCTTCAACTTATAAAGTTTGAACACAAATACTGTATTATTTCATCAATGATCTCGCTTTGACCTCACCTTTACAAAATTGCTGCAAAAGAATACAATGATAATTTCAATGATTGCTACAGAATGCAAAAGAATACTGTATATGCATCAACGATTGTTGGGGTTTTATATATGCATATACATTTGGGGTAAGAATTTGGTTGATGCATAATTTCGATAAATTAGAAATTTTAAGGATAAAAACAGAGCTCTTAAAATCGCTTGGTAGGAAAGGAATTAGAAGCAATGATAATTAGGTAAAACTAGGATTTCTGATTTCATTTTAAAATATAAATATTATGGTAATTACATATTTTATTAATTTAATTAAAAAATCCTTGAAATTTCAAAAGATAATAGGGTGAGATTGTCTAATAATTGTTTGTATGGAAGGGTTTCCCATAAAAACAGTGGAGGCTCACATCACATGCATGTATCTTGTTGTTTGATGGTTGAAAAAAATTAATCCGCAAATCAAATGAAAGGATGATGATTGAGGAACCAAATGATGTTTGCTAATCTTCCTCACTATATACTTCCTTGTTTCAAATGAGATGGAGTGATTCTTTGTTTGGTCTCCATGAAAATCAAAAAGTCATAAATGAAAGAAGGTTTGTGTCAGTCATGGGAAAAGCTGATAATGTATCACAAAGGGGAACATTTAATTACACAACTATATAATATTTTTTTAAACAATTTATATTAATCGATATCTTTTGAATTTTAAAGGGGAGCCGAGAAGACTCTTCCTATAACAACCTAATTTGTGTCGTAAAACATAGAAAAATTAGTAGCAATAAGAATGTGTTGGATGAACAAAGGAGTAATTGTATTAACCAACAGCTTTATTCATTGTTACCGGTTCTATCGTATGCAATTATGTGCATTGAAGATTGCAATGGAGAATAGTGCGATGCATGCCTGGAAGGCCAGAACGTAATCGACCCCAAAACTGTAGCTTGAATGGAGTCACCTTTACTAAAAGCCCTTTGTATGAGTCCTTGATTTTTCCTTGCTTGTATGGCAGAGACCTGACCTCACCTCACCTCACCTGACTTGACATTGTACTTTTTGTTATTATTTTCGTCAAACAGGTTTTGTCAGTTCAATCTAAAGCCACGTTTTAATAACGTTGATGTATATATGCACTCAAAGCCAAGCCATGGAGCTCACACCTCAAAGAAGGGAAGGGTGGTGGGAATGCTCCCAAAACCAACCCCTCTCTCATAATGTGGATAAAGGACAGCATAGGTCTGGAACTAGCAAATAAAAAAAATCTAGTGGAATGTCAAGCTTAAGATAAAATCTATTAATAAAAATGAAATGCCTACAAATAAGACCAAAAAAAAAGGAGAACCAAACTACAGCTTCACCCCAATCTAAACGTTAATATCCATTGAATTAGAGAACATAAAGAAAAATCGTTTTAGGCTAAGAAAATGCAACCAAACGTAGAAATTGAGTAATGATAATTTCTGTACATGTGGTAGATAAGCATAAAAAGAAGAAAGAGGATAACAAAAATTTCCGGCAGGATAAAATTTTACTATTTTTTTTGTACAAACAGGTAAAATGGGGCAGAGATTCTCCTGCCGGAAATCATCTCTAGTCAATTTTTTAATCTTGTCCAGACAATAGACTTGAAAGAAAGAATCAGCAACTGAGAGCCTCATATTTCATTGGAAGTGGATGATTAAACCCAACTTGTGATAGCAAATTCCCAACTGCTGCAAGATCCCTGCAAAATACACCTTGAAACGCGTTTGTACTGGATGTTGTTGCTTCGTTTTCAATGGGATTAATCCTCCCATCGCAATCCGAGGCATTTGATGAATTTACTGAATAAGCGAGAGTAGATTCAGGATCTAAATTAGAGATAGAATTTTGGGTCTGTGGCACTTGAACTGTAGCTTTCTTCCTTCGCTCCTCAGCCGCTTCTTCATCCATAATTGTAGACATGACACTGGAATAACCTTTTTGAAGCAATCTGTAAAGAAGCAGGGCCGACATCTTGGCTCTGTCTTTGACCGAGTCAACATCACGCTCATCAGCGAACTCGCAACTATCGATAAAGTTGGTAGCTTTATCCGGCTTGTGCCTCAAACAAAGCAGCAAATGAGCTCTCTCAAGCTCAGACCTTGAACACCCACGACGTAAACCGATCAATGCATAGTAATCGACATTTGCAGTCCCCCCAGAAGCAACCCTTTGCTTCAACTGCTGAATTTTAGTGGTCAATGCGCAAAGCTTCCCTGCAATCTCCCTGTACCTAACGTTGTGACGCTTCCAGACAGGCCCTGGAAGCTTCCTATCCCGCAAGATGGAATTGTAAAGTAGTTTCAAGTGTTCAAGGTCATGCAAACAATCAGGTAAACAGCGTATAGTTTCCAAAAGTGAGGCCCTGGTGTCGAGCGCTTGGATGCAAGTTGGGTCAAGAGCAAGCGTTTTGTTGCAGTCGGAGATTGACTCAGCTATCCGACCCGATGCCTTGTAAGCAGAGGCTCGATGCATATAACACTCTGCGAGGAAGCCCTGAGGGGCGAGACGGCGGCCATCCACGATCTTGGAGAAATGGCGTATGGCTTCGGAGTAGAGGCCAGCATCTAAAGCGGCAATGGCAGCAGTTCGACGGCGGAGGAGTAATTTGATATGGGATAGAAGCTGGGAAATGTTTTGGAATTCAGAGAGAGATGTGGGATTCCGTGGAGGCGTAGAGGGAGGCGTTGTGGCGGCAAAGGAGATGTCTGATGTAGTAATAGTGATAGGGAGGGAAAAACTATCATCGGACTTGCAGATGCTTTCACGGCGGAATGCGGCGGATGCTAGACGCTTTCCGGTTTGGAGGAGAACCATAGCGTCCTCCATTAGGCCTAACTGACAGCACGCTTGGCCTAGAACCAAGTACCTGTATCAAAATAGAGTTCAAAATTACACCCATGCCTTTTTGCCTGAAAATTCATATTAGATCGGGCTTTATTTATTATTCTTTTCCTATGGAAAAAAATTAATCACTTAATTATAGAAGAGGACTATAGCCAAATTGCGTTTCCTAACTTGTTTATTTTTAATATTTCTGGGTTCACTTAACTTTTGGTTAATTTTATTTTGTTTAAAACTTGGGTACACAAAATAACAACCAACATGATTCCCGTTTCTATAAATGATTTTCAGGAACATTTTAAAATGGTAGCTAATAGTCAACTAATAACACCATTCCAAAAAGGAAATATAAAAGAGGCAAATTTGCAGATGGTCAGAAGTTGGAAATCCCATGAAGGCGGGCTCTGCATTTACTTCAATAGCACGAGAATAGAACATGGTCTCCTCTGATAACAAACAAATAAACAAAAACCATAAGGAAAGTTAAAATTACCTCCATTGCCCTTCTTTGTCGCAGTTTTTACTCAACCCAGCCATAACTTTCTTCTTCAAGTCGGAGACAGAGAAACACTTGAAAGAAGGATCTTGGGAGTTAGGAGGAGGGAGAAGGTTGACACGCTCTCTGGAGAGGGGTTGGGAGGAGTTATCAGAGGAAAGCGAGGCGGAGTCGTCGCTGGAGATCTTGATACTTGGAATGTACTCTTGAAGCATGTCAGCAACTTCCTTGAAACGTCTCAGATACAGCAAACATCTGGCCTTCAGTTCCAGAGCTATCTCGAAACGGGGCGACAGAGCCAATGCCGCATCTAGAAGATTAAGAGCGGAAGCCATCTCGCTTAGTTCTTGCGTCGCCATAAGGCACCTTGCATCCTTAACATACTTTTCTACAAGCTGAGCAGATCAATGTAAAATAACCCCCATTTCAGTCAAATGCAGAGTTAATACGATCATTTTTTTTTTTTTTTGAAATGAAACTTGGTAGAAACTGAATGAATGATCAAGGCTTTTTACCTTTCTATTGCTAACCCACCAGTGTTTCTTCTGATCATTAGTACTCAAACATGGAGAAACAGCCATGGTTGTTTTTAATTCACTTTTTCCTTGTTGAAGAAGAAATAAAATCAATCAACCATTAACCCCTCTCTCTCCCTCTCTCTTTTCTTTCTTGCTCCCGAAGCATGCATATATACATATATGTTATGTATGAGGAGCAATTGGAGAAAGAAACGGTGGGAAAAGGGAAAGTAGGTGGGAGAGAGAAAGAGAGAGGGGGGAAGAATGGAGAAAACGTTGATTTAAAATCTGAAATGATAATGAAGATCGGAGAGGAGTAAATAAGGGGAAGGTTATGGAGAGAAATTCTCTCCATGAAAGGAAAGGAAAGGAAAAAAAGAGAGAAAATTGCCAGCTTTGACCTCAGAGAAGGCTTTCATCCTTCAACTTCATAGCTGGCATCATTTCATTTTAGATTCTCTCTCTTCACTATGCTATGTGGCTATGAGACTAGGCCCCAGACCCTCCCAATTAATAAGATTTTGTAATAAAAAAATACAAAATATAAAATAGGAATGTGTTGTTTTAGATAATAAACTGGTTTATCCGGTGAATGTATGAGTCTGACCGGATAAACCCGGTGAACTATCACGGGACCTCCGATTCAACTACTGAGATTGAAGGGAAAAGATAAAAGGCAGCAAATTGCCCCAAAAGCAAGTAACTAAAGAGAGTGTGTAAGCAAGCATCTTCCAGTTATTTATTTCTGATCACTTCAAAATGACCCAAAAGCCCTCCTTTTTCTAGAATGTTTTTGAACTGCTGTTTTCCACTTGTTGGGATTGTCGTCGGAACATTATGGTCCATTGGAGTTATTTGGGGGTTTGAGAGGGATGGAGACTTGATGGTGACTGTAATGGCTCACAACATGGTCACCCACACTCTATTTGGGGAACATAAAGGTTTTTATTTGCCCATTCTTCTCTTTCATCATCCTTTCTTCTGGTTTGCTATCCTATTTTTCCATTATTCTTTCTGAATTAAATATCATTGTTACATTTTATTTATTACAATTGAATTTAACTATACGTTAATTTTGATCAAATATGTATTATTATACATGAAATTTTAACTTAATTCAATTTTCACATTTCCAATTAACATCATTTTTTTGATATATTATCTACACAAACAATTATATTAATCGAATATAAAATAAATTTAAGTATTTATTTCTTTAAATATATATAATTGAATTAAAATTAAAATTTCGTGTATATATATGAACTACAATTCAAGTTTAACATGTTTGAGTGCATCAAATTAAAATTCATGTATCAAATTACACATTAAACTAAAGTTCGTGTATAAATTTAATATTTATCCCTTATATTTAATATAATATATATTAACAATTTATGTTATCCTAATACGGTTTTACAACCAGTTTCTTATTTATGCTATTTTCCCCATGTCATAAGTTTATGATTGCTAAATCCACTAATTATCCTTTTGATTATTTCTTAAATGCTAATACATATTTGCATAATTAGTGGAGACCCTGAGATTCATTACATGTATTTTCCATAACCCTTATCCCTTTTCTTTTTTTTTATGGAAAAAACAAGCAATTCAATCCCTTAAGTTATCATCCATATAATCCAACAAATTACTCCTACTATTTATCCATATAGAATATTTTCTTTGAGATTAATTATGAAATGTGCTTTATTTTTATAAATGAAGATTAAATTTCTGAGCTTATAATTAAGGGATGAAGTGAGCAACCATTATAGCACATGTTTTCTTCTCCAACCATACAAAAGAGTAATATCGGGTTAAATATAAAGATTCTAATTCTAAATGGAGAGGAATTAAGAGAATGAGGAGAAAATGGTAATTGAGTAGAATGGGGAGTTACTAATGCATTGAGCATATTAAAAGGGGGAAAAGAAAAGAAAGTGGCTGTTCGATGGTAAGCCACAAGAATCATGCTTTTTCCTTCCCCTTTTATTTATTTTGGATCACTCACATTGATTAATGAATGCACATGAACATGAAGATGGATAGATGTGGAAGACGGGTTTTTGTCTTAAAAGCCTCTCCACCTTTCCTAGGGCTAACATAACGTTGGAGTATCATTTCACCTGAGTAATCACGCTGATTTAAGTTTAATTATTAATCAATATTATTACTGTTTCTGCATTTACTTTTATTTTTCTATTCTTAAATACGAGTAAAATATTTATTTATCTTTAAATTTACGTTCTCTTGATAGTTACCGTAATAATAATGCCAACTGAATTATTATTTTATTTTTATAAACATATTTTAAGTATTCACAAATATATTGAATTGCATGTCCACGAATATTTTTATTTAATATTCACGAAAAAATCATTTAAAAAAATTAACATTAACATACATATCTTTAACTAAACAAATATGAGCTGACAAATTTAACTCATGTATAGCTTTCACATTGAATTTTATTCAATTGTTGCTTTTAAAATTTCAAAATAGTGATGTTCCTGTATTATTTACCAAAATTGTTTTTTCTCATAGACAAAAAAAAAAAAATATTCATGGGATGGTCAGGTCACCCAATTTTTTAAATCTCGGCATTCAAGTGTCGAAATAAAAAAATATTGGTTGATTAAGAAAAATCAAGAAGTCGAAAATAGATCCAAACCAAGGTGTTTGGATAGTTTAAAAAATTTAAGTTACAAATTCAATATTATTCAAATTGAACTGAACTGAACCTAATATGTAAAAATTATTTATATTTAAAATGGTGAAACTAACTTTTTTGAGTTAATGATTAATTTTATTTTCTTAATTTTTATTTTAAATATTTATATAAAAAATTAAAATTTTATCTAATAATATCAAAAACTATAAATCAAAACTCATTTTAACCTTATCACCTTAAAACCCAAAGTAATAAAGAAATATCAAGAATTAAACTAAATCAATTCTAATAAACAATGAAAAATAAATAAAATAGAAGAAACTAAACCAAACTCACTACTATTCGCACCATAAATTAACAAAAAATTATTTTATGAATCCTTCTTACCGCATCATTCATGGTCCCTTCCAATAATTTAATGATATTTCAGTAATTTTTTATGTTATTAACACGTAATTTTGGTAATTTTTTCAACTTAAACTCTAAACTCTAAACTCAAATATTAAACCCTAACCTTCAAACTTCAAACACCAAACATCAAACATTTTATCTAAACTTGAACCCAAACTCGAGATTCATAGTAAAAAAATTATCAAAATTATGTATCAATAACATAAAAATTATTAAAATATTATTAAATTGTTAAAAAACCATAAATAATATGATAATAATGATCTATAAAATAATTTATCTGCCTGAACCCTCTCAATTTCGAATGGAACAATTGCTCCAATCTCCTTTTATGTTTAATATGACATGGCTTGACTCCACGTGTTATTATTTGGCTTCAATTTCAACAATAAAATAATGATCTCATCGTTCCTTCAAAAGGAAAAAAAATTGTCTCATTGTGGTGCAATGGGAATTGGGAGGTCATCATATATCAACAGATTCTACTTACACATGACGCTCCCAAACCATGCTCTCTTTTTTTCCTTTTTTTTTTTTTTTTTTGACATTTACTTATAAGATTCAATTTCAGTTTTGGTCCATTTAATATGTTTAAATTTGATATTTATTCTTTATAGTTTAATTTTTAACATAAATTGGTATTTATATTTTACAATATTATTAATTAATGTCATTAATTAACAATACATGGTTATATATAATTTACCTTAAGAATTTTGGAGACGGACTATAATGAAACTTAATATTTAATCTATATTTTTATTTTGACATAATTTGATCTTTTTATTATTATTTGTCATTAATTAGTCTAAATATTTAATATTAATTATTTCAATCACGTCAATTTTTCTTAAGAATAATATTCCAACAAAAGATTTATTTTATCATGACGAGTTCGAATGAAGGTTTTTAAGAAAAAAATCCATATAAATATTTTTTTTTCAAATGTTATTTTTATTGTTACTTGATTACCAAATGAATTTTTTAAATTTCAAAATATCACATTAGAGAATTTGTAACATCCTGCTACAATGTGCCACATTCGTTGCTTGAGCAACTACGATCAAATTGCATTCAATCACAAACCATTAAACATTCAAATATAGCTAGAACATGTGTATCAAATGATACATAATCGTTACCAAGTCTTATACAAGCTTACGAAAGTATTCTAATCACCCGGAGCTGAAATAGGACCAAATTGTTAAAAAAATTAAGATTTTGGGTTGACATCGCAATGCCAGGTGTTTCTCGTTGCGACGCAACTCTCTGTCGCCACATGGACTTTGCTTTGTTTCTCGTCATGACGTCAATGGTTCATCATTGTAATGTGACCTACTGTCTCCAAAAAGGACCAGTTTGAAACAAGTTTAAAAAACCTACATTAACTTGCATGATCCCATTCACAGCTAAACAGCACTATTACAACAACATATGAAGTAAAACATACCGATATGATACTTCGAAATGATATTAAGCAACTAAGTTCCAAGTTTATTCATTTTCGATACAAACCGGCTTAAACCCTAGGTACATGCCATTTACAATCGAAAAGGGTACTTTACAAACTTTGTTGAGTCGAAAACGACAGTTTGGATTCTAATTTCACTTCTTAGGGCTTCAAGAATTACCTACACCTGTGCACGGAATAAACAACTGTACACTAAACAATAAAGCTCAGTGGTACTTTCACAATTGAAGATAATATAACATAAAGTAACATTTATAACATGCTATGATATTTGCAATCTCAATGTCTACTAATACATATTCTATATTGTAACATAAGTATATAATCAATTACATACATTAAAACCTATGTTTTTAGCCTTTAGCTATCAACACCAATTCACAATTTAAAACATTCAAAATCCATTCATTATGACATTCAATATCAAGTTTATTTCATATCAAATTTTTTTTAACATATCGCCCAAACATCTTTTTAGAGTCTATCAACTCGTTCATATTCATTCCGATACTATATTCTATTAGTAATTTATTTCATTACATTTTTAAATTTTCCAATTTTAAATATAATTTTACACCCGATGAAACCCTAGTAAAACGGACTCGGATAGACGAATAAACTACACCACACCAAATAGCTTATAGGAGCTTAAACTACAACACACTAGGCACCAAAGTGCAAAACTGAAGGCATCAAATGCTTATTCATATGCTAATACATCCCTCCACCACACCATATTATAATCGATGATTTGCGACAAATACTAGATCCGAGAATAACTTGTAATGATCTCCGTACAAACACATATCCTGTATAAGCGCACATAAAACCCTATTGGCATGCCAATTGTACCCTATATTTTACTAAGTTTACACGGGCATCAATTATATATATAAGCATTTCCATACCTATAATCATCTTACTCGCATATTCATTCTCTGTATTTAATCATATATGCATTGTCGTACGTATATCGTTTCTCTGTCAAATTCACAATCACCACCCCATTTCATCATCAAACACACTTATTTCATATTATAAGTCATATTTTAATATAATTTAAGCATTTCATATCATTTTCCATTTTATTCATTTTAGTCCTATATCTCGATGTTCCATATCAAATTCAGTCAAAACATTTCATACTATCATAATAGACTCACCTCAATGATTCAATAATCAATAAACATGCACATCAAATCAAACATTTCTATCCCAAATCATAAAAGTACAAATTGTGATCTCCCGTCACTCGTTGATAACTTTCTCTTTTTCTTTTCCTCTCGACGATTCTTCGTCAACGTTAGTTACAAGTAGTCATCAAACATATAACAGCATTAAATTCTAGCTAATTCACAATCAATTATCAACTTTCAATCTATAGCTTCGGATTAAAATCTGATTTCACATATATTCATTAAAGACCTCCTACTTTTTATTTCTACCAAAATTTCATAAAAATCTGTATTTTATTCAGTTCAGTCCCTAATGTACGAAACTTACAATTAAGATTTACAATTTAGTTTTATAATTTAAGCTTAAAATCTATCAATTTCACACCAATTTCATTCAATTCTTAACAAAGGCAACTTTCAAAAAATTTAATAATTTTATAAATTAGTACATGGACTAGCTAGATCAAGCTCCCAAGATAAAAACTTTTAAAAATTACATGAAAAATAGCTTTGGTACCTTTAATTTTTGGAATGGTCGAATGCTTCTCTTCCAACAATGGTGTTTTTCTTTCCTAGCTAAACTTGAACAGTGGAAGAGAATGATATATTAATCTTTCATCCCACTACCATGCTATTTATATTATAATTAACTATTAATTAATCTTAATTAACAATTTTAATTATGTTTTATTTAATTAATTCATCATTAGTTTAAACTAAATCCCCATCACATTATCATCCACTACAATATGTTAACTTTTGGTTTATTTTCCATTTAGATCTTTTAAAAATTGTTATTTAAGCCTCAAGTCTTTTTCTAATTAAAATTTATAGTGATTAAACTTCTACAATTTAGTCCTTAAGCTTTAATTAACCATAATTTCGGTTAAATTACTTAACTGAATTTCAATTCATCTATATACTAACTCCGTAAATACTTCTATTTAATATTAATAGACTCGATTTATGAAAATGAGGTCTCAAAATTTTATTTTACGACATTCTTGAAAATCGAATCATTATAAAATTTAATAGAAAAATTTAACCATGAGTCTAAATTTTCAAATCCAAATAGTAAAAATCTAAAATTTAAAACAAAAGTACAGAGAATATCTTTTAACCTTCAAACTATATAATTATGTATTTAAGAAAATCCCAATGGGTTAAAAGACTTGGCACATGATAAGTAATTTTATTTTTTGAAAATTTTAGTTTATAAACTTTAACACAAGCATATATATTGTACGATTATTCTATACTTATTTTTAGGCCAACCTTTAACATATATTCGTTTTGTTTGTATAATTTAAAAATATTTTTAGTTTTTTTTTTTTTACTTTACCTTTCACATATAGAACATATATATTATTTTTAAATTATGTATTAAAATCATCATTCACATTTCCCCGAAATGATTTCTAGATATCTACGATATAGGGTCAAAATAAAAATAAAAATATTTCTAAGTTAATCGTTTAATTTTTTAAATTGAAATTTTATTTTATTTTCGCATGGTTTATTTGTCTGTAATGGAATTTTAAAGGGGTAAATGACCTAAATATACCATTTTTATAAAAAAATTTACAGAAAATGGCTGAAAAAATAATTATTTACCGAAAATGACCATTTCCCCCCAAAACGCGTCCACGTCAGCGCGTTTTGAGGGGATGCAGCAGGAAAGCGTGTCAACGAGGGAGCACTTTGTACCACATCAGTCAAAAACGTGTCCTTGAGGGCGCGCTTTGCTGATGTGGCAAAAGCGCTCCCTCGTGGACGCGCTTTTGCCCTTTCCACCGATGGGCTTTTCAGTTGTTTTTAGTGTTAGGGTATGAGTTTTTAGGGTTTTAGGGCTACGGTTTAAGGATTTTTAAGGTCTTAAGGTTTAGGGTTTCTATGGGAAAATTAATGGACTAGATTTTAGAGTTAATTAATTAGAATAATTTTAAGTTTATGGTTTTGGGGAAAAATATATCAGCAAAATAAAAATTATTTGAATTTTTTTTACAGTAGTACCTGGCAATATAATTTTGAGAAGACGTTTCTGAACAAATACCAAAATGCTTCAAGCAGGATGCACTGTCAGCAAGAGTGCTGAAAAAAGCTCCCACGTGGACGCTCTTTTGCTACAGTAGTCTTTGGTATAATAAATTTGAGAAGACGTTTCTAAACAGATAGTGACCAAAACGCTTCAAGCAGGATGCACTGTCAGCAAGAGTACTGGAAAAAGCTCTCACGTAGACGCTCTTTCGCTACAGTAGTCTCTGGCAATCCTTAGACTATAAATTAGCCAAATTTCATTCTCAGGTTGCATAACAGAAATTGAGGCAAAATTAAAATAGAAACTAAAGATGAGTGAACGTATTAATGCTATTATTTATTACGATGGTGAGATTTGTGACATTGAAAATGGTATTATTTTTTTATTGGAGAACACAACGCGACTAGGTTTTAATCGGAACATAAATTTGACAGAACTTCGCAAAAGAATTAGGCGTAAAATCTTCAGAACAACGCCAATGAAAGTTCAGTCTATTAAGTATAGATTTTGAGTTTCGGTTTATCCGGTGAGATATGACTCATTCAACATCAAATGTCCTCGTAGCTTTGAGGCAATGGTGGAGACTCATCTTGCTAGTGGATCACCCTATCTTGAGGTATATGTACAATTTTCATAGCCAAGTGATCTTCTTTCAACTTCAACATCTACTGCTGTTCGAGGGGAATACATGACCCCAAGCTGACACTCTGTTAGTGAGAGGCAGAATACGGAAGTGCCCGTGCTTGGTGGTAGTATGGAAAACACAACCCCTACACGACACTCAGTTGGTGGATGGGACATGCATATCATTCATTCGACGTTCGATGCCAGAAATACATATTGGGGAACGTCATCAACTTCTAGTGGTTGGCAATCCACATATGATTAGGAACATTACGAAAGTTGTTTAAGAAGGGATAATGTACTCCCCACGACATCCACCAGTGAGGGGCTCTCGTTCATTGCAAACGATGGTGGGTTGGATGATGAGTCCGATGTTGATCCACCTCAAGAGCTCGGGCCCGATGGTGTAAAAATTGCATTATTTTCTGAACCGGAGCCTGTTCCAACTGTACCTGAAGATGTTGAAAGTGGTTCAGATGAAGAAGAAGAAGATTCGCTATTCAGGGCGTACTCTCCTCCAGCCCACATGAATAATGTCGATTTATCTCAAGACGATGCACTGGAGTTTCCTAAACTACCACACAGAACGCGTGACCGTACAAGTTCGTCGCTGGATTCGGGCGAATTAGAAGTTGGTAAAGAGTTTTCCAACAAGGATAATTTTCTTGGTGCATTGAAACAATATAGCATCAAGAACGGGGTTAACTACAACGTGGTTAAATCCAAACTCGATAAGTACAAGGGCAAGTGTGCAGTGCAAGACGGTAAATGTTCATGGAAAATTATGGCTTCGTTGAGGAAAAGGACAGACTTGTGGGAGATCAAAAAGTATAAAAGTCCACATACATATCTTGTCGGTACAGTATCACTAGGTGTTCAAGGTTTTTGAATAATACTAATATTACGTAATGTTGCATTCTTTAATGTACTTCGTTGACAGGTGTTTCATAAGATCATCCGAAGATGGATTCAGAGATGTTGGCTGACTTAATAATACTGATGGTGAAGGCGGATCCCAAGACTACAGTGTCGGCCTTAATTGGGAATATTCGTAGCAAATTGGGGTACACGCCCTCTTACCGGAAGACTTGGATAGCCAAGCAGAAAGCGTTGGAAAAGTTGCATGGTCGGTGGGACGTTTCATATAATAAAGTGTGGCAGTGGTGTCAGGTGCTGGAGAGATATGTCCTAGGCAGTATAACAGACCTTGAAACGGAACCGGCGTACTACAACGATTGATTGCTCCGTGGATGCCAAGTGTTCAAACGTCTGTTCTGGACATTTAAGCAATGTCGAGACGCATTTATATACTGCAAGCCATTGGTACAAATTGACGGTACCTTTATGTATGGAATATATACGCATCGGCTATTGCTAGCTGTGGCACAGGACGATAGTGGGAGAATCCTTCCAATTGCATTTGCAATAACACCGGGAGAGTCAGCTGATGACTGGATTTCTTCCTATCTAGGTTAAGGAGGCATGTCTGCCCCCTATTTGAGATATGTGTTATATCGGATCGAGGCCCTGGAATACTAGCCGCAATAGAGTGACAGGGAAGCCTGTGGCATTACACCATTGATATTGCCTAAGGCATGTTGCGTCTAACTACCACGGGCAACATCGATCTACGAGTCAACGACGACAAGTGAGCAATATGGGTATGTTATATCTATTAATATAATATCATTTGTAATATTCAATTTATTCTTAATTGAAGAGTGGTATATAATATTTGCTATCAACTTAGATTGGCAGGGTACAAGATCAATAAGGATCATTTTCACGAGATGTTGACGAGTTTGCGATCAATTAACGAAGAAGGTGCAAACTACCTATGCAATATTCCTTTCGAACAGTGGACACAAGCATACGACGGCGGCCTACAATATGGCCATATGACCTCGAACCTGGTCGAATGCATAAATTCTATTCTAAAAGGAACACGTCATTTACCGATAACATCGGTTGTGCGAGAGACATATTTTCGTTTAGTGGCATTATTTTCGAACCGAGCAGTGAGTTATAAAGGCCACATGTAAGGAGGCCATGTATGGTGCGCAGAGGTCTTGCGATAAATTAACAAGAGGAAGGAACGGGACAACACAATGCACACAGTGTGTCACGATTGCGACAACCTATGGTTTCATGTGACGGAGTTTGACAGACCGAACCAATGTATTGTTGGCGGGCAATATCGCGTACACTTGAGAAATAGGACCTGCGACTGTGAGATATTTGATGCACTTCGTTACCAATGCACTCATGTACTTGCGGGTTGTCTGAATCTCCGTCTAGATCCCATGAGCTATGTCGATGAAGTGTATAAAATAGAAAACATGTACAACATGTGGAGACACGTATTTCCACCAGTTCTAGAAGAACGTAAGTAGCCGTCTGTATCGCTTGCTCCGTATAAGCTGTTACCGGATAGAGAACTGCGGCGTAAACCAAAAGGTCGACCTTGCTCAACTAGAATACGCAACAATATGAATATCCGAGAAACGGCTAACCAACGGAAGTTATGCGGATGGTGTAGGAACACAAGTCATTCATCTTGCTCGTGTCTAAATCGGAATAGTTGATAAAGTCTCCTTATCATTTTTGTCTCTTGGAAGAATGAAAAGTTATGTCTCATTTTCGTCTATATCATTTTTTTTAGATGTATTCAAAGACATGATGAAATAAAAAAAACATGTGTTTTTATTTCATTAAATATATAAAATTAAATTATAATTAGGATATTAAAAACAACTTTCATTTTATTAAAAATAAAAAATAAATTACAAAAAAACAAATTTTATTTTATTAAAGATAAAAATAAAAAATAAACAACTTTTATTTTTTAAAGATATAAAAATTAAATTACAAAAAAACAACTTTTATTTTATAAAAGATAAAAAATTACAAAAAATAACTTTTACTTTATTAAAGATAAAAATAAATTACAAAAATAAAAAATAACTTTTATTTTATTAAAGATATAAAAATTAAATTACAAAAAAGTGTAAATATCCAGAATATACCAAAAAAATAAAAAAATTACGGATTTGGGTGGTTTCTAGAAAATTTACTGAAAATGACTGTTTCCCCTCAAAACGCGTCCACGTCAGCGCGTTTTGAGCGTAAATGCTAGCAAAGCGCGCTGCTGGGGACGCGTTTATGTCCACGTCATCAAAGCGCGTCCACGTAGGCGCTCTTTGCTGACATGGACACAAGCGCGTCCCCAGGGACGCGTTTTGCTGGCAAAATTTATTTATTTAAAATAAATTTTTATTTATTTAAAATATTAAAACTAAATTATAATAAAATAATAAAAAATAAAAAATAACTTCTTATTTTATTACATATATTAAAATTAAATTACAAAAAATAAAAATAAAGAAAACTTCTTATTTATTTAATATATTAAAACTAAATTATAATAAAATAAAAATAAAGAAAACTTCTTATTTATTTAATATATTAAAACTAAATTATAATAAAATAAAAATAACTTCTTATTTTATTACATATATTAAAATTAAATTACCAAAAATAAAAATAAAGAAAACTTCTTATAGTTTTAATATATTAAAACTAATTTACAAAAAATAAAAATAAAGAAAACTTCTTATTTATTTAATATATTAAAACTAAAGTATAATAAAATAAAAACAATTTCTTATTTTATTACATATATTAAAATTAAATTACAATAAAAAATTAAACAATTTCTAATTTATTAAAGATGTTGAAATTAAATTACAATAAAAAATTAAACAACTATTAGTTTATTAAATCTATTAAAACTAAATTACAAAAATAAAAATAACTTTTTATTTTATTAAAAAATTCAAATTAAATTATATACAAAAATAAACAACTTCTATTTTAGTGAAGATATTAAAATTAAATTACAAACACAAATAAAAATAACTTTTTATTAAAAAATAAAAAAATTATTACAATTTAAAATAAAAACCCGATCCAAATCAATGTTAATGCTTGGTTGAATCAAGGCAACACGGGCGGTTGGCGATTCTGCTACTGGATTCCTCCTTCTTCTAGCTTCCGACGGGTCGTCGAACCTCGGTGAAATTTCTTCCTCCAAAGATGGTGCAGTTGTGGGTGTTGCGAGGATGACCCACCTTGATAAAATAACGACCCCGGAGGTGTTTGCATAAACCACGGCGGGGGTGTCTGAATCCCGTATGGCGAAAGAGGCTGGTAGAAAGAAGTGCTCCCCGACGACGCCTAATGTGATCCCTCACGCGACGGCGGCCTCAAGATTGGCTGGCCAGTCGGAGTAGTCGAGAACGGACTCGAACCCGGCCATGCATTCTAACCTGGGGTGAGACTGGGAAAAGGAAACATATACCGGTTAGGATACATATAAGGGGTAGGGTACGCACCTGCCATAAAGGGTGAAAATTGTGATGTCGGTGTCGTCGGCTGAACTGATGGGCCCGATGACTCTGTGGGCTCTGTTGCTGGGCCCGGTGACTGTGTCGGCGTTGTTGATGGCCCCGTGTCATCACCCATTCTCCTTGGATTTAAGGGGCTCCGACGTTCCCTTTGTTGACGAAGTTGCCGTCGCCTCTCTTCTTCTGACAACAGATACGGATTACCATGGATCCTAAACCATGACATGTATTCCGGCACGTACGCTAACACAGGGACGATGATTGGTTCCCGGATAGGTAAGTAGTCATACCGATTCTCCCACGTCTCGATATGTTCTGACCAAAATCTTGGCCAATCTATGTGCAACTGCCGTAAGTCCACTTTGTGCTCATCATCGAGCACCTCAGGTGGCACGGGAAATGATTGCCGAAATCCAAATTGTTGCAGAACCCGATCTGATTGGTGCATCTCCACCAAAATTACTGCCCGAATTGTCGGATCCTCGTACGGTGTCCATTGAAACTATATTAACATTACAAAAATATTAGTTATATACATAATACTAAACACTAAACAAGAAATACTAAATTATAAATACGAAATTCGAAACTTACTTGTGATTCAGACCGTTGGTCCAATAGAGGTTGTATATCTTTAAGCGAGGTAGGTATTCCAGCATGACTCGCCGAATGGTTCTACCAAATTAAATAAATTTTTAGCATATAATTATACTATAAATCTACGTAATAATTGTAAAATATAACATTAAATTTATCTCATTATCAGTGGGAATGAATATGGTTGGTCGAGTCGAGGACGTAAAAATGGAAATCGAACCTATATCCATGACTGGAGTAGTGATAGACAACCTCCGATTTTCGCTTTACTCGACCGCGTCGCCCCACACATCTTCCGATACAACCTCGATAGCACGGCAGACCCCTAACTCAATTCACCGGCTGCTCTAAAATCAACAAGTTTCAACAGCCATCTCAAGTGTACGAGGTTTCTAGAAAGGTCTGGCATCAGATAGCCTTCAATTATCTGAAGAATGTATGCCCGAGCATGCCGTATTCGCTCTATTTCGGTCGAACCCTTAGTCGGCTCTGGGAATGTGTTTCGCAACCAAGCCATCTCGATCTGACCTCCATGAATTTTATCCAGAATGGCACCCAAAAGCTCGTAGCATACGGCCATCCAATCACCAGAAGTTGCGGACCCGATGACTACCGACCCGTCCACCGGCAATCCCAACTGCAACTGCACATCTTCCAGAGTGATGGTACACTCTCCGCATGAAAGATAGAAAGTAGGCGTCTCGAGCCTCCACCTCTCTATCAACGCACTGATCAAAGACGACTCCAACTTGAACCCTCGGTCTATCGTAGCCACGTGCCAAAAACCCGCTTCCCGCAGGTAATTCTCGATCAACGGCGATGGGGGACCATGCATCTTGTGAATATAACATTGCAACACCCGATCTACAGACTGTTTAAAAAATTATAAAATAAAAATTAATTAAAATTGCATAATTGTAAAAAATATTAAATAATATTGAAAAATTAAAATTAAAACTTACCATTTTCATTTGCTCGACGGAGATGTGCTTGTTGTCTAGACGAAGTAACTCCCCGGCCATTGTAATACGATTGAAAATTTTAAAATTTTTTAAAAAAAATTAAAAAGGCCTTTTTTGTAAATAGTAAAGGACTATTTTGAAATTTGAGAGTAAATTTCAAAAACTTTGAGAGAAAATTGAGAGAAGGATTAAATTGTGAAAAAAATATAAAAGGGTTAGGGGGTTTTTATAGGAGGAAATTTTGACCATTGGGCCTTTTGATGATTGGTTAAGCGCGCTTGGGGCCTTACTTTTGTCCACGTCGACAAAAGCGCGTCCACGAGGCGCGCTTTGTCGATTTGACAAAAGCGCCCCTGCGCGCTGCTTGTCGGCATTTCCAAAACGCTACCGACGGGGACGCGTTTTGAGGGAAACGACCTTTTCCGTAAATTTTCTAAAAACGACCTAATTCAGTATTTTTTTTTTTTTTTGGTATATTCGGATATTTGCCCCCAAAAAACAAATTTTATTTCATTAAAGGTATAAAATTAAATTACAAAAAAACTTTTATTTTATAAAAGATAAAAAATTACAAAAATACACAACTTTTACTTTATTAAAGATAAAAAATTAAAAAAATTATTTTATTAAAGATATAAAAATTAAATTACAAAAAATAAAATAAAAACAACTTTTATTTCATTAAAGATATAAAAATTAAATTACAAAAAATAACTTTTATTCTATTAAAGATATAAAATTAGATTACAAAAAAAATAACTTATATTTTAGCAAAGATATAAAAATTAAATTACAATAAAAAATAAAAAACAAATTTTCTTTTATTAAAGATATAAAAAACAAATTACAATAAAAAAATAAAAAAAAAGCAGTCGGAATCAATGTTGGTGCCGATCGAATCAGTGCCACATGGGGGTGGTCGACGGTTACGCGCTGGATTCCTCCTTCTTCTAGCTTTCGACTGGGGTTGTGGAACCTTAGGCGGGGATTCTAATTTTCCAGCAGGGGGTCTGGTTGTGGGTGTTGGGAGGATAACCCGCCTTGATAAAATAATGACTGGGGAGGTGTTTGCATAAATCATGGCGGAGGTGTCTGAATCCCATAAGGCGAAGGAGACTGGTAAAAAGAAGAGCTCCCCGATGGCGCCTCTTGCGACCCTCATGCGACGGCAGCCTCAAGATCAGCTGGCCAGTCGGAGTAGTCAGGAACGGACTCGAACCGGGCCATGCATTCCAACTTGCCGTGTGACTGGGAAAAGGAAACATATAAGGGTTATGATACATATAAAGGTTAGGGTACGCACCTGGTATAATCTGAAAAGGCTGTGATGTCGATGCTGTCGGCTGAAGTGTTGGGCCTAGTGATTGTGTGGGCGCTGTTGATGGGCCCAGTGACTGTGTCGATGCTGTTGATGGTCCCATCTCATCACCCCTTCTCCTTGGATTTAAAGGGCCCCGTCGTTCCCTTTGTTCACGAAGTTGTCATCGCCTCTCCTCTTCTGAAAATAGATACGACTTGTCATGGATCCGAAACCAATGCATGTATTCCGGCACGCACGCTAACACAGGAACGATGATTGGTTCCCGAGTAGGTATATAATCATACCTGTTCTTTCACAATTCGATATACGCTGACCAAGATCTTGGCCAATCCTATGCAGCTGCCATAAGTCGACTTTGTGCTCATCATCGAGCACCTCAGGTGCCACGGGAATCGGTTATTGGAATCCAAATTGATGAAGAACCCGATTTGATTGGTGCATCTCTATGGTGGCATAGTTGATCAATGGGACATTCATATGCCAAATGTTCCGATTTATCAAGAATCCTCCGAAATTACTGCCCAAATTGACGGCTTCTCGTATGGTGTCCATTCAAACTATATTAACATGATAAAATTATTAGTTATATACTAAATACTAAATACTAAATACTAAATACGAAATATGAAATACTAAATACTAAATACGAAATACGAAATGACTATTTTATTATGAAATTTAATTAAAATTTAATACTTATTTGTGCTTCCGACCATTGCTCTAGTAGAAGCCGTATATCTTCAAGCGATGTAGGTATTCCAACATAACTCGCCGAATAGTTCTACCTAATTAAATAAATTTTTAGTATACAATTATATTTTAAATCTACGTAATAATTGTAAAATCAAATATTAAATTTACCTCGTTGTGAGTGGGAATGTATATGTGTGGTCGCTTCGATGACGTAAAAATGGAAATCGAAACCGTGCTCATGATTGCAGTAGTGATAGGCAACCTCCGATTTTCGCTTTATTCGATCGCGTCGCCCCTCACATTTCCCGATACAATTTTGCTACCACGGCAGACCCCAACTCAATTCACCGGCTACTCTAAAATCAACGAGTTTCAGCAGCCATCTCAGGTATACGAGGTTTCTTGACAGGTCCGGCATCAGATAGCCTCCAATCATCTCAAGAATGTACGCCCGAGCATACCGTATTCTTTCTATTTCGGTCGAATCATTATTCGGCTCCAAAAATGTGTCTCGTAACCAGCCAATCTCGATCCGACCACCATAAATGTTATCTGGAATAGCACCCAAAAGCTCGTGGCATACGGCGGCCCAATCGCCAGAAGTTGCGGATCCGGTGACGACGTACCCATCCACCGGCAATCCTAATTGCAAATGCACGTCTTCTAGAGTGATAGTACACTCTCCGAATGGAAGATGGAAAGTGCGCGTCTCGGGTCTTCACCTCTCTATCAACGCACTGATTAACTTCGGGTCCAACTTGTACCCCCGGCCTATCGTGGCCACGTGCCAAAAACTCGCTTCCCGCAGGTAATTCTCGATAAACGATGATGGCGGACCAGTCATATTGCTAATATAGCATTGTAACACCCGATCTACAGATTGTTTAAAAAATTATAAAATAAAATTTAATTAAAATTAGCCTTAAAAATTTTAAATAGTATTGAAAAATTAAAATTAAAACTTACCATTTGCATTTGATCGACGGAGATGTGTTTATCGTCGTGACGAATTAATTCTCTGGTCATTGCTAATACGATCAAATATTTTTAAATTTATCAAAAAATATATTTCAAAAAATTTTAAAAAGGACTTTTTTGTAAATATTAAAGGACTATTGTGAAATTTGAGAGGAAGTTCAAAGGTATTTGAGAGGAATTTGAGAGAAAGTTGAGAGAAAAATGAGTAAGGACTAATGTGTGAAAAAAATAAAAGGATTGGGGGTTTTTATAGTTTTTTTTAATCGTTGGAGGCCTAACGGTCAGAAAAAATTTTTACCGTTACAGGGGAAAAGCGTCCACGAGGGAGCACTTTTGCCACATCAGCAAAGCGCGCCTTCAAGGACTCGTTTTTGGCTAATGTGACACAAAACGCTCCCTCGTGGACGCGCTTTCTTGCTGCATCCCCTCAAAACGCGCTGACGTGGACTCGTTTTAAGGGGAAATGACCATTTCTGGTAAATAATTATTTTTCCGGCCCTTTTCCGTAAAATTTTTTAAAAATTGGTATATATTGGTTATTTGCCCATTTTAAAGTGTGTTGCAATTTTAAAGTAAAGGAATTTTGTAATTCAATTGAAACATATTTAATCTTTTGTTTTTTTGGTAAAAGAAAAAAGCAATAATTTTGTATTTACAGTAACAATGAGATTGATATGTCATGGCAGTGTCATTTCATAAGAAAAGTAAAAGGAATAAACTAGGGATATCTACAAATAAGCCGAACCTTTTACCAATTTAGATTAATAATCCAATAAACCAAAGATCCAAAGAATGATGACGTAAATAATCTATTTTTTTAAGGAATTAATTTAGTGGTTCACAATTCAGAAAAAGGGATGGAGTAGGAAGTAAGAGAAAGACAACTTACGGTCCTACAATAAAATAAAACACATGTTTACTTTCCAATGTGGTTGTTTCTTGTTCCCATAAGATTGGGACCATGGACCAAGTGGTGACATATATATGGCTCAAGTTCAAATACACCACCTCTTAATTGCAGAAGAAGAGGCCACTAACTAATCTTACATTTTCATGAATGAAGGTTTCCCTAACTTGACCTGCTCATCTCTACAACAATGACACCCATGATTCCTTTTCGTGCTCAGTTTTGGTGTAGGGTAGGCATCTTGTTGAGTCTAAGCTTGTTTTTTTGCATGAAAAATGGGGCAGCAAAATTATTTGGTAGGGTTCTAGTGGTGTTTACTGTCCTACATTTGCAATTGCAGAAGAGGAGAACGACTTATCCTCAAACAAAACAACATACACATGATGTGTCTCGTCATTCCCTTATAAAATGGACCAAATTAATTTCACACAAACCCATTAAACTTGGTTTGCTTTTGCCTGCCTAACTGGCTTGTCTCTCCGACAACCTCTTTTTTAATTATAGCAACTACAACTGCCATTCTATAATAACTGATTCATCCATTTTTCAACTCTACATATTCACAATAATTCAGCTACACTGCCAAATTCATTCAACTTCTCTAACAATATATACATACACATTGGACAAGTTTACACACTTTTTTGGAACTTGCCTTCATATTCACATCACATGGGTAGCTAGCTATATCCTTTAAGGTTTGCTTCTTTTCTTTTCTTTTCTTTTCCACTTGTAATGAAGGCAACATCCACTTTAAGCTCAATCTCTCCCAATTCAGCCTTTTCAAGTGATTGAATTTTAGTTGTCAAGAGGAAATTAACTAGTCATAGATGCTCAACAATCATCTAGGATGAAAACTTGTTGGTTGTAGGACCATATATAAATATAGCTAAGTTGTTTGTTATACTAATATGATTGCACTATATTCTCTAATCAATTAAGAGTATATATGTGTCTGATTGAGCAGCTTAATTATAGGGCAAAAGCCCTATCTGCCCATCAAAGTCACCCCAAATGCAAAGGTGATGATGATCAAGTCTAAAACAGCAAAATTTGGTTAGATGATCAATAGGCACCGAAATCATTAGTTTAATCCATTTTTACGTATATTATTAAAGCCAATACAAGGATGAGAGAATGGGGTAGGGAGTTCATAATTCGGTTAAGATTGAATTAATTGATTGAATTAATCGATCAGAAGTTGGTTGATGATTTTTTGAAATTTTGATTATTAGTTAATTTAATTGAAATCGGTAATTAACTAAAATAAATAATATTTATTATATTATTAACGTAATTTTTGAACTATTATTTTTGAACTAATTAAAAAATAACATTAACAATGTATTTTTTATATGTTTTATATTTATTTTAATTAAAAGACAAAAATATATAAATTTTGATTTGATTAATGTCTTTAAATTTTTTTCAATTTGATTAACGATTAAAGATTATTATATTTCAAATAATTCGATTTGGGTGGAGGGTGGCCAATGCCCGGAAACAAAGATGTTTATGTAAATATAAAAATGGTGTAAATCTTTTGGAAATAGAAAAAGAATCATTTGATTAGATTAAAAGGAGGAGTGTAGAGATGTTAGTGGGGAAGGGAGCAGATTCTTTGATTAGATAAGGTTGTTTAATTAGTTTTAATCCTTTGGCGGGTTTATTTTTTATGCCAAAAGCGGATCTCAACTCAATTCCTCCACGGTTTGTTCGGGGTTTTGGGCAGAAATCAGAGTCTAGTGGATGGAATTTCACGTGACCCATGTGCAAAGTGCTAAGTTTGTTAATTACCAGATTAAAATGACCCAGCCAGGTTAATTGGGTTGGGTTGGGTGCTGCTATGCTCTAAAAGCTTATCATAATGCAACCTTTTTTAGTATTTTTCTAACACTTGGATCATTATATTTTTCGTCCTATAACAAGTCAAAAACCCACTTCTTCCTTTCTTTCTTTTCTTTTTCTTCAACTTTTATAATATATATATATATATTTAAACGAATAAAATAATGCTTGTTTGAATAACATGGGTTTTTTCCCTACAAAAGAAAAGCTTTTAATTCACATTTATTAGGAAGGATACATAGTTTTGAAATATTGTATAGAAACAAAATTCTCCATTTCTTCAACAGTTGATGTTAGAAAACAAATAAAATAATGTAACAAAGTACATTTTAATCACCTGCTGCCCTTTTTTCTCTTACTTTATTAGCCATAACATCCCAACATCATAATTAATCAATTTCATATCCCATTTTCGATCCTTATAACATGCCATGCCACGCCACTTACTTTGGAAGGATGTCTATGGTTTTTCTTTTTCCTCAACTACAACCCTATCGTCTAACTAGTTTTCAAATATATTTCCTAAATATTTTGAATGAGAAAGGATTGTATGAAATAGTGACGCCACGTTATCTGTATCTTTCATCCTGAATTGCAGTATTTTTATCTCGAAAAAAATCAAATTCAAATTAAAATCCTAAAATTCAAGATAAAAATGTTGAAATTCAGGATAAAAATACTGATGTGACATAAATCTATTGGAAAGGGATACAGATGATGTGGCGTCACTGTTTCATACAATACTTTCTCTATTTTAAATATGTTATTATAGTAAATAACTAACTGAATCATACCACAAAATCATTTTACACTCAACTATTTCAAGTTTCCAACCGAAGGGAAATTAAGTATCCCTTGATTTATGTTGAAATCGAAATTTTTTATTTACGGGGAAAAATTTGAGGGAGAGAAGAAAAAACCCCAATTTTAAGAGTTGGACATTTTTTGGGTTAAATTCTACTATTAGTCCATGTACTTTACAAAAGTTGTGAATTTAGTCGTTTTACTTTAATTTGGTCAATTTTAGTCATTACACTTTTTTTAATTTTAAAAATTTTAGTCCCGACTCAAACAATAATGATTAAATCCATTTGGTTAAATTTAATTACTAGTCATGTATTATTCGTACAATTGTAGATTTAGTCCATATTCTCCATCTAGATCATTCTAAGTCTCTATACTTTTTTTAAATTTTAAAATTTTGATCTCGGCACAAATGACAATTGTTAATCTGTTAACTGAATTTTTATAGATTAAAATGTGGAAATAACAAGCCAACATGACATTACACATTTGATAATTTATTTTCCATATCATATTTTGAAAATAGTAGATCTTAATGAATTTAATACTTATTATTAGTTGAGGACCAAGGTTTTCATAATCGAACCGGTGGTCAAATCAGTCAAACCAACGATTCTCGGTTCGGTCAGTCCAATTAAATAAATTATTATAAAAATAAGAATAAAGAAACCCAATTCAACCCCTTATTCTAGACCAATGCCTCAATTGGCTCCCGATCCAACTGATTGACCCGGTTCTGAAAACAATGGTGAGGATTAAAATTTTAAAATATAAAAACTGTAGAGACTAAAAATGATCAAATTAAAATAAAAAGGGCAATAGCAGAATTTAACCTATCTTTGTTTATCATTTTTTTTCTTTTATAAACAGTTTTATGAAAGGATTATAATTGTAAGAATATATTATAATTAATTATTTTCATTCTTTTCCACAGTTTATGTAAACAAAAAGGCTAAAATTATTGTTCGTCTTTACTAATTTTAAACTATCCAAACAAAATCACATTTGTTAGCTTTCCTCTATTTTATATATATATTTTGCTATTTTTAGTCCGAATATGATGTTGTTGAGATAAAATGAAAAGGTGGTGATAGAAAAGAGAAATATGAGATTAAATTGAAGAAAGTAAGGTTAAAGGCTAAGGTAGGTAGGGGTGAAAAATACGGTAGATTTTTTTAAGGAAGATTGAAGCCATGATTCCAACAGATTTATTCGCAAATGAGGAATTAGAAGTGGTGAATTAAAAAGCAAAGAATAGATCCCGAGATGGAAAAGGGTAGGTAAAGTAGCTGCAATAATTGGGAACATGTGACCTGGCATTACAATCACATCCTTCACTCCGTCTCCAATCACAAATCCTTTTCCTAATACTGCCTGCCCAAAGTACAATCAATTTTTTGTGTCCCTCCATGCAAGCGACATACCATGTTATTACCACACCTTTGTTGTCTTCTTTTCTCTTTTTTCATTATTTTTCCGCTAACAACGAAACCAAAGCTTGGCTATCCTTGTAGCACCCTCGTGGGGAGCTGAAGTTGGGACTTGGGACCCCTTTTGTTCATGGATATTATATCCAAACATTTAACTGTTGTTAGCAGGTTGATCCCAGTTTTACAAAGAATCCATTTTCTATTGTTTCACTTCATTAGAATTTCTTGGACAATCAAGTTGTAACACCCAAAATCTGACTTAAACATATAATTAGATTTTGGAGAATTATATTAAATCATTTAAAATTTCCCGATTTAATCAAATTTAGTGTGCGTGTCGAAAACATAAAATTTGAAAAAACTCTCACAAATGTTTAGTAAAACTTAAGCCCCAAATCACTCATCTCAAACCTAGAGTTTGAATTTTAAATCGTGTGTTTTAAAAATTCTAATGTTGGCAAATCATTTCCAAAACTAAGGTAAATATTCGTTAAACACCATTTAATTATTTACGAAAAATACTTAAGGGATTACTTAATCTTTGCAACGAAAATTTCTAGATTTTTAATTTTGAAAACCAAATTTTTAGTTTAATAAATCATACAATTTTGTAGTCTAATGTTACAATACCAAAACCCAACAACAGTGCAAAAACCAAAGAGCAAAGCCCAAAGCAAATTTACATTCAAAAAATAATTAAAACATAAACCAACTTATATATTTAACCAGTAAACAATTCGAGCTCTCGCATGTCGTCCGGTCCTAAACTTGTAGTTCACCTGAAACAAATTAAAAAACGAGTGAGCTAGAAGCCCAATGTGTGACTCGACCTACAAAATAGAATTTCCTTATAACGTACACAAATGTAAATACCAACATAGAATTTTACTTGTAATGTTCACACATAAGAATATCATATTAAAGTGACACGATACCAGAAACATGTATCAAATCAAATTTTCATGTTTCCAGAACATATATCATATCAGAACAAATCTTATCCCCATCCACTACACACTAACTCCGTCCAACCAATCATACTAATAGGACTACATGAGTCCATCCATCCAGTCACACCGGGTCGTGGTGGTATGCCACTCATAATGGTGTAGTTGAGCTGCCAAACGTATATTACGATATAATCGCCAAAATTGCAGTAGCACTGCTTGAAAACACTTCCTTCATCATCAAAACCCACCCAATACTCATGCAAAATCAAAATAGCATACATACAAATCACATAGTCGAATCATATATCATATACATATCACATAGTCGAATCATATATCATATTAGAATTGGTAACAAAATAAGAATGTCACACGTGCTTTATAGAAATAGTTATGCTTTCAAAAATTATCGGCACATATATTATACATGTAACTCACATACCGAACGTATCCACACATAAATCTCATTTCGGGTCTTTTTAAGCAAAATAGACCCACGGAGGGTTTAATTATGAATTACAGATTAATACAACCCTAAATGAAAATTCCAAAAAATGAGCCACATGCCCATGTGGTTTCACACAGCCCAGATGACCAACCCATGTGGCCCACACGAGCTACCTATCATGCCCGTGTGATTTCACACGCTTGTGTGTCTCATACAGACTACTTGATTTGCCTGTGTACCCTACACAACCTACCTGATTTACCCATATAATCACACATGCCTGTGTGCCCCACACGGCCTACTTGATTTACCAATGTAATCACACACGCCTGTCTGCCCCACACGGCCTACCTGATTTACCCGTGTAATCGCACACGCTCGTGTGCCCCCACTGGCCTAACACACGACCGTTTATTGGCCAAATAGGCCTTTTTTTTTTTTATAATGTAAGGAAATAGGTTGATTTTGGAGAGATTCGTTGGATGCGCTTTTTGTAGAGGTGGTAGGAAAGCATGCCCAGCTAGACATGTTTTACTTTTAAATTGCATTTTTGATTTTTTTAATATAATTAACATCTTTGGTTAGATGATTAAATGTTAATGGTTTTGTCCCTGAGTCTCGAGTTCGATTCTTTTCCCACTCACATTTGTATTTTTTATTTCATGTCATTTTAAGCTTCTTATTGTTTTTAATTAATGTTTTTAACATATTTGCTCCCTCGATTAAATGGTTAAATAATAATGATTTTATCTTTGAGTCCTAGGTTCAATTCATCCTCTTCTAAACTCATTTGTAATTTTTATTTCATGCTCTCTTTTTATTTTAATTAATAAATATATTGTTTTCAATTTTTATTTTTAATTCATCTTTTAATTAATATCTCTTTTATTCATAAAATTAAATAATTATTACAAATATCATTATTTAGTAAATATAATTTTATTGGTGTAATATTTATTTTCAATCCATATCATGAGTATAGTAAATTTTAGTATTATATATTTTTGTATGTGTATTTAAAATATTTCACATATAAACATAATGATATTTGAAATAATTAATTAAAATATTTCACATATAAAAATATTTGAAATATTATACCCACAATGTAGATGAAAAAAATGATATTTGAAATATTTTACATATAAAATGATAATTATATTTGAAATAATTATTTCATCTTATAATATTAGAAATCACAATACCCATAATATACGTGAAGAAAATAAATATTTGATATATAAATATTATAAAGAAAAATATATCAGTAAAATTAGCTAATGTTTATATTATATATAAAGGAGTTATTAATTTCAAATATTTTAACATAATAATTTATGTAAAATATATATTTTATTATATAATTACATATTTTTATTTGATTTTATGAATAAAAGAGACATTAATTAAAAGATGAATTAAAAATAAAAATTTGAAAACAATATATTTATTAATTAAAATAAGAAAACATGAAATAAAAATTACAAATGTGTTTAGAAGATAAGGAATTAAATCTTTGACTCAAGAATGAAATCATTGTTATTTAACCATGGGAGTTGATATGTTAAAAACATTAATTGAAAATAATAAAAAGCTTAAAACAATATCAAATAAGAAATACAAATTTGAATGGGAGAAGAATTGAACCTGTGACTCAAAGACAATACCACGAACATTTAATCATCTAACCAAAGAAACTAATTATATTTTAAAAAAAAAGTCAAAAAATGATATTTAAAGGGAAAGAGCGCTTCTAGCTGGATGCACTTTCCAGCTAGACCTGTTCATGGGCCGGGCCACCCAGTTCAAAGGCCTGCTCAAAAATGGGATGGTTTGGACAATAATATAGACCCGAAAAACGAGATTGAGTAAAAAAATAGGCCCATTTAAAAACGGATCAGGCCTCAGGTAAGGCATTTTTTGCCTGGTCCTAACCCAAATTCACAAAAGGACAAAAAAAATTGCTATTTTTTGTTGTTTTAATGTTATTTTTTTTATTGTTTTCTCTTTATTTTGCTACCAATTCATTATTATGTTACTATTATTTTGTTGTTATTGTTTGAATATTGTATAACACTTGTTTTATTGTTAATTTTGTTATTATTTTAGAGGCATTTGCTTGTTAAGTTGCATATCATAGTGTTATTTAAGTATACATATTTTTTAAAATTTATTTTTAATTTATTGAGAAATTTTATTCTAATGTTTTTAGTATTTTGATGTTATATATATATATATATTTAAAAATAATATAAAAATTAATATGGTGGGTCGGGCCAAGATTTTAACATTTTAACTAGGTCAAATTTTGGCAAAATTTTAGGCTGATTTTTAGGTTGAGCCCGAGCCTAAATTTTTTTTGGGCCCAACCCATGAGCACCTCTATTTCCAGTCACTTGTGCAGAACTTTCACACTCTCTCTAAAAATCAGCCTATTTCCCTAAATTTTCAAAAAAAAAAAAATCTATTTTGGAATAAACTTTTTTTTGGCATGCTAATTTAATCTTTTTATTTTTAATTTTTCACTTTGACCCCAACGCTTTATAAAACCTTACAATTTAGTCTATACCTCGGTTTAATATCTCCCACTACATTAGTCTTTTAAATTTTCTTCAATCTCCTACTTCCTTCTCCATTAACACTTAATAAATTTTATTTTATTTATTTAGAATAATTTCGACTCATAACAACTCAAAATTAAACTATTAGAAGCAAAAAAATTTTGAGGATATTACATTAATAATAAGCGAGACTTACCTAAATAATACTATCTATTTAAAAATCAAAATTTAAGATTGAAACTTGTGAACTTGGCCCCTTCTTTTTTCCAAACTTAATTAATATACTGAAATACAAAATAAATCAGCAGTTGTGAATTCAGTTTGCTATGGGATGGACGGTGTTGAGCAGTCCTCGCTTAAAAGCAATTAAATACAGCACTAGTCCTTTAATTAAATGAAAGAATTGGTCTAAGAGTCGCACCACTACATTATATGTTCAAGTGTACTATACTAACCTTCCTAGTAGTAGATCTCTCGTTTTTCAACAATTATTTTCGGAAATCTCTGACCTGTTCAACTGAAACAAACCTATAATAAAAAAAAAAGCATGAAGAAATTTGTTATAGCATTTCAGGAATAGGTTCCAATACAGGTATCCAGGGCCTGTAATTCCCAAATGGGTAGGCAGGTGGAGGAATAGGAACCCCCTTCATACATTCCTCAACTTCCCTATCTTCCCGTAAAACCTTAGCACCATTTGTCTTTTTCTTTCGACGACAAGCTACTGCTATGATGGCCATATCCGCGTCCGTCGCTTTGCGATGAATCCTTCCTATAGGGAGCAGAACATAAACTTTACCTACCAAAAGTTCATCGTCAGCTCGCATAGCAACCGGGCGACGGCTTCGTTTGAGCTCGTCCACGGGAGAGATGATGTAGCCAGGTTCCTCAAGCATAAAGTCCGCTGCATTTGCTGGGAGCTTCACTATCCGCAGGTTCCCCTGAGCATCAATAACCTTGGCAAATTTGTTAAGGCTGGCATCCTGGATGAAGCAGGTGGATGTGTAGTTTCCCATGGGAAGCTGGAAGTTGTTAATTGGTGTGCTTCGCTATAACTCGAGTTTGAAGCTGCAGACAGTAAAGTAGTATTTGCTATTACTATGGATATTGAGAGTGAAAGGATGTGAAGGCTGCCTGGGTGTATATAGAGTGGGAGGAAGAGGGAGAGTCAAAGAATCGAAGGCAAAATTATAGGAAGATGAAAGAGCAGTTGTAAATTGAGGAGAGGAAAGGCGGATGCTGCCAGTGGGGTCTTCTTCTGCTTTTGTTCTTTGGTATGGAAGGTGAGGTTTAGGTGTTCAACTCAAGTGTGTGTGACTTGCTATCTTAAAATGTTTGAATGACCTCACCTTTACCCACTCACCATTTTCTGGCAGCCCCCTTCTTTAATAACTGATGAAAGCATTACATATTTTCTTCATTAACAAAACGTGTTAAAAGATTACTCTTCCTGACTAGGATATATTATGTTCAAACTCAACTCAATATCTATTGGAGTTCAAATATTTTAATATTATTACATTCTGGGTGATTTACAAACAAAAACATGACCTCTTTTCTTTCTTTCTTTCTTTAAATTGTGTTTATTACCATGCATTATAACCAAAGGTTAATTCAATCCAAGATATTGCTTATTTAATCGATTTCTGGATGACAATTGAGACGGAGCCATGACAGAACTTTGACTAAGAGTAACGGTACTTTCCATGGAAAGATTATGTTAGTTTACTGAGAAAACTACAATAGCAGAGACTTTGGTGCCATAAGTGAATTTTACAGGGTAATTAGGAATGACACATTAGTAAATCCTGTCACACACACCCACTTAGGGGATAGTTCAACTTCAAAATTTTTTTGGTGAATCCATGCGTTTCTTCCCATGAAGTTGGGTGTGATGAGATGGAATTAGGGTTTGAGAGTCTTTCAACTTCTTCATTAGATGTCCATTTTACTACTTAAGCCATCCTCATATCCCCTATTTGTGAGTTTAGGGTTCCCCTACCTAAGGCATGGGCTTGGGTTTCTTGGCCCATTGTACTCTGCTGGTTTATTGTTTATAAGCCATTTCCATTTGGACCTGCTATCATCACTTTTCTTTTTTCTTTTTTGTGGAATTGGAAGGTTTTATGTTTCAAAAAAAATCTTAGATTTGAGCAAAGCGAAAAAGAAACTGTAAATCACCCAAATTTTTAATATATATATATATGTATGTATTTACATATTTACTCTGCAAGTAAAAAAGACGAAATCCCAACTCTACAACGTGTAAAAGGCAGCCTCGGTTAGTACATTTTGTTTTTTTGGTTATCGTAGTTAGCTAAAAAAAACACCAATCAAATTGAGAAATCGAGTCGAGTCGAATCAATAATTTAATTCGAATATTTTTAGTTCAATTTAATTTCGAGTAGATAATGTTATTAAACCACACTAATTCAGTTCGATTTTAATTTATTTTATTGAACATTGAAAAATTAAAAAGAAAATAAAAATTTCAAAAATAAAATCAATTGCTTCTCAACTCTAAATATGACTTTTATTATGCTTTTACATATTATATAATTAAATAAAAAATAGCCTTAAATCTAATTTTAATGTCAATATCACAATTTATTATTATTGTTCAAACTTTCAAGAATTCAAGTGTTCATCTCTTTTTACTTACCATGTTCATTTTTCTATTATTGTTGTTAAAACTTGTAAAATTTTAGTTATCATTATTAACATTTCCAAATTGGGTGTTTTTGGCTATCATTAAACAGTAAGAGTCATAAAATACAAATAATTTTAACATTTGATTATGTCTAGTGAAGATTGAGAGGATTAAATTAAAGTTTAATAAACATTTATAATGATAGGTTTTATAAACAATTTTTTAGATAAATTAGTTTTAATTCGAAAAAGATTTTTTTTTTAAAAAAAAAAAGGAACTGAAGTCATCCATACTTGCTGATTAATTGATAAAGGATTTGGTTTGGCTTGGTAACCTCATTTGTTTCTTCGATTCGTTGGTTGCTTGGTCTTGCCTTGCAGGGTTCCAATTTAAGTAGAATCATGAGAGTTGGTTAACAAAATGATTAGGTTGGTTCTAAAGTGAGAAAGATTAGGCGAGAGTGAGCCTCCCCCATTACCAGGACCAAATAGTGTGGACCAACCCAAATTCAATCACAAGTAGGCTACATTTTTCTTTCATAGGAGCCCGACCAACAACTACCCGACTTATTCTTAATCCAATTAGCAGTTATAGTACCTCCACTGATCTAATAACTTTGAACTTTGAAGCTAAGTATTATTACTTCACCAACTTAACCTTCCCTTCTGCTAACCATACATGCTCATTCCTTTTTTATTCCCGCAATGATTATATCATTAGCCGACCTTAAATTCCCAAACTAACAAAGAAAGAGATGGGCCTACTGACAGCAGCAGTGGCTGAATGATTGTTATTCCATCTAGTTTGTTAAATAAAAACATGAATTAGGCCTTAATAATTAAGTGAGCAAGGCAAGATATTGTATGCACGCAAGTAATTAAGACGTGGATTCCATTACCCTAATTACTTGAAAACGGACGGTGAGGGCGAGTTTGATGAAGTGGACCATCAAAGCGGATGTCAGTGCCGCCCACTTGGTGCGATTGTGTCAATTTAGTTGCTGTGCCATTTTGTGAGGCTTAAAAGTTAGAAACTTTGAGTCGCTGCCATTTTGTGATCAAACAACTGCTCTAAGCAATTTATTACATCAGTCAAATATATAAATATATATAAATTAAAAAATACATATTAAGCCAATGATTTAAAAATATTATAGTTTAATTGACCTGTATTTTTTAAAATTGAGTTGGTAATACCAATTTAATCAATAAGTTTATATATTAATTGAATATGATATGAAAATATAAGCTATTCTAACACATAATTATGAGAAGAATACAAATCAAAGTTGTCCAATTAGAGTGAGAAAAATAAATTCGGGAAAAAGGAAAAGACGATAAGATCGACAAAAGGATAAGCACAGATGTCGGCATCCTAAAAATTCTAAAGAAGGATATATCTGCATATTAGTTATAATTTATTATAGTTGAAAAAGGATATTATCCAGTGTCAAAAAGAAGGGTCCCATCCAATGGAACCACACAGCTAATTCTACGTTCATTCTTTTTTCTGGGTGAGCGCGTTTGCTACTAATTTGTTTTTTATTTATATTTTAAAAAGAGGTGCCCCTTTTTTTAAACTTCTGGAGTCGTTGATTCAGGATCCGACGTCTGAAATTCAAACCCAAAAGAAACTCTTTTTGAATTGGAGAACAGAGGGATCCTGGTTACCAATGATCAACTCTAATCACCACAAAAACAAATTTTCCAATTTTTCCCCATTTATTGAAAATCATAAATAATATTTAATACAAGGATAAAATATAGATTTTATTACATTTTTATTTTGGTCATAAACAATTTGTAAATATCGCATCCTTACATATTGCTTTCCATTTTAAGCGCATAACTTGAATTTGGCTAAGACTAATGTTATTGTTATTAATTTTAATCATTTTATCTTTTGAATTAATTTTAGTATTTCTTTCAATAAAAGAAAATATATAGAGTTTACATGGAAAAATCAATTTATTTTTTAAAGAATTGATTTTAATTTCTTTCGTAGTAAAAGGAATCTTGATAAAATAATAATATATTCGTTAAAAAAATTAAAAGATAAAATGAGTAATGAAACTAAAATTTACAGAAGTTGGACAAATGTAAAACAATATTTTCATTAGTTAAAGTTAATAAAACTTTATGTAACAGCAGAGCCATATTTGTTATTTTTTTCAGACATCAAAAACTAGGTAGTTCACCCTTAATCCAGAGATGCAATAATGATTTGGTTTTGGGTTCCATAAACGTGCAAGGATAGAGAGACTGGTTTAATTACGTAAGATCATTTTTGGGTAATTTTCATAATTTTAAAATAGCACCATCTTTATTCGAAAATGGTAACAATACAACAATGACATTTCAGAAAATGAGAGATGAAAATAAATCTCAATCCACCACTCTTAACTCTTCTCTTATTTCTAAACACTAATTTATCTTTAAAAGCTTAATAAAAATTAGTTGTAGTCTTAATTCCATTTTACATCCTCAATTGGTCTCAAATTTTAAAAAAATTATTTACATTTTCAATTTATCAATTAAAAAAAACCATTAAATGACATGTAGCTAATTTAAAATAAAATTTTAAATAAATAAAATATTACTGTGTAACTTTTAAAAGTAAAAATTAAAAATAAAAGATTAGATGATCAAGCTCTTATAAAAGCTTCAAAAATTTTCAAAGTCAATATTTTTAAAACATCTATTTTACAATATTCGTTTTTGTTAAAATTTTATTTTAAATTATGTCACATGTTATTTAATAATTTAATAATAAAATAACCTAAGTGATATGGCTCAAATTTTCATATGATTTACCTTCTTTCATATAATCTTTTACTAGCTAATATGTTAAAAAGTAAATAAAATATTATTTCCGACACGGTCTACAAGCAAGGAATCATACAACTCAACCCAAACCAAGCAAAAACCGTGTTATTCCATTTTAATTTTAAAATATGAGCTTTCTTCTTCAAAATGTTTTGTTATATTTATTAACTTCTCTCATTATACATATTATCTGTTTTCTCTCAAACAATAACTCTACTTTTAATGTCTTCTTTTATTTTCTTAAATTTTTACAGTGTATTATTTCATATTTTTTAACACTTAACCATAAAATATAACGTGATAGTTGCTAATCTTCTCTCTTAATCTAGTCCATAATTTTTTTAGGACGATCGAAATTAAATTATAATTTTTACGATAATAAAATATAATTTTATCATTTTAACACTTTATATCTTTATAATTTTTAAAAAATTAAATTAATTTTTTATTATTTTAAAGGATTAAAGTGTAATCTTATATTTATTAATTTAAAATTTTAAAAGGCTTAAAAAAAAAATTCTATTTTAGAGGGACCGAAACCCCTACTAGCTTCCTAGCTATGCACCTCCTCTTAACTATTTGGTTGAAAGTTTAATTCCTACTAGTGAGATTTCTAAAAACATTGCGAAAGAAAAATCTACACTAAAAACCAACCTTCCATTTGAATCATTTAAAAAAAGGAAAAAGTCTAATTTTGTTAGATAAAAAAAAACACGTTAAAAAATTACATGCATTTATTTTGGGTTTGACCATTGAATTGTTTGCATGAGAAATAATGGGGAAGCAAGTCAGAGGCTTAGAGTTTACGGTTTTCCTAACTGGCTTTAAAGTTTAAACCGCGTCTTTCGTTGAATAAATATTAAATAAAAAATGAAGCCAAATATCTATGTAATTTTCACTTAATAATAACGCAGGGGGGCATTTGTGGAACTTCGATACCCGTTTCTTATATTTAAAGTCCAGTTTCTAGAGGAAAAAGGGACATTTAAAAGGAAAACAGAGGATAGCCAAATTTGAACATCAATAATATAAGGGAAAGCAAGTTTTGAAAAACAAAGAGTAAAAGGGGGAAAAAGTTGAGAACAAATGGGAGATGTTATTTTGTTTGTCGATAATTTCTCATCGAATTCTTCAATTTCACTATGTAGAATTTGCCATGAAGAAGAGTTGGAAAGCTTTAAGAGCTTGGAAGTTCCTTGTGCTTGTTCAGGCACTGTTAAGGTAAAACGTTTTTCCCCCTTTCAGATTCCGATAATTGGGTTTTCCTTGTTTTGATTTGATTTGATTTTATCTGTTGGCAGTTTGCTCATAGAGATTGTATACAGAGATGGTGTAACGAGAAGGGAAACACAACTTGTGAAATTTGTCTTCAGGTCTGAATTTTAATGATCATAGCAATAACAAAAATAGTAAATATTTTCAAATTTGGTTATTATAGCAATTTTTTGTTTCTTTTTCTTAATTATTATGTTGATACGAAACGGGTTATTTGCTTTCTCAAACTCTTGTTTTGGGCCTTGGGGTATTCAAAACTTGTTTCGAACTTTCTTTTTGTCCAAGTCTCCCTGTCATCTTCCATGTGATTCAAGTTGGTTGCTATCGGATTCTTCGTTATCAAACAAACTAAAGTATGGTTTCCAAATCTGGTTCCATTACTTCATTTAAATATTAATATCTCAGATTCCGGGAATTCTCTTAAAGAATGTTTTTAAAGAACTATTACTATGATTTTATTTTTATCGGAAGTTTAAAAAAAAAACCGTCTCCAGAGGTTTATTTAATCTTTATTCAAACATTGAAATATAATAATCAACGGTTATGAATAAAAGAAATTTAATTGTATAATGCAGGAATATGAACCAGGATATACAGTAACAGTTCCTTCAAAGAAGGCTCAGCTGATTGAAGATGCAGTAACCATCAGGTATAATTTTAATTTTGTTTTCTCTATTCGTAATTTGTTGGTAATGGCGCATGACTTGCTAGCTGCTGCTACGGTTGAAAATTAATAAAAAAATTATCCACTTTTAACAAAAATGCATTCAACTTTATTTTATTTCTTATTTAACGTAAAAAGTTAGGCATGCGTTTCCTCTAATCGTTTTTGTTGGATCTCAGAGATAGCCTACAAATTCCAAGAACAGAGGTTGAAGCAGAAGAGCGAAGATTAGTGGCATTGGCTGAGGAAAATGGATTGTCCGAATGTACTTCAGCTGCAGACAGAGGGGCATCTTGCTGCCAATCATTGGCCCTCATTGTACGTCTTTCATTTCTTTGCTATATCAATTGAGAACAGGATTTAGTCCAAAATCACCCCACCGGTAACAAGTAGTTGACATTTGATTATTATTATCGTGTTAATGTGTTTTGGCAGTTTACTGTCGTCTTGCTGGTCAAACATCTCTTTGCTGTGCTGAATGGCGAAACTGATCATTACCCATTTGCACTTCTTACAGTATGTACCATATCCCTTTTCTCCGTATGATCCTAAGAATAATTTTGTAGCTTTTTCTAATCTATGTTTGTTTGTTTGTTTTTTTTTTTTTGGCATATTTTGCAGATATTGTTTTTTAGAGCTACTGGCATTATACTGCCAATGTACATATTGATTCGGGTAATTACAGCTATTCGGAACAGCATTCGGCGACAGTTGCATGTCAGTTCCCTATCTCATTTACCCTTTTCAAACATCAACGTAATTATTTACAAAATCTGTGGCTTCAACTAAATACCGCAAATTTCACAGGTTACCTCCAACTCTGATGATGAAGAGAATGTTGAGCAGCTTCAAAATGTCTGACAATCTTACTATACATATATACAAGTTTTCCAATCACTTCCCACTTGTAATCCCAAATTCCCCCCGATTCTTTTAGAATGAATATATGAATAGAGGCCATCAAAGGAAGAAATATGAATAGAGAAAAGGAAAAAATTAGAACAAAAAAAAAAAAAACATGGATTTTGTGTAAAGATTGGTGGGCCGTTGGTTGCTTTTTTTTTTTTTTTTTTTAAAGGAGGATTATAATTTGCCAATCCACCCACCAATGTACTATATAATAAGAAATTTAAGAAATTCCAAGCACTGCAGCATTGTCTTTACTATGAGGGAGGGCCTAATTGGTGCTAAGCGCCTTTTTTTTTGGGGGGGGGGGGGTGAAGGGGAACCAATATGCACATGCATTCAAAATAATGCAGTTGCTCATACACCAAAAAGAATTCTTACAAGTTCAGTTGATCAAAACCTTAAATCCTGTTGGGTCAAAATTTCTCCATTGACAATTAGTAATTTTCCATTCAGGAGGCCAAAACTAGCACATAAATTATATGACTCAATGGCAGGCAGGCACAATGCATCTCACACGTTCCAGCTCATAGTGGCAGGGTTTGGTCGACCAAAAAGATAGAAAGTAGTCGCATCATATTCATATTACTGTAACTTAAAGTGGGCAAAACGAATGATTGACAATGGCATAACTATCAAATACATCATCAATTGCTGTCAATTACTAGAAGATGGTTCCATTGATGTTGCTAATAGAACATAATTGCCATCAAAAGTGTTTAAACCTTGAAATGATTACCAGTCTTGTCTGGTGGTATTAACATTAAAAGAAAAGAAAAAACTAAAATTGTGCAAATAATTGATTAATGGTTCGAAAAATTCATTCACCAGATTCGCTATAAACAAACGCCTTTCAACAAAGCCTATTCTATAAGTTTGTAGGTAAATACGAACAAATTCAACGAAAAGCTTATAGGAAAACATGTGAAAAGGTAAAAGACTACTACAAGTAGAAAAGTCATAAATATAAGCACTGGATAAGTTTTGTGCATGGTTATAATTTGCTAAAAGACTCGAAGAAATACAATGATAGGCTGATGGGGTTCTCTCCTTTATCCTTTTTTGCGTGTTCTTGATATCTACTTAAAACAAACAAGTACAAACATGCTCCAAAGTCTATCAGTTCCAAATCTATTTCACAATGCATTTTTTGTTCAACATAATGCTAAAAATAGTTGATTCACGTTTCTTCAATGACACAGGAGGGTGACAAGGTTGAAAACTAGAATAATTCCATACATTGTTTTTTTACCTAAGTACTAGTTGATCTTAGCTTTCTTGGGCTTGATGGGTTCTTCTTCTTCGTCGTCTTCAGAAGAGCCTTCAACCAATTCATCAGGGACATCATTGGGAACGTTGTGTTTGGTAATATAATCCTTCAATATGCTCATACTTTCTTCTTTCATTGAAGACAGCTGCTCAGACAGAGCACCGACCTTTTTTGCATTCACTGTGTAGAATTCAGAACCAAGCCTAAGTGAGGCTTTAACTTTTGGTTGACCCTCCATTATCACAATCTCTACAATTTTTAGGCAATTCAATAATTAGTAGAATCCCACCAAAGCAGGCATGAAATTTATTAATCCAGAAGCCCCATAATAACTAGAACAGAGATGAGTATGAAGGATTCTTCCCTTGTTTTCAACTATACTTTTTTTGTTTCAAGTTTGTATGCATTAATTGTAGAACTGTTGCTCTATAACATTATTCACTACCAAATTGGGTAAAGGAAATGGGCATAACAGCGGAAAGACGAAAAAGGAAAACATAGAGGAGAAAGAGAATACATTAGTTACCTGAGAATCAAAAAAGCTCTTTCTTTCTGGGTGTGGGTTTCTCCGCTGTTCCGGGACGGCAGGTGTTACTAAAGTTTTGGCGTTTGGCTCTAGATTTAGGGTTTTTGATTTTGTTGAAACGACGCCACCTTAACTTCTCTAGCCTCAAATTCTGATAAACCGGGGGCCAAAGTTTACATTTGAGTTATCGGTTTGTTTTTTATTTGGGTAAATTTCAATAACAGTCACTTAACTTTTAAAAAATAACAAATCAGTAAATAACAATATCTAAAAGTAACAAATCAATCACCCACTAATGTTTTTAGTTATAAGTCTGACGAAACAGATGACGTAACTAATTAACTTGTTACAATAGAAACCCAATTTAAGAACCAAACAGAACATGTTTTAGGTTTTTCTTTTCTATAAAAAGAAGAGATGAAATCATGAATAAAAAGAAATTTAATTTTTGGGTTAATGATTTCATGGGTTTTTTCTTCTTGTAGAAGAGAGATGAAAAGAGAGATATGAATTAAAATTTGGGTTAATGATGGTTTTATGTGTTTTAATTTGTGGGTTAATGGAAGTTTTTTAAATTTCTCGTTAATGAATTTTTTGGGTAAAATTTTTATTTTTCTTCTTATTTTTCTCCCTCGTTAAAAGCATAATGGAAAATGGTTAGTAAAACTGATTTGTTATTTTTAAAAGTTAAATGACTATTGGTGTGATTTACTTTTTATTTATTTAATGAATTTTTGTTATTGTAATGATATTCACTGTTAAAAGCAATAACTAAATTTTTCTATGTGGGTGCATTTCGAATAGATGAATTGTTAACTATAAAATGTGCTTCATTTTTGTAAGGAGGATTAAATGCCTAGCCTCATAATTAAGGGTCATTTATTTAACGAAATGATTGGGAATAAAACAACTTTTCTTAACTAGATAATTTTTTGGGGTGATTGATATATGAAATTTAAATTAATTTATTTTTTGAGATTATTAGTTGTTACAGGAATCATCTACTTAAGGCATATAAGGCCTTCCCCACACGTCAAGTCTATTTTTATTTATAGGTTTCATATTGGCGCTTTTCTCGAGCCTTGTAAATATTACTAACTAATGCGCTCTTGACTCTATGAATTAGACCTCCAAGACATGTGCTCTTGACATGTAGGCTCTCAACAGAATATTAGAGATAAAATCTTTTATTGAAATAAAATATCTTCGATTGTTAAAAGATTAATCGACTGCTAAATGAATATCATTTGAAAATTTTCTTTTAAAAGAATTGAGAAGATATAATTTATTTATCTCATTTTTTAATTTTAAAAGTAAATTATATAGAGACTTGGTGAGGTTTTCAGTGCGTGTTCAACATTTTGGGCAGCAACATCGACCAATGATTAGACAAGGATATTGAGAATGTGCTGGCCCTTGGTTTTGAGATTGGAGGTGCCCCTTCCCTTCTTGCTTTCTTTTTTTTTTATCCAACACAAGTCGCCACATAATTGGTCATTAAACTCCACTTTAAGGCCTCAATGTCCTGTCATTATAAAAATGATATATGATTTATGCCAAATGTAACTACCCCTGTTTTTATTCACAAATTTGCTTATATATTACTTACAAGCCAATTATTAAGAATCACTCCAAAATATGTTTTTCATTTTAAGGATTTAAAAAATCATGCACAACTCAATTTTTAATATTAAAATATGAAGTATACATATATCTTTTAATTCTTAAATAAAATAGGATATATTTTTGAAGAGATTATTCTTTTCTTCTTTGAAAAGCTAAAAAAAAATTATTCTTTCCTTGAAAAAGAATTTACTGTAACACTCTTAACTCGTATCCGTCGTCAAATTAAGGTTACGAGATATTACCGAACAAAACACCCTTCATCACGATCATTTATTACAATTCATGCATAAAGTCATATCGACTTCTTTTCAAACTCAAATAGCAATTATACACTCATTCATATAGGTCAAATTCGCACATATTTAAAACATATAGGCAATTAAAAACCAATCATGCTTTATTACTTATAATATTCGAATCATATAAGCATCTCATTCATGATATTCGAATACCTATTTTATAATCAAACATATTTCATTTAATATACCAATCATAGAGACATCCATTCTTATTAATCGATCCCATTAACTACCAACCATATATAAAATTTTGGACATTTATGCACAATCGCATATTAAGCTTGATCAAGTCTTATCACACGGCTTAAAAACATCCACATAAAATACAATACGGTCAAATATAATTTTAATAATCATACCAAATTATGCGCATTTCATCATAATAACCACAACCATTATCAAACACAAATAACAAATCAAAGCATACCTAATTATCAAGTCTAAACATCATATATTTACCTAACCTATAAGCCAACAAAATTAGCCTCAAAAATTCATCCCAATTTCACGGCTCAATCTCTTATACAATTATACCATTTCAACATCGCATTTTGATACCGTTTGATCAACAAAACATTTCATTTATCAAGACCTTAAACCACATATCAAAATCAAGCATTAATCCAGCCACTAGGCATTTACATACCTAACCACAAACAAACATTTCATATATATATATATATATATATATATATATATTACCAAACACAAAGCCGAACGTGTACACACATCATATACAATAATTTATTTCATAATATGATCGAATCAAATTTATTATTTACAACATTTCCAAGTCATTTCACAAAGCAAATTATACATCAAAAAATTAGGTCATTAATAAGCCACATCAAATAGTCAAATTCACAAGGCATAGCATAGTCAGCTCATAACTTAACTTATAGGAACATATACATTAAAGCAAAAACACATTCATCAACTAAAATATACCACATATCATACTTCCAAAATGAGCTACTTATAAGGCCAATTATACATCATACATATCATTACTCAATGCCGAATTCATGTAACCAAACACCATATATATATAAATACCATAAAATATACTTCCAAAATAAGCTTATAACATGACCGGATATACACAAACATTAGCATCATGATCAAGCCATTTTCGCAAGGCTCATATATTCAAAACCAACCAAAACAAATATTAAACTATACATTCCATATGTTCATAGTTTCAAATTTTTGTAATAACGAAATAGCGATCGATAGTGTGACAGATTTCCTTGACGATTTCCGAGCTCGTAACTAGCTTACAAAATCTATAAAACAAAGAACGAACACACACAATAAGCTTGAATAGCTTAGTAAGTCATAAGCAATTAAATCATTTCAATGACATACATAATTCAATTAAACTAAGATGAATCATGCAAACCTTAACCACATATACATTTATCATGCTTGCAAATTCATATATCAACACATGAACATTAGCACCATATTATCACTTGGCCGAATATGAACAATCACATGTACATATAAGTCACCTTTTTATATCATGCATAGTTTATTTCATCATTTCAATTACTAAACTTACCTTACTTTCATATTCATTTAACTTCACACGTACCTGAATCATTTAGCTCGTTTTCACATTCGATTTTAACTCGATATTGCCCGTTGAACCGTTCGGAATCGATAAGGATACTCGAATAACTCAAAAAGCTCGTACAATGCCAACGTCCCAGACGTGGTCTTACATGTAATCAACTATCGATGCCACTGTCCCAGACAGGGTCTTACACGAACTCATATACGATGTCGATGTCCCATACATGGTCTTACACGTAAATTACAAATCGATGCCAACGTCCTAGACGTGGTCTTACACGAATCACATATCGGAATCCTATGTCATGACATATGTATCCTAACTATTCTTAAGGTTTGTACAGGGCTTTCGGACTTCGTAACTCGATCGATTCATGCTCGTAACACATCATTCCATGCTAAATTTAATTCGGCTAAATAGTTATACATACATAAAATTCAATTCGGCTATTTACAAAATCAATACATTCAATTTAACAACATTTATTTACTTTTAAACTTACCTCGGACGAAGACGAATGAACTGGGACGACTGTTCAACAACTTTAGATATCCGCCGATCCAATTTCGATTTCCTCTTTTCATGATCTAAATTAATATAAATTAGACTTATTTAATCACACATGTATTCAAATTCACCCAAAAACACATAAAAGGGAAATTTGCACTTTATCCCCTAACCTTTCACATTTTTCACAATTTAGTCCTTATTTCACAAAACACAAAATACACATAATTTCATTAAACTCTAGTATAATTGAATTTTACTAAGGTTCATAGCAGCACATTTATTTCATTTATTTCACATTTCAACCCCTAAATTTATAAATTTCACAATTTAGTCCTTAATAAACATTTTTATCAAAAAAAAACACTTAACAAATCATGAAAATCTAACATCAAAAATTTATAATTCATCATCAAAAACATCAAGCTGTCATCAATGGCAACTCACAAATTCATTAACAAATTCAAAATTTATGGCATGGGCCAGCTAGCATACGAAGCAACGATCTCAAAAATATAAAAATTATCAAAAACCGAGTTAAAATTCACTTACTAATTATTCATGCAAGTGCTGAAAGTTCAAGCTCCATTTTTCTTCTTCTTCTTTGATATATTCGGCCATAAATGGTTGAAAATGATGATAATAATTCAATTGTTTTTATTTTACTAACATAAATTATAAAACTACAAATATGCCATTAATTAAACATTAAAATTTCATATAATGGATAACCATTTAAGTCAAAATCCACTAACTATGGTCTAATCACATAATAAGGGCCTCACATTTAATAAACAATAGCAAATAAGCACTTTAACAAATAAAAATTACTTTTGCATTTTATGCGATTAAGTTCTTTTATTAAATTAAACAACCAATCGATAAAATTATTTCACGAAAATTTCACACATATTAATTCACATGCTGTAAATACCAAAATAATATTAAAATTTTTCTGACTTAAATTTGTGATTCTAAAAACACTATTCCGACTAAAATCTAAACCGAACTGTGACATTTACCTACTTTGTATTTTTATGATCTAACAAAAAAATAATCAAATGGGAAAATTATTATCATATTTATTTTCAATGTATTTTAAATTTTAAAAATGAGAGTTAAAAGTAAAATTACAAGTCTTTTCTATATTAACCAGTAAACTTAAACTCATGACCAATCGTATACCCCATTCTAAATAAACATACAAAACCAAAATAAAATTTCAAAAAATGTACTAGTATCCTATTTTTTATGGCTTCTGCTTATTTGGATTTTATTCAGCATTTTATTTCTGACGATTGGGGAAGCTTGGTCTCTCTAAATTGCAGACGTACATGCTAACTGCAGGGATGTTGCATCTAAGCTTTGTATCTTAGTCCTTCAAAATGACCATCTGATCAAACTATTTTATACTTAATTCTATTCAATTCTCACATAACTATTCCATTACATCTCTATTCAATGCCAACAAGCTAAACATGAGCTGAGAGGGAAGGGTGAATTCAGTACGATAATGCAGTAAGTTGGACAATCATCATCTCTTTCGCTATTAGTAGAGAGTAAAAGTTGAAACAGAAACGTTTTTTATCTTGCTGCATGTGAAGAACATAATCACTTGCAATCCTTCAGTCAAACAAGGTTCAAACTCAACTCTGCAAATACTAACTACTAACTTAAAATGGTACAGCGGACAACTATCTCTTAATTTCGAACTCGGCAAATGGATGCAGCTTACTCTTCCAAGTGATTTTATAGCAACTTCAAGCATCTATAAATCGGATATCAAAAGTGTGGGGATGTATCTGCCACACGTTTAAGGCAGCATATTCCTCTAAACATTCTTTCAACTGAGCTTCGCTATATCCCTGTCAAATCCAAACAAAAAATCTTTAAGCTTTACATAAACTTGACAACCAAAATTATACATTTCAGTTTTGAGTGGCATTCATTGTGGAATAACATTTCACTTTCCCAAATAATAAGCAACAATAACTCAAGTTCAACTGTCTTGTATCGAGAACAAACCTTTCTAGATATCCAATTCAATGCATGGGCATAGCTCACGTCCATCTTGTTAGCCCTTGCAGCTTCATCTCGTAATATTGAGTATATATCAGATATGGCATCCAGACCAGACTTCTGACGATCATCAGAATACAAGGAGAATTTTGACATTTGCATCAGTCTAAGAGCCTCATCCACATCACTTTGGGCCACAGTTTCAGAGAAACAAAGCCGTGCTAGTGCCTGTGATAAAATTATATCAACTTCATGTAGATTGCAATTCCAACAAAAAGAAAACAGCTCCACCCACGAGCAAATGTTTTTGCACAACACACTCTTATTGTCAATCGACATGGCATTTCATATTTAACAACTAAAATAAAAAGAGAATTTCATTGTAAACAATAAATCAGCGAGGAACCCACATTTCAGATCCAGACATTCCACATCCTTCTGCCCTCCCCTTAGCCCAACCCAAAGAAAACAGAACCTCCCCAACCCCGTTTAAGCATAGAAAAAGATAGGAAGATATTATCAGTAAAAAAAAAAAAATTAAAGAAAATCAGGACTTACTGCTGATATTCGAAGAATGCTCAGTAGGGTCCTCACAGTAGTATAAGAATGAGGTGTACTTGATTTAGCTTCTTCTTGACGAATGCTGGAATAGGCTGTAGCAACATACTCTTCTAGCTCCTTTGGAACATAAGGAGACAATCTTCTTGCAGCAGAAATATATGCACTGCAAACAAAAAACATAAAACCAGATAAAAAGGCTTCTAGACAAAAATCGTGACAAACATGATGTTGGAACTTCAAAGAAAATCAAGATATCAATACATGTAGCTACCCGAATATTCATAAAACAAACAGGAAGAGTCAACTATAAAGTTCTTAAAAGTTTTCCATGGAAAAGCAATTACTGTGCTTACCGAAGAACAGATGGTTCAAGTGGAGTGAAGCCAAGTGCAGGAGATTCTTTATTCTGGTGCACATAAACAACATGCCTTGCCATCTCAAGATCACTATCCATATCCGCTCGATCCAAGATCAACCACAGAATATCAAATCTTGACAGAAGGGCTGGAGGGAGATTGATGTTTTCAGCTGGCGTTCTCCGTAGGTCATATCTTCCCCTTCACAAAAAGTTATATGATTCAAGTTAATAAAATGCTCTTCTTTTTTTCCCTCCCCCCCAACCCCCACCCCACTTATTTCCATTTCAGTTCATGTAGGATAGTTGCCAAAAACAGTAAGCCGCAATAAGAATTACAAAAACTTTGAAGGACCTGAAATATTTTTACCAGGCTGGATTAGCAGCAGCAAGAATTGCAGTTCTTGCATTCAAAGATGTGGTGATCCCTGCCTTTGCAATACTCACAGTCTGCTGCTCCATAACTTCATGTATTGCTGTTCGATCAGATTCATCCATCTTATCAAACTCATCAATAGCACATATACCCATATCTGCTAACACCTGAAACAGAACCAAGATGTCTCTCTTAAACCATAGGAACCTTGAAAACAATAATCAGATAAAAGGGATCATATTTGAGACTAATAATAATTAGATGAAACAGATTATATTTCAGATCAGATATACTAAATGCACATGTAAAACAAAACCAACTTAAAAGTATAACCATTAACAGAACAAGGCATAATTTGTAACATGGGTGATACAGACAAAAGGTTGGCATGATATACGTGGTCCTTACTGTAAGCAATTATTGTTGCCATATTCTTCTATGCTTTCTCATACCATAAACATATCCACTTGAATACAATAAATTATAGGACAAAGAAAAGAACACATCTCACCAGGGCTCCCCCTTCCAAGACCATCTCATTTGTGACAGGATCTTTCTGCACAGCTGCAGTTAGACCAACTCCACTGCTTCCTCGGCCAGTGGTATAGACTCCCCTGGGTGCTACATTTATAATGTGCTTGAGAAGCTGACTTTTGGCAACACCAGGATCACCCATCAAACAAATATGCAAATCTCCTCTGATCTGCAATGTAACCAAGCAATTCATTGAAACGCTATTAGTATGTTCAAATGAGAAATACAAATGGAAGCAAATGGTAGGTATAATTAAAGAAGATTCTTTGATGGTAGGAAAGAAAAGGGGGTGACGTAAATGATGCCATATAGCTCAAGGGCATAACTTAAACTCTCCAAGTAAAATAATAATAAAAGGAATTGGCCAACCTTTGTAGTGAGCCATATTACTAGTGATAAATGATAAGCAAAAAAATTACTGCCAACAAATACAATAGAACATAAGGTGACATATTACCTTCATCCCATCCTTTAGCTTCCGGTGTGGAGCACCCACAAGAAGAAGAAGCAAAGCTTTTTTAACATCTTCATGTCCATAAATTTCAGGTGCTAATGACCGTGCCAACTTGTTATATATATCACCATCCTCAGCTAATCGGGCAATTTGCTCTTCTTCATCTCCCCTAAGTTCATACCTGACTTGAGGATAATTGAGTGTAAATACATGCACGCACATATTGTAAGGATAGTTGAAAATAATTTGTTTCAGTGACTGGAGACAACCGAGACCCCTATATCTGATGTCCTCTATGCAAGCTAACATACTGACTTTAGAAAGCATAAAGATGGATATTATCCACAAGAGCCTTCCAACGATGAGATCAGAAAAGCAGCTTACTCTTCATATTTTTTCTTGAAATGGGTGACAGACATGGCTTCCAAATAGGTATCTGCAACTAATCCAGCGCGCATTGCCCTGAATCCAGTATAAGGAATGGGGAGAAAGATGCCTGATAATTCAACAACATCACCTGGAGCAACCTGAATTTGACAAACAAGGTAACACACATTCATTGTCAGCAGAGTTAGATTTCATTATGAACACTATGTGATGTTGTCTCCAGCCATGAAATGCAGTGTTGCAAAGGAGGAAAGGGGAAAAGAAACAGGTGCAATGTCTACATAAAGAAGTTTCAGGAAATCGATTTTTTGGTATTTCAGCTACATGTAATCAACATCACAACCAACCTTTCTCGTCATTTCCCCTCTAAAATGAACTGTCATAGACCGCGGAATGTGGCCTTTGGGAACATGCTCCGCCAACTCTTGAATCTTGGCCTGGAAATTTTAATATTACACATTACAAACAATGCAGAGTAATTCATTGCTATTAGCTTAAAAAACCATGTTGATCTATAACCTCTTGGAACTTCAAAAACTTGGATGCTCTAAGTTGAAGGATAAGGTTCCCTTTTTTCCTGTTCACTGAACAACGCCTTGAGGGGCACTCATACAAGGGCATGAATACTCGAGCAGTTACATCCTGTTTGGCACACAATGGAAAGAGAAAAAAAAAGTTACAGGAAAATACACCAAGCCAACATTTTAAGGTCCCTTGCAAACCAGTTAAAAGGATAACTATGTATATGATATCTAGCTTAACAGGGCACTATTTTTAGTTTACTATTCAACTATCAAATTAAGCAAAATTGTATTAAACGAAGAAAATATATGTTTTTTTGGTAGAAATATATACATGTGGTAGCTGTTATCCCATTCCAAGACCAAAGCATGCTGCAGGCTAGTCAAAACTTACATTTGACTCATAAATCGACAACAAATGACTTCAGGTATCCAGAATCAAATATAAGCCTTACAAGTGAAGTATATCATCCTTAGCATCTCAACCAATCCCTAGTGGCAAAGAGAATATTTAATGCTTAGATATAAAACCTGACAATTAGTTACCTGATAAATTTCACAACCACATTCTTCACATGTGTAGACAGCTACCTGCATCAGAGGCTTAACATCCGAACAACGAGTCACAATACCAGATATTCGTACAAGCTGGCCAATATACGAAGCCTTCACCTCCCTAATGGTAAACGGCCTCCCCTTTGAAGGTGCTCTGATATAAACTTCACTGGATAAAAAAATGGTGAACATAACCAACGCAGTTCTAAGTATCCTTAAAAGAATCAGTTTTCACACAATTTAAACAGCATATATGCATAATAGAGCATGCTAAACAATATCTCTCATACAGATATCTTAAAAGATCAAATTATTAAAATACTTGAAAAAGTTCTTCCCACAAAATTTCCACTAATAACAACTTACAATTTTCAAGGCCCACTAGAAAATAATTAACTGTAATTAGAATCACATGGCATCTAAATCTAATTGTATTTGAATTCAAATTGCACACCATTTTGGGGGCTTCCACTAAGCTAGCCACCAATTGCCACAACAAACTTTTGAACTTAAGCTGTAAGCAATGGAAACTTTTTTAATCCCAATGGTTTAGTCATATTAACTCTTTCCTGTACCTCCTTTTTTTTTCTTTGCTAACCAACATAAACTCAAAAATTATTATTATTAAAACCCAAAAGGGTAGAAGTCACCAACAGGTTAGTAAAACCTGAGCTCCAAATGCACTGCTACAAGAACAATAAAATGCCAACATAAACTCAGCAATTATATATTATCCCCTAAAGGAAGAATTTAGGACACGTTTAAATGTGTCAAGAGTAAAAGAATTAGTTCTTGAAGCATACTAGTAACGTTTAATCTCTGGAGGCATCTTCTGACGCGGATCAGACCCATCTGTATTATTGGTAGCGTCCTCGGCTCTCTGTGTCATCAATATATCATGATCGTCATCATGAAATGCCTCGGTAGGCTCCGGTAAAAGCTCGTCAATTGCACCTGCGAAAATTTCAATGTATCTTCGAGTATTCTCAGTAACCCGCTTCAAAAATTCCTCATCCAAGTCTTTATACTGCAAAAAAAGGGGATTAGCAGCCAATGAAATAAATTAAGTTTTAAAAACACTAAAATAAATTAAGAGGAAAATAGGAAGAATCATACGTTAAATAAGTCCTCGAGATCGATCTGTACTGCTTTAATTTTACGATTCGCGACCTCTTGCTGAAATGGAGAAAAGGTTAAGGGTTATAAATAATTAGACAAGAGAACTAAAAAAGAATACTAGTAAAGTACTATTTTCTTTTTTGTATTCAAGTAGTAAAAAACATAAAGAGATCTAGGGTTTAGAGTTGGTAAGGATGAAGGGAAAGAAAAGAGGGAGACTCACAAGGATGTCCATGTATTTTGCGTCGCCATTGGCGTCTGCGAAGTTTGAGATGAAATCTTTGGCGACAGCTGTCGGTAAATTGGGGGGAAAAGAAAGCCAAAAATCAGTGAAGGGATGATGCAGCAGAGATGGAAAGAGGTATGGGGGAGACGAGTACCTTTGTCTGCGTCGAAGTTGAGGTCCTTCATGGTTCCTTCACTGAACGTGTTAATGAAATGAGATAGTGAACTGAGCGAGAGCGAGAGCGAGAGCGATAACGAGAAAAGAGATGTGAGGGAGAATATGGGAATTAGGCAGTGAAAACAATGAGATTTTGGCGGCAACAAGAAGAGGAGGGAAAGAGGGTTTGGGCGGGAAAAATGTTGATGCTATGGATACGGTACAGCCAGGTGTATTTTGTGAGTTTGTGAGAGAGTGGGTGGACGGTCATGTGCGTTCATGATGATTCTATTAACATTTTGGGCTGTGATTGATTTTACCGCAGAGCAAGAAAATTAAAAATAAAAATTTGTGGCTGCTGGGATTCGAGCCCAGGTTTCTACGGCCACAACGTAGAATTCTAACCACTAAACAATAGCCACAAGGTTAAAACGACGGTACATTTATCTAAATTTGACATAGAAATAAATAAAATTTTTATTAAAAATACTTATGAAATAAAAAATACTATTAATGTAACAAATAGTAATCCAAATTAACTAATCACTTTCCAAATGGTATCAAAACATAATCTGCTTAATCAACCATTTCAACCAATATTATTTAAAGATTTTGAATTGATATTTTTAATCTCAAAATAATAATTTCTATGTGGCATAACTTATAAACGGTCATTTTCATAATAATAATCTATCATGTGCCGTTGGTAATTATATTCAAAAAATTAATCCAAAGCAAATTCTTTATATTTTTTAATATCTCAAAAAATTAGAATAAAAATAACAATTCAAGGCAAATCCTTTATAAAGATATATTTTCATTAATTCATTACATGTTGCTTACGAAAAAAAACAAAAATAAAAAACAATTCATGTTGTTATATTTAATTTGTTAATTAATTTTATAAAATTATATTTATTATTCATAATATTGATGCATTTAGATTTATTTTATTTTTAATATATTATTATACGTTATATTTTTGTTGAATAAAATTAATAATTTTTTATGAATACAAAATTATACATATATAAATGTACTTTTTTTATATCAAGTTTTTGTGTGATATTTATCTTAAATAATACATGCTCTGAATGTGCATATATTGAAATGTGCATGGATGCATTAAATATGCCCTAAATTTTTTAAAATTAATTATAATCCTATCTATAATTATGTTAAATAAATTTTAAGGAATAAAACTATAAAACAAATCGAGATAAATATATATAGTAATTTTAAACTTAAAATATTTTTTAAAATTAACTTTTACATTCCGCAATATTAAAATTAATTTACATCAATTTTTAAACTTAAAATATATTTTAAACAAATAAATCATTAATTAATTTTAAAAACAAAATTTAAAAAAAAGTATTATATTAATGCACACAAACAACTCGCTCCAAACTAGTTATAATATGTAATTCTAAAATAAAAATTAACCAACGTTTTTTTAAATTGCATCAATATTTTAATTTTTTAATAGAATATACTTAGGAACCATAAATGATAATAAATAGACATGACATAACCACAATTAAAGTAAGGCCAATTTAGGAATATTTCTCAACAGTATTTTTAGGATTAAAAGGCTGCTTTTTGAAAAAAAAAATGTTTCTCCCAAACTAAAAATTAGCCTCAAAACACTTTTTTTCAAACTTTAATTTCTCAAAAAAAAAAAAAAAAGCAATTTTTAGAAGCGTTCAAAAGCTAGGTGATAATATACTACATGGGTATACCTTTTAAAATAGTTCAATAGATGAGAAAACACATTGGTAACTACCAATAAATTGTATCCTACCCCCCAACTAGGGGTGTTCATTCGGTTAACCGACCTGAAATGTTATTAACCGAATTAACCGACCTTTTAAAATTTTTAACCGTTAACCGAACCTAAATTTTTTCAAAAAAAATTAACCGAACCGAATTTTTTTCGGTTAATTCGATCGGTTAACCGAATTAATCAAAAATTATATTTTTTTAAATTTTTGGTTAAAAATTAACCGAATTAACTGAATTAACCGAATTAACCGTCTTAACTGTCTTAACCGTCTTAACCGAATTAACCGAATTAACACTACATAATTTGTTTAAAAACATTCCATAAATCTTTAAATTAATACATAATTGAAATGTAAGTATTTAATATTGTTCATTTGTATCTATTTCTTCTCTCCAAAAAATCTCCATTTGCATTAAACCTACAAAAAGAAAAAAACAAGAAGTTTAGCGTATAATAGAAATATCTGTATTTAAAAAAATCAAATAATATAAACAAACGAATAGATTATAAGTTAACAAGAATAAGATAGTAAGTATACCCTTCAACTCACAAAAGCTCATGAATTAAGGGTAGGCTCTGATGCATTCCAAGAAAAGTCTAAACATTGAATCAATTAAATAAGTAGGAGTGATATGGTAAAAAAATTTAAAACTATTAAAATAAGACAATAAATATACCATTTTCAATCTTGTCAAGCTCTTGGATTTGTTCTTCAATCTTTTTGATGTCTTCTTGTGATGATGATTTTCGAATCCAATCTTGAGTACACACAAGAGCTTGTACAATTTTAGGAGTTAAAGTTTTCCTATATTGATCAAGCACATGTCCCCCGGTGCTAAATGCAGACTCTGAAGCAACCGTAGAAACCGGTATAGCTAACACATCTCTAGCCATTTTTGAAAGAGTGGGAAATCTAGGGCTGTTCACTTTCCACCACAATAAAATATCAAATTCTTCAACAAATTCCTCATTAGCCTCAGCTAGATATTTATCCAACTCAGATGATTTATCCTCACCACAAATTTCCAACTCACACTTTTTATACAAAGCTTGCATTCGCCTTTTCATTTTTTGTTGTGGTTCACCAAGAGAAGCATGTGTTGGCACACTCGATTGGCTACAAGTACTATGAAGTGGAGGCTTATACTCATCAAACATTTCATACAAAGATTCCTTCAATTTTGCATCATTTCACAAGCTTTTTCGAACTAGACATTTCACTAAGTGCAAATTCAAGATACTTTAGTTTTGTCTAGGATCTAAAACACAAGCAACAAACATAAGCATATTCATCTTATCAATATCACCCCAATACTTATCATACTTCTCTTTCATCTTGATGGCCATAACATTAAAATCAACATTACTATTTAACCGAGCATCTCGTAAAAGAATATCAATTTGAAAGCTCATCAAAAAATTATTGGACTTGACATATGAAGTGCCGGATATCGCAAAGTGACTTCATAAAATGTTCCAAGAAATCCTCGAGTTTCTAACATTATCCCAATCATCCACACTAGGTCAACCATCACCCTTTCAAGTTCAAATTTCAAAATTTGTATCTTGCTCCTCAAATCTCTCAAAAGCTCTCTCAAAGTTCGAAAAGATATCTAACATTAAGTAGGTTGAGTTCCACCTAGTACAAACATCAAGACACAAGATCTTCTTGCACTCTATCTTTTCCACCACAACACACTCCTTAAATTTTTGTAATCTAGATGGAGATTGTCTCACATATCTAATGACCCCTAACACGTTCAATGATTTATTCATTTCCTTTAAGCCTTCAAAGAACAATCAAATTCACAATGTGTGCCATGCATCTCATATGAAGATATTTACCATTTTGAACTAAACCCTCTCGAGGTTAAATTTCTTTCTCAAATAACCAATAGCAACATCATTTGAACTTGTATTATCAACAAGAATAAAGAAACAACTTATCAATCCCCAATTCAACAAGCATTTCTCAATCACCATCCCAATGGACTCACCCTTATGACTAGAAATTGGACAAAAGTTTAAAATCTTTTCATTCAATTTCCAATCATTATCAATAATGTGAGCAGTGATACACAAATAATTAACTCTTTGCAAAGAAGTCCATGTGTCGGTAGTTAAACAAACTCTAGAACAAGAACTTCTCAAAAGTTGTTTTATCTTGGCCCTTTCATCTAAATACAATTGATAAACATCCCTAGTCATAGTAGTTCGTGAAGGAATGTGAAACCTAGGACATGCCATAAACATAAATTTCTTAAAACCTTAACTTTCAACAAACTTGAAAGGTAATTCATCAATCACAATCATTTGTGCTAATCCTTTCCTACATGCTTCTTGATCAAATCTCCAAGTTGAAAGATTCCTTCCCCTTCAACTCCCTTTCTAGGTAAAACTAGTTGTCCTTGACTATTTTCAACAACATTACTAGGATTTTTCTTACATGAACCAATATGATATTTTAATGACCCCGTACCATTTTTTTTCATATCACAACAAAATTCCTTTTGACAATAATTACATTTAGCTTTACTTGCACCCTCACTATTAATAATCTTAGTGAAGTGAGACCAAACTTCTGACCTTGGAAGAGTGGCTTTTCTTTTTCCGGTAATCCCCTTTGCTTGGCTTGAAGCTCTCACTCCCGAATTTTCAGAATCTATCAAGGTAAGAGGTGAAACACTAGCCTCAATAGATGTTGGTTCAGTTGACATTCTGCAAGAAAAACATATATAATAAATTAAAATACATTTATGATATTAAACATATTTTGATGTTGAGTTTTAGAAAAAACATAGTTTAGATATTTAACAAAGGTAACATCCATTGCAAAACATAGTTTAGATATTCAAAGAGTTTTAACGCTTTTTTCAAATTAGCGTTTATTAATTTTCTCCAATTTTTCTTTTTTTTTTCTTTTTTCCTTTTCAATACAAAATCAACTTTAACATTTTACAACAACAGACCCACACCCCTTTGGTTTTAAAATAAGAACAGCTTCTCTGGTTCTATTTCTCTCTCTCGCTCGCTCTCGCTATTCATAATAATCGTCGATTTTCATCGTAAAGAAAAAATTCATTTTAGATCATCTTTTCTTTTTGAAATCACGATTAATTACCGATGAAAGTGAACTAGTATTTTCATTTCCTTATTTTGTATGATTTTAATGGAATGAGATGGTTTAGTGTGGATTTGATCTACCGCTATTATTTAAAAAAATTGATTATTTGTTGTCTAGATTAAATTTTGAGTTTTTTTGAAGATTTTTTATCTTTATTAGAATCGAGAATATTTATATTTTGTTTGACATTTAATTTAATAATTTTTTCTTATTGCGATTGAATAGATGATGTTTGTTTTTGGAATAATTTGGAGCACTGTTTTATTTGTGTTTGGAATAGGATATTGAAAGGTTAGAAGCAATTTTAGGTGAAATTATATACTTTGATTTTAATCGGAAGAGAAAGACATTCAGCTCTTTTAGTTGATTTGTTTCCTTTTAGAATAGGTTTCCTATTTATGTAATAAAGATTGGTCCAAGACGAATGGAATAATAAAACCTGAGCAAAATTTTATCAAAACCTTAAAAATAGATTTTTGAGTTATCATTTTCCATGGTATCTAATGAATCCAGATTGGGAAAAGCATAAGAAGCAGATTAGGATTAATTATAGAGGTTAATGTAGAGATAAAAGAGAAATAGTAAGCTGACAAAGCTCGAGGACACAGTTAGAAGTAGGATGAACCATAAAAGAATGTTTACCAATAGGAAGATTTAAATTAGGAGGAATAGCACTAGGAAAAGGATCCAAGGAAAAGGGAACTCTTCTTGGATTGGTTCGGTTATGAATCAAGAACTCTACTTCCCGGTGTATATCTACCAACAAGTTAGGATGAGATAATCAACTTGAAAGACTTGAAGAATGATTTGAATTCTTCTGTCGTATAAACAATACGATTGGACTCAATACGAGCAAGTAGAGGAAGAGAAACTGATTTAGATGTGAAATGAAAGAATTCAAGCAATATGGAGCATGGACAAAACATTTATTAAAAATTGGACAGTAACATTGATATCCTTTCGGAAATGAGATTAACCCTGAAAATACACACTTAATAGATTAAGGCTCCAATCTTACTTACCTTGTGAAAGTTGATGCACAAATGACACATGGATCAAACATTCAAGTAAGGTAGAAGTTCACTCTTTAGGAATAAGTTTAGGAAAGGTATTTGATCAATTAACAGGTTCTAAGCACACTGGAAAACATTTATGAACTTACATTTAAATAATAAACAAGTAAACTTAATAGGATTCCTGTTGCGGAGTGCAAGTACAAGATGACTAAAATCAGAGCATTCTCATGCAATAAGGTACTAAGGAAGTAGAGAAATTAAACTGGAGTTTGTTACTATGAAGTATAAACTCAAATAGAAAGACTAAATTGAGTTTTAATTTCAACAGAAAAGGCACAAAAAATTGAAAAGAACTTATGATGATCTTTCATTAGATAGAGCCATTTAACATTAGAACACTCATCTACAAAACTAACAAAATAATGAAACTCTAGTTTGGAGGTACATTCAATATTTTTGCTTCTTATCTCAAAAGTAACAGATTAAGGACAGACCCAAATTTTTTTTTTTTGTGAGGGATTTAAAATGTATAGATATTTTACAATGAACTGGTTTAAGAGTGTTGTGGAATTTTATTTTTCGATATGCAATAATCAATCATGGAAACCTTGTTTTAAATCTGTTTATGTTGAGCTAGGTATGTCGTGTTGTTGGTAAGGTTAAGAAGAAAAAAGTACTGCAAAACCTTAGATGAGTTGTTGAGCAAATGGCTTGCAAATAAGAATGAAATGCTTGATAGGTTGAAACTTGCTTTGGAATTGTGCTAATTGATGGTTTAACAATGTTTGCATGTATTCTCAGATGGAGACGAAGCAGCAAGACTTATCTGCTTTTGAGACTAATGAATCTACCACTACAAGTTTGCATGAAAGTAACACTTTGAGTAAGGGTGATTCTACAACAAATGGGTCTCAAATGATCAAAATGTAAATAACCCAACTAATGTTGGAGTTGGTAAACAAAATGAGGTGGTAGAACAAAATGTAAACAAAAATGTAAGTTTTAAAAGCGGTTGCGATGGTGAAAGGACCTCAATGACCTTGGCTAGTAGATGCCGGAGTGCCGGACGGAAGGTGGCTGGCCTGGGGTGGTGAACTGATATGGTGATTGAGAAATTAGGGATTTGAAGTTGAGGAAGGAGAAGAGATATCAGATTCAGTTCAGGGGTGTCTTTTTTTTTTTTCTGTCCTGTGTCTAGCCTTTTAGGGGTAATTTTATTTTTTGTTTTAGTATTACTTGAGTTGGGTTTAATTTTTATTATTGGGTTTGGGTTGTATTGGGTTTGGGTTGGTGAATAGAGAATGGTGGGCTTATTACTTATAGGCTATTTATATATATTATAAATTTATTTATTATTTTTTTTGGTTAATCGAAAAAATTCGGTTAACCGATCCGTTTCGAACCAAATTAACCGTTAACCGAAAATTAATAAAATAATTAACCGACTCCGACCGAAAAAATTCGATTAATTGACCGATTAACCGAATTCGGTCGGTTAACCGAATTTTTTCGATTTTACCCGAATTTTGCACACCCTTACCCCCAACATCATCAAAACACTCCAACAAATACCAGACAACCAATTGACCACTGTCGAAGGTCTTGTAAAGACATTACAACATTTGTGATGCATGAAAAATGGGCCATTCTCCTCATCATGATGTCCTGTTTACCAAGACATTGTTCTATCTCAACAAAGTCCTTTGTTAAAGTTTTTAATAGATTTGGCAGTACACAGGCTTGGTAAGTTCCGTATATACGGCAAACACAGAAAAAAAAGGAACTATGACTTTTAGAAAAATATGGAATATACTTAAAACTAATACTAAAACACAACATTTTTGTATACAAGTTTTCCCTCAACAGTGTTTAACGAATTTCTTCTGCCGGGATAATCACCGTAAAAGCTTTTGGAATATGCAAAATTTCATGTTTTGAGATGCAGTGAGAGAAATGTTGGGAATTGAGTGGGAAAGAAGTAATTTTAAACATGCTTTAAATCAATATTATATAATATCTATAATGAATTTCAAATATAAAAATATATTATAAATATTATCTACATAGGTGGAAAACCGTCACACCACGAACACGTGACAATCAATTTAACGATCTATCAACTTTCCTAGGAAAATCAAACGATGTTAACACTAGCAAATTATAACATATCAGGCTTCCTCCTTTTTATCTCTATTTGTTGTAAAATAAAATATTATAACTGGTGATCTATTTCACTTTCTTTTTATTAGGGGATTAAAAGCAATCATTCCTTTTAGACACTTCGCGTGTACTCTTTTAAACTACGATCAAATAGGTGAGGTTTTGTGGTCATCCCAGAGTAAAGTGGTGGGATCATTTATCCGCTTTTTTTTTTTTAATTATTTAAATAACTTAAATAATTTAATTAAGTATTAAAATGATCTATTTTTTTAATTAAACACCAAAATGACTTAAAATTTACTGTAAAAATTAGTGGAGCCAAATTATATATCGCCACCTACTTGCCATATCAGCAAAGAGCATTAAAAAATTAACTTTTTTGGTAGAGTCATGTAAAATAACGTCACTTGTATAAATACCATAAAAATATTGTAAGTTTTGGAAGAATAAGGGACTTCAAAATAATTTTTTATTTTTTGGTGGAGCCAACTTAAATGACGCACTAGACTTGACACCCTTCTTTTATTTTTTTTATTTTTTACTTTTTTATTAACTTTTGTCTTTTTCTTTAAATTATTTTCTTTTTTAAGTTTTATTTTTTCTTATTTTATTTTGTTTATTTATTTTATTTATTTATTGTTATTAATTTTAAAAATTTTAAATGTTTTATAATATATATTTATTTTAAATTTAAATATTATTTTTAAATTTGAATATTATTTTCTAAAATATTAAATATATATTTTAATAATATAAAATATTTAAATATTTTAAAGATATGACCTTTCAAATTTATTATTAGTTTTTAATATTTTAAATATTATTTAATTTGTTTTATAATATTTTAAATTATGATTTTTAAATTATTTTAAAGATAGTTAGCTTTTTAATAAAAATAACCCAAAAACTTAATTAATTATTAAAATGATCCATTTTTTAATTTGGCTCCGCCAACTTTCACTTAGATTTCGTGTCACTTTCGTGTTTAATTAAAAATGAGTTATTTTGATAATGAGTTATTTTTTGTGTTATTTTATAAAAAGCCAAGATATTCAAACCATTTTTAAATTCTATTTAAAAGTTAAAAATAATATTTTATTTAAAAAGTGAAATTTGAATTAATTAAAAATAAAAATTTTGTTAAAAAATATTTATTTGTTAAAATAATTTTATTTAAATATATATATTAAAAAGTAAAATTTAAATTTAAATTAAAAGTTAAAAATATATATTATAAGATCACATCATGTCAGCAATGTGACTAGACATGAAATTAAATATTAAATAAAAAAACCAATCTTATATAAGGGGGTTTGGGGGTAAAATACCCAAATATACCAAAAAAATAAAAAAATTACGGAATTGGGTTGGTTTCTCAAAAATTTACGGAAAAGGGCCGTTTCCCCACAAAACGCATCCACGTCAACGCGTTTTGTGGGGAAATGACAGGAAAGCGTGCCCCTGGGGACACGCTTTGTGCCACATCAGCAAAAGCACGCTTACGTGGACGTGCTTTGCTGATGTGGCACAAAGCGCGTCCCCAGAGGCTCGCTTTAGCCCTGCAACGGTAAAAAACGGTCAAAATTTTTTTAACTGTTGGGGCCCAACGGTAAAAAAAACCTATAAAATCCCCCAACCCTTTTATTTTTTCACACTTTAATCCTTACTCATTCTTCTCTTAAATTCATCTCAAATTTCTCTTTAAGTCCTTGAAACTTCCTCTGCAATTTCGAAATAGTCTTTTAATATTTACAAAAAGCCCTTTTTTATTTTTTTAATATTTTTTTTTGAAACTTTTAAAATTTTCGATCGTATTACCAATGGCTGGGGAATTAACTCGTCTAGACAATAAGCACATCTCCGTCGATCAAATGCAAATGGTAAGTTTTAATTTTAATTTTTCAATATTAATTAATATTTTGTAGGTTTATGCAATTTTAATTAATTTTATTTTATAATTTTTTAAACAGTCTGTAGATCGGGTGTTGCAATGTTATATTCGCAATATGCATGGTCCCCCATCGCCGTTGATCGAGAATTACCTGCGGGAAGCGAGTTTTTGGCACATGGCCACGATAGGCCAAGGGTTCAAGTTGGAGCCGCCTTTGATCAGTACGTTGATAGAGAGGTGGAGACCCGAAATGCACACTTTCCATCTTTCATGCAGAGAGTGTACCATCACTCTGGAAGATGTGCGATTGCGATTGGGATTGTCGATTGGGCCGGCCCAGTAGTCACCGGGTCCGCAACTTCTACCGATTGGATGGCCGTATGCTACGAGCTTCTGGGTGCCATTCCGGATAACATTCAAGGAGGTCAGATCGAGATGGCCTGATTATGAGACACATTCCCGGAGTCGAATGAGGGTTCGACCGAAATAGAAAGAATACGGTATGCTCGGGAATACATTCTTCAGATAATTGGAGGCTATCTGATGTCGAACCATTCTTGAAACCTTATACACTTAAGATGGCTGCTGAAACTTATTGATTTCAAAGCAGCCGGTGAATTGAGTTGGGGGTCTGCCATGCTATCGAGGTTGTATCGAGAGATGTGCGGGGCGACGCAGCCGAGTAAAGCGAAAATCGGAGGTTGCTTATCACTACTGCAGTCATGGGCACGGTTTCAATTTCCATTTTTGTGTCCTCGACTCGACCACCCATATTCATTCCCACTGATAACGAGGTAAATTTAATGTTATATTTTACAATTATTACGTAGATTTATAGTATAATTGTATGCTAAAAATTTATTTAATTAGGTGGAACCATTCGGTGAGTTATGCTGGAACACCTACCTCGCTTAAAGATATACGGCTTCTATTGGACCAACGGTCGGAATCACAAGTAAGTTTTAAATTTCATATTAATAATTTAGTATTTCGTATTTAGTGTTTAGTATTATATTTATAACTAATATTTTGGTAATGTTAATATAGTTTCAATGGACACAGTACGAGGATCTGGCAATTCGGGCGGTAATTCTGGAGGAGTTCTTGTAAAATCCAAACCTTTGGCACGTGAAGGTCTCATTGATCAATTATGTGACCGTGGAGATGCACCAATCAGATCGGGTTCTGCGACAATTTGGATTTCGGCAACCGATTTTCATGCCACTTGAGCTGCTCGATGATGAGCATAAAGTGGACTTACGGCAGTTGCACAGGGATTGGCCAAGATTTTGGTCAGCACATATCGAGATGTGGGAGAACTGGTATGACTATTTACCTATCCGAGAACCGATCGTCGTTCCTGAGTTAGCGTGCGTGCCGAAATACATGCCATGGTTTAGGATCCATGGTAAGCCGTATTTGTTGTCGGAAAAAGAGAGGCGACGGTAACTTCGTCAACAAAGGGAACGTCGGGGCCCTTTAAATCCAAGGAGAAGGGGTGATGAGACGAGGCCATCAACAGCGCCGACACAGTCATCGAGCCCATCAACAGTGCACACACAGTCGCCGGGCCCATCAGTTCAACCGACGACATCGACATCACAACCTTTAGCCTTTATGTCAGGTGCGTACCCTAGCCCTTATATGTATTTTAACCCATATATGTTTCCTTTTCCCAGTCCCACCCCAGGTTATAATGTATGGCCAGGTTCGAGTCTGTTCCCGACTACTCCGAATGGCCAGTCGATCTTGAGGCCGTCGTCGCGTGAGGGATCACAGGAGGCGCCGTCGGGGAGCACTTCTTTTTACCAGCCTCCCTCGCCATACGGGATTCAGACACCCCGCCGTGGTTTATGCAAACACCTCCGGAGTCGTTATTTTATCAAGGTGGGTTATCCTTGCAACACCCACAACTGCACCCACCGGGAGGAACTGAATCCCGCCGAGGTTCCACGACCCCCGCCGAGAGCTAGAAGAAGGAGGAATCCAATAGCGAATCACCACCACCCCCCATGTGGTAATCGATTCAATCCGACATCAACATTGATTCGAATGGGTTTTTTTATTTTTTAAATTGTAATAATTTTTTTATTTTTTAATAAAAAAAATGTTATTTTTGATTTGTGCTTGTAATTTAATTTTAATATATCCACTAAAATAGAAGTTGTTTATTTTTTTTGTATGTAATTTTAATTTGAATTTTTTTAATTCGACTACCCCCGTGTGGCACTGAACTTTCATTGGCGTTGTTCCGAATATTTTGTGCCTAATTCTTTTGCGAAGTTCTAATAAATCTATGTTCCAATTAAAACCCAGTAGCGCTCTGTTCTCCGATAAAAAAATAACACCATTTTCGGTGTCACAAACCTCACCATTGTAGTAAATAACAGCATTAATACGTTCACTCATTTTCAATTTCTATTTTTCTTTTGCCTTAATTTCTGTTATGCAACCTGAGAATGGAATTTGTCTCATTTATAGTCTAAAGATTGCCACACACTACTGTATCAAGGAAAAGTAAAGAATGATTATTTACAAGGAAAAGAAAACTTTAATTTGACAAGGAAAAGCAAAGAATGATTATTGGATATTCAATAGATTGATTTAACCCATGAATATGTAGATTTTAAATTGAATTGAATATTCAATAGATTGATCGATGTGGTTAATAATTGTAAAATTCATACTCGAATTAATATATATATTTTAAAATTTATATCCACTACTTATTTGTATTAAACACTAGAGTTGTTATAAGGATTCAACCCCAATTGCTTAAATTATTTATATGATATTCAAATGTGATTAATGTTCCAATTTTGTAAAAATAAAACAAATATAAATAATATATATTTAAATTTAAAATTGAGATTTGAATAATAAATATTTGATAACTAATATTTGTATATGCAATTTATGCTAATCAAAATATCTAAATATTATATAAATTTATAATATTTGAATAAACATATATTTAAAAAATTTTGACCGTTGCAAGGCTAAAGCGCACCCCTAGAGACGCGCTTTGTGCCACATCAGCAAAGCACGTCCACATAAGCGCGCTTTTGCTGATGTGGCATAAAGCGCGTCTCCAGGGGTGTGCTTTCCTGCCATTTACCCACAAAACGCGCTGACGTGGACGCGTTTTGTGGGGAAACGATCCTTTTTCGTAAATTTTTAAGAAACCGGCCCAATTCAGTAATTTTTTTATTTTTTGGTATATTTGGGTATTTTACCTGGGGTTTGGTCCCCTCTTCAAAGAAAGAAAAGAGAGAAAAAAAAAGTTAAGTTAGTTAAATTTTTTTATTTATTTTATAGTTATTGTAATATAATAAGTATTTATATTGTATTTATGTGTTTTTTTATATTATGCGGATATCATAATGTTTTCTGGAGATACGGATCACACTTCATCGAGGATCGACGAAACAATAAAATTAATTATGAATTAAATAAAAAAATCATTTTAGTTTCTTTTTTTTCTTGCTAAGCACTACTTTGCTCAACGTGTTTTGATTCATGAATGTGATCTCTAGTTAGTTATTATTATTATTCCTTTTAACTAATTTCTTGCTGTATGTGTTGGTTATAATTTTTAATTTTAGTACACATTCATAAATTTATGTACTTAATATATATTTTAATAGATAAAGACAAAAAGATTTTCTTAATAGATTTAAAATGTTTAAAACTTAAAGAAATTAAATATATTAAAAATGTTATGTATAGCCAATTTTATAATTTTAATATATTTAAAATATTTTTAAAAATTAAATATATTAAAAATGTTAAGTATAACCAATATTAAAATTATAATATATTCAATATATTTTTAAAAATATTTTAAAATGTTAATATATTTAATATATTTTTAATAGGAAAAGAGAAAATTTATTTTTAATATATTTAAAATTTAAATATATTAAATTTTCAAATATGTTAAAAGAAAATGTTGAGTATAACCAATTTTAAATTTTAATAACTGAATATATTTAAATATATTAAAATTTTGAACATATTAAAAAAATTAAGTCTATATATTATATATAAGATAAAAGTTCTCGTATGTAAGATAAATTCTAGTTTGAATATGCCTAGTTTATATTATATGTGAAACTCTATATATTATTATAGATATCAATTCAATAAAAATAAGTTTTTTTTTTATTTTATATTTACCCGCATAACCTATAGTTTTTAGGATATTATTATTATTATTTTAATGTACTTTTTGTTGTTATATAGTTGCCTTTAGTTTTAATGCTTAACTATGATTAATATTTTATGACAAATTTTCATTCTACTATTAATATATTATTACTTATTTAATTTAACTTAAATAAAAAATACTTAGAATGGCTACGTTGGTATAGTATAAATGTGATGTTTTTGTTTTCTCAACTTTTCAATTTTAGTCTTCAATATATAATTTTATGTTTAAATTATATAGATAAATGATTTATCATATTTTTATAAAAAATTTACCATACAGGATGGTTATCGGGTTTTGAGGTCGCGGTTTCATTTTCCCAAGTACGATCAGGACGAGCAGATCATGCCATACTTACAGATGGCGGGATTTGGGGACGTCACATTGATCTGGAGGTTTGACCTTAGGACGAACTTAATATCCACCTTGGTTGAGCGGTGGTGTACAGAGACCCACACCTTCATTATGCCGTGCGGGGAGTGCACTATCACATTGGAAGACGTCGCTATGCAACTTGGGTTACGAGTTGACGATGTCGTGGTCACGGGTCGAAGCAATGTGTTGGAACCTTCAGTACTGTGCCACGAATTGCTTGGACGGTCCCCTAATGATGGGGAATGGAATTTCACGTGCTTGACATTGAAATGGTTGAGAGCAAATTTTAAGGAGTTATAGAGCACTGCTATTGAATACGAGGTGATGTGTGCTACGCGAGCCTATATTATGTAATTGATCGAGGGGTACTTATGCCAAACAACACGTCTAATAGGGTCCACTTAAAGTACTTGCCTCTATTGGAGGATTTTTCTCATGCTGGTAGTTACAGTTGGGGATCAACAGTGTTGGCTGCATTGTACTATGAGCTTTGCCGAGCAACAAAATATAGGGTTAGTAACATAGCTGGTTGTCTGGTTCTGCTACAGTCTTGGGTTTTATACAGGATGTCGTTTCTAGTAGCTATTAGGCACCAACCATATTCGTGGCCACTTATAAATAGGTAAAAACAAAATTATACTTAACATTTAACGACTCATAAGTGTGGATAATATTTTCCAAAGTTTAACTGCTAACGTGTTTGTTTCAGTTTCAGATGGGCCACGTCTCCAGGAATTGGTGCAAGCCAAACATTAATCATTTACCGCCAAATGATAGAAGCGTATACCGGAGAGAAAGTAATATATACTTATATGGTTTAAGTAACGTTGATTTCACTTATCCACTTGCAGTATGTGATGTGACTTGACTCATTATGTTAGATTGTGTAGTTCTTATGGATGTCGTATTCTGTAATGAACATTGCAACCATTATTCCTCAGTGGGTTCAGGCTGAAGCCCATATGTGGTGCATTAACACGCCGGTGCTCAACTTTTCAACCATTGAATGGTATAACGGTGATTAAGTTATGCGACAATTTGGGTGTAGACAATTTGTGCCGGTCGAGCTAGAACAATTTGATGAAGTCTACGGTAAGACCATGAGGGAGAAACATACAACAGATTGGAGCGTGGAACATCAATGTTTTGTAGCACTATGGAATGCCCGGTACGACAGGTGGCCTGAGATGCACTCATGCATGATTGACTTTAGTCCCTCGACTGAATACATGCAGTGGTACATGACTATATAGCGTGTTTATTTATATGGTTGACAACTTATGATAGTACCGGGTCACGGCTACAGACATGGAAATCAGCCTATGGGGGAGCTAGAGGATCAACATATGGCGGAGCCTAACTTGAAGGACCAACCTTTGAACACATCGGACCAATGGGTTGACGCTTTTTGTGATGAGTCGCAGAGCAGTTCATATCACTTGGACATTGTTGGCTCAAGTTCATATCACCCAAACATAGACGGTTCAAGTTCATATCACCCAGACATAGGCGGTTCGAGTTCATTTCACCCAGAGCAACCACCGATATCATTTGATATGTTTGGTAATAACATGTACTCCACCCCGCCTTAGGCCACATTCGATCCAGCTGTTGATCTTCCTGATGTGTACAGTACACCCCAAACTCCACCCGTCAATGAAGGCCCGTGAATTTGTAACACCCTCTACCCGTATCCGTTGCCGGAATATGGTACGGGGCATTATCAAAGTTTATTGAACATTTTCGAATAATTCCAAGTCATTTATTATTCATATTCTGAAAATAATCATAACGTCCCTCAATTGGGTCCTCAAAGCCCAAAACATACATTAGGAACCAACCGGGATTAAATTGGGATTATAGAGAATTCTTCGCAAAAACTTAAAATTTTCCTACATTGGTTAGCGTACTTTAATATTAACAAATTTATTATTATTATTATTATTTCGACATGTCTCACTTGAATTTATTACTTATCCTAATATACATAATTTTCCTTATAAAACGATCAAAGATAGTCTTATATTTACATGTCATGATCCATATCATTTTCTTGCTATTTCTTCATAAATATAAATTATTCAATTTATTATAACAATATTTCATGTACCATCATTTTTCATGAGATTAGTATATATTTGTTCTAGCATAGTTCATAATCTTGAATATGCATAATTATCTGTAAATTTCACATACATGTATTTTCCATGTCATATTTCAATATATCAAATAATTATTATTTCTATGAATTTCAAGTTTAATTTCATGATTTCAAGTACTTGCCATTTTCTATATTTATCCCGTTGAATTTCTCGAAATTTCGATTGATTTTCCAGTAGTACACTTATAGTGTACAATTCCGGGTTCATCAATTGCACACATATGGGTACACCCTTTTCCGAGAGCACACTCCCATGAACCTCATCTTATAATGGGATTACCGGTCCGAAGCTAAATCCTCAGAAGAAAGCACACTCCGCGAACCTCATTTCTTACAACGGATTACCACCAAAGCTAAATCCTCAGAACATATGCTCAAAGAGTATTGTCGAGATTACCATCCAGGCTAAATCCCAAACGACAATTACTCTAATGAGCTTGGATCTGAATTACCAGTCCAGGCTAAATTCAGATCCTAATTCGGATTAGCCGTCCGGGCTAAATCCTTTTTCCACATATTCTTCGGGAAGGTCATATCAGGATCACCCGTCCGGGCTAGATCCTTTTCACACATATTCTTCGGGAGTGCTATATCAGGATAGGATCATCCCTCCGAGCTAGATCCTTTTTACCGTCAATTCCTTTTCAGAGATCCATCGAATTTTCCTTTCATTCAACCAGGATTTATTTTCCATTTCATCAAGAATATCAATGCTTCATCAATTATCATACAATGAATATCCAAATTATATTCATATCAATAAGAATATATTTCAAGTATTTAAGAATATAATTCAAGTTACACGAATTTATCTCATTGCTTGTTCATGTTTACAGTTTCACTAATCCGATGACTTTTCTTTTCCACGTTCAAGTCTCGTATTTGAGTTATCCGGATCTTTATTAATAAATTTGATCATCATTTTCATTCATCTCAGATTCTGATACATTTAATTAATGCTTTAGGCAAAATTACCATTTTGCCCCTAAGCTTTTAATTAATGACGATTTCATCCTTAGGTTCAGAAAAATAAAATTCTTGTAATTTAATCCTTGTTTCAAGCCTAATTATTCTCATATATATTGATAACAGCCCATGAATTCTATGAAATATCAAAATTTTCCATAATTTCAACACTTTTCAATTTAATCCCTAAAACATATTTTCACCCGATCTTGATATAAATTAATAATTTCATTCAATTTTATAATTTAAGTAATAAAATAATCCATTTCATGCAAGTTGGTCATTTCTTGATGTTTTTACAAAATTACCCATAAAATTTTACTTTTATTCAATTCAGTCCCTGAGCTTAGAACATGCAAATTAGCCATGCTAGTTGAATATTCATATATATTTTTCTCCTCCTCCTCTCCATTCCACAACCTTAATTTATATAACATGTTTACAAGTAACATTATCTATGATTTCACTATTTACTCATAAATTTATTCAAAGCTGTCTATTTGCGTCATAGTCACTAAATTATTTATATCTTGAGCTACAGAACTTCAATTTAAGATCCGCTAATTTTACCTGAAACTAGACTCACATATATTCTTATCATAAAATTTTCAGAATTTTTGGTTTATCCAATAAGTACAGTTTATTCTTTAAATTTACCCCTATTCTGATGTTTGATGGTTCCGGCTCTTCTTCACTAAAAATTAATTATCTCCTCATACGGGATTCGGATGATGTTCCCATTTGTTTCTCTTGAAAATAGACTCATTCAGGATTTTAAAAAAAATAAATTTAAGCCCCTAATTATTTTTTCTACAATTTTTTATGATTTTACAAAGTCAGAACAGGGGAACCCGAAATCATTCTGACCTTGCCTAACAAAACCTATTGTATCTCGTGATTTACAATTTCATTACTTACAAAGTTTATTCTATAATAAACTATACTAAATAATCTTTAATTCCATATTTTATTCATCCTCTAATTCGATTTCTACAATTTTTGGTGATTTTCTAAAGTTAGACTACTGCTGCTGTCCAAAACTGTTTTAGTGCAAAATATTAATTACCAAGTTTATAACACCTTTATTTCCTTTCTCTATAATATTTCCCATCACTTTCTCTTATTTTCCTTCACTAACATATCAAGAACATAAAACCTTATATAAGAAAACTCTACATTAACATCATTTCCATGCTTTTTCCACAATATCAAACTTAAAAATATATTGAAAACTTGATGTTCTTACCTTGTTTTATTGATTTCAATCTTTAACTTGATTTTCTCTCTCCTCCAGGTTCTATTTCTTGAATCTAACTTGATATTTTTGTTTCCCATAGTCTCCTTGTCATCTTTCTCTCTTGATGGCTATAGAAATTCTTTTGAATTTTAAGTGAAAATGGTGAATTTTTGGTGAAAGGACCAATTTGTAAAGAAAAGAAAACTTCTTTTCTTTCTCTTCTTCTCACGTTGGTTTGTATGGGAAATAGATGATAAAAATTCATCATATTTCCTTCCTTATATACTACATAAATAATAATAAAATATCTCATCAAAATATTAATAAAATAATATTTATCTAATTAAATAATTATAAAATATCATCAATATCATCATTACTTTCTAGATTTCTCTCTCTTCCAATTGACCATTTTGCCCTTTGTGATCTTTAAAATTCCATCCTTGAATCATCACATAATTTGGTAAAATTATGATTTAGTCCCTCATAATTCTTTCCCTATTCAATGTGGTCCTAATTCATCCATTTTCCTTAGTTTCTAGATCATTCCACCCTTAAAATATTTTCACTATTGGTCCTTCAACTTTTTCATATTTACACTCTAACCCCTTAAGTTTTGAATATTTACTCTTAGGTAACAAAACTTTTCTCACTTTTACCATTTGATCCTTTCTTGAATTAATATATCATAATATACTTCTCAATGTTGTCGTAACTCCAAAATTTCCCTTTTTGTTGCTTTATTTCCTTATTTTACTATATCAAAGATAATATTTTACTGTAAAAATTTTCAGGGTATTACAGAATCGCTATACCCCGAACGACGATACCACTCCCGGTTCTTTTCAATTTTAAGTTATGTAAATTTCAAGTGTTATGTAATATTTTTTGTATTAGTTTAGGGTTCCACAACTTATATATTAGTCTTTTTTATATAATTTATAATATCTTTTAAAGTATTTAAAGTTGCAACTGTTAATTTTAAGTAAAAACTTAACACTAAATAATACAAACTTTATTTCTAAGAGATCATAAAATGCAAACATCAGGTACAACATTTAATTTCTTTCAGACCGTGAAGATTAACCAGTGTAGACGTTTCCATGGGGACATTGGCTCCGATTGTGGCCAACTGTTCTACATATGGTGCAACGTTTTGGATTGACTTGTTCTCTTATATCCATGTCGTTCCGAATCCTCATTGCCGTCGGTATACATTTGATTCTCCTACGTAGTGACCGGTCTGGCAACATCTCGAACACAGGCGGTTGCACTTCTCATGTTAATGCATCTCTTAATACGGGGAACTCGTTACCCCAAATACGCAACGTATGTTCAAGTGTATACACATTGTCGATATATTGTTCAGTATTCAAACTGTAGGTAGCACACGCTGCAATCACATGCGCACACAGATAACGTAGTGTTTGGAACATTCCGTACTCACATCGCCTGTTTTGGAGATCAACTCCGTAGGACCGTGGTAGGATCCCCGACCGACGATCGATATACTCTGTCACTCGAAAAGTTTCCAAATTTCAGGAATATAGTTCTGCATTCATCAACCTAGCCCTTTGAGCGTTCTCTTTCATGGCATCACTAATTTTTTCGAAGTACACGTGTCCTGCCTCTAACTGTTTTGCTTGTTTCAACCCCATTTTTGGCATTAAGGTTGCTAGCCTATAAAATGCGGCTGAAAAATTTGCTGAAATTGGCAAGTGACGCGTACGCCTCAAAACAGAGTTAATGGCCTCAACGAGGTTAGTTGTCATTTGACTATACCAGTACCCCTTGTCAAAATATTGAGCCCATTGCCACGGCTCCATGCTACCTAAACACTGTCTGAGAGAAGAATTGGACCCCGCCATATCAGTCTCTAACCTCGCCAACTTATGTCTGAAAAGTTGTGCTTCCAGCTCGTATCCTACATATGTATTCCAAATTTAAGTTATGTTATTATTCGAATTAGGAAATAGACTCAAAATAATTACAAATACGAATTTAAATATGATATTTTTACCCATGTTCACAATTTGTTTGTGCCAGTCTTTGTTCTTGTACTGATTGTGGAAGTTGACAGCGATGTGACGAATACAATAGACGGACCTCCATGGAACCTCAGATTGTCGAATCGCAGCAACAAGACCCTTTGATCAGTCGGAGATAATCCAAATGTTGTCTTGCCTGACAACATGTCTCCGTAAGTTCTGAATGAAATACGCCCACGATTCAGGGTTCTCAGACTCTACGATGGCAAAAGCGATCGGTAGTACATTTTCGTTACTGTCTTGTGCAACCGCAATTAGAAGTATTTGCATGTATTTTCCATAAATCCATGTTCCATCAACTTGTACTAGTGGTTTGCAGTGGGGGAAGGTTCTAACACATGGATCGAAAGTTCAGAACAGTTGACGAAAATCTCTTTTCCCCAGTTCCAATTGTCCATTAGGGCCTCTATAAGGCAACGTTTGCAAGTCCATGATAGTTACTGGGATGTACTCCACCATCGCTGAAATCCAACCCTGAAGTTCATTGTATGACTCATCCCAGTCGTCGTACAATTGTGCATAGCCATTTGTTTCACCAACCACGCTTTCCTATACGAAACTCTGTACTGAAATCGAGATTGCATGTCTGCAATCAATGTTGACACATGAATGATTGGACTATCTTTCACTAGTAGCATGATGCAGTTGCAAATACTTTTGGCATCCAATTTTCGGTGGTCTTGAGACATACGTGCGACACTACATGTATGACGCCCTTCTAATTTTCGTATTTGCCACTGTTGAGTCCTCCATATAAATACAGCTCGAACTCCCCAACCACACCCATCGCCGGCTCTCCAACATTCCCCAACATATAATGTCGGTGTAGATTTGACAACCTTGTAATCAATCGACAACTTCATACTATATTGTTTGATGGCAAACACACAGTCCGCCTTGTTCTCGAACTATTGCCCAACGAATAACTCCTCGAACTGTGAATTTATTGCCAATCTATGAGCAGGTAATATATCAGCGTACTCAGGAAACTCGGATGCATGCGCTGCATCTGGATCTACGTTCAAAATGTCGACCCCAGGTTCATTTCGTAAAATAATGCCACGACTTGGGTTACTGAATGAAGGGCCGTAAACATCTTCAACCTTTTCTAGGCCTTCATCATCGATATCATCTAGAACCTCATCAACATCGAGGTCACTAAAATCTTCAATGTCTTGATCAGAATCTTCACCATTATTGGTCATTTCTCTGACATTTGCCTCTGTGCTTATTATCACCTCTGGATGTATTTGTAAACGGGGACCGGAGGTAGGGTTGTTATACGAACTCCCACCATAATTAGAATTTTTGGGCATCTGTGATGTCCCTTCACATTCTAATTGGTCTGTCCATCCAACATTAAGATCAAAGTCAAATTCGTGATGTTGACTTACTGGACTAACATTCTCAACAGGCTCTAAGTCTGCTAACTCGACAAATAATTCAATTGGTTGGTGGTTCTCACTCCCAGTCGGCCACCATATTTCCATCATAGTGCCTAAGTCATCATCATCTAACAGCTGCATCTCACAAAATTTGAACGGATCTGTATAGACTGAAAACTTGTAAAATAATTTGGACATCTCCCTTCCACAACGGATAGCTATTTTCGCATTGATCTTCCTTTTCATTTCTGTTAGCTCCACATTTTTTTGAATCGCAAACCTACTCTTTGCCGACCTTGAAATACACAACCAACACCACTTTCTATAATTTCACCATAAAAATAACATACACCAAAAACACCTCATTATTCATCTTGAATAAATTTTTTTAACTGTAACGGCCTAATTTTCAGTGGTGTCGGAAATGGTGATATGAGATCACTAAATCTGACAGGTAAGATTGAATAAGATAGTAATTTAATATTTATGAGCCAAGTGAGAATTTAGAAGAATTTGTGGATTGGTGAATTTGGTGAATTAAAAGAATTTATTAGGTTAAATGGGTCAAAAACGAGGTATCGAGACCTCGAATTTAAAAAACGAGCCATAAAAATATTTTTATAAATATTTATGGAGTGTTATTAAGTTAGCATTAAAGTTTGGTTGAGAAATTTAAATGTTTGGGTAGTCAATTAAATAAAAAGGACTAAATTGTAATAAATGCAAAAATTACTAGAAGAATTAAATAGCTCAAGTGTTAAAAGAAAGAGGATTTATAGGGCAATTAAACCTAAAAGTGAGAAGGTTGGATGGCAAAGGCAAGGGAATCAGCAGAAGATAAGGGAAATAATGGTAAAATTGGAAATTGTGTAATTTTAACATGTTTAGTAAATATAAGATTGAAAAGAATCTAGACAGATCTTCACACTATCTCAGCCAAAACGCCATAGGAGTTCTGGAGAAAGCTTATTTTCATACTTTTACATCCTGTGAGTTTAATTCTTACTTTTCTTGATAATTTTATGTTTTTATGATCATACAACTAGATCCACTTATAGAATTCATTAGTTTTTGATTTGGTGGGTAAAATTAGAAGTTACCCTGGCTGAATAGTGGAAGTTTATGATGAATTATTATGAAAATTAAATTACAATTTCATATTAAGGTGGCTTTATTAAGTGATTTTGATAGGAAATGGTATTTAGGACCTAATTGTGAAAAAGTTGTGAATTAGAGGTTGGTGTTGAAATTCAGAATATTAAAGGTTGTAAAATAGTTTGTTATGATATAATAAAGTGTTGATTGAGAAAAATTAGTTCAATTGATGGCTGAATTGAGCAGGGACTAAATTGTAAAAACTATAAATTTTAGGGTAAAAGTGAAATTTCAAAAATTGAAGAGCATAATTTATGAAGTGAAATAGAAATGAAATATATGCTAACGAGTATAAATATTTTACATTATAGATCAAGAAACCAAAGAAGAAAGAGGAAAAGAAAAAGTTGCAGAGTAGTCCCTAATTTCAAAATCTTCTACAAATCAGCCAGGTAAGTTCATATGGTTGAATTTATATGTTTATTTGTGAAGGATTGAATGATATAATGTGCTGTTAAATATGAATTTGCTGTGGAATTATGAAAAATTATGATAAAATGAAAGAATAAAGGCGGTAATTCAAATTAGGAAAAACGCAGAATTGAGTACGTTCGTATCGTGACATGTGATGAATTTTCGGATAAGACCATGGTTAATCCATGGCAAAGAATGAAATGTAGGTATGGTAATTCCTATACCGAGTTGTGAAATGTAGGTATGGTATCATCCATACCGAGTTGTGAAATGTAGGTATGGTATTAACCATACTGAGTTAAGAAATGTAGGTATGGTATCGTCCATACTGAGTTGTGAAACGTGGCACTGAACAACGACGTACTCAAATTCGTAAGACGTTTCCTAATTTGATAAAAAGTAAAATAAAATGAGTGAATCAAATGGAAGAGATTGAGTAGTTGTTAATGTTGAGCTCAACTATGTGAAGTATTTTAACAATGGTTGTGAATGGCAGGGAACTTTAGTAAATGTTTTGTTATTGTTTTGGAAATATTATGTGTGGTAAGCTACTTTTAAACCTATGAACTTACTAAGCTTCATTAAGCTTACTTGTGTGTGCTTGATATTTTTATGTAGATTGAATTAAAGAGAAGTTGGTAGATCGGATCATCACAGCAAAGCTCACTATCCAGATCAATTCCGGTAGCTTTTGTTTTATGTTTAAAGATTTATATGGCATGTATAGAGTTTAAATGAGATGGAGTAAAGATGTTATAAACTAGTTAACAATATTTTGCAATGAAACAGTTTTTGAATTACAGCAGTGACGTGATTTTGAAATATCACCAAAAATAGAAGAAATGGAATTAGAAAGTGAATAAGATATATAATTGAAGCTTATTGAGTCTATTTTCGTATAAAAGAAATATAACAAACAAATTATTCTTATGTTTTGAGATATTTGAATTTTTGTGAGACTAGTTTAGAATGATTATGTGATCCCCTGTTCTGTCTTTGAAAAATCATTAGAAATTATACAAAAATAATTGTGGGATATAGTTTATATGCATGGAATCCTGAATGAGTCTATTTTCAAATGAAATAAATAAGAAGGTCATATGAATTCTGTATGAAGAGAAATTTGATTCGTAGTGAAGAGAGGTCAGAACAGTCAAACAGTAAAACAGGGGAAATTTTGATGAATAAACTGTACTAATTGGCAACATGAAAAATTCTGTAAAAATTATAGTAAAAATATATATGAGTCTAGTTTCAGGAAAAATTAACGGATCTAAATTTGGAGTTCTGTAGCTCCAGATATAAATAATTTAATGACTATGACGCAGATGGACAATTTTAAATTTTATGCCGAATTAGTAGTTGAGTCTAGTAATGCCTCGTGCTCGACTCCGGCAACGGTTTCGGATAAGGGGTGTTACATTAACTCTCTTAGGGAACACAATAATTTCACCATTCTATATATGGTAGAGAACCAAGAGGTGGAGCCATTCAAAATAAAATATTAAATATTAAATTATTATATTAAAATAATAATAAAAAGTATAATATATAAAGTGATTGAGCCATTCTAAATGGCTCCACCAAATAAAATATTAATTCTTACAATTTTAAATTTAATTTAAAAAGCGTTTGAATATCTTTAGAATTAAAAATAAATAAATAAAGATAAAGACAAAATAAAAAAAAATGTCAGAGAAATGACAAAAGTTAAAAAAAGTAAAAAAAAATTTAAAAAAAAATAGAAGCAGGTGTTCTGGTGAAGCTATTTAAATTGGCTCCACCGAAATTAGAAAATTATTTTAAAGTCCTCATTATTTTAGAATTTTTAAATTATGATTTTAATTATTTTAAAGATATTTAAACCTTTTAAAAGAATTTTTATAAAATTTTATTTAAAAATAATTTTAAAATTTTTAAAAATATATTATAAAATATTTCAAATTTTTAAAATTAATAAAAAATAAAATAAATAAACAAAATAAAATAAGAAAAATATAAAACTTAAAAAAAGAAAAAAATTAAAGAAAAAGACAAAAGTTAATAAAAAAGTAAAAGAAGGGTGTCAGGTCTGGTGGCGCCATTTAAGTTGGCTCCACTAGAAAATGGAATATTATTTTGAAGTCTCCCATTTTTTCAGAACTTGCAGCATTTTTATAGTATTTATATAGGTGGCGCCATTTTACATGGCTCCACCAAAAAATTAATTTTTTAATGTCCCCTGCTAATGTGGCAAGTTGGTGGTGCCATATAATTTGGCTCCACCAACTTTTACGGTGAATTTCAAGTTATTTTGATGTTTAATTGAAAAAGTGGATCATTTTGATACTTAATTAAATTATTTGAGTTATTTAAATAAAAAAGCGTCCTTTATCCATGTGATGTCGTAGATCAAAACTTTGGATGTTTCTTTGTTGTTGTTTTGGTCAAGTCATTGCTTGATGCTTTGGTCATAACTTCTTCTTGTTTTTTATTACTGGTTCTTTGATTTTACTTCAAGAACTTTGTGTCTTACAAGTTAAATAGGAGATTGATTTGTATTTTTGTTTTTAAGGTATCTTACAGGTATAGGATATCTAATTTATGAAATCAAATCTCTATTTTTGAGTTTGTGATTATCAACTTTAAGTTATGTTTAAGATTTAATTGTGCTTTTTAAATGGTGACAATATAAATTATGCACATGAAATAGGTAAATCCTTATAACAAAGTAACAGTTTCATCCAAAAGAAAACGACTATGCTGTTCTTGCAACACAAAAATAAAACTTGCTTCAAGTTTGAAATGTGATGATTCATAGCATTGATAAGTAGTCTTCGCGGAAAGCAAAAAGGAAAAAGAAAAAGAGGGAAGAGGAATTGGAACATTTTTTCCCTTTCAACAAGAAACCAAAACTTCCATAGCATTCATATATATGATAAGATAGCTCGTATAACATTAACTACAAATAAACTTTCATAGTTATATAACTGGGAATTCCTGTTACATTTCACCATTTCATACAAAATCTCCAAAAATGTAAATGAACTTTTTGACCAATGAATCACATCCGAGAAATAAAAAAGTGGGGCTATCCATAGCAATTTCACCTACCAAACATCTAGGGGTTTAACTGGATTACGTTCCTTGGATTTTGCTAACTTTACTTGTACAAGTTTGTCCAGAATTGGAGGCTCTAAAGGAATTGGGTCCAAACAACGCTCTGAAGCAGCAACAATTACCTACATCCGACATCCACATTTCATTACTAGCGGAACAAAAATCAGATAAAGATGAGCAATACCCGCGTTTATTATGTAACACAGAAAGATTAAAGCTCATGACTAGGAATTTCGCAATTACCTCGTCAAGTAAAATGTCAATCGCTTCTTCAGCTTCAATATTCTCCTTCAAAAGAGTCCTTAAGAAATGAATATCCAGCTGAATTTGCTGGAAACCACTTCGATTAAAGGTTTGGAGTCTGACATATTCTTGCAAACTTTTAAGGCAAAGTTTCACTATAGTTGTTTCAACTGACTCCTGCAGTGATAAGGAAACTCCATTCATTCTGTTTCAATAGCATCACATTGACTCTTTTTCCACAACAACAAAAATTCATAGGTGATACATACCTGTGTATATTCAACTTTTGTAAAAATTTCTATTTTTTGCTTAAACAATTTTGCTAGATGTGTTTCTAATAGCTGACTCCTGGCTTTTTGGGTATTTGACCTACTCATTTTATCATCTAGTAATGCGTTGCTACGTGATGAGTTGGTGCTTCCATTGCTGTCAGACCGTTGATGCTTACGCAATAGCCCTTCAGGTAAAATCTGTTTCACCTCACTATCTACTGCTTTCAACTAGAACAAAGAATCGCGAGATAAAGCATAATGCATCTTAGAAAAGTTCTACATCATCGAAATATTTATGTATATCGAACTCTGCAAGACGAAGATTTGAAACTATATCTATGTCAAGTCAGAAAGTTTAAAGAGACACTAACCTCTTGTAGAAATAAATCAACAAACATATGAACTTCTCTAGGCTCCTTGTGCTGCAAGTATTAAAAACATAAATTATTGAAAACTTAAACTATTTTCTCAAAATTGAGGATTATAGCACAGTAAACTAACCTTGACCCAGTTTGGTGTTGTAAACCTCTTTCTTAGCAAAGTAGATACTCTTCGAGTTCTTATATTTATGTACTGCAAAATGAAACAAAATTGAACTTATAATTAACAATGAGATAATTGGCTCTCCCTAAAAAAACAAATCAGAAATTGTTCATTCAATGTCAGAAAATAAAATCGTTAAACATATATGCTCCCTTGAGGCAACATATTGCCTTGATATCAACATTCTTGTGAATTCGAAACCCAAAAACTAAAACTAGATAAAACACATCCCACAGATCCAATATAAGTATTAATTTTAATAATTTCAAAATGAGGAAAAGAATAAATTCTTACATGATGCAAAAGCTTTTCACCACCTAACTGAAATAGTTGACATATCTCCCCAGAAACAAAAACATGCCCATTTTCGTGGCCTCGTGCACCACCACTAGAGAAGGAGGCAGCTATTTCCTGACAGTGCAACATGAAAATATGGCTGAGCCCAAAATAGTAGTGAAAATTTATTAGGTGGTAAGGTAAATTTATCAGGTGAGAGAAAAAGTTGCCTCAGAAATTCTTGGGATGGCAGTTTGTTCAATGAATACAGAAAGTTGAGCTAGGACCAAGACAAGACCAGCAAGAACTTTTTCACCAAGTGCTCCTTCTGAAAATCCTTGATCTTGACTTGATGAATTCTTTCTTCCAGAAAGCAAGAGAAAACAATCATCAAGAGACCTGAAAAAGTCCTGAAATCCTTCTTGAACCCAATCAATTATGAAAGCTCTCAGTTTAACTAGCAGCCCTAACTCATCGTCAAGAAGTTGGCGAAAATCCTGTAGTAAGCAAATCGTTTAAAAATGAAGCTCAATGCTCAATGAATAAGTTGCACAGACACTATAAATTTAGTCAATATAATAATGAAAATGCACAAGTTCGCAAGAAAACACATACACACACACACAAACCTACTATAAAAATGCAACTAGATTGATATTGTTTTTCAATCTAGACAGTATGTAAAATTTGAGTCGTTTCTACATGCATAAAATAAGAGTCAGTTTAGCATCTCATATTGGTTACCAGTAAGACATCCATGCTGCCTTGGAGTACAGTTTTTTTGCTAGCCTCCAAAGCAACCTGTAAGGGATGTTCCTCTGCTGCCTCTTTTGGGCTAACCTTTACTTTCAAGAGAGCATCTGTAAATTGAATAGAATGAACTCAGACATAAGGTAATTTTCATAAAACAAAACCAACGTCAATAAGAAAGAATCAAGTTTGTGCAAATTTACAAACTTTTAAGAGTTTATGTAGAATACATGCATAAATAGCTATATATGGTTTAACCATTAGTGAACCTATCATTTTCCATAAACAACTGCCGACTGAACATGCTTTTGAAAATTCTTAATGATATAACTATGATATCTATTCTAGAATAGCCACAGTTGTAAGTGGAAGATAATAAATAGGATTTTGCAAAGCTTGGTTTAGGTTATATACATTTCAGGTAAAATTCAAGTGGACTAAAACTCTTAGGATTGAAGAATAGTTGATTAGATATTTAGACTTCTGTCATAAAATGTGTAAAAACAACAACCTGCACATGGTAAAATCTAAACCATGCTCTCATCTTTTGGGTGATTTGAAACTCCAAAAGAGTAAAATATTTTTTGGCAGGACAATCAATAGAAAAAATAACCTGATATGTCCTGCAGAAGGTAAGTAAATGTGCTGGCAACATACTTTTTAACAGTTGCATGAGCAACCTGAGACCACAAAATATCATTAGATGGTGTTTCGTCCCTCAACATGAACACTGCTTATCTTTCTACTCAGGATTAAAGAAGATAAAAATTGCAAAAGACTAGAAAGAAAATGATTTCATATGAAATTCAAGAAAGACCTCCAAAGAAAAATTAGATAGCGCAGCCTCACTTAAGACTCCATCCATCAGAAGCACATCATCCCATATAGCCCCTACAATGGATTTGGCAATGGGAAAAAATGGCTAAATAAATTTTAAGTGCAAAATAAGAATAAAAAATACTACAAAAATTATAACGCGTAAGTTAATATGAAAGCAAAGTAAATAATAATGTTAATGACTTTAGAAACAAATAAGTTTGAATTCACACCAGTATTAAACAATAGTGATTTATCTCGAATCAATCTTCTCGTGGACATAAAAGAAGCCTTAGTTCTAGTTGGGGAATATTTTAAACAAGTACTCCATCAAGAATAATATGACAAAGGCATCTCTAAATGTCATATAAGATGATAAACTATTTGACTTATGCAAACACTGTTGGAATGTGCATTTGCTAATAATGATAGACTTTTTCATTAGTTATGTTAAACATTTGGGGCTGCTTTGCTAAAATCATGAATACTTACGAAGAGCACCAAGGAAATTGGTAGAAGAAATTCGTTTCTTTACACGTTGCTCAGTCATTTCAAAGTGCCTGAAGAAAAAGGCAACATTTAAGTGGAACTTTCTCGTGCTACATATTCTTATAAACAATAGAAATTCTATTGAAGCTGCTTACTTGATGACCAAGTTTTGTGCAAGTTTAATTAATTGACTTTCAGAATCAGGAAATATTACTCGATAAGCACGAATAGCCTCCGCAAATCCATGGACAGAGACCTATTTTAGATAATTGAAAAGGTTCTTCATGAGTCCAGATGGCACTTTTCTACCCTCGTACTCCCTACAGCCTCCTTTTATTTTAGGGGATGCTTGAGATGACTAATTTAACTACAGTTAAAGAACTAAAAACACAAAAGTAGTGTCATATAGGCTAATTTAAGTGGAGATTATTTGGAAAACACATCATCTGGTCATTAACAAAAATCCACTAACAAAGATACAGAGCTCTAACCAACAAGCATTCAACTCTAAAGAAATTTGTAAAAAACAAAAAAAGACTTTGGTCACTAGTGTACTACCAAGCACACATTAAATAGTGAAGAAAATTATTGGTTAGACAGTTATAATTGCAATGCAGAAATAAAATATTTCATTCATCCAGTTGCATTATGCATAATCTTTTGTATTGAAAACAATCAACCTTAAAACATTGATGGCATAAGATTCCCAGGGCAATATAAGAGTTTCACAAAAGAACGTGCATTATAAAAATTTAACATGGTTCAAAAAGCCATGCATTTTCTTTGCAAAAATACAATTTTATTTTTTCCTTTTATAATTCGTTTATCCACCCTAGTTCCTACCCACCAAGTCAAATATAAGAAATTACAAAAAAAAAAAAAAAAAATGCTACTTCATGGTAATTAGTTACCTCATGACCTATACCAGGAACCGAGTCAAAACCTTTTCCATGTTTAGAAGGATCATTAGATTCTCGTAAAACATTCTCAATTTCATTTGTTCTCAATTGAAGGTCTCCAAGAGATTGCTCTAACTTTTCAAGGAGTTTTGCCTGTAAGCTATCCACCTGCACCAATTATGGATATGCATCATGCATATGTATTTATGTCAAATAGATATAACTCAAATAAAATAAAATAAAACTTTTGTAGAGAACAATATTACCATTAAGATTAATAAATATCTGCACATGTTAGAGGTTATCGACAATAATTTTTTTTTTTATGTATTTTAAAGAAGACATCAAAGAGAGAAAGAAATGATGATATAGTTTCCAACTATTTGCTAATGTATTTTCATGCATAGAAAATGGCTTGCACAGTAGCTAATCTAGTACTGTTTAATGCTTTAAGCTCTAATCTAATTTAAAATCTGATCTGAAAGTTTCAATACAAACCGGAAAATCTAATTGCTTCAAAAGCACTGCAGCTTCAGCTCTAGCTTGAATGGATTCAGAATCTGAGAATAGCTTTCCCTGAGAAGAAAATTTCATCAAGCATTAAAAATTTATCAGAAAAAATCACCTTGCATGCATAACACAAAGATAAACATGCCTGCAAGTTTTTTAATATTATAATAATTGCATCTTCAGATGCTCGTTTACAGTCCTGGAAAGATGAATCTCCATATGCCTGGTAAGAAAAGCAATGGTCCGTGTCAAACTTTTTGAATAAAAAATTATGACATAAAAGCAAAGTTAAGTACTAACAACAAAATTAATATACAAAATAGATGAACAAGGCAAGCATCAAGGACCTTAAAAATTGGCATAGCTCCAATGTAGAATTTGACTGCATCAGCATATGCTTCTGACTTGATGCACCTTGCAAGTCTAGCGGGTAGATCATAAATGAACTGTTCTTTTCCACATAAAACAAATTTCGAATCTCACCCATTCATATATAAACTTAAAGTAATATTATAATTATCCAATCTGAAAATTTCCCTTGTGCAGTAACATCTAAAACGCATAAATGTCATAGCCTTTACCATTGATTGTTTGATAAAATATTGCACTACACTTATAATGGCTACATTTGGTTAACCTACTTTCATTTTAGTTCTATAACTATTGTCATGTTACTCACAATTCACCACAAACATTTTTCGATACCTGAACTTTACGCAGAAGGTTCCTTGTTCGGTGCAACTTCTCAATGTGTTCTCTTTTCTCAAAAAGAGAAGTGTTGACCCTATCACTTCTAGATTGCACTGACATTATCTACAATCACAGATGAAGAAAATTTATTCTTTGCAATAATCCTCTCTTTACGTTTCTTTTGAATGCATTGTTTTAAAATTTTCACAGAGAGATGACGCGAAAATATTTTTACACACCTTATCAAGAAGTTGCTCCATATTTGCTTCCATGCCTACAATATTACTTTTCATCCTGTTAAAATCAATGTTTGAGTTAGAGTCCTTAAATAAACTTTAGTTGAAAACCAGTGAATACAACATAGTAAATCTTAATCAAACAAAGGAGTAACAAAATTTCCATGGAAATATGTAATGTTGATAAACCATTCACTAAATATAGTTCAAAGATTGAAAGAAGTTACCATTTAATTGCATCCGTGGCACTAATAAATTTGTTGTAATTCTCATAAACCAACATTTGCAAATCAGTATCAAGGTTCTTGATTTCGGCTGCCATTTCAACATGCTTCCGAAGAAGCTCTTCCAAATTCGACTTTTGTACCTACAGATTTAATCCAATCCATGCTTTAAAGGAACAAACCTTCCAATTCAAATCCAGTCTAATACATCATTAGTCAAAACAGACTTCAGTATAAAAAAATTCTATAAATCTAGCATTAGAGTTCCTTTACATCTTAACCATGATTTGGATAAAGAGAATTAGGAGAGGCGTACGAGAAGGTTCATGTAGTGCTCAGGATCGAAAGATGCGGAATTGATGGAATCCAAGTTTTCGTAATTTGAATGAGCTTTGGGAGATGAACCATGATATGGATAGTAGAAGCTTGACAATAGATCTCTCATTCTCTTGGCCTTGTCATCCAAAGGAATATCATCGGTCGCCATTTTTGCTCGTTCGACCATTTATTTTGTATTCCGCAAATTAATAAAGAAACATGTTTTAGATTTAAATCGGGAAATTGTAAATAGCGAATGAAATTGTTTGTAGTTAATGGATTGAATGAACTACGCCAGGAAACTGAATAGGAGATCTTGAATCAAACGATGTGGCTTGTGGATGAATGAAGAATCATCCCGATTTGCTCTTGAGGCTTTTTCTGGGTGCTTTTTTTTTTTTTTTAGTTTTCTTTAAGGTTAACTTCACCACCTTATGTGCCTAAAAATTAGTGTAACAAACAAAACTAAAGCCTAAATGCCCGCATTTTAATAACACTTGTGGTGCATTTAATTGGATTGTCTTATAATTCAGATCTAAGTGAATGGGTCAAGAGTTGAGATGCAATTATTCTAATCACACACAACACTTCGTTTGTCTAGGATTCAGTGCTTTCACTTTGGGGAGAATAATTTAAAATTTTATTTTATTATAATATTTTTTCTAATTACAATTGTAAATATTCCTTCAAACACAAATGAACAAAGAAATATAATTGTAAAAAATGATCCTTAGTAATTACACATAACAAAACACATATCTAATTACTTAAAAAGTTAGAGCCTTAGCCTTTTTCGGCAATATCAACACCTCGTTGGCAACATTGTACGTTAAATTCGTGCATAATAAATCTTTAGTTAAAAATAATATCTATTTAAATTTGGCACTATCAAACAAGTTTCTAATCACTTTAACAGTAACTTAGCAAAGTATTATCTCTCTTTTCAAAATTTTTTCTATTTCTCTCTAAAATTTTAAAGAAACCTTAAAACCCCTCATCTCTGCTATAGCCATCGTGCAACCAACTTCTATTTGGATTGTTCTGCGCCATCCGCCCCTCCTCTCTCCCATCTTCCCTCTACTTTCTTATTCCAACCTCTTCATCTTATTCCTCCTTTCATATGCTCATATATTCCCTTGTTTTTCCTCCTCTTCAACTTGTTTTTTGATATAATAACAAGCATTACCACAAACATGGTTGACTAGTTGGAAGAACACTATCATTTTTCATTTACTTCCATTTTGATGTGTCGACTCTTTATCATCTCATTTGGGGAGGAAAACGTTTTTTAGTCCTTAAAAGCTCTTTATTCTCTCTATTCCATTTATATTGGAGTTCGATGGTTTGTTGAGGAGAGCATGGCTTTGTTTGCGAGACTCAATGCACCAGTAAAATGACTCCTAATCTAGTGGCTAATACCTCAATTTGCGAGCTAGACTCTTCTAATGCTTGTGTTTCTACTAACCAATTTCAACCTTTGTCTCTCCGAATTGATGACTCGATATTGATGTTATGTGAGTTTGATGTGCAAGCTTCGAGTGAAAGTTTGATGTTATGTTTCTTGGCTTTTTTTTGGTCAAATGTTCTTGGCTCGTATGCCTTGGTTTTTATTCTAGGTTTTTAGTTTGCTTCGTCAGCTTCTACTATTCTTGAGATTTATGAGTCTAAGCTAAATATATTTTTAATATAATTTTGTAACTTGCATTTGATAAATAGAAAATATCTTTAAACCAAAAAAATTAGCAATTTTTTAATTCAAATTCAATTTAATCTTAATTATTATTGTTAAGTATGACTCTTATTTTAGTCAAATTTAATAAATAATTTTCTAGTAAAACTCTGTTTATTTATTTCAATTAAACATTGATTAGTTTAGATTATTTTATTATTATTTGGCCTATGAATTTAGCCTATAAATAGGCTATTTTACAACATTAGAAAATACACCCATTAGAGATTAGAACTCATAACACATTTTTGTGTTTACGTTTTGAGGGTTATTTGTTTTCGGGTTTTCGGGGTTTAGTTTTTATCTCTATCTTTTGTACTCTTCATCCTTTTTCCAATATAGTAAAATTATCTTTGCCCGTGATTTTTTATCCTCTTTGGAGGGATTTTTTCACGTTAAATTTGTGTGTTCAATTTCTCAATTTATTCCGCTATTTTTTTACTTGTTGCTTAATCGGTCGATCCTAATAAGTGGTATCAGAGATAGTTTAATTTTTATAGATCGGCCCATTCAGATATGGCAACAACAATGTTTGAAATTGAGAAGTTCGATGGTGAGACAAATTTCAATTTGTGGCAAGTTCGGATGATGGCAATTCTAGTTCAAACCGGCTGGAAAAAGGTTGTTATCGGGAAAAAGCCTGAGAATCTAAATCAAACAGAATGGGAAGAGCTTTATGAAAAGGCCTTATCTACAATCCAGTTGTGTCTCGCGAATACGGTATTGCAGAAGGTATTAATGGAGAAAACATCATCCGCATTGCCGAAAAGGTTAGAAACTCTTTATACGACTAAGTCTCTAGCTAACCGTTTAGTGTTGAAACAACGTCTATTTACGTTTTGCATGAATGAAAGTGAGCTTCTTAGAGATCACATCAGTCAATTCATTACTATTTTAAATAATTTAAAGAATGTTGAGGTTCATATTGACGATGAAGATGAGGCTATGCTATTATTGTGCTATTTACCCCTTCATATAAGTCTTTCAGGGAGACTCTGATTTATGGCAAAGACAAACTCTTGTTCGAAGATGTGAAGGGTCACTTATTGAGTAAAGGCAAACTCGACAATGAATTTGGTTTGGATAGCAAGGCAGATAAGAAAGCTTCCGTTTTGGTAGCATCAAAGAAATGAGACAAAAGGTGTCACTATTGTAAAAAGTCAGGTCACGTCAAAGCAAAGTGTTATAAACTGCGAAATAAAAGAGCTGCTGAGAGTAACGAGGAATATGTAACTAATGCTAATTTGGCCCATGAAAGCGGTGATGGTTTCTTGTTAGTGTCAACGAGAGATAACTCCAAGCCCACGTCCAAGTGGGTCATAGATTCGGGATGTTCTTTCCACATGTGTCCCAATAGAGAATGGTTCTCCACATACAGTTTGGTTGAAGGTGGAGTTGTGCGTATGGGAAACGGTTCATCTAGTAAGGTAATTCGTATTGGTACTGTTAAAATTAGGATACATGATAGGACGATTATGACACTCTCAGATGTCAGGTATATACCTAATTTACGAAAGAATATCATCTTATTGAGTATTTTAGACTTGAAAGGATGCTGAATCAACATCGAGTCTAGCGGCATTAAAGTATATCGTGGAGCTTTCATTTTGTTAAAAAGTAAAAGAACTGGCAGTCTTTATATTTTGGAAGGTTCTACAATGACCGGTGAAATCGGACGTCCCTCGTCCGCTACAGAGTTGAAGTCAACTAGTTTTGAGGCGGAGGTGATAAACCGCAAAAGTAACATATTTTAATCCCACATTTACTATGCTTTTGGATGATTTAGCCCTCAATTTATGTAAAAAGGTGCTCTTAATCCTTTCTTTTCATGTCTTATACTCAGGAAAGCACCCGAGAACGAAAAGAATGAGAAACGGGCTTAAAATGCAGACCAAATTAGGCCAACCCAAGAAATCGACACTACCGGACTTCAAGCCACACTACCGTGTTTTGCCATTTACTTCACACTACCATGCCATGATTTACACTACCGTGCCCAAAATGATGAGAATCAAGGCACTACCAACCTCAATTACAGGCGTGTGCCATAGGCGTGCCCTATTACGGGAATGAGCAATTTCACTCAGATTTGGATGCTTGAAGCCAAAGAAACATACTCCTAAGTCCACTTAAACATCCTAGGAGGAATTCTACTTGAACTAGGATACTTAGGAGCCAAGTAAAGCATCTCAAAGCTTATATAAACACCCAAGGTAGCAACTAAAAAGGGAGTTCGGCAGAAGAACAGGGGGCAGAGTTTTCTGCCAAAACTTTTATTCAGGGAAATACTCGAAGATAGCCAGTTGATCCATCTCAAGAAGCAGGAGTTCTACTCAAGACAGAGGATCTCCTCTTCAATTCCTTCAAGGGTTTTAGGGATTTCTTATGTTTTGTTTTATCTTTTCTCTTGAGATGTTTTCTTATTTTGTTATGAACTAAATCCTTCAGATACCTGAAGGGGATGAAACCTATGATGAATTTTGTTATTTGATTTCTAAATTATATGATAAGTACTTAGTTTGTTCTTAATTATGTTGCTTAATTTAATCTGATGTGCTTAGGTGGAGGAGGAATAGACCCTGCTTAAGAGTAGATCTAGCATAATTGAGTGGAGTTGATCGGGTGCCTAGAGATAGGGTTAAGAGATTTTGCCAGATTAGGGTGAAACCTAATATGGGAATCTATTGATCAATTTACTGCTTCCTTAGGGGGTTATTATAAGAGAACGGGAGTTCCACTAATTAACCTAAGGTTAGACATTATTCGCCTCGAGAGAGGGTTTAATATAGGTTAGGGAGTCTCACGGATCAAGCTAAGTAAAGAAATCATATAGTTTGGGGAATAAATAATAAGTGAAGTCATAGGTGGATTCTTCTTGAGGGTATCATCTTCATCAACTGAGTTTTTCTAAAGTCTTTCTCGAATTCATTCTTTTGTCTTTGCATCTAGTTTAGTTTTTTTCATTAGTTTCATAAACCAATCACTCCATATTTCAAAGTTAAATAATAGAAAGAAAGTGAGTAGCAGACTTTTAGGTTCCTTGGGTTCGATAAGATATTCTTACCTAAACTATACTCTTTGCTCGATAGGTGCACTTGCCTCTATCATTGTCATAGTTAGTCTCTGTGTTCGGTCATTCTTTTATAAATATTAAAACTCATTGCTTGACACGATCAAGTCTTTGGCGCCGTTGCCGGGGAACACTAAAATATTAAGAAAACTCTATTTCTATTACTTTAGCCAAATTTTTTTATTTGTAATTTATTATTATTATATTATTCTTTATTATTATTTCTTTTTACTTTGCTAATTTTTTCCTCTAGTTTGCTTTTGGCAGAAAATTTTAGTCTATGGAAAAGATGGCATTGAATAATTATCAGTGGCAAGGCATGGGGCAATTCCTACTAAAGCAACCAGTGTTTTCAACCTCGACGTGGTCACCAGGTTATCTAATCAGTTAGAGATGATGAATAAAAAGATTAATGATTGGGATAGTCCCTCGCAGGTACATCCAGAAATACAATATGATTTGAATCTAGGAGGCTTGGTGAATCCTGAGTACCCACCCTACGGATATGGCATGGAAAACGAGCAAGCTCACTATACAGGTAACTATTCTAGATATCAAAATAATTTTTATAGTGACACTTATAATGCAGGTTGGAAGTACCATCCCAATTTCTCGTGGGATTATCAAAATAGCCAAAGATCGAAACTTCCTCCAGATTTTCAACAACCACCTCACCAATAAGAAGAGGAGCCGAATCTTGAAGAGATGCTGACGAATTTCATGGCAGCCACAGATTCTCGTCTCCAAAAGACTGAAGCAGCACTTGATGAACAACAAAAATCGATCAAAGGGATCGAGAATCAAGTTGGAGAACTTACTAGGTCAGTGAGACATCTCACAAAGCTGATTTTTGAACGTCAATAAAGACTTCTACCAAGTAACACCGAGATTAAACCGAAGGAGCAAATTCAAGCCATCTCAGCCCATGCTAGTAAGGGGTTAGATGAACCTAATATAATACAAAAAGCCAAGGTAGACGAAGGTAAGGTAGAGGTAACACAAGAAAAGCTAAAATCGGTAATCAAGGAGTACCAACCTCGCATACTTATCCCGAAGCAATAAAAAGAGACGATTCAGAGGGACAGTTCGGTAAGTTTCTTAAACTCTTAAAGAAATTACATATTAACTTACCTCTTCTTGAAGCTCTTTTTCAGATGCCAGATGCGAGGAAATTTTTAAGACAGCTCTTGACCAACAAACGCAAATTTGACGAAGAGCACCACGTGGAGCTAAACGCAATGTGCTCAGCAATTTTACAAAATAAACTGCCACAAAAATTAAAAGATCCAGGGAGTTTTACAATTCCATGTTTAATTGGTAGTTTATCTATTGATAATGCGTTAGCGGATTTAAGGGCAAGCATCAATGTTATGCCTTACAAAATGTTTAAATAACTAGGTTTAGGGAAACCCAGACAAACTAGGATGAGCATTCAATTAACTGATAAAACTATAAGAATTCTTAGGGGTATAATAGAAAGTGTTCTAATCAAAATTGATAAATTCGTATTCTCAGTAGACTTTGTCATTTTAGACATGGATGAGGACAACATGATCCCCTTAATTTTAGGAAGACCCTTTTTAGCAACTGCCAGAGCTAAAATTGATATCTACGCAGGAGAACTCATACTTCGTGTAGGCGACGAGATAGTCACTCTTCAAGCTCTTGACTCAGCTAGAACATCAAGTGATAAAGAACCACACGAAGTGAAACCGAAAGAAACCCCAGACGAGCTGATAGGAACAACAAATCACATCAAAATAGAGGATCAGGTATTGTTGAATAAGAATGACCCTCGAATCACCAATTCAGACCTCAAGACAAACGAAGAAATCACTTTTGAGGTACTTAACGTCTTCCTATACGACACAGTCGAGGTCAGCAATCCTAAATTTGACACTTTTGAGGTAAACATTACTCGACTTAAACTATATATCCATAATCGAAGTGATCGCATGAGAAAGGATATTCACCTCCTCAAACCACCATGACCATATGAATGAGAGGTAAAGTCTAGCTAAGACTATAAACGAGCGCTTCCTGGGAGGCAACCCGAGCACTAACCCCATTTTTACATTTTTTATATATTTTTTTCTTTTTCCTTTTAGCACCTAACTATAAACTAACAAAAGATTAGATTTCTAGGCCACACGGCCCTACACACGGGCGTGCCCGTGGCCGTGTGGAAGTCAGGGGATGAATCATGGGCTTGCCAGTAGCCGTGCACGACATAGAAATTTTTTTTTTCCCAACACGGGTGACGATAATGGTCTACGCCCGTGTCGATGCCCCGTGCGAGGTTACTGACTTGTCAAGCACGGGTTAAACACGGTCGTACCTCCCAACCATGCCAACATTCTGACTTATCGAACACGGGAGGAGCACGCCCGTATTAAATAACCGTGTGAAGAAAGACACGGGCGTGCCACGACACCCACGGCCATGCCCGAACACCCTGAATGCGTTCAAAATTCAAATCCCAAAACACGGGCTACATCTCTATTTAAACCTCATTCCCCATTTTTCTAGTTGTCTTTCATTTTCCATTATTTATTTTTGTTTTTATTTTATTTCATCATTATTTTTTACTTTATTTTATTTTATTTTCTTCTTCTTATTCTTTATGATATTTAGATTTAGCTTAGGATACAATAAAACCAAGCTGGCTACTTCGAGGATTCAATTTCAAAAGGTTCGAGACGCTTCCCCACATTCACCTCCAATCTTATTCGGTTTCTTTTCATAGACTTCATCTAAAAATTTAGGAAGTGTTACTTCTCCCCTTCTCTTTTGATTTTTTTATTACATAATTGTTTATCTATCTTTGTACATTGAGGGTAATGTACATCTTAAGTGTAGGGGGTAAAAGTACCTGACTTTTTGCATTGTTCTCAAAATCCTGAATTTAGTCTTGTTTTCAAGTATTTTTCTCATATTACTAATTAGGATAAAATTTCTGTTGATTTATGATTTGTATTAATATGTTTTAGAGTAAGTCATAGTTAATTGTGCATTGATGATTAAATTTGAAGGATACTAGAGAATCAAGCATGATAAGTCTACTTTCTAAAAATTAAAATTGATGGGTCATTGAGCTGAATTTGAATATTACCTTGAAATTTGAAATTTATAAGGATTGATGTCAAAAACACCCATAATTTTTGTGAGATTTTGAGCCTTATAGAGCATCTATTCTTTTTCGTGCTCATTTTATTAATTATGAGTGTGCCTCGTTTATACATGTCGAGACCACATTAATGATTTGATATACTGAGATGATAAAGGCACCTAGGTTTTAAACCATTCACTCCACTAAAAAGCCTACTCATACAAATTAACCCCTAGTGAACCCCGTTGAATCCTAACAACCTTTTTATTGACTCACCCACTATTATTAACCCAAAATCCCTTTGAATTTGTTATCACCATTCTTTTAACTACCCTTTTAATCGAGGTTTGATTTGATTAAATTACCGAATTATATTAATTCAGTAGTTACATTTATTATTTATGATGTAATATTTTAGTTTGTTCTTAAAAAAAATCCAAGTTTATTCAATATTAGTAGTATACAAAAGATTTTAGAGCATTTAAACTCCAATTATTGAAGAAAAAGCTCGTATTAAAGTATTATCAAATTTCAAGTGAGGGAAATACTCGTTATTATAGAGTAATTATCAATAGTAGGTATTATTAGTTTTCATTCGATGTAAATATTCATATTTAGTTCATTGTTTCTAGTTAGGTAATTTGTCAAGTCAGTCTCGATTCTAACCTTCTAATTCAGCCTTTATCCACACCTTTTAACCTTAGCCCCGTTACAACCCTAATAAAGACCTTTTGATCTGTATATCATCTCATTTACAGTGGTTTAGATTTGATTTTCAGGCAAGCCTATGAGATTAACTTTTCAGGTTCAACTTAGAGTGCTCATTCTTGAACCTTAAACACTTCGAGTGATTTGAGTGAATCTTTTGTGAGGATGTCAATCCTTGTCGGTTTTGAATTAAAGGTAATTATTTAGATAAGGGGAGACACCTATGTTTTCGTACTACAAAGGTATGACTTATCGTAATTGAATCTTTAGGACTCTTTGAGTTGAATTATCCATGTATAAATTATCTATGAATTATGATGAGTCATTGTCGATAGGAATTATGAATTATGCAAAGTTCGTTTTAATTGTAAGTTGAGAATTTTACTTGAGGACAAGCAAAAGCTTAAGTGTGGGGGTATTTGATAAACCGTAAAAGTAACATATTTTAATCCCATATTTAGTATGCTTTTGGATGATTGAGCCCTCATTTTATGTAAAAAGGTGCTCTTAATCCTTTCTTTTCATGTCTTATACTCAGGAAAGCACCCGAGAATGAAAAGAATGAGAAACGGACTTAAAACGGACCAAATTGGGCCAACCCAAGAAATCGACACGGCCTGGACTTCAAGCCACACGGCCGTGCCTTGCCATTTACTTCACACGGTCGTGCCCAAAATGACAGAATCAAGGCACGACCCAACCCCGAATTACACGGGCGTGTGCCATGGGCTTGTCCCTGCTACGGGAATGAGCAATTTCAGTCGGATTTGGATACTTGAAGCCAAAGAAACATACTCCTAAGTCCACTTAAACATCCTAGGAGGAATTCTACTTGAATTAGGATACTTAGGAGCCAAGTAAAGCATCTCAAAGCCTATATAAACACCCAAGGTAGCAACTAAAAAGGGAGTTTGGCAGAAGCCAAAATAGGGGGCAGAGTTTTCTGCCAGAGCTTTTATTCAGGGAAATACTCGAAGATAGCCAGTTGATCCATCTCAAGAAGTCGGAGTTCTACTCAAGACGGAGGATCTCCTCTTCAATTCCTTTAGGGGGTTTTAGGGATTTCTTATGTTTTGTTTTATCTTTTCTCTTGAGATGTTTTCTTATTTTGTTATGAACTAAATCCTTCAGATACCTGAAGGGGATGAAACCTATAATAGATTTTGTTATTTGATTTCTAAATTATATGATAAGTACTTAGTTTGTTCTTAATTATGTTGCTTAATTTAATCTGATGTGCTTAGGTGGAGGAGGAATAAACCCTGCCTAAGAGTAGATCTAGCATAAGTGAGCGGAGTTGATCGGACGCCTAGAAATAGGGTTACGAGATTTTATCGGATTAGGGTGAAACCTAATATGGGAGTACATTGATCGATTTATTACTTCCTTAGGGGGTTATTATAAGAGAACGAGAGTTCCACTAATCAACCTAAGGTTAGACGTTATTCGCCTCGAGAGAGGGCTTAATATAGCTTAGGGAGTCTCACGGATCAAGCTAAGTAAAGAAATCATACGGTTTGGGGAATAAATAATAAGTGAAGTCATAGGTGGATTCTTCTTGAGGGTATCGTCTTCACCAACTGAGTTTTCCTAAAGTTTTTCTCCAATTCATTCTTTTGTCTTTGCATCTAGTTTAGTTTTTTTCATTAGTTTCATAAACCAATCACTCCATATTTCAGGCTAAATAATAGAAAGAAAGTGAGTAGTAGTACTTTTAGGTTCCCTTGGGTTCGATAAGATATTCTTACCTAAACTATACTACTGTTCGATAGGTGCACTTGCCACTATCATTGTCATAGTTAGTCTACAGGTTTGATCATTCTTTTATAAATATTAAAACTCGACTGTTTGACACGATCAGGAGGCAACTTGGTCAAAAGAGGGAAAAAGGTATGACCGTTTCATTGAAAAAAGGTTCTCTTTTGGATGCAGGTTTTGAAAAGTTAGGGCACTCTGTTCGTGAAAATCAAACTTGGGTTAGTTTTGATTTGGCAGTGTACAAGTTGAAGGCTAGAAGTCTTCTAGTTTCTAAGCACATATTCGACTCAGTTAATTCCCTGCAAGGTTCAAGATATGCTCGCGGTGGGCTTTGACAAAGATGGCGTTGTGAAAATATGAGTCAAGGTGGAGATTTGTTAAGTATGACTCATATTTCAGTCAAATTTGAGAAATAATCTTCTAGTTAAACTATGTTTATTTGTTTCAATCAAACACTGATTAGTTTAGATTATTTTATTATTATTTGACCTATGAATTTTGCCTATAAATAGGCTATTTTACAACCTTAGAAAATACACCCATTAGAGATTAGAACTCATAACACATTTTTGTGTTTACGTTTTGAGGGTTTTTTGTTTTCGGGTTTTCGAGGTTTAGTTTTTATCTCCATCTTTTATACTCTTTGTTCTTTTGCCATTATAGTAAAATTATATTTGCCCGTGATTTTTATCCTCTTTGGAGGGGTTTATCCACGTTAAATTTGTGTGTTCAATTTCTTAATTTATTCGGCTATTTTTTTACTTGTTGCTTAATCGGGTCGATCCTAACAAACCATAAAGGAAAAGACCTAAAACTAATCCTAACCAAATAGACTTACCATACACTTGATCATATATCCATCTCTTTCACTGGTTAAAACTGAATTGGTATCCGAACTAATAACAAAAAGAAGATTAGCGGAAGGAATATCACACTTAGTGTAGTTCACATAGAATAAGGCCACCCTAGTAAGAGAATGAGTTGTCTCATTTGCTCTCTTATGAGTCCAAAGGAAAGACAACTTATTGAAGTGTGTTCTAAGAGACAAAGAATCATAAATAAGAGTCCAAGTGTAAAACCTCTAGTCCAGTTTGGTCACCGAACCTGATTTATGAGATGTTACAGTAAAACAGAGACATTCACATGTTTAACCATCAATTTTTTTATATAATTTTATTTAGATTACACACATATATTAGAGGTTATAACTTAAACGAGACTGATTAGGTTTTAAAATAGACATCCTTAGTTTTAGGTGATTTATAGTTTTCATTCAAAAGTTTCAAATGGAGCACGCCAATGTGGTCTGCCAAAAGATGTCCTCTCAAGCCCTCCGCCAAATGAATGCGGAAGGGAGTTCACCATATTCTTGTACTTAATATGAATGTCGTGACCATACGGTTTAATTTTATCCACCACATAGAGTCGCATTTGGGCACCATGCCATAATCAATGAAGATAACGTGGTCTGAATTTTAATTCCGTCAATTATCAAAATAAGTTAGCATATTCAATACATGCAATCATTTTCATTTCAAGCGTGCTAATTGTCTACGTCAACACTGATCAAGCATCACAAAAAAGTATATATATAACATTCAATCCATTACTATTCATTTCACATTCAATTTTCCAGAATAGACCTTATATGTACATGCCACTAGACCCAATGCAGAGTTAAAATAATTCTACCGGAATAGAAGTTGGATAGTGTGAGTTGTAGATCAATCCATCTATCGAGTTCTGCCAACTACTCTATAAGAAAGGGGAAATTAAATGGGGTAAAAATTAAATATGCCTAGCAAGCTCATAGGTTAAAAACATAAAAAGACTCACCTCGCCAAAACATTTATTTATATATATGCATATAACTTATCTAAATTCCACATCTTGCCAACATATTCATGTGTATAAGTTGAGTACATCGCATTCAAACATATAACAAATCATAAACATTTCATTCAGAAAACATTCAACCATAAACCACTCTGAAAAAAAAAAATACGTGAGTAACCAATCGAGAACATGCCAATTTGCTCATAAGAGTTATTCCATTCGATAACACGCCAAAACCATCGAAGAGGTTAAATTGGAAATCTGCAACAAATGTGTAATGCCCTTAACCTAACATGATTCTTTGGGTCTAGATCTTGGGTGTTATTACATAATTCACTTAACAAAATTTCTAAACAACATTCTTAGACTTTTAATGCAAGACATTTTCCTTAACATTTATCGTAAATCGTTATCATTAAAGAAACAAGAAAATGTATTTAAACATAATACATCATATCTATAATAATTTATTACAATACAGAAGTTTAATAAAACTGACTCATATGGTGTAATCCTACAATATGCTACTTGTCCAACCAGGTCCACTATATGCATAGTTTCCCTTTCGTCGTGCTTCTCTGACGTACTCCTGACTTGTCCCTCCGGGCAAAAAAATTTAAATAGCAACACCTGAAACATAAACATAACACATTTAAAAGTTTTTTCGAGCATAATTTAACCATTAGCACCTAATCCTAGGGGAGAGTAAAACTCGATTTTAATCGAGAAATCAACACAATCCATTTTTGATTTCAATTTTGTCGGGTGGGATGGTTTTGTTGGTTTCATGCTCGATTTAGTCGGCTTTGTCGGTCAATTCTCAATTTCTGAATTCTAGAATTGAACTGACCGAAAAAATGGCTTATACTATATTATGTTTTAATGATTTAAAAATATATTTTATAATAAATATATATAATAAAAAATGTAACAGTCTGGTTTATACCCTAGTCAGAACAGTGGTTTCAGGACCACAAATCCAAGTTCGTGTAATATTTTAATATTATTTTCTGTGTCGTTGATATGTGACTAAGCATGTGGTAAATTTCCGTAAGCTAATTTGTCCATTTGTGTGTTTAATTTGACAAAAGGATGAAATTTCATTGAATGTGAAAGTTGCTTGCTATTTGTGAAAGTACCAATGTGTTGTGGCTTCGTAAATTTGTGGCCTTAAGTGGCAAATAGACCACTATTTAGATAGTGGATGGTAAATGGCCTATTATACCCTTGTTGTTTAATGATGCCAAATATCTTTTAAATGGCTAAATAGGTAATTGTTTTGTTATCATAAAATTTATGAAACAAAAAATGAAAGTGTTCATCTTTATTATTTTTGTTTTGATCGAAACTAGTAAAAGAAAAAGAAAGAATAAGCTTGCTAAGGTTCGGCCATTTGAGGGTCTAAATTCAAGGTATGTTTGAGCTCGATTTTTAATAATTTCTACATTTTCGTAATCGTTGCTTTGTGCTCTACAAAACTTATGCTTGAATTTTGAGTATTGATGATGTTTGTGTGAGATGCCATTGATGCTATATTGAGCTTTGTGATGATTTTTGGTGTTAAATGAAAGATATGAGTTAGATGAACATACTTTGTTCTTGAAGTTTTGATGAATTTAGCTAATTAGGGCTAAATTGAGAAAATGGAAAGTTGAGGGTCTAAATAGCAAATTTGATGAAATATTTGGACTTATATAATCCCTAGAGAGGTTCGGCCAAGCATGTGCATGTGTGAAATTTGTGAATTTGATGTTTTGTGAAAAATGGACTAAAGTGTCGAAATGTGTAAATGTGAGGTCTAATTTGTAAATAGCCCTAAATATATGTGTTTGGATTGAATTGAATGAATTAGTGAATAAATGGGTTAATTCTGAATATGTTTAGATCAAGAACGAGGAAAAGGACTTAGATCACGGAAAGCAAAAGTGATGAATGTAACTTTTCATCTTGATAAATCGAATCCGAGGTAAGTCACTATGCAAATAAATGTACTTGCATGAAATTGTAATTGTTTATATGACTAATGTTGATAATGGATGCTTATGAGAGGATTATGTATATAAATTCCGTGATAAGTTTAATATAGTAAGTTCGGATGTAATACAAGTTGTTAGTTTATATCTATGTGATGGGAATTGAATGATAGTTATTGAATTAGAAATGCTACATGTATGATGTTGAGAAATGAGGCACTAAGTGTGCGTATTTGAAATTATGATGGAGTTAAATAGCACTGTGTGTGCGAAGTAATGAAAGCTTCGGCTTTTATGATTGGCACTGTGTGTGCGATACCGAATTAAGTTCGACTTTGTATTAATACACTAAGTGTGCGACGTCATTTAGGTCTCGACAATGAATCACGGCACTAAGTGTGCGATTATAAGAAGTGAATAGCACTATGTGTGCGATGATATGAAAGCTTCGGCTTATTGAATTGGCACTGTGTACGCGATATCGAGATAAGTCGATTAAAAGAATAGGCACTAAGTGTGCGATTATAAGAAATGAATAGCACTGTGTGTGCGATGATATGAAAGCTTCGACTTATTGAATTGGCACTGTGTGTGCGACACTGAGACAAGTTGGTTAAAAGAATAGGCACTAAGTGTGCGATGATTAATATGCTTCAATTGTGTATATAGCACTGAGTGTGCGATTAAGTTGAACAAATATTAAAGGATGATCGACATGTAGTATCGAGCATTGAATAGCTTGGAAGTTGAATAATTACGTGTTAGCTAAGGTATGTATTGAACCTTTGTGGTTGATGAGTTATAAACAAGTTATGAATAAGTGAATAAGCATTTCAGCTATGGCTGGGATATTGGTATTGTACAATTGTTCTGAGTTTCCGAGTATCTTATTTGATTCCTATTGATTCAACGGGCAAGTCTGTAGTATGAATAGCAAATCCGAGCTTTGATAAGTTAAGTGAATGAATATCTGTTACAGGTATGTTGCTTATATACTAATGGTGTATATGAGGTAAGTATCCATGTGAGCATATTATGATAAGTACATCAAATTGATAATATGATATGTGATTTGGAAATACGGTAAGTTATGGCTAAGCTTATGAGTTCAAGAAAGAATGAGGTGATTTTGTCATAAGAACCATATTGGTCATTCTATTAATTTGGTTATGTGCAATTCATGTTAAGTTTGTTTGTATATTGACTTACTAAGCTTTGTAAAGCTTACTCTGTGTGTATGTTTTCTCTGTTTATAGGTCGTCAAAGCTACTGAAGGCTCGGGACCGTCAAGGATCATTATCACACTACTAAAATCATTTTGGTACACTTTGAATATGTATATGGCTAGATATGGCATGTATAGGCTAGTCCTTGATATGTGATGTAAAATTAACTTAGCCATGTGATTTAGCTAGTTATGTTTTGGTAATATGCTTAAAGGAATATGATATGTAAAGTGTTTTGGTATGATTAGTTGATATATAAAATGGTTATGAGATGGTATGTATATAGATGATTAGTGTTTGGGCATAATTGAATTTTGGTCATGCAAATGGGTATGTTTAGATTGGTTAGTCATTTGGGTATGTTTTAGTTGCATGTTATGTGTTGGTAAGTGATACTTGTAGGTGAGACCCAAATGGGTGGCTTGTTGGTCTTGCAAGTGACCTATTATGTCACACGGCCATGGCACACGGGCGTGCCTAGTAACTGTGGGGTAAAAGTCAGTAGCTAACATTAAGAGTACACGGTCATGGCACGGGCGTGCCTACAGGTCGTGCTTTAGCACACGGGCGTGCTTGGTAGCCATGTCAGTTTTTGCAGTATATAGCCACATTAAAGACACACGGGTGAGTCAGGTAGCCGTGGGAGAAGCACGGCCTACTCCTACGGGCGTGTATCCCTTGTATTTAGAAAAGTTTTTAATTTTACATGAAACTTTATATGTGTTTTGAATTAGTCCCGACCCGGTTAATAAGCATGTCTAAGTCTCGATGACTTACTTAAGGGACACTATGATTGATATTGATGAATGGCCATATGATAATTCCGTAAATGTTTCTGATCTGTCAGGTAACGCTTCTAACCCTAATTCGACGATGAACTCGAGATAGGGGTGTTAAATTTGGTTGGTATCAGAGCTACAGTTTAGTCGATTCTCAGACTAACGTAGTATGTCAGAGTCTAGCTATACATGCCATAATATTTGAAATGTGATAGTGTGATGAATCCTGACGTATAAATGTGATTTTTGTATAGTAATAGATCCCGAAAGAGCCGTAGTTGACGACATAGAAAGTAATGCGTTTGCTCCCGCGTAAGGGACAGTGCCTTCTGATCCGAGACCAGCTACGAGCGGTTTAGAGGAAGAAGTTAAACAAGCTTTCTTCCAGATGATGAGTGAGTGGTTCACTCAATTTGTGCGAAATAACCCGACTATTTTGCAACCTCTGCCCCCGGTCAATCTCCCTCAGACATCTGCTATGCTTTCGACTATGAATTTGAATCTGATGAATATGCCTCCGGTTGATAAGATTCGTAAGTATGAGGCTGAAGAATTCTGAGCTAATAATGATGATAATATCGAGAAATTCGATTCTGAAGCTCGTAATGAAAGAAAAAGATCGATAAGTAATTTCTCTTAACCTTTGACGAAAAAATATAGAGATGCAAGCAGTAGATTAAATGTTTCAATCGGACATACGAGTAGAGATCGTGTGAGACCAAATGTTGGTCTGGGAACTCAAACTTAAATTGAATCAAATGATGGAAGTACTTAAAGCAACAAACCTGAGTGTAGACAGTGTGGAAGACGACAAAATGTTAGAGCAAGTATAACAATAGAGTTTGTTATAAATGTGGATCACGAAACCACTTCATTTGAGATTGCTCAGAGATAGCGAGCATTGGAAATGTCAGATCCGAGTGACTTAAGTGTAAGCATTGTGGTAAAAGACATCCGGGGAATTGTAGATTGAATAGTCAAGCTTGCTTCAGATGTGGATTGTTAAATCATTTTATTCGAGACTGCACAAAATCTGTTGAATAAGAGACCACTCAGAATCCGAGATCAGATAACACCGCAGAGGGAGATAGACCTTCCCAAAATACAAGAAATGTCAGTAGTAGTCAGAGGTCTGCGAGGAATACTGTTGCAAGATCTGAAGCTAGAGCCCTGCTAGAACGTATACTATTTGAGCTCGTGAGGAAGCTTCATCACCTAATGTTATAACGGGTACTTTTACACTTTATAATACTTTTGTGATTGTATTGATAAATCCTAGTTTTACGCATTCATATATATATATATGCATGAATTTAGTAATCAGTAAGACTTTGCCTGTAGAAACTACTGAGTTGCTATAAAAGTATCGAACCCCTTAGGTAAAAGTGTTCGGTTGATAAAGTATGCAAGAACTGTCCGTTAATGTATCGAGATATTCGTTTCCCTATTGATCTGATGCTTCTTCCATTTGATAAGTTTGATATTAATTTGGATATGGATTGGTTGTCATTGCATGATGCCGTTGTGAACAGTGAAAGAAAGACTATTGATTTGAGATGTTCGAATAATGAAAGTGTACGGGTTAAGTCTAACGATTTAGATGGATAGCCTGCTACGATATCGATATTGAAAACTTAGAATTTTGTGAAAAAGGGATATGAGGCATATTTTGCTTATGTAATTGATTCGAAAATGTCTGAAAAGAAAATTGAGTCAGTACCTGTTGTCTACAAGTTTTCTGATGTGTTTCCCTGAAGAGTTACCGTGCATGCCTCCGATTCGTGAAGTTGAGTTTGGTATTAAATTGATGTCTGGTATGACACCTAGTTCGATAGCTCTGTATAAAATGACACTAATAGAGTTGAAAGAATTAAAGTTACAGTTGCAAGAGTTGACAGATAGAGGGTTCGCTAGACCAAGTTTTTCGCCTTGGGATGCTCTTATTCTGTTTGTGAAAAAGAAAGATGGCACGATGAGAATGTGCATTGATTATCGTCAGTTGAATAAGGTAAACATAAAGAATAAATATCCGTTGCCAAGAATTGATGACTTATTTGATAAGTTAAAAAGAGTTTAACATAAATTGATTTTTGATTCGAAATCTCAAATGTGATATTGATGTTTATGTGTTAATTAGAAATAGAGTGTATATGCAGAAAAGTTCTATAAAAGTATACAACAAATATGTGATGTCTGAAAGTTGATAAGGAAATAATAGCAAAACGAGCTCAAGATGATTCGAATTCTGTTTTGATAAAGGATTCAGAACAAAAAAGTGAAACTGATCCGAGGTTGTTTGAAAGCAGCATCTGATCGTCAGAAGTCTTATGGGGATTTGAAGCGAAAAGATATAGAAGTTGAGATTGGTGACAAAGTATTTTTGAAAGTGTCTCCGTGAAAGAAAGTACTCCGATTCGGACATAAAAGTAAATTAAGTTTGAGGTTCATCAGACCGTATGAGATTATTGAACGAGTTGGGCTTGTTGCTTATAGACTAAGGTGGCCCTTTGAGCTAGAAAAGATTTTCGATGTATTTCATGTTTCATGCTCCATAGATATCGTTCTGATCCGTCACATGTGATTGTCCCATCTGAAATTAAGATCCGATCTGATATGACATATGAAGAGGAACCGACCCGTATCTTAGCTCGAGAAGTGAAAGAGTTGAGAAATAAGAAAATACTGTTAGTGAAAGTATTGTGGAATCGACACGGAATAGGACAGACTACGTGGGAGCCTGAGGACTCAATGAGACAACAATATCCGACTCTGTTTAACGGTAAGATTTTCGGGGACGAAAATCCCTAATGGGAGAGAATTGTAACAGTCTGGTTTATACCCTAGTCGAAACAGTGGTTTCGGGACCACAAATCCAAGTTTTTATAATATTTTAATATTATTTTTCATGTCGTTGATATGTGACTAAGCATGTGGTAAATTTTCGTAAGCTAATTTGTCCGTTTGTGTGTTTAATTTGACAAAAGGATGAAACTTTATTGAATGTGAAAGTTGCTTGCTATTTGTGAAAGTACCAATGTGTCGTGGCTTTGTAAATTTGTGGCCTTAAATGGCAAATAGACCACTATTTAGATAGTGGATAGTAAATGGCCTATTATACCCTTGTTGTTTAATGATGCCAAATATATTTTAAATGGCTAAATAGGTAATTGTTTTGTTATCATAAAATTTATGAAACAAAAGATGAAAGTGCTCATCTTTATTATTTTTGTTTTGACCGAAACTAGTAAAAGAAAAAGAAAGAATAAGCTTGCTAAGTTTCGGCCATTTGAGGGTCTAAATTCAAGGTATGTTTGAGCTCGATTTTTAATAATTTCTACGTTTCCGTAATCGTTGCTTTGTGCTCTACAAAACCCATGCTTGAATTTTAAGTATTGATGATGTTTGTGTGAGATGCCATTGATGCTGTATTGAGCTTTGTAATGATTTTTGGTGTTAAATGAAAGATATGAGTTAGATGAACATACTTTGTTCTTGAAGTTTTGATTAATTTAGCTAATTAGGGCTAAATTGAGAAAATAGAAAGTTGAGGGACTAAATAGCAAATTTGATGAAATATTTGGACTTATATAATCCCTAGAGAGGTTCGGCCAAGCATGTGCATGTGTGGAATTTATGAATTTGATGTTTTGTGAAAAATTGACTGAAGTGTCGAAATGTGTAAATGTGAGGTCTAATTTGTAAATAGCCCCAAATATATGTGTTTGGATTGAATTGAATGAATTAGTGAATAAATGGGTTAATTCTAAATATGTTTAGATCAAGAATCGAGGAAAAAGGACTTAGATCGCGGGAAAGTGAAAGTGATAGAGTAACCGTTTTCATACCGATAAACCGAATCCGAGGTAAGTCACTATGCAAATAAATGTACTTGCATGAAATTGTAATTGTTTATATGACTAATGTTGATAATGGATGCTTATGAGAGGATTATGTATATAAATTCTGTGATAAGTTTAATATAGTAAGTAAGTTCGGATGTAATACAAGTTGTTAGTTTATATCTATGTGATGGGAATTAAATGATAGTTATTGAATTAGAAATGCTACATGTATGATGTTGAGAAATGAGGCACTAAGTGTGCGTATTGGAAATTATGATAGAGTTAAATAGCACTGTGTGTGCGAAGTAATGGAAGCTTCGGCTTTTATGATTGGCACTGTGTGTGCGATACCGAATTAAGTTCGGTTTTGTATTAATACACTAAGTGTGCGATGTCATTTAGGTCTCGACAACAATCATGGCACTAAGTGTGCGATTATAAGAAGTGAATAGCACTGTGTGTGCGATGATATGAAAGCTTCGGCTTATTGAATTGGCACTGTGTGTGCGATATCGAGACAAGTCGATTAAAAGAATAGGCACTAAGTGTGCAATTATAAGAAATGAATAGCACTGTGTGTGCGATGATATGAAAGCTTCGGCTTATTTAATTGGCAATGTGTGCGCGACACCGAGACAAGTTGGTTAAAAGAATAAGCACTAAGTGTGCGATGATTAATATGCTTCAATTGTGTATATAGCGCTGAGTGTGCGATTAAGTTGAACAAATATTAAAGGATGACCGACATGTAATATCGAGCATTGAATAGCTTGGAAGTTGAATAATTACGTGTTAGCTAAGGTATGTATTGAACCTTTGTGGTTGATGAGTTATAAACAAGTTATGAATGAGTGAATGAGTATTTTAGGTATGGCTGGGACGTTGGTATTGTACAATTGTTCTGAGTTTCCGAGTATCTTATTTGATTCTTATTGGTTCAACAGGCAAGTCTGTAGTACGAATAGCAAATCCGAGCTTTGATAAGTTAAGTGAATGAATATCTGTTACAGGTATGTTGCTTATATACTAATGGTGTATATGAGGTAAGTATCCATGTGGGCATATTATGATAAGTACATCAAATTGATAATATGATATGTGATTTGGAAATATGGTAAGTTATGGCTAAGCTTATGAGTTCAAGAAAGAATGAGGTGATTTTGTCATGAGAACCATATTGGTCATTCTATTAATTTGGTTATGTGCAATTCATGTTAAGTTTGTTTGTATATTGACTTACTAAGCTTTGTAAAGCTTACTCTGTGTGTATGTTTTCTCTGTTTATAGGTCGTCAAAGCTCTCAAGGCTCGGGACCGTCAAGGATCGCATCACACTACTAAAATCATTTTGGTACACTTTGAATATGTATATGGCTAGATATGGCATGTATAGGCTAGTCCTTGATATGAGATGTAAAATGAACTTAGCCATGTGATTTGGCTAGTTATGTTTTGGTAATATGCTTAAAGGAATATGATATGTAAAGTGTTTTGGTATGATTAGCTGATATATGAAATGGTTATGAGATGGTATGTACATGTCAAGGGATGTGCCAGCAAAACGCATTCCTGAGGGAGCGTTTTGTCCGTGTTTTTAACCTCAACGGATAGGTTTTTTTTATCGTTTGGCCTCCAACAGTCAAAAAAAAAAATTCTATAAAAGCACCCCCTTTCATTTTTTTCACACAAAAGTTCTTTAAAATTTCTCTCAACTTTCTCTCAAAATTCTCTCAAATTCCTCTTAAATTTCACAAAAGTCCTTTAATTTTTACAAAAAAGCCCTGTTTAAAGGTTTTTTGAATTAGTTTTTTTAATTAAAAAATATTCGATCGTGTTAGCAATGGCCAGAGAATTAATTCGTCTCGATAATAAACACATCTCCGTCGATCAAATGAAAATGGTAAGTTATAATTTTAATTTTTCAATACTATTTAATAATTTTTTCATTTATGCAATTTTAATTAATTTATAGTTTATATTTTTTTATAATAGTCTATAGATCGGGTGTTGCAATGCTATATTCGTAATATACCTAGTCCGCCATCGCCGTTGATAGAGAATTACCTGCGGGAAGCGGGTTTTTGGCACATGGCCACGATAGACCGGGGGTGTAAGTTGGACCCGAAACTAATCAGTGCATTGATAGAGAGGTGGAGACCCGAGACACATACTTTCCATTTTCCATGCGAAGAGTGTACTATCACTTTAGAAGACGTGCAGTTGCAATTGGGATTGCCGGTGGATGGGTATGTAGTCACCAGGTCCACAACTTCTGCTCATTGGGGAGCCGTATGCTACGAGCTTTTGGGTGCTATTCCGAATAATATTAACGGAGGTTGGATCGAGATGCGCTGGTTACGAGACACATTTCCGGAGCTGGATAATGATTCGACTGAATTAGAAAGAATATGATATGTTCGGGCATACATTCTTGAAATGATTGGAGGCTATCTGATGTTGAACTTGTCACGAAACCTCGTACATCTGAGATGACTACTGAAACTCGTTGATTTTAGAGCGGTCAGTGAATTGAGTTGGGGGTTTCCCGTGTTAGCAAAATTATACCGGGAGATGTACGGGGCGACACGACTGAATAAAGTAAAAATCGGAGGTTGCCTATCACTACTGCAATCATGGACATGGTTTCGCTTTCCATTTTTACGTCCTCGAGTGGCCCACCCATATATATTTCCACTCATAACGAGGTAAATTTAATATTAGATTTTACAATTACTACGTAGATTTAAAATATAATTATATGCTAAAAATTTATTTAATTAGGTGGAACCATTCGGCGAGTTATGTTGGAATACCTACCTCGCTTGAAGATATACGACTTCTATTAGACCAACGGTTGGAAGCACAAGTAAGTATTAAATAATATATATATACGTAATAAAATAGTCATTTCGTATTTAGTATTTAATATTTAGTATTTTGTATATAACTAATATTTTTATCATGTTCATATAGTTTCAATGGGCACCATACGAGGATCCGACAATTCGGGCAGTAATTCCGGATGAATTTTTTCAAAATCTGAACATTTGACATGTGAAGGTCCCATTGGTCAACTATGCCACCGTGGAGATGCACTAGTCAGAAAGGGTTTTGCGACAATTTAGATTCCGACAACCAATTTTTGTGGCACCTGAGGTGCTCGATGATGAGCACAAAGTCGACTTACAGCAATTGCATACTGATTGGTCGAGATTTTGGTCAGCATATATCGAATTATGGGAAAATTGGTATGATTATATACCTACTCGAGAACCGATCATCGTTCCTGAGTTAGCGTGCGTACCGAAATACATGCCATGGTTTAGGATCCATGGCAAGCAGTATTTATTGTCGGAAGAGGAGAGGCGATGACAAATTCGTGTACAAAGGGAACGACGGGGCCCTTTAAATCCAAGGAGAAGGGATGATGGGACAGGCCCATCAACAGCACCGACACAATTACCGGGCCCATCAACAACGCCCATACAGTCATCGGGTCCAACACTTCAGCTGACGACACCCACATCACATCCTTTTCAGATTATGCCAGGTGCGTATCCTAGCCCTTATATGTATCCTAACCCTTATATGTTTCCTTTTCCCAGTCTTATGGCAGGTTGGAATGTATGGCCCGGTTCATCTCCGTTCTCGATTACTCCGAGTGAACCGCCAATCTATTGGCTGCCATCGCATGAGGGATCGCACGAGGCTCCATCGGGGAGCTCTTCTTTTTACCAATCTCCTTCGCCTTATGAGATTCAAACACCTCTGCCATGGGTGATGCAAACACCTCCACAATCATTATTTATTAAGGTGGGTCATCCTTCCAACACCCACAACCAGATTCGCTGCTGGAGGAACCACAATCCCCGCCGGAGCAACCACAACCCCCGCTAGAAGCTGAACCAAGGAGGAATCTAGCACATAACCGTCGACCACTCCCATGTGGCACTGATTTTGACCGGTACCACCATTGATTTTTTTAATATATTTGTATAAACTTTTTTATATTGTTTCATTTAATAAAATAAAAGTTGTTTTTAATATTTTAATTGTAATTTACTTTTTATATTTTTAATAAAAATAAAAGTTATTTTTTATATTTTAATTGTAATTTACTTTTTATATTTTTAATAAAATCAATTTTTAATAAGGCAATATTTTTATATTTTAATATATTTCTACAAACTTTTTATATTGTTTCATTTAATAAAATAAAATCTATTTTAATATTTTAATTGTAATTTACTTTTTATATTTTTAATAAAATCAATTTTTAATAAGGCAATATTTTTAATATTTTATATTTTTAATATATTTCTACAAACTTTTTATATTGTTTCATTTAATAAAATAAAAGTTGTTTTAATATTTTAATTGTAATTTACTTTTTATATCTTTAATAAAATAAAAGTTCTTTTGAATAAGGCAATATTTTTATATTTTTAATAAAATATAAATAATGCAACATAATTTTATTATAACAAACTATCAACTATTCCGATTTGGACATGAGCGAGTTATATGGCCTGGGTTCGTATACCATCCGCATAACTTCCATTGGTTGGCAGTTTCCCGGATATCCATATTGTTGCGTATTCTAGTCGAGCAAGGTCGACCCTTTGGTTTCTGACGCGCTTCTCTATCCCGTAATGACTTAAACGAGCAAGCGTCTGAGGCGGCTACTTACGTTCATTTGGGACTGGTGGGAATACGTGTCTCCACATGTTGTGCATGTATTCTATTTTGTACACTTCGTCGACATAGCTTATGGGATCCAGACAGAGATTCTGACAAGCTGCAATTACATGAGCGCATAGATAACGAAGTGCGTCAAATATCCCGCAGCCGCAGGTCTTATTTCTCAAGTGTACACGATATTGCCAGCCAATAATACCTTGGTTCGGTCTGTCAAACTCTGTCACACGAAACCATAGGTTGTCGCAATCGTGACACACTGTGTGCATGGTGTTGGCCCGTGCCTTCGCCTTGTTAATTTCTCGCAATACTTTCGCGCACCATACATGGCCTCCTTGCATTTGGCCTTTATAACTCGCTATTCGCTTCGAAAATAGTGCCGTTAAATGAAAATATGTCTCTCGCACAATCGATATTATCAGAAAATGACATGTTCCTTTTAGAACAGAATTGATGCATTCAGACAGGTTTGAGGTCATATGACTATATCGTAGGCCGCCGTCGTATGCTTGTGTCCACTGTTCGAAAGGTATGTTGCATAGGTAGTTTGCGCCTTATTCGTTAACTGAACGCAAAATCACCAACATCTCGTGAAAATAGTCTTTATTGATCTCGTACCCTATCAATATAAGTTGATAGCGAATATTACATACCACTCTTTCATTAAGAATAAATTGAATATTACAAACGAAATTATATTAATAGAGATTACATACCCATGTTGGTCACTTGCCGTCGTTCACTTGTAGATCGATGTTGACCGTAGTAGTTGGACGCAACATGCTTTAGGCAATATCGATGGTGTGTGCGATGCCATAGGCTTCCCTATCGCTCTATTGCGGCTAGTATTCCAGGGCCCCAATTCGATATAACGCATATATCAGGTTGGGGCAGACATGCCTCCTTAACCCCAAAAGAAAGAAATCCTAGTCATCAGCTGACTCCCCCAGTGTTATTGCAAACGTAATTGGAAGGATTCTCCTACTGTCGTTCTGTACCATAGGTAGCAATAGCCGATAGGTATATCTACCATACATAAATGTACCGCCAATTTGTACCAATGGCTTGCAGTATAGAAATGCATCTCGGCATTGCTTAAAGGTCCGGAACAGATGCTTGAACACTTGGCATCCATGGAGCAATTGATCGTTGTAGTATGCAGGTGCCGTTTCAAGGTCTGTTATGCAGCCTGGGACATATCTCTCTAGCACTTGACACCACTGTCACACTTCATTATATGAAGCATCCCATCGACCATGCAACTTTTCCAACGCCTTCTGCTTAGCTATCCAAGTCTTGCGGTAAGAGGGCGTGTACCCCAATTGGCTATGAATATTGGCAATTAAGACTGGCACTGAAGTCTTGGGATCCGCCTTCACCGTTGGTATTATTAAGCTAGCCAACATATCTGAATCCATCTTGGGATGATCTTATGAAACACTTGTCAACGAAGTACGTTAAATAATGCAAATTTACATAATATCAGCATTATTCAAAAACCCTAAACACCTAGTGATACTGTACCGGCAACACATGTATGTGGACCTTTGTACTTTTTAATCTCTCAAAAGCTTGTCCTTTTCTTCAATAAGGCCATGATATTCTATGAACATGTACCGTCTTGCATTGCACACTTGGTCTCATACTTATCGGGTTTGGATTTAACCACGTTGTAGTTAACCCCGTTCTTGATGCTATGTTGTTTTAATACACCAAGAAAACTATTCTTGTTGGAAAACTTTTTACCAACTTCTAATTCATCGGAATCCAACGACGAACTTGTACGGTCACGCCTTCTGTGTGGTAGTTCTGGAAACTCCAACGCATCATCTTGAGATAGATCGACATTATGCATGTGGGCTGGATGCGAGTACGCCCTGAATCACGGATCTTCTTCTTCTTCATCTAGACCCCCTTCAACATCTTCAGGTATGGTTGGAACATGCTCCGGTTCAGAAAATAATGCAACTTCTGCACCATTGGCGCCAGGCTTTCGAGGTGGATCCACATCGGACTCATCATCCGACCTACCATCATCTGCAACGAACGAGGTCCCCTCGCCTGTGGATGTAGTGGGGAGTACATTATCCCTTCTTAAACAACCTTCGTAACGTCCCCAATCATATGTGGATTGCCAACCACTAGAAGTTGATGATGTTCCCCAATACGTATTTCTAACATCGAACATCGACCCACCGATATGCATGTCCCATCTATCGACCGAGTGTCGTGTAGGAGTTGTGTTTTTCATACTGCCACCAAACACGGACACTTCCGTATTCTGCCTCCCACTAACAGAGTGTCGACTTGGGGTCGTGTATTCCCCTCGAATAGCAGTAGATGTTGAAGTCGAAGGAATACCATTTGACAATGAAAATTGTGCATATACCTCAAGATAGGGTAATCCACTAGCAAGATGAGTCTCCACCATTGCCTCCAAGCTTCGAGGACCTTTGATGTCGAATGAGTCATATCTCACGGGATCAACCGAAGCACAAAATCTATACTTAATAGACAGAACTTTCATTGGCGTCGTTCCGAAAATTTTACGCCTAATTCTTTTACAAAGTTTTGTCAAATCTATGTTCTGGTTAAAAACCAGTCGCGCTGTGTTCTCCGATAAAAAACAACACCGTTCTTGGTGTCACGAACCTCACCATCATAGTAAAGAACAACACTAATACGTTCACTCATCTTTAGTTTCTATTATACTTTTGCCTCAATTTCTCTTGCTATAACTTATGCAACCTGAGAATGAAATTTGGCTCATTTATAATCTAAGGCCAAATAGGAACTACTATAGAAAAAGAGGGTCCACGTGAGAGCTTTTTTCAATAATCTTGCTAACAGTGCATCCTACTTGAAGCGTTTTGGTCACTATTTTTTTAGAAACATCTTCTCAAAATTATCTTTTCAGATACTACTATAGAAAAAGAGCGTCTACGTGGGAGCTTTTTTCAGTAATCTTGCTGACAGTGCATCCTGCTTGAAGCGTTTTGGTCACTATTTGTATAGAAACATTTTCTTAAAGTTATTTTTTCAGATACTACTGTACAAAAAGAGCGTCCACGTGGGAGCTTCTTTCAGTAATCTTGCTGACAGTGCATCCTGCTTGAAGTGTTTTAGACTTTATTTTTTCAGAGATGTCTTCTCAAAATTATTTTATCAGATACTACTGTAAAAAAAAATTATATTGCAAATATATTTTTCCCAAAACCCTAAACATAAAATTATTTTAATTAATTAACTCTAAACTCTAATTTCATTATTATTTTTAAAACCCTTAACCCTAAATCCTAAACCCTAAAAATCATAACACTAACCCTAAATCCATAATCATAGCCCTAAAAAAGGCTGAAAATCCTAAAGTAAAAGACGAGCAAAACGCGTCACTGGGGGAGCGTTTTGTCCATGTCAGCACAAAACGCTTCCCTAGGGACGCGTTTTCCTGGCACATCCCCTGACATCACGCTGACGTGAATGCGCTTTCGAGAAAAATGGCCCATTTCGATAAATAATTAACTAATAAGTCCGTTTCCGTAAATTTTGAAAAAAAATGGTATTTATTGGTAAATTGGCCTAAAAAACCCATCAACCCAAAATGAATAATATAAGCTCATGAAAACACTTTTTAATTGTTTAGTAACTTTTAATAATTTTCATAAATTTTTACAATTTTTAATAATTTTTTTATCGATTAACATCGTCAACATCAGCTAACTTTGGTAAACTTACCACGCTATCAATCAATGTGTCATGTTCTTCATGACATTACATGTTTTCATTGGCCAACTTTTTTTAGCACCATTAGCTTTTAGTTAATAAAACATGTAACAGAGTAAAATATAGATGCCAAAACAAAAAAAAAAATCATGTACTAAAATGGGAAAATGAGTACAATTCGGAAGCCAAATAGTGAGTAAAACCTTTTTTAAATTAATAAATATATTAAAGTTTAGGGGTCGCAGAGAGTAAAAATTTTCCTTTGGTTAGCTTCTAAGCAAAGGCTTCTAACTAATTTAGAGCGTTCTAGGCGGGGAATCGACCATAATAGCTCTTGTCCTAATTGCGGTTGTAAAATTGAGGTTACTCTTCATGCTCTTAAAGGTTGCTCGACTACAAAGAAAGCTTGGTTACAAGACATTCCTAGCGATAGGCAAAGTCATTTCTTTTTTGGATTTTTATAGGATTGGTTGGCTTCTAATCATTGATCAAATGTGTGATTGTCTGAACCAGAGGTTTTTTAGTCTTGTCTCTTCGGGCTAATTGTATGGCGTATTTGAAAAAAATAATAACTTGTTCATTTTTCAATGCATCACTTGGACAGCTCTTGAAACTGTTAAGGTTTACATTGGTTGGGCGCAGCAGTTCGATCTTAGTCATAGAGGCAACTAGCAATCCCCTCTAACAACTATTTCTCAAACACACATGGCCAATATGTGGGTTAATTTGTTCACTGATGGTGTAGTTACTAGCGGTGATGGGAGAGCTTCTGTTGGGGGTGTTCTACGCAATCAACATGGGAATTGGATCTTGGGGTTTAAACATTATTTGGGATGATGCTCAATCTTCGAAGCAAAACTTTGGGGAATATTAGATGGTCTACTGGTGATGCTTAGCAAAGGTTTTAAAAGGGCCACGATTTATATGGATAATCTAGAGATTGCTAGGGCTTTACAAGAACATATGATGACAGACTCTGATATTACTGTACTCAGAAGAGTTCGAAGAATTATGAGAACTGAAGGGCAATGGTGCATCAGATACGTCCCTAGAGATTTTAACAAAGTTGTTGATTGTTTGGCGAAACTGAGTCTAACGGGGAATTCAATTCTTTAGGTTTATGTTATTGTCTCGAATGAAGTTCTGGAGCTCATTCGACAAGACAAGACTAATGATGTTTTTGTTCAATTCATCTTGATGTATTTCTATTTCTATGTTTTTCACCCAATATATATATATATATATTAAAGTTAATTGGACCATACATCTCAAACTATAACTTCCATTCTAAGATGGTCCCTAAACTTTTAAACATTCTAATTATATTCTTAAATTATCAATGTTATACAATAATGTTATTCTATTACTAAAATTATTAATTTGATATTAAATAAGATGTTAAATCTTACGAGTGACACGATGTAGAAAAAAAAATTATCATCATTCCCTTTTTTAGATTTATATTTTAATTTAATTTTACTTAAAATTATGTGGTATGATTTAATTTTTATTTTATTGGAAATAGGAAATAAAAAGAATCCACAGGTATATTCCAAAATAAAAAAAAAATTGGAAAGTGCTAAGAAAGTCTTTGAACGTAAAGTCAAGTCCACTTTGCACGCCAATAACGACACCCAACCCACTAAGTTACTCAGTGAAAAGACCTTAAATACCCCTCCACCGCATCATTATTTTATGGGTTTTTTACACACATAGATTAAAAAAAAAAAATATACGAAAATGGTATGCCAATTAGATTATTTACCGAAGTGGTATGGCCAGGGTGGTCACGCCACTCTCATAGGCGGCACCACCCTGGCAAGAACGAAGAAAAGTCAAGGGAGCGGTGAAGAAGCAAAAGTCAAGGAAGCAGGCAAAGTGAAGCGAGACAACTGAACAAGGCTATGCCATAAGCGGCACCGAACTGGACAATGGCTCGCCACAGTGACACCAGTGCTGGTTAAGTCGATCCCATAAAGTGACCTTGCATGGTGTTGGGGACCTTAAATGGTCCCTCCCCCACCCCACCCCACCCCACCCAAAGCAAAGAAGCAGTTTCTTTGGAGAAGAAGAAGCGATGTCGATGAAGAAGAAGAAGAGGAAGAAGAAAAAGAGGAAGAGGAAGAAGAAAGGGGCCACCGAAAGAGAAAAAAGAAGAAGAAATAGGGAGGAAGAAGAAGAAAGGGAGGAGATAACGGGAAGAAAAAATTTTTTAGTGCAAATTAGGTATTATTATTTTTAAAATTGTTTATGTTGTGTTTTGATTAATTATTTTATTATTTATTTGTTGTTAGTTAATTTAAGTATAGTTTAGTTTAATAGTTTATATTATAAGAATAAGTATTTTAGTTAGGATTAGTAGGTTAATTAATTTAGTTAGTTAGTTAGTTAGTAAGTTATAGTTAGAAATTTGAAATAAATAAAAATTTAAACATAATATTTCAAAATAGTTTCTCTTACAAGTTATTTTTAATAATTTTGTTAATTTATTGTTTTGAATTAAATTAAACGTTATGCATGGCCAAGATGTAGTTTAGCTTTTCTAATATTAGAATATAAAATTTAAAAAGATAAAATATTTCTAAGTATTTTAATGTTTAAACATACTCATTTTAAATACTATTTTAAAAATAATTTTAAAAAACAACATTAAATATCCTTTAAAAGGGTAATCATACTATTACAATATTTATTTAACTTAACATGTGATTTTAAGAAAATATATTTTTAATATGAAAAGTATGGTCAAAAGTCAAAATGGCAAAACACACGCTTTAATATTTTTAACTAATATAATAAAAATTTATGTTAACTTTTTAAAAACATAATATAACCGTAATAAAAAATTTAACTAGTTAGTAAAGTATGTATAAATATATATATATATATATAAATAAATAAATATATATATATATATATTAATATGTTAGTTTTAACTCTAACATAATTTTAGGTAGTATATGATTATTAATTAATCCTTAATGATTAATTTATACTTAGATTATTGTTAGTGTAGTATTATTGTTAGTAAAATGGTAAATATTATTTTATTTAGTATTATATTATTATTTCTAGTAAAAAATATTATAATTATTGTTAGTATAAAATAACATTAAAATAATACATATTTGAAACATTATGTATTAAAATAAATAACATTAAAATAATACATATATATTATAATTATTGTTAGTATTATGAGAAAAGGAAAATACAAGTAAATAGTGAAAATAAGTGGTTTTACTAAATCTAATAATATTTTATTGAAAGTTATAGAATTTGAACACTTAGGAAATACTGAACGAACATAGTGTCAAAATAAGAGGGTTTTACTAAATTTATATAAAATAAATAGTAAAACCCTATATTTGAATCATTATGTCTTGAAATAATATAAATTAACACGAACAAATGCTCGTAATATATAATTATTATAATAAAATGAACAGGGTCGTAATATGTAAAATAAAACGAACAAATGCTCGTATTATATAATAATTATGTACTAAATTATTACGTGATAACCGATTTTATTAGAAAGAGGTATACGATATCGTAATATTATTATTAAGGAATTCTAAAATTATTATTATTATTATTACTTTATCTAATATTATTTTTATGAAACCGTAAATATTATTTTAGTTAATATTATTATTATGTGTGAATATGATTATTTGAGGTATATTATTTGTCACTAATTTAATAAAGATTTATTATTTTTATGTAGGTAAAAATTTATTTGAGATGTAAATGGCTTCATTGATTAGTGAAAATCCTCACATATCGTACGCTAATAAAATGGTAATGTATTGTTATTTATTTATCGCAGTTGTATTAACAAAACAAAGAACATAATAAATTATGTTATTAATCATATCTAATTTTTTATGATTTAACACCGTCGGGACTCATACTGTATTAAGGGCCGGTGAATGGCTTAAGGAATCCCGGATGAGCGATTGATGCCGTATATTGAGCAAAATTGGATTTGGGTCGTGACAATTATCCGGACGTTTGACTTGCGGTATGATATCATATCCGCACTAGTCGGCGTTACGCGTCCGGAGACCCATACTTTCCATTTCCGTGTGGAGAGTGCACACTACTCGGAGGATGTTGCGTTGCAACTTGGGCTCCCAATTGACGGAGACCGTTCACGAACTTCAGTGCGATAGATGACCCACATACGCTTTGTCAGAGCCTACTAGGGAACTCGTACGGCGATGAAGGAAAAAATTTTACAGAGTTGAAATTGACATGGCTGAGAGGGAGATATGAACAGTTATCAGCTGATCCCACTGCAGTCGAGTTGATGTGCGCTAGTCGAGCGTACATTATGCACGTCATAGGGGTGTCTTGATGCCCAATTCAAATAATAATAGGGTTCATATTCAAGACCTACCCTTATTAGTCGATATGAGGAATACTCGTCAGATAGTTGGGGTTCCGCATCCTTGCGATGTTGTACCGTGAGCTTTGTTTGGACGACAGATCCAAGTCTGAGAGATATAGGCGGATGTCTAATACTATTGCGATCATGGGCTCAGATCGGATGCCATTTTGGCATCGATTACCCACCAACCATACGTATATCCGTTAGTGAACAGTGATAAAATATAACTTGTTTTTAATTTAAATTTCTTTATATCGATACTATTTGACTTAATTTTTTTGTAGGTGGAGTAATTATCCTGGTATCGGAGGTCGACATCGTCTCGATATACCGCTTATGATTGAACAATATGCCGGGGAAGGGTAAGCGATTCCAATATTAGTTACGTAGTAGTTTGTATATCTTACGCATTAATCGTGTTTAATTTTAACAATTTATTAATCGTGCAGTTTATATGGATGCCATACCGTAGACCGGAAATTGCAATTTGTTATACCCCGCCCTCGTATATTCATCAGATATATGGTGCACTAACGCACCAATTCTCTGTTTCAATGTAGTCGAGTGGTATCACGGGGACCGAGTGTTGCGCCAATTTGGTTGCATCCAATATATCCCGGATCCGCCATGCAAAGTGGGAAAGGTTCATGGCAAAAATAAGAGAGGGAAACAGGATCTGGGATTGGGGGGTTAGGCACCAGGAATTTATTGCGGTGTGGAATGCTCGCGTTTCTCGAATACCCCGGATGGATATGGCTTCCGATCTTCAACCTCCATTAGAGTACATACAATGATACTCTAGTATGGGAAGCCATATTCTTGGGAGGCGATGATCGTAGTCCCCCGTCTGAGCGGCGAGATGGGGCATACGAGGCGATGGCGATATGGAGGCGAGGTAGCTGCGGATCCTAATCCCGAGCCAGAGCCGGGCCCGATATGGAGGCGAGGTAGTCATGCGGATCCTAATCCCGAGCCAGAGCCGAGGCCCGAGCCCGAGGAATCACATTCACATTCGGAGTCACATTCATATCATCCATATATGCCGGGCTCGTCAGGAGGTGGATACCAGTACGGGGTTGACATATTTGGATCGTACACCGCAAAGATCCACCGCATCGAGAACCTTCTTCGCTCGAGTTCATCTACACCCTTCGAGCCATATGATTTTTCTCGCCATGTTTAGCACACCTCCACCCGGACCCCACCGAGACCGAAGATGATGATGGACGTCCACGGCACCCACGACGTGAACGCCGAGCACCGCAGTATACACACCAAGGACTACACCATCGAACCATCGCTTTTAGGTGTTTCTTGTGATTTTAATTTTATTGTATTTTGTATTTACAATTATTATAATGTTTGTAATTTATTTGTATACATTTAAATTGATTATTTGAGTCGCAACATTTCGTAACAAGATTTGACCACGAATATTTCATTTTGATTTTTGATCATGTATATGGTCACTATGATTAGTTAATTTTGCTATTCAAAATGTTAAATGGTGCAATTGGTATTTAAGTGAGTTCGATTAGGTTGTTTAAAATTAACGATGTGTATTAGTTATATTGATTAGATTTGAATTGGCAATGTATGTTATATTAATTGTCCGTTTGTGGTACGAATGAAATTTATTTTGCATACAAATCCATAGATTACTATATTCATAAAAATACATACATGTTAATCTTCCACAAAAATCACCAAAAATCAGAATACAAAACATGTTACTCTGAATAAGCTCAATTCCCTGTCGCTCGCGACGATTGTCCAACATGATAGTTTCGCTGCGGGCATTTACTTCGATTATGACCACCTAACCTGCATATTCCACAGCGCTTACCGTCGGATTTCTCCCTAAAGTCCATTTCATTACGGATTCTGGATGATTGCGGACGGCCTCTCTGGATTCTCACGTGGCGCTACTGTCAGGACAAGCTCAAAAGTCGTTCGAGGCACCTCCCATGTAGGCAATGCTCAGGCGAGCAGGAACTCATTTTCCCATACACGCAATGTACGCTCTAGCGTGTACACATCATCGACAAAATGTTCAACACTAAGGTTCGCTTTAGCACACGCTGCCACAACATGTGCACACGGATAATGAAGTGTTTGGAACCTCCTGCATTCGCACTGTCTACTCCGAAGATTGACTCCATAAGACCTAGGTGGCAAACCGGTCGACGACCGATAGACTCCATAACTCGAAAAGTTTCCATTTGTCTTGAATATATTTCTACAGTCATCGACCTCGCAATCCGGCGATTTGCAATCAATGCATCCCTGACATCTTCCACAAACACGTGTCCCGCATCCATCTGGTTGACTTGTTGTTCACCCATTCTTGGCATCAAGGTTGCCAACCTGTAGAATGTAGCCGAGAAGACAGATGAAATCGGTAGATGTCGTGTTTTCAACAACACAATGTTGACCCTCCACTAAGTTTGTGGTCATTTGACCATAACGAAAGCCCTCGTCAAAACTTTGAGCCCATTGCCACGGCTCCATTGTACCCAACCACTCCCGAAAAGATTTGTTCGTTTGACCTTCCATGTCACTCTCAAGTTGAGTCATCATTTGGTGAAAAATATGTGGCTTTCTAACTCAGACAACTGTACATGTTTTAAAAAATGTAAGTTAGGGTAACTGAATAACTAAAAAATATTAAACTTATATTGAAAATATAAGGTTATCATTTACCTATTTTCACCACTTCTCTTTTCCAGTTTGGATTCTTATACTCTCGAAGAAAGTTAGCCGCAATGTGACGGATGCAGTAAACGGATCTCCATGGCACACCGGAACGCCTAATTGCGGCAATTAGTCCTTTCCTCTATCGGAGATGATGCAAATATTATCGTTGCTAATAACATACCTCCAGATTGGTAAGGAAGAATTCCCAAGATTCCATATTCTCCTTATCTACTATTGCAAACGCTATTGGGAGCACGCCTCGCTGCCATCTTGAGCAACCGCATAAGTAAGATCTGTATATTTTCCAGATAGCCATGTCCCATCCACCGCACAAATGGCTTGCGGTGTGGAAATCCCGTACACATGGATCAAACGTCCGAACATCCGATGAAAAATTCTTTTCCTACCGTAATTGGTTATTTGGGCCGTAAAAGGTCGTGTTCAGAACTCAATCACAGTTCGGTATATACTCACGCATTGCGCCTATCCATCCTCAGTAGCTCGTTGTACGAAGAATCGTAGTCCCCATACAATTGTTCCATTGCCATCTGCTTAGCTATCCACGCCTTTCGATATGATACTCTATACTGGAATCGTGCTTCTATTTCAGCAATCAATACCGAAACTTTAATAGTCGGCGCGTCCTTCACCATTGGCATAATACACATACATATAGTTTTGGAATCAAGTTTTCGATGATCTTCATCATACTGCTAATCTGCATGTGTGAGGCCCAACCAATTTTCTTATCTCCCACATCTGCAATTTTGTATGAATGCGGCTCGTATCCGCCAATTACAACCTTCCGCTACCTTCCAACACTCCGCAATATAAACCGTCGATTTAGACGCTGCGACTTTGTAATCCACTGATATATCCATGCTATACCGTTTAATAGCAGATACGCACTCTTCTTTACTTCTAAATCTCCGCCTCGAATAACCCTCATGATCGAATTTACTACCAATCGGTGAGCGGGATATATTTCGTGGTACTCCTAAACTCACCATACGCTATGACGGGTCTATGAGCGACATGTGTGGCCCAGATTATTGTGTATCGCAATACATCCCAAATGGTTCCCGATCGGAGACGCTAATGTTTACATCGTCATTCATGTCTTCATCGTCAATATCATCGGTATATCATCCATATCCGGATCACTATCACTATCGACCTCATCCCCGCAATGATCACTACTATCATGTCCATCATCACCAACCACATCAATATCGGTGTAATATTCAGATCGATATCGATCCCACGATATTCGATTCGCATCAACATGCGATATTGGACGCACCATGGACGGTTCTTGAGTTTCATGTTCTTCTCCATATACATTCTTTGTCTTCATTTGGCTCAATACTGGGTTAACTCAAAGAAATAAGTGGATCGGTGCATTTACATTACTCCTGTTCCCACAATAAAGACGATCATTGTCTCCACGTCTTCGTCATCTACAAGTTCCATTTCGTGAATTTGATCGGATTTGCGAAACCGGAAACTTGTAGAAAATTCTCGAGATCGTTCTCTCACACCGCCTAACAATTTTTGCGTTTATCCTTCGCTTCATATCATCCAATGAGACATTTTATTAAATCTCATTGCTACTTGTTGCCGACATTCAAATATGCATCCAACGGTTGTTGTCAAGATGATTCCATCGAAATAAACGATCTGAAAAACGATCATCCATCTTCAATATTTAATCTGTAAAAAATAAACAAAATTGCTCGTAAAATTTTTATCAAGATATACTATTCTTAAATAAAAACTTAATGTTTGAATATGAATATGCTATTTTTTCATTCTTAAGCTCACACTATTGAATTATCATTTTGTACATGAACAACATTTATCTTTACATCTAATCACTTTATCATTTTTTATTATTTTAATATTTAGGGTTCCTTACTAACAATATTTACTAATACTAACTAAAATATTAATATACTAACATAGTCAATATATGATTTTCGGTTTTTAACTAACATATCAACATACTAACAACAATATACTAACTAGTTACATATTTAATAAAATATTAATATATTATGATATTTTAATTATACTACTACCAATATATTACTATTATAGGGTTTTTAACTAACATTTTAATATACTAACAATAATTATAATCTATATTATTTACATTTTCATATTTTATATTATTTATTTTAATACATAATGTTTCATGTATTATTTTTATGTTCTTTTATACTAACAATAATTATAATATTTTTACTATAAATAATAATATTATATTACTAAATAAAATAATCAATAATACTAACCTAAAAATAATAGTAATGATTTTATATATATATAATAACTATAAATTAATTATTAAGGATTAACTAATAATAATATACTAACTAAAATAATGTTAGAGTTAAAACTAACATATTAATATATATAACTAACTAACCAAAATAATTTTTTAGGGTTTCAAACTACCTACCATAATATAACTAATTAGTTACTAACTAACTAAATTAATTACCACTTAACTTACTAATCCTAACTAACAATATTTAGGATATAAATTAAACTAAACTTAAAATAACTAACAACAATATAATAAGTAATAAAAAAATTAATATATAATAAAATAAAATAATAACATAAAAAATAACACAAACAATTTAAAAAAAATTTAATACCTAAATTTCACTAATTTTTTTTTCCTCCACCGTGATCTCCTCCCTTTCTTCTTTCTTCCTCCTTATTTCTTATTCTTCTTTCTCTCTCTCTTTTTCTTCTTCCTCTTCTTTTTCTTCTTGCTGCTATTGTTTCTTCTCCTAATTGTTGCTGCTGCTTCAAGTTTCCGGTGGGAGGGAAGGGGGGGGACCATTTTAAGGACGAGAAGAGAGCAGGTGCCGTCTATGGGATGGGAGTGTCCAGGCCTGGTGCCGCCTATGGCAGGCCATTGTCCAGGCCTGGTGCCGCCTCTGCCATACCATTGTTCCAATATTCTCTGCCGTTTTCAGCTTTTACTGTTCATTATACTGTTCATTACTGTTCATGACAATGTTCCAGGGTGGTGCCGCCTATGAGAGTGGCGTGACCACCCTGGCCATACCACTTCGGTAAATAATCTAATTGGCATACCATTTTCGTATATATTTTTTTTTTTTAATCTATGTGTGTAAAAAACCCATTATTTTATCCACTAATCTAATCCAATACCCAATCAAGTCCTTCCTCATTTGCCTATAAAAGCCCCCATCCCCTCTTTACGTAGCCTCTTTTCGATTCGCCTTTGCTAGCGCCTGTTTCGTTTGCCCTGCAATTATTTTCGCGTTTCATTTTCTTCATCCAGCTAAGTATTCTTAGTTTCTTGTTCTTTTCTTTTCCTTCTCCCTTTTGAGTCTTCACTCTTTTTGTCTCATTTTTTTTTTCCTTTTATCTTAGATCTGGTTTAGAACTAGGGCATTTTTTTTCTTGACTTGCTTGTTTGTTAATTTTCGACTTATTGTTCATGTCCGATCTGCGAATGCGGAGTCGAGTCTTTATTATAGAACTATTTCAATGATTTTAGGTTTTCTATGAGCTACGCCATCCTCATGCGTCGAATTCGTATTCTTCACTCGTTTTCAGTTGTTTTCCTTTACTGGTTCTACGTTTTCTCATGAATCAGCTCCCCTCCTTGTTCATCAATCCCTTCATCTAGATCGAACCCCTAGTTAAGTTCTCTGACTATTGAAAAAAATTTGAATTCCTTAATTATCATTCAATTTATCAGTTTATATTAAATATTCTTCCGGATAAAAAAAAAGAAAAAGAACAACACTCCCCTTGCTATGGCTTCTTTGCAAAGGTCAGCGAGTTCATCCGATTCGGATCCGCAGTATGCAAACATCGATGAGAGGAAAAGGAAGAGAATGCTTTCAAACCGTGAATCGGCAAGGCGATCAAGAATGAGGAAGCAGAAGCGGCTCCAAGATTTGGTTCAGGAAGTGAGCGCATTACAGAAAGATAACAGCCAGATCTCTGAAAAGATCAGCGTCGCCACCCAATGCTACATCGAGATGCAATCGGCCAATAATGTTTTAAGAGCTCAGGCGATGGAATTGACCGAGAGATTACGGTCCCTGAATTCGGTGCTGCAAGTTGTGGAAGAAGTCGGCGGGTATGCCGTTGATATCCCTGAGATTCCGGAGCCGTGGCAGCTCCCCTGTCCGATACAGCCAATTATGGCTTCGGTTGATATGTTCGAGTATGATGGATAGACTCTTCTTCCTTGAGTTGGCCAACGGGTGATGCTGCCCCATAATACTTGCCAAAATCCTATTTCCACTTTTCACATGAAAAGAAAAAAAGCAAGTAATCATTTGTACTGTTAGTTAAAAAAGAACATACCTCTTTTGTGAACTGCACTGAAAGTGGTGAAAATTTAATGGGTTAGTTTAGCTAATGAAGGAGTGAGGGCTAAACGAGTGGTAGTTGAGGCAGATTCATGTATGTTGCTTCATGAAATGGTGGATTGGTCACACACTGGTAGCTGTGTTTTGAATTATCAAATCCAATGCTTTAGGGGGAAGCTTGAGTGGCAAAACAAGAAGATGATAAAGTCTTTCTCCTTCTGTAAATGCTTGATTGGTCTCTATGTTTCCTAGCCATTATCACAATCCAATGGTATTTACTGCATTGTCAATTCTGCCAGGGAACAATCTAGCAATCATTGCCCATATGAATCTAGTTGCTTAAACCATCTTAAATCTATAATTCTTCCCTGCACATCATTTAACAAAAAGCCATTCATTTAGTAAACGAATCATACAAGAAGGTGGACTTTTGATGTTATTTTTTTTTAAAACTTTATGGTATATATTTATGAGTGGCCAACGAGTGGATTATATCTATCAACAAACAAAAATATTTTTATAATATTTTATTTTTATTAAATTTTAATTATTTTAATGATTTTGTATGTTTTTAAATACTATTTATTTAGCGTAGGGTCAAATTAGTTATTAACCCTTTGAATTAACATGGCACATCATTCCCTTAACTAGACAAGTAATTAAAATGTAAAAACTTGATAACATCAGTGACTGGTACCTAATTTTTGAAGATTGAATGATTGAAACGTAATTTTAAACATAGACTAGGGACTGTTAATGTAATTTAAATGCTAATGCGAAATGAAGATTGCAGTTGGAGAGCAGGCCTTCGCCTCCGTATTAAATGGAATAATAACATTTAACTTTGATTCCCCATTTTTTTATAATTTTATTTGGTTTAATGCATTATTTGGGGTTTGATCTCAGCATGTGTTCTCACATTAAGGAATAAACTTTTTGCTGTTCAAGTTAGTCCTTAAATTGATAATTGTTCTCACATTGAGAACTAATCTTTTTTTCAAGTTAGCCCCTAATATTTCCTTTAAAAATGTTAGAAAAAAATTCAAACCTTAATATAAATAATTACCAATACAAAGACTAATATAAAAAAAAAAAAAAAAAAGCCTACTGCCAAATTTGATGAGCAGAAATAGGGATTAACCCATTTTATTTTCGCTTCAACACTAAAGTCCTAGCTTCTGCAGGTGGATGTATATGAGGGTACCATCTGTCATGCTTTAGTTTCAAGCTTCGGTTGTTGCTTCCTCCCGATCGATATTTGTGTACAATTAAATCAATCTCATATATATGTTAAAAATATCATAATTGTATGGATTCTTAAAAATTTCAAATTTACTTCTTTACTTTTTTTTAAAAAATTTAAATTTATTTTAACTATAAAATTAAAGTCTAATTATCAAATTGGTTTAGATGACATTTCTTGATAGTAAAATAATCAAAAGAATAATATTATAATGAATCACATTTAATAATATTAAATGTCTAAAAAATAGTAAAGTTGTAACATATATTTGTTGGTCTCAATGTTTTCTTTTTCTTCCCGCCTTCAACTATTATTGAGCCAACATTCCACACGGGTCATAGTTGTAACTGCAATTTCTTAAAAAAGAATAAAAACGAAGATGGAAAAGTAAATGTATTTATAAAGGGTCAATCACTTTAAATTCTTCAAAGCCTTCAATGTTGCCTTTGAATAAACCAGACTGGAAAAGCTTTCAAAATTGATATAAAAATCCCCAAAAGCAAGAGCTGGAGGTTGGTGCAGAAAGAAAACCCAGGGTGCATACAGCTTAGAAGTCTGCATAAACAGGAATGGAGAATATGGTATATGCTATATATCCGTAAAAACTCTTTTAATTAATCTTTTCTTCTTTTCTTTTTCCAGTGTGTGGTATGGTATAGGATTACATGATTTTAACAAATAAACCACCAATAACATCTTCAGTGTGACATTAACAACTTAAAAAGAGTTTTAGGACAACTCCAAATTTTTCATCACCAAACACAAAAAAGGACGTCATAATATAAAAATACTTCAATTATCGTAAGTGCGGCACTCATCTGTCTCCGGGTTGTCTTTGCAATAATTCTCCAAAGGATCGTTGTCTTTCTTCTTGTCCCTGGCGTGGCTGGCTGCTGCACTCAGCTCTTCCACCTCGTCCCATGCCGCTACACACTCTCCGCTCGCCGGGTCATCCGAGCACGCCTCCTGTGCTTCCTTCACGCTTTTCTCCACCTTCTCCGATATGCTATCCGGGGCAGCTCTCACTGGCTTCATTACCTGCATCCGCCTCTGGGACTGGGACACCCTTTTCCAGGGCCGGTTTAGGGTTGCCACCTTGACGGGGCCACCCTTTTTTGAGTCCCGTACGTTGGCTACAGCTCTTAGGCTTACGAGGCTAAGACTAGACAGGGTTGCCATTGTTGCTTGTTTGTTTTTGGATTAAGAGAAGAAAAGTTGTGCTAAGGTTTTCAGGAAATGAAACGATAAGAGGAACAGGGATTTTAATTGGTAACTCTAATGGTTGCTGAAAGCACATATCTTATCGTCATTGGCCCAATAACGAATTTCCACGTTGGAGAAAAGCACAGATATTTCATGGGAATATCATTCATTTTTTATCGCTTTTGAAGGAATATCTAGTCTTCAATAATTTGCTTACTAATGCTAACCAACGACCACTCGTTCAAATGTTAAAAATCTAGGACTGCCGATTTTTATTTTATTAGCTTGGTCCAGAAGATTTGGTCTCTTGGAACCAGCTTGTACGATGCCACGTAAGAAGGGTCTGTTTGGGTGGCATGGCTGTCATTAGAAATCAGTCTATTTGGCATTTAAGTGCAAAGAGTATTGGTGCAGATATGAGATACTTCAACCCTGATTTTCTCTAAGATTAGGAAAAGGTTAGGGTGGGATAGTCTTATTTGGTTCCGTTGCACATTCCTAAGCTTTCTGCCATAGCTTGGATGGCAATTCTGGACAAAGGCAAACTGCCAATTGGTATGAAGTTGGAGACTGATTGGGGAGAGAGCTGGAATTGAAAGGGAAATCTTTGCAAACTTGCTTTCATTTGGATAAAAAGGATTCGAAGAAATAGAAGAAGTTGTAAAATAGTATTAAAGAGATGAGGGGGAATTATATAAATAGCTTACATACTGTCTTTCTATTATTTGATACATGTAGTCTTTCTTTGGAAAATATCTTTGTATTTTCACAAATTTAAAATTAGTTTTTATATTTTTATTTTTAGGGAAATTAAGCTTTTAACTGTGTTTTTAGTGACGTTTGGACCAAAATGCCGCAAAAGTTAAACATTAGTTGCGCTAATCAGAAAACTCCACAAAAGGTTAGAGCTATAGCGGCGTTTATGACAAAAACGCTGCAAAAGGTCTGGTATTAGCGGCGTTTGTGAGAAAAACGTTACAAAAGGTCTAGCAGTAGCGGCATTTATCAGAAAAACGCCGCAAAAGGTCAATTTCTTGTATTCCCACTCAAACGGCGTCGTTTTGCTCCCCATATTCTCACCCATGCATGCACTTTTTCATCCTCTTCTATTTATTATTTAACTAGTTTCTTTATATTAATTAAAATACAATTTATTTTTAATTTAATATTTAAAATCTTCGAAAAATTAATGACACATAGAAAAAATTTGAAAATAAAAACATAGAAAATATATTTTAAAATGAAAAAATTAAAATACTATTATTTAAAATAATTTTAAAGTTTTTTGGTATATGACTGATTATTTTTAATTTATATATTAAATAAATTATTATATAATTGTAAAAGATAATATTAATTTTAATATATTTAAATTATCATTATAGTTTAAATTATTTAAGAGATAATAGATAAACTTTATATATATTAAAATTAAAAAATTGTTAATCCATGTATCTCTAGAGAAACAAAATTAATTAGTAAATTCAAAAAGTTATTTAAATTTCATAAAATATTGAAAGAATATATAATTACTGAAGAGAAAATTTAAAGCTTTTTTTATTTTCATATTTTGAAATTTTTTGTTTTTGTTTTCTTACATAAAAATATATAAAAATTTTAAATTTTATCTAATTCTTTTAAATATGACTGAAATTTTCAAAATTATTTATTCAAAATTGATATAAAAGATATAATAATTCAATATAAAAATTGCTCATATGTCATTAAAAAGTCAAGCAATATTAGTGGCGTTTATGATAAAAAAGCTACAAAAGGTAAGCAATAGCAGCGTTTTTTATAAAATACCGTAAAAATTCATTTTATTTAAGGTTTAGGGTCTATGGTTTAAATTTTAGGGTTTAGGCTTTGAGAATTAGGATTTTAAGGTTTATGGTTTATGCTTTACATTTTAAGGATTTGGATTTCGAGTTTAGTGGTTTAGGGTTTAGAGTTTAAGAGTTTTGATAAAAACCCCACAAAAAATCATTTTATTTTAAATAAAACGGGGTTGTTTTGCTACCTGTATTTTCACTCATCATCCAAGTGGCCATCATGTATTCTTTTCGACAACTCATGCACTCTTTCATCATCTTCAATTTATTTTTTAACTAGTAAATTGAAAAATATAATATAATTTTCTAAAATATTGAAAGAATATATAATTACAAAAGAGAAAAAAAAATTTAAAGCTTTTTTTTTTCATATTTTGGAATGTTTTTATTTTTGTTTTGTTACATAAAAAATTATATAAAAAATTATAATTTTATCTAATTCTTTTAAATATTACTTAAAATTATTATTTTTTTAAAAATTATATGAAAGATACAATTATTCAATATATATTGTAAAAAAGTCGAGCGTTAGGCGTTTATAAAAAAACACTGCAAAAGGTAAGCAACTGCAAAAAAGTCGAGCAATAGTGGCATTTTTGGTCCAAACGCCACTAAAAGTCGAGTAATAGTGGCGTTTTTTTCCAAACGCCACTAATATGTTTTTGCCAAAACGGTGTAGTTTTGTAATTCAGTTTTTTTATCCCAAAATTTCAAATTTGGTCAAATACTTCACTGAAATTTGTTTTCGTGAAATAAGAAAGACAAGGCTAGGAAAGCAATCTCTAAGCAAACGAACTGAGAAACAGCTCTTCGTCTTTCCCACCCATCTCTCCAAATTCTATTTTCAAATCGAAGTCAACAATCAATTTTAAAGTCCTTTCCCCTCTCTTTCTGCGTTAAGAAAGACAAGGAACCGCCGCCTTCGATTCAAGATGCCTCCGATAGGGTTTCTCTCTTTCTCACTTTACTTTTCGCTTTGACTTCTTTAACATTTTCGTTTGACCTTTTGATTTCTTAGTATTAGGGTTTATCTGGTTCATTATTTAGTTTGATTTCAAATTTTTGCCTATTTTGTGAAATAATATGGATGGGTTGGAGTTTCGTGATCGGATAAATAAAAGAGGGACAATGTGGAGGAGAAGTTGAAGAAACCGGATCTTGAGCTTAGTAGGTACAAGGAACAAATAAAGAAGACAAGGCACGGCCCCTTTCAAGAGGCCATTAAAGCTCGAGCCATGAGGGTTCTCAAGCAAAAACGAATGTACTTGCTTCTTTCCTATCAAATTTTCCTTAATTTTCTCATGATTATTACTTACTTCATTTCGTCTAGTTTCTACATATGTACTACTAAAATTCATGCTTGACGTTATTATATGATGTTGGATGGAGTCATTTAAGCCAGTTACACGTGTCTTTATGGAAACTTTATGCTATATGATTTGTCCTATTCTTTTTGTTTAATTTTTTGCTTGATTGAAATTTGCAGCTACTAGGTTGTATTTTTTTTCCTCATTTTTTGGAATTAAATATTTGGTTATTTGGTCAATTAACAACTGGTTTGAAGGTCAAGGAATATGAGCTTTTGAGAAGGAACTTGGTGATCTTTGGTCTTTGGATTTGGCATCCAAGAGCACATCGATCTTGGAATCAAGTAAGTTTTGTTTTTGTTTTTGTTGTACATCTTTATCAATTTTTGTAGTGTAATTGATGTATCTTATCTTGATATTGCATTACGCATCTTGGATTTTAATTCACACTTGACAAGACTGAGTAATAGAACTAAGTTTGGAATCATTAATGGGTTTAGGGCTGGTTTTCATTGGAACTTTATGATTAAAATATTATTACTACATGATTGGGTACATACATTATGTCTGGAAATGCTGTTTGGTTTAATTTTGGGGTCTAAGAATGCAACTACATTTGCCAATTACTCATTCTTTAGGACAGTGTTGTGAGATAGCAATGCAACTTCTGACCAGGCTAATGTGTTTTGGTTTTCTTGTTAGAGTTAGTGTGGTGTTTGGAAACTAGCCAACCCAGTTCAAAGTTAGGCTTTACTTTATTCAATCAGCTAGTTGTTGGAAAATTTAGACATCACATATATAATAAGGATAATTACATGTTATTATCTACTATCATGATAGGTTAGCCCAAATTAAAAGTGATCTAATTTGGTTAGAATTCTATTGGGCTTTTAATTATTAAATAAAGTATTGGATAATATGTGTAGATACTCTTCTAATCAAATTCTAATTAATGATGGGCTAATTAGAATTTGATTAGAACTAATATGCTAAGGTTATAAATATTAGGGTTATGGTCCCCAAATTACACACAAGATATCTTTTCTAATATCCCATCATTAGGAAAGAGAGAGCATATATCCTTTGAATTTCTTGTGTGCTAATTTGGAAGATCAAATCCCTAAGATCCGGCAAACTTCAAGAAATTCATGGATTCAGGTACGCTTCCGCATTTAGTTTTATTCTTGATTTATTCTTGATGATTTGACATGATAGATCCTGGTTTATTAAGTTTTATTTTAGATTTATTTTACAAATCTAACAAGTGGCATCCGAGCTTTGTCATGTTGAATCATTGAGAAAGAATTTATTCTTTATGAATTTGATATTTTAATATTATGTTGAATCTTTGAGATTCTTGATAATTTTGGGTTTTGATTCTTTAAATAAAGTTTTAAGGTTTTATAATATATGCATGCTTTGATTGGTTTAATGCATGTTTTAGAAATTTATATATATATATATATATATAATTATCTTTCAAATTTGATTGAAAGATGAAATTAAGGTAAATATTTTGAAACAAATAAATTCAGATTTTGGCTTTTAATTAAGGATGTCTAATATTTTAAATAAATTAGTTGAAACAAAATGCCGCCAAAGTGACCTCTTTTGTGTATGTCATAACCATTTTTTGGATAAAACAGTAAACGATGCGGTCGACTCGAGTTTTTAAAAAAAATGAAAAGAAGGGAGTCGCCACCGATCTTTATTGATATGAGGTGTGATCGGGCCACCTCGTAAAATAGTTATTTTTAATAAACAGTTTGATTTATCAAAACAACGATTTTGGTCTACAAAATCCAGAAAACGAGTTCGGGAGTCGGTTACGCACGAGGAAGGGTTAGCACCCTCGATACGCCCAAAATTGGTACCAAATTGATTGATCGATGTCCTAATGTTGAAAACTTTGAAATGATTTGAAAATAGATACTTGTGATTTCTAAAACTTGAAGGGATCGAAAGGGACGTTAAGACTCTCTTATTTTCGAAGAGATAAAGCATCATGTCCAGTAAGTTAGGCACAATACTTTAGATTCCCGAAACTAAGCTCGCCTTTTAAAACTTGGTTTTATATTTAAAGAGGATCTCCCGTCATTTGTCCAACGAGAAAACAGAACCTAGTAAGTTAGGGCTCGTTTTCCCGAAGGTCCAAATTAGGAATATTGCCCCTATTTTTAAAAAACCTTATCCGAAGTATCTAGATGTCGAGTCCAGTAAGTTAGGGCGAGGCATTTCGAATTTCCGAGATTAAGTATTTTATTCGGAGCTTGATTGCGATTTAAAAAAGGTATTCCGTTATTAAGATTGAACAAGAAAAATTGAAACCCAGTAAGTTAGGGCACGATTTTCTCAAACCCTTAATACGAAATATCAATTATTTGAAAACTTGATGCATTGGGTAAACTGATATGACAAATAATAAAGGGGAAATTCGATGTTATGCGAAAAAAAAAAGAATATTGATTTAATTAATGACAATAAATAGACATAATAAAATAGATAATAATAGTATTATCACACTAGTAATAACAATACTACTAATAATAATAATAATAATAATAATAATAATAATAATAATAATAATAGTAAGTAAATACAAGTAATAATACAATAATAAGAGTAATAGAAATAATAATAAAATAACAATAATAGTAATAATGATAGTAAAAAGAGTAAATAATAATAATAATAATAATAATAATAATAATAATAATAATAATAATGGTAATAGTACAAGTAATAATAATAAAATAATAATGATACAAAATATATACCATACAATAATATAAATATAGTAAATATAATGATAATAGTGATTGTGAATATAATAATAATAGTAATAGTAAATATAATAATAATAATAATAATAATAATAATAATAATAATAATAATATGAACATAAAAATAGAAGTAGAAATATATAAAATGTGATAATTATGTAAGTGAGAATTAAAATATATATAAAATAACATAAATATAAATAGATAAATAAAAATCAAATAGATGATAATAGTATTAAACTAAGAAAATATATCTTATAATAATGATAATAATAATAATAATGATAAAATAAAATATTAAATAATAGTAATAATAATAAAAATTACAAAATAATTAAAAAAAGGGGCTAAATTGCATTAAAAATGGAAGTTTTGGGACAAATTATATGAAATAAATAATATGGGGACTGAACTGAAACGCGCGTGAAATGGTGAGGGACGAGGGGCGCAACTTTACCCAGTGAATTAAATGCAGCGCTTTGAGAGAGGGACCAAATCGCGAAACCATGTAAAATTTCAGGGCTAATGTGCGAATATTGCAAATTTGATTTGAAATACTAAAAATGTAGAAGGACCAAAAGTGCAATTTCCCCTCTGGCTTAAAAACACGCGGATCCTCTTAGGGTACGGGTCGGATTCGGGTCGGGTCGAGTAAAACAGTGTCGTTTTGGGATGTTTCGCAAAAGGTATGTTTTTTCTTCCTTTTTTTATTTTATGTTTTTACGAGTTTATATATATATATTTTGTATATTTGCGCGAATAAAAGGGATTTGTAGTAAGAAAAAAAAATTTAAGAGTTAAAAAAAATCACCTTTTCGACCTCTGTTTCGGTGTTCAAATCTCTTTCTTTTAGTGTTCGGATCTCGTTGTTTTTGTGTTTGCCAATCTTTTTGCTTAATAATCTCTTTCTGTTTTTTATTGATCAAAAAAAAAAGGTCCCCATTACACTGGTTTAAATCGGCTTATATAGCCCTTTTTACAAACTTTCTGTCATTTCTCTTTTAATGTTTGTAGGTGCTCTTGGGCGGTGGAGACGCGACGTGGGCGGTGGCCGGTGGCGTCAGAATGTCAGAGCAAGTGGCCCTAGGTTGCGGCGCCACTTGCATTAGGGTTAGGTTTTGTTTTTTCTGTTTTTTTTTATTTGGGTTTGGGCTGGTTAGGTTTTGGGCTAGGGTAATTTAGGTCTTGGGTTTAGGGTTAATTTTGGGTCTGGGGTTATATGGGTTTGTATATGGGCCGGGCAAATTTGGGTTTATACAGTGTAGATTAGTTTATTTGAAATATTAAGATGATTATATGTTTTTGTGATTCATGCGTTTATTAATTGACCCAAAGGTAAGTTAATATTTGGCAGAATTTCAACGACATCTGTGGTGATAAACGTGTGACAATTATAAGGTATTTTATGTGAGCAATAAGTTAGTCCAAAGATTAATTCATTGTTTGACATAATTTATTGTCAATGTTTGATTGCTACAACAAGAGTACCGCTTACTGTTAATATTACTGTCCAAAGACTTGATATTAATGTTGTGTTTGGTATCTTGAGATGGGATTAGCCATTATCCTGAATCTATTGTTTACTTATGAATTTAAGCTTATTTTTTGTTCCATATTCAGCTAATTCATCTTCTGCTGCCACAATATCTGCTAATATAAATTTTATACCTATGCTTAATGGAACTAATTTTAAGGAATGGAAAAGGCACTTATTTATAGTGCTTGGCTGTATGGACATAGACCTTGCACTAAGGGAAGAACAACCTGCACCTCTCACTGCGAAAGCACCCCTGTTGTTAAGAGGGATTTTGAGAGGTGGGATCGTTCAAATCGCATGAGTCTTATGATCATGAAACACAGCATTCCAGAAGCTTTTAGGGGCATAGAATCTGAAGAGATTACTCAGGCCAAGGGTTTCCTTGATGAAGTTGAGAAACGTTCTGCTAAAAATGATAAGGTTAAGATGACATCACTTCTGACTTCTTTGATGTCTATGAAGTATAAAGGTCAAGGAAACGTAAGGGAGTACATTATGGAGATGTTCCATACTGCTTTAAGACTTAAGGCACTTAAGATCGAGCTTTCTGAGGAATTGCTTGTTCTTATGGTTTTGGTATCGCTTCTCGCAGTTTAATCAATTTAAAATTAGTTATAACTGTCAAAAGGAGAAATGGACTCTAAATGAGCTCATTTCTCATTGTGTGCAAGAGGAAGAAAGGTTGAAGCGTGATAAGTCTGAAAGTGCTCATTTGGCCAATGCCCCTAAAGACAAGGGCAAGAAAAGAAAATATCGAATGAAGGCGCTAGGTCCACTCAAAAGAAACAACAACAAGCTACAGAGAGTTGTTTCTTTTGTAACAAGTCTGGACACGTAAAGAAAGATTGTACCGAGTATAGATTCTGGTGCTACTACTCACATAAGTGTTTCTATGCAGGGTTGCCTGAGTTACCGAAAGCCATGTGATGGTGAAAGACACGTCTTTGTGGGCGATGGAAAATCGGTAGAAGTGGAAGCGATTGGGCATTTTAAGTTGTTATTAGAAACTGGTTTTTATTTGGATTTAAAAGACACTTATATTGTACCGTCATTTAGACGGAATTTAGTTTCTGTTTCTTCGTTGGACAAGTTTGGTTATTATTGTTCATTCAGAAACAATCAATTTAATTTGTCTGTAAATTCAAATGTTATTGGAACTGGTTATTTAAATATTTATGACAACCTTTATTTGCTAGAAACAATTGCATCTTATAATGAAACATTGCATGTGGAATCACGTGGTATTAAACGCAAATTAAATAAGGAAAATTCAGCATCATTATGGCATAAGCGCTTAGGTCATATCTCAAAAGTTAGAATTGAATGTCTTGTGTCTGATGGTATTTTAGAGTCCCTTGACTTCACAGACTTTGATGTCTGTGTTGATTGCATTAAGGGAAAACAGACCAAAACCAAGAGATTGGGTGCCAACAGATCTTCAGACGTCTTAGAATTAATTCATACAGATATTTGTGAATCATTCCCTACAGCATCTTGGAATGGTCAACAATATTTCATAACATTCATAGATGATTACTCACGGTATGGGTACCTATATCTTATTCATGAGAAATCTCAATCTTTGGACGTGTTCAAAGCTTATAAAGCTGAAGTTGAGAATCAACTCAACAAAAAAGATTAAAAACATCAGATCTGATCGGGGTGGTGAGTACTACAGTAGATATGATGGCTCAGGTGAACAATGTCCAGGACCATTTGCGAGATTCCTAGAGGAATGCGGTATTGCCCCACAGTACACCATGCCAGGATCACCTAGTATGAATGGTGTAGCTGAAAGACGAAATAGAACTCTTAAGGATATGGTAAGGAGCATGATTGCTCATTCTACCTTACCTGAGTCCCTCTGGGGAGAAGCATTAAAGACAGCAGCTTACATTCTAAACAGAGTACCCAATAAAGCAGTTGCAAAAACACCTTATGAGCTTTGGACAGGTCAAAAGCCTGGTCTAAAGCACTTTCACATTTGGGGATGTCCAGCTGAGGCAAGGTCTTATAGGCCACATGAAAAGAAATTGGACTTTAAAATAGTAAGTAGTTACTTTATTGGCTATTCTGAGCGATCTAGGGGCTATAAATTTTATGATCCCATAATAAGTAATATTTTTGAGACGGGAACTGCAACATTTTTTGAGGATGTTGAGTTTGGGGGGAGAAATAAGGTTAGAGAAATTGTTTTTGAGGAGGAATTGGATTCTAACTTAGTTCCTACTATCACTTTTGACGATGTTCAGGTTCTTATACCTATCATTGATCAAGAAGTGAATCCAGAACCTCTACAAGACAATGTTGAACAACTTCCCATTCAAAATGAGGTAATTGTTCCATAAGAACAAACTCAACAACCTCAAGAACAAGTGCCATTAAGGAGGTCCACAAGAGAAAGGAGAAATGCTATTCCAGATGATTATGTTGTATTTCTCCAAGAACATGAGGATGATAATGGAATGATGGAAGATGATCCAATCAACTTTCATCAGGCCATGAAAAGTTCTAATTGTCAAATGTGGATTGATGTCATGAAAGATGAGTATAAATCTATGCAAGACAATAAAGTTTGGGAACTTGTCTCATTACCTGAAGGTGCAAAACCAATTGGTTGTAAATGGATATTTAAAACCAAGAGGGATGCAACTAGTAATGTGGAGAGGTATAAAGCGCGTCTTGTAGCTAAAGGATATACTCAAAAAGAAGGTATTGATTTTACAGAGACTTTCTCTCCAGTTTCATCGAAAGACTCATTTAGGATAATCATGGCGCTTGTTGCTCATTTTGATCTTGAGTTACATCAGATGGATGTTAAAACTGCATTTCTTAATGGCGACATTGAAGAAACAATTTATATGGTGCAACCAGAAAATTTTGAGTTAAAAGACTCAAAGAATATGGTTTGCAAATTGACAAAATCCATTTATGGACTCAAACAAGCTTCTCATCAATGGTACCATAAGTTTCATCAAATAATTGTCTCGTTTGGTTTTGAGATGAATATTGTTGATGATTGTGTGTATCATAAATTCAATGGGAGTAAGTACATATTTCTGGTTCTATATGTTGATGACATTTTGCTTGCCGCTAATGATATAGGCTTATTGCACGAAATCAAGAGGTTTTTATCTAAGCATTTTGAGATGAAAGATCTTGGGGCCGCCTCTTTTGTTTTAGGAATTCAGATACATCGAGATCGATCTCGAGGTATTCTTGGATTATCACAAAAGAACTATATCGATAAAGTACTCAAAAGGTTTAGCATGCAGAATTGTAGACCAGGTGACACCCCTGTCACTAAAGGAGACAAATTTAGTATTACTCAATACCCTAAAAGTAACATTGAAATCCAGGAAATGCAAAAGATTCCCTATGCATCAGCTGTTGAGAGTTTAATGTATGCTCAAGTTTGTACGCGTCCGGATATTGCGTACATTGTTGGGATGTTAGGAAGATATTTAAGCAACCCTAGTATAGACCATTGGATAGCAGCCAAAAGGGTTATGAGATATCTTCAGAGAATAAAAAATTACATGCTTACTTATAAGAGATCAAATCTTTTGGAGGTCATTGTGTATTCTGATTCTGATTTTGCTAGATGCCAAGATAGTAGGAAATCTACATCAGGCTATGTTTACCTGTTAGCTAGAGGAGCTATATTTTGGAAAAGTGTCAAACAGACACTTGTAGCTTCATCCACTATGGTAGCAGAGTTTGTAGCATGCTATGAGGCATCAAACCATGGAATATGGTTGCGGAACTTTGTCACAAGGCTGCGTATTTTGGAGAATGTAAAAAGACCACTCAAATTATTTTATGACAATAAGTCAGCAGTACTGTATTCCAATAGCAACAGGAGTTCATCTAAGTCAAAGCATATTGACATAAAGTTCCTAGTTGTAAAAGAAAGAGTGCAAAATGGTCAAATATCCATAGAGCATATTGGGACAAACTCCATGATAGCGATCCGCTCACAAAAGGTCTACCACCCAAGGTCTTTCATGAGCACAATGCTCACATGGGTGTTACATTGTTTGAGGATATCATGATTTAGTGGAAGTTTATATTTTATTTGTTTTCAGACATTTTGCATTCGGTTACTTTCTGATCAGAAATGAAGTATTCAGTTTATTCACTCAGTTTATTGTTTTGAAACTGACCTCACTTTAGTTTAAAGAGGACCAGTTGGAAATAAACATGTTTAGATCATATTGCATGTAATTTCCATGCTACACATCCATACTTGATCTATGTCATTTGGTTGTGTTAATATACGTGATCATGGATGGATTTAGTTATGATATATGTAACGAAAGTCACCTTGGTTCTATGTTAACATAATTAATGGACGAGATTGTTCGGAATACCTTTTGGATATGATAGTAAAATTTTGAGCTCATAAGGTTATATAATGACATGTAATTATAAAGTAATTAGTATATATATGTGGCCCAAGTGGGAGATTGTTGGAAAATTTGGACATCACATATATAATAAGGATAATTACATGTTATTATCTACTATCATGATAGGTTAGCCCAAATTAAAAGTGATCTAATTTGGTTAGAATTCTATTGGGCTTTTAATTATTAAATAAAGTATGGGATAAATATGTGTAGATACTCTTCTAATCAAATTCTAATTAATGATGGGCTAATTAGAATTTGATTAGAACTAATATGCTAAGGTTATAAATATTAGGGTTATGGTCCCCAAATTACATACAAGATATCTTTTCTAATATCCCATCATTAGGAAAGAAAGAGCATATATTCTTTGAATTTCTTGAGTGCTAATTTGGAAGATCAAATCCCCAAGATCCGGCAAAACTTCAAGAAATTCATGGATTCAGGTACGCTTCCGCATTTAGTTTTATTCTTGATTTATTCTTGATGATTTGACATGATAGATCCTAGTTTATTAAGTTTTATTTTAGATTTATTTTACAAATCTAACACTAGTGGCACTTACATCAAAAACCAAAAAGGAAAAAGCATAAAGAGAGTTGCAGTACATGCACGACACTAACTAAGTAGCTTCATTCTGCTAAATGCCTAAATTTAAATTTCTCAAATTATCGTTTAGATTTTAAGGTATACTATTAATTATCAAACTATTATGGTCTTTCAATTTTAGTAATTTTATTTTAGTTATTAAATTATAAAAATTTTCAATTTCAAGATTATTGTTTAGTTATGTTTTAGTCATTTTTATTCTATAATAATATATTTAATACTTAAATACTTACACATTATATCAATTTGGTTCTAATTTTAAATAATATAATAAAATTAACTCTACAAATTATCTCATTTAATACTCAAATGCATGAAAACAAAAGCAAACAAAGGAATTCTTTTTTTTTTCCATTTAAGTTCATTATTTTCCAAAAAAAATATGAAAAGCAAACAAATATGATCCTTCAAAAACAATCCCTTTACCCTATGAACATTAAATTAGAGAGAACACATGAGTTTTTTTTCTTCATTTAAGTTCATTGTTTTCCAATAAAAAGGTAAAAAGCAAGGTTTTAAGTGGAAAAAGAAAGACAAACATGAGGAATTTGGAAATTGAATGAGGAGAAAGAAGAAAAGAAGCAAAAAAGAAGTTGCAATGCACAAATCCAAGCTACATTGCAATAGCTAATTGTTACTTTATTCAATCCTTTTGCTTGTTTCACTTTGTTGTGCAGTTGCATTTTATTCTCCACCGAATCTTAGGCAATTTGAATTCTATTGAAGCAAGCATTGCATCACCCAAAACAACATTAGGCATCCAACGGTATATTATATTATATTGTTCTTATTTAATATTTTTTATATACAAACATATGAATATAATTAATCTTTCAAATATATTAGAAATGTGCAGCTGCTCTAAAACGAGGGGCGGGTTCCGCAGATCCTCTCCCATTGTCGACCAGTTATACAAGCCTTATTTGTATCCTATGGATCTTCCTAGCACCATGTTGGAAAGAGCAGTGACTGCAAGGCTTATCAATGTTGGCAATTTTGAATGCAATATTAATGATGTTGATTTTGGATCCTGCTGCCCCCCTCCCAAAGAGTTGTCTTTTTAAAATGAGAAAAGGAGAATTAAAAAAAATAGTTGGCAAGGCCGAATCCGTTTTCGATTAAGAGAGTGGCTACCCATTCGTGAGGTAAATCGCGTCATCCCAACACTTGGAAAGCATTGTAAGCATGTAATGTATGATTTTATAAATAATATATAGAACAATTGTTTTTTCCATGTGGGATTTATATTTTATACATTCATTTATATGCTATTGTTTCAATAAATAATATATAAATTGATTACATTGGTTGTGTGAATAAATGCATATAAAAAGGTCTGAAAAGAAGAATTAAAGACACGGCTTGTGAAATAGTTTACCCCAGTCATGCTTGTTCCTGCACCATTCACTTGGGGATTTGAAAGACAGTTCAAGCTCATCACATTCCTGATCTAAGGCTCCGTTTGTTTTCCAGTAAAATGTTTTCTGGAAAATGATTTCTGGAAAATGATTTACTTTTCTGGAAAATGATTTACTAAAAATATTTTCGGTGTTTGGATGAATCTGTAAAATATTTTACATTGTTTGGCGATTTCAAAATATTTTTCTAAAAATTTTTTTACATTTATTAATAAATTTTATATACATATTAATAAATTTTATTAATTAACCCTTTATTTTATCATTTCATAGAGATTTTCACATTATTTTATCATTTCATAGAGATGAAGTAACAACAGTCAAAAAGAATTTGTAGCTCTCAAGGATGATACACATTTGATTCTCTTTTTTCTTTTTCTTTTTATTGAAGAGAGCCTATTGCTTTATGATACACAAAAATGGAGGAACGGTTTTAAGTGCTAAAACTATGGCAGTAAAAGGTATAAGTAAACAATGTACAAGCTATGGGAGATGGTAACAATTTGCATCTTTGTTTAATCAGCTTTTAGTACTTCTTTACCGCATGGTACAGCTCCATATAATCAAGCGCAGCCGATTCCAAGACCGATCTTGCTCCATCACCCTCTTGCACAATGAATTAAACCATCCGACCATCATACCAAGCGAGATAGCCCTAGATTTCAACAAGTCGAAGATCGAATCAATCATACACGTTCGAACATAGAACCAAGTATTGTGGATTAGGGAACTCGAAACTAATTGATAATGAAGGAATGGATGAACAAATGCACTTACAAAGGTGCTTTGTGAAATTAACTCACCTATTGAGGGCATAATCTACTCTAGCACCATCAGCTCCATCGAAGTTAAATCCGTTAGGTTCAAGACCTTGTGCTTCAACTCTAGCTTTATCATCGTCAACATCGAATACAAGATCATAAAGTCCTTGAAACAAGTAATTGAGACACAATGTCAATACACTTTAGGAAGATCTAACTTGTAAGAACGGAGGCCAAGTAAGATTCTTGATTCTCCATCTGAGAAAAACAAAAAAATTCAATGAAATCAGATGCAATTTGCAAAACATAAGAGAAATCTAGATGTATGTAATTCATGGTTGCACACTTCCATATCCTTGGTAACAGATCGTCCACATATCTACACATATTTGTAATTAAAGACGTAGAAGAATATAGTTTAGAGGTATCAAAATTACAGATTTAAGGAGAGTACACACCTCCTGTTTTACAAACAATAGGTATGGAGCCATATCTCATTGCTGTCAGTTGCGTCAGTCCATAAGGCTCAAAATTTGATGGAACTAGAATGAAATTGGCACCAGCATATATCTGTAAAAATAACAAATAAAAGAACACAAATTAAAACTGCTAGGATCACATTGCAAAGGAAAAATATAAGCATGCTCCTTAGAGAATAATCATAAACGGAAAAAACTTTGAGAGTGCAAACCAAGTGAGAAAGAGGTCCATACCTGCATCTCTGCAGGAAGACATAATCATGTCCTGGCAAGTGGTTAATTGTCTTTGAAGCAAATTCAGCACTACCATAGAGATACAACATATATTCCTTGGCCCAAAAGGCAGCCAAAACAAAACAGGTTTCTAAGTGTTAACAGAGTTCAAACAATGGAATAGTGCAAAAGCTACATTTAACTTGTTCATTGTCTTCAAAGTTTTGAATAGAGAATATGAATTTCACCATCTAATGTAAAAAGCACCAAAATCTTGAAAGGAGAAAATAATGAACAAGGACCACAATATCTTGGGAAGTGGTTCAACAACATTGAAATATCAATTCCCACCAAAGAAAGACAAAGACAATGAATCAGTCATCTTATGAAATGAAACTCATTTCGAGAGGAAGGAAAAGAAAAGCTAATCGAATCACTTCATCATCATCCCTAATTTCCAACAAAAATTTATGCAGGATAGGATCATCATTACCGATTCTAATGAATCAAGCAAAGAATTAATCACATTTACAAGATGACTATACCCACTTTGCTTCCCAAATTCAAATGAAAAACTTAACGACCAAATCGGTTTCATTTTCACCAAGTTCAAAACTTCAACAACAAACTTTTCATTGATACTTCCTCTAAATTGCCTAAGAAAAATCTGGTTCGTACCATAATTCCCCATTGTCAATCAAAATGGTATTTGCAATCAAAACGACATCGAGTGAAAACTTACGAGCATTAACTTTTGTTTTAATGAAGTCCCGAATCAAAACTTAGAAAAGCAAAATCTTGGCGAAACAGGTTCGACCCTGCGTTGTTTTGTAATGGAAATGGGTCATCTGGATCGATTAAACCATCGAGATTGGCGGGGAAGAGGTGGAAATGAATTGGAAGATTATGCGATTAAGCTTGAAAACCCATAAATAGAACAAAGAGGAATAAACAGAGAATAAACAGAAAAAATTGAGAGAATAAACAGAGAAATATGCACATACCTGGAGGAGATCAAAGATGAAATTTTCCAAAGATTTCAAGAAGACCAACGAAAAGAGGAACTTACCGAAATTAATGACAACAAATGAAGTTCTTTGGAAAATGATCTGGGAAAGAAAGAAGGAAGGAGAAGAAGAAGGGAAGAAGGAGAATGTACCTGGGAAAGCTTTGGAAAATGACTTACCGAAAAATATTTGGTAAGACGTTTTACACAAATTAGGAAGACATTTTACCCGTGTTTGTAAAATGTTTTCCTTGAGGAATTCATTTTCCTTCAACCAAACACTGGAAAATTTGGAAAATGTTTTCTGGAAAACATTTTCCACCAAACAAACAGACCCTAAGTAATCTAGATATAAGGGCCAAAGTTTTGATACTTTTTCAGCAATACTATTAATTGGGTCTGTTCCTTCTAGTTCAACAAAAGTTGTATCATGTTTTCTCTTTTTTTGTAGGACAATATACAATCAATGCCTCATGATGCTCATCCAATGGTATGTCTATTAATGTTATTGTTCTAATGTGTTAGAGCAAAAAAAAAAAAAAATCTATATATGAAATATGAGTGTATCTACATCTGTAGTGGAGTTGATGTATACACTGCTTTAGTTGGAGCCGTTGGAGCACTATATGGTCCTCTTTATGGTGGAGCCAATTAGGTATGCAGAACCAAATATTTTCTGTTTCATAATAATGCAATGCCTATCAGTAATTTCTTGAAATTCAATTTCCAAAGGAACGGTGTTACAATATGCTTGTTCAGGCTATATAATTGCACTGCAGCTGTATATTATCCACTTAAGCATGTCAAGCTTCTTTTTTCATAAGTTTGTTTGTGACAATGATTTCGAGCTTATTTTTGGTTTTCTTTCTCTTGGTTGTTATAGGTTGTGCTCAAGATGCTTGGCGAGATTGGAACTATAACACCACTTACTCGAGACTGTCGTCGGAGTCGAGCACGAGGCGTTATTTAACTTAACTTACTACTTCGGGTATAAAAATAATTTTATTTCATCATTCACAGTAAACCTATCCATCTGACCAACAATCATTAATTTAAATATAGCTAAAGTTAAAAAAATAGAAATTTAGATCCGTAAATTTTCCCTGAAACTAGACTAATATATCTTCCCACCATAAAATTTTCAGAATTTTTGGTTTAGCCAATTAATACAGTTTATTCATTGAATTCTCCCCTGTTTCACTATCCAACGGTTCTAACCACTCTTCAATAAAAATCAATTATCTTAATTTAAAATTTTTATATGTTGTTCCCACTTATTTCTACTGAAATTAGACTCACTAAGGAATCTATACATATAAATTATAACTCATGATTATTTTTGTACAATTTTAAATGATTTTCTAAATTCTAAACAGGGGACTTCAAATACCATTCTGACCCTATCTGACAAAAATTCAAATATCTCTTAATATGAAAGTCTTTTGCTTACAACATTTCTTTTATGTGAAACTAGATTCAATAGGATTTAATTTCATGTATTATAAAACCTCTAATTCGATTTCCATAATTTATGGTGAATTTTCAAAATCAAACTACTGCTACTAACCAAAAACTGTTTTAGTACAAAATATTGTTAACTAGTTTATAACATCTTTACTTCATTTTATTTAAACTCTATACATGCCATATAAATCTTTAAACATAAACAAAAGTTACCGGAATTGATCTGGATAGTGAGCTTTGTTGTGATGATCCGATCTACCAACTTCCCTTTAATTCAATCTACATAAAATATCAAACACACACAAGTAAGCTTATTGAAGCTTAGTAAGTTCATAGGTTTAAAAATAATGCTTACCAAACATAAATTTCAAAACAATAACAAAACATTTACTAAAGTTCCCTGCTATTCACAACCACTGTTATACTATTTCACATAGTTGAGCTCAACATTAACACTACTCAATCTCTTTCATTTGCTTCACTCCTCTTGTATTACTTATTATCAAATTAGGAAACGTCTTACAAATTTGAGTACGTAGTTGCTCAGTGCCATGTTTCACAGCTCAGTATGGTTTTCCTCATTGAAATACCATACCTACATTTCACAACTCGGTATGGGAAATACCATACCTACGTTTCACAACTCAGTATGGATGATACCATACCTATGTTTCACAACTCAGTATGGTTAATACCATACCTACGTTTCACACTTTGCCATGGATCAACCATGGTCTTATCCGTCAATTGATCACATGCCACGATACGAACGTACTCAATCCTGCGTTTTTTTCCTAATTTGAATTACTACATTTATTCTTTCATTATATCATAATTTTCACAATCCCACAACAAATTCATATTTAATAGCACATTATATCATTCAATCATTCACAAATAGACATGTAAATTCAACCATACGAACTTACCCGGCTGATTTGTAGAAGATATTAAAATTTAGGGACTATTTCGTAACTTTTTATTTTCCTCATTCTTCTTTGGATTCTTGATATGATGTAAAAATATGAAAAACCAGCTTTCTCCAGACCTCCTATGGCGTTTTGGCTGAGAAAATATGAAGAGATCTCTAGATTTTTCAATTTTGTCCTTATTTTATATGTTAAAATTGTAAAATTTCCAATTTTACCCTTATTTCCCTTATTTTTCTGGTGATTTTCTTGCCCTTGCCGTCCAACCTATTCACTTTTAGGTTTAATTGCCCTTTAAATCCTGTTTCTTTTAACACTTGAGCTATTTAATCTTTCTAGCAATTTTGCATTTATTACAATTTAGTCCTTTTTTATTTAATTGACTACCCTAACGTTTAAATTTCTCAACCAAACTTTACTACTAACTTAATGAAACTCCATAAATATTTTAAAAATATTTATGGCTCGATTTTCAATTTCGAGGTCTCGATACCTCTCTTTTTGACCTATTTGACCTAATAAATTCTTTTAATTCACCAATTCAAAAATTCTTCTAAATTCTTACTTGACTCATAAATATTAAATTACTATCTTGTTCAATCTTACTTATTGGATTTAGTGATCTCAAATCACCATTTCCGACACCACTGAAAATTAGGCCGTTACAGGAACAGTAGAGAACATTCCAGAGTTCATTGAAGGTGTCAAAAATAGGTGAATATTGTATATATAATTTTGCTGTTAGTTCGAGCTAAAGGTTCGACATGCAGTGCTATATTTTCTTGTGATTGTTTTATTTATTTTTGCATATATATTCATTTCTTCAGGAAGTGGAAAATGTCTGGTTTTGGCCACCGCGTATACAAAAACTATGATCCAAGGGCAAAGGTGATAAAGAAATTGGCGGAGGAAGTTTTTTCTATTGTTGGTCGAGATCCACTTATTGAGGTGCGTATCGACAACCCTCCGAATTATTTTCTTTTACATAAAGCAACTAACCTTTTTCCACACCAAATCTGTTTTAAGCACTTCATGATTAAACTTGAATGTTTCCATGGTATGTAAGCTGATCAAGGTATAATAACGCATAGACTGAGAGTTCAGTCATGTTGGCTTCATATAGGTGGCAGATTCTATAAATTGTAACAGTCTGATTTTGACCCTAATCGGAAAAGTGGTTTCGGGACCACAAATCCGAGTCCAAAAAATATTTTAAAATTATTTTTCGTATTTATTATGTGTGAATTTGTTTGTGTTAAATTTCCGTGACTTAATTTTGTCATTTAGGTGTCCGATTAAATAAAAGGACTTAATCGCGTAAAATAAAAATTTGATGGTTAGTTGTGAGAGTGCCTAATTGTTGTTGTCTTTTTAATATGGGGATTTATGTTGCAATTTTGCCATTAATAAAGATAGTGGACAGAATTTGCATTATGTTTATATTATATAGTTTTTTTTATTATTTATAAAGGTTAAAATAATATATATTATAATATAAGGTTAATATAATAAAACAAAAACATTAAAGGAAGCCATACTCATCTTTTAGTGCCGAAACTAAGGAAAAGAAAAAGAAATAAGAGAGCTAGGGTATTCGGCCATTGTTGAGCTAAATTAAGGTATGTATTTTACTCGGTTTTTGATAATTTTTACGTTTTTGAGATCGTTGCTAAGTTATCTTCAAAGCCCATGTCTTAATTTTTGAATTTGATGATGATTTTGTGTTTTGCCATTGATGGTACCTTGTGGTTTTTGATGTTTGATGATGAAATATGAATTATATGTGTTAAATTAACAAGTTTTATCTTTGAATTTTTGATGAAATTGAATAATTAGGACTAAATTACGAAAATAAATTTTTTAGGGACTACAATGAAAAATTAATGAATTATATGGGCTTGTATAGTCATGGGTAAAATTCAGCATAGCTTGGGTATGAAGAAATTTGATGTATTTTGTGTTTTGTGCAATAGGGACTAATTTGTAAAAGTGTGAAATATTAGGGGAAAAATAGTAATTTTCCATTTTATGTGTTTTGGGATTAAATCGAATAGAAATGTGTTTGAATGAGCTTAATTTGAACATGTTTAGATCAAGAACAAAGAAAAACGGACTTGGATCGAAGAAAAACAAAATTATCGAATAGGCGATTTTTTCTCAGTCAATCGATATTTGAGGTAAGTCTCTAAGCAAATAATCATCGTAAATTATTTACGTAATTTATTATATGCTGAAAATTTGAAATTATCATAATTATATATGAATTAGCCGAATTTGGCTAAGTGTAATATTCGATTCGGATAGGTTATTGAATGATATGTGTTATTTGAATGTTCGTACAATAAGTTCGAAATGAGTAAAAGGTTCTATATATGAAATGATTCGTGTGAAAATCTTAAAGTATAAATATACATGTTGGTAGAATGTGGAGTATGAGTTTGTAGTGAATTTAATTTGGTTAATGTAATGTGAATATGTATGTTGGATTAATAGGTGAAAGGAAAATGAAGAATATGAGATGTTTGATATTTTAATACTAAGTAATGTGTATCGACAAGTTGAATGTGTTCATATTCGGGCTTCGTGCCTAGCAGGCTTAGTGCCGGTGACATATTCGGGCTTCGTGCCTAGCAGGCTTAGTGCCGGTGATATATTCGGGCTTCGAGCCTAGCAGGCCTTGTGCCGGTGATCTATATCGGGCTTAATGCCTAGCGTGCCTTGTGCTGATTAAATATCGACCTCTAGTCTAGCAAGCTTATAGCCGGTGAATGAATATCGGACCTCCGGTTCAGCGTGCTTAGTGTCGGTGTGTAATTCAGGCTTATGCCTAGCAGGTTTTATATAGGTGATCTATAATACGAGTTTATGTTTATGAAATGATTGAGTTATGGTGGCCATTGAACGAGGTAAAGCTTATTTAAATGAATTAGATTAATTCCGGCCATAAGGTATGTATTTACATAAGTACATGTTATATGTGATCTGTATTGAATAAGTAAGTGATAGGTAATGTGTTTGTATATTCGGATCTTCGATTATGTGGAAAATTTTTGTTTATATATTCTTACGTGGAATTTTGTGTATATTCATTTGGTCATGTGAAATATATACATATATATTTTCGGATATGTGAGATTACAATTAATGCATACATTCAGTTATGTGGACTTACTATGCATATTTATATGGAAATTGTTATTTGGTTGTATATGGAGGTATACATATGTATAATTATTAATCAATGTGCGTTTGATAAGTTCTACTTTTAAAGTAGATAATGATAAATGTTTTGACTATGAAAGGATATAAGCATTTGGCTATAATAATTCATATGTGTTTTGTAAATAAATTAATGTTGCAAATTGTCGGTTTAATTTGATTGATTATTCAATTGATTTGTTAAGTTTTCTTAAGACTTACTAAGCTTTAATAGCTTACTCTGTGTGTATTCTTGTTCATTCTGTTTATAGATTTGGATATACGTTACGAGCTTGGGGATCGTCAGCAAGACTACTCACACTATCGACAGTTTCCTTTGGTATTTTACTAAGTTGAAAATTTTAATATATGGCATGTATAGCAAAGTAAAAAGGTGGAATAGTGGCCATGCGAAAATGGCTTATCTTCTTTTGATTGATTTGGGTTCCGTGTTTTTGGTTGTGATGGTCATTGGAAATGAGTTTATACTTATGCATATTGTTTGTGGTATAAGTTCATGATAGGTAAGTAAGCATGATGTTATAATTTGGACATGTTGAACTCGGTTTAGTGATATGTAAATGTTTATGTGTTGAGCATTTTGTGATGGGTTGATCTGTTTATTAAATGGACTAAAGTCGAATATATATATATATATATATGTTCGAAGTAAATAAATAGGTATAAAGTGCTGTTTACTCATTAAGTCCTTAATAAGTTGGTTTGAATTGAGGATGTTAAGTATGAGTGTTTAGTTATATACTTGTGATAAATAGTTAAATATGTGGTAAATGGATTTGGTATTGAGTTTAGATATGAAATTTGGTTGCATGATGTGATAATAATTTGAATGGACAATTTTGAATATATATTTATAAGTTATATTATGTTAAGTAATGGACATGTGGTTAATACATTATATATATATATATATATGTGTGTGTGTGTGTGTGTGTGTATTTATTGGTTTTGAAAGGAAGCATGATTAGAAGCACCATTTACCTATCTAAATGATGGATATGCTATATAAGTTATCTAAGATAAATATTATGATATTCAAATGGCATACAAAATGAATGATTAGATATGTGGTTTATTTGATTAATGATATTCTAAAATGACTAAGTATATGGTAAGTTTGATAATAGTTAATTAACAATATTCAATTAATGGATGTCTTAATGCATACTAGGGATAAGATGATTATATGTTCGAATATACATAGGTTAATATGATTTGGTTGTAATGGCTAAGTATACAATTTTATTTTATTTGAATGATTCAAGATATGTACTTTGGTTTTATTATAAAACATGCGAATTTGTTATATTATGAATTGAACTTTTCGTACATAAATATTAAATGTGATTACAAAGGACATGCATATGTTATAATGGTATTAAGGCTATGTATAGCATTGTTGTAATGTGTTATGATTTATTATTAAATATATATATATATAAATGCACTTACGAGTTGTGTTTCGTTTGGTAATACCTCATAACTCTAATTCGGTGACGGATACGGGTTAGGGTGTTACATTTGATTGGTATCGAGCTATGGTTTAGTCGGTTCTAGGACTACCATAAGCGTATGTGAGTCTAGCTATACATGCCATATTAAATCTGCGATAGTGTGATATCTCCGACTCTAACGAAGATTGTTTTGATGAAATAGATAAGTTTTTTCAACCGAGCTAATTACGACAAGTACAAAAGCAATTATTCAAATAATTGAGTGGAGATGTTTTGATAATAAGTTGAGACTCATAAAGGTAAGAATCAAATTTTATGATATCTTGTTATTGATAAATGTGGTAATTATATGAGCGTATGAGATATGATATTTGAGTAATGATTGCTATCTGAAATGCTCTGGTTGTGAAATGGAGGTTTGAGTTGTTATATGAACAATGTGTTAATAATAAAAGTGATTAAAAAAAAAAAGAATATTAAGTAATTTGAGAATGTGAAATTAGAAATGAACTGACTATTTGTGATAGTATGTATTATGTGCAATTATGTGAGAGTTAAATTTGAGACTTTATTACCCTCACCCCCTTGTCAAAAAAATGTTGCAATTTTATTATATGAGTTGGAATGAAAAAAAAAAGAGCTTATTAATGTGAAGTTTTAGAAACTCGTGTTTGAAAGATTAGTAATGTGGTCAGAAAAGAGAATGAATCAGCAAATGAAGACAATACTAAAAGAGATATTGGGCAGTTCTGAAGATTATTCAGATTTTGCAAAGTTACTGTTAAAGAAGAAGTTAACTCGATTAAATGACTTATTCGGATATGTTATCTAGTTAGAGTATTAATCGAAAGCTTTCTGAATTTATTTACATTAGTGATGGGATAATATGGAAATTTCGATAACATAATTAGGCGTGGATTGATGTTTGAATTGTATTAGTGATTAAATGCAATGGTTATAGTCGGGCAGTTATTATGATTCCATGGTGTGGATATGAAAGTCAACGGTAAAATCTGGTATGAGACTAATATTCTGTTCCTATTGGTTATTTCTCTGTTGAGAATATGTGAAGATTATATTACTTCTGTTACTGTGGATTTTAGTATTTATGAACAACATTGATCTTTCTGGATATTCCTGGGATATCATCAGAACTAATATCATTCTATATGATTTGTAAATTTTCAGATATCCTGTATAACTCTAAATTATGAAATTTTGCTATTACAGTATTTTTATGACTCCATGTGATTATTTGCAAGAGATACCTATTTGACAGAGATGACTATGTGTATTACGATTATAATTTCTGACTTTAAAAGTGAGAGTACAGTGGTATTGTCCTTATAGTTATAGAAGATGTGTTTCTTCAATGGTTGCTATTTAAATCATATTTGATTCCTTTCTGTGTTCAAATGCTTCATTAACAGCTGAGATAATATTCATTATAGGATTGAGACATTGTTCCTAGTAAGGCTCAATGATTTCTATTTGGATAAAGTGATTTTAGTAGAATTCAGAGTCTCAATGATTAATATATGAGACAGATTTACTATAAATGCTTTTCTAGTTCTAGTGAAAGTTAACAGTGATAAAAGTAAAAATGATAGAAGATCAAGACTAAATTGTACAAAGATATGTCTAGGGTCATCCTTCTAATGAGAAGGAAGATTTCTTTGAAAAGACTGATTCAGTAGTTAATATAATTAGAATTATTTGATTGAAAAGTTAATTGGGAAATATGTGTTTGAATCTACCTATGAATTGGAAACAAACTTTGAATGTACTTGTATAAATTGAAGGATGGTTTGCAATAAGAATTTGTATTATTAAAGACTCTAATGTATGTTTTCTGAACGAGGTACATACATTATAAGTTTTTGGTTATGTCTTTCGGACTTACTAATGCACCTACTATTTTATGGATTTGATGAATCGAATCTTCAGATAGTATCTTGATCGGTTTGTGGAATTATTCATAGATGACATTTTGATTTATTCCCGTGATGAAGCCGAACATCCGAGATTTGTGTTATAGACTTTACGAGATAAACGAAGATATGTGGAATTCAAGAATGTGAATTCTAGTTACGCCAAGTTAGTTTTCTAGGTTATGTTGTATCCAAGATCGGTATTCGGGTTGACCGAGTAAAATTTCAACTATACTTAATTGGAAACCTCCAAAAATGTCTTGAAGTTCAAAGTTTTTTAATGGGACTTCTTGGTTATTACAGACGGTTTGTGAAAGGTTTCTCTATGATCGCAACACTTATGACGATGTTATTACTGAAAAGAAGTTAAGTTCGAGTGGTCGAAAAGTATCGAAAAAGTTTTGATCAGTTGAAAAATCTATTGAAAGAAGTTCGGTGTTAATTCACTAGAATCGGGTAAAGAATTTGCTATTTACGGTGATGTATCTTTGAGTGGTGCAGGTTATGTTTTGATGCGGAAAGCGAGTTATAGCTTATATCTCGAGATAGTCAAAGTCACACTAAAAGAACCGCACGGCACATGATTTGGAGTTAGCAACTATTGTGTTCGCATTAAAAATTTGGCGTCACTATCTGCTCGTTGAGAAATGTCATGTTTGTGTGCAATGAATGCGTATATGGTGATATCGATGATGGCTCGATAATAGCGAATTAAAAGCAAGATCATTATTTGTTCAACAAATTTGTGATACTCGAAAAGTTGACAATGAATTGTTAGCAAAGCGAGCTTAGTGTGAAATAAATGTTGAATCAATTCGAATTGATAGAAATAAGCGTTTGAGGTCCGAGACCGAATAGGTGTTTAAGTAAATTCGAGTTAATTTAGACGATTTTGAACGAAGTGACAATAGTCGATTATCTGCTCATCCGGTATTATGAATATGTATGATGATTTAAAAGCAGTTCTATTTGTGGTGCGGTACAAGACATATCGACTTTGTTTGAAATGTTTAGTCTGCCGATAAGTAAAAGCCAAGTATCGTACCTTTTGAGTTATTGCAATCACTATGATTCAAAATGTGTTCAAATTTAGGAATGTGTAGAGATATTTTGTAATTCTATACGATTAAAGTGCATAAAAGAGTTATGTGATATATTTGATGACTATAAGAGTTTAAAGTGTTAATGTCAGAGAAAGATTCGAATTTGGGAATAACAAGATGCACGACAATCCGAGATATGATATCGATGATGAGTGTAAAATGTGATATTTCTGATTTTGTTGATTATAGAATGGACGGTTGTTGTTATAAGTAGTTATTGAACTCGTTATTTCAAGATCTAGCTCGTGAAAATATGATCCACGAGATTAATATTGTTAGAGAAATTGAATAGAAAATGAAAACAAACTAATACAGTTATAAACAGTCTCAGCTAGAGATGATGTACATCGAAAGTCAGATCAGAATTTCAGTTGTGAGATTTGAGAGATTTGAAATCCGAAGTTATATGAAGATTTAAAATGTATACTGTGAAAACAAATCCTTACTCTATTTTCTGGTTATATTTTCGAGGACGAAAATCCCTAAGGGGGGAGAGTTGTAACAGTCTGATTTTGACCCTAATCGGAAAAGTGGTTTCGGGACCACAAATCCGAGTCCGAAAAATATTTTAAAATTATTTTTCGTATTTATTATGTGTGAATTTGTTTGTGTTAAATTTCCGTGACTTAATTTTGTCATTTAGGTGTCCGATTAAATAAAAGGACTTAATCGCGTAAAATAAAAATTTGATGGTTAGTTGTGAGAGTGCCTAATTGTTGTTGTCTTTTTAATATGGGGGATTTATGTTGCAATTTTGCCATTAATAAAGATAGTGGACGGCATTTGCATTATGTTTATATTATATAGTTTTTTTTATTATTTATAAAGGTTAAAATAATATATATTATAATATAAGGTTAATATAATAAAACAAAAACATTAAAGGAAGCCATACTCATCTTTTAGTGCCGAAACTAAGGAAAAGAAAAAGAAATAAGAGAGCTAGGGTATTCGGCCATTGTTGAGCTAAATTAAGGTATGTATTTTACTCGGTTTTTGATAATTTTTACGTTTTTGAGATCGTTGCTAAGTTATCTTCAAAGCCCATGTCTTAGTTTTTGAATTTAATGATGATTTTGTGCTTTGCCATTGATGGTACCTTGTGGTTTTTGGTGTTTGATGATGAAATATGAATTATATGTGTTAAATTAACAAGTTTTATCTTTGAATTTTTGATGAAATTGAGTAATTAGGACTAAATTATGAAAATAAATTTTTCAGGGACTAAAATGAAAAATTAATGAATTATATGGGCTTGTATAGTCATGGGTAAAATTCAGCATAGCTTGGGTATGAAGAAATTTGATGTATTTTGTGTTTTGTGCAATAGGGACTAATTTGTAAAAGTGTGAAATATTAGGGGCAAAATGGTAATTTGCCCATTTATGTGTTTTGGGATTAAATCGAATAGAAATGTGTTTGAATGAGCTTAATTTGAACATGTTTAGATCAAGAACAAAGAAAAATGGACTTGGATCGAGGAAAAACAAAAATTATCGAATAGCCGATTTTTGTTTGTCATCGATATTTGAGGTAAGTCTCTAAGCAAATAATCATCGTAAATTATTTACATAATTTAGTATATGCTGAAAATTTGAAATTATCATAATTATATATGAATTAGCCGAATTTGGCTAAGTGTAATATTCGATTCGGATAGGTTATTGAATGATATGTGTTATTTGAATGTTCGTACAATAAGTTGAAATGAGTAAAAGGTTCTATATATGAAATGATTCGTGTGAAATCTTAAAGTATAAATATACATGTTGGCGAATGTGGAGTATGAGTTTGTAGTGAATTTAATTTGGTTAATGTAATGTGAATATGTATGTTGGATTAATAAGTGAAAGGAAAATGAAGAATATGAGATGGTTGATATTTTAATACTAAGTAATGTGTATCGAAAGGTTGAATGTGTTCATATTCGGGCTTCGTGCCTAGCGAGCTTAGTCTTAGGTGACATATTAGGGCTTCGTGCCTAGCGTGCTTAGTCTTGGGTGACATATTCGGCTTCGTGCCTAGCGGTGCTTAGTCTTAGGTGATATATTCGGGCTTGAGCCTAGCGGGCCTTGTGCCGATGATCTATATCGGGCTTAATGCCTAGCGTGCCTTGTGCTGGTGACTAAATATCGCACCTCTAGTCTAGCGGTGCTTATAGCCGGTGAATGAATATCGCACCTCAGTCAGCGGCTTAGTCTTGGGTGTGTAATTCGAGCTTATGCCTAGCGTGTTTTATATAGGTGATCTATAATACGAGTTTATGTTTATGAAATGATTAAGTTATGGTGGCCATTGAACGAGCTAAAGCTTATTTAAATGAATTAGATTAATTACGGCCATAAGGTATGTATTTACATAAGTACATGTTATATGTGATCCGTATTGAATAAGTAAGTGATAGGTAATGTGTTTGTATATTCGGCATCTTCGATTATGTGGAAAATTTTTGTTTATATATTGATTACGTGGAATTTTGTGTATATTCATTTGGTCATGTGAAATATATACATATATATTTTCGGATATGTGAGATTACAATTAATGCATACATTCGATTATGTGGACTTACTATGCATATTTATATGGAAATTGTTATTTGGTTGTATATGGAGGTATACATATGTATAATTATTAATCAATGTGCGTTTGATAAGTTCTACTTTTAAAGTAGATAATGATAAATGTTTTGACTATGAAAGGATATAAGCATTTGGCTATAATAATTCATATGTGTTTTGTAAATAAATTAATGTTGCAAATTGTCGGTTTAATTTGATTGATTATTCAATTGATTTGTTAAGTTTTCTTAAGACTTACTAAGCTTTAATAGCTTACTCTGTGTGTATTCTTGTTCATTCTGTTTATAGATTTGGATATACGTTACGAGCTTGGGGATCGTCAGCAAGACTACTCACACTATCGACAGTTTCCTTTGGTATTTTACTAAGTTGAAAATTTTAATATATGGCATGTATAGCAAAGTAAAAAGGTGGAATAGTGGCCATGCGAAAATGGCTTATCTTCTTTTGATTGATTTGGGTTCCGTGTTTTTGGTTGTGATGGTCATTGGAAATGAGTTTATACTTATGCATATTGTTTGTGGTATAAGTTCATGATAGGTAAGTAAGCATGATGTTATAATTTGGACATGTTGAACTCGGTTTAGTGATATGTAAATGTTTATGTGTTGAGCATTTTGTGATGGGTTGATCTGTTTATTAAATGGACTAAAGTCGAATATATATATATATATATATATATATGTTCAAAGTAAATAAATAGGTATAAAGTGCTGTTTACTCATTAAGTCCTTAATAAGTTGGTTTGAATTGAGGATGTTAAGTATGAGTGTTTAGTTATATACTTGTGATAAATAGTTAAATATGTGGTAAATGGATTTGGTATTGAGTTTAGATATGAAATTTGGTTGCATGATGTGATAATAATTTGAATGGACAATTTTGAATATATATTTATAAGTTATATTATGTTAAGTAATGGACATGTGGTTAATACATTATATATATATATATATATGTGTGTGTGTGTGTGTGTGTGTATTTATTGGTTTTGAAAGGAAGCATGATTAGAAGCACCATTTACCTATCTAAATGATGGATATGCTATATAAGTTATCTAAGATAAATATTATGATATTCAAATGGCATACAAAATGAATGATTAGATATGTGGTTTATTTGATTAATGATATTCTAAAATGACTAAGTATATGGTAAGTTTGATAATGGTTAATTAACAATATTCAATTAATGGATGTCTTAATGCATACTAGGGATAATATGATTATATGTTCGAATATACATAGGTTAATATGATTTGGTTGTAATGGCTAAGTATACAATTTTATTTTATTTGAATGATTCAAGATATGTACTTTGGTTTTATTATAAAACATGCGAATTTGTTATATTATGAATTGAACTTTTCGTACATAAATATTAAATGTGATTACTGATGACATGCGTATGTTATAATGGTATTAAGGCTTTGTATAGCATTGTTGTAATGTGATATGATTTATTATTAAATATATATATAAATGTCTGTTCTGAGTTGTGTTTCGTTTGGTAATACCTCATAACTCTAATTCGGTGACGGATACGGGTTAGGGGTGTTACATAAATAGTATTATGTTTTCCAAATAGGGATTCATTAGTACTTTGTAGTTTGTATAAGTGACATTTCTAATATTGTCTATGATTTCTTTGTTTACTGTAAATGTTTTAATATGCTTTTCTCTTGCCTTCTATCATTTTCCCCTTTTGCAAGTAGCTATTAGTTTGGAGAAGGCCGTATTATTTGACGAATATTTTATTAAGAGGAAGCTTTATCCAAATGTTAATCCGATTAAAATGTAAAATAGGCTTTACTTTATTCAATCAACTAGTGTGTTATTTGCAATCAGCTAGTGCCTAAAATAGGCTTTACTTTATTCAATCAAATTAAAATGTATATTGGAAATTGACATCTAATAGTCATTTTAATTTGTGGGAATGGATTTCTGGCGTTTTTATAATATTTTAATTTTTTTTATTTTTCATGACCTTCAGCGGCGTTTTAAGGAAAAGCGCTGTTAAATGTTATGTTCTTTAGCGACGTTTTTCTTCTTTAGCGGCGTTTTTAAGAAAAGCGTCGCTAAAGGTCATATTTTACAGCGGCATTTGTAGGGAAAGTGTCACTAAAGATTATGTTTTATAGTGGCGTTTGTGGGAAAAGTACCGCTAAAGATCATGTTCTATAGCGGTGTTTGTGGAGAAAGCTCTGCTAGAGATCATGTTTTATAGTGGCGTTTGTGGAGAAAGCGCCGCTAAAGAACATGACCTTTACCGGCGTTTGTGGGAAAAGTGCCGGTAAAAATCATGTTCTTTAGCGGCCTTTTTTGCGGTGCTTGTAAAAACGTCGGTAAAAGTCTATTTTGTTGCAGTCGACTTAATTCAAATTCAAGTCTAATTATTAAAATAATTAAATTTATTAACTCTGAAATAAAAAAGAAAACTCACTTCAAAGTTGTAATAAATCTAACAATGTATTATATTGTAATGAACCTCAATCTAAATTATTCATTATTAACCCCTTACAATTAGGTCCCTAATAGTTTAAACATAACCAGTAAACTTTGAGTTTAATTTAACAACGTAACCCATTTCATCTCTTTCATAATTTTCACATAATTAAGTTTAATCGTTTCATGTTTCTAAACTCACTTATATCAGGACTTCTGTATTGACAATTTGAACAATTATTAACAACTGTAAAAACTAATCAATGGGTTGATTGATTAGTATAAACTTTGTAGATCAATAATTCACCTTATGCCATAAAAACTTGAGAAATTTATTCTGCCTTTCTTCATTTTTCTGGGTTCGGTCATGAAGAGTAAAAAGATAATGATAATAAACATTCATTCTCCATTTCTTCTTTCTTTCTCTTCAAACTTAAAAGATTATTTCTCACTTCTCTATTTTTTTTTTTTTCTATTCAAATGACCGTAAGCCTTAGAGCTTCTCATTTTTTCCTTCATGAAGCCGGTCACTCCATGCATTAGTGGAGGATGACCTTATCAAATTAACCATCCAAATTATCCCATTATAAGTTGATTTATAAAAAGAATATCTACATACAGTCGGTTCCCTTTACACATGAATGTCATGGTCAAATTGCTATTTAGGTCCTCCTTACATTCGTAAATTCCTTTCATTTTCTCTCTTCCACCAATACATATAACTTGATTAATTAAATAAACTTAATTATGGATTTTATAGGGCCATGATTTAATGATATCCTGGATAGTGGAACTTTCCACGTTCATCATTCTAAGTGTAGTTTAATTACCACTTAAGGCCAAGGCAAAATTATCACTTTAAGTCCCCTCCCATTTCTACTTTCACTTCTTGATTCATTAACAATTTAATTATTGTACTATTTTTAATATTCTATTTAATTGTAACTGTTGGATAGATTTTTTTAACGGTTCAATTTAATAAATTCAGATCACAAAACTAACTTTTCTTACACCAATAAAGATCGGGTCATCGTCATTCTTGGACGTCACAAATGCCATGGACCATGGATGGTATTTGGGGTTCTCTTCTCTTATTGGCCGCGATGAGAAACAAATCTTTAGCTTCATTCGGGAACGGCTGAGTAAGAGGATTTGTCTCTGAAAGAACAAGCCTGTCTCTCAAACAGGCAAAGAAGTTATCCCTAGGATTGTTGCGCAAGCTTTACCAATCTACTACATGAGTGTTTTCCTTCTTCCTACAGGTGTTTGTTCCTCTCACCAAAATCTCATGGATGCGTAGTCCCTAGCGTCGGATCCATTGGAGTTCATGGGAAAATCTATGTGTGCCGAAGAATTATAGAGGCATGGGCTTTCGAGACCTTTATTGTTTTAACATAGCCATGTTGGGTAAGCAGGGATGGCGGCTTATTTCCCGGTTGGATTCTCTCGTTTGCCAAATACTCAAAGCCTGTTATTTTCCTGATACGGAGTTCCTTAAGGCCTCGGAGGGAAACAACCCTTCATTCATTTGGCATAGTTTATATACAACGAAGGGTATGTTAGCCGCTGGGCTTAAATTGCAGGTGGGCACAGGTACAAATATCAAAGTTTATTGTCCGCCGTGGCTCATTGATGATGAAAATTTTTTCGTCAGGTCAGAGCCTCTGCCTGGATTCGAAACAATGCCAGTGAGTGAGCTTATGACAACGGATGGGGGGTCGTGGGATCGTGATTTTGTTGAGGGGGTGCTAGCTCCCAGTGACGCGACCAAAGTTCTTAGGGTGCCGATAGCTACTCATAAGTCATAATCTGCCTGATTCGCTGGTACGAAACTTTTAAGGAACTTACACGGTTAAAACGGGGTATATTTTCGCACTTTCGCTTTATTCCAATAGTCATACTTGGAGTACAATGGCCCTTGGTGTCGCATTTGGAATTCGAAATGGCCTCCTAAAGTTAAAAATTTTGTCTGGCTTTGCTTGAAAATTTTTGTTCCATGCCGCACTTGTTTGATTGAGAAGGTTGCAGCATTGATCCTTTGTGCGCCCGCTGCCCGTTGCTGGAGTATATAAACCGTGTGTTTTTAATGTGCAACTATGTGATTGATGTGTGACCTTGCTGTTTATATCTGTGATTTTCCCACTGTCGTAGCAACGATTGAAGCTATGGTAAGTGCAAGTTCTGATAGTGTGAAAAGCAAATGGTTTACGATCCTGTGGAGAATTTGGCATTTTCGAAATCTACTGGTATGGCAAAATAAAGCTGTTCTGGCGAGCACTGTTGTTCGGTTTGCTGACGATTTCTTGCCATGTTGGGACACTGCGAAGTCCATCTATGAGCGCGTCCAACCAGTTCTGTTACCTGGGGTGCTGTTTGGTGACCAAACCAGAGCCTAGCCCGTTGAAATGCAATATAGATGCATTGTGCATTGTTGCGGAGTTAGTGATTACATTCGATGTGTTTCTTCGTGATGCAGAGGGCGTTTCATTGCTAGCTTGACAGGTTTCTTCTTGGTGTTGCATGATTCGCTTATGGCAGAAACCATGTCTATTCGTGAGGCTCTCTTGGCTCAAGTCGGAAGGATGGGGCAATGTTCAAGTGGAGTTGGATTGGAAATATGCCATCATTTCCCTGAATGGCCAATCTTTGGGCATTTAAGAATATAGTTTTATTTTACGTGACTGTTTACGGTTGAAATAACAATTTCAAAGTTTGTCCTTCTATTGGACATATTCAACCGCTAATAAGGAGGCTCACCGATTGGTTAGGGTGTCTTTATCTTACACAGATCGTATCTTTTTTGTTTCTCTTCTTCTTTGTCTTTTTGATATCTTAAGTTTTGAACAGTGTATGAATAGCTCTACAATTGAAAGAGATTTTAGGACATGGTGTATGAGACAAACCTATTGGTTTGGGGTTAGTGTAGAACACTTTGAATTTGGTTTTGGTTTTAATGATAAGTAGTTTGCTTTAGAAAAAGTGAAATTACAAATGTATAAAAAAGTTTAAGTTGACTTTTAATCTTGAATGTTAAAGTTTAAGCTCGACTTATTTTTTTAAATGAATTTATATTTTTTGCATTGGTCAATTTTTTTGGGTAATGTATTTTTATTCAAACCCTTCTATATTTTAGATGAGTTTTATGTTTGGGCAAGTAAGTTGGTCTATGAACAAGTCTAATAGCATACTTGCAAATTTTTACTTGATTATTGCAACTCTTTTAATTTTTTTATTATAATAGCTTTTTGTAAAACATATTTCTAAGAATACATTTTTTAAGAGGTACTTTGATACCCATGAATGTCGAGTTTAGTGATATTTATTGCATTATCGAGTTTTTTGCACCTTAAAAGAATTAGGATAATTATTTGGGAATCACTATAGCATCTTAACTGTAACACCCCTAACCCATATCTATCGTCGGAACCGGGTTATAGAGTATTATCGGAATTTACAAATCAAACAAACAAAAATTTTAAACATTTCATATCATATAATATTCAGATTAGAAACCAATCAATTCATACATACTGTCCCTTATTCAAGCCCTTGAGGCCCAAAATACGTGTTAGAAACAAATTGGGACTAATTCAGAAATTCAGAAAATTTTTCGGAATACATTAAATTTTTTTTAAAGCTGCAGGGTTCACACGGCCGTGTGAGCGTCCGTGTCTTAGGCCGTGTGGGCATTCGAAATAGGGACACGCAGCCGTGTCCCAGCCTGTGCCTGTGTCCATGTAACTCTCTAACTTGGGTCACACGGCCAAGCCATACGCCCGTGTGCCAGGCCATGTACCCTTTCAAAATGGCCTCGCACGTTCGTGTGCTAGTAGTATGTCTCACACGGCCAAGTCACACACCCGTGTGTCTAGCCGTGTGGACCTAAAATGTGCTCTAAACAACAAATTTACCATTTCCTACATGCTTGGACATTAAACAACTCAAAAACCATACATTTAACCATTTCAAAACATGATCAAACACATTCAAATCCAAATTATAAACATACCAATTTCAATCCATTTTGCCTAGTTCTTAAGCACTTAAACACTAACTTAAATTCACATGCACATATCTAGATTTAGTTCAATTTACCATGCCATAATATGGTTTCGAAAACAAACACAAGATTATATATATACCAAACCAATATTAAACTTATAACCTTATTTACAATCCATCCACAAAATAACCATTATTTAGACACCCTAGGTATATGCCGACACAAAAGATAGACATCACCAAATTTGAGTTCTGGATCGTTGTTGGATGCTGAATTGGCGATCAAAAGTTAAGTACCTAACCTGTGCACGGAAAACAAAATCGTACGCTAAATAAAACTCAGTGGTATTTCTATAATCCGAATATTTAAAGACATAATAATATAATATGCACATATTAATTACAAGCACACTTGAATTTTTAAAACCACATTTATTCATATAATGACATTAGTCATTTAATACTCAATTTATAAATACTATTTTCAATTCACTATATCACTTCCATTTCTCATATTATGCCATATCATTATCAATTATAGAATTTTATTATTTATTTACCCCTATTAACACGACTCGGACTCGGACGGATACACGGATCCAACCAACACACCAGTTTGGTACCCAGTGTCTCGTCAAATAAATTCGAAGTAGTTATTGCGCCCAGCTATATAAATTGACACCCAATGTTTCATCGGTTAAATCGAAATAAATTGGCACCCAGTGCCTTATCGACTCGAAGTCGAAGAAATCCCTGAGCTATTCCTATCCTATGGCATGACATGTATATCCGACTCAGCCCGATACAGTTAATAGGGTTTAATTTCACATTTCATATGCAACCAATATCCAATATTAAGTTTTCATATAATCACATATACACATGAATTCAGTTCAATCTATAACAATCAATATCCAAGTTTTACATTAAAACATATATTCATTTCACTCAACTGTCAAAATGTCCAAGACTGACATCAACACTTACCATATGTATTAAATTGAATACAACAATAAACAACAAAATTCGAATTATAGAAATACAAACTAGGAATTCCGAGCTATTCGACGTCGATTTTATCTTTTCCTTTTTGAGTCGAGGATTCCGGTACGACGTTGCTACAGAATTAAAACAATTAAAATTCATCAATATAACACAATTCAATTTCATATTAAATATTTCAATTTTGACTCAATATTTGCCTAAATTTCAATTTAGTCCCTAAATATAGACTAATTTTATTCTTCACAATTAATCTTATATTTTCATACAAATTCCACTTTAAACTAAATTTAACTCTCTATTTTAACTTAAACCCTAAAATTCAAAATTTTCACAATTTAGTCCATATAACTCAAAATTTACAATTTAGTCTATAATTTAATCATTTTTCACTTCTAGCTTAAAAATCTTTCAATTTAATCCTTATTACTAAAGTTATTCAACATTAACAACATTTAAAAACTCAATCAACACTAAAATTTCGACATAGGTCGTGTAATACTTAACACCGAAAATTCAAAAACATAAAAGTTACAAAAAAAGAGAGTAAATTAACTAACCAATTAAATTTTGAACAATTTAAAACCTTAGGCCGCGGGTTCTCTTTTTCTTTCTTTCTGTTCTTTCTAATTTTGTTTGGCTTTCTTTCTTTTTCTTTCTTTTATTACTTTTTGTTTTATTATAAATATATATTATATATATATATATATATATATATACACTTAGCAATTAAGATTTCTTATTATAATATAATATATATAAATTAAATTTACAAATAATACGTCCCAATTAAAGAAGAATGGGTAAATTCCTTCTTTAGTCCCTTTAATTATTCTTTAATCTATAATTTAACTTTCACTCTATATGCAATATAGTCCTTATACCTAATTACTTTTAATTTATGCAAATTCACTTAACGAAATCTCATTAACTACACAATTAGCTTGAAAATATTTATTAAAATATTTACGAGTCCGATTTATGGAATGCACTTTTTTTCAATTTGGTCCTTTTAATTAATTAACTATAGAAATGTTAAAAATTTTCAACGAAACTTTAATACCACATTAATGACACTTCATAAATATTTATAAAAATATTTACGACTCGGTTTATAAAAACAAGGTCCCGATACCTAATTTTCTAAAATCACTTAAACTTAATAAATCACTTATATAACATAAATTTTCAAATGAAAACCCTTTTTCAAAATACAAATTTGATTCGTACGAACTTATTCGTTAGATTTGGTGACCCCGAAATCACTGTTTTCGACACCATTAAAAAACAGACTGCTACATTAACACCCATAAGTGTTGTGTTCTTTTAAAATATTTGAATTTTAAATTGTAATGATATAATTTAATTTCTAATGGTTGTGAATAATATTTAAACAAAACTCAAAACTTATATATGTTGAATTCATAATACAAATTTTAAACAACGTAAATCATACTTTAAAATTGAATCTTTAAAGCGAAAATGATAAATTTAATTGACCTAGTCACCCATGAGTGTCGAAGTTATCTTAAAAGCAATAACAAAGCAATTCTAAAACCTATACTTGTTAATTTTTTGCAAAAACCCAAAACATTCTTCCTCTACAAATTATACTATATTGCTATGTTTCATCATGTTTTAGTATACAAGTTAATAATAAAGTAATTTCAATTGGTAATATTTAACTACTCCAATGACTTGTTTTTAGAAAAAGATTCACTTATTTTAGAGAGGTCTTACTTTCTATAATAATTTTATTTTGAATTTAAATGTGTACTAATTATTTTTATTTTATATCTAATTATATATTAAATAAACATTTTCCTAGTGTCGTACAAATGTAGCATAAATATTTCTAAATTTTGATTTTCATTTATAGTAATCATTCTAACCAAATACATCACTAATTTCGAACGTTTTTTCTGTTGGACCAAACGCATCAATAATTTCCATCCAAGGATTTCTCTGTTATGATCCGGGCAAACAAAAATAACATCTTTTAAACATTACTATTTGTTATTTCTTTATTACTAAAATAACATCACCATTTCACGTTTAACGTATATGAAGATGATTTTAAATAATATAATGTTTAAGCATTATTAAAATATTATCACATCACTCATTTTAAATTCACTTTTCTATATCTAACTTAAATTACTTCAAAAATTAAATTTTTAAATAATAAACAAACATATTTTCTTCTTTTACAATCTTTTTTCTCAAAAGTTATTACTTTTTTTATTTTTGTGTAACCAATTTTCTTAAAAAATTAATTTCTTTTTCCATTTTAACTTTTAATCAAATAATATAGTTTGATAATACAATTAGTTGTGACTATAAATTTTCAATTTCCTCCAAACCTTTTTTATTTATTTTAAATTGTTGGTTTCATTTTTTCTTTTATCTCTTCTTTTAATTATTTATTTGAGGTTTTCAATTTCTTTATGGGTTGTTTTTAAGCTGTAGTTTCAACATATTTGGTTTTTTTCTAAAATTTTAATAATTTTTATGTAATTTAATTAAAATTAAAATTAGAAAAATGGCATGACGAATGTATAATATTATTTGTATGTTTTAAAATTTAATGATTGTGAAATAATTTTATTAATATCTAAAAATTATAATTTTGAAAATGATGTTAATTTAAAATATTTTGTAAAACATATAATATTACTTGTTGTTGCCGTGCATTTCTTTCTTACTAAAATTTACCATCTGAAAGTTTTTCCGTTGGATATACATTTTTTTAAAAGAAATTATATTTGAAAAATTATGTTTTCTCTCTATGAAAACGAGAATTCTGAAACTATTCTTGGGGAAGATTTGATCCCAAAAAAGGTTCGATTTAGGGATAAAGATGATAATATGCGAAGTGATATGGTGGTCGATCAGGCAATGAATCCAACAATCTCTTGGCGAGATAAGCTTGTAGGCAATTCCTCCAAGTCTGGTTTCTTAGAATCGGATGAAAAGGAGGATTTTGACATTTTAGAAGGGGATATCCTGAAATCCTTTGTGAATGGAATGCCTTCTATCTCTTTCTCGGAAAGGATCCATCAAACGGTTGTCTTAAAACTCTTGGGTCGTAACATTGGTTTTTCTATTTTGCAAAATAAAATACATAGCTTGTGGAAGCCCTCGGCACCTCTGCACATGATGGATATAGAGAATAGATATTTTCTTGTTAAATTCCAGAATAAGTCAGATTGTGAAAAGGCCTTCTCTGAAGGTCCTTGGACAATTTTTGGTCAAAACTTAACTATGCAACCTTGGACGGTGGAATTTGATCCTTCCCAAGCTTATCCAAATGTGGTTATGGCATGGATCAGATTTCTTGGATTGCCTGGTTATCTATATAAGCACAAAATTTTGGCCGAGATAGGAGAAATGGTTGGAAAGGTTGTCAAGATGGATATGAACACTGACAGCGGGGTAAGAGGCAGGTTTGCTCGAATGGCTATCTACATTAATTTGGAGAAACCATTGGTATCCCAAATCTTAATCAACGGGCGTTCACAAAGGGTGGAGTATGAATCTCTTTCGACCATTTGCTTTCACTGTGGGAGGTATGGTCATGTGAAGAACAATTGCTCTTTTAGAAATTCCGAAATCATCATGGTAAAGGAAGCAGTTTCGTCGGAAAAGTCACCGAAAAATCATAACATGATCAAGGATGAATAGGTGAATGAAGGCAAAAATTACCGGCCATGGATGTTAGTTGAAAGGAGATCAAGGCAAAAATTTAGGGATAATATGCAACAAGCTTATAGAAATTTCGAGAAGGAGAAAGAAGGCTTCCGATTTAAGGCACTAAATAATAGGGATTTAAATCAAGAAATTAGTAATAGTGATTTAATAGTTCATAGGCGCAATAAAGGGAAGGATATTATTATTGACAGTCAACAGAGCAAAGGAAATGTTTATTTGGTTAACGGTCGGCAGGTTGTGGATTCAAAAATAAAGGAAAATCTAAAGTGTTGGGTTCTAAAATTGGGTTGGGTTCGGGCACTAGAGTAAATGTTAATGATAGGTCGAATGTGGGATCCAGTTTAGGCAATAAAAAATTGGGCCTTGGTATTCCTTCTTCTGAGCAAACCCAATCCTCGTTGGATTTTTTAGGGCAATGCACGTTGGCCCAAAAAGGATGCATGGTGTTTCCAGCAACACAGGTAATCTGGCGGTGATAGAAGGACTGAGTGGTCGGGAAATCGAGGTTTCAATACCTGGGATCGACAGACCTTCGGTGGTACATGTAGTCCTTGAAATAATTATGGAAGGCCTTTCGATGGTTGAAGAGGTTGTGGAGGTGGGCAACCTCGACACTGACAAACACACAGCAGTAATTTTTATGGAAAATAAGGAAAATAAAACTTTTTCCTCGACCTTAAAGAATAATTTCGTCTTGAAACATGTCACGATGTCCGTTCGTGGGAGCGGCTTGAAGGCTAAAGGCAGGAATTTCATAAAGAAACTAAACAAAATGCATTTAAGTAGCAGTAGTCGATTCAAAAATAATGGCAGCCAACGAGTTCTATTAATGGATTTGATAAACCAATTGGCTGAAAATATTTCAAATTTAATAAATGACATACCTGGTTCGAATGGTTCTTTTGAAGGTGAAGAGAAGCAAAAGGGAGGTGAACTCCCTGAATAGTAATGTTGAATTTTTTGAGTTCGAATAATTATGATTATATTGACTCTTAGGTGTTTGAGTTATTTTATTATTACAAGTTTTATTATTATTATATATAATTACAATGATTTCAAATTTAAAGATTTTTTTTTGGAATTGTCAAGGATGTGCAAGTAGGAATTTTATCCAAGCTTTTCGTGAGTATAATGCGGAGTACCATCCTGACATTTTTTGCTTATTAGAATCGAGAGTGAGTGGTAAAAAAGCAAACTTCATTATTGACCAATTGGGATTTAATTTTTCTCACCGAGTTGAGGCTGTTGGATTTTCAGGTGGTATCTGGGTAGGATGGAAAAATTCTGTGCGGATTCAAATCCTCCGAAATCACCCTCAATTTATTTTCCTCCATGTAAATGATTATGTTCCTAGTAACTCATTTTTTATTTCTTTCGTTTATGGTAATTTAGATAGGTCTAAACGGAAACTCCTTTCGAATGGGCTAAAATCTGCGATGCCTCTTCATTCAACACCTTGGGTATTAATGGGTGATTTCAATGCCATCTTAGCTCCTGAGAATAAGCGAATTCCTTGTACCATGGGTAAGAGATGTAGTTTATTTGGTAATTTTGTTTACTCTTGTGAATTGCAGGATTTGAGATTCAGCAGACCTACTTTCACTTGGCAGAGAGGTGGTACCTCTGTCAGACTTGATGAGCTCTAGCGAATGATGCATGGATGGCATCTTTTCCTCAGTGCTTAGTCTCGAATCTTCCACGTATAAAATTTGACCATAGGCCTATTCTTCTGTCTACAAGACTAGATATGGATTTGGCTAAAGGAAGGCCTTTTAGGTTTTTAGCTAGTTGGACCAAGCATAATAACTTTTCTACCTTGGTCAAAGAAAAGTAGAACTGTGGGGGCAATATGGCTGATTCTTTGAATAATTTTACCTCCCATGCCAAAGATTGGAACAAGAATGTCTATAGTTTTTTGGGTTCCCGTAAGCGACAACTCATGAGATCGCTCAACAATATTCCAAAGACTATAGATCACACTGACTCTAGTTTCTTAGCTAAACAAGAGATGGAAGTTCGGGATGAGTTAGAAAACGTTATTAATCATGAAGATTTACTCTGGTGTCAAAAGGCTCGGTGTGACTAGCTTCACCTAGGGGATAGAAACACTAAATTTTTTCATAGTCGCACGATTAAGAGAAGGAAATTTAACCGTATTATAGACTTACATATCAGTAATGGAGAGTGGTGCTCTAATCAGGATATTTTATGATCTTAAGCAGTGAGGTTTTTTGAGAATCTTTATGGTGAAGTACCTCAGGTTTATGGAGGATGAAATCACTTATGATAAGATTAAAAGGGCATTGTTTGATATGGCGCCGCTAAAAGCGCATGGAAGTGATGGCTTTCATGCTCACTTCTTTCAAAGCCAATGGGATATTCGTGGCAATGATATTTGCAACTGGGTGAAAGGAGTTTTCGCTGGGCAACCGATTGAGCAGGACTTAAACAATACGTTGATCGTCTTAATTCTTAAAAAGGAATGCCCGAATAATTTTAGTCAGTTTCGACCTATTAGTTTGTGTTTTGTTATGTATAAATTGGTTATGAAAGTGATTGCTAACCGATTTAAGTTGGTTTTCCCTAATATTATCTCATAAGAACAGGCCGGGTTCATAGCTGGTCGGAACATATCTGATAATATCATTTTTGCTCAAGAAGTCATACATCCTATGCGTTGCAAGCAGAATGAAAAAAATTGGATGGCTATCAAGTGGGACTTGGAGAAAGTGTATGACAGAGTTAGTTGGAACTTTATAAGTGCATCATTGGAGGCTGTTGGGTTGCCTAAGTTCTTGCAGAAAGTGATTATGTCGGCTATTTCCTCCTCTTTTATACAAATTCTTTGGAATGTCGTGCCTACCCATAAATTTAAGCTAGTTAGAGGAATCCGTTAGGGGTGTTCCCTTTCGCCTTACCTTTTTTTCTTTGCATGGATTGGTTAGGACATCTTTTAAGGTCTGATATTGATATTGGTAGGTGGAAACCTATTCAGCTTTCAAGAACGGGTCTAGTAATCTCCCATATTCTCTTTACCGATGATTTGGTGATTTTTTGCAAAGCTCATTTTGATCAAGCGAGTTTTTTTAAGAACATTCTATATCAGTTTTGTGAAGTTTCGGGTCATAGAATTAGTACTAGGAAAAGTAATATTTACTTTTTTAATGGTGTTAATAATAGTGATCATGACCAAATTGTTTAATTGTTCGGCTTTCAGAAAGTTCAGAATCTCGGTTTTTATTTAGGTGTCCCTCTCTTGCATAGTAGGGCTACTAAAAGTACCTTCAGTTTTGTGGTTGATAAGGTAAGGCGTAAGCTTCATAGTTGGGATGCGAGGAAATTGTCTATAGCGAGGAGAATCACCTTGGCCCAATCTGTTCTTCTTTTTTTCCCTAATTATTTTATGCAGTCGATGCTGATACCTAAAAGAGTTTGTGCAAAAATTGAAAGATTGGTCAGACAGTTTTTTTGGGGTTGTGTTGATGGTCATCCAAAAATGTCTTTAGTGGGTTGGGACTCTATTTGTCAACCACGGTTTCGAGGTGGGCTTGGTTTTTGGCAATTGAATGATCAGAACATGTCTTTTCTTATGAAGATTGGATTCGGTTTAGTCTCGAAAAGCAGTGCTTTATGGGTTCGTGTCCTTAGGGCTAAGTATGGTTGGAAAGAGCAGATCCTAGATTCTATTAATAGGAGTCAGTGCTCGCATTTATGGCGGTCTCTTGCTAAGATATGGCCACTACTTCGTGAAAACTTAGCTTGGGCAATTGGAGATGGTGCAAGCATTCGATGTTGGAAGGATCCTTGGATTCCGGGTATAGGTCTTCTTCTTTCGAAAATTCCATCTTTCTCTAACCTTGGTTTGGATTGTTTTGTTAGGGATTTGGTTAACTCTGATGGTGGCTGGAATTCGGAGTTGTTTCGCGTCTGGTTGTCTGAATACGTGATTAATAGGATCATCAGTATCCCTCCTCCTCATCCAGACGCAAGATTGGACAAAGTGATATAGGCTCGATCAACATCAGGAACTTTTTCGATTCGTAGTGCTTTCCAGACCTTAAAAGAAGACACTTGGAGTTCTAGGGATGACAATTGGAAGAATATCTAGAGATATCAAGGCCCACAGAGAGTGAGGTTTTTTCTCTAGCTTGCCTTTAAACATAAACTTCTTACAAATTTAGAGAGTATGAGGAGGGGTATTGGCCAAAGCAATTCATGCGCTTTATGTGGTCATGAGTTTGAAGATATGGTTCATGTTCTTCGGTATTGCCCAACAGCAAAGGATGTGTGGATGCACGTGATTCCAAATCAACTTAAGAAAAGGTTCTTTTTTGACTCTTTCTAGGTTTGGTTTTCATCTAATCTTAATTGTCTTGAGAGATTGCAGAATAGTGGAGTCACTTGGTCGGTCATCTTTGTATTAATTGCTTAGCATATCTGAAAGAATAGAAATCTTTTTATTTTCCAGAATATCTCTTGGTCGACATTTGAAGTGGTGAAAGTCTCTGTTAGCTGGGCTTGTCAATTTGAATTATACCTTAGTAGGTATAAGAGTAATGCTTCCTACACGAACCATGCTAATATTCCCGAGAGCACATGGGTACTTCTATCCACTGATGGTGCGGTGGCGAGAGATACCGGTCATGCAGCTACAGGAGGCATGATACGAGACAAGGATGGAAATTGGATTATGGGATTTGGTCGCTTTTTAGGTGTTTGCTCACCATTTGAGGCCAAGTTTGGAGTATCCTTGATGGGATCCTTTTGTTACTTAATAAAGGGTATAGACGGACCATAATTCAGACCAATAACCTTGAAGTAGTCTAAGCCTTGTCTACTATGGACATGGAGGAGTCAGGGATTACAGTGCTTAGAAGGACTCAACGCATTATGAATTCGGAAGGCCAATGGAGGATCCTTCATATACCGAGAGAACGAAACTTAGTGGCAGATCGGCTTGCTAAACTTAGTTTGAATTGGAAATCAACCTTACAGGTATTTGAGGACGCACCTAAGGAAATTTTAAAATTGTTACAAAAATATAATGTTAATAGTACTTTTATGTAATTGATGTATTTTATCTTTTTTTTTTAAAAAAAAATTCTTCCGTTGGCTTTCAATAAATAAAAGCATTACGTTTCCAATCTGAATTCCGTAAACCGTAAAATAAAAAACAATAAAAAATAGTAACAGCTTATTTTGGCAATGAAATTTCTAAACAACTAATGCCAATCCTTTTTATATATAAATGACGTAATTGTAGTTTTATTTATTCCTTAAAAGAAATAAAAAAAAGTAAAGAAGATGATATTAACGTGGTGTGACTTTGTGTGAGGGATGTGGTAGGAGTTGGAAAGTGAAGTCTGTAATCACATCAGCTATAATTCAACCACAATCTTCAAATTTCACACACCATTTCCATTTACCCAACCACTTTTTCTTTTGCATCAATCAACACTCTCTCAACTGATGCTTACATATGCACTCATTACAACTTATCTTATTATTAATTTTATTTTCTACATTTCTTTTTTTAAATCATTGTATTAATTATATTGTTTTCTTCTTAAATACCATCTCAATTAATTTCTATTTGTAGTCCCATTTATATATATATATATATATATAGATATAGAATTATCATGTATAGTCTGATTTTACTTTTATTATTATTATTATTATTAGTGTACTTTAATATTAATTGATTGACCAGCAGCTGTCAAGACTTTTAAAATATTATATTGTTTGATTGCTATCTTCTTAAGAAAAATTATTATTATTATTATTTTTTAAATAATTTTAGTTTTGATTATATCAAAATATTTTTTAAGGTAATACCTAAAATTATTTATAGTCTTTTTTAACTTATAAATAAGAGGATAAGATGTTTCAACGCACTTAAACTCACGTCCTTTACATTATCGACAATACTGATGCCAATCGAGATAAGACTCAACCGATACTTATTAACATTATTTAAATTAGGTTAAAATATGCTATAATTTCTTGTACTATTTGTAAATTTAGAATTTACTCCTTATACTTTTATTTTTAAAATTTTAATTTATTTATTTTTAGACTTTAAAATTTAGATTGAACTGTTAACATTATTTTGTTAAATTTAAATTTATTACAATATCAATTTTAATTACATTGTTATAAAGTAAATATTTTTCTATTTTAAAATGTCACACAAAAAATTTGAAGGTTTTAATAATTAGACTTAAAATTTAAAATATGAAAAATAAAAGGACTAAATACCTTAAAATAAAAATATAGAAACTAAAATTTAAATTTATGGAAAAATATCAAGTACCTATAACATAGTTTAACCTTTAAAATGAAATACAGAAAAACAAATCATACACCAACAACCCGCTCCCCCTCTTTTTGGGCTTTACTTAAACCTTTCTTTTTTAGTGATTTTGATTCCACAACTCCCATAATAACACACACACATCACAGTGAAAGAAAAAGGCATGGCGCTTTGGTTTTGCTCAGCAAGGTTTCTTGTTTTCCTCTTCATCGTATCCGCACTTCCAATCGCTTACATAATCTCCCAAGAACGCGCCAAGACTGACCACCACGTTTTCCACTACCACAGCTCCGGCTTTTTCCGCGAGTGCGCCAAGTGGGACGATCAGGGCCGTCGATTCCTTGTCAGTTTCTTGGAAGGCGGCGTCGGAGAAATCCGCGTCCCCCAAAATTATACCCGTGACGTCGTATTACAAGAGGTCACAGTCGTCAAAGACTCTGACTTGACCCGGAATGCTTCCAACGGCATCGCCCTTGACCGGCCGAGAAACCGGCTGCTTGTGGCCGTAGCCGACGTGCTAGGAAACCGATATAGTGGAGTTGCGGCTTATGACTTGTCCACGTGGAAACGGCTCTTTCTAACCAAGCTGAGTGGCCCTGGTAAGTATTCTAAACCAATCTATGTTCTACTGTAGCAATAATCAAATTGATTTCAATATTACCTGAAATATAAAGTTTGAATTGGGGAATAGTTTTTTACGGAGACAGATGAAATTTTAATTTTTTTATAATTTATGTATTTATAATTTATAAAGAATTAAATTAAATTTTTATAATTTAAAAAGTTAAAATATAATTTTATTTTTATTAATTTAAAATTTTTAAAAAATTTTAAAAAATTAAATAATAATTTTATATTTTAAGGAGCAGGACCCCCTGCCACCTGTGACTTCGCCCATAACAGCATATCCCAACTCCCAAGGGTACCGTAGAAATGTTTTTGTTTCTTTTGGTGTTTTAAGTTGGCCGGCAGATGATGGTGGTATAGTTTTTGACTTGATAAAAAAGAAAAGAAAAGCATAGATGTTAGTATTTAATTGGTGGAGCTTTATCTTGGAATCTGAACTTGTCTGTATGTATGGATATTTTACTTCCATTGGAGGAGGTATAGTTTTTTGTATGTATGTATGGTGGTATAGTTTTTGACTTGATAAAAAAGAAGCATAGACGTTATCGTTTTGAATCATCATATACATTTCGGAGGCCAGGCCAGCACTCAGCAGCCTCGGCTGGCTATGGTCAAAATTCAAGGCCCGTTTAAATCATTGTCCAACTCACCCGTTGACATTATGGCTATGTCGTTATCTCTCTATGCTCTAAATAAAACTACAAAGAAACGTTTTTCTAACCTAAATTTCTTGATGTTTAGGAGATGAGAAATCCATGGCAGATGATGTTGCAGTAGATGCAGATGGTAATGCGTACGTGACCGATGTGAAAGGCAGTAAGATTTGGAAGGTAGGTGTGGATGGTGAGTTACTGTCTACCCTCACAAACCCACTCTTCACTCCAAAAGAGTGGTACAAAAGCTTGCTTGGATTAAACGGAATTGTCTACCACCCAGATGGCTACTTAATTGTAATTCATACTCTCAGCGGAAATTTGATTAAGATTGATCTAGCCAAGGGAGATGAAGTGAAGTTGATTGAAGTTGCCGGTGGTCCACTAGTATTTGGCGATGGTTTAGAGCTGATTTCTCCTACTAAGCTTGTAGTTGCCGCCGGAAACCCTTCTGGGAGATTGGTGGAGAGCACCGATGGATGGGAGACGGCTTCCGTCGTGGCAAAGTTTAAGGGTCCTATGCATCGTTTAGCCACGGCGGCGACTGTGAAAGATGGGAAGGTTTATCTCAACCATATGTTTGGAATGGGGTACCCCAGGAAGACACATGCCCTTGTTGAGTTTGTTCTCTAAACTTGGAATTGAACAATCTAATTGGTGTATATGGATATGGACTTGCAGTTACACGATATAATTTATCAAAATTTCAACTTCCAAGAATCCAAAATATTCCTTTTCTTTTGTTGTTTTCACTTTTTTATTGTATCACAAAAAGAAGACAATTGTTAGGTAATTAATGATTTTATGCACTAAACCACAGTGCAATTTCATATGCATGCATGAGCTATAAGTCCTCTCTAACCACAATTTACTAATATAGGAATAATTCATTAGCATTTCCACTATGCTTTCTCTTTGTTCCCTGGGAGTGGAATCACTGGGTTTCTCTTTAATTTTGTTCTCCTTTTTTGGGGTTTTTCCCTTCCTTTTCATCTTATTTCCAAGTCCCTTCCCAAAGTTTTACCAAAGCAATTTAATAAAGTACATTACCACAAAGCACCCAAAATTTAATATTTTAATCTCAAATAATAAATGCATAAACAGTAACTACTTAAACAAAAAATACAAAAAAAAAAAAAAAATACTAAACTACTTAAAACTAAAAATTAAACTTAAACAAGCCTGGTCTAAGAATAAGAAATTAGAGAAGAAATATCATGTTTCCACTCTAATGGCTTATTATCACATTCGCCCCATCCATCTTGGAACTAGTCTCATTTTCTCTTTCATCTAGATATCCATTAGTCTTCCCTTTTGGTGTTTAGCTTTTTGGTCTTGTATGTCGACAATTTGAATATCTGCCTTTTTTGCATCACCAGGTTGTTAATTACTGTGTTAATCAAAAGATCCCGCATGAACTCATCTTTAGTGTCAACTCATTCATCAGAATTTGCATAGGTGGAAAACAAAGCCCTTCCTTAGATCATCAAATCCCACAAATATAATATAACAATATACCACATTCATGAATCACATTAGTTGAACACTTGGAAGGCATTAGTCTTGAACACCAAAGTGAAAATATTTCAACATACAATAAAAAATATCTTTGTCAGTATAATACTTTTTATTTATTTATAGATTAAATATATATATATATATATATATATTATAAGATGACAAAATAGCCTTTGACATGAGAGTTGGATCATCTTGAATTAAATAAATTTTAATATAAAAATAACATGAAAAGTCAAAAAAAGACCGCACATAATTTTATAAAGTGAATTTTAATATTTTCTATTGATTTTTATGATATTAAGGCATCCATAACATTATTTAAAAGAAGAACAGTCCAAAGAAGAAATCAAAGTATGAAATTGAAACACCAGCAGGCTACGCCTACCTCTCTCTCTTTGGAAAAACATGGCGCTTTGCTTCTGCTCTGCAAGGTTGTTTATTTTCCTCTTCATCCTATCCGCACTTCCCATCGCTTACATCATCTACCAAGAACGCGCCGAGACTGATCACCACGTTTTCCACTACCACAGCTCCGGCTTTTTCCGCGAGTCCGCCAAGTGGGACGATCAGAGCCGTCGTTTCCTTGTCACTTTCTTGGAAGGTGGCGTCGGAGAAATCCACGTCCCCCAAAATTACACCCGCGACGTCGTATTAAAGGAAGTCACAGTTGTCAAAGACTCTGACTTGACCGGGAATGCTTCCCTCGGCCTCGCCTTTGACCGTCCTCGAAACCGGCTGCTTGTCGCCGTTGCCGACATGTTCGGCAACCGATATAGTGCACTCGCGGCTTATGATTTGTCCACGTGGAAACGACTCTTTCTAACCAAGCTCAGTGGCTCTGGTAACGATTCTTAACCCTTTTTGCCTACTGTAATAATAATCAAATTCAGTTCGATGGTATTTAAAGTACTAAGAAATACCAGCATGTCAGTAGGCTCTTTAATCTAAACCGTCAAAATGTTTTCTTTTTAATAAATTATATCTTATTAAAAATATTAAAATTTAATTAAAAATATTTCTGTTAATTTTTTTATCAGTAATTTTTAAATTTATTAAAAATAGTTTAAAAATTTAATAAAATTAATAACTTAAAAATATAATTAAAACTATTTTAACAAAATATGTAAATATTAGAGATCAAATTTTTCATTAAACTTTTTTTTAACAGCCTCAGCTTATCATTTTAGGGTTGATAACCTACCTAATAGGTTATGGTCAAAATTCTAGGCCTGTATGAAGTATGAAGTTGTAAATGAGCAGTTGGGCCACTTGGATGATGGCCTTCTCTGTGCTGTTGATAATATGAAAGTGGGAATTTACGTACAATAAACAACGAACAAAATCAATTATGCCCCTTAAAATTCAGGGTCCAACTAACCCGGTGACATGCTACCATACGCCTTTAATTACTTCCCTTTTCACATGCTCAATGCTATGTCGTTATATAGAAACATTTTTTATACCTTAGTGGCTTGATTCTCAGGTGATGAGAAATCCTTGGCGGATGATGTTGCAGTAGATGCAGATGGTAATGCGTACGTTACCGATGTGAAAGGCAGTAAACTTTGGAAGGTAGGTGTGGATGGTGAGATCTTGTCTACCCTCACAAACCCACTCTTCACTCCCAAAGAGTGGTACAAAAGCTTGGCTGGATTGAGCGGAATCGTTTACCACCCCGATGGCTACTTGATCGTAATTCATACTCTGGGTGGCTATTTGCTTAAGATTGATCTAGCCAAGGGAGATGAAGTGAAGTTGATTGAACTTGCCGGTGGTCCACTATCATTTGGTGATGGTTTAGAGCTGATTTCTCCTACCAAGCTTGTAGTTGCCGCCGGAAACCCCTCTGGGAGATTGGTGGAGAGCACCGATGGGTGGGAGACGGCTTCTGTGGTGGCGAAGTTTAAGGGTCCTATGCATCGTTTTGCCACGGCGGCAACTGTGAAAGATGGGAAGGTTTATCTCAACCATATGGTGGGCATGGGGTACCCCAAGAAGACGCATGCCCTTGTTGAGTTTGTTCTCTGAACAATCTAATTGGTGTATATAGATATGGACACGAAATAATGTTCCAAATTGTTGCTTTCTTTTGAGTTTTTCACATTTTGTTGTGTCACAAAATTAAAACTAAATACTATTTGTAGGATTTCTAGGGAACTTTTTCTAATCAAATAACCTGCCATACAAAACTACAGTCAACAACTTTGAATTGATTCAACTAATCTGACTTTTAGCCAAAATAGTTAGAATCGAAACCAACTGCTATACAGCAATATGAAGAAACAAAAAGAAAAAAAAAAGCACATGCTAAAATAAACCAATATTCAACTCATCAATGAGATTTAGGATTAATCAGAGTTTGTTGAATCAAGTTGCACCCAGACACGCGGTGAATGCTTACCCCGACAACTAGAAACCAAGTGACCATTTTGGAGAACTGTAATTCGTTGAATTTGAACACTATTGCTATCACTTTTAATCTAACAACTCTTTCTAATGTTTAATGAAAATAGTGAAGAACTATGCAAATCTGCATCCATTAATGTGAAGGGAAAGGAAAAAAGGCCTTGCAAAGGACCAACACGTGAAGAGTATCACTGATGTGGGCTGGCTTCTACTGTGGAGATCAGCCTTTTAGTCCGTCTACCTAAGGAATTTCTTTTGAAGTGTTCAAAATTATCCCAATAACAATTTATACATAATGAAATTTTTTATCCATATTTTAATTTTATAGAAAACAAAGAACGATTTGTTATTATGATATTTTTTGGCATAATCACCTTTTTTTCCCTTCAAATTTATAGAAAATGTCATTTTAACCTTTTATTTAATTTTTACATTTTTTAACCTTTAAACTTAAATTTTTTTTGCCAAAACATCCCAAAATGAATGAAAAAGTTAAATGTTTTGGCATACATGTGGATAAACAACTCCAACTGTCACCTAACTCCAGGGTACATCCTACCTTTCATGTATCCAACTCAAGCACCATGTGGGTAAACAACCAGTCCAATACACCCTGCCTCCTACTGGCTATGATGGCATGTTGCTCAAGGAGCCCATTCGCATCCTTGATCATTGAATGGTGAAGAAGGGTAACCGAGATGCTACTGAGGTGCTGGTTGAATGGGTCGCTTCTTTTCCTGAAGATGCCACATGGAAGGTCTTGCAAGAACTGCAACAATAGTATCCAAATTTGGATCCTTGAGGTCAAGGATCTCTTCGAACAGGGGTAGTTGTTAAGGGATATAAATTGGTTGCTGAAATGATGTTTAAAATTCTGTTTATTTTTTGTTTCTGTTATTGTTAGTTGATTAAATGCATCGCTTAAGGGCTTCGTTAATGAAACATTGTGTTTTAGGTGTAAGGAGGTGAAACGGGTTGTATTGGGTTGGGGTAGGCATCATCGTTTAATTGAACGATGCGTTTCATACCTACCGCTGGCCATAACCGTTTTGAACCGAATGTCAACCCAGCTGAACCTCTCTTTCCCATGCTTAACAGTAAAGGTGAAGGAAGGGCGATTGAGTATGTTATTGAATGAAACAAAACTTTTCTTTTTTTCTTTTCTCTCTCGTCTTCCAAATTCCTCTATCCTTCTTCTTTTCTGGCATTCAATCTTAACAGATTAAGCTACTTTGAAACTTACACAAATTTTGAACTCCCATAATATAGATATTGCCTTAAAACTCTAGAAAAAAAGAAAATCAAAAATTAGAATTTTACCGCATCTCAACTATTAAAAGAAGAAAAAGTTCACTCACGAATTGATCAGCAATCGTAATAATTGACAGTAGCACCTTGGCCACGATGGAGAAGCAATCATGTAAGCTGGTTTTTATGGTGCAGGGTGGTGGAGAAGCATACCATTGGTGTGGTTTTTATGTTGCAAATAAATTAAAAAGAAATATTTTAGACTAATTATATAGAGGTCTTTAGCTTTAGTCAAAAGTAAAAAAAATGCTACGTCTGGAATCCGCTAGTGGATTAACAAAATTTTTAGCGGTAATAATCAATTCGAATAATTATCTTAATTAGAGTGACTAAATTGATAAAAAATATAAAATGACCAAAATAGGTACAATACTTTTTTCGAGTGAGCATAGTGTAGTTTACCCGTATATTATTAAATTTAAAATTAAAGATGCTATTTGGTGGTTTGAGAATTCCTTAGATTATAGCTGTTTAGGAATTAGAAGTTAGTTAAAAAATAGCAATGTATAATGATTTATTTAGGCTTTAATTTTATTAAAAAATTATTTTAGTTCTTCATTTAATTTTATGTATATTTTAACCATTAAACTTGAATTTTTATCAAATCACTTTAAAATAAATAAAAATTAAAGAAACAATATTAATTTTGCTGACATGTATGTATCAACAATTAATTAATTTTAATTATTTTTTGAAAATTTTAAAACTTTTGTTATATTTTTATTTTTACAATTTTTAAATGATTTTAATAATTTTCTATATTTTTAATATTAATTAATTATTGAGGTGGTGTCTTTAAAATTTAAAAATCATTATAGGAACCCGAAAAGAACTCCTACGTACGTATTTTTGTTGTAGTAGCGTGGGGATTGGTATTAAATATTAGGAATTGCAAAATCACGTCACACAGAATAAAGGGTAGATTAGCAGCATAAAAATAATAATAAAGGGTGGATAGGTATTGAGAAATAAAATATTAAAATTAAATATATAAAAGAATTGAATTAAAAAATGGAATGATGATCAAACTTTTATAACTGAGTCATCCATTGAATTAAAAAATTATTTGATGAAAATAAATGTTTAAAATTTTAACTTGATTGTAGTAAAAAAATAAAACCCGTGTAATTATTTAATTTACTTGAGGAATGCTCTTTAGTCTTTACATAATTAATCAAAAAGAAAGAAAAAAGGACCAAGTTTACACCTTGTCTTGATCACCCTGGCTGGTTTCAGCAGTAGTGTTTTTTGTAAGCAAGAGAATTCCTAGCCACAGAAGAGCTTTAACAACTCTAGCCATCCCAATCGTGGCGGTCAAGTAATACAACCACCACCCAACAAAGTCAGCCATCTCAATCTCCATCGATAGCTGCTTTTTAGCTTCCGCCACAACCACCAACGACTCCACTTCATCTCTCAGCTTCCACCACCACAAGGTCCCGACGCTGAGAGCAATGGCGGCCCTTTGAATCCACTTCTCTGGCGTAGCAGCCCCGAAGATAGTGTCATCCACCACGGGTTTCACCACCGTTCTAAACCAAAGAAACGTGATTTCATGCAAACCCAAGAAGAATATTATTCTACTCAACAGGCTCCTCTCTACGCCGAAACCCCCACCCTCGATTCCCCATGCTATGCTTCCTTCAATCCCCAATCCAACCGAAACTTGCATTATACATAGAACGATCCAGGCGACCAACAAACGGGGCCGGTAAACGGCGTCTGGTGAGTCACTCGCGAAGGTGATTTTCCCTGTCAAGCCATGGAAAAGGGCGGCGATGCTAACGACTGAAACAACAACAGCTGGGCTGGTGTACAAGTAGAAAGACAAGAGAAAAGGTGGGGAAGAATGTGAAGGATTTGAAGCGGTGGTTGTTAAGATATAGTATACGCAGGAAAGCCTGGCAAGGAGAAGAAAGGAGAGGGGAAGCAAAAGGCTGAGAAGGTTGAGTGTGAGGAGGTGAAAGGATTCTGTCAGGGTCAGCGTCTGATATAAATTCTTGCAGCTCCACATTTTCCCGATTCCAAACTGAAGGGATCTGTAAAGCTCTCCTCTTTGTGTCACAAAGGAACACAAGTAGAGATCCATTTATGTGTCTGGTTTAATTTGTTGTTGGCAAAGAAAGAAGGTTAGAGTGGTTGCCACGTCCATGGTTTGAATTAGTTGACACCAAGACATGGAATCTTATTCCAGGCAGCCTTCACATTTTTTTTAAAAATTCATCATGCAAATTAGTCTTTGTATTTAATTATCTAATCTGCCCATCGGAAACGCTATTACTTCAATCTCCAAAGATTTGTATTTAATTATCTAGTCTGGGGAAGAAAAAAGAAGCTAATTTATATATACTAGTTTTATCTCACGTCTGTTGCGCCTATTTTATATATATATATATATATATATTCTAGTTTTATCAGCATAAAATATTAAAAAATATTGATAATATTTAATAAAATGAAATAATTAATTTTATTTATAAATTTACGTTTTCATTTAAGAATAATTCTATCTTTATTTTCAAATGCAAAAATATTACATCATTTCAAAGATTAAACCATGACATATTTAAACAACTTTTTATGCATAATATATTTAAATAATTAATTGATTAAAATTTTTATGATATCTAATAATGATATATGTAAATATAATAGTTAATTGGTCTTATGATATATAAGATTATAAAAACAACACATAATTTTGATTTAATTCAAAAACTTTAATTTAATATATAATTTAATGTAAAATTTTGATTTAATGTAATTTTATACACAAAATTTTAATTATGATTGAAATATATACATAAAATTTTAATTATAATTCAATTCTACATATTCAATCAATAGCCTGGGTGTTCTTACCGTCCATCCCAACAGGCTGAAACATGGTCGAAACCCCCTTTTGGGGTGATGAAAATTGATACAGATGGAGCTCTGAGTAAGATGAGAGGATTGACCTCAGCAGGTGGCGTCTTTCGTAATGATAAGGGTGAGTGGATGCTGGGTTTTTCTCGCTTTGGGCCATTTTTGATGGAATTTCTCTCGCTTGGGATCGTGGCTGGATGGAGGTGATTGTTGAAAGCGACAGTCAAGGAGGCGGTGGAACTGATAAACAATGGGCAGACTGCTGATTCTTTCTCTGCTCTTGTAAGGGAAATACACGCTTGTGCGGGCGTCAATGGACTGTTAGCGTATTTTATGATCCACGTCTAGCAAATAAGGTAGCGATATGGTAGCGAAATTGGCTTTGGGTTGTCGGCCTGGGTTGGTTCCAAATACTATTCTGGGCGTCATGCTACAGCTTTTAGATTGGCTCTAGTTCCTACAGTGCTATCCTTTTGTTAAAAAATAAAATAAAATACTCCACCTTATTTTATATTAAATAGATATAAATGTTTAGAAATAAAATAATGTTATATCAATAATTATTACATTAATTTGTGAATAAAAAATCACATTAAAGTTTGATGTATAAATTATGCATGATAATAGTTTATATACAATATTACACATTGAAGTAAAGTTCATATATAGTTTTAAGATTTATCTCTAAATATAATTATGATGTGTTATAATTACCATTACAAATCTACCATAGGGAAGAGCAATTTTTGGTTTTACCCGAAAAATCGTCCCATTCAATTTTTTGGTTTCGGTTTAGTTAGATAGGATGAGTTGGTCGGTTTTGACCTTGGCTTAATTGGTTAGTTCAGTTGGTTATCGATTTTTGAATTTTGAAACTGAATCGACCAGAAAATTTGATGTAATTTATATTATTTTTTAAATTATTTACAATATATTTATAGTTTATAATGTATAATAGATATATAACCATATAGATCCAATCCAATAACTCAAAGTCAATTAACCAAAAAAACTGATGAAATTGACTAGATCAAAGTCAGTTCAGTTTGATCGTTTTCTCAATTAAAGTTGATCGGATTAGATTTCTTAAGTTAAAGTCGGTTAAATCGATTCGAAAAAAAAAATGGCCATGCTCTCACTTGCTCTACCATAATCTCCACCTCCTAAAACAAAAAAAAGAAAAAAGAAAAAAAAAGAAACATATATCAGCAGCTTCATACCTCAACAAATCAATTTTTTAAATAGATTTTACGATTTCTGTGCTCCAATGAGATGATTAGTGCAATAAGAAACAATATTCTCTATTTTATTAATAAATTCACAGAATTTTTCTACTTAATAATATCACACAATGCATACGCATTGGCCATTTAAGCTCTAATATCTCATTTGATAGTTATTCTGCTCTCCAATCTCACATTATGGATACACATAGGCGCTATCTAGATGGATCTACAACATTTGTTCCTTCATGAGTGCATGTCTGATCATGCTTGATATTATGTTCCCTTTCTTCATTATTATGTTTTTCACGTATAAAATCCACAAGCCATCTCATTAAATGTGTCCGTTGTCTCTTTTGTTATCTTTGTCTCAAACATGAACTTGTTCCATTTTCTTTCTCTTATTAATAAAGCCATTTAATTTAGCACCTTTGTTAAAATCTTTTCTTTTCTAAATTGAATATATGGCAACACATCTATGCATCCTAAAACTTTAACTGGTAGTTGGGTGTCACGTCCTCCTCAAAATAACTTAATTAATTAGTTAAAATATCCATAATTATAACCTTTTATGAGTGAATTTTCAACGATACTATCTTTCTTTATGGACCAATTAATAATATTTTGAAAAATTGTCATATTTTAGGTTAGAGAAGGGGCTCCCATCACAATTACCCAAGTAAACTTAAATTTCATATATAATCCAAGCATGTCAATGGTTCCATCTCTTCAAACAAATTCGATATCCAATCCTATCCTTATTTAAGAAACATTTTTTTTTCATTCCATCTCATTCAAAATCAAGAAGAAATGGCTCGACTATTCTTCATATCTCCCTTTAATTCTTCATTATTATATTCCACGAATAAATTCGTAAAGTTAGCTCACTAAAATACACCCATTTTCTCCCCATCTTGGACTTGAACATGTTCCTCTACCATTAACTTATTTATTGAAATATGAAATTTAAAGGTGGATGGCATTGGAGATGAATTGGTTAGAATTATATTGTAGACAAAAACAAAACAATCAATGGAAGCCAATGCATCTCTGCATTTTGAAACTCTAACAGGGAGTTGAATGCCACCACACAATTAAGTGCTAAAGCCTCTTGGAAATGACTTAATTGAATATTTAAAATTTCATTATCATTTTATCATAGTCATAATCTTTTATAAGTGATTCTTCCGCCTATGCTACTTCTCTTTATGAATAATAATGTTTTCTAAAATTGTCGTATTCTAGGTGTGAAGAGTGATTCTCATCAATATTAGCCAAATAGATTTGGATTTCATTTAGTCGAAACGTGTCCATGGTTCTACCTTTTCAAACCAGCTTAATATCCAAACCCTTCCATGCTTAAGAAACATTTCTTTCATATTATCCTCTTGAAACTTAGAAAATAAATTGTTTGTTTGAGGTTCTCCGCCTTCCAAATTCTCCTCTTCAAATTTATCTTTCAAGCTGCTAGCTTTATAAAAACAATCAAACATTTGTTCAGTCTCTGCATAGTTTTGCAATCAACAAAACTAACAACCATTTTCTTAGATTCCATCAATACACCTATCACATTCCATCCACTTATATTGCCTCTACCATCTTCCACATGATATTTTAACTGTATCAAATTGTATTAAAGGTTGCTTGTAGATTTTTTTATAAGTGTCCTTTGAGTTTTGAAGAAATCATTATGTTGACGTTGATTTAATCTCTTCCAATATGTGGAGCACTTTAGTAAACTGCACATACTGACTTCAATGGAATGATTGAGAAGCCAAAAAATCATTCAACTTGTTTGCTTTGCCCTCCTTGATTCTGGAGAAACTTAATCATATTTTTAGAAAACATCGTCGGTGGATATTTGATGGCAGATTGTTGACTTCCAAATCATCAGTTTAGAATCTATCACATTCTCATTTACTTCAATTATGTTATATCAAATATTTTCCAAGTCATTTTGCTACTCTCTATATATAATATAATAAGTAAATTTCTCATGTTATGAGTATAAGCGTGGGATATTTTTCTGAATTGTTATATATAATCTTTTCAATATACCAAAAGATGCTAATCTATGTAATGATTAATATCATTTTAAATTATAATCCTTTATATTTATAAAACAAATTATTTGCAAACAAACCTTTCTTAAAAGAAAAGCAATTGAGGTCATTAAATTAGATAAAAAAAAAAAAAACTACCTCAACTTTGAGCAAAATCAAAGTGTAAATAAGGGCCATCGTTTATTAGTTGACGTAAATGATAAAAGCTTAAGTTAATGATGATTTATCCTGAATTAGCAAAACATTTACATAAAATCCTAACAAGTGGACGCAATGTAAAGTCGGCAGTGAATGAACTTGTCACAGAAATTGAGCACCTTGTTTTACCTAAAGGATTGCCACATCTCGACCACCTGTCAGACTTTGTTATCATTAATCAAAAATATTGAAATGGTCAGGCAGTTTATGGCACCCAAAATTCAAACTCTGACATAAAGCAACGGCGACTCGGGACCTTAATGCTATTATAAATTTAATTAGAGATGGATTTGTATGGTGCGGGTTCTAGCACAAGCTGAGTAACACAATTTATCCCTTCTTCAACGCCAAGAAATATCAGATTGATTATATATTCAAAAAAAAAGTTCAAAAGCTCCACTGGGGTTTATCTATCTATTCAGACATTTTTTTTCTTAGAAATATATGAATATATATAGAAAGTTGTTAATTTGATATATTAGTCGGTTCCATGAAGTCCACCAAACAATATTCTTCAAATCATTCATGTACATGACTCAAATGATCGTATTTGATTGAAAATTGCTTACATTTTGACTTTGAGACGAAAAACGCATTGTATCCCTACTCAACTCTGGTTGATGTCTTCTGACGTTTAGTCAAAGCTGCATCAGTTAATTTTAAACCCAAATTGATGATATGGAGTTTTTACACAAGTAACCAACGTTGGTTATGTATTACAGTTCTGCTTCAAGAAAACAAAAATCAGGTCCTTCAATAAATAAACTATACAATATCAGATAATCGTATGTATCTGCCTTGAATGTTTTTGTAAATCAAAAGGAGTTATCAAGTTTCATCCCAAACTTTTAAAGATTAAACCTCATTTGTCAGCGTTAATGATTGATCAATCAGTTAGGGGATATACCCCAGTTTGGCTGCGCCGCCTTTAGAAATACGCGCCCGCTGCATTTCCCAGGAAGCTATGTTCATAAGCTCTATGTGTAGAGTTAGATTCTGCTGAGATTTACGAAATTCTAACACATGTTCTTTCCACCAAATCCAACATCAAACTGGTTTGCTTCTGGTTGGGGAGAGTCATAAAACGTGTCCGTGTTCAGGATTTTTGGTTTAAGATAAGATTTGAGGATTGTCAGCTTGCAAGTGGAAAATTGATTGAGTGTGGGAACAAAACTTGGCTCAAGCCGATGGAGTGGAGAATGGGCCCCGCCCCACGAAATATCTAACACATTTATATGCTGTAGCTGTCTGGATGGTTTTATTTTATTTTATTGCAAAGGTGGATGTGGAGGGAGGGCGAGTGATTGGTGATTTATGCATAGCATTGTTGCAAAATAACTTTAATATTAAATGAGTGACAAGAAAAGGAAGAAGCAAGTTGCGGAGTTTTATGTCGTGTTGCCTAACTCCCTTTTATCTTTCTCACAATCAATTGATTGGAGATCTTTAATCCTTTTGATTTTTATCTGTTCCTATGACTAGTACGTACTGTAGGTTCATTAACTCTACAAACAGCTCTGCTTGTCTCTTTTAATCATTTTGGCAGTAAGTAATAACATTGCAACAGGATACAGGAAGTGGTGATGGACGATTCTGTCTCTCCAAAATTGGCTTCAGATGATTCCGAACTCAACCCAACTGATACTCAGGCATCCAAAAGAAGGTTAGTGGTATTTAATATATACTCAAATTTTCTAGTCTTTGGCTAGTAGTAGTACATGGCTGTTTTGACATCTTTAGCAATGGTTTATTTCAGGGATAACATTTCTAAGTCTTAGATATGTTGTATTTAGCAGGAAGGTGGTTGAGAAGATTGTCGTTACAGTGAAGGTAGGAGAAAATGGTGGAAAGCTAAAGAGCGAGGGGCCACCTTCTGATTTATGGTCCTGGAGAAAATATGGGCAAAAACCTATCAAAGGATCTCCTTATCCCAGGTGTGCTTTCTTCTGCGTCGCGATTTCTTGCTTTATATCGTCCTTAAGATGAACTCATAAACTTTGTACTTTGTCAATACATCCAAAACTTACATCATGTTTCTTCAGTTCTATGCTTGTTTTTGTTGAAGTTTGAGTTAGAACTACATTTTTCCTCCCACACCTTAAAATTTAGCCATTAAGGGTTTTTTCCGCCCCTTCACTTTGTTCCATTCCTCCTTTCCCCATTAAGAAATCTCACAACGTTTCATGTTTCATTATGCAGAGGCTATTACAGGTGTAGCACATCAAAAGGTTGTACAGCCAAAAAGCAAGTGGAAAGATGCAAAACAGATGCCTCGATGCTCATCATCACTTACACCTCTAGTCATAACCATTCAGGTCCTGATCTCCACTGCGCCGACCTAAAACAGTCCCCTAAAGAACCCCAAACCACCCATAGTGATGATGATAAGCCCCCAACTACTACGCTGAAGCAGCTCCCGGAGGTTTCAGAAAAAGAGCCAGAAGAAGTAAAAAAGGGGCAAAACAAAACTAGCAGTACAGATGAAGATGCAAGTGAAGAGCTGCATTTTCACTATTTACAATCCCCATTAAGTTTTCCCGAGAATAACATCATTAGCCAAGAAGATCCCTTCAACGGGAATCTAGAGAAAACCCATGAGACACTGGGGTTTCTGTTGGATGAAGAGCCACTGTCTTGCCTTCATATAACAACATCTTCAATACCAAAATCCGAAGAAAATGATTTCTTTGATGAGCTTGAAGAACTACCCATATCTTCAGCTTTCACAAGTTTGATGATGAGAAGCAAGTTTTGGGATGAAGGAATTCCTGTTGTCCCATCTTGATCGGTAATGTTTATGGGTCTCCAGAAAAAAAAATAAAAGTAGTTAAAATGCTCATAATGAAGTGATTATGCCTTCCACTACTAATGGTTCTAGTTTAGCATCTTCTATTTTTATCCTCTCTTTTTTTTTTCTTGTTCGAGGGTTCACACAGAAAGTGAAAGTTGGATCACATTGGCAACCAAAAGGTCCGTGGTTGCTATAAAAAAAACAAATCCTATTTTAGCAAACAGGGAAAACCATAAAGTCTAATGGATAGAGACAACCACACACGCACGCCCCAAGAGAGAGAGGGGGGTGGCTACTTTTGTTGGGTGGTAGTAGGTGTGAATTAATGAAGACACGAGGTTCACGCGAGGATGCTTTGCTTAAGATCCTCTTTTATCTACCAAAACTTTAATCAAACTGAATGGATTTATTAACTAATAGTATAGTTACTATGAATAAAAATATTGTTCTCATAAAAATTACAATTATTAATAATTATTGTCTTTTTACCAAGAAGCAAAATAATATTAAGGAAAGAATCAGCCTAGATTTTAACGGTCACTGTCCATCTAAATTATACAATTTCTTTATTTATATCTTTATTCGTAGAAATTACTAAATTATGTTAATAACTCTTTCGAGGTTGATTAATTGAAATTTCTTTTCAATTAAAACCCCTATTAAATTTGACTCTAAACTGGTAGATTTATGTCGTTATATTTCTAAGATTACATGCAACTCCAGTTAATTGCTCAAGATCTAATCTTAAACAAGATCTATTTAACCATCGATTTAAGCACATCAAACATGGATCAATAATCTAGAAATATCAAATCAAGAATTAAGCACACATTATTGAGAATAAGAAACTAAGTATTTATTGTTTAAAATAAAAATCAAACGACAGAATCCATCGTAGAGTTAATCTCTTATAATATATATTCAGAAAATTAATCCATACTTGAAAATAAAAACATCCAAGACACGTATAACCGAAAGAAATAAAGAAAATCATGATAATTTCTTAAGAAATCAAATAAGAATCTTCAATCTTGACGGAAATTTACTTCAAAGTCGGCTTCATTGGTGTTTTTCGAGTTGTTTTATTGAGTTTTTTTTTAACGGCTAACTCCTATTTTCTTAGTTTTATCATATATACGTGTTAAAATGCCCGAAAAACTTAAAAATCGTGATTTTTGTTGTTCAATATGAAATCTCGTGAAATCGATACAGCCTACCACATGCCCGTGTAGATCACACGGCTGTGTGGAATAGTTTAGCTCGTGTGACTCATGTAGCTTGCTCTGACACTTCGGTTTTTGCCACTTTTGCTCCCAAATGTTCTATTAAATATAGAAACACGAATTTAAAGAATTAGAATTATAAAATTCACAATTAATATCGAATAATCAACTAAAAACATATTATAAATAAAATTAAAACATATTGCTTTTAACACTTATCCCAAAAATAAGGAGGTTGGATTCCAATGGAACGAGCGAGTAAAACAACAACGAATATAAATTGGTCTCCAAAGTCCAAATGCCACATTTCATTTTTTTTTACTAAGCTGATCCTTGTTGCTAACCTCAGGGGCTGAGAGATTCGGATAATTTAGTTAGTCAGTAGTTAACAGATTCCTTCTACCAAATGCCAAACTAAAAGTATATCGCGTCAGCCCTGGTGGCGACAGAATTTGAAGACTTTTTAGTGTTGAGTAAATTTTAGTTATCATCAGTTATGTTAATTTTATTGGATGATGTTTTCAGTCCTACTGTTTCTATGAACCTGTCACACCGGTATGGTGGAGAACCAAAAAATATCTCTTAAGTATGGGTGGATGGTTGCCATGTCAAGGGCAAGGCTGTATAAGGAAGGCCCATCAACTTTGGTTCATCACTGCCTGCGTCGCAATCTGAGCCATGTTGCATGAGCTTTATAGCTGCAGAGAAATTTCAGCACTTTTCGCAGCAAAAAAAAAAAAAAAAAGAAGAAGAAGAAGAAGAAGAAGAAGAAGAAGAAGAAGAAGAAAAAAACCCTTCATATTCCCTGTTTAATATTGTTTATATAATAATTAACATCAAAATTCATATTTCTTTACCATAATATCATCATTATTCAACACTGAAAGAGGCACTCAGATACGTGGACAATTATTTCCAGTTATCTCTAAAGAGTAAGGCCATGTTATTGATACCAAACACGCAATGGCTATTCATTACCATCAGCTGTAGAAGCTAGTGGCTGAAGTGCTTTCAAAGGATTCATGATAACACCATCAATAAGTCCATATTCCTTTGCTTCTTTTGCGCTCATGAAAAAATCACGGTCCGTATCCTGGTTAATCTTCTCCAAACTTTGACCAGTGTGGTAAGCAAGATATCCGTTTAAATTTGCCTTATGGTGCAGCATTTCATTCGCCTGACAAGTCGTGTGTAACAGTCAGGGTATTGTACAATAACTGAACAAGATTGAAGCTACATGCTAAAAAGTTCAACAAATCAAAACTGTTGATATCTAGCCATGAAGGCATACCACTGCTGCATTGTTTTAATCTTTTCTACTCTTTTCTCCCCTTAAAAACAAAGTTTAAAAAACGTGAGGTTGGCCAAGACAAATGCTTACCTGGATATCAATATCAGTTTGACCTCCTTGAGCTCCACCAAGAGGCTGATGTATCATTATCCTCGAATTAGGTAAACTGTATCGTTTTCCTAGGGGTTTCAAGAAAAACAAAGGGTAAACTATACTTTGTAGACTGGAGGGAACCATACCAAACAACAGAGCTATAATTATAAATGTACAAATCACCAACGTTAGATACCTTTAGTTCCAGCACTAAGAAGAAAAGCTCCCATGCTGCTCATTTAAGAACAAAATACATCTTTTATCAAAAAAACAAACAAACAACAAAATACATCTCATTAATCATAGCAAAAAACTGCATCCACATGCACATAGAAAATGTTACTTCCAAGGACATCCGCAGACATCTTACTCTAGAAATATATTTCATATCAAAGGATTTGAGATTTCTAACATTCATAATTAGGCTCTTGCACTAAACACATTACTTTCTCATATAACTAACAGAAGTCAAGCTACATCCCAATCCTTACTTCTAAGCATTTAGGAAGGATTACATAAAAAATATAAGAATCTTCAGAATGTTGTCTGCGTGCCTATGCCAGAATTTAGATTAACAGGAGCAACTAAGATTTATAAAATTCTTGAAACTGCCTCATATCAACCATCTCAAATTGACAGCAAGTAACCAAAAATTACAATTAGAGCATTCCATCACAAATAGGAAAGTCATTTCAATATTAATAAAAATGCTTTAAGCATTTCACATAGAATCGAGTATCAGCTTATTTGAGGAACGTCAATACATAACATGCAGGGTGGGGTTCTTTTCTGCAAAAAGAGCACACAGTTAAGAACCACCCCCTCCTCCAATCCTTCACCCATCCTTACCACCCTCATACCAATTGCTACTGCTTTTCCCTTTACCTATCTTGTGCCAAAGAATCAGTTTCCCACCCAGCCCCTAGTGCTCATAAAATCTGTTATCATGCATAATGATGTACAATCGAAACTGAGTGCAAGTCATCTGGCAAGATGCAGCCGTACAAGCTACTATGAAGATATAAATGCCAGAATTAGGCCTTACTCTATAACATTCAGGCACCTGGGACACCAACCAAATGCATTTAACCTTTTCCAAAAGCAGTGAGTGAACTAAATGTGGCTTTGAAATGCAAAGCTCAGGTATCAAGTGGGGGAGACATTAAAAATAAAACAATCTCTATCACCATGCCCCTTCTATCTCAAACAAATTGGAGTATTACAACCGATTTGGCCAAAAATATATTTTACACGCATTAAGAAATATTCTCAGCAAGAATAGAATGTCAGAATGAACCAAACAACGTGGTTTAAGTTACAAAGTTAAGACCAATAAATAGGCCATAAATAATTGAAAAAGCAGCTATAGTTGCAAAACTACTGCTTTCTAATGTTCCATACTGAGATGTAAAAATAATTGCATCATAAATAGAAACAGTTGCATCAATGAATTCATACCTAGCAGCAAGTCCGACACACACAGTTGAGACATCAGGCCGGATATGCCTCATAGTGTCAAATATGGCCATACCTAAAAAAATTCAGAACAGGCTGGTAAAAAAAATGCCTATTGGTTGCTATTTGAAACAAACCAGTACTATCACAAAATACATTTGATAGGTACATTACCAGCTGTAACTGACCCTCCAGGGGAATTCACATACATGACAATGTCCTGTTGACGAGATAAAAAAAGAAGTTCAAGTATTAACTTTCACACTGGAATTCAAGCTTCCTTATTTCGTTATTGAAAACCAAAGAGACGGTAAGCACAGAACCAAACAGACCTTCTCAGGATCAACAGCATCAAGATAAAGAAGCTGAGCTACAATAATGTTTGCCATATCATCATCAACAGCTCCACCACAGCGAATTATTCTCTTAACAATCAAAGAAACAACCAATATAAGAAAATAATAAGAGAGAAAACTAAGTCTAGTGAAGCCAAATTCACAACCAAAACAAATCTGTACATATTGGAATAGCTGGGTAATAACACTCTGAAATCGCTCTTGCACCATTGGAGGGGGCCCCTGCCCTTGTGCATATGCAGGGAAATAAGGTGACGACGGGACTTGCAAATCATCCCTGCATATTTACAAAATAACATCTCTGATGTTTTATCACATTTTTTTTATTAGAAAAAAAAAGTTAGACAACATAGCGTTGTATTTTCATTCCAGTTCTTTTTGTACCTTATTGACCAAATTCCATGTCGAGAGCTTTTCTCTGGAGCCCAAAACTCACCTGTGTAGACAGCCTTTGGCTGAGAACCCCTCGCATTCTTTTGATTACTAAATAGCTTCTTCAGTTTCCTGAAAGCAAAAAGAACAACAAAAAGAAGAGTACTTTTCAAACTTTAGCCAATTAGGTAAAAAGTAGAAAGGAAAAAAAAAAAACACATCAGGATTACAATCCGTCTTGCACCCTTTCTAAAGAAACAAACATTAATTCAAGACATGGGTTTTAATTAACGTTGGAAGAACAGAAAATCTACCTCCTTGATTCTAGAACCTCGAATCAAACGTTTAATTGAAATCTAAAACTTCATTACATTTTCCTAGTTTGGATAAGAGAAAGAGAAAGAAACGAAAATACCTGGGAGGAAGGGGATGGAAAGGAAGAGATAAGTTATGAGAGTCAAGATTGGCGCTTGATTTTGAAGAGAAGGGCAGGCTAGTCAACCGAAGAGACGATGCCGATGTCGAAATGCACGTGTGCGCCATTCTTATCTTTAACTAACCTGTCTGTCAGAACAACCAAGATGGGAGAACTTGTTTCAGCCAATTTTGGAGGCCTGCTCTTCTGGGTTTTCGGCAATGGCGAGGGAACGATAAGGGTTGCGTAGTGTGTAGCTCTCCGCAGAAGTGTAGTAGACCAAGGAACTAGTTTTTTCTTGGAACACCGACTTCCTCAATATATTTTCCCCAGGCAGAGACGAGTGACAACAACAAATCTTGTTGTTTGACCCGAATTTTAATTACGGACGGGTACTGATTTCAACCCATTTAGTTTTTCTTTTTTAAGTTTGACAAAATAGAATCAAAGGAAAAATAATAATTATAAGTATCAAATTATTATAACACTAATTATTTAAGGAATCACAAAAATAAAATTAAATTAATACGATTGTTTAAGAATTGGTATAGTTCGGATAAAAGTCAATAAACTAAATTAACTAAATTAAACCTACATATGAGAATAAGACGTGATAAAACTTTAAGATTCACTCATAAAATTAAAAATAATAAATCTCAAACTTGAATAATCAAGAATATGCATTTATATGCTTAACCACTTATATATTACACATTTTTAGTAATAAAATTTTACTAATTTAAGGGGAGCAAAACTTATGTATATCAAAAATTGGAATGAATACATAGTTTAACCAAGTGGAAAGTTATGCCATTATAGATATCATCTTGGGTGCCGCCGTATGCCCAGAAGTTAGAGGTGGATTTTGTTATGTTGTACGTTAGCAGAAAGATTCAGCTTGCAACCGTAGACTACAAAGGGTAATCGTGATACTTGTATGGGTTAGTGGACGATCAGAATAAAGCAAAAACTGGAAATTGAATCAATTTAATACCTACCTAGAGGCCGAGGGCTTGGCATAAAAAATACTAGGGAAACCCGTCTGCCGTCCCTATAAGACCCATCACCAATCTAATGTTTATTTAATGCAAGCATCTCATCTTTAACAGCCTTCTCCTGTATATAAATAAAACAAGGTTCGAGTAAATCAGCCAACTATGATCACTCTCAAATATAATTAAAATATATAAATGTTCTAAAAAAATAATTCTAAATCATGATTAAAGTAATTATAGAATATTTCATTTCGAAAAAGTGATTGTAATTATTAAATTGGCGCAAACAGAGAACATCGTATAACAACGGTTTTAACAATCTAATAAATAAAATAAATTTTTTTGAATAGTTTAATGATGATTTTGTAACCTTTTGAAGTTGAATGACCAAAATGTAATACCTTAATGATCTCGTGTAACATCCTAAATATGGGCTTGTGCATTTATATGAGATGTTGGTTTAACATGTTAGTTCAAGAATTTAAGGTTCGGGCTGAGGCCTTGATTAAATATATGGATTAGAGGTTAAATTAAAGTTCTGAGAAGTTTAAGTGATATTTTGAGCTTTAAAACTTGGGTTAGAATGATTAAAAATGGTGTTAGTAGTAATTAAATGTAAATAGTTATGTTTGGTAGCAAGTTGGGCTTGTGGCCCAAAAATTTGGAGTGCTTTGAGTGGGCACTAGGGTGGCGCCACTTAGGGATGTTATTGGGCCATGTGTGGCCACTTGAGGCCCAAGAGTTGGGGCCAAATTTCGGCATACCAAGGAGGGAGAGTGGGCGGCACACTTGTTAGCATTTAGGAGTGTTTATTTCTTTTATTTTTGGTGATTAAAAAGATGATAATTAAGAGGATGAGGAGTTGGATCTAGTTGAGACTCTTTTAAATGAGTCAGCAGATCATGATAAGGGATAGGAATTTGAGCTATCAGGTGTTTGCAGAGTTGGCCAAAAATCCAACTCTGGGATAGGGGTGCACTGCCGAATTCTATTTAAGCCAATTGATCATCCATTCTTTTATTTTTTTTCTCTTCTTCCTCACCTAGCCGAAATTCCCTTCTCCTATTCTCTCAAATTCTTTTCTTTGCCACAACTCTCCAACATAGTTTATTTTCCCCTCTTTTCTTCTCAAAGCCGAATACCTTAGTCTTTATTTTCCTCTCCTATAGCCGAATCTACAAGTGAGATCTCTGTTTTCCGAAGGTGCACCATAAGCTGCATACTCCTATCTAATCTGGTGAGTTTCGGGATTTTGTTTCTTTGCGTTTTCTTTATTTTTCATCAAGTTCTAAACCAAATCATTTATTCCAAAGGCTTGTCGATTTCACTCTCTCTATCCTGAAGTTTAATCTTGTCTTGTTTTATTCTAAGTGTCGATTTGGTGGAAAAGCCAAGGTAGGTTAGTGGTGACGATTTCTCAAGGACATTCGGGATTCGGCTAACTAGGTAAGTGCTCGTTTTAGGGTTATATTTAATTCATGAGTTAGATCTCATCGTTTATTTGGTTTAGTGATTAAGGGATTGTTATGGACTCAACTAACGATCAAGCGGTAGAGGTTGGATCTGTAAAACCGTCACTCAAATACAAGAAGCGATCTGTTTCGATAGTGCGAGATTGGCCATCGGAGTGTGGGCCGAAATCGAAGTCAGATCATGGGCCAATAGTGGTAGTCTCGAGTGATAGTAGCGTAGATATAGCGAAAGCCTTAGTACGCGAATCAGGTGTGTAACACTTTCCCACCATCTAGATCTGTTTGATTAATATATGATTATAAGTCTTATATGTTTTGATAAATGCCGAAATCCAGGCATAATAGAGGAAACCCAAAAAGGATAAAAACAAATCATCAGGTTAGTGAATGTTCTGATTAAACGATATAAATATATTGATTTTATGTGATTGCATGGGTTGGGTTTGATGAAAGGAGGAAGTTATATGTTGTAGCGGTTTTCACCGTGATATGTTGTAGCGGTTTTTACCGTGATCCTTTGTAGCAGTTTTTGCCGTGATCTGTTGTAGCGGCTTTTGCCGTGATCTGTTGTAGTGGCTACGGCATTGATCTGATGATGAGCAGCACGACTGCCATCAAGGCGTGTAGCGGTGTGGGTTGATTGTAGAAATCCCCAATGGTGTGAATGGTCGATGCAGGCGTGTAGCGGATGGAAACCTAGGATTTGGGTTGGGCTTGCATATTATTTTATTATGTATATTAATTCTGATTATTTTAGTTTATGGGGCTAAGGCCCAAATCTAATGGTGCATGAGGGTTGCACACTGAGTCTCTTGACTCAACCAATTAATTAACATTTCAGGTAGCATTTAGTGCATCGGACCGGGCTGGAGAGAAGCGCAAGGTGGCCATGCAAAAGAACATTTGGATTCAAAAAAAGACTCTAGTTTATTATTATATATATATTTTAATGGGTTTTAAATCTGTTGTAATAAGGCCATGGGCCACTAGTTTATATTTTGTTTTATTATGGGCTTTTAGTATCTTTAGTTATTTAAATTTTATTTTAATTGAACTAAGGCATGTATTTAAATTTGGGTTTTAATTCATAAAGGCATATTTTATTTAAACTATTAACTATTAATTTTTCCCGAATAAAGGGTTAAACATAAGAAAAATATTTTCTGAAAATACAACATATTTTACAAAATTTTCTTAGTGACATACCAGATCTGGTGGTAGCGTTTGGGCCGGGTTTGAGGTGTTACATCTCGGATATAATTTATCCAAATTTTTCTAGGATTTTGTAGATACCATATTTAGTTAATTGAGTTTTTTTTTAATTTCTATTTTCTTTTAATTGTTAATAGAGATTTAATTATTTACTGATAATATTGTAATTAACTATTAATCTAACAAAACTAAAAAATTGAAAAATGATTTTACATTTTAGGTCTAGAATGAATAACTATGAATAATTCTTGATCTAATTTAGATAAGTCAAGCTTTGATTTGTAATTGGGATAGGAATATACCTAATCAAAATTTGAGTTTGTTCATAATCAAGTTAGTCCAAATTATTGGCATAAGAATATAACTCAATAATTAGATTAAGTTAATTCTTTAATTGTTTGGAAGACGATTAAGGAAATATAGCACCCAAAGTGGTTAATAAACCCTGTTAGGATAATTTGAATGGAGATTAAATATTTAGCTAATGTATTGGATGAAAATGAAGTCCTAGATATTTATTATTGATTGAATGTTTATTTAAAATTGTTTTGTTAATTTTATTTTCTAGATTTATTTTTAAAAGAATGTATTGTCCATTTATTTGGATATATTATAAAATAATAGTTAGTGATTAGCATTATAATTAGTAATAGCTTTTTGTGAAAATTATCTTTTATATCACTTGTTATAATACATATTTTTACGTGTGCGATATTTGACCAATATATACTATTATAAAGTAAAGCTTTTTATTAGACAATATGATAATAAGAGTTTTGCAAAAAAAAAAAAAAAAAAGAAAAAAAGTGATAAGATTTTCGTTGAAATCATTTTTTTTATAAATTGAGGATATTTTTCTTTAATATTTCTTCAATTAATTTTTATAATTTAAGATACTTGGGATTTAGTCCTTTTACTATCTAATTAATGAATTAATCAATTTACTTACTTATAAATTTTTATTTCTTAACCCTTTTTGACTCCAAGCAACCCATCTTATTATTTCAGTTCGAACTTAACTTTTCCAACACCTACGAGAATCAAATTGTTACAGAATTAGATTCATTAAAATACATTGCAAAAAAAAATATGTATAACATTTTGTATTTATGATAAATTTTAATTATTTTCGAATAAGTAAGTCAAATTAATATTGATAATAATAAATTTAAAATCTTTATAAAGAAAAAACGATTGATGAAATAAATGAAGTAAATTTCAATTTCAGTTGATTAATTCTGTTGACTCCAAATTGGAATAACATACATGCCAGAAAAGGTAAAAAAGATGAGAATGAGGAGTTGAATTGTGCTGGGGTCTTCAGTTTTCAAAAATGAAATCTCTTCTTAACATAGTTTGATGATTAAGGGCATCATAGGAATTAATAATTAGGCTCTAGAATTTCTGCATCAGGTTTAGCTATTGAAGATGAAAATTAGACGTTCAAAAGAAGATATTAATATAGTTTGATGATCCAAGAGCTGAATGGAGAAATTGTAAACGTGAAAAGTAATTCTTGAGCAAATTATATCTTCATTTAACAATAAGAAATAGTGACAAAGGTTCTTATATACTTCCTGCTTCTCTTAAAAGGATGAAACAATAAAATTATAATATCCCACTTAGGCTTCATGTGTTTGTAGTCGTCCTTTTAATTGTTTGTTCCTCTAAAAATGGACCATGTCGACACCAATGGTCAAGGTGTTGCTAATGATATTTGCAAGCATTGCATCCATGTCCTTCATTGGAGATTCAAGCTTAGCCTGCTTGAAAGCATTGTCACAGCCGAGTACATTTTCCACATTGGCGCCTAGTTCTGTGCTCAACTGAACAAGGTTATGGTTGGAGATGGCTTCAAGGGATTTTTGATCACTGTTAAGAATGCTATTGTAGACATCAATGCATGTTTGAAGGATGGGAACAATAGTTTTAGGGGTAGTGGGGTCCATTGAGAGCTTTGTAACCTCCGCCAATGCATCTTTGGTCTGGTTATCCATTGCTTTAATCCCAGCTTTAAGGACAGAAAGAGGCTCAAAAGGAGCATTCTCATCTAGGAATGGCATAGTTGCTATGATACATTCGACGGGATGGTCAGTGTTCCCACAGATTTGCTGAAGGGCAGGGTCGACACCGCCAGGTAGTATACTCAATAAATCATCAATGCTTTCCAATGTTGTACCATCGAATGCAAATGGTGATGGTGATTCAGACATGACCTCGATCATATCATAAAGTTCTGAAGAAGCAGGGCTAGAAGCATTGGAAAGGGGTGGAGGGGCATTAGCAGAAACAGAGAAGAGACAAGAGAGAGAGATAAGGGCGAGGATGAAATGGTTGACCTCCATGGTCTCTTCTCTTATTTTGGATGAAATACAATAGAAAAATAAAATGCAAGAGGTGAATTAAGGAAGTGGAACTAGTGAAGCTTTTATAGTATTTTTTCGACCCTCATAAAAATAGTGTCTCACCGTAAGATGTGTCCACACAATCTAATTTTAGCATATAATTAACTACTTTTGCTTTTATTTAATTTCCCTTCTTAGTTAGAGAAAAAAACAGATATATGAAACAAGAAAATCCTAAAAAAAAAAAATTCCCAGCAAAAAATAATTTATTAATAAAATGGAAAAATTACCATGTTACAAGCAAAAGAAAAGTAAATTTGAAATTTGAAATTTGAAATCATTCAAAATTGTTAAGAAAAAAAAAAAAAACCCTGAAATAATTTAGACATTGTTGAGAATCATACTTGCTCAAGTGAAGTGGTGCTTAAGAAGGTTCGCACTTTTTAAACCACCAATTGTAAAATAGTAAACATGGGAAAATATGGAGTTGTTTATATAGTTCGATTTTTCTATATTTACGGAGCTTAAATTAGAGAGAAATATCCACTCTCTTCAACAAATATACAAAGTGAACCTAATTAATCGCACCCTATAATAATTTCCTTTACGTTTGTATTTTTGAAGTCTTGATACTCTTACCACTAAATTCATAATAAATTTAGCAAATAACACCACAAGGCAAGGTTTTACTAACAAAACAACATGCGTACACTAATATTATCACAAGAATAAATTAAGTGCCTAAAACTCTCAATACATTTACCTATGCAAGTCTCTCAAATATATGGACTTAGGGCCCGTTCGTTGCTCCATCTGTGATGGACTTTTGGCCAAAAAAGTCCTTTTCAGTAAAACGAAATAAAGAACAAGGGCCAGTGGGAGAATTTTTTCAACTTGGAGAAGCACTTTTTCAGAGATGGAGATGGCAAAAATTTTAGCTTTTCTCAGAGTAAATGCACTTTTGGCTGGTCTTTTACTTTGTTATCCTTATTATTTCTTCTACCTTTAGACGTCTTCTTCCAAATTCACTTCTCTCTTTTTTTCCCCTTTTTTCTTTTCTCTGATTTTTCCTTCGGTTCCTCTGTTGATTTTTCGTTTCTCTTCGATCTCTCGGTGGTGGGTGCTTTTCCATATTCTAATTTTCCTTCAATTCTCTTTATTCCAACTGATTCTTTTGCCTTCTCCCTTTCGGTTCCTTGCCTTTCTCTCTTTCTCTCTTTTTTCGGGTTTTTTTGGGTGGGGGTAGAAAATGTAGAATACGATGTTGCAGTTTAAGAAGGTGATGAATGTAAAACAACAAGTGGTTTCTGGGACTATGTATTACATAACATTGGAGGCGATTGATGGTGACAAGACGAAAGTTTATGAAGCCAAGGTGTGGGACAAACCATGGATGAATTTCAAGGAGTTCTGATTTCAAGGTTATTGGCGATGCTCCATGGTTGCACTTCCACCGCTTAAGGTTAAAGCTCAATCCCATTCCTAATTTTGTTTTCTTTTCTTCTGTAGGTGATTAAATGAAAATATGGGTTGATCTTTTATGGACCTTAAAAAGTAGTGTTCATTCATGGAATCTCATTTGTTCTTGGATATGGGGTTCATTTAAGCCTTCGGATAATGAACTTTGTCATAATTCATAGTTGGGGATTGAAACTCATTTCACAAATTATGAAGAGTTGGCAAGCAAATTGATTATTTGGGTTGTCTTTGGTTCAACAAAATTGAATTTTGAATTGTGGATTGATGCTTAAGTTGCTAGGTTTTTTTTGTTGGGATTGATTTGGTTTGACAGTTCTCCATTTTTTTTCTTCCTTTCAATGTGCGATTGCATGTGCATGTTGTTGCTTCATCGATATGCTTGCTTGTATGGCAATTGTTTTTTCCAGAGTATAAACTAAGGAGATTGAGCTTTTAGGATCTTTATTTTTTAAATGTTTGATCTTGTTTACCATCTTTATTCTATGTTTATCTGATAGGGATGACTTTTTGTGGACAATTGTAATAGATAAGGTAGGATGAGATATGGGGGAAAGGGGACAAATCGAGGCCTAGGGAGTTTGGATAATGCATGAAGTATGCAATGAGCAAAAGGATGAACTTGAGGGTTTAGTGAGGATTATAACAATTTGGAAAATAAATCCGAGCTAAAAGATTGGAAAATAAGTGAACTCAAGCGAAATGATGACTAAAAAATAGAATTTACATGTTTGGATGAATTAAAGAAATTGCCAACCTTGGTTAATTGTGTCGTAATAAAACTCAAGAGATGATGTTAAGGAAATTAGTAAAATTGAGGCATGATAATGGCATATATCATTAGGTTCTAGGTTGCTCTATTTTGTAGGCTTGGGAATATGAAAAATTGAATAATCTTTCCATAATTCTTTGCCTAATACATGACTTTGCTAGTGTTACTTAGAAACTAAACCAAGGAAATGAATAGTTTGGTTATAAATTTGATTAAATTCTACTACATCGAGTCATCCGATAATGTTTGGATGATTTGATTTTCAAAATCATTCTAGTATTATAATTTTGCCTCTTTTATATGTAGCATTAGAGCTTAATAACCTCTATCCCTCTTACATAAAGAGTAACTCTTCATCTGAATCTCAAAAACCTTATTACCACAAATTTTAACCGAGGGCCTTTACTTTTGGGGAAATTCGTGTTAGCTTTCACTATCAATAATCTTGTTGCTTTTTCTGTTTTATACAAAGTTACATTACTTCTTGTTCTATTTCTTTGTTTTCGATTCGTACTTGGGAATTCCATTATGCTCTTTTCCTATTGTATAGGCCTGGTGGTGGTATAGTTTTATTAGTAGTAATATTATCTTTATTTATTTATTCAGGTGACTGGAGATTGTAGAGGAAAGGATATCAGGATATAGAAGGCGGATTTTAAATAAATGTGACTGTCTTATGTTAATTTGGATTTAGACTACCAAATTCAGTGGTATTGAACTTAAGCTTATCTAGAACAATGAACGAATAACTTCCATTGATGCAAAGTACATAATTTACCAGTGTCCCTTGTACCCTATTTCTTCTGTAATTTTAGTATGATACCATTATCTGAAGTAAATCTACATTTTGGAGATTTTATCTCCATGACTGTCTTTCTATATGCATAAAGTTAAATTTCTGGCTTCCATGGTCTATGCATAATTTGCACCAAGCTTTTATCATCTGTTGGGATTGATTCAGTGAACTCTACCTCTTCAAATATCATAATCATGTTTAAAGTGTGTTACATACATGTTGTTTCACCCACTGTTACAAGGCCGCCTTCCATGCTTCCAGGGCTTATCTTGCTCATCAACTCCCAAATGATGCTTGGAGATGGAGGGTCGATTGATGTTGATTCCTTCGGTTTCAAGGGTAACCGGTGTTGATGGCATTCGGTCGCCAAAAGCCATTTTTCATATTAACTACCTCCTGTCTCCAACTACTTTCACTTTGTGTTGAAGTTCCAACAAATAATGTCAAAGTTTTTCTTCGGATTTATTTTGGTGATGGATTATAAAACATAATTTAGTACTTGATTTCCGTGTCTATTGCTAGCAAAAGAAGTTCCAACAGATAATGTTACCAAGCAATTCTTTTGCAAAATGATAAAAGATGTGTTTTAATCAGAAGGTTGACATGAAAATGGAAAATGAAAACAATATCATCAATCACGTGATCGACGGGAAAAAAGTATAATCTAAATTCATATATAATACAATTTTTGTTTCCAAATAACAATTGCTATATTTTTATTAACTCCTTTTTCATTGTGTTCATCTTTCCAGTGAGAAACGTAGGGAGAGAGTTTTAGAAAAGAGAGAAAAAGGTGAAATCGTCTATTCTTTTATATCGAAATTATGTTTTAAGGTGTTATATTTGGTTAAATAAGGTATGCATGCTAAAAATAATTTGTTTATTGATCAAATAGGCCATTTTAAAAAAAAAAGTTTATACATATGTAATATTTATTTTTCAATCCATATTACATATCAATCAATTTAAGTGGTTTTGAAATGGAATTAACAAGAGATGTTATAGCTTCTAGTTTAATGAATTCACTTTAAATTGTAAATGCTATTGTAAAATTTTTGTATTTATATTTGGTATATAAATATTATCCCTTTTGAAACTTTAATCCAAATATATGTAATATTTTAATTTGTTACGTTTATATTTTCTATATTATGTTAATATCTAATATGAGTGTTACAAATGTGTTAAAAGCATTAAAATAAAAAAATAATTTTAAAATAATACAATTGTGTCAATATCTAATTACAAATATTTAATTATTATATTTAAATATAGTTTATATATTCTAATTAAATTTAATAAATAAATAATATTAATTACTTAAAATATTTAAAATTAATATTATTTATTAAAATATTAACAATAAATTATAATAAATTATTTTTATATTTTTGCTAAAATTTCATAATATTAACTAATTTGAACATTATTTAAATACATATTTGTTACTTTATAATATCATGTCTAAAATAGACATTTTACTTCTCAAAAGCACTTTTTGACAGCAATGCCAAACACTTAAAATTTTCAAAAGCACTTCTCAAAAGTACTTCTCAAAAGCATTGCCAAACTATCCCTTAATATTGAGACTTACTTACACATAAAGATCTAATTCAATTCCACTAAAACAACAATAACATGATACATTATAATAATGCATAATTTAAATAAGGACTCTTGGCAGCATAGCCAACAGAATCACGATCCAATCAAACATCTACAATCCATGGGCTAGAAATCAATCGTATAATCAACATAGCCCAAATAAACGATTCAATAAATTACCAACATATTAAATGTTAGAGTTGTGTAACCTGGATCTCGTTTGATCCGGCTTGAAAGCATATGGTTCCTCTGTAGCGACGTAAAATTTTAATACGGGCGCTAATTGAGAAAATAGAGTTTCGATTTTATTTAAAAAAGGGAGTCGCCACCGATTTTTTTTCTAGGTGTGATCAGACACCTAATAAATCTTCTTTTTTAAAAGAAAATTATTTTTTTGAATTTTCTAAAAAAACAAGGTCGAGTTTAGGTCTACGTCAAAATTCCAGAGAAAAATAGGGTTCGGGAGTCAGTTACGCGCGAGGAAGGTATTAGCACCCTCGCGACGCCTAAAATTGGTATCTCGTTAAACGCGTGTTGTCTTAATTTTCAAAAATATGAGTTCAATTTAATATTTAATCGTGATCCAATTGAAACACGAGAATTTTTAAAAACACGAAAATTTTGAAACTCGAAAAATTTTTAAAACCCGAGAATTTTTGAAAATACGAAAATTTTTGAAACACGAAAATTTTTTAAAACACGAAAATTTTGAAACACGAAAATTTTTGAAAACACGAAAATTTTGAAACTCGAGAAATTTTTAAAACCTGAGAATTTTTGAAAATACGAAAAATTTTAAAAACACGAAAATTTTGAAACTTGAGAAAATTTTTTTTAAAACCCGAGAATTTTTTTTAGATTTTTTTATTTTTAAAAGGGCGTATTGTCTTTAAACACGAACCGATGATATTCACCCAACATAGCGATGAAATTAATGATTAATATTAAACCGATTCGTTGCCTTACTTATTAAAATTATTAAAATTAAAAGCGAAATAAAATACAATTAAAAATAATAAATACTAAATATATCAATAATATTAAAATGATATGTCATCGAAAATATAGAAATTAAATTAAAAGTGAGTAAAGAAAAATTACCGAAATGCCCAAAATTACGGGTCTAATCGAATGGTTTACAAGTCTCGGTTTTTTTCTCTTTTTTTTTCTTTTTCTTTTTCTTCTTTCTTCTTTCTTTTTTTCTTCTTCTTTTTCTTTTTTCTCTTGTTGGGCAGACCGGTCATTGAAAATGGGCTCATTGTTGGTGCTTAAATGGGTCAATGAAAATGGGTCGGCTCGTTGATTGGGCCTGTTAATGATTCCTTTTTGGCTGCTTCCTCCTTTTTTTTTGCCTTTTTTTGGTCATTGACGCGGGCCTCGTCGTAGTAGGGTCGTGGCTCGGGTTGGGTCGACCCGGCTGATTTTGATATCTTTTTCTTTTTCTTTTCTTTTCTTTTCTTTTCTTTTTTTTTCTTTTTCCTTCCTTCCTTCCTTCTTCTTCTTCTTCTTCTTCTTCTTCTTCTTCAACCGCCGCCGCCGTCGACTTCATCTCCTCCACCGGTGGTGAGGTGCTCCTCTCTCCCTCTTCTCTTCTTCTTCTTCTCTCTTTTTTTTCTCCTCTTTCTTTCTCTTTTTTGCTTTTTTTTTTTCGAGTTTTTGTTGGGGGTTTCTTTTTGGTTGATTTCCCTCTTTTATAGTGTGTTTTTTGCAGGTATTAGGTGTCTAGGGGGAAGGGAGGCCATCCCTTAGGCCGGTGGCCGAAATCACGGAGGGTAGGTGCCCCAAATCACCTAATCTGCCAGAAGGACTAAACTACAAACACAGTGAAACTTTTGGGGCCAAAGTATAATTTTAAGAAAAATAAGGGGTTAAAATGTAATTTGAGAAAAGTTTAAACGTTGAAAGGTAAATTTGGAAAAGATGAGGGGGTCAAAATGTAATTTTGGAAAAGTTAAAGGGTCAAAATGTAATTTTGATTTTTTGTATTTTTCAATTTTTTTATTTTTTAAATTTTGAAAATTAAACACGAAATTGAGCCGAATAAAATTTAGTGCTTACAATCGCCCTCTCTTGCTCATCATTTGAAAACAGGGATAGAGCAAAGACTTAAAAGCACTAAATTTTATTCGATTGTCCAATCTTTATTCTTTATTGAAAAACAGAAATCGAAAATAGCTTGGCATGCGACCCGAAGCTCAACTCACCTCTTGGATTATGAGTTGATCTTTGAAAAAAAACAGAAATTGAAAATACCTCAGTGTGTGACCTGAGGCTCAACTCACCTCTCGCAATATGAGTTGATTTGATTTGATTTTTTTTTTTTGAAAAATAGAATGAAAATACCTCAGCGTATGACCCAAGACTCAACTCACCTCTCGCAATTTGAGTTGATTTAAAAAAAAAAGAAATTAAAAATACCTCAGCGTGTGACCTGAGACTCAACTCACCTCCCGCAATACGAGTTGACTTTTTTTTTTTGAAAAACAAAAATTAAAAAATACCTCAGCATGTGACCCGAGACTTCACTCACTTTTAGCAATATGAGTTGATTTTTTTGGAAAAAAAATAGAAATTGAAAAGCCGAATTTGAAAATACCTCGGCGTGTGACCCGAGGCTCAACTCACCTCTCGCAATATGAGTTGATTTTTTGAAAAATAGAAACTGAAAAATACCTCGGCGTGTGACCCGAGGCTCAACTCACCTCTCGCAATATGAGTTGATTTTTTTTTTGAAAAACAGAAATTGAAAAATATCTTAGCGTGTGACCTGAGGCTCAACTCACCTCTTGCAATATGAGTTGATTTTTTTGAAAAACAGAAATGGAATAATTTTTTTTAAAAATATCAAAATTTCAAAACATATCATCTGATGGAACTCGGATGCCTTCTTTTCCTTGATTCAGTATCGCTATCATCAAAACCTCTTGCTTTACTGGAGTACCTATATATGTCATGCAAGATGTTATCATGAAATGCACGTGTTTGTCTTAAATGCTTTTATGCCTACATGATTATGCCATGCGGCTTGGGCTTGTTTGTCATATATCCTTTTTCGTTATGATTTTCATGATGACCTGCATTCATTGCTTCGAATCTTGACTTTCCTTTCATGTTTTGTACCCGTCCTCAAGCTTTACGAGTAATCTGCGTTTCTTGTATATCACCCTTTTGCCCCCTGTTGAACTTTGTCCTTGCTTTGAGTCTCTTGTACTTACCAAATTCTCATCCGGGTGATGCTCAACGTTCCTTTTGTTTAGAGTATGTCATTTCACTATTTATTATTTAAATGAACCAAACATGATATGCTTGACAATGGCACGTAGGTACGAAAGAAATACCTCACATTCATATTTATTTCAAAAGCAACAAGCAAAGAAAATTGATAAGGAATAGTTCAATAAAGAAAACATTATAAAGAAAGGAAAGCAGATTCAATTGTCACAAATGCTCTAGATATTCAACGCATGAACTTCTCCACGTATCTTCATCCTGGATCTTTTCAAGCACGGCTTCTTGTAACACCCCAAACCCGGTCAACTCACCACGACCGAATCTGGCATGTTACAGGGGAAAACGTTTTGAGGAAATTATTGAAAACTCATTTGCCGTTCAGTTTGATAGAAAACGTCCATGCTTGTTAGAACACGAATGTATTATTCTTAATTATTTAAAAACCGTGTGTAGTTGAAATCGAGAAGAACCCTAAGTTTGGAAATCAATTAAAATGTCTTTGTTATCATTTCATAAATGTTGTTACCCGATGGTAACGATTAGAAAACTCGAAACGAGGTAAATTTTGAAAACTTTGGTTATCAGGTTGTTAAAACAAAACAAGTAATTTACTTTGTCATATTTAAAGATATATCTAAAGCATGCAAAATAATCCAAAAACATAATTTAAAGGCCTTATTACAAACCCAAATAAAATTCGAAATTTAAAATAATACCCAAAACAAAGTCCATGTAAAACCGAATGTGTGTAATGCATGGCCACCTCGAGTCCATCCGGCTCCTCATCCACGATCTACGAATCACCTGAAAAGATAAGGGAGAAGGTGAGTCACCAAGACTCAGTGCATAATCCCCCTCCCGGTTAATGCAACATGCTTACACACAAGTCATAACCGAGCAATATATCATGCACCCAAACCTAGCCATCCATAACTCCGCTTTCTACCCGTGTGGTACCAAACCACCGGTGGTGCCAAACCACCGGTGACCCAAAGTCACGATATCCAATAATAATGTGGTGCCAAACCACTGGTGACCCAAAGTTACGATTAATCCATCTGTGGGGCCAACCCACGTTGTGATACCAAATCACTGGCGACAATCCCGTAATATCAAATGTGGGGCCAACCCACTGTGGTGGTAAGCCACTGGGACGAGTCGCTATGAAGTGCCAATCCTCTGGTGACCCAAAGTCACGAAATCAACTGTGGTATCAAACCACTGGAGGTGCCAAACCTCTGGTGTCCCAAAGACACGGATATCAAATCTTCCCCCTCCTCTCATATCACCCATGACAATGCAATATTTATGCAAATCATGCCATCATGCTTTAATATGAAACATACAGCAATTATATCATAGATTATAGTATTTAACACCATATCGCAAAATCATATCGAAACGGACTTACCCGAATCCTTGCTCATACCCATTAAGGTATCATATCAAGATCTACACAGTTTTCTGGCTTTTAACATATTCAGGTTATTAACATATTTACTAAGTTATGAAGTGAGTAAGTTACACACCTATACTAACGCAAACGCTGAATCCCAAAAACCCGATCTACCGCACTAGATCTCCTTGTCTTACATTCGGCCCACACTAAGGTTAATAACATAGGCTATTCGGCTATACCAATAAATCCCGAAGGGTGAGATTACGCATAAACAACACCACCCTTACCTTTCTGCCTTACGAAAACAAATCACAATACCAAAATATACGAGACTGATCCTCCCCCTACATTCGGCCAACAATAAAGCTTAGTCTCAATAGCCTTCGGCTTTTCAACAACTTAAAGAATGATGAACCAACATAGATATCCTTACCACTTGACCTACCGAATTCGATTGTCAGAGAATAGAGGGCTTAGATCGACTGTTTCCAAAATCCTGGAGAACCTAGAAGAAATCGGTTCCTATACATGGTTAGCAAAACACCCACAAATGTCGAAGTTCGGCTTTTGTCTACACATATTGACAGAGAAAAAGAGAAAGTGAGATTCGGTCAAGAACTCTTACCCCTTTTCAAAACCGATTAGAGAAAAACCAAAAGAGATCCACCCTTGTTTGATATTCGGCCAAGATAACACTAGGAGAAAGAAAGGAAAATTCAGCTATGGTTGATGGAAACAAACAAATAGGATTCGGCTAGAGTGGAGAAAGAGAAAGGAAAAGAAAAGCAAAAATAGGAGAGGGAGGATTCGACAATAGAAGAAAGAAGAGAATGGAGAGAAGAAAAGAAAATAGAATGGGAGAGGGATGCTTTTGGCTTTGAGCAAAAATGGAAGAAAGAAAAAGAGAGTTAGGAAGAGGAAGATTCGGCCAAACACTAGAGAAGAAGAAAAAAGAAATAAGCCTATAGAAATTTAGAGGAACATTCGGCTAGGTACTCTCAAAAGGATTCGACAGGTGCAAAAATAAAAAGGTATTTCGGCTTTTGATTCACTAGATGCACAAGGACATTCACTAGCCGAAAATGCACAACTAGGTGCCTAAGGAAATTCGGCACTCTCCTCTCCTTAGCTTCCCAAACTGAACACTCCTCTGCCAATAAGAGTTCAAAATTCAGCCACTTTCTCAAACTCCTCCTGGCCACTAATTCAAATGAATTTGAATTCCACAAGTTCCTAAATTTTCTCCTTGCCACCCATTTAAATTAATTTGACTTATTCCATGCTTATCTGACAGAGTTTGTGCTGAGCACAACTTTTCCCCCTTGGCGTCAAAATGGTAAGCAGAAAATAGATATTCTACTGCTCGAACCTGAGTTCTCCCACCTGCCTGTGGCATCATTCTCTAGACACTTTAGTGGCGCCTCCTTTGCCACTTCACCAAGGTAGTTCTTATGCTTAACTTCCCCACGAAATATACTTAACCCCTAGCTCCTTCAGCTCCCTTTAACTAACACTTAAAAAAAACAAAATTTTTCCTACAGCTCGAGCCTACCTTTGGCTTATAACTAGCCTCTAGAACACCTCAAACAACAACACAACAACCACACACATGCAAAGAAGTTCAAACATAATAACCCTACTTAAGGATGTTACACTTCTTGTGTAGAAGATTTCAAGCTTCCGAGAATGCTTCAAATATTTTAATCTCTCCATTTGACTCCCTGTTCAAATCGTCTTGCTCCTTATGTTCGAACCCCCTTTATTAGGACGCCCTTTCAAGTTTTCATCCTAATCCTTTTTGTTTATCAAGACGCCCTTTTTGGGTTTTCATCTTGATCTCTTTTTTTTTCTTTTTATCAAGATGCCCTTTTCGGGTTTTCATCTTGATCTCTTTTTTTTCTCTCTTTTTTTTATCAAGACGCCCTTTTTGGGTTTTCATCTTGATCTTTTTTTTAGGCATAATATTTCTTCACAACATCTGAGTTCACTGGATTAGGTAACTCCCTCCCGTCCATCTCAGTGAGAATCAAAGCTCCACCCGAGAAAGCCTTCTTTACGACGTATGGCCCTTCCCAATTTGGTGCCCATTTTCCTCAAAAGTTTTTTTGTATTGGGAGATTCTTTCTCAGCACGAGTTCTCCCTCGCAGATTTCTCTTGGCCGCACCTTCTTGTCATGGGCATTGATCATTCTCTTCTGGTATATCTATCCATGACAAATTGCCTTCAAGCGTTTTCCTTCGATAAGATTTAGCTGGTCATATCGAGCTCGAACCCATTTTGATTCTTCTAGTTTTGACTCCATTAAGACTCGTAGAGAGGGGATCTCAACTTCGATGGGCAACACAGCTTCCACTCCATAGACCAAAGAGAAATGAGTTGCCCCCGTAGATGTCCACACAGATGTGCGATATGCATACAAAGCGAATGGTAGCTTCTCATGCCAGTCTTTATATGTCTCGGTCATTTTCCCAATAATCCTCTTAATATTTTTGTTAGCCGCTTCTACTGCTCCGTTCATCTTTGGGCGATAGGGTGAGGAGTTATGATGTTTTATTTGAAATTGCTCACACATTTCCTTCATTATCTTGTTGTTCAGATTCAAAGCATTATCTAAAATGATTCTCTCAGGAAAACCGTATCGACATATGATTTCCTTTTTTAAGAACTTGCAAACTGTGGTCTTCGTTACATTAGCAAACAAAGCAGCTTCTACCCATTTTGTGAAGTAATCTATAACCACAAAAATGAATCGGTGTCCATTAGAAGCTTTTGGAGAAATTGGCCCTATAACATACATGCCCCACATAGAAAAAAGCTATGGAGAAGTCATGACATGAAGGGGCGAAGGGGCTGCATGAATTTTATTGCCATAAATTTGACATTTGTGGCACTTTCGTGCATAACTAATGCAGTCATTTTCCATCGTCAGCTAGTAATAATCGAGTATCATAATCTGCCTAGCCATAGTGAAACTATTGGCATGTGTCCCACAAATTCCTTCATGGACATCTTCAAGTATTTTCTTAGCTTCAACAGCATCCACACATCTCAAGAGTACTTGATCTTTTCCTCTTTTGTACAAGATGTCCCCATCAAGAACAAATCCCACCGCCATTCTTCTGATTGTTCTTTTTTCGTTCTCATTTGCTTGCTCGGGATACCTTTGATTCTTGACGTATTCTAAGATATCATGGAACCACGGCCGTCTATCTATCTCTTTTTCAATGCTAAAATAATATGCAGGGACCTCATATATGCTCATTTGGAGAGGCATTATTTCCATTTTTCTATTTACTTTGAACATTGAAGCCAAAGTGGCCAGGGCATCAGCCAATTGGTTTTCTTCTTGTGGGAAGTAATTAAAAGTAACTTTTTTGAATTATTTAATCAGTTCTGCAACGAGATCGTGATATTTAACTAATTTTGAATCTCTCACTTCCCAATCTCCACGGATTTGGTAAATCACCAACGCTGAGTCCCCGTACACCTCTAAGATTTCGATGTTTTGTTCAATAGCTACACGAAGTCCCATGATGCAAGCCTCATATTCTGCTACGTTATTGGTACAGAAGAAATTTAATCTGGCAGTGAGTGGATAATGATTCCCTTCTGGTGACACTAAGACTGCTCCAATCCCACGCCCCAATGCATTCAATGCACCATCAAAGCTCATCTTCCATGATTTCTTTTTTTGACGACTCACATTCTTTTTCTATAATGCACATCAAGTCTTCATCTAGGAAGTCAAATCTCAATGGCTCGTATTCCTCCGTTGTTCGAGTTGCTAAGAAGTTAGCTATCGTGCTCCCCTTTATCGACTTTTGACTTACATATACGATGTCGTACTCCGATAGTAGGATTTGCCATCGTGCCATTCTTCTTGAGAGTGCAGGTGATTCCATCATGTACTTTATTGGGTCCAGCTTTGAAATTAACCACGCCGTATGATACAACATATATTGCCTGAGCCTTCGAACTACCCAAACCAAAGCACAACAAAATTTTTTCAATTGACAGGTACTTTTCTTCATACTCTATGAACTTCTTGCTGAGGTAATAAATCGCCCTTTCTCTTTTCCCTAACTCATCATGTTGCCTCAGTACGCAACCCATTAAATTTTTGAACATAGTCAGATACAATATTAACGGTCTCCCGGGAGTTGGCGGTACTAGCACCGAAGGGTTAGACAAATACTGTTTTATCTTGTCAAAAGCCACTTGGCACTTCTCGTTCCATTTTTTCGGATTATGTTTTCGAAGGAGTCAAAAAATTGGGTCACACTGGTTGGTAAGTTGAGCAATGAATCGAGCAATGTAGTCCAACCTCCCTAAAAATCCTTTGACTTCTTTTTGTGTGTGCGGAGGTGGTAGTTCTTGTATGGCTTTTATCTTATCTAGATCAACCTCAATTCCTCTCTCACTGACAATGAAGCTTAGTAATTTTCCCAAGGTAGCCCCGAACGTACACTTGGCTGGATTAAGCTTCAACTGGAACTTTCTTAGCCTTTCGAACAATTTCCTGAGGTTCCCAACATACTCTTTTCCGCCCAAGATTTGACAATCATATCATCAACGTAGACTTCTATTTCTTTATGCATCATGTCATGGAACAACATCACCATGGCCATCTGATATGTTGCCCCAGCATTCTTCAATCTGAACGGCATCACCTTATAGCAGAATGTCCTCCACATCATTACGAAGGTAGTTTTCTCCATATCCTCGGGAGCCATCTTTATCTGATTATAACCCGAGAATCTATTCATGAAAGAAAACAATGAATGTTTTGCTGTGTTATCCACCAACGTATCGATATGTGGCAAGGGAAAATTATCTTTAGGACTTGCTTGATTCAGATCGCGATAATTCACGCACATTCGCACCTTGCCGTCTTTCTTCGATACTGGGACTATGCTAGCTACCCATTCTGGGTATTTACAGACTTGCAGGAAGCCAGCATCAAATTGTTTCTTGACTTTTTCTTTTATCTTTAACAGCATTTCAGGTCTCATCCGTCTTAGCTTCTGTTGAATGGGTTTGTATTCTGGTTTCAGTGGGGGGTCTATGGACCACTACATCCTTGTTCAACCCTAGCATGTCCTGATACGACCATACAAATACATCTTTGTACTCCTGAAGTAAAGCGATCAAATCATGTTTGGTATTCTTTGAGATGGAGGTCCCAATCTTCACTTCTTGCCTCTTTTATTCATTTCCTAAGTTCACTGTCTCAACAAATTCTTGATTGGGTAGAATCTATTTATCTTCTTGTTCTATCATTCTTAGTAGGTCAAGAGACGAGACATAATCTTCAGTATTTTCCTCAGCTTCGAATTCTCCTAAATAGATAGCTTTCTCGAAATCGATTTCAGGACTTGTAACGAGATTGCTCATGTCGTTGATATCTGAGCACCTGAAAGGTGAATGGAAAAGAATACTATAGAGGAGCATCAAGGTATGAGAATCAACAAACATAATGTTATGGCATGATATGTGATACATGTCAAGACAAGCTGTGAGAAGAGGAAATAATTATGAAGTTAATGAGAATGAAAAGACTATGACAAAATGCATTTCCATTAATATTTATTTAAATAATAAAGAGCAAACATAAGCTCTTATAAAAGAATCCCACTATTACTTAGGGGCACAAAAAAGAGAGTTAACATTGAGCATTATTCTGGAGAGGACTTAGAAACTACAAGAAGATCCACAATGTCCAATTGTTCAAAACGAATCTAGAAGGACAAGGGCGTACCATTGAAACATCTTTAATTGCATCATCTCCTTTGTTAATAACATTTATACTGATATTCTGAAGACCCCTTTCAATCAATAACAGTGTGCTTCGTGAATTATCTCACCCTGGGTACATAATTCCTGCAGATGTAAATGTTTTTGACAAAGGAGGATACGCTATGAGCTCCCATTCTAATTCACGACCTGAGGCTCTTGCAAACCTCATTTCTTGATCTTTCTACAACTGTGGATTGTATGGTTTTAGCCTCAGTGAATAATTAGGGTGATATGCACATGCAATGGATGGATGAATGAATAAATGACAAACAAATGTTATTCATGAATAAATATGCAAGAATTTGGTGTTGATTTCAAGATAGCCCCATACTTAGGCATTTCATTAATCAAAAGAGTCCATTATAAAACTTTTTGCCATCTCTAATTTAATAGTTACACAAATTTCCTAGCCACATCGCCTTGTTTTTTCACTCATTCTAGGAACTCTGACATGCTTAATCTTTGGCTCGGAGGGAATTGGCAACTGAGAGCTTCGACTTCATCTGATAATTGCATGATTTGCATAGCCGCCTTGCGAATTTTATTGATCAAACCACCAAGATGCATATCTTTTTCTTGGAGAGATCTTTTGTAGGCATGAGTGTCTCTGTCATACTGACCATTATTTTCTTCTAAGGCTTTTAGAAGAGTATCCAAATGTTGCTGATGAGCTTGCAGTGTATTTTCTAAATCTCATATTTTCCTTCTTAGCTCTGGACGCTCAGACTGGCTAGTCATTAATTCTGTAGACACAGTTTCGTATTCAACATTCTTCTTCCTTAACTCTATCATAGCACGCACAGTTTTTTTCTCTTCCTTCTTCGCTTTCCCTTTCCAGAATTCCATCCTACCTTTAATGTTGCTTAGTTCTTCCTTTCATTCTGCCGATGATTTGCTCAGTCCATTATTCCATATAGTGCCTCTTAATTTCTTATTTTCCAAATGAAGATCCCTTAAGTCATTTCTGATGATCTCAACTTCTTTCTGGACTTTCTCGATTCTAGATTTTTCAATTTGAACATCGATCTTCAGCTGGTAGTTTTCCTCTTGAAGAGAACTAATATCCCGTAACAGCTTGGCCTTTTAACGTTCAAATTCATGTCTTCCCATTTCCAGCTCAGACAGTATTTCTTTTAAGAAAGAATTCTGAAAAGTGTAATCCGTTGGCGAGGTTTGTTGACTATTCACTTGTCATCTCCATATGTCATAATCTTGAGTGATAGTATCAGCATAGAGAGTTAACTCCATTAGGTAAATTTCCTTCCAAGGCTTTGCAGTATCTTGGACTTTTTTCATGTAACCTTCACCTGTAAAGGCAAACTCAAACTATGCCAATCCCCCGGTAGCTGGTATAAATTGTAGTGAAGCAAACTGCCTTTGAACCATTAACGGAGCATATCTAACTTATCTCCATAATCCGAGTAAAGGCACCCAATCTTAGCTTCCACATTTGTATAACAAAACTGAAGGACGGATCTATTGTGCTCTCCATGTTATATCTTCGACGCGGAGGTTTTGAAAAAAACAAAACCCAGTACTGTTAGGTGACATCCTTTGGCCAATCTTTCCCAATGTAAGCTTCCAATAGAGCGAATATTTTTAAAAACATGTGGAAAGGTGTGCGCTCCACTTTCCAGAAGTGGCTCAAAATCCAAACATTAAGTAACCATATGCATCCGATAAAATGTCCTTCCCCTTTCCTCCTACAACTACTTAGAGATCTAAAAGTCTCGGCTAAGATAGTTGGAACGAGATTGATTCCTTGCCTCAACTTTTCAAAGAAATCCATTATCGCAGCTTCTATATGTCTAAGAACCTTTGGGAAGACGATTAATCTGTAAATGGCTAAAGCAAACATATCCACTCTCTTCACAATATCTGGATGGTTTTGAACTAAGTCTCATAGAGAAAACCATGGAGCACAACTAACTTCGTTCTTTTTCTTTATCTATTTTTTAGCCCATGTATCAGTCATTCCCGTCAATTTCATTAGCTTTTTCTTGAAGGTCATAGGTTTAGGTTTTTTTCACATATATCTTGCTGAATTGTGCATTGTTAACGCAAAGCAAGGCGGCATACTCTTCTATGGTCGGAGTCATATCTTCCTGATTGAAAGTGAAACATTGGTAAGCTAGGTCCCAGAATCGAACCATGGCTTGAATCAACTATTCGTCTATGTTGACGGAGATCAAATGAGCTATATTCCCGTACTTTTCAGTGAAGATGCCCCTAGCGTCTGAGTCCCACTGTTTCTAGATCCTAGTTAAGTCTTCGAGGTTATTTTGACGAGCGTTCGAAGTCACATGCTCGGGAAGATTAGTAATACATCTTCCCTTTAAACTATCCCCTTTTGCTTTTTGGGTTTTCAAAGACTAGTCTCGAACCACGACATTTTTCTCGGTTACTTGTGTAATTGACTCCTCCATCAGAAACCCGTTTTTAGCAACCAATCTCTAATCAACACCTTCCTAATAAGATGCCTATGATGCATGATAAAAAATAAAAAATAAAGACAAATAACCTTGGTTAGTAATTACAACAAATATAAACAGCGAAAAACTATGGAAAATCTAACAAATTAAGCTATTTAATCGTGCATTTTAGTGAAACCGGCCTACTTTTTTTTTAACGCTCATCATGCTTTACAAAAACCTCCCCCACATATTCATCAGATAATCTACCTACTCCAAATTATTAAACGGACCTGATTTCCTTGCATAAAAAGTGTAAATGTAAAAGAAATAAAAGGTAAGAGGCGTTTCTCCCATGTACTTATTTTGGTGACTATTAACGGACGAAGGTTCGGCATGGCTCTAGTCAGGTGGCTCATACGGTTCACTATATGCGGTTTGGGTTCTAAAAAGGTACTCGAATTATCCGTACTGTCGCCTACTAAGGCTTGTATAGAGCCTCAGTTATCGCCCATCATTGGCTCGCGAGCTCAATTCGAGGGATTACATTTACTTATGCCTATGTGGAGGGACGAGTTAACTCACGAAAGCATAAGTCATATGTAACCCGGAAGTATTCACTAGCTTGTGCGGAGGGACGAGTTAAGTTTACTTCCACTTAAGCGGACGAAGCCCGGGTAGAGAGCTCATGTTATGCAAAAATGCAAGTGCACAGTGTGTGGGGAGAAACTCACAAACCTTTTCGTTTTTATTTTAAAACTAAAACCGTAAAAACTTAGAGCTGAAAAACAAAAAGATAAAACAAGTTAGAAAAATATTTACAACATGATGCAAATGCATGACTTTTAAAAAAAAAGATTTAAGGATCACGACTAAATATTAATTTAAACAAGGAGTTTTGAAAATTTTGACAACAAGCATTTAATTCCAGACTCGACTCTCAAAAAAAAAAAATGTCCCCAGTGGAGTCGCCAGCTGTAGCGACATAAAATTTTAGTACGGGCGCTAATTGAGAAAATAGAGTTTTAATTTTATTTTAAAAAGGGAGTCGCCACCGATCTTTTTTTTAGGTGTGATGGGGCACCTAATAAATCCTCTTTTTTAAAAGAAAATTATTTTTTTGAATTTTCTTAAAAAAAGGCCGAGTTTAGGTCTACGTTAAAATTCCAGAGAAAAATAGGATTCGGGAGTCAGTTACGCGCGAGGAAGGTTTAGCACCCTCGCGACGCCCAAAATTGGTATCTCGTTAAACACGTGTTGTCTTAATTTTCAAAAATACGAGTTCAGTTTAATATTTAATCGTGATCTAATTGAAACACGAGAATTTTTAAAAACATGAAAATTTTGAAACTCGAGAAATTTTTAAAACCCGAGAATTTTTGAAAATACGAAAATTTTTGAAACACGAAAATTTTTAAAAACGCAAAAATTTTGAAACACGAAAATTTTTGAAAATACTAAAATTTTAAAACTCGAGAATTTTTAAACAAGAAAATTTTTGAAAACACGAAAATTTTGAAACTCGAGAAATTTTTAAAACCTGAGAATTTTTGAAAACACGAAAATTTTTAAAAATACGAAAATTTTGAAAATCGAGAAATTTTTTTTAAAACCCGAGAATTTTTTTAGATTTTTTTTATTTTTAAAAGGGTGTATCGTCTTTAAACACGAACCGATGATATTCACCCAACATAGCGATGAAATCAACGATTTAGTATCAAACCGATTCGTTGCCTTACTTATTAAAATTATTAAAATTAAAAGCGAAATAAAATACAATTAAAAAATAATAAATACTAAATATATCAATAATATTAAAATGAGATGTCATCGAAAATATATGAATTAAATTAAAAGTGAGTAAAGAAAAATTATCGAAACGCCCAAGATTACGGGCCTGATCGAATGGTTTACAAGTCTCAATTTTTTTTTCTTTTTCTTTTTCTTCTTTTTTCTTTCTTTTTTTCTTTTTCTTCTCTTTTTTGTTGTTGGGCCGTAGACTAGGCTGCTGAAAATGGGCTTGCTATTGGGTGCTCAAAATGGGCCGCTGAAAATGGGTTGGCCTGTTGACTGGGCCTATTGGGTTGGTTCCCTTTTTTGGCCTGCTTCTTTTTTTTTGCTGCCCTTTTTTTTGGGCTGCTGGACGCGGGTCGGGTCGTGTAGCGAGTCGTGGGTCGGGTAGGGTCGGGTCGACCCGACTAATTTTGATATTTTTTCTTTTTTCTTTTTCTTTTCTTTTCTTTTCTTTCTTTTTTCTTTTTTTTTCTTTTTTCTTCCTTCTTCCTTCTTCTTCTTCTTCTCCAATCACTGTCGCCGTCGACTCTGTCTCCTCCGCCGGTGGTGAGGTGCTCCTCTCTCCCTCTTCTCTCTTTTTTTCTCCTCTTTTCCTTCTCTTTTTTGCTTGTTTTTTTTTTCGAGTTTTTGTTGGGGGTTTCTTTTTGGTTGATTTCCCTCTTTTATAGTGTGTTTTTTGCAGGTATTAGGTGGCTAGGGGGAAAGGAGGCCATCCCTTAGGCCGGTGGCCGGAAATCACAGAGGGTAAGTGCCCCAAATCACCTAATCTGTTAGAAGGACTAAACCATAAATATAGTGAAACTTTTAGGGCTAAAGTGTAATTTTGAGAAAAATAAGGGGTCAAAATGTAATTTGGGAAAAATTTGGGGTTGAAAGGTAATTTTGGAAAAGATAAAGGGTCAAAATGTAATTTTAGAAAAGTTAAGGGGTCAAAATATAATTTTAATTTTTTTAGTATTTTTTTTAAATTTTGAAAATTAAACACGAAATTGAGCCGGACAAAATTTGGTGCTTACATCCTTCCATGTATATTTTCTAACATCGCACTTAATCTTATTTTTTTGCGCCCATGTTGCATCAACTGGGAAAATGCCTTGGCCTAAATAATTGACAATGTCTGCATACCAAGGTGTTTTAGAAATCGTCTTAAGTTGAAATAATTGCTTATCAAAAAAGTTTTTGTTTATTTCCATTTCCCCTTTTTCCTTTCCAATCATGAAAAATGATCAGTAACTTTATTTTTTGTCCTTTTTCTATCAAGGATCCACAAATCAAATTCTTGGAGAAGCAACACTCATCTTATTAGTCTCACTTTTGTTTCTTTTTTCTTCATCATGTACTTCAGTGTTGAGTGGTCCATATAGACATAAACTCAGTTCGACATTGGATACGATATGAATTTCTCACATGCAAATACAACTATTAACATTTCTTTCTCCTTGGTAGTGTAATTGCATTGAGCTGGATTAAGTGTCTTACTTGCGTAATGAATAATGTGAAATACCTTGTTTTTGTCTTGTCCCAATACTACTCCATATGCATGATCACTTGCATCGAACATAATAACAAAAGGCTTTATCCAATTAGGGCTAACTATGATGGTTGTGAGTCCACGAACCTAATTAAAAATTTGACTAAGGCAATTGCACCTATCAATTAATAGTATAGCTACGATGAGAAAAAAATCATTCCCACGAGGACTATAAGTACTAGTAATTACCGTCTTTCTATTATTTAACTAAATAATTTGAGTGATCAATTCAAAACAATACCCATGAAACAATCCGCCTAGATTTCATCTGTCACTACCAATATAAATTACGCAATTTCTTTACTTAGTATTTTGATCTATAAAAATCCCTAAATTATGCTAATATCTCTTTTGAGCATAAGCGCAATTGACTCTAGGTTGATTAATTGGAATTTCTTTCTAATTAAAACCTCTATCATCGCATTAACTTGTGCTATAGATTCCCTATTAGATTTGACTCTAATCTGGTAGATTTATGTCGTCCTATTTCTAGGATTCCATGCAACTTCAGTTAATTACTCAAGATCTAATCTTAAACAGGTTCTATTCAACCACTGATTGAAGAACATCAAACATAGATCAATAATTTAGAAATATCAAACAAAGAATTAAGCACACATAATTGAGATCAATATCTAAGTATTTATTGTGTAAAATAAAAATCAAAAGACAAAATTCATCATAGGGTTCATCTCCCCTGGGTATTTAGAAAATTAGTTCCTGTTTGAAAATAGAAACATCCAATACACAGTATAACCAAAATAAATAAAGGAACTTATGATAATCTCCTAAGAAATCAACCAGGAATCTTCAATCTTGATCGAAATTTACTTCATGATTGGCTTCAATGGTGTTTTTCGAGTTGTTTTCTTGACTATTATATGACGGCTCCCTTCTATTTTCTTTTTTTTGGGTCATATATACGTCTTAGAATGCCCGAAAAACCTAAAAATTGCATTTTTTCGTTGTTCAGTGTACAAATTCACGCAATTGACACAGCCTAACACATAACCATGTGGTAGCCCGAGTGGGTCAAACGATTATGTAGAATGGGTCAGCCCGTATGGCTCTTGTAGCTTGCTCTGATTTTCTGATTTTTACACATTTTTTGCTCAATTTGCTCCCAAATTCTTTACTAAGCATAAAAACATGACTTTAAAGGATTAGGAGCATAAAATTCACAATTAACATTGAATAATAACCTAAAAACGCATTAAGAACGAGGTTAAAATATGTTACTTTTAGCACTTATTAGGGTGCAGATACTAATTTCTAGTTTAGAATGTTGAAAGCCTCGATGCATTTTTCGTTGAAATCGAAAGGGATATCTTTCTGCAGTAGTTGGCTCAATGATTTTGAGACTTGTGCAAAGTCTTTTATGAATCGTAAAGTTGGCGTGTCCTAAGAAATTTCCCACTCTTCGAACATTTGTTGGGTATGTTTGCTTCTCTATTACTTCAGTCTTGGCTTTATCGACCTCCAAACCTTTTTTGGAAATATGATGTCTGAGAATAATTCCTTATTTTACAATAAAATGTCATTTTCCTTGTCGAAACCATTGTTTTCTAGTTGAAAAACGGGGATCGACTTTAAAACGAAAATGGAGTCGCCACTAATCTTTTTTGAGGTGTGATCGGATCACCTTGAGATTAATCATTAAAATGTTTTGATTTATTAAAACCATGATTTTGGCCTACGAAATTCGAGAAAACGGGTTCGGGAGTTGGTTACACACAAGGAAGGATTACCACCCTCGTAACGCCCAAAATTGGTTCCGAATTGATTGATTCATGTTTTAATGTCGAAAATTTGAAAAGATTTTAAAAGATGATCCTCTTTGTTTAAAGAAAAACTTGGATAAATTAAATTGGATGTAGAGACCCGCTTATTTCGAAGAAGTAAAATGTCATGCCCAGTGAGTTAGGATACATCATTTTGAATCCCTGAAACTAAGCTTGTCTTTTGACTTTTAAAACTCATACATTTAAATTTGAGAAGGATATTCGGTTATTTGGGTCAAATGAAAGATCGGAACCCAGTAAGTTAGGGCTCAAAATTCCAAATACAGAATATTGCCTTTGTTTTTTTAGAAATCCTTACCTCGAGATAACAAAATGTCAAATCTAGTAAGTTAGGGCACAACAATTTTGAATTCTTGAGAATAAGTTTTTATTTAACTTTTATGCTTTGATTTTAAAAAGAAAATAATAGGTTCTTTAGACTCGATGAGAAAAATTAAAACCCAGTAAGTTAGGGTACGATTTCTTTCGAACCTTAGAACGCGGAGTATTTGCTTATTTCAAAACAAAAATTTTAATGGATCGGATAAAATGTAATATGATTTTATAGTAAAATGTAAAATGAATTTCAGTACTAATATATGTAACAAAATAATGATGATGACAATAATAAATATAAATATCAATAATAAATAAGTTAATAATAATGAATAGTCGAAATTTGAAAGTATGTACAATGAATATAAATACATAAATAAATAAATAATGAAATGGCAATAATAAGCGTAAAAGTTTAAAATAAAACAAATCAAAACAAATAAAAAAAGTAAAAATAAAAATAAGATAGATAATAAAAACGAATAAAAAAAGCTAATTAATTATAAAAAATGAGTAAGTAAACGTTTAAAAAAATAATAATGATAATATTAATAAAAATAAAATAGTAATAATAATAGTAATAATAATAGTAATTACTACTAATAATAGAAATATTAGATAATAATAATAATGTAAAATGATAGTAGTAATACTAAAATAATAATTATAATAGTAAAAATAACAGAGAAATACTAAAATTAATTAATAGTAATGATAATAATAATATTAAGAATAGTTAATTTAATAGCAAAAATAACAAAAGGGACTAAATTGAACTTAAAATAGGAATTTGGGGGCAAATTCGCACATAAATAAAAAGAAAAGGGGCCATTTGAACGCTCGAATAACATGGAATGACCAAATGGGGAAATATCCCCGTCCACCAAAATGGCGCCTCTTGCTGTGGGGCTAAAATGGAACAGAAATAAAATTACAGGGGCCAAATTAGAAAAATAAAAAATAAAAAAGGTGGGACTTAATTGAAACACGCCTCAAAAGGGAAAGGACTGAGGGCTCAAATAGACCCTCAGTCTAAAAAAACACGGATCCTTGGCGATATGGGTCGGGTCGCGGGTCGGATCTGGGCAAAACGACGCCATTTTGGGCTATTTAGCTCAACCCTAAACGACGCCATTTAAGGGTCCTATAAAAGTTGACTTTTTTTTAAAAAAAATCATTCTCTTCATATCAAAGGAAAAAAAGGGTTAAAACTCTCTCAAAATTCCCTCTCTCAGCCCTTAGGCCGGCAGAATTTCCTGCGAACCACCGCCGCAGCCACGTACGGTGGCCGACAAAAATGAAAACACGGCCTTTAAAGATCTTGGCCCCCGGAGCCCAAATTCGGCCTCAAAATGGTCGAAAAATAGACCGGTGAGCCCCTTTTCCTTCTCTTTTCTTTGTTTATTCATGTAAAAATGAAAAAAAATGGAAAATAATAACTCGAAACGAAATAAAAGAATCACCTTTAAATCTGTTCTGTTTCTTTTTTTGTATTGATCATAGGTGTAGGTAAAAAATTGTTACAATGACTTCTTTCGGTTTTTAAAGGCCGAAAATCGAAAAAAAATGAAAAAATACATCGTTTTTTCGTTTTTTTATTGCTGTGCTGTCTGTTTGTTTGTTTTCTTTTGTAGGTGTATGATGCACAGTGGACGCCGTACGGAGGACGAGTGACGTGGAGTGTACGAGGCTGTTGCGGCGCTGGGGCTACAGCGGTTGAAGCTTGCAGAAACTCCTAGGGTTTTTGGAAATGTTAACGTTTTGAGCCAATCGAACCGGGGTTTAAATTGGGCTTGTATTGGTTTTTTTTTTGTTTATTTTGAACTGTTATTAGACTATTATTATTGGACTTGATTTTTGGTTTTAATTTTTATTTTGTTAATCGGGCCCGAGAAAATTTGGGCCCGTACATTCCCAATTGAGCACCAAATTAGTTTCTTCACATATTTTTAGAACTCGTTCAAGATTGTGTAGACATTCCATGAATAGATCTCCATAAAAAAAATCATCCCTGAATATGTCTAATCCTTTTTCTAACATGTCAGCAAATATTGCAGTCATACAACGCATGAATGTAGCTGGAGTGTTGCATAGTTTAAACGACATCCTTCGAAAGATATACATTTCCTGATCACCCGGATGGATAGGGATTTGATGATATCCATTAGGATTCCTTACCTACCATCTGGTCAAGCATTTGGTCTATAAATGGCAGCGGAAAGTGATTTTTTTTATTTGCGTCATTGTGTTTTCTGTAGTCAAAACATACCCTCCATCTTGTAATTTTCCAAGTAGGAAATAATCAATTCATTATTCTCATTTGTCACCATTGTCATTATTCCTTTTTTTTTTTTTGGAACGCATTATGTTGGGCTCACCTATTCGCTATCATAGATGAGTTTGACAATTCCTACATCCAAACACTATCAGTTCCTTCTTGACCACCTCCTTCATTGTTGGATTAAGACGTCATTGGATGTTGACCACTGGCTTCTTTTTTTCATCCAATCTTATTTTATGCTGATATAAAATTGGATCGATTCCTTTAATGTTTGCAATTGTCCACCCAGTAGCTTTTTTATGAGCATTGAGTACATCCAAGAGTGTTTTCTCCTGTTCCACCGATAAGCCTGCTGCAATGACTACTGGTAAAGTGTTGTTATCACCCAAATACTCGCATTTCGAGTGTGCGGGAAGGGGTTTTAATTCCTACATAGGTGGTTTGAGAATTGACAGAGTCATCTGGGCTGAAAGATTCTCTGATTGACGTAGAGGTTCTTTATATTGTCTTTTCCAGCCCAGTTGACAGATGTGTTCTAACTGCTTTTTGAGTTGTTTCTCAAAAAATTCGTCTTCTAGGGTTTCTTCAAAATCTGAAGTGCAATCTTTATCTTCGCTCAATTGTTCTTCCATGTCTTCCTCATTGTCTTCTTTCGTCTCATCGGTTCTCATTACTTCTTCTATCAATTCTATTTCTTTGATTTTTCTCCAAGTATAATCATCGATCACTGCTCACTATTTCAAGGAGCATAACAATTTCCTGAGCAGTTTTTGACCAAACACTTCCTCTAACCATTTCGTCAAACTGTTCTTTGCTCTCCTGATCTAAACCTGCATAAAAGTGTTGTAATTGAATGACTGAATTAATTCCAGCCTCCAGAGCATTTTGTACAATTATTTTGAATCTATCTTATGTTTGACCAAGCATTTCGATGGGACTTTGTTTAAATTGCAATAGATCATCATTTGTCTTTAACATCACAGGCATGGGTATAATCCTTTGTAACAATCATTGCAAAAACTCTTCCCATGTTGTAATAGTTCCCGGAGGCAACGCTTCTATAACCATTCTTGAATCCGGCCTCCAAGGGAAAAAGGGATCAGCAGTAACTTGATTCCTTCTTTTGAAACTCCAACATAGCCCATTGTGCTACATATTTGTTCAAACCGTCTCGGAAAAGCTACATGGTTCCTGGTTGAGTCGCCATTAAACTGCATATTAGTTGATAACCATGTCAATAAAGAGGGATTAATCTCAAATGGAATTGTGTTTGTATGACCCAATTTTACCCCAACCAAAGCCCAAACAACAAACCAAAAAAAATCAAACCAAATCCAATTAACCAAGCCCAAGTAACCCTAACCCAACTAGACCACTAAACCGACAATAAACCAAAAAAAATCAAACCAAACCCAATTAACCAAGCCCAAATAACCCTAACCCAACTAGACCACTAAACCGACCACTAACTCCACCACCCCACTAAACCGACCACTAACTCCACCACTCCACTAACTCCACCATCCCACTAACTCTATCACCCCACTTGCATGCATAAGTTGTAGAATTTGGCTATAAAAGCCATTCAAAACCATTGTAAAGGGGGTTGGTTTTTTTTTCTTCTATTTTTCGGATAGTTACGAATACACGAGAAATCAAGTACACAAAAAGAAAAGAATTTTGAGACAGATTCAAAATATTCAAGGTGTTCTTTTATTTTGTTCTTTTATTCATTTTTTACACTTGTTTTTAAGAATAAACGCGAAAATACAGAAAAAGAGGTAGAAGCGTACCCATTTTGAGATCGTCGAAAAAATGAGCCTTTTAGTTTCAAATAGTGTCTTCAAGCGGTGTCGCAGTTGACCGCTTTTGGAGGGTGGGGATATTTTCCTTTTAACCCTCCTTGTTACTCGTAAGTTCTAATTGGTCCATCTTTTTAATTTTATTTATGATTTTGCCCCGAAGCTTGTTTTAAATTCAATTTAGTCCCTATTCGCTTTACTTTCAAATCAATTATCTCTAAATATATATTATTGTACTTACTTGTTTTAATGTGGCCATTACCATTATTGTTTTTAATATTTTTTCCTTTTACTTTATTACTATTACTAGGTTCGTTAGCATTATTAGCATCATTTTATTATTGCCACTATTTTACATGTATTATTATTATAAAATCGTTTTTTATATTACTATTTATTATTCCTATTTTTCATTACTATTATTTTTTATCACTATTATTACATATATATTATTACTACAATTATACTTATTACAATTACATTTATTTTTACTACTACCATTATTTTTATTATTACCACTATTAATTCTAATATTATTACTATTATTTTCTTATTGATATTTTTATTTTTGCTTTTTTCAAAATTCATAAAAAGGGTTTCACAAAGGTAATATTTCGTGTTTGGAAATTAGAAATTGTGCCCAATCGTCTTTGGGCTTCGATTTTTCGTTCGTCTGATCACTAAATAGTCTTTAAAGATTTTGATCGTGTTTTGAAAATAAAGCAATGTTTCGTGTTTGAAAGTTCGAGATTCGTGCCCAATCGTCTTTGGGTCTCGATTTTCTATTCGTCCAAACAACTAAATATCCTTCAAAGATTCTTTATCGTGTTTTCTTAAATAAGGCGATATTTCATGTTTGGAAATTCGAGGGATCATGCCCAATCGTGCTGGGTTTCGGTTCTTGGTTTGGCCAAATAGCGGAATACCCTTTTTTAAATCGGATGCATGGATTTTGGAAATCATGAAATGATCTTGGTATTGAGGGTTTGAAACATCGTGTCTTATCGTGCTGGATGTGATATTTCATCTTTTCAGAACAAGAGAGTTTCGATATCTGATTCGGGTTATCCAAACATTTTTTAAAGATTCATATTTTAAAATCTTTTCTAATTTTCGATATTAAGGACACTAATCAATCAATAAGGTACCAATTTTGGGCGTTGCGAGGGTGCTAATCCTTTCTCGTGCGTAACCGACTCCCGAGCCCGTTTTCTTAAAATTCGTAGACCAAAATGTTTTCTAAAGTGACTCAATCACACTTCAAAAATGATTGGTGGCGATTTCGTTTTTCTTTTTAAAGTCAGCCCGTTTTCCAAACAAAAAAATGGTTTCGACAGCTTGGCAACTCCACTGGGGACCAATAAGAGGGTCAAGCCATAAAATTGGTTGATTAATGTTCTTTTTATCGAAAATAATTTTTTTTCGTTTTTTCCATTTGCATGAGTTTGTGTCGCGTCATATATTTGTTTTGGTTTGAGACACATGGGATATCTCTGCATTCATATTGCATGACCGTTGTGGTCACACCCTCTAAGTGGGAGCGAGAAGCTATGCTTTCGTGAGGTTTTCACCTCTGCATGAGCTAGGGGACTGCTCCTGAGATACATCTGTACCTATGGTTCTGTGAGGTCTTCACCTCCGCATGGCCATAGGGAAATGTATTCCCCTGAACCGAACTCGATCTGTATAAGCCTATAATGGGTGAGGATTGATGAATCTGCTGGTTCAGGTACCTTTCCTTTAGAACTAAACCACATATAGTGAACCCTAAGAGCCTACCCTAGGTAGAGCCATGCTAAACCTTAGTGGTTACCCATACCGTGGTTTGACATTTTTTACTTGCTTTGGTTGCTATTATTCATTACTAACCTATTTTTTTGCCATGTTTGCATATCATATCATATTAAAAGGGCGCCGAATCCTGTTCGGTTACTAATTTAGGAGGCTTGTTATGGAGAACGAATTCCTTGATAAAGTAGAGGATAATACGGCCGTGTGTACATGGTCAGACTTGAGAAGGGATAGGCCGTATATGTGACTCTGTTTTATGTAAAGGATTTTATTTTTTAAATAAGTTTTCTAAAAGAAATTAAACCAGAATCGATGCCTTTTATTTTTGCATTTATATCATGCATTTGCATCACATCACATCACATCATATGCATTAAATGTCATAAAAGAACCCTATTAACTGAAGATTATATTATAGTGACCTTGGAACATCATTACTACACACGAATGTAAAAACAGCTAAGGATATAATGAAAACTTTGAGCATCAACGCCGTATTCGATGAGGGATCGAATGAAGGAAACCTAGAAGGCATCCGCCCCTTTGAGCCTGGAAGTGTTACGAGCAATTTGGATCATGAAGAAATTCCTTTAGTTTTTAGAGCTAACATAGAGTAACGTTCAAGACACACTTGTTGTTTTAAGCCTAGAAACAATAAGAATCTTTTGTGAAATAGACTCATGTTCAAACATCTTTATTTTTAATAAAAAAATACATTTTTGTGTTTCATGCCGAGCAAATATTTTTTCATTTTTTCCATGTCATACTATACATTCTTTTTCTTTTTGGGATGTCTTCCATTCTTCATCATCCTAAGAATCGCTTATTCTTTGGAATTTACCTTCGTACCTACGATAGGTACCCAGATATCAAGACATGAGCAACGCTGTTACGGACTCCCTTTTGAGTGAAATATGGTCTAAAAGGATTTGAGGATTTTAAAGATGTCAGAGATTGTAACTTATCTTTTGATTTGAACAAAATGAAGGTAGACGCTACCGTACAAAGGGTCGATAGACATTGCGAGTCTAGGAAAAGAGTGAAGATCAAAGCCTTGCCCACCATAGAAACAAAGCGAGACGTCATTTAGTTATTCCAAGAATTCAAAGATGTCTTTGTGTGATCGCATCAAGATATGCCTAGGTACGATGAGGCTATGGAGTGTTCAAAAAGGCACATGCTAAGAGTTTACCGATAGCCAAGTCGATTATAAGGTTCGGGTGCTGCTGGTCCACCATGAAAGGGAGATTGCGTCAGTGTTACTGTAAATGCCAAATTGAGAAGACATGACTTATATGTTTTTCCTATACGTGGGGCATAGATGTTACGGGGATGATCTCGTCAAAATTATCCAGTTGACGCCTATTCATCTTCGTGATTGTCAACTATTCCACTAGGAGGGTGAGTGTCGGTTCCTATGACAAAGTTACAAGGTCAATCATCATCAAGTTCAATTCCGATGTCGAGTTCATGTTCGAATTCAAAAAAAAAAGAGAGAAAGAAGGAAAGAAGAAAAGAGGAAAAGAAAAGAAAGAAACCATCCAAAAAAAAAGAATTTTGAAAGATGAATAGAAACCTGTAAAGATTGGCATAGACTAGTTACCATTCACCCTCTATGCTTCTCGAGTATTGGCTAGGACTTCCACCGGGGCAACGCTTTTCTCATTGGTTTATGGGATGGATGTAGTCTTGCCCATCGAAGTTGAGATTCATTTTCTTCGGATTCTGTCAGAGCTAAAGTTGGATAAAGCAGAATGGGTTCAATATCGGTATGATCAACTGAATCTGATCGGGGAAAAAGATTAAGAGCCATCCGTCATAGTCAAATGTACCAGAAGTGAATAATGTGGGCTTACAACAAAAAGTCCACCCCAGAGAGGTTCATGAAAGAGACTTGGTATTGAAAAGATCCTCCCTATGCAGAAGGGCTTCAGGGGAAAGTGGATGCCTAATTGAGAAGAACCTTATGTTGAAAAGAAGGTTTTTTGAAGAAACATGGATACTAGCCGAGATGGACGAAAAAAGTCAGTCAAACCCAATTAATGCGGACCTAGTCAAGAAACACTTCGCTTATGACGGAAATAGGCCAAGGCAAAAACCTATAAAGGGCGCTTTGAAGTTTTTTGTAAAAAAAAAAAACAAAAAAAAAAAACAAAACAAAACGGAGAGGCCAAGGTGAAAACCCGCAAAGGGCACTTTGAGACCAAAGGAGCTTTGAGTCGAAAACCCAAAAAAAAGGGCGGCTCAAATTATGATCAAACATTGATGGGGCATACAGTAGTTTTGCTACGCTTGAATTAACAATGAGGAAGTATGTTACGTCTTGGGGCATCGACAAAGTACTCTGAATCCCCTAAACACATATTATGCTTAAATGGTCCTCAAAAAGTTTGAACAAAGAAGCTCAGGCTGCAATATCTGGGGCACCTAGTTTCCATCTTACCCATTCTGAATTTGTTCATTTCAAGATACATTACCAAGAAATTTCCTTTTTGATTGCATTTTGGTATCTTATTTATTTTAAGCTATGCTCCTAATTAGTTTCTTTCTTGTCTATTATTATGGTCTTTTTCAAGCATTTTTCATTGAAATAATGATTACTGAACTACTAATGCTTTCACAAAAGAAGTTTTGCATATCACTCTGAAAGTCTCTAAAAATACAAGATTCAAACAGACAATTGTTTAGAACTAACTGTGCTTAAAAGGCTCGAGAGCACTTGAGATAAGGGCCTAGCGGTGGATTTACATCTTGATTCTCTGTTAGAAGTATCAATCGAACAAAAGACATACGTCAGATATGTCACCTTAATAAATGGCAAGCAACGACAGCCCAAGTGTTAAAATTGGATCATTCTCATGACATTTTGCATTCATTCATAACATTCATAGTACATATGGTTAGGGGCATTTTTCATGACATCTTAATCATTTGGCATAAGTATATACCCCATGAAATTAATTCAAGGTAGGTTCCCCAGAGGACAATGTAGCAAAGTTAATGAGAGTTAAAGAAGCAGATCTGATCCCACTGAGCAGGAGTGGAACAGATCGAAGACGATGAGCCTTAATTCCCTAAGCAGTAGGGTAACAGGCTAAAGAAGCAGATCTTATCCCACTGAGCAGGAGTGGAACAGATCGAAGATGATGAGCCTTAATTCCCTAAGCAGTAGGGTAACAGGCTAAAGAAGCAGATCTTATCCCACTGAGCAGGAGTGGAACAGGTCGAAAACATTGAGCCTTAATTCCCTAAGCAGTAGGGTAACGGGCCGAAAATATCAGATCTTATCCCACTGAGCAGGAGTGGAATGCATCAAGATGATGAGTCTTAATTCCCAAGCGGTAGGGTAACAGTTAAAGAAGCGATCTTATCCCACCGAAGCGAAGTGGAACAGATCGAAGACGATGAGCCTTAATTCCCAAGCGAGGGTAATAGGCTAAAGAAGCGATCTTATCCCATCGAAAGGTGAGTGGAACAGTCAAAATATTGAGCCTTAATTCCCTAAGCAGTAGGGTAACGGGTCGAAAATAGCAGATCTTATCCCACTGAGCAGGAGTGGCACAGATCGAAAACAATGAGCCTTAATCCCCTAAGCAGTAGGGTAACAGGCCGGAGATTATAGATTTTAATTCCCTAAGCAGTAGGGTAACAGATTGAAGACAACAGATCTTATCTCTACTGAGCAGGAGTAGAGTAGATCGAAAGATTGAAGCCTTATCTCCACTGAGCAAGAGTGGAGCAAGTTAAAGATACAGATCCTATCTCCACTGGGCAGGAGTGGAGCGAATTGAAGACAACAGATCTTATTTCTACTGAGTAGGAGTAGAGCAGATCGAAGATCAAGCCTTATCTCTCTGAAAGGTGAGTGGAGCAAAGCTAAAGATATAGATCCTATCTCCACTGAGCAGGAGTAGAGCGGATTGAAGACAACAGATCTTATCTCTACTGAGCAGGAGTAGAGCAGATCGAAAGACTGAAGCCTTATCTCTACTGAGTAGGAGTGGAGCAGGTTAAAGATGCATATCCTAATTCTCTAAGCAGTAGGGTGACAGATCGAAGACGATGAGCCTTAACCCCCTAAGCAGTAGGGTAATAGGTTAAAGATAGCAGATCTTATCTCTACTGAGCAGGTGTGAAGCAGATCGGATACGATGAGCTCTAATTCCCTAAGCAGTAGGGTAACGGGCTAAAGAATAGTAGATTTTATCTCCACTGAGCAGGAGTGGAATAGATCGGAACAAAATTTCTATACCCCTGAAGATGCAATGGGTCAAAGCAAGGCTACCTGAAGAGAAGAAGCGCCAAAAGCTACCTGAAGAGAAGAAACGCCAAAAAATCAAGACTCAGTAAAACAGGGCAAAATTGGCTCCTTTAGAATCTTTGCTTTGTTTCATTACGACAACAAAGCAAAGAGGGCACAGTGATGACCCAATTTTACCCCAACCAAAGCCCAAACAACAAACCAAAAAAAATCAAACCAAACCCAATTAACCAAGCCCAAGTAACCCTAACCCAACTAGACCACTAAACCGACCACTAACTCCACCACCCCACTAAACCGACCATAACTCCACCACTCCACTAACTCCACCATCCCACTAACTCTATCACCCCACTTGCATGCATAAGTTGTAGAATTTGGCTATAAAAGCCATTCAAAACCAGTGTAAAGGGGGTTGGTTTTTTCTTTCTTCTATTTTCGGATAGTTACGAATACACGAGAAATCAAGTACACAAAAAGAAAAGAAGTTTGAGACAGATTCAAAATATTCAAGGTGTTCTTTTTATTTTGTTCTTTTTATTCATTTTTTTACACTTGTTTTTAAGAATAAACGCGAAAATACAGAAAAAGAGGTAGAAGCGTACCCATTTTGAGATCGTTGAAAAAATGAGCTTTTTTAGTTTCAATCATTGCAGTGTCTTGCAAGTGCATTGACCTTCGCTTTTGGAGGGTGGGGATATTTTCCCTTTTAGCCCCTCCTTGTTACTCGCAAGTTCTAATTGGTCCATCTTTTTAATTTTATTTTTGATTTTGCCCCAGAAGCTTGTTTTTAAATTCAATTTAGTCCCTATTCTGCTTTACTTTCAAATCAATTATCTCTAAATATATATTATTGTACTTACTGTTTTAATGTGGCCATTACCATTATTGTTTTTAATATTTTTTTCCTTTTACTTTATTACTATTACTAGGTTCGTTAGCATTATTAGCATCATTTTATTATTGCCACTATTTTACATGTATTATTATTATAAAAATCGTTTTTTTATTACTATTTATTATTCCTATTTTTCATTACTATTATTTTTTATCACTATTATTACATATATATTATTACTACAATTATACTTATTACAATTACATTTATTTTACTACTACCATTATTTTTATTATTACCACTATTAATTCTAATATTATTACTATTATTTTCTTATTGATATTTTTATTTTTGCTTTTTTCAAAATTCATAAAAAGGGTTTCACAAAGGTAATATTTCGTGTTTGGAAATTAGAAATTATGCCCAATCGTCTTTGGGCTTCGATTTTTCGCTCGTCGGATCACTAAATATTCTTTAAAGATTTTGATCGTGTTTTTGAAAATAAAGCAATGTTTCGTGTTTGGAAGTTCGAGAGATTCGTGCCCAATCGTGTTGGGTCTCAATTTTCTATTCGTCCAAACAACTAAATATCCTTCAAAGATTCTTTATCGTGTTTTCTTAAATAAGGCAATATTTCATGTTTGGAAATTCAAGGGATCGTGCCCAATCGTGCTAGGTTTCGGTTCTTGGTTTGGCCAAATAGTGGAATACCCTTTTTTAAATCGGATGCATGGATTTTGGAAATCATGAAATGATCTTGGTATTGAGGGTTTGAAACATCGTGTCCTATCGTGCTGGATGTGATATTTCATCTTTTCAGAACAAGAGAGTTTCGATATCTGATTCGGGTTATCCAAACGTTTTTTAAAGATTCATATTTTAAAATCTTTTCTAATTTTCGATATTAAGGACACTAATCAATCAATAAGGTACCAATTTTGGGCGTTATGAGGTGCTAATCCTTCCTCGTATGTAAATCAATTTCGAGCCCGCTTTTCTTAAAATTAAGAGACCAAAATGTTTTCTAAAGTGACTCAATCACACTTCAAAAATGATTGGTGGCGACTCCGTTTTTCTTTTTAAAGTCGGCCCGTTTTCCAAACAAAAAAATAGTTTCGACAGTGTTCATTACTGGTCGGGCAATACTAGGCTTTAACTATATTTAGAGTTCTCATTAGGATGACAAAATCTTAATTGCTCTATAAATTTTGTAGTACTCTATTCTAAATAATAGGGTTTTATTTTAAATGGTAGGTTAGCAAAATTGAATGAGGAAGTTGTGGTAAATATTTGCTCCACTCTATCCATCCTCGACTTTTTAAATTACCATTTTACCCTTATAATATTAATACACCAAGAAAATATATAATATAAAATATAAAATATAAAATATAAAATATAAAATATATAAATAAAAAAACTCATATAATCTAATAAAAATGTTTCTAGACTAAAATCTTAAAATCTAGTAAATAAAAGATAAATAACATGAGTTATTGGTATGTTCTTATAATATTTATTTTATGATATTTTTAATTATTGTTATAATTATAGTTTTATTGAAAAATGAACTTCACTTTACCATGTTAAGTTCTTATTATTTATTATGATAATTTTAATTATTTAAATAATTTAAATTCAGAAGAATTTAATAAATACATTGCAAATTAATCTAAATATACTAGGAAGGGATGAGTTGAATATAATTTAAGTAAAATGAAGTACATAGTTGAATATAATTTAAGTAAAATGAAGTATATATTTATCTTATTTCTATTAATATTTTTATTATCTAATGTATATAACATATATCATATATATTTTTTAATTTTCAAATATCTTAAGTACATAACTAAATGTTTTCAATAATAAATATATATTACAAAATTTATTTACCGTTTTAGATACATGAACCTTTTTGCATTTTTAAAGTAACAATTGATCTATATAAAAGCACGTGTTTTGAAAAAAATTTGGATTGAGGAAAACATTATTTATTATATGATAATAATAAAAGTAATATTAATTAATATGATACTATGTCAATGTGAAATTAATTAATTTGGCATATCTTTTAAAATTTCTACTAAAAAATAGTATAATACATTAGAGTGATTCTATTTTAGTCACCAAGCAAAAACAAATTTCAATTTCATCATTAATATTTTCAACAATTGATTTTTTTAATCACTTTTCCAATAAATCATTAAAGAACGCTGACATGGCCTATTTTATTGGCCTAATCACAAACTTTGAATAAGTTGTTCCTTTAAAAGTGGACCATGTCGACACCAATGGTTAAGGTGTTGCTAATGATCTTTCCAAGCATTGCATCCATGTAATGACAAAATTTACAGGCATCGAAAAAATGTGTTGTCGGGCCTCCGTCTTAGTAAAACGAATTCGTAAATATTTATTAAAAATATTTACGAAGCTAGTTGTGTGTTTAATTAGGTTCTAGTTAGGTGAATTTAATTTAATTAGGAGTACTTAAGAAAAATGATTAAATTGTAATAGAGGTAAAAATTTAATTATAGATTAAAGAAACTTAAAAGGACTAAATAGGAATTAAGCCATTTTAGTTAATTGAGGCGGTTTAACATTGAAATGTCAAAGATTTTAGTTGAGATTTTTATTATAATATAATATATTATTATATTAATATTACATTATATTATATATATATATTTATATATATAACAAAAGAAACAAAAGAAATAAAACAAAAGAAACAGAATAGGTGAGGGACGAAACAGAGAGAAAGAAGAAAGAAAAGGAAAGAAAAGAATTTAGGGTTTTCAAAAGTTCAAATTCAAATTGCTAACATCGAACCGGAGACATCGGCTTAGAAGGGAAAGGAAAAGATTGTCGGAGAGTAACTCGGGAGAAATTCTGGTTTGTATTACTATAATTTGAATTATTTATTATTAAATGCTAAATTTAAATTAATGTGTATGATAAGTGAAGTTTAAGGTAAGTATTGATATTTGAGTTGAATGTGAATTGGATTGAATAATGAATATATATGCAAGTGTAATTGAATTGTATATTGATTGGAAGTTGGAAAATGATTTGAATTGGATCAAAGTATGATTATATGTGATTATTTGAAATATGTATTGATTTGACGTTGAAAAGTGATTTTAATATCCTATTAACTAGTCGGGCTAAGTCGGTTATAGTTGGCATGCCATAGGATTGGAAGTGTTCAGGGTTACTTCGACTTCGAGTCGATAAGACACTTGGTGTCATTATATTACTTCGGATAGATTCGATGAGGTACTGGGTACCAACTTACTTCTGCATGGCCGATGAGACACTAGGTGTCAACTTATTGCTTCGAACTATCCGATGAGGCACTAGGTGCCATATTGGTGTGTTTGGTTGGATCCGTGTATTCGTCAAAGTCCGAATAACGTTAACAGGGGAAAATGAATAAATTTTGATAGTATAATTTTTATTGAATGATTTTATATATGAAATGAAAGAAATATTGATATGAGATGTGGGAATGGAATGAATTTTGAAATAGTGAAATATTGTATGATTACAATTGGATACAAGTTTGAAAAGTTACTATTATTATTAAATAAATTGATTTAATATGTATCAGTTATTAAAAGGATAAAAGTATAAATTAAATAAGTATACGTATTTGGATGATTTACCAATTTGAATTATAGTAATACCATTGAGTGTAATATACTCAGCGTAAGGTTGTTTTCCATGCGTAGGTTAGTAGAAGTTAAACAATCCAGTTCAGCATCCAGAACTGATCTTGACCTCAGAAACTTGGTGATGTATATATTTCTTTTTGGTAAAGGTGGCATGTACGTAGGTTATGAATATGTGTCATGGTGGATTTTGGTTGTAATAGATGACATATGTTATTTGAATAGACATATTAAAGAATAAGAAGATAAAATGGCACATATGATATTAAACTTTGAATGGAAATAGAATGAATTTTCTAAACTAATCTTAATGTTGCTTGTGAATGTTTAGTGAATAGATTATCAGGTTGGTGTCTTGATATGTTTTAAATGTAATTGTATATAAAATTGTGATAGTTGTGATATTGGTTTGAATTGGGTATGTTTTAAGTTTGCAGGGTTGGTTGGATGATTATAAAGGGGTTATATTAAGCCCACACGATCCGGTCTACACGGTGTGAGCCCTATATTTGTTAAAAAAAATAAAATTTCATGAAAAATTTCTCGAGCACTCGAATTAGTCTGATTCACTTCTAAAACGTATTTTTGGCCTCAAGGGTCCATAAAAGGGACATTATGAATGTTTTACAATATGTACGTTATTTATTTGTGTAAGGTTCGTAATATGTCTGAAAGGTTCGGTAATGCTCCGTAACCCTATTTTGTAACAGTTTAGGGTTAGAGGGTGTTACAATCCATCTCTTTCATCGGTAATTTGAGCTTAGCCTGTTTGAATGCATTATCACAGTCGAGTATGTTTTCCACATTAGCGCCTAGCTCTGTGCTCAACTGGAGAAGGTTACGATTGGAGATAGCTTCAAGGGATTTCTGATTACTGTTAAGAATGCTATTGTAGATGTCGATGCATGTTTGAAGGATGGGAACAACATTTTTATGGGTAGTAGGGTCCATTGAGAGCTTTGTAACCTCAGCTAATGCATCTTTGGTATGGTTATCCATTGCTTTAATCCCAGCTTTAAGGACAGAAAGAAGCTCAATAGGAGTTTTGTCATCTAGGATTGGCATAGTTGCTATTATACATTCGACGGGGTGATCAGTGTTCCCACAAATTTGCTGAGGGGCAGGGTTGACTGTAACACCCCTTACCCATATCCGACGCTAAAATAGAGTACGAGGCATTACCGGACTTATTCACAAGCAAACATTCAAAACTGAGACATAAATTTTAGTCAAATTTAAAAATTTTCAAAAACATACATATTGTCCCTATTACGAGCCTTCGAGGCCCAAAACATGCATCGAAAGTGGTTCGAGACTAAACCGAGAACTTCAAAAACTTTTTGGAAAACTTAGAAAAATTTTCATGTAAAAGGGGTCACACGCCCGTATGGATTCGGGACACGCCCATGTGAACTTAAGAAATGCCCGTGCTTCAGGCCGTGTTCAAATTAGGGTGCATTTTGTTTATGATGTCATCATCAAATTGAGGTCACACGGCCAAGTCACACGTGCTTAAGCCGTGTGATTGATTAAATTTTCATAATTTTTCATAAAATAGGTGCAGACTTCACACGGCTAGGGCACATGCCCGTGTTCAAGCCGTGCCGTCCACACAGTTGAGACACACGCCCCTGTCTCTGACTGTGTGTCAAATTTCGAGCATTCTGTTTCAAAATTTTTTAAGGTTCAGGGGACACACGATTTCAATACACGCCCATAAGGTAGGCCGTGTGTCACACACAGCCTAGACACACGCCCGTATGTCCGCCCATGTGGACGAAAATTGGCCATTTTAGACCATTTTTCTCACCCATACACCTTTAACCTGCTCTTAACACTTTCATTTACCAATATAGTTCTACCCAATCAACCAAATCCAAATCAAAACATGTATCATTTACATATATTTTAACATATTCGTCACACTAGGTTATAATACATATTTTATCATTCAAGTCATACCATTGCTATTTAATCTATATCATTTTTACTAAACTCCTATACATGCCATATAAATCAAAAGATGATTAACAAAAGCTACCAGAAATAATCTGGATAGTGTGATCCTTCGTGCTAATCTGATCTTCTGTATCTATATTAATCTACAAGAACAATAAACACAAGAATATAAGCTTATGAAAGCTTAGCAAGCTCATAGGCATAGAAAATAATTCTTACCGAACGTCTTATAATAATCGTAAAATATATAATTTCACTAATCCATCCTATCAACCACAAAATCAATGATAAAATTTACTTGATTGAGCTCAATATCAATAATTAATCGATTTCAATCTCTTGGGTCCATTTATCACTTACTTTTCTTAATCAAAGTAGGGAACGGTTCGAAATTGAGTACTTCGTTTTCACAATGCCATAGTATAACTATGGTATTGCACATAGTCACATATCACACACTAAAGCCATAGCCCAGCTATGGTCTTATACAGAAAGCACATATAACACCGATGCCATAGCCCAACTATGGTCTTATACGGAAATCACATATCACACCGATGCCATAGCCCAGCTATGGTTTTATATGAAAATCACATATCACATATCGCCATGGTCCAGCCATGGTCTTTTCTGTCAATGCTTATTAGTCACTGAACGAAAGTACTCAATCCGATGTTCCACTAAATTAGAACTTTTATTCAAACATTTATACTTTCACAATTATCTCAGTTTAATAACATTAATTTACAATAACATACCATAGCATTCATGAAATTTTCATAGCAATTCATTAAATTTAGCCATATGAACTTACCTGGGCTAATTTGCAAAAGTCGTAGAAATTTAGGGACTATTATGGTCTTTTTTCCTTTCCACAATTCACTTCGGGTTCTTGATCTATAATTATAAAATCATGTATTCATTAGCATTTATCTCAATTTCACTCTACTTCATAATTTATGCCATTTAATTTCTAGAATTACACTTTTACTCCAAATTTTACATTTTTTACAAATTAGTCCCTGTTCAATTAACCCATCAATTGAGTTAATTCTTTTTAATTAACACTTTATCTAACTATTTTGAACTACTACACAGACTTTGAAATTCATAATTTCAGTACAAAACCCTAATTCACAACCTTTTCACAATTAGGTCCTAAAAATCATTTTCTATTAGAATCACTTAATAAAATCATCATTTAATGAAATTAAAGCTTCAAATCCATGTAAATTCATCATAAACATACAAAAATTATTCATGGTAACTTTTAAAGTCACCCATAAAATCAAAAACTAATGAATTAGATAGTTGGGTATAATTGCAAAAGTCTTAAAAACACAAAAATTACAAGAAAATGACAAGAAATAAACCCACATGGAGCAAAATTATAAAAAACCAGCATGAAGGAACTCTTTTATGGCTTTTTTGGCTGTCAATTTTGAAGAAATGCCTAGATTTCTCTTTTAATTGATATTTTATTTGTTTAATTTTGCAAAATTTACAATTTTTCCCTTATTTCACCTAATTTCATATTTTTTTCTTGCTTATGCCGCCTCAGCCATTCCCTTTAGGCTAATTTGACTTTTTAATCCTTCCTCATTTGATACTTAAGCTATTTAATCTTTTTTAGCAAAATTTGCACCTTTTACAATTTAGTCCTTTTTAATTAATTAACTATCAAAATGTTAATATTTCCTAATGAAACTTTAATACTAACCAATTACACTCCATAAATATTTCTAAAAATATTTATGGCTCGGTTTATGAATTTGAGGTCTCGATACCTCGTTCTTGACTCATTTGACCTAATAATTTCTTTTAATTCACAAAATTCCCTAATTTAAATATATTTCTAAATTCACACTTGACCCATAATTATTAATTACTAAAATTTTCAAACTTACTTGTCGGATTTAGTGATCTCGAATCACTATTTCCCGACACCACTGAAATTTAGACTATTACATTGACACCGCTAGGTAGTATGCTTAATAAATTTTCAATACTTTCCAATGTTATGCCATCAAATGCAAATGGAGATGGTGATTCAGACATAACCTCAATCATATCATAAAGTTCTGAAGAAGTAGGGCTAGAAGCGTCGAAAAGGGGTGGAGGCGCATTGGTAGAGGCTGAGAAGGACAAGAGACAAGTGAAGGATATAAGTGCAATGATGAAATGGTTGATCCCCATGGTCTATTCTCTTCTCCTCTCTTGGACCAAAACAACACAATAGATTAAAGGTAAGAGGGTTTGGTGTGTTAGATAGTTGAAATTAGTGAAAAATTTATAGTGTATTCTAGGCATGTATTGTGGATGGTAATTATGCCACACAATCTACTTTTAGCATATAGTTAGTTTTACACCTATTTTAATGGTTGAAGTTCACTTCTATTAATTTTCCTTCACATAAATTGGAGAAATTGGAAATATAAAATAAGAAAACTATAAATTAATGGTAATATGTATCTTTAGACATTTAAGAAAATGAGACTTTCTTTAGATTTGGAAATGTTGAAATTAGTGAATAAAATAAAAATAAAAATTCCAAGGTAATTACCTAAAATTACGTCGTTTTGTTGTGTTTGTTAAATGTAAGTTATGGCTTTTATGATTAACAATTATTATGTCAAAATAACAAGGCTAGTTGTCAAACATGAAAAATATTGTTTTCAAAAGTTTGACACAATACACTTAGCAATCAAGGTCATTATGTAACACCCCTTACCTGTATCCAACGCCGGGACAGGGTACGAGGTGTTACCTAACTTAAACACATGCATACCATCAATTATGAATCATAAAAATCCGCTCAAAATTAAAACTTTTCAAACTTCCTCTTAATATCTTTAATATGGGCCTACGAGGCCCAAAACACATCTTAGGAACATTTCGAGATCAAATCGGGTTCTTTGGAAAATCTTAAAAAGAAAATGTTATTAAAACAGGGTCACATGCCCGTGTGGAAGGGTGACACTCTCATGTGACTCGATAACATGGCCATGTTGATAGACCGTGTGTGATTCACACGGCCTAAGCATATAGGGACACACCCGTGTTCCACATCGGTGTTCCACACCCGTGTTCCACACCCGTGTCCCACACCTGTGTGGATTTATTTCTCAATTCGAACCTACAGGGGTTTTCGCACGGCCTGACACATGTCTGTGTCCATGGCCCGTGTCCCTCACACGGCCATGACACGCCCGTGTCTTAGCCCGTGTGCAAAAACCTTGACATTCTGTTTCCGGCGTCATCAACCTAATAAGGTCACACGGCCAAGGTACACGCCCGTGTCCTTAAACCGTGTGACAAATTAAATTCCTAAATTCAGGTTCTGACTTCACTCGGCTTGGGCACATGCCCATGTCCTATGGCCGTGTCCTCCACACGGTCGAGACACATGGCCGTGCCTCAGCCCGTGTGGTTACTACTGGGCATTCTATTTTGCTAACTTAGGATGCAGGGGGACACACGGCCAAACCACACGCCCATGAGGTAGGCCGTGTGTCACACACGACCGCCAGTGTGTCTACCCGTGTGGACAAAATCAAGTCTATTTACCAAGCTCTTTCTACCATCCTTACTTGCACCAACATAAGCCATATTAAAAAACTTATTAAATCATGCATATCTATACCAATTACTCAACCATGCAATTTACACATTCGTGATAAACGCCATCAATTTCATATATCAACAATAAATATTAGCTATCAGCTATGGCCTTATACAAAAAGAATTCATCTTCTAATCAAGCCAACACATTTGGCCAAAACAATATGACACTTGACAAATACTAAGTCCCTATACATGCCATACTCAAAATGAGAAATCTAACTATCCCAAAAGTTCTAATTGATAGTGTGATCGAGCCTCCTATGTCCTGTGATCCCCGAGCTAGCTTGGCGGCACTATAAGAAAATGAAAGGAAAGAGAGTAAGCACAAGGCTTAGTAAGTCATAGGTAAATAATTATCAACAACTACCATGAATTGTCATGCTCATAGCACTTTATAAACTTGCACATGATTCTCGAATTGATAAAGGCATAGCTTACTTATTTTCACCCTTACTAATCATACATCATAGTTCAAACTCATTCTCATGAATTTCCTGCAGGTACTTGTATCACTCACAACATCATCATAACTTTCCTCACTTTTGACACAAATTTAATTTACCCGTTGAACCAATTGGAATACCAAAGGATACTCGACAAGCCTCACACAAGAGGATGAAAACGCCGATGCCATGTCTCAAATATGGTTTTACACTAGCTTTTGTGTCAATGTTGATGCCGTGTCCCAGACATGGTCTTACACTGGCTCTCTAATTGTGGCCGACGCCATGTCCCAGACATGGTCTTATACTAGCACACATATCAACACTGATGCCATGTCCCAGACATGGTCTTACACTAGTGCACATATCAATGCCGTTGCCATGTCCCAGACATGGTCTTACACTAGCTTCCATAAGGTGGTTGATGCCATGTCCCAGACATGGTCTTACACTAGCACACATATCACTTAATTGTCATGGCTTGGGTATCCAATCTATTCCTAATGTTCAATCATAAGTATATTACATCAACTCTAATTATGCATAATCATAATAGTAATCAAAAAATTCATGCAATATCAATTATTTAATGCATAAATTCAATAACATTGTATTATTTACATACAACTTACCTCGGTATGCAAACTATGAGCAACTAGTTCGGTTTAGTCCACTATTTTGGTTTTTCCCCAATCCAAGTTCGGATCCTATTTTTCTTGATCTATAATGATAAAAATTCACTCATTTAATCATCACATAAATCAAGACATTTCAAATTTCCTACCTTGGAAAATTATCATTTTGCCCCTAAACTTTCACAAAATTACGATTTTGCCCCTAAGCTCGTAAATCGATTTTCATCAAATTTTCTCTTTAACCAAGCCTAGCCGAATCTATTTTAAGCTTATAGCAACTCATAAATCCAATTGTTTCACACATTTACCACCTATTTTATAACCTTTACTCTATTTAGGTGTTTTCATGAAAACTCCTTTCACAAAAGTTGTTCATTTAACAACTAAGAGTCATTTTCTTCCATAAAATTTCAGAAATCAACATGAATACTCACATGAAAAAACTCTAGACTTTCAACCATAGTGCAAAATAGTCCCCTCATTAGCTAGATCATGCTACAAGGGTCTCAAAAGTAAAAAAATTATCAAGAATAACCATCAAAATCACTTACTTGCAAAGGTTGTAAGTTGCTGAAAATTTCAAGCTTCTAAAACCCCTATTTTTATGATATTTTCAGTGGTAATGTGGAGAAGATGAAAAGATGAAGCTTTCTTTCTTTATTTTATTATAACAAGTCAATTAAGTCACCTAATTTCCACCAATTTTGACCAATTTCTATTTCTTTGTCCCTTATGGCCGACTAACATACTCATAAGGGACTAATTGAACATTAATGACCTCAAATTTAATATTTATAGCTATTTAACATATTTAGATAATTGAACAAAACTTTTACACTTTATGCGATTCAGTCCTTTTTCAAAATTAAGCATGCAATCGCTAATATTAACTCACCAAAATTTTCATGCACTCATATAATTATGCTATAACACATAAAATAATATTAAAATAATTTTATCTGACCTCAGATTAGTGGTTTTGAAACACTGTTCCGACTAGCCCCAAAATCGGGCTGTTACACATTAAGCCAAAAGTTAGTTTTTGGTAATGAGGCAAACCAACAGAAAGTAGTTAGGCAGCCTAAGAACCAAGTAGAGACACCTATAGGTAGGAGTAGCACTAAAAGGCAACAGCCCTAAAAAACTATACCTGACACGATCACTAGGTCCGGGTACCAGATGATACAATAACCCAAATAACTTAACGATATTTCTGATTTTGCTTTAATTACATGCTTAAATAACTTAAATTTTAAAATCCAACTGTTATTAAAACTCATACATAATCTGTGATAAATTCTTACAACTTCGATCCCAAAAACTATTTAAAAATTTTAAATTAAGACTCAAATACATATATAAGCAACTTAAACCTTGAGGCATAACCTCTAAGGATGCCCCTCTATATACATGAACAACAACCCCGGCCATCACTAGTCTTTAGCGGTGTTTGGCTTGGTCCCTCCACTAAATTCCCGAGTCATCACCTACCCTGCGTAAAAGTAGTAAAAGTTATAAGTTCGGGAGAACTTAGTGAGATCCTATACAATGTTATTCATAAAAGATTTCTTTGAAATTAAGAAAAATGAATTTTTAAGCACAGATGAAAAACTCCTTGAAACTTTGTAAGAAGATCAATAATTTCTCTAGCGTAGCCATTACATTGTTTTTTTCAAACCAATTGTCAGTGGACATTACCACCCGCCAAAACTATGTACTAAACATTACTTTCTTATGGGTCTTAACCATGTTTATCGTTAATCCAAACTTCCCTTGAACCCGTCAGGATATGCCTCAGCACGGATTTCCCGCATTTGTTATCATGGATGTGGCAAAACCTACTAGCGTTTTAACCTAGACCTTGTCATAGCTGTGAATCTCTTCCTTGATCCTTTTGATCCACCTTGATCTCCATGAAAATTTGTTGTACTATTTCGGCGGTAACCTACTTTTTGACTTAACTTATACCTGTATGCCTTTTTTATATAATGCCTTTTTCTATCATCCTCATTTTCAGACTTGAATAAGATACTTGGTTGAATGAATCAACACCCCTCTTTTTTTTTCCTAGTGGACTCGTACCCGTAATGTAACCCCAGAGTGCTTACTCGCTTGAGCCCAATCTTCTTAAGATAGTCCAATTTATTGACAGTTCCTAATAGACTATTCCTACCAAACTTCACTTTTGGTAGTCCCACATAGTATTCCTGATGCTATATAGTCTTGATGGACTTCTATTTCTTCCAATAGTTTTTGGCGGACTCAAAATAGTCCTCGCAGGCTTCTTTGATAAGTGGTTCTCATAGACTTTTCGCCTTAACAAGTCTTAGCCTAACATCTTTTTTCTCTGAAGTCTCTGGCGGACTTATTGATAAACCATTAAAGTAACATATTGTAATCCCACATTTAGCATACTTTTGGATGATTTATCCATTGATTTATGTAAAAAGGTACTCTTAATCCTTTCTTTTCATGTTTTATACTCAGGAAAGCACCTAGGGACGAAAAGAATGAGAAATGGGCTCAAAACGGACCAAATTGGGCCAAAGAAGACATCGACACGGCCTGAGCCCAAGACCATACGACCGTGCCTCCCTAATTTACTCTACCACATTATAGACCCCAAAACACACGGGCGTGTCTCTTCAGCAGACTCGACCACAGCCTGAAATCGATTCACACGGGCGTGTGCCATGGTCGTGTCCCTGCCGCGGCCAAGAGGAGTTTTACTCGGATTTGGATACTTGAAGGCAAAGGAACACATTCCAAAGGCTATTCAAACACCCTAGTAGGAATTCCACTCAGATTAGGATACTTAGGGGCCAAATTGTAACATCCGGGATTTAGGGGTTGTGCATTTTTGCTTAATTGTATGAAGTAGCATGCCTATATATGTTTTGAATGTGTTTTATAGATTTTGAGAACTTTAAAGTGTAGGAGAAAGCCCTAGAAAATACTGTGTTTTAAGTCTTAAAGGGGAGCTAGGTAAATGAAGCCTTAAGGAAATTTGTAAGGGAAATTGGACATAAAAATGGGCTTGGTAAAGTGGCAAGGAGGCGCCACTTAAAGCCTCGTGAGTGACGCCACAAGCAGGGTGCAGGGCTTAGGTTCGAGCAGCATGGGATGCAAATGGGAGTTTATTTTTGCAGTAGGGAAGAGCAGTGGTGGACGGCAATGGGACACTTGGTGGATGAGCATTTGATCATGTCCAATGCATTCAAAATTTGGCTAAGGTAGGAAAATAATTATTGATTTATTTAAATTATTTTGAAGGGGTAAAGAAGAGAGAAAGTAGGAGAAAAATAAGGGAGCTGATAAGGGGAAGAGTGTTGGCCGGCCTAGGAACTCTCTTGAGGTGATTTTCGGCCAGGTTAGTAGGGGAGGAGTAGTCGAATTTTGTTAAGGGATTATATGTTTTTCTTTGCTGAAATTTAGCCCTTCTCTTCACTCTTTTCTCTCTTTCTTATTTGATCACCATTGCCAAAACTTCTAAGCCTCACACTCTCCCTCTCCATATTTTGATAAAGGCCAAACCACAATGCCATTCTTTCTTTTCCATTGAAGCCGAATCTTCCTTTATTACCATTGCCGAATTGCTCAATTATCAACCCTTCTCTTCCTCTTTTACGAATTCAATCAAAAGCCGAATACACAAGTGACCCTTAACCGATTGTTCACTTCTTGCCTAAGCCGAATTCCCTATTTGGTGGCCAAAGCCGAATGCTCCTCTACCCTTTTGGAGCCGATTTGATCATTTAATCAGGAGCCGAATCTCTCTGTTTCAAGCTAGGATATTTAATTGAGTTGGTAAGAGATTCTGGGCATTTAGCTTTTCTATTTTTTTTAGATTAGCCGAAATTGGGAATCTAATCCCATTAATGTTCATTGGCTGAAACTTTGAAGGAGGTTTCGAGATTTCTATTGTAGCCGATTGTAAGAGGAGATCTTCGGGATTTCTAGATCTAAGGTAAGCAAGGGTGATCTTAGGCCGAAGGCCATTTATGATGTTCATTAAGTGTTAAAATCGGATCTAACATAGATCATGCAGGTATTTTGACACCTCCATTATTAGATAGCGATTTCGGGATTTAGATCCCCAAGGTAAGAGGGCATGAACATTCGGCCAAGGCCATATTTAGTGATTATTGTTTGGCCGATTCTAACTATGATTTTTGGGAGGAGTACAACTGTTTGGTGAGATTTTCGGGGTTCGATGAAAGCGTTAGTACCAGGTGTGTAGCCCCACACTAATTCTTGATAGATTTATGGTATTGATTTAATATATGTGTTAATGAAAATATGAAAGATGTGTAGAGGATGGTTATTTAGGTTTGGGTTCGGGATTGCATCATTGTTTATATTTGTTATATATATGATTTGTTATGCCTAAATCGTTGGGAGATTGTGTTGGATGTTACACATTGAGTCCGTTGACTCACCCCGTTATGGGATATCTTTTTAGGTGACACTCAGTAAATGGACCGGGTCGGCAGGAGCTTAGTGGTGGCCATGCTCAGCTCAGAATTTGTTTTATTTTGAATTTTTATATTTAAGTATTTCGGATTTATTTCGGGTTTTGCTTGGTGTAATATGGCCATTACTATTAACTGTTTTAAGTATGCATTTAATTTGGTTTATCATGATACGATTATTATTAAATCAAGATTAAATAACTTTTCTTAAAAATAAATTTTAAATGTTTTGACACCCAAACACAATCGATTTTCAATTTAATATTAAACTCTAAAAACCCGGCAATACTTTTAACTTATTGATGTCAAGTACAATTAAAAATACTATTTAAATAAAATCTAGTCTTTAAGGACAACATCGTTTTCAATTTGGACCCAGCACAAATCAAATGTTCTTCAAAACCACCCAAATTTTTCCAAAGTAACAAACAAGTTTTGAACTGTTTTACTCAGGGAACATACCAGATCCGGTCGAGGCTCGTGGGTCGGGTTTGGGGTGTTTCAGTTTGGTACCAGAGCCCAATTCAAAACTCAACCTTGAGGGCTTTTTGGGCCCAAAACGTTTTCTTTCTTTTGAAATTGGATTTTACTAAGGAATGAGCAGGTCTTCTGGCATGGCACCTAAGTCTCCGACCAAAGTCCACCAGGTAAGTACCCCTAACTGTTGTATGATTTATTGTATGATTTGTATGTGGGTATAACGGGAACGTAGATTAGTACATTAAGTTATTGAACCCCAGGATTAGCTTACTCCAACACCGAAATACATAAAATTTAAAGTTTAACCAAACAAACCTGTGACTGAGTCGCCGAGTTAAGGGTGTGGCAACCACAGCGCATGTCTAGGATTGTATTCGGGGAGCTTGGTATTTAAGCGATCCTAGTGACTCACCTCCTCTCCGCTCGAATCCTACCTGGTGCGTAGTGACGGTTCACCCTAACCAAGAGGACTCAATCACAGGCTAAATTCAATAATTAAAACTCGAAAGGGATCCGTCACCTTGTTTTGTAAAATTCTAAAGTCAAACCGTGATTATAAAATTCCAAAGTACCCTTGATTTAAAAATAACCAAAATACCCTTGGTTTGCAAGTTGCCCAAATTACCCCTAACCTGTACAAATTACCAAAATACCCTCCTTACGGAAAGTTATCGAAATACCCTCGAATTAGAAATTTCCCAAATACCCTTATTTCGTTAAATCACCTGGAACCATATTTTGCGAAAAATTATCGAAATGCCTCTAGTTTGAAAAAAATCTATTATTATAAAAATACCCTCAGTTTATAAAATTACCATTTTACCCTTGAAATTTTCTTACCAAGTATTTCAATTTTGTAAAAATACCAAAAATCTCTACTTTGCTAAATTTTCAAATACCCTAATTTGAAAAATTACCAAAATACCCCTATAGGATAAAATTACGAAAATACCCTTGGGTAGTGGAAAACAACAACAATGACAACCATAACACTTTTCTGTAATGAACGCAAGTTCATGAATGTGACGATTCAATGAATGAATTTGAGACTGTGTGTGTGTATCTGAAAGAACTACTCCTTAGAACTGTTGAACATAAGACAGTTCGCGATAAATCAGTGGAACAAAAACTAATTCATAAAATTCTTTAACCAGATAAACACGATTTAGAAGTATGAATTTTAGGGGACGTGGTCGTAATATGTGAGGCCGTGGTAGAGGTCGAATGACCGTGTCAAAACCTGTTAGGTCTGGTCAAGGGTCCGAAAATGAAATGCCACTACCACCAGCCGCTGATGTGGAATATCGAGGATCGACGGGGATGATGCAAGATATCACGAGCGATCTTTGCAAGTTCTGGAAAGGGTGGTTGGAGCAGGTGGAGGCATGGGAGCTCGAAAGCTTGTACCTGAGCGACTCCGAGTTAATGGAGCTAATGGAGCTAATGGAGCTTGTATCTGGTGTGGTGCCCAATACGGCTGAGTATTGGTTGGAAGCGACGGAGTGAATTATGGATGATTTAGACCTGACTGCCGGGGAGAAACTGAAAGGGGTAGTGTCGCTACTCCGTGATGAGTCATACCAATGGTGGCTCACAGTTCGGGATGGTGCTACAGCTGAGGATCTCACTTGGGAGTATTTTAAGGCGGCGTATCAGAAGAAGTATGTTGGTACCAGTTATGTTGATGCGCAGAGGAAGGCATTTCTGAGACTAGTTCAGGGGAATAAATCTGTAGCAGTGTACGAGGAGGAATTCTTAAGGTTGAGCCGGTATGCTCGAGGAGTCGTGGCTATGGAGCATGAGTGATGTGTCCGGTTTGAGGACGGACTGAGGGATGACCTGAGATTGTTGATTGCCCCACAGCAGGAGTGGGAGTTTGCTGTGTTGGTGGAAAAGGCAAAGGTAGCCGAAGGGATTAAAAATTTTTTGAAATAGAATACGGACCAGAATAGGCAAAAGAGAGGTTTTGGATCATCAGGGTCATCCGGGAATGTGCAAAAGAGGCCTAGAGTTGATGGGTCGCGAGGTCAGCAGGTTGTGACTGGAGGGCAGTATCGTACTTGTGCTCAGTGTGGAAAGATGCATCTAGGGGAGTGTTGGAAGAAGACAGGGGGATGTTTCAAGTGTGGGTCCAAGGACCACATGATTAAGGACTGTCCTATGAAAACAGATGGGAGCTGACCAGCATGTCAGGGTTTTAATCAGGCTGGAAGAGGTAGACAGTAGCCACCGTAGGGCCGTGGTCTAATTGGCAGAGGTAACGGTACTGAAAGAGGATGGGGAACATCGGGCAGAGGTGTTGGTATCTGAGGCAAGGCAATGGGTCCAGTGTATGCAGTTCAGGAGGAAGATGGTGACCTTGCCGGACGTCATAATCGGTACGTTCCTTATAGTTGACAAGCCTTACTTTGCTTTAATTGATGTTGGCTCTACCCACTCTTATGTTGTATGTAGAGTAGTTGAAACACTAGGCATAGCCTCTAAACTGTCTAATAGGGAGATGACTGTAGTGAGCCCATTAGGTCAAACTGTAGTGGTGAATAAGATATTTCGTAGTGTACCTCTAGAGCTTCAGGGAGTGGTATTTCCTGCCGACTTGATGGAACTACCCTTCAGAGAATTTGATCTCATCCTTGGCATGGACTGGCTAGTGGAACATCGGGCTGTATTGGATTGTGCAGCTAAGCGAATGGAGTTAAGGACACCATAGGATAAGGCGATAATTATGATAGGAGAAAGAAGAAACTACTTGTCTAACGTAGTCTCTGCTTTAAAGGCTAATAAGATGGTTCGAAAAGGGTGCAAGGCATTTTTAACCTTTGTTAGTGCGTTGGATGCAAAGGAAGGGGGAGTTAGTGGAGTTAGAATGGTAAGAGAATTTGTGGATGTTTTTTCGGAGGAGTTACTTGGAATACCCCCGAATAGGGAAGTGGAGTTCAAAATTGACTTGCTGCCGGGTACAGCTCCTGTGTCAATTGCCCCGTACAGAATGGCACCAAAGGAGTTGGTTGAGCTCAAGGCTCAGATCCAAGAGTTGCTTGATCGTGGGTTTATCTGACCCAGTGAGTCTCTATGGGGAGCACTGGTCTTGTTTGTGAAGAAGAAGGACGGAACTATGTGTATGTGCATAGATTATCGTCAGTTGAATAAGCTGACCATCAAGAATAAGTACCCATTGCCAAGGATAGATGACTTGTTCGATCAGCTTAAGGGGGCCGCGATATTCTCAAAGGTAGATCTAAGGTCTGGATATAATCAGCTTAAGGTGAAGGAGGCAGATATCCATAAGACAGCTTTCCGGACAAGATACGGGCATTATGAGTTCTTAGTAATGCCATTCGGATTAACGAACGCCCTAGCCGCATTCATGGATATGATGAACCAGGTTTTTCAACCTTACTTGGATAGATTCATCGTTGTGTTTATAGACGACATCCTAGTGTATTCTAAGTCTGAGGAAGAGCATAATGAGCATCTCCGGATAGTGCTGCAAGTGTTAAGGGAAAAGAAGCTATATGCCAAATTCAGCAAGTGTGAATTTTGGCTTAAGGAACTTACTTTTTTAGGGCATGTGGTATCGGCAGAAGGGATAAGGGTGGATCCTAGGAAGATTGAGGTAGTGCTAGATTGGAAACCACCTAAGTCTGTGGCTGAGGTTCATAGTTTCTTGGGATTGACAGGCTACTACAGAAGGTTTGTGGAAGGGTTCTCATCAATTGCCGCACCTTTGACGAAGTTGTTGAGAAAGGAGGTACCTTTCGTATGGTCAGATAAGCAACAGGAGAGCTTTGAGAAGCTTAAGAGGGTCTTGACTGAAGCTCTAGTTTTGATTCAACCTGAGGCAGGGAATGATTTTGTGGTGTACTGTGATGCTTCTCACACAGGTTTGAGATGTGTTTTGATGCAGGACGGGAAGGTAGTTGCTTATGCGTCTCGACAATTAAGGCCAATTGAAGTTAATTACCCGACGCATGATTTGGAATTGGCGGCAGTAGTCTTTGCTCTTAAGGTATGGAGGCACTATTTATATGGAGAAAGGTCAGTAATCTACACAGACCACAAGAGCCTTAAGTATCTGCTGACTCAGAAAGAGCTAAACCTGAGACAGCAAAGGTGGGTGGAGTTATTGAAGGACTACGATTGTTCTATAGAGTATCACCCAGGCAAGGCAAATGTAGTGGCAGATGCCCTAAGTCGAAAAGTAGTTTCAGATCTGAGGGCAATGTTTGCACATCTTAGCTTGTATGACGATGGAAGTTTGTTAGTAGAGTTGCAAGTTAAGCCGACGTGGTTGAATGAGGTGAAAGAGAGTCAGTTGGCGGATGATGATCTAAGTGCTAAGCTACGGCAAGTGCAGAATGGAGAGTTAGAGGATTATGGTGTTAACAGTGATAGAGTATTGTGTTTCAAGGGTAAGGTCTGTATGCCTAAGAATAAGGAGTTAAGGCAGAAAATTCTTCAGGAATCGCATAGCAGCCCTTATGCTATGCATCCTGGAGGTAGTAAGTTGTATAGAGATCTAAGGGAACAATTTTGGTGGCCTGGTCCTAAGCGAAAAGTTACCGAATTTGTAGGGAAGTGCTTAAGTGTCAGCAAGCTAAGGCTAAACACCAAGTTCCGTCAGGATTGCTTCAGTCGATAAAGATTCCGAAATAGAAGTGGGAGAGAATCACATAGACTTCGTTAGTGGGCTTCCCCTTATGCCTACTAAGAAGGACTCGGTATAGGTGATAGTGGATCGACTGACGAAATCTACATATTTTATCCCGGTACGGGTTGACTATTCTCTACAGAAATTGGCAAGGTTGTATGTTGCGAAAATTGTGAGGCTGCACGGAGTGCCAGTGTCGATTATCTCAGATAGGGATCCGAGGTTTACGTCTCAGTTCTGGAAAGCGCTACATCAAGCTTTGGGCACCAGGCTAGACTTTAGTACGGCATTCCACCCGCAGTTAGACGGCCAATCTAAGCGGGTAATTCAAGTGTTGGAGGATATGTTGAGAGGCTGTGTGATAGACTTCAGAGGAAGTTAGGAAGAATATTTGCCTTTAGCAGAATTTGCATATAATATCAGCTATCAAGCCAGTATTCGGATGGCACCGTACAAAATGCTATATGGACGGAAGTGTCGCACTCCTACATGTTGGACAGAATTGGGGGAACGTCAGATTTTGGGTCCAAAAATTGTGGCAGAATCAGAAGAAAAGGTTAAGGTGATTCAGACATAGTTGAAGGAGGCTTCTGACAGGCAAAAGTCATACGCAGATCTTAAGCGGAAGGAGATTGAGTTTGCTGTGGGAGATTATGTGTTTCTTAAAGTTTCACATTGGAAAAAGGTAATGAGATTTGGACGCAAAGGGAAGTTAAGTCCTAGGTTTATAGGACCTTATCGGGTATTGAAGCGAGTTGGACCAGTAGCGTATCAGTTAGAATTGCCTTCGGAGTTGAAACAGATGCACGATGTGTTCCACATATCAATGCTACACCGATACTGATTGGATCCATCTCATATAATACCGGTTGAGGAGGTGGAGCTGAGACCAGATTTGTCCCACGAGGAGGAGTAGATTCAGATTTTGGAACGGGATGTGAAGGTACTACGGAGGAAATCTATTCCTCTAGTCAAAGTGTTATGGCGTAATCATGGATCAGAAGAAGCTTAGTGGGAGCCGGAAGAAGCAATGCGACAGCAATACCCCCACCTATTCTGGCCAGGTAATTTCGAGGTCGAAATTATTTTAAGGGGGTAGAACTGTAACATCTAGGATTTAGGGGTTGTGCATTTTTGCTTAATTGTATGAAGTAGCATGCCTATGTATGTTTTGAATGTGTTTTATAGATTTTGAGAACTTTAGAGTGTAGGAGAAAGCCCTAGAAAATACTGTGTTTTAAGTCTTAAAGGGGAGCTAGGCAAATGAGGCCTTAAGGAAATTTGTAAGAGAAATTGGACATAAAAATGGGCTTGGTAAAGTGACAAGGAGACGCCACTTAAAGCCTCAGTAAGTGACGCCACAAGCAGGGTGCAGAGCTTAGGTTCGAGCAGCATGGGACGTAAATGGGAGTTTATTTTTGCAGTAAAGAGGAGCAGTGGTGGACGGCAATGAGACACTTGATGGATGAGCATTTGATCAAGTCAAATGCATTCGAAATTCAGCTAAGGTAGAAAGATAATTATTGATTTATTTAAATTATTTTGAAAGGGTAAAGAAGAGAGAAAGTAGGAGAAAAATAAGGGAGCTGATAAGGAAAGAGTGTTGGCAGGCCCAGGGACTCTCTTGAGGTGATTTTCGGCCAAGTTAGTAAGGGAGGAGTAGCCGAATTTTGTTAAGGGATTATATGTTTTTCTTTGCCGAAATTTAGCCCTTCTCTTCACTCTTTTCTCTCTTTCTCATTTGATCACCATTGCCGAAACTTCTAAGCCTCACACTCTCCCTCTCCATATTTTGATAAAGGCCGAACCACAATACCATTCTTTCTTTTCCATTGAAGCCGAATCTTCCTTTATTACCATTGTTGAATTGCTCAATTATCAACCCTTCTCTTCCTCTTTTACGAATTCAATCAAAAGCCGAATACACAAGTGACCCTTAACCGATTGTTCACTTGTTGCCTAAGCCGAATTCCCTATTTGGTGGCCAAAGTCGAATGCTCCTCTACCCTTTTGGAGCTAATTTGATCATTTAATCAGGAGCCGAATCTCTCTGTTTCAAGCTAGGATATTCGATTGAGTTGGTAAGAGATTCTGGGCATTTAGCTTTTCTATTTCTTTTTTTTAGATTAGCCGAAATTGGGAATCTAATCCCATTAATGTTCATTGGCCGAAACTTTGAAGGAGGTTTCGAGATTTCTATTGTAGCCGACTGTAAGAGAAGATCTTCGGGATTTCTAGATCTAAGGTAAGCAAGGGTGATCTTAGGCCGAAGGCCATTTATGATGTTCATTAAGTGTTAAAATCCGATCTAACATAGATCATGTAGGTATTTCGACATCTCCATTAACAGATAGCGATTTCGAGATTTAGATCCGCAAGGTAAGAGGGCATGAACATTAGCCAAGGCCATATTTAGTGATTATTGTTTGGCCGATTCTAACTATGATTTTTAAGGAGGAGTACAACCTGTTTCGGTAGATTTTCGGGATTCAGTGAAAGCGTTAGTACCATGTGTGTAGCCCCACACTAATTCTTGATAGATTTATGGTATTGATTTAATATATGTGTTAATGAAAATATGAAAGATGTGGCTAAAGGTACCATACGATGGTACAAAGTACTCAGGTACATTCACCTTTAATACTATGTTAATAGTGTTATGAATATTGAATATGACATATACGTGAATTCGTTATGAACATGGAATAAGATATATGGCATGATTTTGCATGTATTGTATTGTGCATGGGCATATGGGGGATTATGAAAAGGGGAAGTGATCTGGTGGTTTTTACCACAATATCTGGTGACTCATGTTACATAATCTGAATGTGGTGACGTATGTCACAAAATGTTATCTGGTGACTTCGTCACATTATCTAGTGGCTATGCCACAATTTATAAGGGCGATGTGCCAGTCGTCTGTAGCGACTGCCTTCGATGGTGTGTAGCAAATGGAGGGTCGATTTAGTAATCCCACGGTGTGATTAGCTGGTACGGGTGATGTGTAGAGGATGGTTATTTAGGTTTGGGTTCGGGATTGCATCATTGCCTATATTTGTTATATATATGATTTGTTATGCCTAAATCGTTGGGAGATTGTGTTGGTTGTTACACATTGAGTCCGTTGACTCACCCCGTTGTGGGATATCTTTTCAGGTGACACTCAGTAACTGGATCAGGTCGGCAGGAGCTTAGTGGTGGCCATGCTCAGCTCAACATTTGTTTTATTTTGAATTTTTATATTTAAGTATTTTGGATTTATTTCGGGTTTTGCTTGGTGTAATATGGCCATTACTATTAACTGTTTTAAGTATGCATTTAATTTGGTTTATCATGATACGATTATTATTAAATCAAGATTAAATAACTTTTCTTAAAAATAAATTTTAAATGTTTTGACACCCAAACACAATCGATTTTCAATTTAATGTTAAACTCTAAAAACGCGGCAATACTTTTAACTTATTGATTTCAAGTACAATTAAAAATACTGTTTAAATAAAATCTAGTCTTCAAGAACAACACCATTTTCAATTTGGACCCAACACAAATCAAATGTTCTTCAAAACCACCCAAATTTTTCCAAAGTAACAAACAAGTTTTGAATTGTTTTACTCAAGGAACATACCAGATCCGGACGAGGCTCGTGGGCCGGGTTTGGGGTGTTTCACAAATAAAGCATTCCAAGAGCCTATATAAACGCCCAATGGGGCAACTTAAAGGGGGAGTTCAGCAGAAACCTTTTGCCAGGGCTTTTGGCGGTCAGCTAGGCCAAGGAGCCGAGCCAAAAAGGTCAGATTTGTGGGAATCACTCGAAGATAGCTAGTTGATTCATCTCAAGAAGCCGAAATTCTACTCAAGACGACGGATCTCTCCTTTAATTCTTTCAGGGAGTTTTAGGGATTTCTTATGTTTTGTTTTATCTTTTCTTCTGAGATGTTTTCTTTTATTGTTATGAACTAAACCCTTCAGATACTTGAAGGGGATGGAACCTAAGACGAATCTTGTTATTTTTTTTCTGAACTATATGATAAATACTTGATTTGTTCTTAATTATGTGTGTTTAATTCTTGTGTTAATATTTCTGGGATATTGATTCAAGTTGAATGTGCTTAGGTGGTGGAGCAAAAGTCCCTGTCTAAGAGTAGATCTAGCATAATTAAGCGGAGTTGATAGCGCGTGATCGTCTGGAATTGTAGAGTTTTAAAATTTATAAAGAGAATGATCGAACCTGGAAACTAACTCTGACAACGACTTAAGGCAAGTGCACCTATCGAACAGTGGTATAGTTTAGGCAAGACCGGATTGTCGAACCTAAAGGAACTAAAAGTACTAATACTCACTTTCTTTCTATTATTTAGCCTAAATATTAAATGATTTGGTTGATTAAATCTAAATTAACTAATTAATTACTAAACTAAGACGCAAAGAAAAAAAGAATGAATTTGGGAAAATAACTTTAGGAAAAACTCAGTTGATTAAGACGATACCCTTAGGAAGAATCCACCTAAACTTCATTTGTTATCCAACACTGAACCATACGAATTATTCACTTAGCTTCATCCGTAAGACTCCCTAATTTATATTAAACCCTCTCTCAAGGTGAATAACATCTAACCCTAGGTTGATTAACCGAAATCTCTTTCAAATTGAAACCCCTAGAATCGCATTAACTTGATCTATGGACTCCCATATTAGGTTTCACCCTAATCCGGCAAAATCTCATCACCCTATCTCTAGGCGCGCGATCAACTCCGCTTAATTATGCTAGATCTACTCTTAAGCAGGGACTTTTTCTCCACCACCTAAGCACATTCAACTTGAATCAATATTTCGAAAATATTAACATGAGAATTAAGCACACATAATTAAGAACAAACTAAGTATTTATCATATAGTTCAATAAATAATAACAAGATTCATCTAGGCTTCATCCCCTTCAGGTATCTGAATGGTTTAGTTCATAATGATAAAATAAAACATCTCAAGAGAAAAGATAAAACAAAACAAAAGAAATCCCTAAAACCCCTTGAAGGAATTGAAGGAGAGATCCGCCGTCTTGAGTAAAATTTTGGCTTCTTGAGATGGATCAACTGGCTATCTTCGAGTGATTCCCACAAAGGTTCCGGCTTCTGCCGAATTCCGAACGTCTGTGCCCCCCTTTGAAGGATGGCCTCTATGTTCTTTGTATAGGCTTTGAGATGCTTTTACTTGGCCTCTAAGTGTCCTAATTCAAGTATACTTCCTACTCGGTGTTTGAATAGGCTTTGGAATGTGTTTCTTTGCCTCAAAGTATCCAAATCTGAGTACAATTCCTCTTTTCAATGACAGGGGCACGGCTATGGTACACGCCCGTGTAAATCGACTTCAGGCCGTGTTTCAGTTCTGTTGATTGAGGCACGACCGTGTAAATCGTGGTCAGACTGTGTGAAGTAAATTGATGAGACACGGTCGTGTGGCTTGAAGTTCAGGAAGTGTCAATTTCCATTTTGGCCCAAATTGGCTTGTTTTAAGCCCGTTTCTCCTTCTTTTCATCCTTGGGTGCTTTCCTGAGTATAAAACATGAAAAGAAAGGATTAAGAGCACCTTTTTACATAAATCAAGGGCTAAATCATCCAAAAGCATGCTAAATATGGGGTTAAAATATGTTACTTTTACGGCTTTTCAAATACCCCCGCACTCAAGCTTTTGCTTGTCCACAAGCAAAATTCTCAACTTACAATTAAAATGAAGTTCCCATAATTCATAATTCCTATTAGTAATGCCTCATCATAATTCATAGATAATTCATACATGGATAATTTAATTTAAAGCTCTTAACGATTCAAACAATTCTAAGTCATATATTTGTAGCATGAAAACATATGTGTCTCCCATTATCTAAATAATTGCCTTTGATTCAAAACCAACAATGATTGACATCCTCACTAAAGATTCACTCAAATCACTCAAAAGTGTTTAAGGTCAACAATTAAGCACTCAACAGTCAAACCTGAAAAGTTAATCCCATAGGCTTGCCTGAAAATCAAATCTCCACCACTGTAATATGAGATGATACACAAATCAAGAGGTCTTTAACAGGGTTGTAGCAGGGCTTGGGTTAAAGGAGTGGATAAAGGCTGAATTAGAATGTTAAAAATCGAGATTGACCTGACAAATTTACCTAACTAAGAATAATGAACTGGAAAATAAATGATTACATCAATTGAAACTTTGAAACTAATAATACTACGAGCTTTTTCCTTGATAATTGAAAATTAAATGCACAAGCTCACTTTTTATACTACTAATGCTGAATATACTTTGATTTTTCGATCGATTTTTTTCCGAGAAAACAAGTTAAGTAAATACATAATAAAGAAAGAACTTTATCAACTGAAATAAACTAATTAGGCAACTGATCAAATCAATTTTCGATAGAAGGGTAGTCAAAAGAATGGTGATAACAAATACAAAGGGTTTTTGGGTTAATATTAGCGGGTAAATCAATAAAAAGGGTTGTTAGGATTAAAAAAGGTTCACTAGGGGTTAATTATGTAGGTAGGTTTTTTGGTGGTGTGAATGGGTTAAAACATAGGTGCTTTTATCATCTCAGTATATCAAATCAATAATGTGGTCTCAAAATGTAAAAACGAGGCAAGTTCTAGAATAACAATTCAGTGTTGACACACTCATAGTCAATAAAATGAGCACGAAAAAGAATATATGCTCTATAAGGCTCAAAATCTCACAAAAATTATGGGTATTTGACATCAATTCCTATAAATTTCAAACTTCAAGGTAATATTCAAATTTAGTTCAACAACCTAGAAAATTTTTGATTCTTGAAAAATGGACTTATCATGCTTGATTCTCTACTATCTTAAAGTTTAAATCATCAATACACAATTATCAATGACTTAATCCAAAACATATTAATAAAAATCATAAATCATTAGAAATTTCATCTTAATTAGAAATATGAGAAAATTACTTAAGAACTAGATACAATTCAGGGATTTGAGAATAATGCAAAAAGTTAGGCACTTTAACCCCCACACACTTAAGATGTACATTGCCCTCAATGTACAAGGATAGATAAATAATCATGTAATAATGAAATCAAAAGAGAAGCGGAGAAGTGACACTTCCTAAATTTTGGATGACTCCGGGAGTTGGCAGTGGTCGTGGTAAAAGATGAGTTGGAGGAGGCGGTGGTAAAAGATGACTTATGTAATAGTGAATTACTCCTAGTGATTTGATCATTTATATGGAGTGTGCAATTGAAACTGCGAATTCATCGGTTAGACATCTCGGAGGTGTAAATAAACATGTGTTAGGCATACTCGAAGGTTAGATAACCAATGATTATAATAAAAGTTGTCAATGTTTAAAAGAATGTTCAAATTAAGATAATTAAAAGAAATAAAACATAAAATAACGAATAGAAAAATAAAAAGGACTCAGAGGTCCTCATCATCTGCCAGATCCTGTGGAGGTGTCGGTGATAAAATATAAAAGTGATGGTAGATCTGCTGAAGGGTGGCCTCGATCCCATCAAAATGTCGAGTGGTGTTAGTAAACTGCTGAGTACAGTATTGCTCGAACTGGGTGAGGCATGCAAAGATATCTTTCATCGAGACTGCTGTATGGGATGGCTGCTGGCTCGGGACTGGTGGGACATCATCAGTAATGTCCTCGGGCCCTCTTCATCCGTAGCTAGTCGGTACTGAGGGGGGTCAGTCCCATGACGATATTTGATCATCTTCATGTGTAACATTGTCTGGATGCCCTAAGGCACCATCTAGCCGATCAGTTTCAATGAGAAGATCTCTGTCTTGGTATTGAGGAGCCCAAAGTGCTGCGCCAATTGTGTGATGTATGACGCCATTGAAATAATCCCCCTCCTATGTTGCTCTGTCTGGTGCTGAATTGCACGGGCTATGAAGTATGCGAGATCGAAGACGTGCACTTCTGACATGCACCAGAGGTAGTAGATGTCTTGTGTGTTCACTACGCCAGTGCTCTCGTGTCGTCCCTTAATGGTGTGAGCTAAGATGGCGTAGAGGTACCTCAGAGTGGGGGCTAGGGCTGTCGCCTTGGAGTGACTAGGGTCGTAGTTGCCCTTGTTAGGGGCTAAGTCGCACTAGCAATGAGCGGGGGTGCGGTGAAATTTACGATCCAAGTCGAGAAGATCATTTTCTTCTATGAAGTCATCAGTGTAAAGCCCGAGCGCCACCCCAAATTGCGACACGCTCAATCGTTTGACCATTCCTCCTAAACAAAATTGGATCGTGCCCGGATCGTTGTGCCGCGCCATTACTGTTTGTAGGGTAAAGGTGGCACAAAATTCTAGAGTAAGCTTCAAGAATGTGGGTTCGATAATAGAGAAAAATTTCTCCCACGGCTCAGTTAAGACGAGTACTCGAATATCAGCTGCCAACCCGACCTGTTCCAAGGAGTTCCAGTCAATGCACCAACCAGTGCCTAAGGGCCTTTCCCGGAATGCCCTGTATCATTCTTCCTGAGTTTCTTGATTGATTGAAGGAAGCGGTGTCGAACCTCAGAAGAGGCACTGGCCGAGGATGAGCTGGGTCCCTTTTGCTTTTTTAAACTCGGGGCGGTTGTTCTCTTTCCTCGAGATGACGACATTGTACCTGAAAAAGAATTGCGTATTCAAGTAATGGTTGTACCAAGTTGTCATCTATACCGAGATAATTAAGGTAAAACACAATGATTCTTACTATAAGCAACCAATTAAAATGAAAATTTGTAAAAGAACATAATCAACAGAAACTTATTAAATCTATCTAACAATGATAAATAACAATCAAATAGCTAATAATCAGAAATTTTGCTATAACAATTGAAATGAGGTTGCAAATATTCATGAATAAAACATTGACACAAGTTCTAAAATGAGTTCTTAAAAAGATGAATCATACTTAAAACTAAAGCTAAAAAAAAAATATCCTAAACAAAATAATATGAAATTTGTTAAACTTTAAATTAAGGAAGTGAAATAATGGAAAGAACCAGGGGTGATGGTGGTGGATTTCTGCAGGGCACGAGTTGAGCACAGTAGTGGCGGGGGGTTGTAGGATGAACATAGTGGTGGTAGGGGCGTGTATTTTTGAAACACAGTAGTGGCGAGGGCGTGGGGTTTTTTTTGTGTTTTTAGGGAAGAAAGGGAGTTAATGAGTTTTTGGGAGAGTGAGGAGTACGGGTGTGGCCGGAATTTGGGAGGAAGGAGGCTGAAATAAATTTTTTAGGGTTGATTTGGGGGAGAGAGATGATTGAAATTGCTTAAATAATGGAGGGAGCACAGTCAGGTGCCACGCCCGTGCTCTATTTTAAAGTGCCCGTGTTCTTCGTGATTTTGAATTTTGGGCGCGTCCAGGTATTTGGGCACGGCTTTGTTAGATGGACACACCCGTGTTCTTTTTTACATGATCGTTTAGAACGGGCGTGTCTCGCCCGTGTTCGATAAGCCAGTATGTCCCTACGGTTGTGAAGCACGGCCATGTTCTGCTCGTGTTTAGGAAGTCAGTATCTTAGCACGGTCGTGAGGCTTGGTCGTGTCCTGCCTGTGTCAATAAAAAATTTACCTTTTGTCATGCACGGCCACAAGAATGCCCGTGTTTTGTCTCGTGGGTTCTATACGGGTATGGGCACGCCCGTGTGTAAGGCTGTGTGGTCTAAGAAACCTGTGCTTAATCGGACTGATTAGTACGGCATTAGATGCTTAAAATCAAGAGTATAATGTTAGTGAAAGTTAGTGCTCGGGTTGCCTCCCGAGAAGCGCTCGTTTAAAGTCTTAAGCTAGACTTACCCTATTTTCGATTCTAAAAGAAGGTTCATGGAGCTGAAGCTCCTCTCTCATATTTGTAACATCTTCACCCTTATATATTTTGAGTCAGTTACCATTTACCTTGAATGTGCCTTGAGTGGGGTGAGTTACCTCGACTGTGCCATAGGGGAAAATTGTTTTGGTTATAAATGGCCCTGACCATCTTGATTTCAGTTTCTCAGGAAACAGTTTAAGCCTCGAGTTGTATAGCAAGATCAAGTCCCCTACTTCGAGTTATTTTGATTTCTTCAGACGAGCATCATGGCGTCGCTTTGTGTCTTCCTTGTAAAGTTTTGAGTTCTCGTAGGCATCAGCTCTCCATTCATCTAGCTCGTTCATCTGCACCCTTCTTTTCTCCCCTGCAGTTTTAAAATCAAAATTTAAGAATTTTATAGCCCAAAAAGCTTTGTGTTCTAACTCGAATGAAAAATGACAACTTTTCCTGTAGACAAGTTTGTACGGGGATGTCCCTAGGGGTGTTTTAAATGCTGTTCTATAGGCTCATAAGGCATCATCTACTTTTACTTCCCAATCTCTTCTGTTTGATTCAACCATTATTTCTAAAATTCGCTTAAGTTCTCAGTTTGCTACTTCTGCTTGCCCACTGGTTTGAGGATGATATGGGGTAGCTATCCAGTGGTGTACTCTATTTCTTTTTAAGACTTTATCAAATTGAGCATTGCAAAAATGAGTACCCCTATCACTAATAATGGCTCTAGGTGTTCCAAATCGAGAAAACAGTGTCTTGAGGAATTTTACTACTACTCGGGCATCATTTGTAGGTAAAGCTTCAGCTTCTACCCATTTTGACATATAATCAACTGCCACTAAGATGTATTTATTCCCAAATGAACTAGGGAAGGGACCCATAAAATCAATACCCCATACGTCAAATATTTCATATGATAGCATGTAATTTTGAGGCACTTCATCACGTTTAGAAATATTACCTGTTCTTTGGCATCTATCACACGAAGCGACATACCTGTTGGCATCTTTAAATAAAGTGGGCCAATAGAAACCTGATTCGAGTATTTTGTGTGCTGTCTTGACACCACTGTAGTGCCCTCCTGAAGGCCCGAAGTGGCAGTGTTCTAGGATTTTGTTTGCTTCTTTTGATGATGGGTTAACTTTTTCGGTATGATATTAGCAGCTAAAAAATTCGCAATATCTGCAAACCAAGGTACCTCATAGTTGCTGATGGAGAATAGTTGTTTGGCAGGGAATAAGTCATTTATGTATATCTCCTTTCGTTCTTCTGTGTGTGGATTCTCAAGTCTAGACAGGTGGTCTGCAGCAAGATTGTCGGCTCCTTTCTTATCCTGAATTTCCAAATCAAATTCCTGTTAAAGTAAAATCCATCTTATGAGTCGAGGTTTTACATCGGGTTTAGTTAAAAGATAACGAAGAGCAAAGTGGTCAGTGTAAATGACAACTTTAGATAATAATAAGTACTGTCTAAATTTATCAAATGCAAAGATCACAGCAAATAATTCTTTTTCAGTGGTGGTATAATTTTCTTGCGCGGCCATCAATGTTTTGTTGGTGTAATAAATTGGCCGGAAGTGTTTGTCTCTTCACTGCCCTAGAACTGCACCTACTGCAAAGTCACTCGCATCACACATTAGTTCAAACGGAAGATTCCAATCAGGGACAATTATAATTGGGGCGTTTATTAATTTCTCTTTAAGGATATTAAATGCATTTAAACATTTTTTATCAAAGTAAAAAGGTGCATCTTTTTCTAGCAATTTTGTTAGAGGCTTAGCTATTTTAGAAAAGTCCTTAATGAATCTTCTGTAGAATCATGCATGTCCTAAAAAGCTTCTAATAGCCTTAACTAAGCTAGGAGGAGGTAAATTTTCTATGGTTTCGACTTTTGCTTTATCTACTTCAATTCCTTTACTAGAAATTTTATGTCCCAATACAATTCCCTCTTGTACCATAAAGTGACATTTTTCCCAATTTAAAACAAGGTTTGTTTCCTCACATCTCATTAGAACTCGTTTTACATTTTTATGGCATATATAGAAAAATTACCAAATATCGAAAAATCATCCATAAATACATCCATGATGTCCTCCACGAGTTCGTCAAAGATTGCTAACATGTAGCGCTGAAAAGTAGCAGGAGCATTATATAATCTAAAAGGCATTCTACGATAAGAAAATGTACCATATGGGCATGTGAATGTTGTCTTCTCTTGATCTCCAGGTGCTATTAGAATTTGAAAATAGCCAGAGAGTCCATCTAAGAAGCAGTAATACATGTGTCCAGATAACCTTTCTAACATTTGATCAATAAATGGTAGAGGAAAGTGATCTTTTCTAGTGGTGCCGTTCAGCTTTTTGTAATCAATGCAGACTCTCCAACCTGTGACTGTTCTGGTGGGAATTAGTTCATTCTTCTCATTAGCTATCACAGTCATGCCTCTTTTCTTTGAAACAACCTGTACAGGACTTACCCATTTGTTGTCAGAAATAGGATAAATTATTCCAGCATCTAAAAGTTTAATTACCTCAGCTTTCACAACTTCTTTTACGTTGGGGTTTAATCGTCTCTGAGGTTGCACACATGGCTTGTACTCATCTTCCATTAAAATTTTGTGGGTACAAAATGTTGGGCTTATCCTTTAATATCAGAGATTTTCCACGCTATGGCTTTTTATGTTCCCTTAGTACCTGTAGCAACGCCTCTTTTTCCTTGGAATCCAGTTCTAAAGAGATAATTAATGGTAGCATAGAATTGTCCCCAAGGAATGCATATTCTAGGTGTTTCGGTAGCTACTTTAATTCTAATTTGGGTGTTCAACAGAGGTTTTTTTTTTGAAATCATCATTGATTTCAACGCTTTCTTTTTTTTGTTTGCCTGGATGAAGATGTATTTAGATTTAGTTCGTCAACTTCATCTTCTTCCCCCTCTTCTTGAGTAAGATGCAGTTCCATCGTGTCGTCATGTATGATTTCCTGTAATGAATTCTGAATAATATGATCAGTGGTATTAACAAAATAAAAGGAATCATCTTGTTCTCTAGAATATAACATGACATCATAGATTTGAAAAATAATTTCCTCATGATCTATCCTTAATGCAAGTTTACCATCACCTACATCGATAACAGCCCTAGCAGTAGCCAAAAAAGGGCACCCTAAAATTAAAGGAACCTTAATGTCCTCATCTATGTCAAGCACAACAAAATCAACAGCGAAAATAAATTTATCAATTTTTACTAAGATATCTTCAATAAATCATCTAGGATATTTAATAGATCTGTCGGCTAACTGAATACTCATCCTAGTGGGTTTTGGTTCCCAAGATCTAGTTGTTTAAATATTTTATAAGGCATTAAGTTAATACTGGCACCTGGATTAGCTAGTGCTTTCTTAATATTTAAATTACCAATCAAACAAGGAATAATAAAACTTCCTGAGTCTTTTAATTTTGTTGGTAACTTATTTTGGAGGATGGCCGAACATTCTTCATTAAGTTCCACTGTTGATACTTCTTCGAGCTTCCTTTTGTTCGTTAGGAGTTCTTTTCGAAATTTTGCGTACGTCGATATCTGTGAAATGGCTTCAACAAAAGGTAAGTTAATATGTATTTGTTTAAAAAGTTCAAGAAACTTACCATATTGGACATCTAATTGTTCTTTCTTCAGGTTTGCTGGATATGGGATTGATAGTTTATCTTCCTTACGTACTGGAGTTACATCCTCAATTCCCACATCTTTTGCTTTATGATCTTCGCATGGTGGTTTTTCTTTTGGGTCAGCTAACTCCTTTCCACTTCTCAGTGTAACTGCTTTAACTTGCTCTGTTGCTTTAGAAAAGATTTTTGCCCTTATTTTACAAACTGTTGCAGTAAGTAGTCCAACTGGCTTAGTAAGTTCCTCAACTTGGTTCTTGATTTCCTTGATCGATGCTTCTTGATTATCAAGTGTTGTATCGAATTTTTGGAGACGAGCATCTGTGGCTACCATAAACTTCTTCAGCATCTCTTCAAGACTCGGCTTCTTTTCCTGTTGATAGGGCTGATTTTGGAAATTTGGAAGAGCTTGTTGTCTTTGATCTCCTTGACCTCCCCACGAAAAATTTGGGTGGTTCCTCCAACCTGGATTATAGGTATTACTATAAGGATTATTATTAGATCTGAAATTATTACCTATATAGTTCATCTGTTCACTTTATGTGGTTGGTTGGTAGGGTGGGTACTCAGGATTCACCACGGTTCCACTTGCGTCGCACTGCATTATCGGATTTACCTGCAAAGAACACATATTGTCAAGCTTTTTATTCATCATCTCTACCTGCGTTGATAGCATGGTTACTGCGTCGAGGCTGAAAACTCCAACTGATTTTGTTGGTTTTGTCCTTGTAACCTGCCACTGATAGTTATTCAGCGACATCTCTTCAATAAACTCGTATGCTGCTTCAGGAGTTTTGTTATTCAGAGTTCCACCGGCGGCTGAATCAACTAGTTTCCTTGTTGAGGGATTCACACCATTATAGAAAGTTTGGACTTGTAGCCACAAGGGTAAACCATGTTGTGGACACCTTCTCAAGAGATTCTTGTATCTCTCCCATGCATCGTATAATGTCTCTAAATCCATCTACACAAAAGAAGAGATATCATTCCATATTTTAAGCATTTTGGCCGGTGGGAAATATTTTAATAAAATTTTTTCGATCATCTGGTCCCATGTCGTAATTGACCCTCGTGGTAACAAGTTCAACCACTGTTTGGCTTTATTCCTTAATGAAAAGGGAAATAACCGATGATGAATGGCATCATCAGAAACGCCATTTATTTTGAAAGTATCACAGAACTCTAAAAACTTAGCTATATGAGTGTTCGGGTCTTCGTCCTGTAAACCATCAAATTGAACAAATTGTTGAATCATTTGTATAGTATTAGGCTTGAATTCAAAACTATTAGCAACTATAGCATGCCTAACAATACTAGATTTCGCTCTTGTTAAATGAGGTTTGGCATAATCATACATAGTACGCGGAGCATTATTTTCTGCCACATCTCGTGGAGGTTTATTCTCGTCCATCCCTTCAGTAGGATTGGATTCGTTTGTTGCTGTTCTTCTTGGTAATTTAAGGTTCGCCTGATTTCTCTGTGATTCCTACGAGCAGTAGCTTCGATATCACTATCGTATGCTAGAGGTTCTGTCAGGTTCCTTCTAGTCATAAACTAGAGGTATCTGCTTGGAAAAGAAAGAAATAAAATTAAAAACAATAAATTACGAAAATATATAAAAATAAAAAAATAATGGATTGAATTGAAAATATGAATGTGTTGATTATTGAATGGATTGAAAGAAATAAAATTAAAAACAATAAATTGCGAAAATATGAATGTGTTGATTATTGAATTGAAAGGAATATATGCTAATGTGAAAGTTGGATATTGATTGTAATAGATTGAATTGAATTCATTTGTATATGTGATTATATAAAAATTTATATTGGATATTGGCTGTTTTTGAAATGTGAAATTAAACTCTATTAACTGTATTGGGCTAAGTCGGATATAGATGGCATGCCATAAGATAGGAAGTGTTTAGGGATTTCTTTGACTTCGAGTTGATGAGGAACTGGGTGCCAATTTTCTTCGGTTTAACCTATAAGACACTGGGTGTCAATGTATAAAACGTTGGGCGCATTTATTACTTCGGATTTATCCGATGAGGTACTAGGTGCCTAACTGGTGTGTTGGTTGGATCTGTGTATCCGTCCGAGTCTGAGTCGTGTTAATAGGGGTAATTAAATAAAACGGTTCTATAATTGATATTGGATGATATTGTATGTGAATTGAAAATGGGTAAGAGATTTGAAACATGAAAATGAGATATGTTGTTAAGTATTGAATGGCTAATGCCAATGTATAAACAATTGTGGTTTGATATGTGAATAACTATTTATATAGCAATTGTGTGAATTGGGACATTGTTAATGAAATAAAAGATGTTAGCATGTGCAATTTGAGTATAGTACCAAAAATGTTGAAATGATGTGTAAGATGTGTGAAATCAAAAGGTTGACATATGATAGTTCTGATATTAGTCATTAATATGTGTTTATATTTCAATTGTGCATTTTGTATTCTCTTCTCTTTAAATGTTTGGATTATAGAAATATCATTGAGTTTTACTCAACATACGATTTTGTTTTCCGTGCACAGGTTAGGTATTTCTCATTTGATCGCCGATTTAGCATCCAACAATAATCTCAAACTCAAATGTGGTGATGTTTATCTTTTGTGTCGGCATGTACGTAGGATGTCTAAATGATAGTTATTTTGTGGATGGATTGTAAATGAGGTTATAAGTGTAATGTTGGTTTGGAATATATATATATATATATATATGTAAACATGTGTTTGTGTTTGAAGCCATAGTATGGTATGGTAAATTAAACCAAAGCTTGATATGTGCATGTGAATTTAAGTTAATGTTTTTGGCAGAGATGAGCTAGGCCAAATTGATGGATTTTGGCATGTTTATAATTTTGATTTGAATGATGCTTTGATGATATGTTTTGATCATATAAATGTGGTACCAATGAGGGTACATTGGTTAGGCACCTAGGATGATTGTTTTGGCATGTTAATGATGAATTATATTATGATTTTTTTAAATTTTTGAAAATGAATGATTTAGATTGCGGTTACTCAGTAATACTCTGAAATGCTATTTCGGTGACGGATACGAGCTAGAGGTGTTATAGATGATTATGTTGTTTACAATTCCAATTGAGGAAATGGTTAGTCTTGGCTACTGGAGCAATTGACTCCATGGGTAGAGATTTAGATGTATTTATTAGCAGAATGATACATTGAACTAGACCGAAGATGAATTAATTCTGAATCCGTTTGTGAATTAATTCACTTGTGACATTCGTGGTGTGATTTACCTAAATCCTAATTTAGTCACTGACTATGCATATGTAACTCATATGCTTTTATATAGGTGAAGGCTTATGCTCTAAAGATGATCGAGCCGATAGCCGGTATGTTTGGTACATGACTTGTTTATGGCATGACTTTACTAGCAACAGTGGAATTCATAACTCAATTAAAGAGTTAACGATATCCTCTCATTGGTATTGTGTGGATTGATAAATATGGAACGTGGCCACGGGTTGCTTGTTCTCGAATAAGCAATTTATTTCAGTCATTTGTTGACAGTGACCATATTAATCATTAAAAAAATAAAATGGTGACAATGAGATAAAATAGGATTGTATTGAGTGAATAGATTTAACTCAAAGGAATCAAGGATATCATATGAGGGTAACACACACATAATGAGGTCATCTGATAAAGCAATTGAATGAATTACTTTCGTAAAGAGTATACAATAAGAAGTTTTCAATCATGATACTTCTTGTGGACTAACTCCATGATTAAGTAATGACGAATTATCAGAACGATGCTTCCAGACAAAATTGCAATTACTAGAGCCTAATTGTATATATCCGATTGGTCCCTCTGCTAGCTCAACAAAAGTTCAATCGGACTGCTTTTGAATTAGAAGAAAATTCTACGATTTTGAAAATAAATTAATTGAGTTGATTTATTCGACGTGGAATTAAATTGGACGGTCGTAAGAATTGTTCAACTAGAGAATTTGATTAAAGAATTTTCTTGAAAAATTAATATGAAAAATTTAAGTGATTTTTGGTAAAATTAATTTTGGTCAAGTAAAATTAAATTAATCAAATTAATTAAAATTAATATGATATTTTTAGAAATTAATTTTCAAGTCAGACAATTGGCTCAATGGGTAATTGAACTTGGAAATTGGACCTGACATCGTAAATTAGGCCCGAAAGCCCAAAACCGAGACCAAGACCCAAAAATTAGTCAAATCGGGCCTAGTACATGAAATTGGGCCAATGGTCCAACCAAGGGTCGGATCGGATCGGTCAAGTCATCCACTGGCTCGGATCGAATCGGCAAAGAATCGAACCTACTCGGTGTCTTGGCTACTCGACCATGGCGATCTGGTGCCCAAAGGAATGGTCGGCAGTGAATGTTTTTCAGTGGTTGAGCAGTGGAAGAATTACACTCCTATTGAAACTCTGCCAGAGAATTTTATTTCAGATTAACTATTCAAAAATAATATTATTTTAGTAGATTTAATATTAAATTTAATTTAATACTTATCTTAAAAGTATTTTTTAATTTACTATTAAAGTGATTATCTTAATATTAAATTTAATTTAATGTTTATCTTGTAGATAAATATTATATTAATTTAATATTAAAGTGATTAAGTTTAATGATAGTCGAACTCTCTAAACTCCCCCTAGATAAAAATAGCCTTGAGTCATTATTAACACACACTTGAATTTAAGAGAAAGTTGTAGAGAGAAAATTCTCTGAAGAAATTATTTTAGAAAATTCTAGAGATATTTTTCTTATTTACAACTTGGCCTAAAAATTTAGAGAAATTGCAAAATTACCCCATTGGTAATTTTTGTGAAAAATTTTCTAATTCGAAGCTAGTCCACACATTATATGACAACCATATATCGGTTATCCCAACGCCAGCTGGTAATACAGAAACTCACCTTAATTCATTTCTCCTTGTCAGCTTAGCTTGTTCCAATGCCAGAGTCTCATTCATCCTGAAAGTTAAGCATGACAATCATATATCGGTTAAATCGAAGACATTTAAACCTTAAAACCTATAACCCACTTTACAGAAACTTAATAGGAAATCCTTATTATCTCCCTTCTTAGAATACTCGAGTATAGAGGGATAAGAAAACTTATCATGTAACACCCCAAACCTGACCAAGAAGTTAGGCCCGAATTTGGCGTGTCACATTGAAGGAAGTTGAAAAGCTAAGCAATTGTTTAGAAAAGTTTTACCGAATTTTTGAACTCCGAGTTCGTTGTTTGTTTGAGAAAAAATGTAATTTGCTAAATGACCGTTTAAAAGTTGTTATTATTTTGAAAAACAGTTTTGTTATGAAAGTTTAACTTGCATCGTTGCGTAGACATGATATTTTAGAAAATGATTGCTCATGTTTTAAGAAAACCCCGTATTTATAAGTTTAATAGTTATAAATGAAAACTTAGAAAACATAAACCACTGGCCTTATTACAAAATATTAACCCAAAATAAGTAATATTAAAATAAGGTAAAAATCAAAATTACTAAAGTTCACGAGTAGTATCACTGATGTATAGCCACCCCCGAGTCCTCCACGGCTCCCAATCCTTAATCGCTGGGAATCACCTGAAACATTTAATAAAAGGGGGGGTGAGTTTATGAAAACTCAGTGTGTACAACTCTCATCGGTAAGAACATGCATCACAATAATTCGAGCCGAAGCCCATTACAGTAACGGTGGCAATTGGGCCTTAGCCTAAAATAGCCTCGGTTGAGCCTTAACCTATATCATATGGCACAGCAGATAATGTATGCAATGCGATGCAAACCCAGCCCAACCTAGATTTCTATCCTCTACACACCACCCGTACCAGCCAATCACACCGTGAGGATTTCAACAATCAGCCCTCCATCCGCTACACTCCATATGTGGCACCTAGCCACTGGTGACAGAGTCACAAAATATCATATGTGGGGCCAACCCACTTGTGGTACCAACCACTAGTGACAATCCCAGAATAATCATATATGTGGGGCCAACCCACTGTGGTACCAAACCACTAGGACGAGTCACGAAATCATCAATATGTGGTACCATACCAGTGGTGGTTCCAAACCGCTGGTGACAAATGTCACAAAAGAGAATACGTGGGGCCAACCCACTTGTGGTACCAAACCACTGGTGATAATCCCGTAATGAATATATGTGGGGCCAGCCCACTATGGTACCAAACCACTGGGACGAGTCACAAAATAATATATATGGTACCAAACCACTGGTGGTTCCAAACCACTGAGACTTAGTCACGAATCAAGAATGTGGGGCCAACCCACGTGTGGTACCAAACCACTAGTGACAGTCTTACACTTCCCCTTAAAATATCATATCCAACCCATGCATACAAGTGCCAAATGAATACAGCAAGCTGTCAAGTACACAATATCATTATGGCATACAATCATTAGCGTATACGTAAACAATAAGGTATTTACCTGGTATTTCAGTCATGCCCATTGTGGCATAACATCGATCCCTTTAACCATTTCAGCTTTTCAGCCCAAATATTTAATAACAGATAATAATATTAAAGTGTGAAACACACACAATCACGCTAATCAACCCCTGAGGTTATAACAATAATTTTACCTACCGAGGGTATTCCAGTAATTTACCTACCAAGGGTAATTCGATAATTCTGCTCATAACTAATCCATGTATGCAGTGCATCTCGAACATAATCAATCATACAATTAACACATACAACATTAGTACTACCACAAGGGTACAACGGTCATTTATCGTTTAGGGGTAAAGTGGTAATTACACACTAAGGGTATTTCGGTAATTTTTTAATTTGGGGGTAATTCGGTAATTTTCCAAACCAGGGGTAATTCGTTAATTTACAAACCAGGGGTAATTCTATAATTTCGTAAACCAGAGGTAATTCAATAATTTTGCAAACCAGGGGTAATTTAGTAATTTTGCAAACTAGGGGTAATTCAGTAACTCTGCAAATCGAGGGTAATTTGATAATTTTGCAAACCAGAGGTAATTCGATAATTTCACAAACTAGGGGTAATTCGGTAATTTTGTAAACCAGGGTAATTCAGTAATTTCACAAACTAGGGGTAATTTGGTAATTTATAAACCAGGGGTAATCAGGTAATTTTGCAAACCAGGGGTAATTCGATAATTTTGCAAACCAGGGGTAATTCGATAATTTTACAAACTAGGGGTATTTTAGTAATTTTGTAAACCAGGGGTATTTGGTAATTTCACAAATTAGGGTATTTCGATAATTTTGTAAACTAGGGGTATTTTGGTCATTTTACAAATCAAGGTATTAACAACCCAACAGAAGGTCCACTATTGCCTCGAACGACTTAAGTATTCTAAACAGAGATAATGAATCAAATGGGCCTAAGGCCCATTCTCAACCCAAGTGGGCCCACACACTCGTGTGGCCCATTCAGCCCAAACCTAGCCACATATATGATATTCACATAGTCTAGTTCACTATCTACTACTCAATCATACAATTTACTCATATGGGCCCTCGGGCCCATTGGGCCTACTTGGCCCTTTCGGGCCATCGTGGCCCAATAGCCCACACCTACAAGAATACTCATGGTGGCCTCGACTATCACGTCGAAGCTTCCACACGTGCACTCGCACGCTCGTGTGGGTACCATCGCCGTGTGACTGGCATTTCGGCATTTGCCGCTCTACAGCTAGAGTAGACAGAGGTACACACCTAATAGGAATCTGAAGCTGCTAAATCGCGCTCCGAGCACTCCCATGCCCAACGCCAACCAGGTATGCTCCTTCTCCTCCTAGGCAGCTCTATTTATAGCTATCTTCTCACCTTCCTTCTTTGTATCTTTCCGATGTGGGATCCATCCGCCAATAGAGTTTAAATCCAACTCAAACTCTTCCCGTCCAATCTGCAAAATAAATACTCCACTGCTTTCCATGAGATTCAAACCCAGGCTCCCTTGTAGCACAATCCACGCTGCTAACCACTTTACCAACTAGCTTCTTGTTTCTAAAACCATGCGCAACTAAATATAACCCTATGGCAAAATTCTAGAGTCCCTTTAAAAAGAAAACTAAAATGCAAGAGCCAAGACTTGAATCTTAGACCTCTTTCCTTCCTTTTGGCGTCACCCCCTTGCCTCTTATGTGGCATCACTTTGCCACTACACCATACACTCCACTTGTGTCATTCTCTCCACATTTTATTCTTAAAGCCTACCTACTAACTCTCAGGGTTTTATTCACCTAAAACCAAAATTTCCCTAAAGCCAAAGTTTGAACCCGGGACTTCATAGAAGCCCCCTAACCTTCCAAAAACCCTAAACCCTAATGATCCTACTTGCACTAATGCCGTTCTCTTATTCCCAAAAATTTTAATCGCTCCTATGCCTAAGGCCCAATGGGCCCAATCCTACTAGGCCCAACTTTGGGATGTTACAAATCTACCCTCCTTAAAGAAATTTTGTCCTCGAAATTTCCAGCTATAAAAACAATTGCACATCCTAACCTACAACACTACATTCACGCTGTGCACTCTGATTCTAAAATAGTAATACACTTTCTAACTTAAGCTTGGAACCTCTTCACACAACCAAATATCTAATACAGAAGTAAACAGATATTTAACACTCATACATAAAAATTTTCCATTCAAACATCACATTCAAAACATACACAGAATAAATACAGTCATTATAACATATAATAATAAGTAAGGGGACTTACGGATTTGATGCCGAAGACTCGGGTGCCATACTTACAATAAAGATAATTTTTTTTTAAAAAAAACCAAATTTCCAATAACTTTGAAAAAAACATTTTTGAGCCCATTCCATAGCCTAGTTTTGCAACCTAGGCTCTGATACCATAATTGTAACACCCCAAACCCGACCTAGAAGTTAGGCCTGAATTAAGCGTGTCACATTGAAGGAAGTTGAAAAGCTAATCAATTGTTTAGAAAAGTTTTATCAGATTTTTGAACTCCGAGTTCGTTGTTTGTTTGAGAAAAACTCGATTTGCTAAATAACCGTTTAAAAGTTGTTATTATTCTGAAAAATATTTTGTTATGAAAGTTGAACTTGCATCATTATGTAGACATGATATTTTAGAAAACGATTGCTCATGTTTTAAGAAAACCCCGTATTTATAAGTTTAACAGTTATAAATGAAAACTTAGAAAACATAAACCAATGGCCTTATTACAAAATATTAACCCAAAATAAGTAATCTTAAAATAAGGTAAAAATCAAAATTACTAAAGTTCACGAGTAGTATATCTGATGTATAGCCACCCCCGAGTCCTCCATGGCTCCCAATCCTCAATCGCTGGGAATCACCTGAAACATTTAATAAAAGAGGGGGTGAGTTTACGAAAACTCAGTGTGTACAACTCTCATCGATAAGAACATGCATCACAACAATCCGAGCTGAAGCCCATTACAGTAACGATGGCAATTGGGCCTTAGCCCAAAATAGCCTCGGTTGAGCCTTAACCTATATCGTATGTCACAGCAGATAATGTATGCAATGCGATGCAAACCCAACCCAACCTAGATTTTTATCCTCTACACACCACTCGTACCAGCCAATCACACCGTGAGGATTTCAACAATCAACCTTCCATCCGCTACACTTCATATGTGGCACCTAGCCACTGGTGACAAAGTCACAAAATATCATATGTGGGGCCAAGCCACTTGTGGTACCAAACCACTAGTGACAATCCTGAATAATCATATATGTGGGGCCAACCCACTGTAGTACCAAACCACTGGGACGAGTCACGAAATCATCAATATGTGGTACCAAACCACTGGTGGTTCCAAGCCACTGGTGACAAATGTCACAAAAGAGAATACGTGGGGCCAACCCACTTGTAGTACCAAATCACTGGTGACAATCCCGTAATGAATATAGGTGGGGCCAACCCACTGTGGTACCAAACCACTGGGACGAGTCACAAAATAATATATATGTGGTACCAAACCACTGGTGGTTCCAAACCACTGAGACTTAGTCACGAATCAAGAATGTGGGGCCAACCCACGTGTGGTACCAAACCACTAGTGACAGTCTTACACTTCCCCTTAAAATATCATATCCAACCCATGCATACAAGTGCAAATGAATGCAGCAAGCTGTCAAGTACACAATATCATTATGGCATACAATCATTAGCGCATACATAAACAACAAGGTACTTACCTGGTATTTCGGTCATGCCCATTGTGGCATAATTCGATCCCTCTAACCATTTTAGCTTTTCAGCCCAAATATTTAATAACACATAATAATATTAAAGTGTGAAATACACACAATCACGCTAATCAACCCTTGAGGGTATAACGGTAATTTTACCCACCGAGGGTATTCTAGTAATTTACCTACCATGGGTAATTCAGTAATTCTGCTCATAACTAATCCATGTATGCAGTGCATCTCGAACATAATCAATCATACAATTAACACAGACAACATTAGTACTACCACGAGGGTACAACGGTCATTTGTCGTTTAGGGGTAAAGCGATAATTACACACTAAGGGTATTTTGGTAATTTTGTAATCTTGGAGTAATTCGATAATTTTACAAACCAGGGATAATTCGATAATTTACAAACCAGGGGTAATTCGATTATTTCATAAACTAGGGGTAATTCGATAATTTTGTAAACTAGGGGTAATTCAATAATTTCACAAACCAGGGGTAATTCAATAATCCTGCAAACTGAGGGTAATTCAGTAATTTTGCAAACCAGGGGTAATTCGGTAATTTTGCAAACCAGGGGTAATTCGATAATTTTGCAAACCATGGTAATTCAGTAATTTCGCAAACCAAGGGTAATTTGGTAATTTACAAACTAGGGGTAATCTGATAATTTTACAAACCAGGGGTAATTCGATAATTTTGCAAACTAGGGGTAATTCGGTAATTTCACAAACCTAGAGTATTTTAGTAATTTTGTAAACTACGGGTATTTTGGTTATTTTACAAATTAGGGTATTAACAACCCAACAGAAGGTCCTCTGTCGCCTCGAACGACTCAAGTATTCTAAACAGAGATAATGAATCAAATGGGCCTAAGGCCCATTCTCGGCCCACACACTCGTGTGGCCCATTCAGCCCAAACCTAGCCACATATATGAGATTCACATAGTCTAGTTCACTATCTACTACTCAATCATACAATTTACTCATATGTGCCCCCACGCCAATTGGGCCCACTTGGCCCCTTTCGAGCCATCGTGGTCCAACAGCCCACACCTACAAGAATACTCATGGTGACCTCGACTATCACGTCGAAGCTTCCACACGTGCACTCGCACGCTCGTGTGGGTACCATCGTCGTGTGAATGGCATTTTGGCATTTGCTGCTCTACAGCTAGAGTAGACAGAGGTACACACCTGATAGGAATCTGAAGCTGCTAAACCGCGCTCCGAGCAGTCCCATGCCCAACGCCAACCAGGTATGCTCCTTCTCCTCATAGGCAGCTCTATTTATAGCTAGCTTCTCACCTTCCTCCTTTGTATCTTTCCGATGTGATATCCCTCTGCCAGTAGAGTTTAAATCCAACTCAAACTCTTCCCGTCCAATCCGCAAAATAAATACTCCACTGCTTTCCATGAGATTCGAACCCAGGCTCCCTTGTAGCACAATCCATGCCGCTAACCACTTTACCAACTAGCTCTTTGTTTCTAAAATCATGCGCAACTAAATATAACACTATGGCAAAATTCTAGAGTCCCTTAAAAAAGAAAACCAAAATGCAAGAGCCAAGGCTTGAACCTTAGACCTCCTTCCTTCCTTTTGGCGTCACCCTCTTGCCTCTTATGTGGCATCACTTTGCCACTACACCACACACTCCACTTGTGTCATTTTCTCCACATTTTATTCTTAAAGCCTACCTACTAACTCTCAGGGTTTTATTCACCTAAAACCAAAATTTCCCTAAAGCCAAAGTTTGAACCTGGGACTTCATAGAAGCCCCCTAACCTTCCAAAATCACTCACCTAATAGATCCAACTTGCACTAATGCCGTTCTCTTATTTCCAAAAATTTTAAACGCTCTTACGCCTAAGGCCCAATGGGCCCAATCCTACTAGGCCCAAATTTGGGATGTTACATATCAGTTCCTACATTTCTCTACTTCCAGACTTAGATTCTTACGACTTTCGCTCCATGTAGAGATCTCTTAGATCTTCCTCTTCTTCGAAACAATTGAAGAAGATGATACAAGGAAGAAGAAGGTTATAAATTAATTGAGGAGAATTCCTCACACACACACACACACACACACACACACACACACACACACACACACACACACACACACATATATATATCCCCTAATTTAACACAGTTTCCATAGTCCATCCAAGCCAGCCATCGCTAATTATTCTGTCCACCACTAAGGAACCAGCCGGTTCCAACTTAACCAAACCAAAATTGAAATCTAATTATTTTCCTGGTAGTTACAAAACTTTCCAAAAATTCCCAGTAGAGTCTACCAATTCATTAATTTGCTCAATTAACTCCCAAGGTTCCTTTAAGTTCGAGTCCTGAACGAAATCTGGGTGTGACAAATAGTTAACTCTTGGCTTGACAACCATTGATTGCTAAATGTACTATGTCAAACTATTGAAAACAATATTTATCATGTTTGGCAACTAGCCTTCTTATTTTGACATAATAATTGTCAATCATATAAGCCATAATTTGCATTGAACAAACACAACAAAACGTTGCAAATTTAGGTAATTACCTTAGAATCTTTTATTTTATTCACTAATTAATTACAACATTTTTGAATGTAAAGAACGTCTCGTTTTCTTAAAGTTTTAGACATACATATTACCATTAATTTATAATTTTCTTGTTTTATATTTCCCATTTCTCCTCCAATTTATGTGAAGGAAAATTGAGGAAGTGAAATTCAACCATTAAAATATATGTAAAACCAACTATATGCTAAAATTAGATTGTGCGAACATAATTAACTTGCACAATACATGCTTAGAAAACACTATAAAATTTGCACTAATCCCAATTCCCTAACACATTAAACCACTTTACCCTTTATCTCTTATTGTGTCGCTTTTGTCCAAGAGTGGAGAAGAGAAAAGACCATGGGAATCAACCATTTCATCCTTGCACTTATCTCCCTCACTTGTCTCTTCTCCTTCTCAGCCTCTACCAATGCACCTCCACCCCTTTCCGATGCTTCTAGCCCTGCTTCTTCAAAACTTCATGGTATGATTGAGGTCATGTCTGAATCGCCATCTCCATTTGCATTTGATGGTACAACGTTGGAAAGTATTGACGATGTATTAAGCATACTACCTGGCAGCGTCGACCCTGCCCTTCAGAAAATATGTGGGAACACCGATCACCCCGTTGAATGTATAATAGCAACGATGCCGTTCCTAGATGAGAAAACTCCGATTGAGCCTCTTTCTGTCCTTAAAGCTGGGATTGAAGCAATGGATAACCAGACCAAAGATGCTTTGGCTGAGGTTACAAAGCTCTCTATGGACCCTAATACCCCTAAAAATGTTGTTCCTATCCTTCAAAAATGCATCGATGTCTACAATAACATTCTTAATAGTGATCAAAAATCCCTTGAAGCCATCTCCAATCGTAACCTTGTCCAGTTGAGCATAGAGCTAGGCGGTAATGTGGAAAACGTACTTGGCTGTGAAAATGCATTCAAACAGGCTAAGCTCGAATCGCCAATAAAGAAGATGGATGCAATGCTTGCAAAGATTGTTAGCAACACCTTGACCATCGGTGTCGACATGGTCCACTTTTAAAGGAAGAACTTATTAAAAGTTTGATATTAAGCCAATAAAGAAGGCCATGTCAACATTCTTTTAACAAATTAATGGAACAAGAAAAAAAATTCAAATGTGACATTGAAAATTTGTTTTTGTTTGGTGACCAAAATAGAAACACTCTAATATTCGGATGACAATTTTTGTAATTTACTCTATATAAATATTGCTAATAATATTACAAAAATTTGTTCTTGCTTCAACCATTGCTTTAGGTTAGGTTTGAAGAAGAGTAAAAGAATAATATTATCTTGAACTTTCATGTAAATATTTCAAAGATTAACTTTAAAAATTAATTAGGTATTTTGAGATAAGATCAAAGTTTAATATGTACACCAATAATATATAAAATTAATTATGATTTTTAAATATTAAGAATTTGAGGCTAACTATTAATTTTTAAATATAATGTTAAAACAGTAATATCTATATATATAATTAAATTTAATCCGCTATTGATGTAATTAAGCTTAAAACATAATTGGTTACACTTTATTAAAATTGGAGAATATCTCTAATTTTCTTAAAATAAATTTAAAACAAATTAAATAAATCCAACCACCTAAAACAATTAAAACAAATTATTTTTAGATAAAATAAAAATCCAAATTCCTAAAAAAGTTAAAAATTAATTTAAAATAATATAATTAATATTACAAAAATATTTAAATATTATAATTCTTGATTTTCTTTTCTCAATCTATCAACCTTATCAATAATCTCCGATGAATAAGGATTCCTGCTTGTCAAGTTGTTGAATTTCTAATGCAATTAATTATCTTTTAACGTCCATTTCTTCGTTTAACTCATAAGAAAAAAGTTTTTTTTCTTTACAAAGAATCTATAAATTAACTTTTTTTTAGTCATTTTACCAAAAAAGTCCATTTCTAACATTATTTACAGAAATGGGCTAGCTTTTTGATTATTTACCGGAAATGGCCGAATTCCCCAACAACGCGTCCCACGCCAAATAGCGATGTCAAGTCTTTGTCGTCAAGAAAAACGTGACTTGGGGGCGTTTTGTCCACGTCAGCACAAAGCGCTTCCTTGAGGGCGCGCTTTGTGCTGACGTGGACAAAATGCTCCCCCAGGGAATCATTTTGCCCTTTTTTTAGGGTTAGGGTTAAGGTTTTTTGAGAAAAAATTAATTAAATTAGGGTTTAGGGTTAATTAATTAAATTAGGGTTTAGAGTTTTAGGTTAATTAATTAAATTATGTTTTAGTTTTTTAAAAATAATTTAGTGTTTAGGGTTTTAGAAAAAAATATATTAGCAATTTAAAAAATTTTTGTTTTTTTTCTACAGTAGTATCCGGAAAAATAATTTTGAATCGACGTTTCTGAACAAATAGTGTCCAAAGCACTTCAAGTAGGATGCACTGTCAGCAAAATTACTGAAAAAAGCTCCTACATGGATGCTTTTTTTCTACAGTAGTATCTGAAAAAATAATTTTGAGAAGACGTTTCTGAACTAATAGTTTTAAAAAGAGCTTTTTTGCAAAAATTAAAGAGAGCTTTGAGAAATTTTGAGAAAAATTTGAGAGGAGAACTTTTGTGTGAAAAAATAAAAGAGGGCCTTTTATAGTTTTTTTTTTTTTTTTTTTTTTTTTATTGTTGGAGCCCAAATGGTCAAAAAATAGCCATTGGAGGTTAAAAAAGGGGCAAAATGCGTCCCTGGGGAGCTTTTTATCCACGTCAGCATAAAGCGCACCCTCAAGGAAGCACTTTGTGCTGACGTAGAAAAAACGCTCCCCTAGGGACGCGTTTTCCTGACACAGCACCTGACATCGCACTGACGTGGACGCGTTTTCAGGGAATTCGGTCCTTTCCGATAAATAACTTGCAATGCCCCGGTTTTTATGTAATTTTGGCTTTTGCAAAAATTTTCACACAATGTCTATCTGGTTCAGTGGTTATGTATTCTGAGTGTGTGTGGGAGGTCCTAAGTTCAAGTCACAACTTGGGTAAATTTTGGTATTTTTATCAATTAAGCCCTATCTCTGGTTAATAGGCTTATAAATTAAAGTGTGGAAGTAATTAGCAGAATGCGCCTGCTGGTCTGGTGGTTAAGTGGAGTGTTGAAGTGTTGGTGGCCCTGTGTTCGAATCTCGGCGTGAGCATTATTTTTGGCTATCACGCCCAAAGAGTTTGTGCTTGAGTGAAAATCTGACAGTAAAGAGAGATTTGAAGAGATGATAGGGGGAATATTAGAAAATCTATTCAGTTTTCATCTCCCCAACAAAAACAAAATTTTGGTTTCTCTCTTCTTCTCTAAAACCCTTATCGTCGCCCCTTCCCATTCCTTGCTGTTATTCTTTTTACTTTCAAGTTTTGTGGCTCGTTATTCGGCTTTATGGCTCGCTATTGTTAAGTTTGGATTTTACTTTTCTAAACGTTCTATGTTCCTTCTAAGAGAAATTCCCTTTTTGGTATCCAGGAATTAATCAAGAGACTGAATATCGTTCTCAATCGACGAGTTAAGTGCGTGGAATTCTCGTTTTGATCGAAGGTAAGGTTTCGATAGTTAAGGATGAACGCCTCATTACAATTCCTTTTAAATCCTGGTTATGTTACTAAATGGAGGCTTTGATTTGTCGAATATAGGTACTGGAGTGCTTGGGAGTCATTTTAGCTTCAATCAAAACCAGGTGTATACCCGAAAACACAGAAAATGAGGTTTTGACAAAAGCCAAAAACCTTACTGTCGATGCCATACGGGCGTGTGGTTGCCCGTATGGTAGGCCGTGTGCAAGACTGTTAGTTACTACACGATCGCGTGATCGACAAGCTAGGCCATGTATGAGTGACACGGTCGTGTGATGGCTGAGCAAGGCTGTGTGTGACACACGGGCTTGACCAATTAGGCCATGTGGGCCATAAGGGCATGTGGGCCCACACAGACATGTAGGATTTTGGGCCAGGCCATGTGATCCACACGGCTAAGGCCAATTTGGGGCGTGTGGGCCCACACGGGCAGGCCACATGGGCGTGTGAGCCCATTTTTCTGAAAATTCTGTAAGGTTGCACGGGTCGCCCAAGTCGACTGTGGACCTACTGTAAGGTCGGTAAGAGATACTTAGGCCCTAAATAAATGATCTGTCTGTCTGATTTATGTACTAAGCATGTATACTAATTTGAATATATGAGTTTATTTGTATAATAGCATGTCATTCTTGTATGTTGTATTGCATCGGGGTGGGTTGATTATGATTGAAGGATGTATCTGAAAGGCTCTTAAGCCTGTTATCTGGCAGCTCAGCTGCAAATTTCTGATTATGTGCCGCATTTGGTACGACATGGTGTCTAGGGTTGGACGGAGTTGGTGTGTAGAGGCTGATGGGTAGGACTCTATTTTTTGCATATTCTATCTGAAATGAGCTAAGGCCCTGTATTATGTCTGATTCTGTATCTAAGTGGGCTAAGGTCCACACCGTTTCTGTAATGGGCTCAGACCCAAACTGCGAAAAGTATGTCAGTTATCTAATGTTACATTGGGTATGTTTTCTGCGGGGTTTACACACTGAGTTTGCAAAAACTCACCCTTTTCTGTTTAATCTGTTCAGGTAATCCCTAGTAGTAGACAGGATCAGTATAGCGAAGGACTCAGCTGTGACAACAGTTCTGAACACTTATTTACGATTTATTTTTAATTATGATTTGGTTATATTTGGGTAAATTTTTGTAATAAGGCATTTCGAATTTTTGTTTAAAATTTGGGATTTTTATTTTATGATCTGCTAGCAGTAGGATAAGACGCGAGTTTTCAAAACAAACAAATGGTTTATTCAAATATATAGGAATTCGCAACTTGATTTAAAAGCTTCTACAAACTAATAATGTTTTCTAAAATGGATAATGAATAATTAAACAACATGATTTGACGAAAGCCCAAGGCATCTAAAAATGGTTTTAACGTAGTTATGTTTTCCAAAGCACTATTATGTGACGCCGCCAGATTTGGCCATAACGTCTAGGCCGGGTTTGGGGTGTTACATTTAGTGGCATCAGAGCCAGGTTGCAAAACTCGGCTGTAGATTTGGGTTTTTAAAATTGGTTTTTCTAAAATGATTTGGTTTAAATGATGTAAAATAATTCAACTGAATATGTGGTATACCGAGTCTCTGGTACTGATCTTGTAAGTGTTCTGAATTCTGTTTAAACTGTCTAAAATACTACTTGTATGCTTGAAACAACCTTAGGTAGTATACTGTACTGAAACCATTCTAGGTAGTGTAAACTGGGATGTAACAGCCTGGTTTAGACCTTAGTCGAAACAGTGGTTTTGAGACTACAAATCTGAGGTCGTAAAAATATTTTAATGATATTCTATGCGAATGATATGTTACATAGTCTGTGTGAAAATTTTGTGTGATAATTTGATTATTCGTGTGTTGAATGAAGAGAAAGGATTAAATTGTATAGAGAGTAAAATGCTGTGTGCTGATTTGTGAGTACTTAAATGTTGCTGGCTTACTAAGGAGGAGGCCTTATGTTGCCAATGAACCATTTTTAAGTTAGTGGAGTGCTAAATGACAAAATAGTCTTAAAAAGTATTTGTTTTTTATGCTTTATAAAGGGAAAAATTGGGATTTGATTAATAAGTTATTATTAATGAAAAACAAAACAATTTGATGGCCATTTTTTTATTTCATCTTTCTTCCACTGAAACTAGAGAAAAGAAATAGCCATTGAAGCTTTGAGATTTTCGGCACTTACTTAGCTTAATTCAAGGTATGTTTTTCGTTAGTTTTTGATAATTTTTACGTTTTTCTGATCGTTGCTTTATGCTTTACAAAACCCATGCTCAAATTCCATGTATTGATGATGTTGTTGTGATGAGCCATTGATGAATGTTGAGCTATGTGCTAGTTTATTTTGAAATATGAAAACTTAGTGTTGGATTATCATAGTTTGTATTGAGATTTCTTTTATGAAATTGAGTATATTGGGCTAAATTGAGAAAATGGAAAGTTGAGGGACTAAATAAAAAATTTGATGAAATATTTGGACTTGTATAATTCCTAGAGAGGTTCGGCTAAGCTTGTGCTAGGTGGAATTTGGTGAATTTGATGTTTTTGTGGAATAGGGACTAAAGTGTCGAAATGTGAAAAATGTGACGGCTAATTTGCAAAATGCCCTAAATGTGTGTATGTGGACTAAATTGAATGAGTTAATGATTGAATTTGAATGTGTATAGACCAAGAGAGGAGAGGTTCGGATCGAGATCGAGGCAAAGATAAAGTGCTCGATTAGTCGACCGCTTCGGTATTTTGACATCCGAGGTAAGTTCGGATATAATATGTGTACTTAGCTGTGTTTAAATGTTGTGAAAAGAATGGTTATGATATTATTGATTTATAAATGTTATGTGAGAAATGAATCTATGTGGCACTAAGTGTACGCATTTGGAGGGTAACCGAGAAGATTAGCACTTTGTGTGCGAAATAATAGAAGTTTCGGCTTTGTGATTGGCATTGTGTGTGTGATATCGAATCGAGTTTGATTTTGTATTAAGGCACTGAGTGTGCGATTATAAGTAATGAATAGCACTGTGTGTGCAATGATACAAAAGCTTCGTCTTATTGAATTGGCACTGTGTGTGCGACATCGAGGCAAGTCGAATAAAAGAATAGACACTAAGTGTGCGATTATAATTAAGAACTAGCACTGTGTGTGCGAAACAATAGAAGCTACGGCTTTGATGAATAGCACTATGTGTGTGAAACGATAGAAGTTTTGGCTCATCGAAATGGCACTGTGTGTGCGTTACAGATATAAGTTCTGTTTAACATATCGGCACTAAGTGTGCGATGACAAATAGGCTTCGGTTGTCAAATTGGCACTAAGTGTGCAAATTCATTTGAGTAATAGCAGAGGTTGAAATAGAGGTAAAAATAGAGGAATTGATTTGATGAAATTGGCACTAAGTGTGCGAATAAACCAATGGATTAGCAAAGGTTGAATGAGAGGTAAAAATTGAACAATTGAGTAGTATAAATGGTAAGTAACTATGTGTTGATCAAGGTACGTATGAACCTATGTGGTTGATAATAGATTTAAGAGTTGATTGGATAGATAATTGAGTATGTGGCTGAGATTGATATTGTGCTTAGTTGTGTCATTATCTTTGTGATGGTTGGATAGTATGATTAGTGATTAACTAAGTGTTGGCAAGGTAAGTATGATACCTATGTGATTGGTGAAATTTGAAGTGAAAGAATGGAATGCTATGTGAGTATTGAATAAAGTTGAACTTGTGTACCATTGATAAAATATCTATGTGATGGTTAAATGTGTATATTGACTTGGTGCATTGAGTTAATTGTTTTATAATTTGAACTTACTAAGCTTTGGAAAGCTTCTCGTGTGATTTGTTTCTCGCTTGCGTGGTCGGTAAAAGCTAGCTCGGATCCGGGATCGCCGCCTTCTCAATCACACTATCGACATTCTATTTTGGTACTCTTGAAAGGATGTATATAGTTGTAATATGGCATGTATAGGCTGATCATTTGAATCATGTTTGATTTTGTAAGTAGCCATGGTATGTGGCTAGATATGTGCTAGTTTCAAATCAAATGGTTTTGGTATATGTGATACATTTTTGGCATGATTTGTGAATTGAGATATTTGCTATTGAATGGTAACTTTGTGTTGATAAATGCTAGTAGGGGTAGTGAGATTGGGAATGAATTATGCTTGTGATAGAATAAGTATTGGTATTGAATTGGGTATGATTAGAGTTGGTATTGATTGCATGTTTTGAATTGCTAAATTCGTATGCTTTTAGATGGCAATATGTGCATGAGATGTTTGGTTGATAGGCTTGTAGGTTTGACCCTAAGTGGGTGGCATGTTGGCCTTGCAAAAATGGCCTATAATGTCCCACGGTTGGGGCACATGGGCGTGCCTCAGACCGTGGCTAAATTGGCAGAATGTGACTTAAACTGCATGCGACCTCGACACGGGGGTGTCATCTAACCGTGGTGCACAAGTCAGTAGCTGGCTTTAATAGTACACGGCCATGGCACGGGTGTGCCTACAGGTCGTGCAAGAAATGGCAGTATATGACCTTATAGGACACGGCCTTAGCACACAGGCGTGCTTGTTAGCCGTGTTGATTTTGGCAGTATGTAACCATGGGGAGGTCACATGGGTGTGTCATGTAGCTGTGGGAGAGGCACGACCTACCCCCATGATCGTGTCAAACAGTCGAGTTTTAATTTTTATAAAATAATGATCGAACCTGTAGACTAACTATGACAATGATAGAGGCAAGTGCACCTATCGAACAATAGTATAGTTTAGGCAAGAATATCTTATCGAACACAAAGGAACCTAAAAGTACTACAACTCGCTTTCTTTCTATTATTTAGCCTGAAATATGGAGTGATTGGTTTATGAAACTAATGAAAAACTAAACTGGATGCAAAGACAAAAAAATGAATTGGACAAATACTTTAGGAAAACTCAGTTGATGAAGACGATACCCTCAGGAAGAATCCACCTATGACTTCACTTATTATTTATTCCCCAAACCATATGATTTCTTTACTTAGCTTGACCTGTGAGACTCCCTAGCCTATATTAAACCCTCTCTTGAGGCGAATAACGTCTAACCTTAGGTTAATTAGTGGAACTCTCCTTCTCTTATAATAACCCCCTAAGGAAGCAGTAAATCGATCAATAGATTCCCATATTAGGTTTCACCCTAATCCGACAAAATCTCGTAACCCTATCTCTATCGCCCGATCAACTCCGCTCAATTATGCTAGATCTACTCTTAGGTAGGGTCTATTCCTCCTCCACCTAAGCACATTAGATTAAATTAGGCAACATAATTATGAACAAACTAAGTACTTCTCATATAATTTAGAAATCAAATAACAAAATCCATCATAGGTTTCATCCCCTTCAGGTATCTGAAGGGTTTAGTTCATAACTAAAAAAGAAAACATCTCAAGAGAAAAGATAAAAGAAAACATAAGAAATCCCTAAAACTCCCTAAAGGAATTGAATGAGAGATCCTCCATTTTGAATAGAACTCCAGCTTCTTAAGATGGATCAACTGGCTATCTTCAAGTGATTCCCTAAAAGATGAAAGCTTCGACAAAAGCCTCTGCCAAAAAGCCGTCCTCTTCAATGTCTGCCTTGGGTTGTTTATATAGGCTTTTGAGATGCTTTACTTGGCTCCTAAGTATCTCTTTCAAGTAGAATTACTATTAGGGTGTTTAAGTAGACTTAGGAGTATGTTTCTTTGGCTTCAAGCATCCAAATCTGAGTGAAATTGTTCTCTTCAGCGGCAGTGCACGCCCGTGGCATACGCCCTTGAAATTTGGGGTTGGGCCGTGCCTTGATTCTGTCACTTTGGGCACAGTTGTGGTACGGCCATGTAAGTCGGGATTCAGGCCGTGCTTCAGGTCTATCGATTGGGACACGACCATGTAGATCACCAGGCACGTCCGTGTATGGTAAATGGATGATGCACGGCTGTGTGTGACGGAGTTGAGGCCGTGCTCTAGGTAATCGGTGAGGCATGGTCGTGTGGGCTTTGGGCCAAGAAGTGTCGAATTCTTGGGTTGGCCCAATTTAGTCCGTTTTAAGCCCGTTTTACGTTCTTTTTATCCTTAGGTGCTTTCCTGAGTATAAGACATGAAAAGGAAGGATTAAGAGCACCTTTTTACATAAATCAAGGATAATTCATTCAAAAGCATACTAAATGTGGGATTAAAATATATTACTTTTATGGTTTATCAAATACCCCCACACTTAAGCTTTTGCTTGTCCTCAAGCAAAATTCTCAACTTACAATTAAAACGAACTTTCCATAATTCATAATTCCTATCGGCGATGTCTCATCATAATTCATAGATAATTTATACATGGATAATTCAACTCAAAGAGCCCTAAAGATTCAATTAAGATAAGTCATACCTTTGTAGTAGTACGAAAACATAGGTGTCTCCCCTTATCTGAATAATTACCTTTAATTCAAAACTGATAAGGATTGACATCCTCACTGAAGGTTCACTCAAATGACTCAAAGTGTTTAAGGTTCAAGAATAAGCACTCATAAGTCGAACTCAAAAGTTAATCCCATAAGCTTGCTCGAAAATCAAATCTCCACCATCAGATATGAGATGATACATGATCAAAAGGTCTTTATCGTGGTTGTAACGGGCTAAGGTTAAGGGTGTGGATACAAATGAATTAGAGGTTAGAATCGAGATCGAATTGACTAATTACCTAATCTAAAAACAATGAACCGAATATGAATATTTACATCGAATGAAAACTAATAATACCACTATTGATAATTACTATATAATAAAGAATATTTTCATCACTTAAAATTTGATAATACTTTAATATGAGCTTTTTCTTCAATAATTGGAGTTTAAATGCTCTAAGCTCTTTTGTATACTACTAATATTGAATAAACTTGGATATATATATATATATTAAGAACAAACTAAAAAAAACATAATAGAAGGAACTTTGATAATTGAAATAACCTAATTCGGCAACTGATCAAATCAATTCTCGATAGAGGGGTAGTCCAAAGAATGTTGATAACAAATACAAAGGGTTTTGGGTTAATATCAAATGGGCAATTCAATAAAAAAGGGTTGCTAGGATCAAATGGGTTTACTAGGGGTTATTTATGTAGGTAGGCTTTTTAGTGGAGTGAATGGGTTAAAACCTAGGTGCCTTTATCATCTCAGTATATCAAAACATTAATGTGGTCTCGACATGTATAAACAAGGCAAGTTCTAGAATAACAGTTCAAAGTTGACACGCTCATAATCAATAAAGTGAGCATGAAAAAGGGTATATGCTCTATAAATCTCAAATTCTCACATAAATTATGGGTGTTTTTGACATCAATCCCTATAAATTTTGAACTTCAAGGTGATACTCAAATTTGGTTCAACAACCTATCAATTTTAATTTTTAGAAAGTAGACTTATCATGCTCGATTCTCTAGTATTCTTCAAATTTAATCATCAATGCACAATTAACCATGACTTATTCAAAGACATATCAATAAAAATCATAAATCATTAGAAATTTCACCCTAATTAGTAATATGAGAAAAATACTTTTGAACAAGTTTAAAATTCAGGATTTTGAGAACAATGAAAAATTAGGCATTAATTTGAGAATTATGCAAAAGTTAGGCACTTTTATCCCCTCCACACTTAAGATGTACATTGCCCTCAATGTACAAAGATAAATAATGACAGTAATGGGATAAATCAAAAGAGAAGGGGTAGAGTGACACTTCCTGAATTTTGGATGATTCCTGGCGTCTTTGGTGGCGGTGATGGTGTTTTCTATGGGCTTGGTGGTGTAGCTAGCGAAAACCAATTTGCTAGATGAAGAAATTGGGTAGCCTGTGAAGATATAGCCAAGAGATCTAGAGAAATAATAATAATATACTAATAATATAATTAAAGATTAAGAAAATAAAGAGAAGGAGACTAAGAAGAAAACTAAAATTTAAAGAAAAGACTAATGGACTAAGGAGTCCTTATTAGCATATGGTTCGTGAGGTGGGTATGATTTCTAAGGCTGCGGAGTGTTGGTGATGGTGGAAGTGGTGTGATTCCCTAGCAGCCTTTAGAGCCTAAAACCAAGAAACTAATATGAAATAAATTAAATTAAGCAGAAAAGAGGTATAAATAAGGAAAATAAAGGAGAGGAGAAAAGAAAAATAGAACCGAAAAGGTTTCGGAGACCCTTGGCATGTCAATTAGCTGAAGCTGCCTGCATGCGCTCATGTTGAGGTCTCCTCTGAGGAGACGATGCTTACCTTATTACGTTTCTTCGGCATGATTTTTGTGTTGCTCAAGAGTCTTGGACCTTTTCTATGAACAGAGAGAAAAATTTGAAAGAAAGCGAAGGAAGAAATAAGATGGGAAAAAAAAGGAAAGGGCTGTGGGGATTTAAATAAGATTTCAAATCTGGCACATTCCCACGCCCGTGTACCGAGGGTGTGTCGATTCACACGGCCACATCGCACGGCTGTGTTGTGGAGTGTGTTGTTCTTCCACACCCGTTTGTCGATTGGCACGCCCGTTCCTAAGAGGCCAGCATGTGAGCACAGATGGAATACACGGGCGTGGTTTGCCCGTGCTTAATAAGTTAGTATCTTAGCACGGTCATGAGGCACGGCCGTGCTATGTTTTCAGTGCCCATGATGTGGGTGGTTAGATCCGTGACGTTGGAGGGTGGGTGGACTGACTTGCACGGCTCTGCTCGGTCAGTGTGGTGGTTCCGATGGTCCACATGGCCACGGGCATGGCCGTGTGTAAGGCTGTGTGGCCTGGAAATCTGCATTTTTGTGTTAGTTTAAATGTTGAGAGGAGAAAGAAGGAAAGAAAAGAAAATAAATTTGAAAGTAAATAGTGTTAGTGCTCGGGTTGCCTCCCGAGAAGCGCTCGTTTATAGTCTTAAGCTAGACTATCCTTGACTTCAAAAATTTTAGGGAGGTTTAAAGGTTTGAATATTTTCCCTCTTGCTGACAGTTTTATTTTCATGACAAAGTTTAGGTCGAGAAGCGTTTACCTTAAAATTGTCGAATATTGGATTTCTTACCTCGACTATTTCGTGTGGGAAAATATCGTGTACCTGAAGGAGTATTTCTTCCTTTTTCTTCAGGTCTGTTGAATTGATGCGAGGATTGGCTTTGTCTAACAGCACCTATTCTCCTCTTTTAAAGTGATTTGATGTCCCTATGAGCTCTTCTGGTGGTTCCTTTGGTTTTACTTTGTGTGGATCCGGCTTTTCTTTGATGCGTATCTTCTGCTCTTCTAAATTGTCGATCTTATAGTTTTATTTCTGGTGTGATTCTTCTATGACGACTTGGGGGCTATGAGTTGGCTCAGGTTTGATGCATTGTGATGTTTCCTGCGATGAAGGCTGAACAATTTGATTATCTATTGAAATGACTTTCTTACCTTCATCTTCTGTTGTTTTGGCTGAGTCGAGAGCTTGAAGATTGACTGATTCATCTCCTACATGAAGTATGAGTTCTCCTGTGGCAACATCAATTTTAGTCTTGGCAGTTGCAAGAAAAGGTCTTCCTAAAATTAAGGGGATTGAATTATCATCATCCATGTCTAAAACAATAAAGTCTACTGGGAAAACAAATTTATAGATTTTTACTAGAACATCTTCAAGAACGCTCCTAAGAATTCTAACATTTTTATCAGCTAGTTATATACTCATCCTAGTTTGTTTGGGCTTCCCTAAACCTAGTCGTTTAAAAAGTGCATAAGGCATGACATTTATACTTGCCCCTAAATCAGCTAATGCATTATCAATAGTTAAACTACCAATTAAATATGGAATCGTAAAACTCTTGGATCTTTTAGTTTCTGTGGTAGTCTGTTCAGTAGCGTTGCTGAGCATGTTGCATTGAGTTCCACATGGTGCTCTTCATCTATTTTGCGTTTGTTCATCAAGAGCTGTCTTAAAAATCTCTTGAGTCGGGCATCTGAAAAAGAGCTTTACGAAGAGGTAAGTTAATATGTAATTTCTTTAAAAGTTTTAGAAACTTACCGAATTGTTCCTCTGAATCATCTTTTTTCAATGCTTCAGGATAAGGTATGCGAGGTTGGTATTCTTTGATTATCGATTTTGGCCTCTCTTGTGTTACCTCTATTTTACCTTTTTCTTCCTTGGTTTCTTGTACTGAGGTGGGCTCGTCTACCTTTGTACCCTCTTGAGCTTTGATGGCTTGGATCTGCTCTTTTGGGTTTATTTCTGTGTTGCTTGGTAGACGTCCTTGTTGATGTTCAGAAATTAGTGTTGCGAGATGTCCCACTGACCTAGTAAGTTCTCCAACTTGATTCTCGATCCCCTTAATCGATTTTTGTTTTTCATCAAGTGTTGCTTCAGTCTTTTGGAGACGAGAATCTGTAGCTGCCATGAATTTTGTCAGCATCTCTTCAAGGTTTGATTTATTTTCCTGTGGATAGGGCTGATTTTGGTAATTAGGAGGAGGTTGCTGCCTTTGATTTCCTTGATTTCCTTGTCCCCCCCACGAAAAATTTGGGTGGTCAGGCGCCACACTCTCCACATCATCCGCTATGGCTCTTTCAGGATCAGTGTCCATTTACTATATAAAACACAGCTCGTAATATCGAAGTCACCACACTATCGATATATGAAAAAGGCATGTATAGCTAGATCTCACACGCTTACTAGTAGTCTTAGAATCGACTAAACCGTAAGCTCGATATTAATAAATGTAACACCCCTATCCCGTGTCCATTAATGGATTAGGTTTAAGGCGTTACATCATCATAGCACAAGGTATTGCATATAATTACTATTTTCAAGTCATAGTCAATTTCATTAAAGATAATAAAGTACTATTAAAAGGTAAACTCATTAACGAATACATATATATAATGACTTTACTTAAACAATTCAAAGACCACCAATGCCAAAAACATAAAATATCTATGTACATATTCTTTCAAGACTTATCGACACAAAATATACCAACTTCAATACCAACAAATGAACATTTAGTCATAATTTAAATCACTTCTTTTATGCGAACATAGTTAAAACAACAAGATCAAACACACTCTTACTAACCAAAAACATGTGAATCTAAGCTCATTTCATATTGCACATAAGAAAACATGGCGAATATGCCCAACTCAAACACATGACCTATACAACTTTTCATACCGAATATACACACTTGTTTACCACTTAATACAATCCCATGTTTGAGTATCACGTCTATAATTTAACTTTAAACAATCAAACCATTTAATCAATCACCAATCATAAATACATTCTAAGGCATAACTTCTTATTCTTTTAATAACATGACCGAATATAACAAGTAATTATATTATATCTTGATCATTCATATATATCACACCTAATTTAAAAGAAATAATCTCTCATGATATGTATATACCATAACCTAACATGCACAGATAATAATACCACACTCACGCATGATTAAACCATTTTCAAGCATAAATGATAATTCATGGCATGAGCAAACTATATCATCAAATCACGAAACAAGTTCCAAAATAGAAAGCCATTTTCGCATGGCTAGCATATTTACATGATTACAAACATTAGTTATACTGTTTAGTCCAACCTATACATGCCATTTTTAATACAAAACTAAGTTATTCAATACCAAAAGAAAGTCGATAGTGCGGTTGACTTCTTCCCAGATCCTTCGAGTCCGTAGCTTGAACCTAAATCTATAAAACAAGGGTAAACAAGAATACACACAATAAGCTTGCTAGCTTAGTAAGTCTCAAGCAGTATTTATGACATATACACACATACTTAACAATTTAACTTCCATTCTTTCGGAAATTAGCATAAATAATTCAATACAAGTTTCACCTAGCTAAATATTAGTCATATCCTTAATCTAATCAATAGTAGTTTATCACATAACTTTTACACTAACATTTCATATATATAACCTATGCATTTGAATATTTCAAGTTACCGAAACATAACGAAATTCCGATCTCATTGCATGAAACACCCCACACCCGGCCCACGAGCCTGAACCGGATCTGGTATGTTCCTAAAGTGAACCGATTTCAAAATCATTCGTTACTTAGAGAAAATTCGTAAAATTTTTAGAAAATGTTGTTGTGGATTGGGCTTAGATTGGAAACCCATTTTATTAAACTTGTAAATCCAATTTGATTTATTACGTCCAAAATAGTTCTTAGCACAATATTTAAAAGTAAAATAAAGAATAATCCATGGGCCTTATGGCCTTATTACATCAAATAAAACCCAAAAGAAATATAATTAAGGGTACCAAATGAAATAAAGTCCAAATAAAATAAAATCTTCAAATTGATGCATGGCCACCTCAAGGTCTCATCGTCCCGGTCCACACCTTTGTTCATCACCGAAAATAGTTCCCATAACGGGTGAGTCAACAGACTCAATGTGCACACAAGACTAACATTCAACAAATCGGCATACATGTTCATATCAAATTCATATTCATATAAAGATAAATGATGATGCAACCCAACCCAAGCCTAAAGATCCATCCGCTACACACCACCCGCATTCGCCAAATCACCGTGGGACTACTAAGTCAACCCTCCATCCGCTACACACCATCGAAGGCGTCATTTGCAATGACGTGCTCATCGCCTATATATACGTTGTGTCATTAGACACTATAGTCAAATTATACGTTGTGTCATTAGACACTATATTCAAATATTGTAACCGAAGTTACCAAAATTCCGCAATGTGATCGTAGTCAACATATTTCGTTGGTGAGACCGAAGTCAACACCTTCATTGGTGAGACCGAAGTCAACACCTACTCTTCCCCTTTCACAAATATCCCATATGCCCCAAATATTTATACATATCTTATTTCTCATTCATATTACATATTCAAAATATATATATATCATATTCGTAATCCTATCGGAAGTAGGAAACGTACCTGGGTACTTTTTACCACATTTGTGGTACTTAGCCACATTCACATTCTTATACATATTCATATATTAAAATAATAGCCATATGAAATATCGAAGGTTAGTAAGGGTACACACCTGATTGGCTTAATAGATTCCTTGAAATCCCGAAGAACGATCTACCGATCTAGATCTTTATCTCCTATATTCGGCCAATTATTAAAACATATTAACAAACCTATTTGGCTTAAAAACCAAATCCTAGTAGGATTTGTATTATTTACCTTGTTGCCGAATTGGATGATTGTAAATCGAATCCCAAAATTGCTAGTATCCTTTTCCTTGAAATCACTAACACTAATTCATGTAACCATGTGAGTTTTCACTTTTGAAATAATGAAAATAATTCCAAATATCAAAATTAAGCCTTTGCGAATATCACTTACCATACAAATTCCAAATCAAGAGGATTCATTGCCCTATATGTCCGTCGAAATCTTCATGTTAGATCTAATCTAGCATATACATCATAACCTTTAATCAAATAAATTTATCTTACCTTAGATCCTTGATCCTTGTATTCGACAGTTGAAGAAACCCTTTGATGTTGTAGTTGATTGCTCCTTTACTTAGAATCAACAAAGATTCGGCTTTGACAAGAGAAACAGAGAAGAAAATAGAAGAAGAAAAGATGGATTTTTCTTAAAGAAAAATTCTGAGAGAGGGAGAGAGCTAGGAAAATTCGGTGAGAGGAAGAGGAGCAAAAGTGAATGAGTAGCCCTCCGCCTCCTTTTATAGCCAAAGTTATCACCTAGGAGTCCCTTACTTGTCCACCACTCCTCTTTTGATAATATTATCTCTTTTATTTAAAAGATAAAAGCCTTTAATCCATCCATCATCTCCTCAATTATCTCCTTAGAAAATAATCCTTTATTTATCTCTTATTATTCACATATTTATGTGAATAAAACTCCTTTATTTATCTCTTATTATTCACATATTTATGTGAATAAAACTCCTTTATTTATCTCTTATTATTCACATATTTATGTGAATAAAACTCCTTTATTTCTCTCTTATTATTCACATATTTATGTGAATAAAACTCCTTTATTTATCTCTTATTATTCACATATTTATGCAAATAAAACTCTTCCTTTTCTAGAAACCCATGCCGTCCACCTCAAATTTACGAAGCAAAATTAAACTTATTTACTTGCTTCCCAAGTGACTCGAACCTGTGCCCAACAGCTTCTTGCTCATGGCGCCATTTCCATAGGCCCTAAGTGATACCTTCGACCACTTTTCCAAGCTTGGATTGTATGTCAAACTTCTCCAACTTTTTCTTTTAAGGCCCTTTAGCCCTTATTTCCTATTTTGAACTTTAAAATTTGACATTTCGGCATCATTTCTAAGTTTCCTAAAATTTTCGATCGGCTCAGAACTTGCCATTTTTCTTACATATCCAAGTTTCCTAAAATGTTCAAGTTTCCATTTTGGATCATTTCCAAAATGTTCGTGTTTCCAAAATGTCTAAGTTTCCAAAAGTGTTCATTTCCATTTCCATTTCCATTTTCATTTCTATCTTCATTTTCATTTCCATTTTCCTTTCCATTTTCATGCATTTCTAGATTTCCAAAAGTATCAAAAATTTATTCATAGTACTTGAAACTTGTCATTTCATACAATTAAACTGGAAAAGCATAGGCCCTATTCAGGATGTTACATTGCACATCATAATCATAACCGAAGTTTTAAGTATCACCAAATCACATTTGAACCTTACATATGTATCCCATATGGCCGAACACAATCAATCATATACAAATATATATAATTTGACTTTCATTATTACAAATACATAAATAGGCCAAATTATGTGTATGTTCAAATAGGTTAGCACATAATTCATATTTACATAACCATTTATCATTTCAAATAATCAACTTACCTTGTCACTTACCAATATAATAAGCTAATTTTCTTTTTCTTTTTAGAGCTTATAGCTCAATCTACTATGTATATTCATCTCCAATTCTCTGTTTTTAACTTATCACCGGCAAAGAGCCTGCTAGGCATTAAAGCCCAAAATAAATCACCGGCACAAGGCCTGCTAGGCAGTAAGCCTGAAATAAATCACCGGCACAAGGCCTGCTAGGCACAAAGCCTGACATATAACACCGGCACAAAGCCTGCTAGGCATTAAAGCCTGAAATGAATCAATGCAGATAAGGCTCGCTAGGCACAAAGCCTGAAATAAGTCACCGGCACTAGGCCTGCTAGGCTTAAAGCCCGAGATACCATCATTTTCAACATTTCAATGAACATTTCAATTGTATCATAACCACTTATCACTTAAATTTCACAAGTCTATCACATTTCCAATTCAATTAAGCTTATTCACTTTTCACAAATAAAACTATTATAACTTTGTATAATAAAACATATCCAATTCAATATAATATTATTACATTCGGCTATCACATGAAAATATACCCAAATTTATCAAATTTTGTCATTTAATACTTTCATAATGCATTCTTTAATATAATCCAGCTTAGAGACTTACCTCGGCTGTCGATTGACCGTGCGAATCGGCTATTTGAGAACCTTCGTCTTTCCTCGATCTAAATCCGTTTTTCTTTGCTCTTGATCTAAAACACATTAAAATTTAACTCATTCAAGTACATTTCATCTCAATTTAGTCCCTAAGCAAATAAATAGGCAATTTACCATTTTACCCCTACTATTTCAAATTTTTACAATTTAGTCCTATTTACCTAAAACACAAAATACACCAAATTCTCAATACCCCTTAAGGGCCGAATATGTATAGGGGCTATACAAGCCATTTTCTTTCAATTATTTAGCAAATAAGTCCCTCTAAAAATTTACTTTTACAAATTAGCCCTAAATACTAAAATTCACTAAAATTTCTAATACAAAACATATCAATCCTTAACATATCTTTAATTTAAAATCATCAAACACCAAAAACCTCAAGAATTCATCAATGGCCGAATCATATATACACACTAATCTTAGAAATTCTAGCATGGGTCGGTAATATGCTAAGCAACGATCTCAAAAACGTAAAATTAACAAAACCGAGCTAGATTTCTTACCTAATTAAGCTTGAATAAGGCCGAATGTTTCAAATCTTTTCTCCCCTTTTGTTTCTCTTTTATTTCGGCAAAATAAGCATGCAAATGGCTTTATTTTATGAATTGTTTAACTAATAATAACATAATTTAATTATTACCATTTTAACCTTATGTTATAAAATATTAAACATTATAAACTAAGGTTAGTTATGTACTTGGCAGGCCACTTACTATAGAATTTGGCTATTTGTCCTTTTAGGACTTCCATTTAAAAAGCCACTATCACATTAGGACTTTTCACTATAATTTGCAACTTTTGCACTTTATGCGATTAAGTCCTTTTTTATCAAATTAAGTGCTTAAACGATAAATTTTTTCTACGAAACTTTCACACACATTAATTCACATATAATAAACACATAATATAATATTTAAAAATTTTTCAGACTCGGATTTGTGGTCCCGAAACCACCGTTCCGATTAGGGTCAAATTCGGTCTGTTACAACTCTCCCCCTTAAGGATTTTCGTCCCCGAAATTATTACCGTTAAATAACGTCGGAATTTGTTGCCTCATTGAGTCCTCAGGCTCCCACGTAGCCTCTTCAACTCCGTGCCTTTTCTACAGTACTTTTACTAATGGAATTTTCTTGTTTCTTAACTCTTTCTTTTCCCGAGCTAAAATACGAATCGGTTCTTCCTCATACGTCATATCGGCCTGATTTCAATCTCGACAGATAATCACATGGGACGAATCTGATCTATACTTACAAAGCATCGAAACATGAAATACGTCATGTATCTTTTCTATCTCAGAAGGCAACTTCAACTATAAGCAGCAGGCCCAATACGTTCAGTAATTTCATAAGGTCCGATGAATCTCGGACTAAGTTTGCCTTTCCGACCAAATCGGAGTACCTTTTTCCACGGAGAAACTTTCAAGAATACTCGATCTCCAACTTGAAATTCAATGTATTTATGTTTCAAATCAACATAAGACTTTTGACGATCCGAGGCAGCTTTCAAATTGTCTCTAATAATAGCTACCTTCTGTTTAGTTTCTTTAATCAAATCAACCTCGTGTATCTTATTCTCACTGAGCTTAGTCCAGTATAATGGTGTTCGACACCTTCGCTCGTACAAGTCTTCATAGGGCGCCATTTTGATACTAGATTGAAAACTATTATTATAGGCAAATTCAATCAGAGGTAGGTATCGTTCCCAAGTACCTTCAAACTCGAGAATGCAGCATCTCAACATGTCCTCAAGTATCTGAATAGTTCTCTCGGATTGTCCATTCGTCTGAGGATGAAAGGCTGTACTAAAATGAAGTTTAGTACCTAAAGCATCTTGCAACTTCTTCCAAAATCGCGATGTGAATCTCGGGTCTCTGTCCGAAACAATGGAACTCTACACACCATGCAACCTCACAATTTGTGATATATACAATTCAGCAAGTTTATCAAGTGAGTAGTCCGTTCGAATTGGTACAAAATGAGCTGATTTGGTCAATCTATTAACTATAACCCAGACTGCATCTTTCTTGCTAGGTGTCATAGGCAAACCAGATACAAAATCTATAGTGATTCTATCCCATTTCCATTCAAGTATCATGATCGGCTGAAGCAACCCAGAAGGCACTTGATGCTCGGCTTTTACTTGCTGAAAAATTAAGCACTTTGAAACAAATTCAGATATATCTCGTTTCATACTAGGCCACCAGTAGAACTGCTTCAAGTCATTATACATTTTCGTGCTACCCAGATGTATCAACATCTGACTATTATGAGCTTCTTTCAATAACATCTAAATCAAATCCACGTCCCTCGGTACACACATTCGGCCTTTGTATTTCAAGCAGTCATTTTCATCAATTCAAAATTCTGACTCTGCATTATTTCCACACTAAGCCTGTTTAACAGTCATATCTTTATCAGCTTTTTGTGCATCACAAATTTGCTGAATAAACATCAGTCTTGCTTTTAACTCGGCTATGATCGAACTATCATCTGACATAACCATCTGTGTGTTCAATGCATGAAGAGCAAGCAATGATTTTCGACTTAATGCATCTGCAACAACGTTAGCTTTCCCCGGATGGTAGTCAATCACTAACTCATAGTCTTTCAACAGTTCTAACCATCTGCGTTGTCTCAAGTTCAACTCTTTTTGAGTCATCAAATATTTAAGACTTTTGTGATCCGAGTAAACATGACATTTCTCACCGTATAAATAATAACGTCAAATTTTCAATGCGAACACAATAGCTGCTACTTCTAAATCATGCGTCGGGTAGTTTCTTTCATGCGGCTTCAATTGTCTTGAAGCGTAGGCTACAACTTTGCCTTCCTGCATCAAAACGCAGCCCAAGCCATTTAAGGAAGCATCAGAATACACAACAAATTCTTTACCCGATTCAGGTTGAGCTAACACCGGAGCTTCCGTCAAAAGGGCTTTCAACTGATCAAAACTTTTCTGACAATTTTCCGACCACTCGAACTTGACATCTTTCTATAGTAACTTTGTCAAAGGTGTAGCTATTACAGAAAAACCTTTCACAAACCGTCTATAGTAGCCCGCAAGTCTTAGAAAACTTCAAATCTCGGAAACACTTTTCGGTGGCTTCCAATCAAGTATAGCCGAGATTTTGTTCGGATCAACTCGAATGCCTGATGCTGAAACAACATGTCCCAAAAAGCTGACCTCTTTCATCCAGAACTCACACTTACTAAACTTCGCATACAACTGCTGATTCCGCAAAGTTTGTAGCACTAATCTCAAATGTTCAGTATGCTCAATTTCATCTTTGGAGTAGATCAATATATCATCAATAAACACTACTACAAATTGATCCAAAAACTGTCTAAAAACCCGATTCATCAAATCCATAAAAACAAAGAGTGCATTAGTAAGCCCAAAAGGCATAACCAAAAATTCAAAATGTCCGTACCTCGCTCGAATGCGCCTTTGGCACATCTCGTATCTCGACTCAAGAATCGATAATAACCCGATTTCAAATCTATCTTTGAAAATATCAAGCCCTTTCAATCGATCAAACAAATCATCAATCTGAGGTAACGGTACTTATTCTTTATAGTTACCTTATTCATTGCCGATAATCAATACACATTCGCATCGCTCCATCTTTCTTTTTCACAAAAGAACTGTGCACCCAAGGAGAGAAACTTGGTCGCAAAGCCCCTATCTGTTAACTCTTGCAATCGTGCTTTCAACTCTTTTAACTCAAGAGGTGCCATCCGATATGGAGCTATTGAGATCGGAGTCGCTCTGGTGCTAATTCAATGCCAAACTCAATCTCTCGTCTTTGGGGTAAACCCAGAGTTCTTCAGAAACACATCCGGTATTCACATACAATCGACAGATTCAATCTGTTTCTCAGACAATTTATTATCCAGTACATAAGCCAAATAAGCTTCGCACCCTTTTCTCACATACTTCCGGGCTAACATCGAGGATATAACTATAGGAAACCCACTTAAATCACTAGATTCAATTCTAATGATCTCACCGTTCTGATGTCTCAAATCAATAAGCTTTCTTTTGCAATTCACTATCGCATCGTGCAAAGTTAACTACCCATTCCCAAAATTATATCAAACTCATCGAAAGGCAACAAGATTAAATCGATCGGGAAGCAAAATCCCGAATCATCAATGGGCAACCTTTACACAATTTATTAACAAACACACATCTACCCAAAGGGTTGGATACGCGAATCACAAACTCGAGAGACTCAATGGCGAGTCTTCTCAATACCGTAGTTTCACATACATATGAATGGGTCGAACCAGATCAATCAATGCAATCACAAGAGTATCATAAGGGGTAAAAGTACCAAGAATGACATTTGGAGAAGCAAGATCCTCTAACTCGAGTAACATAAGCTCTAGCTGGAGCTCTAGGCTCGATCGAATCGCTGTGTTCTTCGTCCTCTCGACTACCACCTACATTGCTGAATGCCTAGGTGGTCCGCCTGCGGCGATGCACCGCTTCGCCTAGAGTTCTGCGGCCGTATTCGCCGCCTAACATCGGGCACTCTCGAATAAAATGATCCGAGGATCCACATTTAAAGTAGGACCGATCACGAACTCTACAACTCCCGTAATGCCATTTTCCACAATGTTTGCATTCAACTCGATTCGTGGAACGTTACCAACACCGCCATCGAGGTAGCTCGGAGCCCACCGGAGGTCGATCACGCCTAGGTAAATCAAGTAACTTTATGTCGGCTGAAATCATCTCGAACTTCTTAGATGTGGAATGGAAAGTCTTACCCGACGACCTCTTACGAATGTCTCTAGCTTCTGTCTCAGCCTTTCTTTTCTCTTTCCCAAGCTCTTCAGCTTTGCAAGCTCGCTCAACTAGAGTCACAAATTCTTGAATTTCAAGAATGCCAACAAGCAACTTTATCTCTTCATTCAGACCGTCTTCAAACCTTTTACACATAATGGCTTCAGTTGATACACACTCTCTAGCATATTTGCTAAGCCTGACAAATTTTAATTCATATTCTGTCACGGTCATTCTTCCCTGCTTCAGTTCAAGAAATTCTTTTCGTTTTTGATCAATGAATCTTTGAATGATATATTTCTTGCGAAATTCATTCTGGAAGAAATCCCACGTCACTTTTTCTTTCGGAACCACTGATACTAGTGTATTCCACCAGTGATATGCAGTGTCCCGAAGTAAAGATATAGCACACTTCAGGCATTCGTCTGGAGTACAAGATAGCTCATCTAGTACCCGAATAGTGTTATCAAGCCACATTTCGGCTCGCTCTGCGTCATCATCATCGCTGGCCTTGAATTCTTCGGCCCCAAATTTCCTGATTTTATCAACTGAATGCCTATTAGATCTCATCGAATCTACATCGGGGGTGCTAAAGGTATCAGAGTTGGATTATTCGGGGGTGGTGGTTGGTGTACAGCCAGATTAGTCTGGATAAACTGGGTAAACCACTCATTCATCATCTGATAGAAGGCTTGTTTAGCCTCCCCCTCGTGGCTACCCAAATCGGTCGAAAGTCTACCAAGACCGATCTATGTGCACGGTCAGCGCCACACTCTCCACATCATCCGCCATGACTCTTTCGTGATCGGTGTCCATTTACTATATAAAACACGCTTCGTAATATCGAAGTCACCACATTATCGATATATGAAAAAGGCATGTATAGCTAGACTCACACGCTACTACTAGTAGTCCTAGAATTGACTAAACCGTAAGCTCGATATTAATAAATGTAACACCCCTATCCCGTGTCCATTACGGATTAGGTTTAAGGCGCACTGTCATAGCACAAGGTATTGCATATAATTACTATTTTCAAGTCATAGTCAATTTCATTAAAGATAATAAAGTACTATTAAAAGGTAAACTCATTAACCAATACATATATATAATGACTTTACTTAAACAATTCATCACCACCAATGCCAAAAACATAAAATATCTATGTACATATTCTTTCAAGACTTATCGACACAAAATATACCAACTTCAATACCAACAAATAAACATTTAGTCATAATTTAAATCACTTCTTTTGTACGAACATAGTTAAAACAACAAGATCAAACACACCTCTTACTAACCAAAAACATGTGAATCTAAGCTCATTTCATATTGCACATAAGAAAACATGGCCGAATATGCCCAACTCAAACACATGACCTATACAACTTTTCATACCGAATATACACACTTGTTTACCACTTAATACAACCCCATGTTTGAGTATCACGTCTATAATTTAACTTTAAACAATCAAACCATTTAATCAATCACCAATCATAAATACATTCTAAGGCATAACTTATTCTTTTAATAACATGACCGAATATAACAAGTAATTATATTATATCTTGATCATTCATATATATCACACCTAATTTAAAAGAAATAATCTCTCATGATATGTATATACCATAACCTAACATGCACAAATAATAATACCACACTCACGCATGATTAAACCATTTTCAAGCATAAATGATAATTCATGGCATGAGCAAACTATATCATCAAATCACGAAACAAGTTCCAAAATAGAAAGCCATTTTCGCATGGCTAGCATATTTACACGATTACAAACATTAGTTATACTGTTTAGTCCAACCTATACATGCCCTTTTTAATACAAAACTAAGTTATTCAATACCAAAAGAAAGTCGATAGTGCAGTTGACTTCTTCCCAGATCCTTCGAGTCCGTAGCTTGAACCTAAATCTATAAAATAAGGGTAAACAAGAATACACACAATAAGCTTGCTAGCTTAGTAAGTCTCAAGCAGTATTTAAGACATATACACATACTTAACAATTTAACTTCCATTCTTTCGGCAATTAGCATAAATAATTCAATACGAGTTTCACCTAGCTAAATATTAGTCATATCCTTAATCTATTCAATAGTAGTTTATCACATAACTTTTACACTAACATTTCATATATATAACCTATGCATTTGAATATTTCAAGTTGCCAAAACATAACGAAATTCCGATCTCATTGCACATCATAATCATAAACGAAGTTTTAAGTATCACCAAATCACATTTGAACCTTACATACGTATACCATATGGCCAAACACAATCAATCATATACAAATATATATAATTTGACTTTCATTATTACAAATACATAAATAGGCCAAATTATGTGTATGTTCAAATAGGTTAGCACATAATTCATATTTACATAACCATTTATCATTTCAAATAATCAACTTACCTTGTCACTTACCAATATAATAAGCTAATTTTCTTTTTCTTTTTAGAGCTTATAGCTCAATCTACTATGTATATTCATCTCCAATTCTCTGTTTTTAACTTATCACCCAAGAAAGAGCTCGCTAGGCATTAAAGCCCAAAATAAATCACCGGCACAAGGCCTGCTAGGCAGTAAGCCTGAAATAAATCACCGGCACAAGGCCTGCTAGGCACAAAGCCTAACATATAACACCGACACAAAGCCTGCTAGGCATTAAAGCCTGAAATGAATCACCGGCACAAGGCCTGCTAGGCACAAAGCCTGAAATAAGTCACCGGCACTAGGCTTGCTAGGCTTAAAGCCCGAGATACCATCATTTTCAACATTTCAATGAACATTTCAATTGTATCATAACCACTTATCACTTAAATTTCACAATTCTATCACATTTCCAATTCAACTAAGCTTATTCACTTTTCACAAATAAAACTATTATAACTTTGTATAATAAAACATATCCAATTCAATGTAATATTATTACATTCAGCTATCACATGAAAATATACCCAAATTTATCAAATTTTGTCATTTAATACTTTCATAATGCATTCTTTAATATAATCCAGCTTAGAGACTTACCTCGATTGTCGATAGACCGCAAGGAATCTGGCTTATTCGAGAACCTTCGTCTTTCCCCGATCTAAATCTATTTTTCTTTGCTCTTGATCTAAAACACATTAAAATTTAACTCATTCAAGTACATTTCATCTCAATTTAGTCCCTAAGCACATAAATAGGTAATTTACCATTTTACCCTTACTATTTCAAATTTTTACAATTTAGTCCTATTTGCCTAAAACACAAAATACACCAAATTTCTCAATACCCTTTAAGGGCCAAATATGTATAGGGGCTATACAAGCCCTTTTCTTTCAATTATTTAGCAAATAAGTCCCTCTAAAAATTTACTTTTACAAATTAGCCCTAAATACTAAAATTCACTAAAATTTCTAATACAAAACATATCAATCCTTAACATATCTTTAATTTAAAATCATCAAACACCAAAAACCTCAAGAATTCATCAATGGCCGAATCATATATACACACTAATATTAGAAATTATAGCGTGGGTCGGGTAATATACTAAGCAACGATCTCAAAAACGTAAAAATTAACAAAAACCAAGCTAGATTTCTTACCTAATTAAGCTTGAATAAGGCCGAATGTTTCAAAGCTTTTCTCCCCTTTTGTTTCTCTTTTCTTTCGGCAAAATAAGCATGCAAATGGCTTTATTTTATGAATTGTTTAATTAATAATAACATAATTTAATTATTACCATTTTAACCTTATGTTATAAAATATTAAACATTATAAACTAAGGTTAGTTATGTACTTGGCCAGCCACTTACTATAGAATTTGGCTATTTGTCCTTTTAGGAATTCCATTTAAAAAGCCACTATCACATTAGGACTTTTCACTATAATTTGCAACTTTTGCACTTTACGCGATTAAGTCCTTTTTATCAAATTAAGTGCTTAAACGATAAAATTTTTCTACGAAACTTTCACACACATTAATTCACATATAATAAACACATAATATAATATTTAAAAATTTTTTAGACTCAGATTCGTGGTCCCAAAACCACCGTTCCGATTAGGGTCAAATTCGGTCTGTTACAGTTTCAATTTTTCATGAAATTTTATATGTGTTTCGGTTTAGTCCTGACTCAGTTTATAAGCATGCTTAGGGTCTTGATGACTAGTTTAAGGGACACTATGATTATATATGAATGTGTTTGATGATGTTTGACTTTGTGTCGACATTTAGAGGTTAAATGTTCTGATTGATCGGTCATACCCCTTAACCCTATTCTGTCGGCGGTTTCGAGTTAGGGGTGTTAAATGGAAACTGTAGCGAAACTAAAAAAAATCATTGTTAAACCTGTGATTCGCGATAACGAACTCTGAACTTCTGATACTGACCTGCATAAAACATTTGTTAATAAATATCGAAACTGAAACTAATGCATAAAAATGTTAATACAGATAAACTCCAAATATACAATAAACGCACGGGTATCTAGGACGGGGTACTAGAGGAGGTGGTAGAGGCTGTAGGAGGCTCGAGCTGGGTCCTCCGCATATGAGAATCTGCCCAATTTGAATACGAGTGAGACACCAATCTCACCTGCTACAGAGGTTGGGTCTCATGAGCGTGAGGGTAGGGATGACGCACTATCTCGAGCCATACTATGTATTTTATAGAGGGTCGTTGGGCCCAATACTGGATCTGGGGGCCATGGGTCGGTTACGAAATGACTCCGATCCAATGGGGCTGAATTATTCAGAGGTATTAGTGGAGTCACCCCTAACGTGGCTGAACAATGGATAGAGGCCACGGAAAGAATGATGGATGATTTGGATTTTATCATGAGCGTAGCTAAGGGGATGCCTCCTCGCGCGATGAAGCGATCGATGGTGGTCGATCGTTAAGGAGGGCACTCAACCGGACCATTTGACGTAGGACTATTTTAAGACGGCCTTCCAGAGTAAGTATGTGGGAGCCAGCTACATTGATGCTAGGAGGCGTGAGTTTCTTAATCTCACCTAAGGGGACCGTTCAGTGGCCAAGTTCCTGAGACTGAGTCGTTATGCTAGGGGGATGGTGGCAATCGAGTATGCGCGTTGCGTCGATTTTGAGGATGGACTCAGGGATAGCTTACGGGTTCTGATAGCTCCGCAAAAGGAGCGTGACTTTTCTGCTCTGGTGGATAAGGCGAAGATCGCCGAGGAGGTTATGCGCGCTGAGCGCCAAAATCGCGAGAAAGAAAAGAATAAGAGGGAATCGAAGCCCTCAATTTCTGTGGTGAGGCCTAAGGAAAAGGCCAGATCTGATAGGCTATTGCACCTATTGGGGTGGCACTTTGTGGACACTGTAGTAGATGCCATCCGGACAAGTGTTGGAGGGCGACTAGGGCTTGTTTAAGATATGGGTCGGCTAAGCATTGTGTCTGGGATTATCCACTGAGAACTGATCAAACGTGAGCTACGGGTACTGGTACTACACAGCAATCGAGAGTAGCTCAGCAGCCACCTAGGGGCCGAGGAGAGGCTATGGGTAGTAATGGCATAGGACGAGGACAGAGAGCACTAGGAAGAGGTGAATGACCGATTGAGGCGAGGCAGCCTGCACTGGTTTATGCTGCACGTCACCGAGAGGATGGTGATGCTCTAGACATCATTACGGGTACGTTTTTAATTTTTAATGTACGCTACACTGTATTGATAGACATAGGATCTACACACTCTTATGTAGCTAGCTCTGGTTTTGAAACTTTGGGGATTTCGGTTGTGAGTGCTTTGAGCGAGATAACTGTTGTGAGCCCATTGGGTCAATCTATCCGGGCTAGTAAATTATTTAGAGACGTTTCGTTAGAGGTATAGGGGACAGTGTTTCTAGCCGATCTAATAGAGCTTCTATTTGAGGAGTTCGATTTGATTCTGGGAATGGACTGGCTGGTCAAGCACAGAGTAAGTCTGGACTACGCATCAAAAAAAGGTTATTTTAAGAACCAAGGAGGACAGCGAGATAGTGGTGACTGGGGAAGCGAGGTAGTGGTGACTGGGGAACGTCTGGACTATCTAGCGAATGTGATTTCTGCGTTGGTGGCAGAAAAGTTAGTAAGAAAATGATGTGAGGCATTCTTGGCCTACATCAGTGTTTTGGATTCTAGAAACTCTTCAGTTAAAGACATTAGAACCGTAAGGGGCTTTTCGGATATTTTTCTTAAGGAATTATCGGGTTTGCCACTGAACCGAGAAGTAGAATTTGGGATTGAACTCTTTTCTTGTACAGCTCTAGTGTCCATCGCCTCTAATAGAATGGCACCGAAGGAGCTTGTAGAGCTTAAGGCTCAGATTCAAGAGTTACTGGATCGTGGGTTCATCCACCCTAGTGTGTCTCTATGGGGAGCACCGGTACTATTTGTGAAAAAGAAGGATGGATCCATGCGTATGTGTATCGACTACTGCCAATTGAATAAGCTAACCATTAAGAACAAGTACCCACTACCAAGAATAGATAATTTATTTGACCAGTTCAGAGGGGCGTCTATGTTCTCCAAGATTGATCTGCGATCTGGATACCATCAACTGAAGGTTAACGAGATCGATGTGCATAAGATGACATTTAGGACTCAGTACGACCATTACGAGTTCCTAGTGATGCCATTTGGACTAATGAATGCATTAGCAACTTTAATGAATCTGATAGACTGAGTGTTACAGCCCTATTTGGATCAGTTCATGGTAGTCTTCATTGACGACATTCTAGTGTATTCGAAAATAAAGGACGAGCACAATGAGCATCTTCGAGTGGTATTACAGACGCTTCGTGAGAAACAGTTGTATGTGAAGTTCAGTAAGTGTGAATTCTAGCTCTGAGAAGTAACTTTTCTAGGGCATGTAGTTTCTACGGAGGGGATTCGTTTTGATTCTCATAAGATTGAGGCTGTGTTGGAGTGGAAACAGCCGAAGAATGTGTCCAAAATCTGCAGCTTTCTAGGGCTAGTGGGTTATTATCGACGCTTCGTAGAAGGGTTCTCTTTGATCGCAGCACCATTGACCAAGCTTCTGCATAAGGGAGTTCCCTTTGTCTAGACTGATAGACAACAAGAGAGCTTTGAGAAGCTCAAATCTATTTTGACGTAGGCTCTGGTTCAGATATAGCCTAAATTTGGGGAGGACTTCGTCGTATATAGTGATGCATCGCATGTAAATCTGGGTTGCGTTCTGATGCAGGATGGTAAAGTGGTAGCTTATGCGTCTCGTTAGCTCAAGACGCATGAGGCTAACTATCCTACGCATGATTTGGAGTTGGTAGCGGCAGTATTTACTCTGAAAATCTAGAGGCACTATCTTTATGGTGAGAAGTGTACTATCTATAGTGATCACAAAAGCCTCAAGTATCTCTTCACCCAAAAGGAATTAAACTTTAGGCAGCGAAGATGGGTTAAACTGCTTAAGGATTTTGACTACACAATCGAGTACTACACTGGTAAGGCTAATGTGGTGGCAGATGCTTTGAGCCGTAAGGTGATGACCGATCTGAGAGCGATGTTCGTTCGACTCAGCTTATTCGATGATGGGAGTCTGTTGGCAGAATTTTAGGTTAAACCCACGTGGATTGATCAGATTAGAGGTAAATAAATGGGGGATAAGTCACTTGAGTTGAGGTTCCATCAGGTTGAGAATGGGGATACTATGGATTTTGGAATTAACAACGATGGGGAACTTTATTTCCATGGTAGGATCTGTGTATTGAACAACGAGGATTTAAGACAGTCAATTCTTAGGGAAACGTATAGTAGCCCTTACGCCATGCGTCCCAGTAGAAATAAAGTGTACCAAGATCTGCGAGAGTTGTACATGTGGCCAGGGTTGAAGTGAGAGGTTACTGACTTTGTTGCTCATTGTTTGACTTGTCAGAAGGTTAAGGCTTAGCATCAGGTTCCTTCGGGGTTGCTGCAGCTGGTAAAGATTCCAATATGGAAATAGAAACGAGTAACGATGGACTTCGTTAGTCGGTTGCCCTTAACACCCACTAAGAAGGATTCTGTCTAGGTCATCGTGGATTGATTGACCAAGTTTGCTCACTTTATTTCGGTCAGGACAGACTTTTCGCTCTAGAAATTGGCTAAGCTGTATATAGCTGAAATAGTGAGACTGCATGGGGTTCCCATCTCGATCATCTCCGATAGGGATCCTTGCTTTACGTCTCAGTTTTGGAAGAAATTGCACGAGGCTCTGGGTTTAAGGTTAGACTTCAGCACTGCTTTCCATCCTCAGACAGATGGTCAGTCGGAGAGGGTGATTCAAGTACTGGAGGATATGTTGAGTAGCTTGTTATAGATTTTCGAGGCAGTTGGGAGGAGTATTTACCATTAGCGGAGTTTTCCTTTAACAATAGCTATCGGTCTAACATTCAGATGGCACCGTATAAGGCCCTGCATGACCGTAAGTGTCACACTCCCTTATGTTGGACTGAGTTGGGGGAGCGACATGTTTTGGGTCCATAATTAGTTTCTTAAATTGATGATGTAACATCCTAAAAATGGGCCTATGCATTTTTGATTTAATTATATGAAATGGCATGTCTTATGTGTTATGAACGTATGGTGAACGTTTTTGGAAACTTGGAAATGTTAAGTTTAAAAGAGGAAAGAAAACATTTTTGGAAACATGGAAATGTTAAGTTTAAAAGAGGAAAGTGAACATTTTTTGAAACTTGGAAATGTTAAGTTTAAAAGAGGAAAGTGAACATTTTTGGAAACTTGGAAATGTAAGGAAATGTTTTAGAAATGTTAAGTTTAAAAGAGGAAACTAAAACAAGGTGGCCTTAAGAAAATTAGTAGAGGGAATTTAACACAAGAACGGGCTTGGAGAAGTGGCTAGGAGGCACCACTTAAAGCCCAGTAAGTGACGCCACAATCAAGGGGGAAGGAGCCTAGGTTCGAGCAACGTGGGAAGCAAATAAAGGATTTTATTTTGCTGCAAGGAGCAAGGGAGTTGGATGGCACCAAGGCACTTGGGGAAGAGTTTAATTCTCTTTAAAATTTGGCTAAATAGGTGGATCAATGATGGATAATTATTGTTTAAGAGATAAGAGATAATTAAGGATTATTTCCATTAATTTTAATAAAGATAAGAGAAGTGATGGCCAAGTAAGGAGTCTTGGCCTAGTAATTTCGAAAAAGGAGGAAAATAAGGCTATTCATCAATCTTCTCTTTTCCATTGAAGTTTCTACTAAAATTTCCTAGCAAACTCTCTCATTTTCTCTTATTTTGCCATAGTCAAATCTTTTTCTCCATAAGTCCACCATTGTCAATCCCCTAGTGACTCTTTTCCTCTCTTTTCTTTTGATAAACCGACAACACAGATAACCTTTAGCCGATTTCTTGTTAAGTTCCAAAAGCCGAAAACTTGCTATTATCAAGACCATAGCCGAATAGTTTGAGACTTCAAGCAAGGGGTTGTCAACTTGTGCATTAAGGGTAAGGTTAGTGATTATCGATTTCTATTCTTTTTCTTTTAAGATTTGCCGAAATCTAGGACTAACCCCATTAATATCTTGTTGCCAAAACTTTGAAGAGATCTTTCGGGATTTACTAAGTGTCGACTACAAGGAAGGAGAAATTCTTTTCCCGAAGGTACACCATAGGCCGCATGTTCCCTAGTTTTTCGGTGAGTTTCGGGATTTAAAATCCACAAGGTAAGTATCTATAGCATTCGGCCAAGGCCATGTTGAGTAAATAGATGTGTTTCATTAATATTTAAAAGCCGAAACTAATCTATTCAAGTAATCTAGTGATTGCCGATTTCAAGAAAGAAGGATACAAAGTTTTCGGCATTTGATTAGACATCAATCGGCAGCAAGGTAAGGATTTAGTGTACTAATCCTACTGGGATTTGGTTTTATGGCCGAATGGCTCTTTACTAAGTATTAAGTGATTGATCAAATGTAGAGATTTGAGATCTAAGGCATTAGATCAAGCTTTTCGGGATTTGGAGTGAACTTGCTAAAGCGAATCAGGTGTGTACCCCACACTATCTTTTAATAATATTTATGGCACTATTAAATATATGTATGAATGTGAGTATGGCTAAGTACCATGTTAAGGTACAAAGTACTCAGGTATGTTTCCTACTCCTACTAGGATTATGTTAAATATCTGTTACGACACACATATGACATTATAAGAATGTGAAATAAGAATTTGGCATGTTAATGCATGATATGTATGATATAGGGCATATGGGTTATTTGAAAAGGGGAAGTGAATGTGGTGACCTAAGACCACGATAACTGAATGTGGTGAACTAAGACCACGATATCTGAATGTGGTGACCTAAGACCACGAATTTTATAAGGGCGATGAGCACGTCGACTGCAGCGACTGCCTTCGATGGTGTGTAGTGGATGGAGGGTTGACTTAGTAGTCCCCATGGTGTGCAGGATGGTACGGGTGATGTGTAGCGGATGACATATAGGTTTGGGTTCGGGTTGCATCACTTTTTTTTCTATCTGTTATATGAACATGTATGATAATGTATGCCTGAATTATTAAATTTTAGTGTTGGCTACACATTGAGTCTGTTTGACTCACCCCTTGTGGGATTATTTTTCAGGTAACGATCAAGAATGGACCGGTCTGGCGAGGAGCTTAAAGGTGGCCATGCACAAGAAGGAATTTATTTAATTTGGAATTTTATTTCATTAAGTACTTTGAAATTATTTTTTTTGGGGAATTATTTGATGTAATAAGGCCATAGTAGAACTACTTTACTTTGCCTTTATTTATTAAGCTTACAAACTTTTATCTATTCAAAGATTAAGTAAATTTATTTTAAAACAAAGCCTAAACGTTTTGTCACCTAAAGTAAAGGATTTTAATAATGAAATAAACTTGTTTTCAACTCAAGCCGAACCCAAAACAATCTTTCTTTCAAAACACACAAGTTTTTCCTAAGTAACAAAAGAATTTGAAACGGTTTACATCGGGGAACATACCAGATCCGGTCAAGGCTCGTGGGCCGGGTTTGGGGTGTTTCAGATGATAAGGTCCGATTGATTTGGGATCGACTGAAAGCGGCATCTGATAGGCAGAAGTCCTATACTGATCTGAGGAGAAAGGATATTGAGTATTCTGTGAAGGACTTAATCTTTCTCAAGGTTTCACTGTGGAAGAAAGTTTTGAGGTTCAGTCGCAAGGGTAAACTGAGCCACCAGTTTATTGGGTCGTAATGTATTCTGAAACGAGTTGGGCCAGTCGCATATCAGTTGGAGCTTCCTTCGAAGTTGGATCACATTCATGATGTGTTCAACATCTCAATGTTGAGACGCTACCACTCTGATCCCACGCACGTTGTTCCAGTGGAGAATATTGAGGTCAGACCAGATCTGACGTTTTAGGAGGAGCCAGTCTAGATCTTAGATCGCGACATTAAAGCGCTTCGAAGGAAGTCTATCCCCTTAGTGAATGTGCTATGGCGGAATCATAGAACTGAGGAGGCCACTTGAGAGCCAGAGGATTCGATGCGTCAATAGTATCCTCACCTTTTCTGATCAGGTAAAACTTCGAGGACAAAATTTTCTTTTAGGGGGTAGAGTTGTAATGGCCCGATTTTTCTGTAATTTTAGCTTTTGTAAAAATTTTCACACAATGTCTATCTGGTTCAGTGGTTATGTGTTCTGGGTGTGTGTGGGAGGTCCCAAGTTCAAGTCACAACTTGGGTAAATTTTGGTATTTTTATGAATTAAGTCCTATCTCTGGTTAATAGGCTTATAAATTAAAGTGTGGAAGTAATTAACAGAATGGGCCTGCTGGTCTGGTGGTTAAGTGGAGTGTTGGAGTGTTGGTGGCCCTGTGTTCGAATCTCGGCGTGAGCAATATTTTTGGCTATCACGCCCAAAGAGTTTGTGTTTGAGTGAAAATCTGACAGTAATGAGAGATTTGGGGAGATGATAGGAGGAATATCAGAAAATTTGTTCAGTTTTCATCTCCTCAACAAAAATAAAATTTTGATTTCTCTCTTCTTCTCTAAAACCCTTGCCGCCACCCCTTCCCATTCCTTGCTGTTATTCTTTTTACTTTCAAGTTCTGTGGATCGTTATCCGGCTTTAGGGCTCGCTATTGGTAAGTTTGGATTTTGCTTTTCTAAACATTCTATGTTCCTTCTAAGAGAAATTCCCTTTTTTGTATCCGAGAATTAATCAAGAGACTGAATATCGTTCTCAATCGATGAGTTAAGCGCGTGGAATTCTCATTTCGATTGAAGGTAAGGCTTTGATAGTTAGGGATGAATGCCTCGCTACAATTCTATTTAAATCCCGGTTATGTTACTAAATAGGGGCCTTGATTTGTCGGATATAGGTATTGGAGTGTTTGGGAGTCGTTTTAACTTCAATCGAAACCAGGTGTGTACCCGAAAAGGCAGAAAATGAGGTTTCAATGAAAGCCAAAAATCTTACTGGCGACGCCACATGAGCGTGTGGTCGCCCGTGTGGTAGGCCGTGTGCAAGACTGTTAGTCACCACACGGCTGTGTGATCGACGAGCCAGGCCGTGCGTAAGTGACACGGCCGTGTGATGGCTGAGTAAGGCCGTGTGTGACACACGGGCTCGACCAATTGGGCCGTGTGGGATTCTGGACCAAGTCTTGTGATCCACAAGGCCAAGGCCAATTTGAGGCGTTTGGGCCCACACGGGCAAGCCACATGGGCGTGTGAGCCCATTTTTCTGAAAGCTCTGTAAGGTTGCACGGGTCGCCCAAGTCGACTATGGACCTACCGTAGGGTCTGTAAGCGATACTTAGGCCCTAAATGAATGATCTGTCTATCTAATTTATATACTAAGCATGCATACTGATCTGAATATATGAGTTTATTTGCATAACATCATGTCATTCTTATATGTTGCATTGCATCGGGGTGGGTTGATTATGATTGGAGGAAGTATCTAAAACGTTTTTAAGCATGTTATCTAGCAGCTTAGCCGCAAATTTTTGATTATGTGACGCATTCGGTACGACATGGTGTGTACGACTGGGTGGGTTGATTTTATCCCCACATGGTGTGTAGGGTTGGACGGAGTTGGTGTGTAGAGGCTGGTGGGTAGGACTCTGTTTTTTGCATATTCGGTCTGAAATGGGCTAAGACCCTGTATTATGTTTGATTCTGTATCTGAGTGGGCTAAGGTCCACACCGTTTCTGTAATGGGCTCAGATTCGAACTGCGAAAAGTATGTCTGTTATCTGATGTTACTGTGGGTATGTTTTCTGCGGGGTTTACACACTGAGTTTGCAAAAATTCACCATTTTCTGTTTAATCTGTTTAGGTAATCCCCAGAAGTAGAAGGGATCGGTGCAGCGGAGGACTCAGCGGTGACCACGATTCTGGGCACTTATTTACGGTTTATTTTTAATTATGATTTGGTTATATTTGGGTAAATTTTTGTAATAAGGCCTTTCAGATTTTTGTTTAAAATTTGGGATTTTTATTTTATGAACTGCTAGTAGTAGAATAAGACACGAGTTTTCAAAACAAACAAATGTTTATTCAAATATATACGAATTCGCAACTTGATTTAAAAGCTTCCGCAAACTTATAATGTTTTCGAAAATGGATAATGAATAATTAAACAACATGATTTGACGAAAGCCCAAGACATCTAAAAATGGTTTTAACGTAGTTATGTTTTCCAAAGCACTATCATGTGACGTCGCCAGATTCGGCCATAACGTCTAGGCCGGGTTTGGGGTGTTACATAAAAAAAAGTTGGCCCATTTCCGTAAATAATTTTGGAAATGGACGTTTTTAGGTAAAATGGCCTTTTTTTTTTTCTTTCTTTGCATCATATTAAAATGTTATTTTATATAAGTTATATATATATATTAGTTATCTTCAAATAAATAACTTCCCTCATTTTCAAATTTTAAATATTTTAATGTTCTTATCTCATCAAACAAAATCACATATAAGCTCTATTTTTATTTAGAATATTTAATTTTTTATTAATATTATAAATTTCGAATAAATTAAATAGGCCATTAGTCATTTTGGCCTTCTTTTTTAGTCAATTGAGCCCTACATCTTTGAAGTTTGGTTAACTTGATCAAATTTGGACGTAAAATGTTTGATTCTTTGTTAACCAGTAAAGTGGCTTATTTGTTTATGTCGCACTAAATGCAATTAATTTAAAAAATTTAAAATTGTGAATATTTTATAAAAATATAAAAATTAGAAAACATTAAGATTAAAAAATAGAAATTAACCAATTAAAAAATGAAATTTTGGAAGGAAAAAGAAAAGAAAAACTTGAAAAAAGTTATATATTTTTTACATCGTGTGATAAACTCAATTAAGTACATATGTAATTGATTTTCAATTACAAAAAGTTATACATGTATAAACTCAACTAATCTCAAATTCATCCTTCTATAACCCTATATTATTAAAAAAATTATAGAAATATTATACCAATTTCAAAATTCATGCATTTTTGTCCCGATTTTCAAAATTAATAGTTAAATTAAACTAGCCATTTTTCACTTCTAAGCTTAAAATCTAACAATTTAGCATCAAAAACTTCAAAAAATCAAAAATGAAAACTTTAACAGTTTTACAAATTAATACACGAATTAGCTAAATCAAAACTTCCAAGACCTCAAAAATATAAAATTTACAAAAAATAGACTAAAATCAGTTTCCAATTTAGGGACCAAAGTTTGACAGCTTTGAAACCCTTTTTTTTCTTCTTAGCTACAGTGGGGAGAATATGAACATGGAAAATGACCATTTTTTTCTTTAATTTATCTTTTATACTAAAATTAAACTTTAATTAATTATAATTAACTTAATTAATTAAAAATTAATAATGTTAGCCTTAATTAGTGAATTAGGTGGACAATAGTTGTACACCATCACCATTCACTATATCAAAAAGGGCCCTATTGATCAATTGCTCCTACAATTAATTAAAATTCATAGCGATAAATTTTTATCATTTTTATAATTTAGTCTTTATATCTTAATTAACTATCCAATTGACAAAATGAAGGGATCAAACTTTAATTAAACTTTATACTAATCTCGTAAATATTAAATAATAATATTTAAGGACTCGAATATGAAAAATGGGATTTTAAAACCACTATTTCTGACACCACTAAAAAACAGGCTGTTACAAGCTCTGTCATCGGTCGCGTGGTTTCACTTCCGTTCACCACCTCCCACAAGTCTTGGCCTTGCAAGTACAACGTTATACATGTATACCAAGTATTGTAGTTCAAATTATTGAGTTTCTTAACTCCATTGATGGCATGAAGGTCGCTCATTTTGCCAAGAGGAGGCACAACAAACGATATAGAAACCTGGCTCAGATACCAGAATGAAGAACACGCAGTAGGTAACAGAGGAAAACAATAAAAATAGGGAAGCTGAACTAAATTGATCAATAATTTCTGAAACCAACTGAATGTCTTATATAGGCTTACACCCCAAGACACACCACTACCCTTAAAACTAGGGACACATCCCATGACAACCCACCATGCTAGAAAACAAGAACAACTGATTAAATTAAAATTGACTAAAGAATCAACTAACAAATCAGTAGAAGGCAGTTAATTAGACCAACAGACCAAACATAAACAACATAAACATTGTTGGTGTTGTTGCTTTAACACGATAGAATGATTTAAAACCATCATTGCCAGGCCACTCAAGATGATAAAATATGCAACTAATGAAAGCCATCATTGTCTGGCCACTCGGGATGGTAGAATGCAAATAGTGAAAGTCATCATTGTTGGGCCACCCAGGATGATAGAATGTACAAGTTCTACATGGAATGTTGATGAAATTGCTATATTGTGATAGTTTGTTGTGTATAAGTTTACATCTAGAAGTTAAGTTCTTTTTTAGATTTTATTTGTTTAAGTGTTTAGATCTTACTTAAATTGATAAAATTTATGTCCCTTTAGATTTATTTAGATTTTAAGTTTTAATTAGAATTTTAGTTCTATAGTAAATATAGATTTAACTTTAGAGTAAGTTATATATATATATATATATATATATATATATATATATGGATTTAGCATTTTAGGTCTTTAACTTTTTTTTTCATGTTTCTTTGATTCTAGAATTTTACAGTTTTAAGATTAGATAAGTTTAATTAGATTTTAAGTTAGATTCATTTCGCTTTAGTAAATCTTCGGTTTTAATAGATTAAATTATACTTTGATTTAGATTTTGTTTTTTTTTTTTCTAACTTGATTTGAGATCTCATTTGTTTTTAGATTTAATTTTATTTTTTAGATTTTAAATATTAGATTTTTAAAATTTTAAAATTTTTAGTGTTAATTCTCGTGTCTTATAATTTTAAGTTAGATTTAATTTTATACTTTTTAAGTTAAATTTATTGATTTTCAATTTTGATATTAATTTCATAATTAAATTTTCTTTTAATATCCTATATTAATTATTAGATTTTAGCTTTAGCTTTCTTTTAGTTTTTGAAGGTAGGTGGTATATTTGAATTGGCGCTTAGAATTTTAATTTAGAAAATCTAAATGTCAAACTTTATAGGACTATCTTTGAATAGGGGTTGTAGGGGTTCTCAAACATTCCACGCATGTAATCGTACTCTCGAATCTAAATTTTGGTAAATAGACCGGGGCGTAGTTTTTAAGTTTTTTTTTTCCATAGATACATCTTAAGTTTAGTCTTCAAACTTTAAGCAATAGGTGATTAACCAAACTAGCTCGAATTGGTTAGTGACGATACCATGTTTTTAGGTTTTCATGTCTAGCTTGTTAGGTTCTCAACTAGCACCTTATGACAACTATGCGACTCCACTTGGAACTAGTTTTGAGAGTCGATTTACTTAGGTTTTGGTATTAGGGTTCCACTTGTATATGTTGTGATATTCTTGCTTTTTTAGGGATTGTGCATATTCTTGTAAAATGACCAAAATGCCCTTTTGGCAAAATTTTCATTTTACCTTTTAGATCAATTTCTTCCCAACAAATAGTTATTTAGCACTCAAATCCCATAACTCACATTCAACCTTTAATATGAATCTATTGGGTTCCCTTCTTCAGTAGAAATGAGAATTTTACCATTTAGCCACTGTACTTATCATTTTTGAAGAAATCTAGTCTCTATAGGCTAGAAGATTGTTAAGATTGTTGTGGCAACTGCTTCACCATGCTTCTACACATTTCAACAACAGTGCAACTCTTGTATTTTGCTACGCGATTCTACTCAGATGTATAAGGTGTTGTGAACTCTTTGTTGATGCTATTTGCTTCACAAAAAGTGCTGAATTCTATTGACATAAACTCACCTCCCCTATATGTTTGGAGAGTCGTTTTACTTTTTTTCTTGTTCCTACTAAAATTCAACCATTTGGAAACAAGGGGTTTACATGTAGTATGTGCATGTTGCCAACAAATACAAAAATGGGTGGATTTTATTATATGATTATCTTGTTGCGGTGGAGGGAGGCAATATCTGCATGCAAGCTTAATAATTTCTACACATATTGCCTACAAATAGAAAAAAAGAGTGGATTTTAATGGTTGATGTTTGGCAATAAGCTGGCCTCACCATTTTTCATCAATCGAAACGTCTGGTAGATTTGAATTTGAGCTTGCTGTTATCACTATGAGTGCATGCATCCGAGTGAATGAATTAATAAAGGGATCTTAACAGCCTCAAACTTGATAAATTAATTGCATCGAAGAAAGTGAAATACAAAAACCCAAGGTTAACTTTATTTCATTATTATCTAATTACTGTTTTATGAAACTTTTTTGTTTTCTCTGGATGAAAAGAAGGTTAGAACAAATGCTATTGAAGAGGAAAAATAACAGGCAATGATAGAAACAGTATGAGCAAAACAGGGAGCTTTTGTCGTATAGAAATGGAAAAGAGTATTTCATTTATATGTATGTATGTATGTATAATTGATTTCTATACATGATGTAATCCAAAATTTGGTTTGGTTTTTTACAGGGTAAGGATGTTAAGAAGCGAGACTCTTGCTTTGATCATACAGTTGACGAGGCATTCAAGTCCATCTTCAAGATCTTGAATAAACAGCTCCAAATTTGTTGAAGGTTGGTCAGCATACACACCAAAGGCAGCCAAGAGAATTGCCATGCAACCTGAGCCATGCAGAAGCTGCTAATGCAAGTGCAGTTATTGATGTTTTGTTCATTTTGTAACCTTTAGTTAATGTAATGTAGTTTTGTTCTTTTTGAACTATGTTAGGTTGATATTTTATGTAATTTTTTATAGTGATTGAGCTATTAATACAGCTTTGTTCATGTGTACAAGTTAATTTCTTCAAGTTTCAATGTGTTAAGTGGTAGTAGGTATTGGTTAGGTTACCATACTGATTTTGACAAGCTAAAAGCTTGGTTTATGTATTGGCATTATGTCATTATTCATTTTTTGAATGAAATCTTGTTAAGTTTTTCTTTCATATGCTACTCTTCTTAGTTTTACTTTTATTTTCTGTTTGATTTTCTACTTTGTTTCTTCTGCAAGTCTCGAGCCTTGCTGCTCAAGTTTCAGCTGAGCTTGTTTACTTATTGTTCATAACACCAACAATTGGTATCTAGAGCTGTAATCTTAGTGAACCTGTTATAGTTCAATACTTAAAACCACGGCTTCATCAGGCTTTTCACCAGCTGCACCACCAGTCTTCAATAGAGAGGGATTTTACATTTGGGTGGTCAAAATAAAGACCTACATGCAGGCATTCGATCTATGGGAGGTGGTCAACTCTGATGTTGATCCAACACCTCTTAGAGCCAACCCAACAGTGGATCAGATCAGACAACATGCTGATGAAAGAACAAAGAGGCATAAGGTCATGTCTTGCATACAAAGCTCTGTGTCAGATGTGATCTTCACAAGGATCATGGCCTGTGAGACACCAAAGCAGGCCTGGGACAAATTGAAAAAAGAGTTCTAAGGAACTGAGAGAATAAGGCAGCAACAACTACTGAATTTGAGAAGGGATTTCGAGAATTTGAAGATGAAAAAGGAAGAAACTGTCAAGTAGTATTCAGATAGGATCATGGTTGTGGTAAACAGCATAAGGCTCCTTGGAGAGCAATTCAGTGAAGCAAGGATAGTGGAGAAAGTGATTTCTACCTTACCTGAGAGGTATGAGGCAAAGATATCTTCCCTCAAAAACTCAAGGGACTTGGCAAGCATCTTATTAATAGAATTGATCAATGCTCTCTATGCACAGGAGCAAAGGAGAGCCAACAGACTGGAGGAGCACCAAGAAGGTGCCTTCCAAGCTAAAACCAAACCTACCTCGAGCACTACTACCTTCAAAGGCAAAAAGGCTTGGAGAGACAAGCCTAAGTTAGATGCTGCTAGAAGAAGGGATTAACCTTGTAGGTATTGCAAAACACCTAGTCATCCAGAAGCAAATTGTAGGTTTAGGCCAGATGTGCAGTGCCAATAGTGTAAGAAAATGGGTCATGTTGAAAAGGTTTGCAAAAACAAAGGCAAACCAAGGCAAAGTCAACCTCAAATGCCAAAGGCTGAAGCTTGAGCAGCTAAAGAAGCCAGTGACAATGAGGAACAAGTTTTTGCAGTCTCATGCCCAGCTGCAAAAGAAATGGCTACCAAAAGATGGTTCTTAGATAATGGATGCACCAACCACATGACACCAAATGTTGCCATTTTCAAGTCAATTGGCAGAAGCTTCAAAACAAAGGTGAAAGTTGGTAATGGTCACTTTATCAAGGCAAAAGGTACATGTGATGTGTTGATAAACACTCCCACAGGCAATAAGCTTGTTTCAAATGTGCTGCTAGAGCCTGAGGTTGTTAGAAATCTGGTCAGCATAGCTCATTTGCTAGACAAGGGCTATACAGTTGTGTTCAAAGGCAAGGTGTGCCAAATTAGTGATCCACATGGATCTAAACTCATGTCAGTCACTATGGCTGATAAAAGCTTTGTTGTTGATTAGACAAGTGACTCAGATTCAGCCTACACTTTCTTCTTAAATGAATCCAAGCTTTAGCATTAGAGACTTGGTCATGCCAACTACAGATCGATGGACCAGTTATCCAAAGAAGATCTAGTTGAGAACTTCATCAAATCAGTTGAAAAGGAGGAGGTTTGTGAAGTATATCAACTAGAGAAGTAGGCCAGGCAACCATTTCCTTCAAACAAGGCCTGGAGAGCCTCAGAAAGACTTCAGCTTGTGCATATTGATGTTTATGGCCCCATGAAAACTCACTTATTGAATGAGAGTAGGTAATTCATTCTATTCATTGATGATCACTTGAGATTTTGCTGGATTTATTTCTTGAAGCACAAATTAGAAGTGGCTTCAGTGTTTTGGAAGTTCAAGGCTACTGCAGAGACTGAAACAGGTTGCAAACTCAAGGTTCTAAGGTCAGACAATGGAACCGAGTACATCTCAACTCAATTTCAAGCTTTTTGTGATGAAGCTGGTATCAAACACCAGGTCATCAACATCTATACACCTCAATAGAATGGTGTGAGTGAAATAAAGAACAGAAGCTTGATGGATATGGCCAAGTGTCTCAAGTTTGAGAAGAATTTGCCCAAAACCTTGTGGGCTGAGGCAGTAAACACTATTGTGTATCTTCAAAATAGGCTTCCGACCAAGGCTTTAGATCACAAGACTCCATTTGAAGCTTGGTTTGGATTCAAGCCTTTACTGGCTCATCTCAAGACCTTTGGTTGCATATGTTATGCATAAGTTCCAGCTGTGAAAAGAGGCAAACTGGATAAGAAAGCTCAAGCAGGTATTCGGGTAGGCTATAGCACAGTAAAAAAGGACTATAGAATTTTGGATCACTCAAAAAATAAAGTTCTAGTAAGTAGAGATGTGGTGTTTAATGAAAAAGAAAGCTGGAATTGGGAGAAGAATGAACCAGAGGCAGTCTCTGAAGATCTTGCATTAGATCAAGTTGAAGCTGATCAAGATGGTCCTAAAATGAACATAGATGATGAACCAGTTAGAGGCACTAGACCATTGGCTGAGATTTATGAAAGAGCTCAAGTAGCTATAGTAGAGCCAAGTTGCTTTGAAGAGGCTAAAGCTCAGCAAGGCTGGAAACAAGCCATGCTTGATGAAATCAACAAGATTGAGAAGAACTAGACTTGGGAAGTGGTTCAGAAACCAGTCAACAGGAAGATCATTAGGGTGAAATGAGTCTATCGAGCCAAGCACAATGCTGATGGGAGTTTGAATAAACTCAAAGCTAGGCTAGTTGTGAAAGGGTTCAACCAAAAGTATGGTGTAGACTACCTAGAGACCTTTGCACCAGTGGCTAGACTTGACACCATTAGGCTGCTGGTTGCCTTAGCAGCTCAATTGAAGTGGAAAATTCACCAACTTGATGTGAAGTCAGCCTTTCTCAATGGATTCCTTGAAGAAGAGATTTATGTTGAGCAACCTCAAGGCTTCAAGGTGGCTGGTAAAGAAGAAATGGTGTACAAGTTGAACAAAGCCTTGTATGGCTTGAAACAAGCACCAAGGGCCTGGTACAGCAGGATTGATGGCTACTTGGTCAGTTTGGGATTTGAAAGGAGCATTAGTGAGCCAACATTGTTTGTCAAAAGGGAAGGAATGTAAACTTATCTCATTGTGTCCTTGTATGTTAATGACCTGTTGGTGACAAGAGTAGACCAAGCAATGTTGGTTGATTTCAAAACCAAAATGCAACAAATGTTTGAGATGTCTGACTTGAGGCTAATTTCCTACTTCCTAGGCATGGAAGTAACACAAACTCAGGAAGGAATTTATCTAAGGCAGAAAGCTTTTTCTATGAAGATTTTAAATAAGTTCTCAATGCAGAATTGTAAAGCAACTAGCACACCAGTTGCTGTTGGAGAAAAGCTATCGAGCCAATGTGCTTTTGAGAAGGTATGTGAATCAACCTATAGAAGCCTAGTTGGTTGTTTATTATACTTGACTACCACTAGGCCAGACATAATATATGCTGTGAGTTTACTCTCAAGATTTATGCATTGTTGCAATGAAAGCCATTTCAAAGCTGCCAAGAGAATTCTAAGGTACATCAAAGGTACCTTGAGATATGGCATGTTGTTTAGCAAGGCTGAACATTTGAAATTGGTTGGCTACACTGATAGTGGCTGGGCTGGTTCAGTGGATGACATGAAGAGCACCTCAGGGTATGTTTTCACCCTTGGCTCAGCCATCTTTTGCTGGAGTTCGAAGAAGCAAAATGTAGTTGCTCAGTCAACTGCTGAGGCTGAATATGTGGCAGCTGGTGGAGCTATCAATCAAGCTATTTGGCTTAGAAAGATCTTGGTTGATCTTAATCTTGAACAAAGGGAAGCAACATAGATAATGTGCAATAATCAATCCACTGTTGCAATTGCAAAGAACCCTGGTTTTCATGGAAGAACAAAACACTTCAACATTAAACTCCATGCAGTTTTGAAGAGCAATTAGTTGACATTTAAACAAAGGCCCGTAATGTTTCAAGATTCCAACACTTGAGAGCTGAATCGGGAATTTGCAACATGCTAACCAAAGAGGAGTGTTGAAGGTTGGTCAGCATGTAGCACCAAAGGCAGCCAAGAGACATGCCATGTAGCCCGAGCCATGCAGAAGCTGCTAATGCAAGTGAAACTATTGATGTTTTCTTCATTTTGTAACCTTTAGTTAATGTGATGTAGTTTGGCTCTTTTTGAACTATGTTAGGTTGATGTTTGATGTAATTTTTGATAGTGATTGAGCTATTAATACAGCTTTGTTCATGTGTACAAGTTAATTTCTTCAAGTTTCAATGTGTTAAGTGGTTGTAGGTATTGGTTAGGTTACCATACTGATTTTAACAAGCTGAAAGCTTGGTATATGTATTGGCATTATGCCATTATTCATTTTTTGAATGAAATCTTGTTAAGTTTCTCTTCCATATGCTACTCTTCTTAGATTTACTTTTGTTTTCTGTTTGATTTTCTGCTTTGTTTCTTCTGCATGTCTCGAGCCTTGCTGCTCAAGTTTCAGCTGAGCTTGTTTGCTTATTGTTCATAACACCAACAAAGTCTTTTAGCTGGTTTTGCATCTCAAGACTTATGATCTTAGATTTGGTTGTTTCGAAGGATTTCAAAGCAAGATCAACCTTTTCGAATTCATTTACGTTTCTTGTAGCATCTTCGCACGCTATTCTTCTTATACAATAGTTTCGAAACTGATAACCAACTTCCAGGCTTTGGTCCGGAGATGAGAGATAACAAATTCTCAAACATAGAACATGCAACTACTTCAATCTCCTTCAGCATGCTAACAGTTTCTGAAGGTGAGACTGTGTTTTTCCTTTGTATGACCTTCAAGTTTCCCAATGCCTTGTGGATAGTCTTTTTGAAAACTTTCCTGGAGCTTATGTATTTCCTCACTTCACTTACAATCTCGGATTCACCGATTTTCCTTCGACGCAAAGCCGATAGAAGTTCATTTGTGCTTTCGTTTGTTTGCAGCACAATATCTTTAGCAATGTTGCAAAGGTCGAGGAGTCTAAGAGAACCATCCAACAACTCATCAGCACATTCATGGGCTAAAGCGTGGTGGGACAGAGGCAGCTGAAGAAACTTAACAACACAATCATACAAATCTTGAAAGTCATTGATTTTATGGCTTATTGATGATGATGAAGTAGATGCCTCTTTAGAAGCCCTCAATCTATTCAAATGCTCATTAACTTCTGTTGCTAGTGGGTGTTGTCTAGATGAGTGGGGGAAACTGTTGGATCGAGTGGCTGCCATTGTTTTTCTTCTGAGCAAAGAAGCCTATTTGCTGAATCAATGTTTCTTGCAATTTTCACTGAAATACTAGGCATCGGCTCCCAAGTTATATATATGCATATGCATATCAATCCATGGAGACAAAGGGAATCTCAAATGCTTCTTCTATCTGCTAATGTTAACATGATTAAGATCTCGATCAAAGGGTGACAGCAATGTTCATGCAATGTCTCCCCTCTACCATCTCTCCAGCTCACTGTCCAAGCACTTCAATATATATATATATATCCTTTCCATTTCTATGCACATGTTGAAACCATCCTAGTTGGCAATGCACGGGAGTTGGTGAAATTTTTCAAATACATTAAGGAAAAACAGACAACCAATCCATTATTTCATGCAATTTGATAACCAAGTAAAGAAGGGTTTGAAGTTGAACAAGATCCACTTATGATCCTTGCTTCCTTTTCCCCTAACACAAGAAAATTTTATGATTAACATAATATCAAATTAGCATCTTTTCATTACCATTTTCCATGTGATAAATTGATGGGCATCGAGTTTTTAATTTTTAGCAAGTCTTCCATTGTCTTCAGTGGGACAAGAGGAATCCTGGCAGCTCACATATTCATAGAAATCTTTCATGAGATATTCCAAGATGATGATGAGGCTCTATAATTCAACTTGGTAAAATTAAAGGTAGGTCTAAGTTTCTCGGATTCGGGTGTAAATTTTGGATATTAGCATGTGCTGGATAAAAATATTTTTCCAAGTTTTTTCTTGTTTTGAAGTAAAAAATTCCTGCAACCATTTTGGAAATATAACTAAATGATTTCACAAGAGGTAGAATTTTGAGAATGGAGATTGTATAATCTTTGTATTTCTTTTCTATTGTATAATCTCTGTAAAATTACAGTATATGTACAACTGCAATGCCAATATTTAACAGCTGATGATATTAAGAACAGTAACTCTAGTTTTGATCATACGCCTGGAGAGGGTTTCAAGGCCTTCTTCAAGATCTTGGATGCTCAACTCTGAGCTTTGAAGCTCCTTCTGTACGTTCTCGACATGCTTCATGTTTTCGGATTTGATGCAGGAACGCACTGCAGCTTCAACACTCAAAATTTCATTTGCTTTCTGTTCTTCCTCGCACATTAATTTCTTCTGGTGCATTAGCTTCGAAACCAGCGACCAACGGCTCGATTTTGATTCTGCCTCTGACCCTGAAATAAAGGACAATACGGATTCTAGCACGCTGATGGTAACTGCTTCTACATCTCTTAAGATGCTAATCACAGCTCCATTCTCGCCAGGAGTACCGAGTTTATTCTGTATATGCTTCAAGTTCTTTAAGGCCTTGCAGATTGCCTTTTTCATGGCTTTCCTAGATGTTAAGTATTTCCTAAACTCATTAGCAAGCCCTTCGGCTCCACGTCTTCTGCGCAAAATTGATTGAAGCTCTTGTGTGCATTCCTTTGTCTGCAACAAGGCATCCTTAGCAGTGGTACATACATCCAAGAGCATGAGAGATCCATCCAAAAGCTCTTCAACCATTTCCCTTTGCATCTCTTGGGCTAGAGCTTGTTGAGTGAGGGGAAATTGAAGCAATACATCAACACATTCATGCAAATCCTGAAGACCATTTATATTGTGGCCTATCGATGATGATGTAGAGGCTGATTGAGATGTCCTCAATCGGTTCAAGTTGTCGTCGATTTGTGAAGCGATGGGGTGTTGCCTTGAGGGCAAGCTGTTTGATCGAGCATGGTAAGAGGCTGCCATTTTCTTGTTTTGCAAAAGCGATTTGTGTTTTCAACTCTGCTTAGCTATTTGCTGTAGCCCCTTACCGTCTGCTCAACATATATATTACATGTTGAGGGCAGACATGAGGAATCTCAATCATTTTAAATATCAATTGGCAGCAAGCAACATGAACTAACTGGATCTCGATCCCCACAACTATCGCCAAAATGTTTCTGCTGTGTCTCCTCTCCACAATCACAACAACTCATCACCCTTCGGTAGCAACAAACACTACTAGTTTTCAATGCCATAATATCCATATATACAAATATCATATAATAATGCGCACGGTGGTACTACATTCAATGCCTTGTATTAATGGATCATTTGCTTTTAACTGGTCTCGTCTTCTTCTTGTTATTGCTGTATTGTCGATTAGGTTCTGCAAGGAGGCAAGATCCGGTTGCTTCTAACAAATTATTATTTTTTATGCAGCAACACATGTATGTATGTGAATGAAATTAATTCTTTATTATTAGTACTGGTCTTTTAGCCAATACGAGTCCTTTAGCTGGTTTTGCATCTCGACAGGATGTGTTCATCTCCTGATCCACAACCAGCATCAACATTTTCAAACTCATTAATGTCTCTTCCTGTTTGCTATTCGATTCTGGAAACTAACAACAACTCAGTCGAATTAATCAAGTTTTATTCACTCTATCCTTACTATAATCATTAAATAAATATTCAAATTGAAAATCACAAGTAAAAAAAAAAAAATCGTCTACAAACATACACAACATTTTATAATGATTGTATTTTAGATGATACAATCATTTTTCGCATAATTAAATCTCAATTTAATTAAAATTATCAATTAATTAAATTAATTTCAGTATTAAGTTAACATAAAACTTAAAACGCATAGCAATATATATAACATTTTATATTGATGATAATTTTAATTATTTTTGAATAACCAAATCAAATTAATTTTGATTCACAAATTGAATTTTTTTTTTGTACTATTATATTATATTTCTTAGATATGGTAACTTGTTTTTTGTTCTGGCCCATTTTGAGCTTACCTTTCTTATTAAAAAGAAGAAAATTTCAAAAACAACCAAGTGCTAATTTTTAAGCCATTGAGTGACTAAGACGAGGATGTTTTGAACCATTTTTAATTGAAAGGCTAAATTGATAAAAACAAAAAACAAAAGTGAAGTTGAGAGCTATATTTATTATTGTGTTTTATAAATATAAAATTTAAGTTTTTTTTTTTCATTTCAAAACAACACATATATACCTTATATTCATCTCCACCAAAAAACTCTCAGGGAGAGAAATTAATGTAACATATGACTTTAAAAGTAATATGGTGAAAAAATAAATTTTAGTATTGTTCAAGTTGAAGATTGACACATTAAGCAGTTGAGCCATGGATTTTGCTCATTCTCTACTAAAGATGATAAGTGTTGATGCAGTTTCTAATGGATTAAGTAGGAGAGTGATCTTTGATGGAGATGGGGATGGACTTAAATATTCTAAGACTCTTGCAATACATGGGAGAGCTAAGGGGCATTGAAGCCCTGCTGTGAGATGCTTTTCAATACTTAAATTAGTATAGTGAGTTAGGAAAAAAAATAATATAGTAAAAAAGGAGAGGAAAATGTAAAAATAAAAGTTGAGATAAAAGAGATATCCTTTATTATGGAATATCTATAGGTAAGAAAAAGCCAAAAAAATTATGGGGACTAAAATTAAGTTAAAATATAATTTTATCAGTATATTAGTTTAAATTTTCTAATTTATAGAAGGATTAAATTTATAAATTTTAATTTTTGAAAGGTTAGAGTTGAATTATAAAATTTTAAAGGTGAAAAGTACATTTTTACTATTGCATTGGTTAAAATAATTTAATTTTTAAAGAGACTAAAACAAAAATTTCTATTTTGGGAGCGTCGGAAAAGATGATGAAATAAATTTTCCTTTCACTAAAACGTGCATATTATGTGAATGTTTTATCAGCCAGTTTTTTTGCCCCTAATGAAGATTGTTGTTTAGTGGAACAGTGCGATTACGATTACATCGCTATTTTTTTAGGCTGCGAGAGTTTAAAGGGTTTTTTTTTTTTTTTTGAGAAAAAATTAGAAAATGTTTGAAAAACGAAAAGTAGCCGCAAAAGCTTTTGGAGCATTAAGAATTGATTGAATTCAATATGAATATTTGGTTTCTATTTCTCTTTTTTTCATTGTTTTTGTTTTCATCTTTACTTCTAAACTTTTTAATTAATTAAATTTCTTTCCTAAGATTGCAGTCGATTCCATGTTTAGTTAATTAAAATTTTCTATTTCCAATCCTTTTGATTATTTATTGGCATAATAATAGAATTTATCTTTAATATTTACATCTTTGTTAATTTAGTTCTCTTTTTTTTTCTTGAATTAAATTTGACCATCAACATTTTAAAAAATAAAATTATTTTTTTATTGTAAATAAAGACTAAAACATTAAATTTTAAATATATCACCGCATTGCAATCTACATCTATTTTATGTTAATTATTTTTTGAACTTTTATATATTTTTTGAATTTCAATTTTTAGTATCATGTCGATTATGAAATACACGTGAGTTGTCATGTAGGTTTCCACACTAAAATCGTTAAAAAATAATATTTTAGCTAACATTTTCTTTTAAAAAATAATTTGATTCTTTTGAAAGGTTAATAATCAAATTTAGTTCAAAAATCTTGTTAAATTGACAAAAGAAGATAAATTTTGAAAGTTAAATTTATCATCATGTCTTATAAATACCCAAAAGTATATCTCAAAACAACACCTATATCTCGCATTCGTCCTATAAATCTCTAAAAAATTTGAGGTAAAACAATTCATCAACAAAATGAGCTAATCATTTGATTATTTTTTATCAAGTATTTAAAAAATATATTTTAATGATCAAAGTATTTTCATTAATTCACTCGAATTAATCTAGGGGCGAATCTAGGGGGCTGGTACGGGCCCTGGTCCCCTAAAATGGAAAATTTTTAATTTTGGTCTTTTAAAAATTTAAAAATTTTAAATTCGTAAGATAAAATTACACTTTAACCCCCTAAAAATGATAAAATTTTAATTTAATCCTTTAATAAATACATTTTACTATCGTAAAAATTATAATTTAATTTTAATCCCTTAAAAAATTTTGCCCATGAACTAATCAAGTTCAAGTTTTATTTAGTCTACTGTTATTAGTATTTAAAACTTAAATCATATATCAAACTTTTAATTTTTTTTCAAAATTTAAATAGATATAATCCTTAAATAAATATTCAAATTGAAAATCACAAGTAAAAATGCATCTATAAAAATATTACAATATTGACAAATCGAAAAAAAATAAGCTTTTAATCAAATTCAAAAGCGCGTAATTAATTTAATTCGCACAATATGAAATTTCAAATAAATTTAACTTTTGTTTTTGCTTTTCTTTCAATTTAGACCCTGCTCTACGGTTTAGACTCATAACCAGAAACATGAATCCGTCATCCCAAGTTGTTCGACAGCAATGGCTATCAGAGTAGTCCATGACCCTTTGGGGATTAGGGCTAATAATAATAAAAACTGACCATTTTGGAATTTTCTCCCTCGATCCTCTGGGAATTGGGGAGTTCTAAATCGTCTGATATAAAGACTCTATGCCATGCCAACTATATATGATTTATTCTAACTTAGTGTAATAAGGTAAAAACTAAATTTCATGATCCGTTTCAATTCAATTCCATTTTCATATCATTCTCATTTCAGTTTCATTTCATGTTTAAATCATATATTGCCTAATGTAAAATTAGGCTTCCAATACAAAACATGTAACGCCCTAAAAATCCTTTACAATTATTCTCGCATATTTGTGACACACAATGTCTATTTGCTTCAGTGGTTATATGTTTTGGAAGTGTTTGAGAAGTCTTGGGTTCAAGCCTTGACTTGAGTAAAATTTTTGTTTTTATGTGAATAAAGCCTTGCTCTTGTTCAGTAGGCTTTTATTTTAATGTTGGTAAGTTTATAACAAAATGGGTCTGCTGGTCTGGTGGTTAAGTGGAGTGTTGGTGTGAAGGAGGTCTTGTGTTCATGTCTATACTTGGGCACTATTTTTTCTACTTGTGCCGTGTGAGTGTTTCGGTTTAGCTGAAACACTGATGTGGTTGAGTGTTGGAGTGTTTTTAGGAGTAAATTAAGAATTTTATTTCTTTTTGTTATTTTCAAATTCCCCAAAAGTTTCCCTCTCCCTTCTGACGTTGTTCTCTTCACTCCCTCTGCTGAATTTTTGGCTCTTTGTTCTATTCTTTCTAACGTTTGATGTTCCCGTCACTTTGCCAAATTTTTGCATTGAGTTTCTTCCTTCTCTATTGCCGAAAATCTATTTTTCCAAACCCATTCTTATTTTGTTTCCTTTTCCAATCCGTTTCTATCGTGCTACGGTTGCTCTTCTTTGTTCGATAGGTTTTGTTTATTGGAACACCCTAAACCCGGCCTAGACGTTATGGCCGAATCTGGCGATGTCACATGATAGTGTTTTAGAAAACATAGTTACGATGGAACCATTTTTCGTTATCCTATGCTACCTTCCAAATACGTGTCGTTTGTTTCAATCATTATCCATTTTCAAAACGTTGTCCATTTTCCAAAATATTTATAGTTCGTGAAAGCATTTAAATAATTTTGCATATTCGCGGTGTTTCGGTAAAACATTTGTTTATTTTGAAAACTAGGGTCTTATCCTACTGCTGGCAGTTATAAATCAAGATAAAAATTCCAAATTAAAATAAAACCCTTAAAGGCCATTTACAGTAAAACGTTTCCCAGATAAAATCAAAAACCATAAATAAAAATAATATAACCATAAAAGTCCAGAACCGTGGTCAACGTCGAGTCCTCTGCTGCACCAACCCGTCTACTGTTGGGGATTACCTGAACAGATTAAACAGAAAAGGGTGAGTTTTCACAAACTCAGTGTGTAATTCCCACAGAAAATATACACATAGTATAACATTAGAAAACATACATAAATTCACAGTTCGGGTCTGAGCCCATTACAAAATCGGTGTGGGCCTTAGCCCACTCAGATATAGAATCAAATATATTCTAGGGCCTTAGCCCATTTCAGACAAAATATGCAGATCAAAACAGAATAGCAGAGTCCTACCCACCAGCCTCTACACATCAACTCCGTACAACCCTACACACCATGTGGGGATAAAATCAACCCATCCATCCCTACACACCATGATGTATCGAAATACGGCACATAATCAGATAATTGTAGCTGAGCTGCAAGATATCAGGCTTAAGAGCCTTTTAGATACTTCCTCCAAATATCATCAACCCACCCCGATGCAATGCAACATACATAAAATGTCATGCTATTATGCAAATACAATTCATACACTCAGATATCAGAATTCATGCTCAGAACAGAAATCAAAAAGTTAAGTCACATAATTAGGGGGCTAGGTAAAGCTTACCGACCCTACAATAAGTCCACAGTCGACTAGGGCGACTCGTGCAACCTTACAAAACTTCTCAAAAAAATGGGCTCACACGCCCATGTGGCACATACGGCCTAAATTGGCCTTGGCCATGTGGATCACACGGCCTGGCCCAGAATTTCACATGTCCGTTGTAACGCCCCGAATTTGGGCCTAGTAGAATTGGGCTTATTGGGCCTTGGGCATAGGAGCGTTTAAAATTTTTGAGAACAAGAGAACGACCCTAATGCAAGTTGGACCTATTAGGTGAATGATTTTGGAAGGTTAGAGAGCTTTCATGAAGTCCCGATATCTAACCTGGGCTTTAAGTAAATTTTGGTTTTAGGTGAATAAAACCCTAGGAGTTAGTAAGTAGGCTTTAAGAATAAAATGTGGAGAAAATTAAAACAAAAGGAGTTGTGGTCTAGTGGCAAATGACGCCACATAGGAGACAAGGGAATGACGCCACACAAGGAAACAATGGGTCCAAGGTTCAAGTCTTGGCGCTTGCATTTCATTTTGATTTCTTTTTTTAAAGGAACTTAGACTTTGGCCATAGACTTATATTTAGTTGCGCATGTTTTAAGACAACAATGAGCTAGTTGGTAAGGTGGCTAGCGGTGTGGATTATGTTACAAGGGAGCCTGAGTTTGAATCCCATTACAAGCAAAAGGGGATATTTATTTTGCTAAATTGGGACGGCCAGAGTTTGTGTTGGATTTAAACTCTGTTGAATGAGGGATCCCACATCGTAAAGCTAGCATGAGGGAAGGTGAGAAGATGGATTTAAATAGAGTAATCTATGAGGAGAGGAAGCATACCTTGGTTGGTATTTGGGTATAGGAGCATTCGGAGCGTGGAATAACTTCAGACTCTTATTAGGTGTGTATTTCGCACTACTCTAGCTGTAGAGCGTCAAATGCCGAAATGCCGGTCACACGACGATAGTAGCCACACGAGTGTGTGAGCGCATGTGTGGAACCTTCGGCGCGATAGTTGAGGCCATCATGAGTATTCTTATGGGTTTAGGCTGTTTGGGCCACGATGGCCCAAAAGGGGCCATGTGGGGCCAATGGGCCCGTGGGCCCAATTGAATAAATTGTATGATTGTGTAGTAGATATTGGATTGGTCTAGGTGAATCTCATATCTGTGGCTAGATTTGGGCTAAATGGGCTACACGAGCGTGTGGGCCCACTTGGGCCAAGAATGGGCCTTAGGCCCATTCGCATTATTATCCCTGTTTAGAATACTTTAGTCGCTCGAGGCGACTGTAGACCTTCTGAAGGGTTGACGAAATTATCGAAATACCCTCGATTTGAAAAATTACCGAAATACCCCTTATTTGCGAAATTATTGAAATACCTCTAGATGGTAAATTACTGAAATACCCCTGGAAGGTATATTACCAAAATATCTCTGGAGGGTAAATTACCATTGTACCATTATATATTGAAATGACCGTTATATCCTCGATTATGGTTGAATATCGTGTATGTGATTTTATTTATACTATTTATACGTTTGATACATTGCATTTATATCATGTTGCATGGGTTGGGTTTGATGTTTGGAGGAAGTGTAGCCCGGTGGCTCTGCCACATACCGTTTTAGTGGCTATGCCACATATTATCTTGGTGGCTCAGCCACATATACCGTTATTAGCAGCTTGGCTGCATTATTGGAGAGCTTGGCTCTGTGCCATCTTGATTATGGCTTTGTGCCAATCGTATTTACCCGCGGCTATGTGCCTAGCAGATATCGATGACTCTGTGTCGATCATATTTACCCAAGGCTGTGTGCCGACCATATTACCGTCGTTGATGGCTATGTGCCAAGCGTAATATAGTTATTGATGGCTCTGTGCCAATTATAATACCGCTATTGAAGGCTTAAGAGCCGTATATATATACTAGCAGCTTGTCTGCAATATTGATGTATTTGGCGGGGTGGGTTGAGTTGATCCCCACAAGTGACGATTGGTTAGTACGGGGGTGTGATTGGCTAGATTGGGTTGGGTTTCATTTTATTGGTTGTATTATCTTGATTATATGGTTTAGGCCCAGATTGATGCTGTAAGGGCTCAGGCCCAGTTAGTGATCGTTTAGGGGATTACACACTGAGTTCTCATAACTCACCCCCTTCCCCTTAACCTTGCAGGTAATCCCTAGCGTTAGAGGATTTGGAGCCACGGAGGACTCGGTGGTGGCCATACATCGGAGTTACTTCTCACGAAACTTAGTAAATCTAGTTTTTTATTTTATTTTAGGTTATTTATTTTAGGGTTAATATTTTGTAATAAGGCCATTGGAATTTATTTTCCTTTTAAACTTTCATTTCGGCTATTATTAATCTGTTAATCGATTAAACACTGGGTTTTCTTAAAACATTAATAATTGTTTTCAAAATATCACGTTTCTGTAACTACTCAAGTTCTATTTTCACAAAAAAAATAGTTTTTTTTTAAATAATGGCAACTTTACAAAAACAGACATTAAGCAAATCGTGCTTTAAAAACAAACAACGAAACTCAGAGTTTCAAAAAAGAGATGCTACATTTTTAACGAACGCTTAGCTTTTCAACTTCCTTTCGATATGACATGTAAGATCTGGCCATAGTGTCTGGGTTGGGTTTGGGGTGTTACATTTTATGGTATCAGAGTCTGGTTGCAAAACTCGGCTGTGGAATGAGTTTTGAAATTTTTCCGTAAGTGTTTAAATTTTTAACTTGGAAAGTGATAGTGTTACTGGAATTATGGCACATCGAGTCTCCAACACCAAATCTGTAAGTTTCTTGATCTTAAACTTTGTTATATGTTGAAATGACTGTATATTTTGTATTTATTTTGTGTGTATTTTGTTTGGATGTGATGTTTGAATATAAAAATTGTATGCATGTATGATAAATATCTGTTTGTTCCTGTGGTTAGATGGTCGATTGTGTGTAAGAGTTTCCAAGGTTGAGTTAAAAGTGTTTTAGTGTTATGAGAGTGTGCAGCGGTAGCGTAGTAGGGTTTTCTGTGTTAAACTACTATTAGTTAGTTGGAAATTTCGAGGACAAAATTTCTTTAAGAGGGTTGGGCTTAGTAGAATTGAGCCCATTGGGCCTTAGGCGTAGGAGCGTTTAAAATTTTTGAGAAAAAGAGAACGGCCCTAATGCAAGTTGGACCTATTAGGTGAGTGATTTTGGAAGGTTAGGGGGCTTCCATGAAGTCCCGGTATCAAACCTGGGCTTTAGGTAAATTTTGGTTTTAGGTGAATAAAACCTTGGGAGTTAGTAAGTAGGCTTTAAGAATAAAATGTGGAGAAAAATGACACAAAATGAGTTGTGGTCTAGTGGCAAATGACGCGACATAGGACACAAGGGAATGATGGCACACAAGGAAACAAAGGGTCCAAGGTTCAAGTATTGGCGCTTGCATTTCATTTTGATTTTTTTTTTAAAGGAACTTAGACTTTGGCCATAGACTTATATTTAGTTGCACATGTTTTAAGACAACAAGGAGCTAGTTGGTAAGGTGGCTAGCGGCGTGGATTATGTTACAAGGGAGCCTGATTTGAATCCCATTGCAAGCAATAGGGGATATTTATTTGCTAAGTTAGGACGGCCAGAGTTTGTGCTGGATTTAAACTCTGTTGAATGAGGGATCCCACATTGGAAAGTTAGCATGAGGAAAGGTGAAAAGCTGGCTTTAAATAGAGCAATCTATGAGGAGAGGAAGCATACCTTGGTTGGCGTTTGGGCATAGGAGCATTAGGAGCACGGAATAGCTTCTGACTCCTATCAGGTGTGTATTTCGCACTACTCTAGCTGTAGAGCGGTAAATGTCGAAATACCGATCACACGACGATAGTAGCCACACGAGCGTGCGAGTGCATGTGTGGGGAATTCAACGTGATAGTTGAGGCCATCATGAGTGTTCTTGTGGGTTTAGACTGTTTGGGCCACGATGGCCCAAAAGGGGCCATGTGGGGCTAATGGGCCCGTGGGCCCAATTGATAAATTGTATGATTGTGTAGTAGATATTGGACTGGTCTAGGTGAATCTCATATATATGGCTAGATTTGGGTTAAATGGGCCACACGAGCGTGTGGGCCCACTTGGGCCGAGAATGGGCCTGAAGCCCATTCGCATTATTATCTCTGTTTAGAATACTTGAGTTGCTCGAGGCGAATGTAGACCTTCTGAGGGGTTGATAAAATTACCGAAATGCCCTTAGTTTACGAAATTACTAAAATATCCCCAGTTTGTAAAATTATCAAAATACGCCTAGAGGGTAAATTACCGATATACCCTTAGAGGGTAAATTACTGAAATACCCTTAGAGGGTAAATTATCGTTGTACCCTTATATGTTGAAATGACCGTTATACCCCCGATTATGGCTGAATATCGTGTATGTGATTTTATTTATACTATTTATACGTTTGATACATTGCATTTATATCATGTTGCATGGGTTGGTTTGATGTTTGGAGGAAGTGTAGCCCGGTGGCTCTGCCACATACCGTTTTAGTGGCTGTGCCACATATTATCCTGGTGGCTCAGCCACATATACCATTATTAGCAGCTTGGCTGCATTATTGGAGAGCTTGGCTCTGTGCCATCTTGATTATGGCTTTGTGCCAATCGTATTTACCCGTGGCTATATGCCTAGCAGATATCGATGCTCTGTGTTGATATATTTACCCAAGGCTGTGTACCGATTATATTACCGTCGCCGATGGCTATGTGCCAAGCGTAATACAGTTATTGATGGCTCTGTGCCAATTATAATACCGCTATTGAAGGCTTAAGAGCCGTATATATATACTAGCAGCTTGTCTGCAATATTGGTGTGTTTGGCGGGGTGGGTTGACTTGATCCCCACAGGTGACGATTGGTTGGTACGGGGGTGTGATTGGCTGGATTGGGTTGGGTTGCATTTTATTAGTTGCATTATCATGATTATAGGGCTTAGGCCCAGATTGATGCTGTAAGGGCTCAGGCCGAGTTAGTGATTGTTTAGGGGATTACACACTGAGTTCTCGTAACTCACCCCCTTTCCCTTAACCTTATAGGTAATCCCCAGCGTTAGAGGATTTAGAGCTGCGGATGACTCGGTGGTGGCCATACATCAGAGTTCTTCTCACGAAACTTAGTAAATCTAGTTTTTATTTTATTTTAGGTTATTTATTTTGGGGTCAATATTTTGTAATAAGGCAATTGGATTTTATTTTCCTTTTAAACTTTCATTTCGGCTATTATTAAACTGTTAATCGATTAAACACTGGGTTTTCTTAAAATGTTAATAACCGTTTTCAAAATATCACGTTTTCGCAACTATTCAAGTTTGATTTTCACAACAAAAATAGTTTTTTTTTAAAGAAATAATGGCAACTTTACAAAAACAGACATTAAGCATATCGTGTTTTGAAAACAAACAACGAAACTCGGAGTTTCAAAAAGAGATGCTACATTTTTAACGAATGCTTATCTTTTCAACTTCCTTTTGATGTGACATGCAAGATCCGGCCATAGTGTCGGGGCTAGGTTTGGGGTATTACATCCGTATGGTTCACCCGTTTAGACCCACACGCCCGTGTGGCCCACATGACCCAATTGGTCGAGCCTGTGTCTCGCACACGGCCGTGTCAATTGTGCACGGCCTGGCTCGTTGATCGCACAGCCATGTGGTGACTTACATTCTTACACACGGCCTACCACACGGGCGACCACACGCCCGTGTAGCGTCGATAGTGAGGTTTTTAGCTTTATTTGAAACCTTATTTTCTATGTATTCTGGTACACACCTAGTATCGGATCAATGCTAATGTAATCCCGAGCAATCTCGAACCTACAATTGACATTATAAATATCAGAATTAGCCTATAACCACGGTTTAAACGAATCCATCATTCCAATAACGAATTAACACAACCACTTGACACTTACCTCCAAATGAACAGTAGGAACTTTACAACCTCATACCGTTAATGGCTAATCTCCAGCCCCTTGATTGACTCCTAACAATCAAAATAAACACTTCTCTTAATTCTCTTATCCATGATCACATTCAGGATAAAACATAAACAAACTTACCGATCACGCCGACGTCGTACAAAACCAAACGAGTTAATGAAAAAAGAAAATGAAAGAAAAAAAGAGATGGAGGAGAGTTTCAGCAGTAAAGTGGAGAGGAAAAAGAAGAGTGATGGTTGAAAATTTAAAAAAAAAGAGGCAGAGTGATCAGAAAATCGATAACCCCTCCCTAATCCCTTATTTTTCTCTTAAACTGTCCACTACTTCCCCACACATCTCAAATACTCATAATCCCATTCACTCCCAACACCTTATGGCGCCATTAGCAAAAGAATAAACTCTCGTGCTTACACAATGTCTCGAACCCCTGAATTTTATGTAACACCCCAAACTCGGCCCAAACACCACGACCGGATCTGGTATGTCACTAAAAAAAATTTTATAAAACAATTCAGTTTATTAGAAAACTCAAATAAAATAAAATAGGTCTTTACAATTGAAAGCCCAAAACTTAAAGAGAAAAAAAAAAACCTTAGTTTAAACGAAGTAAATATAAAAAAAAATGAAGCAAGCCCATAATAAAACCAAAACATAAACTAGTGGCCCATGGCTTTATTACAACGGGGTTTAAAGTCCATAAAATAAAACATCTTATAAACTATTTAGTTAAGACTTCCCGCCGGATCCACATATTCTTTTGCATGGCCACCTTGCGCTCCACTCCGGCCCGGTCCGATGCACTAAGCGTCACCTGAAAGGTTAGTTTAAAGGGGGTGAGTCGCGAGACTCAGTGTGCAACCCTCATGCACCACTAGATTTGGGCCTCATAAAACATAATAATAAATTCATTTACATGGAAACATATAATATGCAAAGCCCAACCCATTTGCCTAGGTTTCCATCCGCTACACGCCTGCACCAACCAACACACCATTGGGGATTTCTACAATCAACCCACACCGCTATTCTCCAAGATGGCGCTAAGTCGCTCATCAACATATATTGGCCAAGCCCTTATAACATATAATGGACGAAGCCAGATATAGCGATTCACGGCATTAGCCGCTCTGATGAGTTCACGGTAAAACCATTACTCATATACATGTACATATAACTTCCTCCTTTCATCACCCACCCCATGCAACATGCACAATAATTTAAAACATGTACAACAGTTTACTCGTAACATATAGTCAGATTATTTACTAACCCGAGGGTCCGTCGTTTAAATCTGAGATTTTGGCTTTTAATGTAACATATAAATCTTGTGAACACATATACATATATATACATTTATTATTAATCAGATCTAGACGGTGGGGAAGTGTTACACACCTGATTTACTTACTAAGGCTTTTGCTATATCTACGTTACTATCACTTGAAACAACTACTATTGGCCCACGATCTGACTTTGATTTTGGCCCACATCTCGTTGGCCAATCTCGCACTACCGAAACAGATCGCTTCTTGAATTTGGGCGACAATTTTATAGATCCAACCTTCTCTGCTTGACTGTTAGTTGAGTCCATATCAATCCCTTAATCACTAAACTAAATAACGATGAGATCTAACTCATTAGTTAAATGTAACCTTTAAAACGAACACTTACCTAGTTAGCTAAATCCCGAATATCCTTTAGAAATTGTCACCACCAACCTTCCTACATTCGGCCATTCCCCAAATATTAAACGAATCAAAAATCACAACCATTCTAACCCATATGCCATTCGGCTAAATGGAAAGAATCATGGAAGACCATTTGGCCATACTTACCACTTCTTACCTTCGATTTTTCCACCAAATCGGCTTTAATGGGATAGTTTTGGCTTCTAGGAGTAAAGAGTATAATCGAAAGGACCTTGGAACAATAGTTTAGATTAGGAGTTTGATAAAAATAAGGGAATCACAGAAAAGGAAAAATCCCAAAACTTATCGGATTACTAAGGAGTATACGGCTTACAGTGCACCTTCGGGAAAACAGAGATCTCACTTGTAGATTCGACTATGGGAGATGAGGGTATGAACAAAGGAATTCAGCTCTTAGAAAAAGAAAAAGAGAAATTGTAGAGAAGGCTTGGAAATTTCGACAGAGAATGAGAGAAGAATAGGGTTTCAAGATACCGAAATTGAAGAATACTACTCCCTATTTATAGAGAAATTTCGGCATACCCACACACACAGAGTTGGAATTTAGGCCAACTCTCCCCTCCCAGAGTTGGATTTTCGGCCAACTCTGCTATCATCTGATAGCTTTTAACTCTCCTGATAACTCAATCCTTATCTTACCTTTAGGAGAGCCCACCTTAAAAACAACTCCTCCTTATTAATTATCAGCTTTTTAACACTTAAAATAAAAGAAATAACTCCTAAAAGGTAGCCTAATTACCGTCCACCCCTTCCCATTTAAGTGCCGAATTTGACCCATCTTCTAAGGCCCAATCGGCCACACAAGGGCCCAAATTCCGCCCCCTCATGGCGCCACCTTATGCCCACTTAATGCACTTTAATTCTTTGGGCCACAAGCCCAGCTTGTCACTTAATTATCCATCTTCTTAAATTATAAGCTAACACCATTTATTAGCCACCTAACCCAAATTTTTAAAGCCCACTATTTCACTTTAAATTATCCAGAGCACTAACTTTAACCCTAATCCAAATATTTAATCAAAAAGTCAGCCCAACCTTTACAATCTAAATTTAACATATTAGACTACCATATAAATGCTAGGCCCACTTTTTGGATGTTACACTTTATCTTAGTTACTCTCTGCCTAACCACCAAACCAACAGGCCCATTCTGCTAACAATTTACCAATACATAATTAAGAGCCTACTGACTAGAGATAGGGATTTAATCATAAAAATGCCAAAATTTACCCAAGTTGTGACTTGAACTTGGGACCTCCCACACACACCCAGAACACTTAACCACTGAAGCAGCTACACATTTATATGCCAAATTTACAAAAGCCAGGATTAAGAAAATTGGGCGTTACATTTATTGTTAAACTCTAATGTTTTTCTGATTATCGGTTATGAGGGTTTTCCTTGGATGTTTAGGAACTAATCAAGGGACTGTTCATCGTTCCCGATCAGTGAGTTAGGCTCGTAAAATTTATTGGTATTCGATCGAAGGTAAGAGTGGTTACTTTTTGGATAAAAACCTCGATTTAAGTTCGTAAATGCGCGTTAAAAATTATTATTTAAAGGTTTATTGTGTGATTATAGGTATTGAAGTGCTCAGTGATGTTTGGGCTTCAATCGGAATCAGGTGTGTACCCGAAACACTGAAAACGTGACTCAGTGAAAATCCAAAAAATCATACTGTCGACGCCACACGGGCGTGTGGTAGTCTGTGTGGTAGGCCGTGTGATCGACGAATCAGGCCGTGCACGCATAACACGGGTGCATGATACGACCGAGTGATGGCCAGCGAGGCTGTGTACGAGGCACAGGCTCGACCAATTGGGCCGTGTAAGCCACAAGAGCGTGTGGGCCCACATGAGTGAACCACACGGGCGTGTGGGATGTTGGGCCAGGCCGTGTGGCCAAATTGGGCTTTGGGGGCCACACGAGTATGTGGGCCCACATAGGCAGACAACATGGGTGTGTGCGAAACACCCCAAACCCGGCCCACGAGCCTTGACCGAATCTAGTTTGTTCCCCGGTGTAAACAGTTTCAAATTCTTTTGTTACTTTGGAAAATCTGGGTTTTTGAAAGAACGATTGTTTTTGGGTTGGGCTCGAGTTAAAAACAAGTTTATTTTATATTGGAAACCCCTTTAGGTTGGGCGACAAAAACACTTAGGAATTAATTTAAAATAAATTTATTTAGTCTTTAATTCATAAAAATTTTCGTAACATAATACTTTAAAAGTAAAATAGTTCACCATGGCCTTATTACATCAAATAAATCCAAATAATTGGAAGTACTTAATTAAAAATAAAAGTCCGAATCGTAAAATTTCTTCTTGTGCATGGCCACCTTTAAGCTCCCACCAATCGGTCCATTACTAATCATCACCGAAAAATGTTCCATAGAACGGGTGAGTCAAACAGACTCAATGTGTACACAAACACTATGTCCAAATAGATTCGGGCATATTATCACATCACATACATAATCATATAGCGAGATATAAAATAATGATGCAACCCAACCCAAACCTATATGCCATCCGCTACACATCACCAAGTACCATCCCGCACACCGTGGGACTACTAAGTCAACCCTCCATCCGCTACACACCATCGAAGGCGTCATTGCGGTCGACGTGCTCATCGCCTCTTATAAAATTCGTGGTCTTAGGTCACCACATTCGAGATATCGTGGTCTTAGGTCACCACATTCAGATATCGTGGTCTTAGGTCACCACATTTAGATATCGTGGTCTTAGGTCACCACATTCACTTCCTCTTTTCATATAACTCATATGCCCCATATCATACATATCATGCATTAACATGCCAAATTCTTATTTCACATTCTTATAATGTCATATGTGTCGTAATGATATTTAACATAATCCTAGTAGGAGTAGGAAGCGTGCACTGAGTACTTTGTACCATTGCATGGTACTTTAGCCATATTCACATTCTTATAAACATGCACATATTTATTATTGCCAGAAATCTTATTAAAAAGTAGTGTGGGGTACACACCTGATTCGCTTTAGCAAGTTCACTCCAAATCCCGAAAAGCTTGATCTAATGCCTTAGATCTCAACCTCTACATTTGATCAATCACTTAATACTTAGTAAAGAGCCATTCGGCCATAAAACCAAATCCCAGTAGGATTAGTATACTTAAATCCTTACCTTGCTGCCGATTGATGTCTAATCAAATGCTAGAAACTTTGTATCCTTCTTTCTTGAAATCGGCAATCACTAGATTACTTGAATAGATTAGTTTTGGCTTTTAAATATTAATGAAACACATCTATTTACTCAACATGGCCTTGGCCGAATGCTATAGATACTTACCTTGTGGATTTTAAATCCCGAAACTCACCGAATAACTAGGGAACACGCGGCCTATGGTGTACCTTCAGGAAAAGAATTTCTCCTTCATTGTAGTCGACGCTTAGTAAATCCTGAAAGATCTCTTTAAAGTTTCGGCAACAAGATATTAATGGGGTTAGTCCTAGATTTTGGCAAATCTTAAAAGAAAAAGGATGAAACTGAATGAGATCTTACCCTTAATGCACAAGTCGACAACCCCTTACTTAAAGTCACAAACTATTCGGCTATGGTCTTGATAATAGCAAGTTTTCGGCTTTTGGAACTTAACAAGAAATCGACTAAAGGTTATCTGTGTTGTCAGTTTATCAAAAGAAAAGAGAGGGAAAAGAGTCACTAGGGGATTCGGCAATAGTGGACTTAAGGAGAAAAAGATTTCGGCTATGGCAAAAATAAGAGAGAAAGGAGAGAGTTTGCTAGGAAATTTTCGGCAGAGACTTCAATGGAAAAGAGAAGATTGATGAATAGCCTTATTTTCCTCCTTTTGCCGAAATTACTAGGCCAAGACTCCCTTACTTGGCCATCACTCCTATTTTGATAACTTTATCACTTTAATTATCACCCATTCAATTTAATAAAACTTAATCCAATATTTATCTCTTATCTCTTAATAAAATAATAATAATAATAATCCATCATTATCTATCTATTTGCTGAATTTTAAAGATAATTAAACTCTTCCCCAAGTGCCTTGGTGCTGTCCAACTCCCTTGCTCCTTGCAGCAAAATAAAACTCTTTTATTTGCTTCCCACATGACTTGAACCTAGGCCCATTTGCATAGCTTGTGGCGTCACTTACCTAGGCCTTAAGTGGTACCTCCTAGCCACTACTCTAAGCCCATTCTTGTGTTAAATTCCCTCTACTAATTTTCTTAAGGCCACCGTGTTTTAGTTTCCTCTTTTAAACTTAACATTTCTAAAACATTTCCTTACATTTCCAAGTTTCCAAAAATGTTCACCATACATTCATAACACATAAGACATGCCATTTTGTATAATTAAATCAAAAATGCATAGGCCCATTTTCAGGATGTTATAGTTCTACCCTCCTTAAAAATAATTTCGTCCTCGAAATTACTTACTATCGAATAATCGAACATCTTAACTCACCGCGCTACGCTTATGCTGCGCACTCTGATCTTAATAGAGCCATCATACTTCCTAGACACAATTTTTTTTAAGTTCACGTCCTCGAGAACTCATTTCTAACGTCACGATTTAATCTGATTAAAGAGTTTTATGCATTAGTACTTTGTTCCACTGTTTAACCGCGAACAGTTTTATGAAAAGGAGTTTAATAGTGGTTCTTTCGATCAAACAAAGTCTCAGTTCAAGTTCACTATTCTAATTCAGAGATTCACATTCACATTCACATTCATCCATCTCGAAAGAGACACATTCATTCATGACATTCACTTTACTACTTTGGGCATTCCTGATCATCCCCCCCAGGGGTAATTTCGTCATTTTTCCTATAAGGTATTTTGGTAATAAATCAGGGTCACTTCGAAAATAATCTTTATAAATCAAAAGCATTTCAAAATTTACAAAAACTCGAGGTTATCTTGAAAATTTATTTTCCAAATCAGCGGTGTTGCAGAAATTTCAGAAATTGGGATTATTTCAGTAATTTTGAAAGTTAGGGGCATTTTCGTAAATTCTCCAAATCGTAGTATCTTGATATTTGTAAAACAAAATTTTTGGTATTTTTGTAAAGTAGAAACATTTTAGAAAAAGTCGAGGTATTTTTGAAAATATTAAAACTAAGGGTATTTTATTAATTTGCAACACGGGGCATTTTAGTAATTTTCCCAAATCAAAGTACCTTGAATTTTTTGTAAAATAGGGTTTTGGACACTTTTGCAAAATAGAGAAATTTTACTAAAATCGAGGGTAATATGGTAATTTTAGAAACCAAGGGCATTTTGTAATTTTACGCCTGAGGTATTTTAGTAATTTTGGCAAACAGAAATTTTGTTTTAGAAATTTTCAAAATAGATTTTGTTGCAAATCGAAGGATTAATTTAAGGATTTTAAAACTAAGGTTTTATAAAAAATATGGCTAGTCCCTTTCGGGTTTTAATCATTGGTTTAGCCGATGACTAAGTCCTCTTGGTTAGGGTGAAGTTACTACGCACTGTAGGATTCGAGTAAAGAGGAGGTGAGTCGCTAGGACCGCTTAAATACCAAGCTCTTACTGAATCCACTCCTAGACATGCGCACAACAGTTACCACACCCTAGCTCGGCGACTTAATCACAGGTTTGTCTAATGGTCCTTAAGTCTTATGTACTTGTGTTTTTGAGTAGACTAGTCCTAGGGTTCAACAGATCCTAGTTCACTAATCTACGTTGCAATAAAAGCCCATACATTTCACTTATTCAAATCATTTCAGAAGTCAGAAGTACTTACCGGTGGATCATGGTTCGGAGACTTAGGTGCCATGCCGTAAAACCCGAAAATTTTTCGAAAAATTCCTTTGGGCTAGATTTTGAAAATGTTTTGGGCCTTAAACCATAGGCCAAGTGTTTAAAACTGGGCTCTGGTACCAAACTGAAACACCCCAAACCCGACCCACGAGCCTTGACCGAATCTGGTTTGTTCCCCGGTGTAAACCGTTTCAAATTCGTTTGTTACTTTGGAAAATATGGGTTTTTGAAAGAACGATTGTTTTTGGGTTGGGCTCGAGTTAAAAACAAGTTTATTTTATATTGGAAACCCCTTTAGGTTGGGCGACAAAAACACTTAGGAATTAATTTAAAATAAATTTATTTTGTCTTTAATTCATAAAAATTTTCGTAACATAATACTTTAAAAGTAAAATAGTTCACTATGGCCTTATTACATCAAATAAATCGAAGTAATTGGAAGTACTTAATTAAAAAAAAAAGTCCGAATTGTAAAATTTCTTGCTGTGCATGGTCACCTTTAAGCTCCCGCCTTGGGTCCATTCTTGATCATCACCGAAAATGTTCCCACAACGGGTGAGTCAAACAGACTCAATGTGTACACAAACACTATGTCCAAATAGATTCGTGCATATTATCACATCCCATACATAATCATATAGCAGATATAAAATAATGATGCAACCCGAACCCAAACCTATATGCCATCCGCTACACATCACCCGTACCATCCTACACACCGTGGGGACTACTAAGTCAACCCTCCATCCGCTACACACCATCGAAGGCAGTCGCTGTAGTTGACGTGCTCATCGCCCTTATAAAATTCGTGGTCTTAGGTCACCACATTCAAATATCGTGGTCTTAGGTCGCCACATTCAGATATCGTGGTCTTAGGTCACCACATTTAGATATCGTGGTCTTAGGTCACCACATTCACTTCCTCTTTTCATATAACCCATATGCCCCATATCATACATATCATGCATTAACATGCCAAATTCTTATTTCACATTCTTATAATGTCATATGTGTGTCGTAACAGATATTTAACATAATCCTAGTAGGAGTAGGAAACGTACCTGAGTACTTTGTACCATTGCATGGTACTTTAGCCATATTCACATTCTTATAAACATGCACATATTTATTATTGCCAGAAATCTTATTAAAAAGTAGTGTGGGGTACACACCTGATTCGCTTTAGCAAGTTCACTCCAAATCCCGAAAAGCTTGATCTAATGCCTTAGATCTTAAACCTCTACATTTGATCAATCACTTAATACTTAGTAAAGAGCCATTCGCCATAAAACCAAATCCCAAGAGGATTAGTACACTTAAATCCTTACCTTGTCAGCCGATTGATGTCTAATCAAATGCCTAAACTTTGTATCCTTCTTTCTTGAAATCGACAATCACTAGATTACTTGAATAGATTAGTTTCGCTTTTAAATATTAATGAAACACATCTATTTACTCAACATGGCCTTGGCCGATTGCTATTGATACTTACCTTGTGGATTTTAAATCCCGAAACTCACCGAATAACTAGGGAACACGAGGCCTATGGTGTACCTTCGGGAAAAGAATTTCTCCTTCCTTGTAGTCGACACTTAGTAAATCCTGAAAGATCTCTTCAAAGTTTTGGCAACAAGATATTAATGGGGTTAGTCCTAGATTTCGGCAAATCTTAAAAGAAAAAGGATGAAACTGAATGAGATCTTACCCTTAATGCACAAGTCGACAACCCCTTGCTTGAAGTCTCAAACTATTCAGCTATGGTCTTGATAATAGCAAGTTTTCGGCTCTTGGAACTTAACAAGAAATCGGCTAAAGGTTATCTATGTTGTCAGTTTATCAAAAGAAAAGAGAGGGAAAAGAGTCACTAGGGGATTCGGCAATGGTGGACTTATGGAGAAAAAGATTTGACTATGGCAAAAATAAGAGAGAAAGGAGAGAGTTTGCTAGGAAATTTTGGCGAGACTTCAATGGAAAAGAGAAGATTGATGAATAGCCTTATTTTCCTCCTTTTGCCGAAATTACTAGGCCAAGACTCCCTTACTTGGCCATCACTCCTATTTTGATAACTTTATCACTTTAATTATCACCCATTCAATTTAATAAAACTTAGTCCAATATTTATCTCTTATCTCTTAATAAAAATAATAATAATAATAATAGTCCATCATTATCTATCTATTTGCCAAATTTTAAAGACAATTAAACTCTTCCCCAAGTGCCTTGGTGCCGTCCAACTCCCTTGCTCCTTGCAGCAAAATAAAACTCTTTTATTTGCTTCCCACGTGACTCGAACCTAGGCCCATTTGCATAGCTTGTATGCCACTTACACGGGCCTTAAGTGGTACCTCCTAGCCACTACTCCAAGCCCGTTCTTGTGTTAAATTCCTCTACTAATTTTCTTAAGGCCACCATGTTTTAGTTTCCTCTTTTAAACTTAACATTTCTAAAACATTTCCTTACATTTCCAAGTTTCCAAAAATGGTCACTTTCCTCTTTTAAACTTAACATTTCGAAAACATTTCCTTACATTTCCAAGTTTCCAAAAATGGTCACTTTCCTCTTTTAAACTTAACATTTCTAAAACATTTCCTTACATTTCCAAGTTTCCAAAAATGTTCACCATACATTCATAACACATAAGACATGCCGTTTCGTATAATTAAATCAAAAATGCATAGGCCCATTTTCGGGATGTTACAGTGTGAGCCCATTTTCACTGATTTATTGCTAACGTTACACGGGTCGCCCGAGACGACTATGAACCTACTGTAGGGTCGGTAAGATTACGGTCCAGTTTGGCAATGCTTTTGAGAAGTGCTTTTGAGAAGTGCTGTGGAAAAGTGCTTTTGAGAAGTGATTTTGAGAAGTGCTTTTGAAAAATTTAAGTGTTTGGTATTGCTGCCAAAAAGTGCTTTTGAGAAGTAAAATGTCTATTTTAGACATGATATTATAAAGTAACGAATATGTATTTAAATAATGTTCAAATTAGTTAATATTATGATATTTTAGCAAAAATATAAAAAAATAATTTATTATAACTTATTGTTAATATTTTAATATATAATATTAATTTTAAATATTTGTAAGTAATTTATATTAATTAATTATTAAATTTAATTAGAATATATAAAATATATTTAAATATTTAAATATAATAATTAAATATTTGTAATTAGATATTGACACAATTGTATTATTTTAAAATTATTTTTTTATTTTTATTACTTTTAACACATTTATAAAACTCATATTAGATATTAACATAACATAGAAAATATAAACCTAATAAATTAAAATATTACATATATTTGGATTAAAGTTTCAAAAGGAATAATATTTATATACCAAATATAAATACTAAAAATTTTACAATAGCATTTACAATTTAAAGTGAATTCATTAAACTAGAAGTTATAGCATCTCTTGTTAATTTCATTTCAAAACCACTTGAATTACTTGATTCACCGTCATCATCACCATCATCATCACCGTTTGTGTGCAGCTCTTTGGAACCTCAATTACAAGATGCACTTAAGGAATATCTTGTAGCCAGGGGGATAAGAGAAGACCTGACCAACTTCCTCCTCTTCACCCTACATAAGAAAGAACAAGGTCAATATTTGGATTGGTTACCCAAAATTGGTTGCCCAAAATCAATGCAAATGCAAAGGGTTCATCCTTTTGCCTTAAATTAACCATAGAGGTTGAGGAACCCTATTGTTTTAAGAAAACAAGGATGTTGTTTAAAAGGGTGAATAATTTAACCCAAAGTTAAAAAAGGGTTCTCCAAAAACAACTCACTGGTACCCTTAAACCTACATCTCAACCCCTATATTTCTTTAAATTGCAATATATAGTAAACTAATATAATTTTTTTTTACCTCAAGATTGAATCAAACTTTTTGTAATAAAAAGAAAAGGGACCTGACAATATGGACAATTAAATGCACATACCATTTTATTAATGCACATATGGTGAGAATTCAGATGAATGCATAGATGGTCACAGAAACAAGACAAAACCTTCAGCAAATTATTATTTGTCAGTCCCATTTATCCCAATCAAAAAGGAAAATTTCATTTCATTATGAATTCATGTGATCTTTCTCCAATTACTCATCACTTTTTCGAATTTTAAAGGATTAGCATTTCTTATTGTTTACCCTATCCCTATCCCCTCAAATTTTAAATTGAAGCCAAGTTATTTGAGAAAAGCAAAACACTACTATCACAATTTTGCTATATTCTTCACACTTATCGTATTAAATAAAACATGCTTTCAAGAAATTGGGAATAAAAAAAATAAATATCAGTTATTAAAGCGAGTTGTTGTGGTCTATTTTATATTCAAGCCTTAAATTTTATGCTCCATTGTCCAAATTTAAACAGTTTACTCTTAAATTCATCTTACCATTCAAGCACTAATTTAGCAAATAAGAAAAATTTTAACAAAAGTCCTTGTGGAGTTGAACATCGATTGTTTCGACCTTTAGCAGCATGTTAACATGTCATGACTCATGACTAAGGAAGTAATCGTTATTAGAATACGGACAATCATATCCACTAATAAATCAAATATTCATCAGTATACCTTCCTATTGTCACCTTTTTTCCAGCATTAAGTTCTTCAAGTTTCCTTCGCTTTCTCTGCCAATTTCCAAAAACTACCTTTATATCTTAATGTCAATGGTAACTCATCTTTCTTGGCAATAGAAATCAGTGGCAATGATGGTAGAAATTCATCATTAAAAAGCATGGAGCTTACTTGCATCCACTGGCACCTCAATGCAACATCACGTCATAGCTTTATCGAGCAAGACAAATTAAATCTTTATGTACTTCATAATATTTGGTTCCTCTTTATATCTATGTACATGTACAATGAAATGAAAATAAATAATTAATACCATTTTTTTATTTACATACTAAGCTATGTTTGCTACAATTCTTCATTCAATTCTTCATTTTTATTGAAGTAACCCTATCCAACACCCATGTCCAACACCTGTTTGGACATAAGTATAAAAATGCGACCCTTCAAATACATAAAAAACTTTGAAAGTGTCAATATACCCCTGTCAGGAAAATACCAATATACAACAACCATACCCGAATCCTAGTAACATAGCTAATAAGTACCCCCATGAAACCAGTTTTATCATAAGAAGCATATACAAAAGCACACAACAACCCTCATAAAATAATTAGGTAATCTATTACTTTAACTATGAGTCTATGACCAATTCAACACATTACTCAAATTAACATGCATATACATCACCAAAAGACTTTGAATAAAAAATAGAATTTTAACATACTTTTCAAGGCCATCCTTCAATAAATATTGTTCTCAAGAGGCCATTCAAGAGCAAACCCCATATCATCTTTGGAACGCCGCAACCGAATCGAGGAAGAGCCGAAGGGATCAAAGCGAGGGAAGTGGTAATCGAATTCTCCAAGAAGATCATGTGCGTTATGGTATAAAGTAACCACCGATCGGAATCATCTTGAAACTGGTGTTCATAGCATCTGATTGGAACTTATTCATAATAGAACCTAAACTATTCCCACAAAGAAACCACATGAGCGATTCCGTTGTCATTTTTTCCTCTTTTTTTTAAACAATTTCACTTAAAAACCACTTTACTAAAAACCCTAAATCCCAAAATCCTATGTGAAACTACAATGCGTCCTTTTTTTTTTTGGTTCATTTCAGTTCATCAAAACCTACAATTGCATATAAGTAAATCAAAGAAAAGATAATTCCATATCGAATTATCAATTCCGAAAATTCAAATACAAAATCTAACACTATAAATTAAAAAAACAAATCAAAATGAATTGAATAATGAAACAGAAGAATAAAAAGGAAAAAGGGAAGTTACCTTTCTTTGTGAGCAAGAGAAGAAGAGAAGAAAAAGATAAACTCACCTGTGGAGAAGAGGAACAAAGAACCAGAGGAAGAAATTTTGATGGCAGAGGAACAAATAACCAGAGGAACAAAGAACCAGAGGAAGAAATTTCTGCTGAAGAAAAAAAGTAACGTCTATTTGTGAAGAAGGGAAAAAGGTTAAACAAGTAAAATACCAGCCCCAAAAGCAATTCTGGGCTGGAAAAGCTAAAAATTTCTGCTTTTTCATCTATGCAAAAGCACTTCAAATAAGTTGAAATTTTTCCTACACTGGTGTGTGTTCTTTATTGCTTTTCCCTGAAAAGCACTTTTCAATAGAAAAGCTCGTCTCAGAATCAATGAAGAACGGGGCTGACCTAGACCCCTAACTGAATGACTATTATATCCATACTTGATATGTATATATATGACTGTATATTGAGCATGCTGTTGTACTGTGCTGTATATATATGATATACCATGACTGGGCATGACATAACTGTACGATGTATTTGTAACACCCCAAACCCGGCCCAAACGTTATGGCCAAATTCGGTATGTTACAGAAGAAAACATTTTGATAACCCTTATTTAGCCGATTTTAATTTAGAGTAAAAGATGTTGTCTTATTTTAAAAACAGTTGAGGTGTATAAAGAAAACAATACTTAGTTCATTTAAATATATATATTAAGTCAAGTTGTTACCAATTTTGTCATTGTACCCGATGGTACGAAAGAAAATCATTTACGTTTGAATTTAAGAAACTTGTGTAACCATTTTAAAGTTATTAAGCAATTTAAATAATTCATCCCAAACATGTAAAATAATAAAAATAATCTTAGGAGGCCTTATTACAACTGAACAATTAAAACCAAAATAAAATAAAAACACTTCAAAATAAACTCAAATTTCCACTGCATGGCCACCTCGAGTCCATCCGGCTCCTCATCCGCGATCTACGTGTCACCTAAAAAATGTTAAAGGAAAAGGTGAGTCACCAAGACTCAGTGTGTAACCCTTTTCCCGGTTTAATGCATCATCATACACACAAATCACAAATTAATTTAACATGCACCTAACCTAACCATCCAAACACCTTTTCTACCCCGTGTGGTACCAAACCACTGGTGGTGCCAAACCACTGGTGACTTATAGTCACGATATACAACAATATTGTGGTGCCAAACCACTGGTAGGGCCAACCTACGTGTGATACCAAATCACTGGCGTCGATCCCATAATATAATCCGTGGGGCCAACCCACTGTGGTGCTAAGCCATTGGGACGAGACGCTATGAGGTGCCAAACCTCCTGAGGTGCTAAACCTCCGTGACCGTAGTCACAAAATGTGGTACCAAACCACTGGTGTCCGTCGACACGATATTACTTCCCCCTCCTCTCATTCAACCCAAAAAAATCAATAATATGCATATAACAGGAATCACGCCCACACATTTATTCAACAACATACCAAATACGTCATGCTTCCCAAAAGCATCATTAAGTAACTCATAATATCAAGGACTTACCGGATTCCTTGCTTATACCATGATGGTATAAAATCCAATTCTACACAATCCAATTTAGTGTAATATATTCAGCACATTAATTAATTATTAAGTGTGTTTGTACACACCTATTACTATCGATAGTCCCTAAATCCCGATGAATCAATCAGCCTTTCAAGATCTTCCTTGCTCCTATATTCGGCCAAACCTGAAAGTTAGTGTCATGGCTATTCGGCCAAACCACATAAACCTTATAACAGATGGCCCATGGCCGGATGGAACTACTCACTTACCCCACTTACCGAAATCCCAAATTTGCTGCTTGTGCCTTGAACACTCGAGATCCTACACACCATATATCGAATTTGACTTAGTACAGAAATTCTTAGTCAAAGCCCTTGGCCGAATGTTACATAAGCTTTACCTTGAAGAAATCAAATCCCGATAAACTCCTTGAATTCAGCAATAACCCCTCCTACAATCGGTTTAGACATAATGTTATGAAACATAGGTCATAACCATAGATCTTGATCCAACAAAACAGAACATTCGACTAGGTCCACTTACCTCTTTTAACCGATTGAAGAAAAAGAGCACCCTTTGCTTTGATGTTTGGCCAAAGCTACACCAAATAAGGAGAAGTAGATTCGGCTAAGGAAAACAAAATAGATGCTGGAATTTTGAATAATTTTTGGGCAGTTTGTCTAAGGAAATTTCGGCAGCAAGGTAGTAGGGATTCGACTAATGGAGGAAGAAAAAGAAAAGAAAAGATGTAGGGGAAATCAATGGTGGTTTTCGGCTAAGTAAAAGAAGAGAATGCTGGAAAATTTTGAAGGATTTTCTAGGGGAAATTCGGCAGCAGCAGAGGAAAAAGAAGAAGAAATAGTTGCTGGAATTTTTTAGGCACTTCTTGCTGTACAAAAATCAATTTTGAACAGCCCCCCAAGGAGTCCCAATGCTGGCCAATTCCTCCATTTTAGGTGATAAATTCCAGCTTTTATTTATCACAAAACAAAGCAAAATTATCCTATATTTAATCCCTTAATCACCTTCAACAATTTAATTGCAATTAAACTACTAATAATCGCCCTTCCAAATTTAATTTAGCAAAAAATAAGCCTTATCACTATCAAAATTAGAGTCCAAAATTGAACCAAACTCTCCTTTATACGCCAAAGAACAAAGAAGAAGAAAAAATAAAATCAAAGTGCAGGGGCACTGGGTTCAACCGGCGTCTCTTTGAGAAAGTCAGCAGCATTTCCTTAAGTGCCCAGGCCATCACTTCCCATTTGACTTTCATGTCAAATAACACCATCATTTATTTATAAAGCCTTATACCGAGCCCTTTTCCTTTTAGCGCAAAGCCCAAAAATAAAATCCCTTTTATATGTCGTGACTCGAACCCGAGTCCCTTTTGTCAAAGCCTCTTTTAAGTGGCGCCTCAAGCCACTCCGCCCACCTTCCTTTCATGTCCGATCCTTACCCGAATTTTTATTTAAAGCCTTCCTAGCCCTAACGCCCAAAAGCCCATAAGGAACAAAAAAAACATTTCTCCACAGCCGAGATTCGAACCTCCTCCCTAGCAAACCTCTTAGGCGCACCAAGCCACTTGTACCAAGCCCATTCTTGTGTCATGTTCCTCCTAAATTTTATTTAAGCCCTAACTTCACTTGGCTCCTTTCTTTAAAGTACCTTAAAAAGAGATTTTTAATTCCAAATCTGACCTAAATCGGGGTTATTTCTAGACCCTAAATCATGCCAAAAAAAAACATATTTATTTATTTCTTGAAGCCCACATGGAATTTATTTAAATTTTTAACAACCCCTAATTTAGGGTGTTACAGTATTGCATAGGGATAGGTTGATATTGATTGGAGGAAGTATACTGAAAGGTTTCAAGCCTAATTTACTGGCAGCATAGCTACAAATTACTGTCTAGTGCCGCATTCGGTACTATTTAGAGTGTAGGGATGGGTGGGTTGATTATATCCCCACATGGAGTGTAGAGTTGGACAAAGATGGAGTGCAGAGGCTGGTTGGGTAGGATTTTCTGATTGCATATCTGTTATTGTTGCTATACTGTGATGGGATAAGGCCCTAATGCATACTGTTACTGAAATGGGCTAAGGCCTAAACTGGACTGATACTAATACTGAAAAGGGCTTAGTCCCAGACTATGATTATTTGTATATTAACTATTTGTTTTGTCTAGGGGTTACACACTGAGTTTACGAAAAATCACCATTCTGTTTAATCTATACAGGTAATCCCCAAACATAGGTGGATCGGTGCGGCGGAGGACTCAGCAATGGTCACACGACTCCTTCTATACTGTTTGATACTTAATCATGATTTTAAGTTTATGTGGATATTTTCCTATAATAATGGCCTCTACGGATTCTTGGTTTAAATTTGGATTTTATATTGCTTTATGTTTTATAACTGCTAGTGGTATGAGAAACCCGGGTTTTCAAAAGAGATGAATGTTTTATCAAAATACTATGCACATGCAAACTGTTTTAAAAGCTTTCGCAAAGTATAATGTTTTGGGAAATGAATGACGATTTGTAAATAAATAACGTTTTGAAAATAGATAACGTTTTGAAAACAAATGACACTATTTGGAGTTAACATAATATAATGAAGAGTGATTTGAACGGAGAAAAGGTCTAAGCGTCGTTGCGATTTCAAAAACATTATCATGTGACATCGCCAAATTCGGCCATAACGTCTAAGCCGGGTTTAGGATGTTACAAAACATACCATACATTTGCTTGTTCAACCATTTGAAATCTTAATATTCAAATTCAACTCAAAATTATAAATTTACTAATTTTATCTTTGAAATCATAGTTTTCAATTCAAAACATGATCTTAATACTAATTAAATCATTGAAAAATCATAAAAATAAAATTTAGAAAGCTAATCATAGTAAAATAAATATTAAAGGCATTATGTAATGAAAATAAGATATTAGCACAAACCGAAATTTTAATCGCTTTACTCCTTTTCTTCGTCTTTCTCTTTCAAGATGCTCATTTCGTTTTTAGCTATAATAGGAGTAATTCAATATGAAACAATGTTATTTATTCATTCTCATACTAAAACTAATAATAACAAACTTAAATACGAATGATTCATCTAGTTAACAACTTTTCTTAGTCTAAAATTCGCATATCTTTTAACTCGATTATTCGTTTCTGATTCCATCTTCACCAGAATACTCACTGCTTCACAAGCTATCATTTAGCACCAATATTACACAAAGTGACCAAAATTCACTACATCCCCTTCACCATGGCCGAATATTGCAAAGTGGTTTTCTATCCACTTTTATTTCATTTTCACACTTCCAAAAAGTTAAAAATTATTTCCTAACCATTTTCCATTTTTAAAAAAAATTAACTTATTTCTCCAATATTTCATAAACATCCATCAATATCTTTTAATAGCAATTTCTAAAATATTTGATAAAATCAAAATCTATTGGTACATATATGTAAAATAAGCTTCAAAGCTTCAAAATCAATGAAAATTTTGAAGAAAAATCATGCCTTATGCTTGAATTTAAAGGAAAATAATGAAAGAATATTTTGTCTTCCCACTTAGCTTTGGTAAAATAAAAAAATGAGAAAGATGTTCATCTTCCTCTCTTTTATGTATTATAATATTAATTAATAAAATATTATTATTTAATAAAATATCATTTAAAAGTCATCACACTATTGATTTTTTTAAGTAATGGTAAAATTGTCATCAAGTCCTTTCCATCAAAATAAAATGAAATACATATATTTTAATTTCTATAATTTCTCAATTTATTCAATTTAGTCCCTAAACTCAAACTAAATTTTAACTTAACCACATACTCCTACTAATAATTTCCTATATTTTTATATCGTGATGCTTTTCTAAAAACGATTACAATTTTTATATTAAGTTTACACATAGAAATATATATTACATTTTGTATTTATGATAAATTTTAATTATTTTTAAAATTTTAATTATTTTTAATATCCAATCAGATTAACTTTGATTTACAAATTGACGTTTTTGTAAGATTGTTTTTCTTAAACATGATAAGTTTTTTGTTACGGCATGTGTTGAGCATATCATTTTGATAATGATTACCTATACATTTAAAAAATTTTCAAAAATAACCATGTGGCCAAAGTGCTAATTTTTGCACCACTAAGTCCATAAGATGAGGACGTTTTGAACAATTTTAAATTGAAAAACTAGATTCAAAAAAAAAAAAGAAAGAAAAAAAAGTGAAGGTTGAAAGTACATTTATCATTATGTTTTATAAATATCAAATTTAAGCTCATTGCTTCTCTTTTCATTTTAAAATACACTTATTTAAATATTAGAGTGTATTTTACAAGAATGCTTTTGTATCTTATATTTATCTTATAAAATTATAAATTCTTTAAATCTAGCCCATATTTTCTCTCCACTAAAGAACCCTCCATTAAGTATTGGAGAAGTTGAAAGAAACTAATGTAGCATATATGAAGCTCAAAACAACATGGTGAAAAACCAAAGCTTAATGTTGTTCAAGCTAAAGATTGACACATTAAGAGGTTTAGCCATGGATTTTTGCTCATTCCCTACGAATGATGCTAAGTGTTGATGTAGTTTCTATAATGGATTGCATAGGAAGGTGATCTTTTATGAAGGTGGGATGGACTTGAATATTCTAAGGCTCTTGCTGTAACACACTTAACCCATAACCATCGCCGGTCGAGGGTTAAGAGGCATTACCTAACAATTCGGAACTTTTACGAACATTCCACATCATAACTTAACAATTCATAATCAAAGAGTCCCTTAAATAGGTTTACGAGACCTTAAACATGCAGTAGAAATGGGTCAGGACTAAATTGAACACATATGAAATTTTTTAAAATTCAAACATTTTTCAAAGTTACAGAGGTCACACGCCCGTGTGGGCAAGCCATGTGCCTCACACGGCCTTAGGCACACCTGTGTGTCTAAGTCGTGGCAAAATAGGGCAAACAAACTGACTTGTCCACACGGTCGAGGACACGCCCGTGTGCCTCATCCGTGGTCGACACTAACTTGCATCACACGGCCAGTCAAATGCCTGTGTGTCTAGCTCGTGGTCGACACTGACTTGAATCGAATTACAAATTCAAGGGACACGGTCGAGCCACACACCCGTGTCCTCAACCGTGTGGGCAAATATAGGCCATTTGCAAGGCCAATTTTCCATCCATTTTGGGTCAAACCTACAAGCACAAACAAACACATTTCATACCTTCAAAATTCAACCAAATCATACAATTAATATTCATCTTTTCTAACCATTCAAATGCATATCAAACATACTAACTTATGAACCATTTATCTCATTCTAATCACAAGCATTTCTAGGCAAAATCCATCCAAAAACTTACCAATTCAATATACTAATCATTCATCAAAACATACCAACTTTGCATCACAAAATATAATTGACATTTACCATATTCACATCCCATTTACAAGCCATCTCACATAGCTTATATATACAACTCAAAACATCATCTAATCCAACTAGACTATTGATATGTCTCTAATTAACTACGATCACAATAAAGGCAAGCGCACCTATCGTTTAATAGTATATTTATGGTAAGACTGGAAATATCGTATCCACAAGGACCAAGAGTACTAGTAATTACTATCTTCTTATTATCTAGCCTAAGATTTAGAGTGATTTCTTTTAAACTAAAATTAATTAAAAACACAGCAGAGAATGAATTGGGAAAATAATTTTAGACAACTATATGAGAGAGGCAATACCCAAGGAAGAATCCACCTATAATTATTACTTTTGATTCATACGATTTATTCACTTGACTTAATTCGTAGAAATCCCTAAATTATGTTAATATCTCTTTCAAAACTAAAAACAACTGACTCTAGGTTGATTAATTGAAATCTCTTTCTAATTAAAACCCATATTGTCGCATTAACTCGATCTATGGACTCCTTTATAAGATTTGACTCTAATCTGACAGATTTACGTCGTCCTATATCTAGGATTGCATTCAATTTCATTTAATTATGTTGATATACTCTTAAACAGGGACTTTTGCTCCTCTGAATAAGTACATTCGACTTGAATCAATAACCTAAATTATTAAAACAAGAATGAGAACTCACAATTAAGAATAAGAACAAGTATTTATCTTATAAATCAAATAGTAATAAGATCCATCTTAGGTTTCATCCCCTCAGATATCTAAGGGATTTAGTTCATACTGATAGAGAGAAACATCTTAAAATAAGAAAAATTACAAAACATAAGAAAACCCAAAAATTTCAAGAGAAATTGATAGGATATCTTTAGTCTTGATGGAGATCCTTCTTCGAAGCTGCTCCTGATGACTGTCTTCGAGTATTTTCTGCTTTCTACTCTATATGTCTCTTAAGGTCCTCCACTAGGGTGTTTATATAGGCTTTGGAACACCTTTCTTGGCCCACAAGTGGTATTTTTCGAATAGAATTAGACTTGGGATCGGTAGGGACACGCCTGTGTGACAAACTCGTGTTTGATAGCTCAGGCCGTGCTTGATTCTGCTGGCTACACACGGCCGTGTGGTCTATAACTTAGGCCGTGCTCGATTCTACTCGTCACACACGGCCGTGTGATCTTTCCACGTGCTATAGTCCAGGCTGTGTTGATTTTCGAGGTAGGCCTATTTTGTCCCTTTTTGGCCCGTTTATCATTCTTTTTGACCCCCTAAGCTCTCCTGAGTGTAAAACATGAAATTAAATGATTAGGAGCATCGAATTCATCAAATCTAATAAAAATTCATCCAAAAATAAGCCAAGCATGGGGTCAAAATATGTTTAAATTATGGTTTATCAAATATCCCCACACTTAAGCCTTTGTTTGTCCTCAAGAAAAATCCTCAACTCACAATTAAAATTAAATTCCTTAATTCATAATTATTATCAATAATGTTTTATCATAATTCACAGATAATTCATACATTGATAATTTAACTAAAAGAGTCCTAACGGTTCAAACAATTAAAGTCACAAATTTTTATAGCACAAAAACATAGGTGTTTCCCCTTACCTAAATAATCATTTTTAATTCAAAACCGACAAGAATTGACATCCTCACTAAAGATTCACTCAAATCACTCAAAGTGTTTAAGGTTCAAGGTTAAGCACTCAAAAGTCAAACATGAAAAGGTATTACCATAGGCTTGCATGAAAATCAAATCCCTACCACTATAAAATGAGATGATACACCAATCAAAAGGTCTTTAAAAGGGTTGTAATGGGGCTTGGGTTAAAGGTGTGGATAAAGGTCGAAAAAGAAGGTTAAAATCGAGATCGAGTTGATAATTTACCTAACTAGAAAAATAAACTAATACTGAATAATTACATCAATTGAAAACTTATCAATAATAACACGAGCTTCTTCTCAAAATGTGAAATTAACTACTTAAGCTTAAATAACATAGAACTAGTAGTAATAAAAATTTTCACTTTTTTTTAAGAATAAGAATAATGAGACGAATTTAGCAACTGAAATAAAGAACATAGTTAGGCAACTAACCAAATCAAATCTCAACAAAAAGGGATTAATACAATAGGGAAAATTCTTAACGAATCAAAAAGAATGAGTTTTGGGTTAATATTAAGGGTGTATCAGGAAATGGTGTATTAGGATCAAAGAGGTTCACTAGGGGTCAATTATGAAGGTAGGCTTTTAATGGAATAAGTGGGTTAAAACCTAGGTGTTTTTATCATCTCAATATGTCAAATCAAAGGTGTGGTCTTGATATGCATAATCGAAGCAAGTTCTAGAATAACAAATCAATATTGACACACTCATAACCTGATAAAGTGAGCAAGAAAAATATATGCTCTAAAAGGCTCAAAGTCTCACAAAATTTATGTTTTTTTGATGTCAACCTTGCAAATTTCAAAATTTTTAAAGTAATATTTAAATTCAGGGAAACAACTTAATAAATTTTTAATTCTAAAAATAGACTTATCATGATTAATTCTCTAATGTCTTAAAGTTTGAACCATCAATGCACAATTACCTATACTTAATCTAAAACATATCAATAAAAATCATAAGTCAATAGAAATTTTATTCTAATTAGTAATATGAGAAAATTTACTTAAGAACAAGACATAATTCAGAATTTTCTAATAATACTATAATTAACCTCCCCACACTTAAGATGTACATTGTCCTCAATGTACAAAGATAAATAATGACAATATAGTAAGAATATCATAAGATAGGGAGAGAAGTGAAACTTCCTGAATTTTGGATGGAATCCATGAAAAGAAGCGTGATAAATTTAGGCAATGGTGAAGGTGGGGAAGGATACTCCGATAGCACCTTGAACCTTTTTGGAATTGAGTCAATGAAGTAGTCAGCATGAACTTATAAGGAAGTTGTGGTATATCTGCTGTAAAGTAGTCGCGCAAGGGGAGACTGCGCCGGGATCCTTTCGCTTTTTCGAAACAGGGATGGCGATCTTAGTCTTGCCTCTAGTATTAGTCATTGTGTACCTAAAAATAATTTGCAATAAATAATTCAAACATCACCACCAGTAATATCAAAATAGTTCTAAATAACAGGGTATTCCTAACATAGTGAATCTAAAAGTTAAGAAAAAGTAGTATTTAAATTAACGATACTAACTTATGGTACCCTAAGCTAAATATAAATGGAATGAATAATAAGAAAAAAATAATAAAGAAAGTAAAAATAAATAATGGAAAATAACTATGAATTCAAAATAAAAGGGAAAAAGAGTGACCAACCTTGTCAAGGATGGTGGGTGGTGTGGTGGTGGTGTAAAGAAAGAATAAGAGAAAGGGGAAAGGGGGAGGGAGAGAGAAAGTGGGAAAGAAGAGGGAAGGGAAAAAGTTTCGGGTTAAGGGAGAAAGAAAAAGGAGGAAGAAGGGGGGTTGGTCAGTGGTGGTTGGAGGTGGGAAGGGGGAAAGCTGCGGTGGCTAAGGTTGGGGGGAAATTTAGGGGAGAAGGTAAACAGTAGAAGGGGTTAAATAGGGGTTGAGGCACACGGTCGTGGCCTACGCCCCTGTTCTATGGGCATGTTGGCTCACACGGCCAAATCGCCCAGCCGTGTGATGCTTTGTTCGTTTCTCTTATGCCCGTGTAGAGGTTTCCATGCCATGTTAATTAATCAGTATCGACCACGGCCTATAGGCACAGGCGTGTCGCACTCCCGTGTGACTTACTTAGCTTAAACCACGACTTTTGGGCATGGGCGTGTAGCACGCCCGTGTCATTCACTCAATATTGCCCACGGTCTTAAGGTACGCCTGTGTGGATTTACTACTTTCCGTGTTCTTTAGTCAATTTTGACCACGGCCGTATCGCACAGCCGTGGCATTTTATCGCAGCTCGTGTTTTAGGGAAAATTTTTGTCCTGTTTTCACATGGCTTTTGCTACACTGATGTACCTACCCGTGGTGTCCACACGGCCACGGCCACACTTGTGTGCAAGGCCGTGTGGGTAGGGAAACCTGCGCTTTATTAATTTGGTTAGTTTTTTTAATTAGGTGCTAAAAATTTGAAAATATGTACATTAATGGGGTTAGTGCTCGGGTTGCCTCTCGAGAAGCGCTTATTTAGAGTCTAAGCTCAACTCACCTTTCATTCGTATAATCATAGAGGTTCGAGGAGTTAAAATTCCTCATTCCTGCTATCAATTTTGTTAAAATAAGGTTTTAGACGAGTACCGTTTACCTTGAAAGTACCAAATTTGGGATGAGTTACCTCGACTGTACCGTATGGAAAAACATTGAGTACCATGAAAGAGGTTGTTCCATTAGGTTCAGAAGTGGTAATATGAGGGTCTATATTATCCATTAGAACTCGGTCTCCAACCTCAATTTCGGTTGTTTTGTTTTTAGGCTCGTCATGGCTCTATTTTGGTTCATCGTGTACTTTCAATTTCTCCGTAAACTGTGTTCGCCATTCATCTAGTTCCTCGATCTGGAGCCTTCGTTCTTCATGAACAATTTTGTTCTCAGTATGAGAGCTAGACCATGGCTCTGTCATCTTTTCCCGAGGGATTCCTGCATAGAAGATTGAACATTAAGTTCACTTACATTAACAGGACTTGTATCATCTTGATCATTAGATATTCTGATATAATCATGTGCTTGGAGTTTAATCATGTCATCACCTACACGAAGTATTAATTCCCCTGTACCAGCTTCAATAATGGTCCTAGCAGTTGCTAAAAAGGTTTGTCCTAGAATTAAAGGAACATCATTATCCTCATCCATGTCTAAAACAACAAAGTCTATTGGGAATATGAATTTATCAATTTTGACTAGCACATCTTCAATTATATCCCCAGGAACTCTAATGGTTTTGTTAGCCAATTGAATGCTCATCCTAGTTTGTTTGGGTTTCCCAAGACCTAGCTGTTTAAACATTTTATTGGGCATGACGTTAATACTTGCCCCTAAATCAGCTAAAGCATTATTAACAGATAAACCACCAATTAAGTAAGGAATCGTAAAACTCCCTAGATCTTTTAATTTACGGGGTTTATTCTGTAAAATTACTGAGCAAACTGCATTTAGCTCCACATGCGACGCATCGTCTAACTTCCGTTTGTTCGCCAAAAGCTCTTTTAAAAATTTTACTCAATTGGGCATCTGCGAAAGAGCTTCAATAAACGGTAAGTTAATATGTATTTTTTTAAAAAAGTTTAAGAAATTTATCGAATTGTTCATCTGTGCAGTCTTTCTTCGTCGCATTGGGATATGGCACACAAGATTTGTACTATGTACTTGCCAGTTTTGGTTTATTATGGCTTACCTCAACCTTATCTTTATCTACCACGTTTTCTTGCCTTGGTTTTGGTTCGTCTAACCCTTCACATTCGTGAGCAGTAATGGCATGAAGTTGCTCCTTTGGGTTAGTTTCAGTGTTGCTTGGCAAGATACCTTATGGTCGTTCTGAGATCAACTTGGTAAGCTAACCTATTTGGTTCTTGAGCCCTTGAATCAATGCTTGCTGATTTTTTAGTGTTGTTTCAGTGTTTTAAAAGTGAGTTTATGACACCGAGATGAATTTTTGTAGCATCTTTTCAAGGTTCGCCTTCTTCTCCTATGGGTAAGGTTGTTGTTGAAAGCCTGGAGGGGGTTGTTGTCTCTAATTTCCTTGACCACCCCATGAGAAGGTTGGGTGGTTTCTCTAACTTGGATTGTAGGTGTTACTATAGGTATTATTCTGAGGTCTAGAATTATTACCCATATAGTTCATCTATTCGCTTTCTATGCTAGGGTTGTAGGATGAATATTCTGTATTGTTCGTCCCTCCTCCATTTGTATCGCACTGCATCACTGGATGTACCTGCGAAGAACCATACAAACCATCAATCATTTTATTTAAAAGCTCTACCTGGTTTGATAGCATGGTGACTGTGTCGAGGCTAAAAACACTAGCGACTTTTGTCGGCTTTGTTCTCATGACTTGCCGCTGATAGTTATTCAGTGACATCTCTTCTATAAATTCATAAGCCGGTTTAGGGATTTTTTTATTTAGGGTTCCATCAGTAGCTGCATCAATCAATTGTCTAGTTGAGGGAATTCTTGAACCTTAAACACTTTGAGTGATTTGAGTGAACCATCAGTGAGGATGTCAATCCTTGTCAGTTTTGAATTAAAGGTAATTATTCAGATAAGGGGAGACATCTATGTTTTCGTACTACAAAGGTATGACTTATCTTGATTAAATCTTTCGGGTTCTTTGAGTTAAATTATCCATGTATAAATTATCTATGAATTATGATGAGACATTGTCGATAGGAATTATGAATTATGGAAAGTTCGTTTTAATTGTAAATTGAGAATTTTGCTTGAGGACAAGCAAAAGCTTAAGTGTGGGGGTATTTGATAAACCGTAAAAGTAACATATTTTAACCCCATATTTAGTATGGTTTTGGATGATTTAGCCCTTGATTTATGTAAAAAGGTGCTTTTAATCCTTTCTTTTCATGTTTATACTCAGGAAAGCACCTGAAGACGAAAAGAACGAGAAACGGGCTTAAAACAGGCCAATTTGGGCCAAAGAGGAAATCGACACGGCCTGAACTTCAAGCCACACAGCCGTGCCTCGTCAAATTACTTCACACGGCCATGCCACAATTTACACGGCCGTGCCCCAATTGACAGAATTGAGACACGGCTACGAAGATGATTTACAGCAGTGTACTACTACTGCCGTGCCCTGCAGAAAGAGCAATTTCACTCGAATTTGGATGCTTGGAGGTAAAGAAACACATTCCTAAGTCTACTTAAACATCCTAGGAGGAATTCTACTTGAATTAGGATACTTAGGAGCCAACTAAAGCATCTCAAAGCTTATATAAACACCCAAGGTAGCAACTAAAAATGAGAGTTTGGTAGAAGCCAAAATGGGGAGTTTTAGGCAGAAGTTTTCTGCCAGAGCTTTTATTCAGGGAATTATTCGAAGATAGCCAGTTGATCCATCTCAAGAAGCTGGAGTTCTACTCAAGATAGAGGATCTCCTCTTCAATTCCTTCAGAGGGTTTTAGGGATTTCTTATGTTTTGTTTTATCTTTTCTCTTGAGATGTATTCTTATTTTGTTATGAACTAAACCCTTCAGATACCTGAAGGGGATGAAACCTATGATGGATTTTGTTATTTGATTTCTAAATTATATGATAAGTACTTACTTTGTTCTTAATTATGTTGTTTAATTTAATCTGATGTGCTTAGGTGGAGGAGGAATAGACCCTGCCTGAGAGTAGATCTAGCATAATTAAGCGGAGTTGATCGAGCGCCTAGAGATAGGGTTACAAGATTTTTTTCGGATTAGGGTGAAACCTAATATGGGAGTCCATTGATCGATTTACTGCGTGGTGACTGCATCGAGGTTGAAAACTCTGGCTATATTTGTTGGCCTTGTCCTTGTAACTTGCTACTGATAGTTGTTCAGTGACATCTCCTCTATAAACTCATTGGCCGCTTCAGGAGTTTTGTTATTTAGGGTTCCGCCGGCTGCTGAATAAATCAGTTGTCTCATTGAAGGGTTCACGCCGTTGTAAAAAGTTTGGACCTGTAGCTACAAGGGTAATCCATGGTGTGGGCACCTTCTCAATAGATCTTTGTATCTCTCCCATGCATTGTATAGTGTTTCTAAATCATCTACACAAAAGAAGAGATATCATTCCTTAATTTGGCCGGCGAAAAATATTGTAATAAAAATTTTTTGGTCATTTGTTCCCATGTAGTGATTGATCCTCGTGGAAGAGAATTCAGCCACTGTTTAGCTTTATTCCTCAAAGAGAAGGGAAATAACCAAAGACAGATGGCATCATCAGAAATGCCATTAATTCTGAAAGTATCGCAAAATTCTAGGAAATTTGCCAAGTGATTATTTGGAACTTCATCCTGCAAGCCATCAAACTGAACAAATTGTTGTATGATTTGTATAGTGTTAGGTTTCAGTTCAAAATTATTAGTAGCTATAGTAGGTCAACTCAGTTCCTATTAAATTAGGTTTAGCATAATCATACATAGTTTGAGGAGCATGATTTTTGGCCACCTCTTGAGGTAGCGGATTATTCTCAGCCATCTCTTCGGTAGTATTAATTTCGTTCTCTTGCTCTTCTTGTATGTAGTTTAAGCTTTGCCTTATTTCTCTACGATTTCTGCGAACAGTACCTTCAATATCACTGTCGTAAACTAAAGGTCCTATCAGGTTTTTTCTAGTCATAAACTAGAGGTACCTGGCAGGAAAAGAAAAAGAAAATTTAGAAAAGTAAAAATAAAATTCAATTGCAAAAAAAATATAAAATATGGCTAAGCATTCTTAATATTTCAACTCATCGGGAACGGCGCCAAAAACTTGATAGTGTGTCAGAGTCTTAAAAAATTATATAATGAATGATCTAGCCTAAAAACTAACTGTGACAACGACTTGAGGCAAGCCCACCTATCGAACAGTAGTATAGTTTAGTGGCAAGATCGGATTGTCGAACCCAAAGGAACCAAAAGTACTAATACTAACTTTCTTTTTATTATTTAACCTAAGAATTAAAGGAATTGTTGTTTAATCTAAAATTAACTAACTACTAAGCTAAAGATGCTAAGACAAAGAGAATGAATTGGGGAAATACTTGTGGGAAAAACCAATTGATTGAGACAATACCCGAGGAAGAATCCACCTAGACTTCACTTGTTATTTAACTCTGAACCAGACGATTTATTCACTTGACTTGATCCATAGGATTCCCTAATTTATATTAATACCTATTTCGAGGCTACTAACATCTAACCCTAGGTTGATTAATTGAAATCTCTTTCTAATTAAAACTCCTAGAATTGCATTAACTCGATCTATGGACTCCCATATTAGGTTTGACCCTAATCTGACAGATTTTCATTATCCTATCTCTAGGGTTGCGATCAACTCCGCTTAACTATGCTATATCTATTCTTAGACAGGGTCTATTCCTCCTCTGCCTAAGAGCATAAATGCTTGAATCAATATCCTGAAATATCAAAACAAGAATTACAAACACATAGTTAAGAACAAATCAAATATTTCTCATATAGCTCAGAAAATAATAACAAGATCTATCTTAGGTTTCATCCCCCTCAGGTATTTGAGGGTTTTAGTTCATAATCATAAAAGAGTACATCTCAGAAGAAAATATAAAACAAAACATAAAGAAAACCCTAAAACCCCCTGAAGGAATTGAAGGAGAGATCCTTAGTCTTGAGTATGATTCCGGCTTCTTGAGATGAATCAACTGGCTTTCTTTGAGTGAATCCCACAATTCGGCCCCTCTGGCTTATCTCTTTGGCCTAGCTAAACGACCCCTTGAAGGTTGGCCTCTAGGGTGTTTATATAGGCTTTTTAATATTTTTCTTTTCCTCTAAGTACCCTAATTTGAATGAAACTCTTCTTTGCTGCGTCAGGGACACGCCCATATGCCACACCCATGTAATTCGAGTTATAGGCCGTGGTCGGTCCTGCTAAAGAGGCACGACCGTGTGACTCGGGGTCCAGGCCATGTGGAGTTCATGCTTTAGCCCATTTTCTCTGTTTTCAGCCCGTTTCTCATTCTTTTCACCCTCCAGTGCTCTCCTGAGTATAAAACATGAAAACAAAGAATTAGGAGCACCTATTTCCATAATTAAAAGGATAAATCATCCAAAAGTATGCTAAATGTGGGATTAAAATATGTGTATATTATGGTTTATCAGCAATCTACTCCACTTAATTGTGTTGATCTACTCTTAAATAGGGACTTTTTCTCCTCTGAATAAGCACATTCGGCTTGAATCAATAACCTAAATTATCAAAATAATAATAAAAACTCACAATTAAGAATAATAACAAGTATGTATCTTATAAATTAAATAATAATAAGATCTGTCTTAGGTTTCATCCCCTTAGATATTTAGGGAATTTAGTTCATACTGATAGAGGGAAACATCTTAAAATAGGGAAAACAACAAAACATAAGAAAACCCAAAAACTTCAAAAGAAATTGATAGGAGATTTTTAGTCTTGATGGAGATCCTTCTCCTAAGCTACTCCCGACTGCTATCTTCAAGTATTTTCTGCCTACTATTCAGCATCCCCGTTTAAATTACCCCCTAGGGTGTTTATATAGGCTTTGGAACACCTCTCTTGGCCCATAAGTGGTCTATTTCGAATAGAATTAAACCTTAATATGGCAGGGACATGCCCGTGCTCGATTCCTTAGACCGTGCTCAATTCTGCTCGCCACACATGGCCGTGCGGTCTGCCCGTGTAAATTGATCTAGGCTGTGTTTGATCCTGCTCGTAACACACGGCCGAGTTTGTTGGTCCAGGCCGTGTTGATTTCCTAGGTAGGCCCATTTTGTCCTGTTTTGGCCCGTTTCTTGTTCTTTTCAACTTTTTAAGCTCTTCTGGGTGTAAATCATGAAATTAAGGGATTAGGAGCATCGAATTCATCAAATCTAATGAAAATTCATCCAAAATAAGCCAAGCATGGGGTTAAAATATGTATAAATTTAGGTTTATCAACTCTCTAAATATATAGGGGAGGTGAGTTTATGTCAATAGAATTCAGCACTTTTCGTGAAGCAAATAGCATCAACAAAGAGTTCACAACACCTTATACATCTGAGTAGAATTGCGTAGCAAAATACAAGAGTTGCACTGTTGTTGAAATGTGTAGAAGCATGGTGAAGCAGTTGCCACAACAATCTTCTTTAATTTAACAATCTTCTAATGTCACGGGGCTAGACCTTTCGTCTCGCAATTCATGCAGCCTTAGGCGATTTGCTCATCCAAACTCGCCTAAGTCAGCATTTAACTCGAGTGAGGATTCTTTAAGAACTCCTCCAAGGCACCAATTGAAGAGCAGAAACGATTTATGCGAAAAGAAGCAACCAAAAGAACATTAGAAAGGGACGCACACAAAGTGTTCGAGTAAATGCTCTCTATTCTCGTATTCACAAAGAGTAATGAAACAATGAATGGAATGAGTACAAATGAGGGGGAGGCTCTCTATTTATAGTTGAGCTCCCCCAAAACCGACGGTCAAGATACATTTACATCGACGGATGAGATTAAACATATCCCCTATTTTAAGGGATTTACAAGATTTGCCTTATCAAATCTAATCTAGTCTTTACAAGATATGATTCTCTCTATCTTCTAAGATTAGTTACCCAAAATAGCCTAAGTTGCCATATATTCATTATCGGGCCAACCAGGTTTCAATCTGACAGGCTTTTCCAATAATTCTTGGAATTGGGCCAGTTCTTGTGGGCTAAATGATCCCCATCTAATTGATTGACCTCCATAGGGCGCATCTTGTGCCATGGTCACGGGCTCTAAATCTAACCCGTGACATTCTCCCCCACCTATTCTCGCTGATAAACAATAATTTACACATATTTTAACCCTATGCTTGGCTTATTTTTGGATGAGTTTCCATTAAATTTGATGAATTCGATGCTCCTAATCCCTTAATTTCATGTTTTATACTCAAGAGAGCTTAGGAAGTCAAAAAGAACGAGAAACAGGCCAAAAAGGGACAAAATGGGCCTACATCAGAAATAACATGGCCTGGACTATCGACCACGGGCAAATCACACAGTCGTGTGTGGCAAGCAGAATCGACCACTGCCGAAGGAGTCCACCACAAGCGTATCACATAGGCGTGTCCCTGCCGTAGCAAAGAAGAATTCTAATCAGAATAAGCTACTTGTGGGCCAATAAAGTGTTCCAAAGCCTATATAAACGCCATAGGGGGTAACTTAAAAGGGGACATTGAATAGACACCGAAGAAGAGGCAGAAAATACTCCAAGACAGCCGTTGGGAACAGATTAGGAGAAGGATCTCCATCAAGTTCTTTAGAAGTTTTTGGGTTTTCATGATGTTTTATGGTTTTCCCTATTTTATGATGTTTCCTTCTATTAGTATGAACTAAACCTCTCAAATACCTGAAGGGATGAAACCTAAGACGAATCTTATTATTATTTGATTTATAAGATAAATAATTGCTCTTATTCTTAATTGTGAGTTTTTATTTTTGTTTTGATAATTCAGGTTGTTAATTCAAGTCAAATGTGCTTATTCAGTGGAGCAAAAGTCCCTGTTTAAGAGAAGATCAACACAATTAAGCGGAGTTGATTGCAACCCTAGAAATAGGGCGACGAAAATCTACCGGATTAGAGTCAAATCTAATAAGGGAATCCATAGATCGAGTTAATGCGACAACAGGAGTTTTAATTAGAAATATCAACCTAGAGTTATTTGTTAGTAGCCTCGAAAGAGGTATTAATATAAATCAGGGATTTCTATGGATTAAGTCAAGTGAATAAATCATATGAATCAAAAGTAATAAGTGAAGTCTAGGTGGATTCTTCCTTATGTATTGCCTATCTCATATAAGTTGTCCAAAAGTATTTTCTCAATTCACTTTCTGTCACGTTCATAGTCATTTAGTTAGTTAAATTAGTTAGTTAATTTTAGATTAAAATAAATCCCCTTAATTATTAGGCTAGATAATAAAAAGATAGTTATTACAAAGTACTCTTGGTCCTTGAGGATACGATATTCCGGATTCACCACAACTATAATACTGTTCGATAGGTGCGCTTGCCTTTGTCGAAATAATAGTTAGTTTCGAGATCCATCAAGTTTTTGGCTCCGTTGCCGGAGACTATGATATTAGGAAAACTAAATTTTTATTACTTTAGCCATTTTTACTTTATTTGCATTTTATTATTATTTTCTTTACTAATTTTTTTTCTCTTTATTTGCTTCTGACAGGTAACTCTAGTTTATGACTAGACGGAACCCATCAGGACCATTATTTTTCGATAGTGATATAGAAGGTACCGCTCACAGAAATCGAAGAGAAATAAGGCGAAGCCAACAATACATACAAGAAGAGCAAGAGAACGATACTAATAATACCGAAGAGAAGGCTGATAATAATCCGCTACCTCCTGTGGTTGCCGCAAATCCAGTGAATCAAAATCCTGCTCCTCGTACTATGTATAATTATGCTAAACCTAATTTAACAGGAACCAAATCAAGTATTGTTAGACCTGCTATTGCTACAAATAATTTTGAACTGAAACCTAAACTATACAGATGATTCAACAATTTGTTCAGTTTGATGGTTTGCAGGATGAGGATCCAAACAATCACTTAACAAACTTTTTGGAATTCTGCAATACTTTCAAAATTAATGGTGTTTCTGATGATGCCATTCGCCTTCGGTTGTTTCCTTTTTCGTTGAGGAACAAAGCTAAACAGTGTTTGAACTCATTACCACGAGGATCAATCACTACATGGGACCAAATGTGTAACACCCTTTACCCTTAATACTTGCCAGAATTGGGCCCGAGGCGTTATTGTATTAAAAACACATGATCGTCACTTAGGCTTATCGTGACTACTCTCTTAAGTCACCTCAACAACCTCAATCTTGACTTACGAGGCCTCACTCAAACTCACAAGGGCTCTCGAGACCCTATCGGAAACTTCTGCGATTTTAAAAATTTTCCACCTAAACAGGGACTACCCGCTCGTGTAAGGTGAGACACGCCCGTGGAGGTCTCACATGCCCTTGCCCTTAACCCATGCTTGAAAACCCAAGCATTCTGCCAATGCCCCATGGCTAAGGCACACGCCTATCCTCACCACCCGTGGTGAACACTGGCTACACCACATGGCCTGAAGTCTAGACACAAGCCCGTGTGGCTAGCCCATGGCTAAACTACTTGAAACTATCAAAGAGACACGGCCAAGCCACACGCCCGTGGGTTGGCTGTGTGTCACACATGGCCTAGACACATGCCCCTGTGTCTATCCACATGGACAAGAACAAGCTATGTGCTAAGCTCTTCTCACCCCTCAAGTTCTTACAACATATACTCAAACAACACATACATAATCAACTCAAATTCAAACACAATCTCACATGGATAACTACGTCTTTTCATATAATAAAGTAGCCATCAACCATGGCATTATACAAAATAAAGTATCCATCTATAAGCTAACACATCTTAGCCATTTACAACAAAATTCACTAACTTGTCTAGCCCCTATACTTGCCATATACAAAACATTTAGTCTAATGTATTGGAGTGAGCTGATAGTGTGGGCGATCTTCCGATTAATCCACGTATCTCGATTTAACCTTCTTTCTCTATAAGACAAGGGAAAAGAAAAGGAGTAAGCCTTGAGCTTAATAAGTTTACAAATAAACAATTTAAGCATTCTAGTATAAACTAAACAACAATTAGCATTATACTACTAAATAAATTCACATCCATAATTATGCTTACTCTTTCTATCCCTTACCACATTTCCAAAACATTATGAGTCACATACTCATAATCATTGACATGCACCCCTGCACTTAATACCACATTTAGTCGAAAATACAACATATCATTTTATCACACTAATACATCCACACAGCTAAATTACTCAGTGGTTTCGCACTCAGCCCACCACAATTAGGTAATAAGGTAGTATCACACATAGCCTACCAAGAGGTACTCATAGTGGTTTCACACATAGCCCACTATATAATATACTTAACTATGGTATCGCATACAACCCATAGTTGTTAAGTATTAAGGTGGTATCGCACTTAGCCCGCATCAAATATTATCACTACACATCCACATATCTACTTACTCATTCATTCATTCATTCATGATATCTGCCACATTCATTCTACTTGAACCACATAGGTTCTCAATCATTCTCATTCATTCTCATTCCTGCTATACACTAGCTAACATTAAGAACGTATAAGTGTAACGCATTGATTACACATAAACTTACCTCGGTACTCAAAAAGTATAAAGATGTGCAATTTAGTCCACCACCTTGCTCTTGCCTCGGTTTTGATCCAGGATTCATCTTTCTTGATCTATAATGAATAAATCAACTTATTCAATACACACATTGACTAAATTGACCCTTATCTCGTAATTTAGCAAAATTATCATTTTTCCCAAAAACTTTCTCATATTTACACATTTGGCCCAAGGCTCATAAAGTGATTTTCATTTTCTAGCCTTTCATGCATAGCTGAACCATTTACTCAACTAAGGCAATCATTATTTCTCACTAAATCATACATGTATGACCAATCTCAAGACTTTCACAAACTGGTCCCTACATGCATTTTTTCATGGAATTCACTTAGCAAAAGATGTTTCTACTACATCAAGCTTTCATGTTCTTCCATAAAACATCAAAATACATGCTTGTCATACATGGGTACATTTTTGAACATCCATCTTAGCTCAACATATAGCTAAAAATAGCTTACTCATGCTACTAGGACTTCAAAAATACGAAGAATATTAAAAACGGAGCTAGAATACACTTACTAGCTAGCTTGAAAAGTTGAAGAGCCCTAACAATGGTTTCTCTCAATTTTCGGCAGCCTTGGGGAAGAAGATGAATGAAAATTCCATCATCTTTTTCCCATTTTAATAAATTAATTGATAAATGAACAAAATGCCCTTTTTGTCAAACTTTTAAATTTTAACCCATTCATGCCCAAATTTGTCCAAAAATTAGAATTTGGGAAAATTACTATTTAAGGACCTCTAATTGATAATCCAAAGCTATTTCAGACAAATAGCTTCTAGAATATCACATTTTGTAACTTTTTCAATTTAGTCCTTTTAGACAATTCAATCACAATTTGACAAATTGCTTCATGAAACTTTCACACTAAGATGCAAACATGGCATAAACCTCAAAAACTAATACATATACCTTGGATTTGTGGTCTCGCACCACTATTTTGACTAGGCCCTAAATCAGGATGTTAAAACTCTCCCCCCTTTAGAGATTTTCGCCCCCAAAAATCTTACCAGTAAAGAGGTTTGGATGTTGCTCTCTCATAGCTTCTTCCGTTTCCCATGTAGCCTCTTCCACACCGTGTTTTTGCCACAACACTTTCACTAGAGCTATGTTCTTATTCCTCAGTTGTTTCACTTATCGAGCCAAAATCTTAGTCAGCTCCTCTTCATAAGACATATCCAGTCTTATCTTAATTTTCGTTGAAGGAATCACATGCGAAGGATTGGAGGGATACCGTCACAACATCGACACATGAAACACATTATGAATCTTTTCTAATTCCACCGGCAAGGCTAAACGGTAAGCCACTGGTCCAATTCTATCGGTAATTTCATACGGCCCTATGAATCTTGGACTCAATTTCCCTTTTCTTCCAAATCTCACGATCTTCTTCCATGGGGATACTTTCAGAAACACTTCGTCACCCACATTAAACTCAATTTCTTTTCTTTTCAAATCCGCATACAACTTCTGTCGGTCTGAAGCAGCTTTCAAACCATCACGGATCACTTTGACTTTCTCTTCAGTTTCTTTCACTAGATCGACCCCAAGGATTTGCTTCTCACTAAGCTCGGTCTAATACAAAGGAGTGCGACACTTACAACCATACAAGGCCTCATACGGAGCTTTCCATATACTCGACTGATAACTGTTGTTGTAAGCAAATTTGACCAAAGGTAGATATCTTTCCCAACTACCTTCGAATTCTAACACATAGCATTGAAGCATGTCTTTAAGAACTTGAATTACTCTTTCAGACTAACCATCAGTTTGCGGATGGAATGCAGTACTGAAATTTAACCTCGTACCCATGGCTTCTTGCAAGTTCTTCCAAAACCTCGAAGTAAACCTCAGATCTCTATCCGATATTATAGACACAGGCACACCATGCAATCTCACTATTTCTGCCACATACAATTCAGCTAACTTATCCAGTGAATAATCAACACATACTGGAAAAAAAGTGAGTCGGCTTCGTCAACCTATCCACAATAACCCACACAACATCTTTCTTTTTTGGAGTCATCGGCAACCTTGTCACAAAATCCATAGTAACACGATCCCATTTCCATTCGGGAACCATCACTGGTTGAAGCAACCCCGAAGGCACTTGATGCTCAGCTTTCACCTGCTGACAAATCAGACATTTTGGCACAAACTCTGAAATGTCTCTTTTCATTCCCAGCCACCAATAAAATTTTCTCAAGTCATTGTACATTTTTGTACTGCCCGGGTGCACTGACAAATAACCACTGTGTGCCTCATGCAAAACCTTTCGAATCAACTTCTCATTTCTTGGTACACAAATTCTATCATGGTACATCAAACAATCATCCGAACCCACTCGAAAATCAAAATCACTTCTCGATCCACACTTAGCTTTCTTAGCTTGCATCTCATTGTCATTTATCTGAGCCTCAATTATTCGTTGAACAAATAGTGGCCTAGCTCTCAACTCAACCAATATAGTCCCATCATTAGACAATGCTAAACTCGTGCTCATAACTCTTAGAGCACACAAGGATTTCCTACTCAGGGCATCCGCAACCATATTTTCTTTTCCCAGGTGGTAATCAGTGGCGAACTCATAGTCTTTCAATAACTCAAGCCACTACCTCTATCTCAATTTCAGATCCTTCTGATCTATTAAATACTTTAAACTTTGATGATCCATAAAGATTCGGCACTTTTCCCCATACAAGTAATGTCGCCAAATCTTTAACGCAAAAACAATCGCAGCCAACTCCAAATCATGAGTCAGATAATTCTTCTCGTGCGATTTTAATTGCCTCGAGGCGTAAGTGACTACCTTACCCTCTTGCATCAACACACAATCGAGACCATTAAACGACGCATCACTATAAACCACGAACTCTTTTCTCGATTCTGGTTGAACCAAAATCAGTGCCTCAGTCAACAATGTTTTCAACCTTTTGAAACTCTGTTGACATGTCTCAGTCCAATCAAACTAGATGCCAATCTCATGCAAATATAGGAATGGGTAGATCCTGGGTCAATTAAAGCAATAACAAAGGTGTCATAAAGAGAAAAAGTACCCATTATCACATCTGGGGCGGATGCCTCTTCGCGAGCGCGAATGACATACATCCTTGTAGGCGCTCGACCCTCCAGTCTCATAACAGAATCTCGTGACGTACCTCTACCACTAGTTCCCCCTCTCGGGTTCTTTGGTGGCCTACCCCTCGTAGGTACATTACTAGATCTTATCTCTTACTTCTCTTCCTTGTCATCCTTCTCAGAGCAATTTCAGATAAAATGGTAGGGGGAACCACACTTATAACAGTTTCAACTGTTACCCCAACACTCTCCAGTGTGATATCTACCACAACTTAGACACTCCGGTTTGTTCTTTGGATTGCCCACACTTTCCATCGAGGTGGCTTGGACTCTTGAACCCGAACGAGTGTTACCTTGATCTCGAGGTGAATATCCAACTGATGTAGTGGTCCGAGGATTCGCCTCCTTTGATCTTTTCGATTGAGCTTGGTATGATTTACCTATCGGCCATTTTTCTTGCATCTCGAGCCTCATTCACCGCTCTCCTCTTTTCTTTACTCAGTTCTTCGACCTTACTTGCCCTATCAACCAACACTACGAACTCTTTCAGTTCCAAAATACCAACCAAGAGTTTGATATCCTCATTCAGTCCATCTTCAAACCTTTTACATAAAACGGCCTCCGTCGTCACACATTCTTGAGCGTATTTGCTAAGCCTAACAAAATCGAGATCATATTCTGCTATTGATATTCTCCCTTGCTTCAACTCAAGGAATTCCTTCCTTTTCCAATCGGTAAATCTCTGGTTTATATACTTCTTCTGGAACTCTTCTAAGAAGAAGTCCCAGGTCACCCGTTCTCTCGAGAATACCGACGTCAACGTCTTCCACCAATGGTATGATGAGTCTCTTAGTAAAGATACGGCACACTTCAAGTTCTCTTCAGGTGTGCATGAGAGTTCATCAAACACTCTCATCGAGTTCTGCAACAAAAACTCTGCCCTCTCAGGGTCATCATCTACCTTAGCTCTAAAATCTTCAGCCCCATGTTTCCTAATCTTATCCACCGGGGGTTTCGTTACTCTCACTACTTTTATACCTTGAGGAGCCACTGGAACTGGCTGAGGTATAGGAGGAGGTGGAGGAGGTTGAGCATTAGGTTTTGCTCGAACGTACTCTGAGTACCAGTTACTCGTCAGCTGGAGAAAGGCTTCCCGTGCATCGTCTCCTTGACCCTCATTCTCGGGTTCACTCTGCACAGGAGCGGTCCCTTACGCGGGAGCTGGTACATTACTAGTTGCGTCATCAGCAGCCGATTGATCAGGATCCATACACTATAAAAACAAGTTTAAAATCATCAGAAGCCACCACACTATCATTATATGCTTATGGCATGTATAGCTAGACTCTTACACCTGCTACGGTAGTCCTAGAACCGACTAAACCATAGTTGTGATACCACTAAATGTAACACCCCTTACCCGTAATACTTGTCGAAATCGGGCCGAGGTGTTACTATATTAAAACCACATGATCCTCACTTAGGCTCATCATGACTATTCTCTTAAGTCACCTAAACAACCTCAATCTCGACTTACGAGGCCTCACTCAAACTCACAAGGGCTCTCGAGACCCTATCAAAAACTTCTACGATTTTAAAAATTTTTCCCCTAAACAGGGACTACACGCTTGTGTAAGGTGAGACATGCCTGTAGAGGTCTCACACACCCATGCCCTTAACCCGTGGTTGAAAACCCAAGCATTCTGCCAATGCCCCATGGCTAGGGCACATGCCCGTGCTCACCACCCGTGGTGAACACTGACTACACCCCACGGCATGAAGTCTAGACACACGCCCATGTGGCTAGCCCATGTGGCTAGCCCATGGCCTAAACTACTTGAAACTGTCGAAGAGACACAACCAAGGCACACGCCCGTGGGCTGGTCGTGTGTCACACATGGCCTAGACACATGCCCGTGTGTCTATCCACATGGACAAGAACAAGTGTGCTAAGCTCTTCTCACCCCTCAAGTTTTTACAACATATACTCAAACAACACATCTATAATCAACTCAATTTCAAACACAATCTCACATGGATAGCTACGTCTTTTCATATAATAAAGTAGCCATCAACCATGGCATTATACAAAATAAAGTATCCATCTATAGGCTAACACATCGTATCCATTTACAACAAAATTCACTAACTTGTCTAGCCCCTATACATGCCATATACAAAACATTTAGTCTAATGTATCAGAGTGAGCTGATAGTGTGGGCGATCTTCCGATTAATCAACGTATCTCGATTTAACCGTCTTTCTCTATAAGAAAAGGGAAAAGAAAGGGAGTAAGCCTTGAGCTTAGTAAGTTTACAAATAAACAATTTAAGCATTCTAGTATAAACTAAACAACAATTAGCATTATACTACCAAATAAATTCACATCCATAATTATGCTTACTCTTTCTATCCCTTACCACATTTCCAAAACATTATGAGTCACATACTCATAATCATTGACATGCACCCCTGCACTCAATACCACATTTACTCAAAAATACAAGACATCATTTTTATCACACTAATACATCCACACAGCTAAATTACTCGGTGGTTTCGCACTCAGCCCACCACAATTAGTTAATAAGGTAGTATCGCAAATAGCCTACCAAGAGGTACTCATAGTGGCTTCGCACATAGCCCACTAAATAATATACTTAACTATGGTATCACACACAGCCCATAGTTGTTAAGTATTAAGGTGGTATCGCACTTAGCCCACATAAAATATTATTACTACACATCCACATATCTACTTACTCATTCATTCATTCATGATATCTGCCATATTTATTCTACTTGAACCACATAGGTTCTCGATCATTCTCATTCCTGCTATACACTAGCCAACATTAAGAACGTATAAGTATAACGCATTAATTACGCATAAACTTACCTCGATACTCCAAAAGTATAAAGATGTGCAATTTAGTCCACCACCTTGCTGTTGCCTCGGTTTCGATCCGGGCTTCGTCTTTCTTGATCTATAATGAATAAATCAACTTATTCAATACACACATTGTCTAAATTGACCCTTTTCTCGTACTTTAACAAAATTACCATTTTTCCCTAAAACTTTCTTATATTTACACATTTGGCCCAAGGCTCATAAAGTGATTTTCATTCAACTTTCTAGCCTTTCATGCATAGCTGAACCATTTACTCAACTAAGGCAATCATCAATTCTAACTAAATCATACATGTATGACCAATCTCAAGACTTTCACAAACTAGTCCCTACATGTATTTTTTCAAGGAATTCACTTTGCAAAAGATGTTTCTACTACATCAAGCTTTCATATTCTTCCATAAAAATTCAAAATACTTGCATGTCATACATGGGTACATTTTTGAACATCCATCTTAGTTCAACATATAGCTAAAAGTAGCTTACTCATGCTACTAGGACTTCAAAAATACGACGGAGCTAGAATACACTTACTAGCTAGCTTGAAAAGTTGAAGAGCCCTAACAATGGCTTTTCTCAATTTTCATCAGCCTTGGGGAAGAATATGAATGAAAATTCTATCATCTTTTTCCCATTTTAATCAATTAATTGACAAATGACCAAAATGCCCTTTTTGTCAAACTTTCCAATTTTAACCCATTCATGCCCAAATTTGTCCAAAAATTAGAATTTGGGAAAATTACTATTCAAGGACCTCTAATTGATAATCCAAAGCTATTTCAGACAAATAGCTTCTAGAATCTCACATTTTGCAACTTTTGCAATTTAGTCTTTTTGGACAATTCAATCACAATTTGACAAAATTACTTCATGAAACTTTCACACTAACATGCAAACATGACATAAACCTCAAAAACTCATACATATACCTCGAATTTGTGGTCTCACACCACTATTCTAACTAGGCCGTAAATCAGGATGTTGCAAAATGACCACAAAATTTTTGTACAGATGAATCTAGAAACACTCTACGACACATGGAAGAGATATAAAGATCTACTAAGGAGATGCCCTCACCATGGGTTACCTTTGTGGCTACAGGTTCAAACCTTTTATAAAGGTGTGAACCCCTCAACTAGGCAGTTGGTTGATTCAGCCGCAGATGGAACCTTAAATAACAAGACCCTTGAAGTGGCTTATGAGTTTATAGAGGAGATGGCACTGAATAACTATTAGTGGCAAGTTATGATGACCAAACCAAAAAAAGCCGCAAGTGTTTTCAACCTCAACGCAGTAACCATGCTATCAAACCAGGTAGAACTCTTAAATAAAAAGATTGATGGTTTGTATGGTTCTTCGTAGGTACATCCAGTGATGCAGTGTGATACATACGGAGGAGGGACGAATAATACATAATACCCACCCTACAACCCTGGCATAGAAAACGAACAGATGAACTATATGGGTAATAATTCTAGACCTAAAAGTAACCCTTATAGTAACACTTACAATCCAAGTTGGAGGAATCATCCCAACTTCTCATGGGGTGGCCAAGGAAATCAGAGACAACAACCCCTTCCAGGCTTTCAACAACAACCCTAACCACAAGAGAAAAGACAAACCTTGAAGAGATGCTAACAAAATTTATCGCAGTGTCAGAAACCCGTTTCCAAAACACCGAAAGAACACTCAAGAATCAGAAAGCATTGATTCAAGGGATCGAGAACCAACTTGCTAAACTCATATCTGAACAACCACAAGGTAGCTTGCCAAGCAACACTGAAACTAACCCAAAGGAGCAACTTCATACCGTTACTGCTCACGATAGTGAAGGGTTAGATGAGCCAAAATTGAGGCAAGAGAATGTGGTAGAGTAAGATAAGGTTCAAGTAAGCCATGATAAACCAAAATCGATAATTACAGAGTACCAATCTCGTGTGCCATACCCCAATGCGATGAAGAAAGACCGCACAGATGAACAATTCGGTAATTTTCTGAAACTCTTGAAAAAGTTACATATTAACTTACAATTTCTTGAAGCTCTTTTGCAGATGCCCAATTCAAGGAAAATTTTTAAAAGAGCTCTTGACAAACAAATGGAGGTTAGATAAGGCGTCGCATGTAGAGCTAAGTGCGGTATGTTTAGCAATCTTACAAAATAAACTACCGTAAAAGTTAAAAGATCCAGGAAGTTTTACGATTCCTTGCTTAATTGGTAGTTTATCTGTTAACAATACCTTAGCTAATTTAGGGGCAAGTATCAATGTTATTCCTTATAAAATGTTTAAATAGCTAGGTCTCGGGAAACCCAAACAAAGTAGGATGAGCATTCAATTGGCTGATAAAACTATCAGAGTTCCTAGGGGTATAATTGAGGATGTACAAGTAGAAATTGATAAATTCATATTCCCAGTAGACTGTTGTTTTAGACATGGATGAGGAAAACAATGTTCCTTTAATTTTAGGAAGACCCCTTTTAGCAACTGCTAAAGCTAGAATTGATATTGGTACAGGTGAACTCACACTTTGTGCAGGTGATGAAATGGTCACACTTCAGGCTCTTGACTCGGCTAGGACATCAAGTAATAAAGGTGAGAACATAAATTCTATTAATGACCATTTGGTTCACCTTTCTTTTCAGGAGGCACCACAAAATTACACAACTAAGCCATATCCTAAACCTCGTGCTAATAAGGAAATAACTCATGAGGAGTGAAGGCTTCAGATCGATGAACTAGACGAGTGGAAGATACATGATAAGGAGAAACCAGGGAAACATGATGACCCAAAGAAAAACCATGTCAAACTTAAGGATGGGACAACCTAATTTAAGATCAGAGATCAGGTATTGTTGGATAAGAAAGACCTTCGGATCGCCACTTCAGACCTTAATTCAAATGAAAAGATCCCTTTCACGGTACTAAATGTCTTCCCATACGGAACAGTCGAGGTAACTAATCATACATTCAAAAATTTTAAGGTAAACACCACTCGACTTAAACTATATACCAATAATTGAATTGATAGAAAGAATAAGGAATTTTAACTCTTCAAACCACTATGATTATGCGAAGGAGAGGTAAGTCTAGCTTAAGACTTTAAATGAGCGCTTCTCGAGAGGCAACCCGAGCACTAGCCCCATTAATTTTTATTTTTGATTTTTAGCACCTAACCAGAAACTAACAAATTCAAAAAAAGCGCAGGTTTCCCTACCACACAGCCTTGCACACGGACATGGCCGTGGCCATGTGGACACCACGATTAGGCACATCGGCGTGGCCAAGACCATGCAAACCAAGGACGAAACATCCCCAAACCACAGACAAAAATAAAATGCCATAGCTGTGTGATACGGCCGTGGTCGACACTGAGAAAGTAACACGGGCGTATGACACACCCGTGGCCCTAGACTGTGGCCGACACTGATTAATCAACATGGGTGTGGCAACCTCTATACAGGCATGGGAGAAACGAACGAGACACCACACGATCGTGCGATACGGCTGTGTGACCTAACACGCTTATGGAACACGGGGGTGGGCAGCCACCAGATCCCTGATTTCTATTTAAAACCCCATTCTTCTCACTTTCTCCCCCAATTTCTTCTTTTTCCAAACCCTAACCACCACACCCCTTTCTTTTTCTACTATCTCCTTTCATTTTCCTTTCCCCTTTTCCCTCACTCTTTCTTTTCAACCATCATCCCCATGTCAAAAAATCGAAAGGATCCTAGCACGGTTTCCTTGTGTGTGACCGCTCTACATAAGTTCATGCTGGCCGCTTCATTCTCTCGACAAGACAAGGACCTTTAAGTCCAATTATTTTTCTTTTTCGTTTCTCTTCTCCTTTATTTTCCTTCCATTTATCTTTCTTGTGCTTAATTTATATTATTATATTTTGATTTCTTTGATTTAGGTTCAAAAGGCTGCTAGGGAATCACCCAACCACCATCGGAGTATCCACCTCCTCTGCCCAACTTTACACCGTTGCTTTTCTTTGACTCCCTCCAAAATGCAGGAAGTTTCACTTCTCTCCCTCTCTTATGATTTCTTACTATATTGTTATTATACATTTTTGTACATTGAGGACAATGTACATCTTAAGTGTGGGGAGGTTATTGATTTCATTACCAGAAAATCCCTAAATTATGTCTTGTTCTTAAATAATCTTCTCATATTACTATTAGAATGAAACTTCTATTAATTTATGATTTTTATTGATATGTCTTGGATTAAGTCATAGATAATTGTGCATTTATGATTTATACTTTAAGATATTAGAGAATCAAGCATGATAAGTCTATTTTCAAAATTAAGTTTCTAGGTTGATTTCCTAAATTTAAATATTACTTTGAAGTTTGAAAATTATAAGGTTGACATCAAAAACCATAATTTTTGTGAGATTTTGAGCCTTTAGAGCATATCTCTTTTCTTGCTCACTTTTTTTAATTATGAGTGTGTCAACATTGAGTTGTTATTCTAGAACTTGATTCGATTATACAGGTCAAGACCACACCTTTGATTTGATATACTGAGATGATAAAGGCACCTAGGATTTAACTCACTCACTCCACAAAAAGCCTACCTTCATAATTAAACCCTCGTGAACCTCTTTGATCCTAATAAACCATTTCTTGACTTAACCTTTAATATTAACCTAAAATTGAATTTCTACTTCCCCTAATCTTTTGATGTCCTTTTTGTCGAGATTTGATTTGATCAATTGCCTAACTATTTTCTCTATTTTAGGTTAAATTCATCCTATTCATGTAAATACTTGTTTTTATTCAAAAGAAAAAAAAAGAAGAAGTTGAAATTCATTCATTATTAGTTCTATGTTATTTGAGCTTAAGTAGTTAATTTTATATTTTGAGAAGAAGCTCGTGTTATTATAAGTTTTCAAATGATGTAATTATTCAATGTTAGTCTACTGTTCTAGTTAGGTAATTTGACAATTTAATCTCGATTCTAACCCTTTAATTCAGCCTTTATCCACACCTTTAACCTAAGCCCCATTACAACCCTTTAAAGACCTTTTGATTTGTGTATCACATCATTCTATAGTGGTGGAGATTTGTTTTCAAACAAGCCTATGGGATTGACTTTTCATATTTGACTATTGAGTGCTTTAAATTGAACCTTAAACACTTTGAGTGATTTGAGTGAATCTTTAGTGAGGATGTCAATTCTTGTCGGTTTTGAATTAGAGGTAATTATTTAGGTAAGGAGAAACACCTATATTTTCGTACTATAAAAATTTATGACTTAGATTGTTTAAATCTTTATGACTCTTTTAGTTAAATTATCAATGTATGAATTATCTGTGAATTATGATGAGACATTATTGATGAGAATTACGAATTGAGGGAAGTTAATTTTAATTGTGAGTTGAGAATTTTACTTGAGGACTGATCGTGTCAAAACAGTCTAGTTTTAATATTTATAAGAGAGTGATCGAACCAATAGACTGACTACGACAACGATAGAGGCAAGCGCACCTATCGAACAGTAGTATAGCTCAGGCAAGAATATCTTATCGAACCCAAGGGAACCTAAAAGTACTACTACTCACTTTCTTTCTATTATTTAGCCTGAAATATGGAGTGATTGCTTTATGAAACTAATGAAAAACTAAACTAGATGCAAAGACAAAAGAATGAATTGGAGGAAGACTTTAGGAAAACTCAGTTGATGAAGACGATACCTTCAGGAAGAATCCACCTATGACTTCACTTATTATTTATTCCCCAAACCATATGATTTCTTACTTAGCTTGATCCGTGAGACTCCCTAACCTATATTAAACCCTCTCTCAAGGAGAATAACGTCTAACCTTAGGTTAATTAGTGGAACTCTCGTTCTCTTATAATAACCCCCTAAGGAAGCAGTAAATCAATCAATGGATTCCCATATTAGGTTTCACCCTAATCCGATAAAATCTCGTAACCCTATCTCTAGGCGCCCGATCAACTCCGCTCAATTATGCTAGATCTACTCTTAGGTAGGGTCTATTCCTCCTCCACCTAAGCACATCAGATTAAATTAAGCAACATAATTAAGAATAAACTAAGTACTTCTCATATAAATTTAGAAATCAAATAACAAAATCCATCATAGGTTTCATCCCCTTCAGGTATCTGAAGGGTTTAGTTCATAACAAAGTAGGAAAACATCTCAAGAGAAAAGATAAAGCAAAACATAAGAAATCCCTAAAACCCCTTGAAGGAATTGAAGGAGAGATCCTCCATCTTGAATGGAGCTCCGGCTTCTTGAGATGGATCAACTGGCTATCTTTAAGTGATTCCCTAAAAGATGAAAGCTTCGGCAAAAGCCTCTGCCAAAAAGTCGTCCTATTTCGGCTTCTGCCGAATTCTCTTTTTAGTTGCTATCTTGGGTGTTTATATAGGCTTTGAGATGCTTTACTTGGCTCCTAAGTATCCTAATTCAAGTAGAATTCCTCCTAGGATGTTTAAGTAGACTTAGGAATGTGTTTCTTTGCCTCCAAGCATCCAAATCCGAGTAAAATTGCTCTTTCCCGCGCCAGGGGCACGCCCATGGCACACGCCCGTGTAAGTCGTCTTTAGGCCGTGTCTCGATTCTATCGATTGGGGCACGACTGTGTAAATCATGGCAAGGCCGTGTGAAGCAAATGGCAAGGCACGGCCCATGTGGCTTGAAGTCCAGGCCGTGTCGATTTCTTGGGTTGGCCCAATTTGGTCCGTTTTAAGCCCGTTTTACGTTCTTTTTGTCCTTAGGTGCTTTCCTGAGCATAAGACATGAAAAGAAAGGATTAAGAGCACCTTTTTACATAAATCAGGGATAAATCATCCAAAAGTATACTAAATGTGGGATTAAAATATGTTACTTTTACGGTTTATCAAATACCCCCACACTTAAGCTTTTGCTTGTCCTCAAGCAAAATTCTCAACTTACAATTAAAACGAACTTTTTATAATTCATAATTCCTATCGAAAATGTCTCATCATAATTCATAGATAATTTATACATGGATAATTCAACTCAAAGAGTCCTAAAGATTCAATTACGATAAGTCATACCTTTGTAGTATGAAAACATAGGTGTCTCCCCTTATCTAAGTAATTACCTTTAATTCAAAACCGACAAGGATTGAAATCCTCACAAAAGATTCACTCAAATCACTCTAAGTGTTTAAGGTTCAAGAATAAGCACTCATAAGTCGAACCTGAAAAGTTAATCCCATAGGCTTGCCTGAAAATCAAATCTCCACCACTATATATGAGATGATACACAAATCAAAAGGTCGTTAATCAGGGTTGTAATGGGGCTTGGGTTAAAAGGCATGGATAAAGGCTGAATTAGAAGGTTAGAATTGAGATTGACTTGACAATTTACCTAACTAGAAACAATAAACTAAATATGAATATTTACATCGAATGAAAACTAATAATACTTACTTTTGATAAATACTCTATAATAAAGAGTATTTTCATCACTTGAAATTTGATAATACTTTAATACGAGCTTTTTCTTCAACAATTGGAGTTTTAAATGCTTTAAGCTGCTTTTTTTTTAAAAAAACAAACTAAGATATTACATCATAAATGATAAATGTAACTACTGAACTAATATAATTTGGTAACTTAATAAAATCAAACCTAGGTTAAAGGGTAGTCAAAAGAAAGGGTGATAGCAAATACAAAGGGGTTTTGGGTTAATAGTAGTGGGTGAGTCAATAAAAAGGTCGCTAGGATTCAACGGGGTTCACTAGGGGTTAATTTGTGAAGGTAGGCTTTTTATGGAGTAAGTGGGTTAAATCCTAGGTGCCTTTATCATCTCTGTATATCAAATCAAAAGTGTGGTCTCGACATGTATAAACGAGGCAAGTTCTAGAATAACAGTTCAAAGTTGACACACTCATAATCAATAAAGTGAACACGAAAAAGAATATATGCTCTATAAGGATCAAAATCTCACAAAAATTATGGGTGTTTTTGACCTCAATCCCTGTAAATTTCAAACTTCAAAGTAATACTCAAATTCAGTTCAACGACCTATTAATTTTAATTTTAGAGCGTAGACTTATCATGCTCGATTCTCTAGTATCCTTGATTTAATCATCAATGCACAATTAACTCTGACTTACTCTAAAACATATCAATAAAAATCATATATCATAAGAAGTTTCATCCTAATTAGTAATATGAGAAAAATACTTTCTACAAGACTAAATTCGGATTTTGAGAATAATGCAAAAGTCGTACTTTTACCCCTCATACTTAAGATGTACATTGCCCTCAATGTACAAAGATAGATAAACAATCATGTAATAATAAAATCAAAAGAGAAGGGGAGAAGTAACACTTCCTGAATTTTTGGATGAAGTCTATGAAAAGAAACTGGATAAGATTAGAGGTAAACGTGGGGAAGCGTCTCGAACCATTTGAAATTGAATCCTCGAAGTGGCCGGCTTGGTTTTATTGTATCCTAAGCTAAATATAAATATCATAAAGAATAAGAAGAAGAAAATAAAATGAAATAAAGTAAAAAATAATGATGAAATAAAATAAAAACAAAAATAAATAATGGAAAATGAAAGACAACTAGAAAAATGGGGAATAAGGTTTAAATAGAGATGTAGCCCGTGTTTTGGGATTTTGAATTTTGAACACATTTAGGGTGTTCGGGCATGGCCGTGGGTGTCATGACACGCCCGTGTCTTTCTTCACATGGTCATTCAATACGGGCGTACTCCTCCCGTGTTTGATAAGTTAGAATGTTGGCACGGTTGAAAGGCATGGCCGTGTTTAGCTCGTGCTTGACAAGTCAGTAAACTCGCACGAGGCGTCAGCACGGGCATGGACTAGTATAGTAGCCCATACTAGAGAAAGAAGTTTATTCCCTATTTGTGCACGGCTAACGGCATGCCCATGGTTCATCCCCTAGCTTCCACACGGCCACGGGCACGCCCATGTGTAGTCTAGCACCCCAAACCCGGTCAACACACCACGACAGAATTCATCATGTTACAGAGTGCAAATAAAATTTGAAGAAAACAAGTTGCTAGTTTACTTTTTGTGAAAAAGTGTTATCGAAAACATTTTTACAATTTGAGTGTGGAAGAAAAACTCCTTCGAGAAGATCGTTTGATTTTATGAAAACCTGAGTGAGTTTAGAATAATTAAATTAAGAGAATCATTTGTATCTGAACATAAGAAAAACTTAGTTCGGAGAAAGTCTGAGTTAGATTGCCGACTTCATTTATTTAGTATTACCCGATGATAAAGTTTGAAAAACCTGATAAGTTGTACAATTTTTGAAAATGTTGATTTTGTATGTTATTAGGACATGCTATATGTTTTAACTCAAGCAGATAATCAAAAACCCGAACTAATAAAAACTTAGCGGCCTTATTACAAATCCAAAACCAAATTTAAACGTGAATTAATCCAAAATAGTAATTGAAATAAAACTCGAAAACCTAGTGCATGGCCACCTCGAGTCCACCCCGGCTTCACATCCGCGATCTAAGCCTCATCTGTAAAATGTAAGGGAAGGAGTGAGTCACCAAGACTCAGTGTATAAATCCCCATCCCGATATTAATAATGCACTTACACATTTCATATGTCAATATGCAAATCATGCAAACCCAACCTAACCAACCGAACTCCTATGTCTACCCCGTGTGGTCAACACCACTGGTGGTCAAAACCACTGGTGACCGTAGTCACAAATCATATAAGTGTGGTCAAAACCACTAGTAGTCACAAATCATATGGTGGGGCCAACCCACCGTGTGGTCAAAACCACTAATGACAATCCCGTAATCAACATGGAGGGCCAACCCACTGTGGTACCAAACCACTGGGACGAGTCACAATAATCCATGTGTGGCCAAAACCACTGGTGACCGTAGTCACAAATAATATCCGTGTGGTCAAACCACTGAGACTAGTCACAAATAATAAGAAAAGCGAGGCCAACCCACTTTGTGGTCAAAACCACTGGTAATAGTCTAAATCATCCTTCTCCCTTCACTCAACATACCCATTATCATGAACACATGTTCCATGGCATATTAACATGTTTGAAATGCAGTATCACATAGCATAGCATAATCAAATAGTATAACATCATATATCGATAGTTAATCCACAGGGGACTTACCCGGAGTCCATGCTCATACCCACAAGGGTAACACACAGATACCAATAGCTATTTCGGCTTTTAACAATAAACATAATTAGCAAATTAACAAATGGAGTGTGTAAGAGTTACACACTTGATAACGCGCAAAACTACACTTTCTACGTCGGTACTGTCGTTAATCGACACAATCGCGATTTGTCTACTCTCCTGCTCGGATGCTGGTCCACACCATGGTGGCCAATCACGAACCGCTGAGACTGCCCTCTTCTTGAATTTGGGGGCTGGGGTCTCAGGTCTGACCCCTTCTACTGTTTGGTTAGCTATAGGGTCCATAAAACCTTTGGTCACTAAATCAGGTTAACACAGAGAATAACTAAGAATCAAGAATTAACCCGACAGAGTAGGTCCCTTACCTAGATTGATCAACTTAAAACACAAGCCAAGCAAATCCCGGAGATCAACAGAATGCAGCTACACTTCTTCCTACAATCGACTGAACACATCACCATAGATCCCAAAAGCCATTCAACATTAACATAAATCCCAAAAAGAATATAACGTGAGAAGATGATCACCCCTTACCTCAACACTTACCAAAATTGATTAAAAGTGGGTGGGTGATGACGATCTGCTGCAAGATGTGGGCTGAGATTCGGCTTGGAGATCCAGAGAAGAGAGATTGATTTCGGGACCTAGGTAGATTAAGAGAAAACGCAAGAAGAGGAAATGAGATATGAGCACAGATATTTGATTTTGCCAAAAATCAAAAGTGAAAACAGGATTAGAGAGTTTCAGCCTTAAGATACACTTGAGAGAAAGCAACAACTCACCTCAAAAAGAAAGAAAGGTTTGGCTAAAGAAGGAACTTACCAAAACGGATATTAACAAAGCTTCGATCTCGAACCAAAAATGATGAAGTGGAAAGGTAGTTTCGGCTAACAAGATTGTGAAGAGAAGAGAATAACAAGATGAAAGAGAATGAAAGGAAAAGTGGTGATTCAGCTTGAGAAAAGAAAATAGAGAGAAGAGGGTAGGTGAGGTTCGACTATGGCTACAGGAGGAGAGAAAGAAAAGATGTTAATAGAGAGGGAGGGTGACGGTTTCGGTTCTTGCTAACTCAATGGAAGAAGAGAAGAAGAATGATACATTTTTGAGGAGATTCGGCTATAGAGGGCTTCAAGGAAGAAGATGAAAACAAAAGTAAAAAAGGAAGATAAGTATGATGTTTCAAGCTTTTGAAGGAGATAGCAATTGGAACACAACTAATGGATGGTGGGCAAGGTAGATTCGGCTAACTAACAATATAGAAAAGAGAAGGGAGAAAAGCTTAGAAGAGCATTCGGTTTTGGCCAGAAAAAGAGGAGAAGGAAAAGCAAAAATACCAAATGGGAGGGGTTTAATTTTGGCACACATGAAACTAAGAAAGAAGGCTCTAAGTACTCCCCCAACTAGTCGAATTTGCACACCTCACTAGAGCCTACAACCACATTCGGCCACCCCCTTACCATTCTCCAAAACCGAATGCACTCTACCCACACCACTTCAAATTTCAGCCACACTCCCACTCCCTTCAACCTCCAAGCCGTCCCCCTCTTTTCTCCCCAAATTCCTCTTTTTCACTCATTCAAATTGTTTGAATGAGTCGAGCTCCTACCTTCACTCCTCTCCATCCAATTCAAATGTGTTGACTCCTTCAACACCCATCCAACAGAGTCCTTCCTGGGCACATCTCTTCCTTGCACTTGGCGTCAAAAATAAATGCCCCAGGAGTGATTTCTACAACTAGAACCCAAGCTCTGCCTCCTGCATGAGGCGTCACTCCCTTGCCTCCCAAGTAGCGCCTCCTTGCCACTCTTTCACTGGCTTCTATGTGTCAAAACACCCCAATAACATCTCTTAACACCTAACTCCCTTTGCTCCCCCTTCCAAGTACCCAAAACAAAAATTTTTGCTATGGCTCAGGCCCACCCCAAGCTCATGTCAGGACCCCAAAACACCCTAAACTAGCACAGCAAACATATTAACACATGCAAACATGCAAAAATGCAGAGACCCCGATTTAAGGATGTTACAGTTCTACCCCCTTAAAAATTATTTCTACTCGAAATTACAGTCGAAGAGTATGTGGTATTGTCACAGATCACATCTTTTGGTTCCCACGTGGCCTCTTCCGTACCATGGTTTCACCATAATACTTTCACCAAAGGAACTGACTTCTTACGTAGAACTTTGACAGCCCGATCCAAAATTCGCACTGGTTCCTCCTCGAAAGACAAATTCGGACTCACCTCAATCTCCTCCACTAGCACTATATGCGGCGGATCTGATTGATAGCACCTAAGCATGGAGACATGGAATACATCATGAATCTGACTCAACTCCGACAGAAACTCGAGCTGGTAAGCTATCGGTCCCACTCGCTTCAACACCGTATACGGCCCAATAAACCTAGGGCTTAGCTTGCCCTTCCGATCAAATCTCAGCCCTTTCTTCCACGGTGATACCTTCAAAAAGACCTTGTCACCTACTGCATACTCTATATCCCTACGTTTGAGGTCAGCATAAGACTTCTGCCTGTCCAAAGCTTCCTTCAGACGAGCCCAAATCACCTTAACCTTATCTTCTGTCTCAGCAACCAACTCCGGACCCAACATCTAATGTTCACCCAGTTTTGTCCAACACGTAGGGGTACGACACTTCCGTCCATACAGTGCCTCATACGGTGCCATCTAGATACTCGCTTGATAACTGTTGTTATACGCGAACTCGCCAATGGTAGATATTCCTCCCAACTCATCTTGAAATCCGAACCACGACCCTTAACATATCGTCTAAGATTTGAATTACCCTTTCTGACTATCCATCTGATTGTGGATGAAAAGCCGTGCTGAAATCCAACCTCGTACCCAATACCTGATGTAAAGCTTTCCAGAACCTTGAAGTGAATCTGGGATCCCTATCTAAGATAATCGACACCGGTACCCCATGTAACCGTACTATCTCTGCTACATACAACTTTGCCAACCTTTGAAGCGAGTAATCTACTCTAACCGGTATAAAATGAGCTGACTTAGTCAAACAATCTACTATCACCCAAACTGAATCCTTCTTGCTAGGCGTAAGGGGTAACCCAGTGACAAAATCCATCGTAATCCTTTCCCACTTCCACTACGGAATCTTGATCGGCTGTAACAGACCCGAAGGTAATTGGTGTTCAGCTTTGACCTGCTGACACGATAGACATTTACCCATAAACTCAGTTACTTCCCGTTTTAGACCCGGCCACCAGAACTGCTCCTACAGATCTCGATACATCTTGCTACCTCCCGAATACATAGCATATGGGCTGCTATGAGCTTCCTGAAGAATCCGCTGTCTCAACCCAACGTCCTTCAGCTACATACTTTCCTTTGAAAACACAGCACTCCATCACTGCCCAAGCTGTAACCCTCCAATTCACCATTCTGCACTTGCAACCTCCGAGCACTCAAAACCTTATCCACCAGCTGCCTCTCCTTAACCTAATCCACCCACGTTGGCTTTACTTGCAATTCTGCCAATAGACTCCCATCGTCATACAGACTGAGACGAGCAAACATTGCTCTCAGATCCGTTACCACCTTACGGCTCAACGCGTCAGCCACTACATTAGCCTTACCCAGATGGTATTCAATTGAGCAGTCGTAGTCCTTTAACAAGTTGATCCATCTACGTTGCCTCAAATTCAATTCTTTCTATGTCAACAGATACTTCAAACTCTTGTGGTCCGTGTAGACTATCGACTTCTCCCCATACAAGTAATGCCTCCAAATCTTCAGGGCGAAAACCACTGCAGCCAATTCTAGATCATATGTCGGGTAGTTACATTCATGAGGTCTCAATTGCTGAGATGCATATGCCACCACCTTCTCCTCTTGCATCAGCACACACCTCAAACCAGTATGCGATGCATCACAATAAACCGTGAATTCTTTCCCAGCTTCAGGTTGAATCAAAACTGGAGCTTCTATCAAATCTTCTTTAACTTGTCGAAACTTTCCTGCTGCTTACCAGACTACACAAATGGAACCGCTTTTCGTAATAACTTAGTTAACGGTGCTTCGATCAGAGAAAACCCTTCCACGAATCTTCTGTAGTATCCTGCCAAACCCAAAAAACTCTGAATCTCTGCTACCGTCTTAGGTGACTTCCAATCCAACACCGCCTCAATCTTCCGAGGATCCACCATAATTCCCTCAGCTGACACCACATGACCCAAGAAAGTTACCTCCTTCAACTAGAATTCGCATTTGCTAAACTTCGTGAATAATTGCTTCTCCCTCAGAATCTGTAAAACCACATGTAGATATTCATCATGCTCTTCCTCCGATCTCGCATACACCAAGATGTCGTCTATAAACACCACGATGAACAGGTCCAAGTATAGCTGAAACACCCGATTCATCATGTCCATGAATGCTGCTGGCGCGTTAGTCAACCTAAACGACATTACCAAAAACTCGTAATGCTCGTAACGAGTACGAAATGCTATTTTATGGATATCAGCCTCCTTTACCTTGAGTTGGTGATACCCTAACCTTAAATTAATCTTGGAGAAAATTGATGCACCCTTAAGCTGATCGAACAAGTCGTCTATCCTGGGCAGCGGATACTTGTTCTTGATCATCAACTTATTCAGCTGGCGGTAGTCTATACACATTCGCATTGTACCGTCTTTCTTCTTAACAAAGAGCACAGGCACTCCTCAAGGTGATACACTCGGCCGAATGAAACCACGGTCTAACAATTCCTGAATCTGTGCCTTCAATTCTACCAATTCTTTCGGTGCCATCCTATATGGGGCAATAGACACTGGCGTGATTCCGGGTAACAAGTCTATACTGAACTCAACTTCACGGTCCGGAGGCAGACCCGAAAGTTCCTCTGGAAATACATCAGCAAATTCCTTCACCGTCATGAGACGTTCCCATGGCCGATTCCTTGGCCTCCAAGGCACGTACCACGAACCATAAACGCCTCGTAACCATTCTCGCCATTTTCTCGGCCTTGAGCGTAGACACAACATTAGATAGATAATCTCTTCTATTGCCTATCATTACCACCTCTTCACCTTCTCGTCCTCAAAACCATGGGCTTAGTGCGCAATCACCAATCTATCCGAGAATCGATCGAACTCCCGAGCAGTAGTTCCATCGGATCGATAAAAACACTACCCTTGAAGTTCTAGGGTACACTTCTATCTGATTTATTTACTTCTACAGAGTGACTTAGAGGGCTTATTACCGCATCTCCTAAAGTAATCTCAAAGTCTAAGTTCCTAGTTTCAACTATACCACTGGCAACATACGAGTGCGTCGAACCAACATCTATCAAAGCAGTATAAGGCAGTCCAAAAATTAAGAACGTGCCGGTTATGACGTCCAATGCGTCGCCCTCCTCCCGACGCCTCGCTGCGTAGACCAACCCAGGCTGTCTCGCCTTTGTGCTTCCAGCACCTCTACTCGGTGCTCCGCGGCCTCGTCCCAGACCGTTACCTCCCCTAGTCGAACCGCGACCCCTCTATGGTTGCTGACCATCCCTCCTGAACTGTGTACAACCCTGATTCCCAGACTGAAGCCTAGCTGACCTCTATGGACAATCCCTCACTTGGTGTCCCATTGACCCATAATGAAAACACACTCTATTTCCAGTCCAAAATTCCCTCGTGTGAGACTTCCCACACTGAGCACACCGTGACGACCACTAAGTAGCAGCAGCAGCAGGCCTCGAAGCTTGATTCGGCCCATCATATCTGGCCCTTTTCTACTGATTCTCGGTAGACCCGAATGACCCAAAATTCCTCTTATTCCAACCCTTATCCTGGTTCCGTCTCACTGACAGTTTCACTTCCTCAGCAACTTTGGCCTTCTCTACCAAGACCATAAATTCTCTTTCCTGCTGTGGAGCAATCAACATCCGCAGCTCATCTCTCAGCCCATCCTCAAATCTGACACAACGCTCATGTTCCGTGCCCATAATACCCCGTGCATACCGACTTAACCGAAAAAATTTTGCCTCATACTCCGATATTGACTTATTTCCCTGAACCAAATTCAGGAACGCCTTACACTGCGCATCGATGTAACTAGTCCCAACGTATTTTCTCTGATAGGCTGCCCTAAAGAAATCCCAAGTGATATCGTCGGCCACTGCTCCATCCATAACCGTGAGCCACCACTGATATGACTCATCTCGGAGAATAGATACTATACCCTTCAGCTTCTCCTCAGCCATAAAATCCAGGTCATCCATGATACGTTCTGTCGCCTCCAGCCAATATTTTGCCATGCTAGGAGCCACACCAAATACACCTCTAAATACCTCTGCGCCATTAGCCCGGAGTCATTTGGACACAGATTTTCAAGCTCCCGTTCTGATGCCTGCACTTGAGACTCTTTCTAGAACCCGCAGCATCACCTGCGACACTGCGTCATCACCACCCGTCTGATCCTAAAATTTCGCACCCACAACTGGCGGCGGTGGTACCTCATTCTCTGACCCATGACCAAACCCTATCGGTTTCAACACTATCGTCCTACCCCTACCTCATCCACGTATATTACGCCCACGTCCTCGTGCACTCATGACTGCTGATACGAATTGATCTAATTTAACAGTTTTATGCGTTAGACTTATTACGCTGTTATTAAGGCACAGTCTTATGAATAATTTAATACGGAGATTATTTTCGTAAGTTCATACAATCCTACGGTTTAAGTCTCTTAAGTAATTCCCTATTACTACTAGTCATAACATCATCATTACAAACATACAAATAATAAATAGGGGTACTTACCAGGGCGGATCGGTGTCGGAGACTCGGTGCTATGCTTTTCCAACCGTACCTTTCCCACAAAATCCTTTTATAACCTATTTAAAACATTTTTGGGCCTCGAGCCTACAGTCGAGCTTTTGAACTTGGCTCTGATACCAAAATTATAACACCCTAAACTCGATTAACACACCACGACCGAATTCAGTATGTTACAGAGTGCAAATAAAATTTGAAGAAAACAAGTTGCTGGTTTACTTTTTGTGAAAAAGTGTTATCGAAAACATTTTTACAATTTGAGTGTGGAAGAAAAACTCCTTCGAGAAGATCGTTTGATTTTATGAAAACCCGAGTGAGTTTAGAATAATTAAATTAAGAGAATCATTTGTATCTGAACATAAGAAAAACTTAGTTCGGAGAAAGTCTGAGTTAGATTACCGACTTCATTTATTTAGTATTACCCAATGGTAAAGTTTGAAAAACCCGATAAGTTGTACAATTTTTGAAAACGTTGATTTTACAGGTTATTAGGACATTCTATATCATTTAACTCAAGCAAATAATCAAAAACCTGAAATAATAAAAACTTAGCGGCCTTATTACAAATCCAAAACCAAATTTAAATGTGAATTAATCCAAAATAGTAATTGAAATAAAACCCAAAAACCTAGTGCATGGCCACCTCGAGTCCACCCCGGCTCTACATCCCAATCTAAGCCTCATCTGCAAAATGTAAGGGAAGGAGTGAGTCACCAAGACTCAGTGTATAAATCCCCATCCCGATATTAATAATGCACTTACACATTTCATATGTCAATATGCAAATCATGCAAACCCAACCTAACCAACTGAACTCCTGTGTCTACCTCGTGTGGTCAAAACCACTGGTGGTCAAAACCACTGGTGACCATAGTCACAAATCATATAAGTATGGTCAAAACCACTGGTGACCGTAGTCACAAATCATATGGTGGAGCCAACCCACCGTGTGGTCAAAACCACTGATGACAATCCCGCAATCAACATGTAGGGCCAACCCATTATGGTACCAAACCACTAGGACGAGTCACAATAATCTATGTGTGGTTAAAACCACTGGTGATCGTAGTCACAAATAATATCCGTGTGGTCAAAACCACTGAGACTAGTCACAAATAATAAGAAAAGCGGGGCCAACCCACTGTGTGGTCAAAACCACTGGTGACAGTCTAAATCATCCTTCTCCCTCCACTCAACATACCCATTATCATGAACACATGTTCCATGGCATATTAACATGTTTGAAATGCAGTATCACATAGCATAGCATAATCAAATAGTATAACATTATATATCGATAGTCAATCCACAGAGGACTTACCCGGAGTCCATGCTCATACCCACAAGGGTAACACACCGATACCAATAGCTATTTCAGCTTTTAACAATAAACATAATTAGTAAATTAACTAATGGAGTGTGTAAGAGTTACACACTTGATAACGTGCAAAACTACACTTTCTACGTCGGTACTGTCATTAATCGACACAATCGCGATTTGTCTACTCTCCTACTCGGATGCTAGTCCACACCCCAGTGGCCAATCACGAACCGCTGAGACCGTCCTCTTCTTGAATTTGGGGGCTGGGGTCTCAGGTCTAACCCCTTCTACTGTTTGGTTAGCCATAGGGTCCATAAAACCTTTGGTCACTAAATCAGGTTAACACAGAGAATAACTAAGAATCAAGGATTAACCCGACAAAGTAGGTCCCTTACCTAGATTGATTAATACCCGAGCCTTTAGGCTTAAATCACAAGCCAAGCAAATCCTGGAGATCAACAGAATACAGCTACACTCCTTCCTACAATCGACCGAACACATCACCATAGATCCCAAAAGCCATTCGACATTAACATAAATCCTGAAAAGAATATAACGTGAGAAGATGATCACCCCTTACCTCAATACTTACCAAAATTGATTAAAAGTGGGTGGGTGATGACGATCTGCTACAAGATGTGGGCTCAGATTCGGCTTGGAGATCCAGAGAAGAGAGATTAATTTCAGGACCTAGGTAGATTAAGAGAAAATGCAAGAAGAGGAAAGGAGATATGAGCACAGATATTCAGTTTTGCCAAAAATCAAAAGTGAAGAGGGGATTAGAGAGTTTCGGCCTTAAGATACACTTGAGAGAAAGTAACAACTCACCTCAAAAAGAAAGAAAGGTTCGGCTAAAGAAGGAACTTACCAAAACGGATATTAACAAAGCTTCGATCATAAACCAAAAATGATGAAGTGGAAAGGTAGTTTCGGCTAACAAGATTGTAAAGAGAAGAGAATAACAAGATGAAAGAGAATGAAAGAAAAAGTGGTGATTCGGCTTGAGAAAAGAAAATAGAGAGAAGAGGGTAGGTGTAACAGACCGAATCTGACCCTAATCGGAAAGGTGGTTTCGGGACCACAAATCTGAGTCTGATAAATATTTAATATTTATATTTTGAGTTTATTATATGTGAAATTATGTGTGTGGAAGTTTCGTAGAAAAATTTTATCGTTTGAGCATCAAATTTGACAAAAAGGACTTAATCGCGTAAAAGGTAAAAGTGGCATACTAGAGTGTAAAGTGCCTATTTGAGCATGGCTTCTTAATATGGAGCATTAAAAGGGTAAATAACCCATTTTTTTTAGAGATAGTGGACGGCAACATGCAAATTTTATAAAGTAAATATATGTTTATATTATATGTTATATTATAATATATTATTATATTATAAACATATTATAAAGAAAACATAAAAGAAAAGAAAGTGGAGTGTTCATCTTTATTTTTCATTGTTATTGCCGAAACAAAAGAAAAAGAAGAGAGAAACCAAAGCTCTCAAACATTCGGTCTTTGCAAGTTTGATTAGGTATGTAATTGAGTTCGGTTTTTGATTATTTTTACGTTTTTGAGATCGTTGCTTCGAAACGTACCCGACCCGTGCTAGAATTTCTAAGATTATTGTGTATGTATGAATCGACCATTGATGAATTCTTGAGGTTTATGATGCTTGATGATGTTAGATGATAGATAGGTTAAAAATTAGTATAGTATGTGTTGGAAGTTGTAACATCCTGAATAGGGCCTATGCATTTCCAGTTCAATTGTATGAAATGACAAGTTTCAAGTACTATGAATAAATTTTTGATACTTTTGGAAACCTAGAAATGCATGAAAATGGAAATGAAAATGGAGATGGAAATGAAAATGGATATGGAAATGGAAATGGACATTTTTGGAAACTTAGACATTTTTGGAAACTTAGACATTTTTGGAAACTAAGACATTTTTGGGAAACCTAAACATTTTGGAAACCTAAACATTTTGGAAACCTGAACATTTTGGAAACCTGAACATTTTGGAAACCTGAAGATGTAAGGAAAATGGCAAGTTACAGAGCCGCGCGAAAATTTTAGGAAACTTAGAAGTAAGGCCGGAATGACAAAATTTAAAGCCCAAACTAGGAGATAAGGGCAAGAGGGCCTTAAAAGAAAAAGTTGGTGAATTTTGACACACAATCAGGCTTGGAAAAAATGGTCTGAAGGTGTCACTTAAGGGTTATGGAAATGGCCTGAGTTCGAGTCACTTGGAAAGCAAATATTGAAGGTTTAATTTTGCTTCCCAAGGCTAGGGGTGGACGGCACTTGTTTGCTTAAAAGGGAAGAGTTTTATTTTTACTAAAACTTGTCAAATTAAAGTGATAAATAAAGGATTTTCTCTACTAAGATAAATGAGGAATTAAAGGATGGATTAAGGACTTTTAATTTAATTAGGTGATAATTAATGGAGATTAAATTATCACTTGGGAGAGTAGTGGCCAAGTTTTGGACTCTTGGTCTAGCAATTTCAGTTAAAAGAGGAAAAGTGAGACTTTTCTCTCATTCATTCTACTTGCCGAATTTTGCTCTCTCTTCCCCCTCTCTTTGCCGAAACTTCCCCTAAGCAAGGACTCCATCTTTTCTTTTCCTCCCCTTTGCCATTGCTTAGTCAAAACCTTTCTCTTCCAATCTCGGTTAAATCTCCATAGACGGACCTCTGTAACTCAAGTCAAAGAAACAAGTGATTAAAGGCATCAAGGTAAGTTAAGCCATTCAATTTCCTTTCTTTCTTTTCTAGTTGCCGAAAGTAAAGAGTCCAATCCCTATTCTTGATCATGGCCGAATATACAAGGGATCTCAAGTTTCCACAACTACCAAATACAAAGATCAAGGATTTAAGGTAAGAACAATTAATTCTTGTTCTTCTGATTCGTTTAATCAAGGCCCAAGAAAATAACCTCTCTTATGTCTATGGCCGAATGTCAGAGGAGGAGTTTCGGGATTTCAGATTCGAGGAAAATTAAGGTAAGACACATTCGGCCAAAGGCCAATTACAACTTACTAAAGTTAGATCAGATCTAACATAGGAATTTTAGGATTTTCGACAGATATTCAAGACAAAAAGGGAACTTTCGGGATTTGGAATCTATAAGGTAAGCCTCTAAAATATTCGGCCAATGGTTGTAAGATTATCTAGATCAATTCCTTAATTTTTGAAAAGCCGAAAAACTAACCCATATTGAATACAAGGTTGGCCGAATATCAGGTAGAGGAAAAACCAAACCTTCGGGATTTGTGTAAACACCAAATCGGCAAAGGTGAGTTTTTCCTTACAAATCCTACTAGGATTTGGTTTTGTTTTAGGCCAAAAGGGTTTATTAATGTGTTTTAATTGGTGGGCCGAATATAGGAATTAATAGATCTAAAATTAGATCGGGATTCTCGAGATTTCAAAGAACCTATTAAGCGAAACAGGTGTGTACCCTTACTAAACCTTCAATATTTCATATGGCTATATATGAATATGTATGAGAATGTGAATGTGGCTAAGTACCACAAATGTGGCAAAAAGTACCCAGGTACGTTTCTTACTTCTGATAGGATTGTGAAAAATGTTATTTTATAACATGCGAATATATGTATATGAACATGAAATTAAGTTATGCAATATGTATGTTTTGGGGCATTCGGGATTTATGTGAAAGGGGAGAACAGTGTTGACTTGGTCTCACCAACGAAGGTGTTGACTTGGTCTCACCAACTAAATATGTTGACTACGGTCACATTATAAATTTTGGTAACCTCGGTTACAATAGTGTCTAATGACACAACGTTTAAATTTGATTATAGTGTCTAATGACACAACGTGGAGAGTAGCGGATGGAGGGTTAACTTATTAGTCCCCACGGTGTGAATGGTAGGTATGGGTGGTGTGTAGCGGATGGACCATTAGGATTGGGTTGGGTTGCATCATAATTTCATTATTGTATGGACTTAATGATTTGAACATGAATGCCTGATTTATTGAATGATAGTATTGTGTGCACATTGAGTCTGTTGACTCACCCCATTGTGGGAATTATTTTTCAGGTGATGAGCGGTGTTTGATGGGCCTAGGTGGACCATGAGGTGGCCATGCTACATGCGAAAATTCCATTTATTTTGGACTTAATTTTATTTTTAGTTACCTTTATTCTATTTTGGGTTTTACTTGATGTAATAAGGCCTTAAGGCCCAGTGGATTATACTCTATGTTTGCTTACTATTAAGTTTCATGCTAAGAACTATATTGAATGTATTTTATTAAATGGGCTTATAAGATTAAATAAATGGGTTTCCAATCTAAGCCCAACTTAAAATAATAGTTTTCTAAAATTTACAATTTTCTAAGTATCAAAAATGATTTTGAAATCGGTTTACTTTAGGAACATACCAGATCCTGTTCGGGCTCGTGGTAGGGTGTGGGTGTGTTCGATTTGGTATCGAGCCCGTTTTAAACTCTCGGCACGTGGGCTAAGGCCCAAAACATTTTGAATTCGAGCCCAAATGATTTTCTTTGAAAAATAAGGTGCTTTTGGCATGGCCCTAAGTCTCAACCATGATCCACCGGTAAGTACCCTAACTATATGTGTGATTACGTGATTTATATAAGGGTAGAAAATGCATGGAGCGTAGAATAGAATGATAGGAACTTGAACCCTAGGATTAGTCTACTCAAACACGTATACATAAGACTTAATACATCGAATCAACCTACGGCTAAGTCATTGAGCTAGTGGTGTGGTAACCCCTATACGCATGTCTAGGATTGGATCCGGAAGAGCTTGGTATTTAAGCAGTCCTAGTGACTCACCTCCTCTTGCAGAATCCTACCCAGTGCGTAGCAGTTCACCATAACTCGGAGGGCTCAGTGGTGTGGCAACCTCTGTCATGTGTCTAGGAATGGTTTCGTGGGAGCTTGGTATTTAAGCGATCAGTGACTCACCTCCTCTCCACACGAATCCTCGCACAGTGCGTAGCTTTGGTTCACCCCGACCAAGAGGGCTCGGTCATATGCTAAACATAATGACTAAAACCCAAAGGAACTAGCCATGTTTTTAAAAAAAAAAAGAGAAGAGAGAACAAAACAACAAACCCTAGTTTTTCAAACCTTTAAAACTTTTCTTTTAAATCTGAGAAAATTAATTTTTACAACATTCTCTGAAAAACTCCTGATTTGCGAAAATTACAAAAATGCCCTTAGGGGTGAAATTACCAAAACGCCCTTGGTTTATAAAATGTTCAACTACTCAACAACTTTACCAAAATTTCATGATTTCATAAACAATCAAAAACCCTAATTTGTAAAATATTGAAATACCATGATTTTGGAAAAAATTACAAAATTGCCCCTAACTTACCAAATTACCAAAATGACCCTAATTTCCAAATTTTTGCAACATCCCCATCTTTGAAGGAACAACTTTCCAAAAGAACCCTCAAAGTTTTACAACTTTTGAAATACCTTAAATCTATAAAATTTTACAAATTTACTCCGATTTGTGAAAAATTACCAAAATACCCCCGAATTTTAAAATTTTTCAAATCACCCCTAGACTTCAAAATTTTCAAAAAAATAACTTTTGACAAAAAAAATATTTTTCTAAAAAAAATTACGAAAATACCCTGTAGGACAAAATTACGAAAATGACCTCGGGTAGTGGAAAACAACAACAACAAAAACCACAACATTTCTCTGAATGAACGAAAGTTCATATTTGTTTGATGGATGGATGAATGAATGGAAAAGACTGTGTGTTTGTATGATACGAAAGAACCACTCTAAAATCCCTTCTCATAAAACTTCTTCGCTGATAAATAAGTGGAACATCGACTAATCCATAAAATTTCTTAATCAGATCTCGACGTTAGAAAATGAGCTCTAGAGGATGTGGTCGTCGTGGTCGAGGAAGAGGAAGGATGACCGTGTCAGAACCCGTTAGGTCGAGTCAAGGGTCCGACAATGAGATGCCACCGCCACCACCACCCCTAGCTGTTAACATTGAGCAGCAGGCTCAGACGGGGGAAGAGGCTGTGTCGCAGGCTGTTCTACGAGTTTTGGAATTGGTGGCCGGTGCAGGTGGAAATAGAGGGAATCGAAAGTCGGTACCTGAACGGCTCCGAGCTAATGGAGCAGAAATGTTTCGAGGAGTATCCAATGTGGCACCCAGATCTGGTGATCTTGGTTAGAAGCAACGGGCGTATCATGGATGAGCTTGATCGACTCGGAGGAAAAGTTGAAAGAGATGGTGGCGTTATTCTGCGATGAAGCGTATCGATGGTGGTTGATTGTTCGTGATGGTACCACAACTGAAAATTTGACCTGGGAATTTGTTAAGGAGGCCTTTCAGAAGAAGTATGTGGGAACCAGGTATACGGATGAGTAGAGGAAGGCTTTTCTAGGATTGGTACAAGGGAGTAAGTCCGTCGCAGAATATGAGGCGGAGTTTCTGAGGTTGAGCCGCTATGCTCGAGGGTAGTAGCAATCGAGCATGAACGCCGTGGTCCGTTTGAGGACGGGCTGAGAGATGATTTAAGACTGTTAATAGCACCGCATCAGGAGCGGGAATTCTCTGTTTTGGTAGAAAAGGCCAAGGTGGCCGAGGGGATTAAGGATGCTACTAAGCAGACCGTGGATAAGAATAAGGCCAAAAGAGGGTTTGGGCCATCTGGAAAGGGTTACAAAAGGCCTAGGGTTGATGGGCCACAGAATCAACAAGCTGGTACAGGCGGGCAGATTCGTCCTTGTGAGTATTGTGGAAAGAGGCATCTAGGGGAGTGTTGGAAAAAGATAGGAGCATGTCTTAGGTGTGGGTCCAAGGACCATATGTTTAAGGATTGCCCCAAACAATCGAGCGAGAGCGACCAGGTAGTTTAGAATGTTAGCCAGACCGGTAGAGGCGGACAGCAGCCTCAACGGGGTCGTGGTTCGAGTAACCGTGGTAGTGGTACAGGCAGAGGCCGTGACACACAGGGCCGAGGTAATACTAATATCGATGCAAGACAACCGGGTTTGGTTTATGCGATTCACCAAAGGGAAGATGGAGACGCGCCGGATGTTATAACCGGTACGTTCTTTATTTTTGACAAACCCTACTTTACTTTGATTGATGTGGGTTTGACCCATTCCTATGTTGCAAGTAGTGTAGTAAAAACACTAGGCCTAGACTCTGAACTCTCTGATAGGCAGATGACTGTAGTAAGCCCATTAAGTCAAACTATAGTGGTAGACAAGATCTTTCGGAATGTACCCCTAGAGATTCAGGGAGTGAACTTTCGAGCGGACTTAATGGAGTTACCCTTCGGAGAGTTTGAGCTTATACTCGGAATGGATTGGTTAGTAGAACACCGAGCCGTGTTGGATTGTGCGGCTAAACGGATGGAACTAAGAACCCCGGAGGATGAAGTGGTAATAATGATCGGAGAAAGGAGAAACTATTTATCTAATGTGGTTTCGACACTGAAGGCTGAGAAGATGGTTAAGAAAGGTTGCAAAGCGTTCTTAGCTTTTGTAAGTGCGATAGGTGGAAAAGGTGAAGGTGTTAATGGAGTTAGAATGGTAAGGGACTTTGTGGACGTGTTTCCAGAGGAGTTACCGGGAATACCCCCAGATAGGGAGGTGGAATTTGGGATTGATTTGCTACCGGGGACAGCTCCTGTGTCAATCGCCCCATATCGAATGGCACCAAAGGAGTTAATGGAGCTCAAGGCTCAGATACAAGAACTGTTGGACCGTGGGTTCATCCGACCCAGTGTGTCTCCGTGGGGAGCACCGGTCTTATTTGTGAAGAAGAAGGACGAAACTATGCGTATGTGCATAGACTACCGTCAGTTAAATAAGCTGACCATTAAGAACAAGTATCCCTTGCCAAGGATCGATGACTTGTTTGATCAAGGAGCCGCAGTATTTTCAAGATCGATTCTGGTCGGGATACCATCGAGTTGAAGGTAAAGGAGGCGATATCCATAAGATCGCTTTTAGGACAAGATATGGTCACTTGAGTTTGTGGTGATGCCGTTTGGGTTGACGAATGCTCGGTAGCGTTCATGGACATGATGAATCGGGTTTTCCAACCCTACTTGGATAGATTCGTCGTTGTGTTCATCGATGATATTTTGGTGTATTCAAAGTCGGAGGAGGAGCATGATGAGCATCTCCAGTCGTGTTGGAAGTATTAAGGAAAAGAAGCTCATGCCAAATTCAGCAAGTGCGAATTTTGGCTTAGGAGGTGGCATTCTTAGGGCATGTGGTATCCGCAGAAGGAATAAGTGGACCCTAGGAAGATCGAGCGGTGTTGGATTGGAAACCACCTAGGTCCGTGGTCAAATCAAGTTTCTTAGGCTTGGCAGGCTATTACAGAAGGTTCGTGGAAGGATTCTCGTCAATAGCCGTGCCTTTAACCAAGTTACTAAGGAAGGAAGTACCCTTCGAATGGACTAATAAGTAGCAAGAGAGCTTTGAAAAGCTTAAGAAGGTCTTGTGGAAGCTCCAGGTGTTAATTCAAATTTGAGGCAGGAAAAGATTTTGTGGTGTACTGTGATGCTTCGCATACGGGGTTAGGCTGTGTGCTAATGCAAGATGGCAAAGTGATTGCTTATGCATCACGGCAGCTAAGGCCTCATGAGCTTAACTACCCAACTCATGACTTAGAGCTAGCAGTAGTGGTTTTTACCCTTAAGGTTTGGAGGCACTACCTTTATGGAGAAAGGTCAGTTATCTACACAGACCACAAGAGCCTTAAGTATTTATTAACTCAGAAGGAGTTGAACTTGAGGCAACGAAGGTGGGTGGAATTGCTAAAGGACTACGACTGTTCAATAGAGTATCATCCGGGCAAGGCGAAGGTAGTAGTCGATGCCCTAAGTCGGAAGGTTGTATCGGATCTACGGGCTTTGTTCGCTCATATAAGTCTCAGATGATGATGGAAGCTCTGTTGGCGAGTTGCAAGTCGAGCCCACATGGCTAAAGGAAGTGAAGGAGGACGGTTGGTGATAATGACTTGAGTACTAAGTTGCGCAGCAAGTACAACAAGGGGATTAGAGGATTATGATGTCAACAATGAAGGAGTATTGTGCTATAAGGAAAAGTCGTATGTCAAAGAATAAGGAGTTGAGACAAAGGATTCTTCGGAAGCGCATGGTAGCCCTTGTGCTATGCATCCGGAGGCATCAAGTCAGATAGAGATCTAAGGAACAATTTTGGTGGTCCGACCAAAGCGAGAAATGACCGAATTTGTGGGGAAATGTTTGACGTGTCAGCAAGTTAAGGCTGAACACCAAGTCCCATCAGGATTGCTCCAACCAATCGAGATTCCCCAATGGAAGTGGGAGAGAATTACCATGGACTTCGTTAGTGGGCTTCCCCTTACGCCTACTAAGAAAGACTCGGTATGGGTGATAGTGGACCGTTTGACCAAGTCCGCACACTTTATCCCAGTTAGAATGGATTATTCTCTTCAGAAGTTGGCTAAGTTGTATGTGGCGGAGATTGTGAAATTACATGGAGTACCAATGTCGATCATCTCTGATAGAGACCCAAGGTTTACATCTTGATTTTGGAAAGCACTTCATCAAGCTTTAGGCACTAAGCTAGACTTCACTCTGACTTTTCATCCACAATCGACGGGCGATCGAGCGGGTTATACAAGTGTTAGAGGATATGTTGAGAGGCTGTGTAATGGATTTTCGAGGAAGTTGGGCAGATTACTTGCCTTTAGTTGAATTCGCCTATAACAATAGCTATCAAGCCAGCATTCGGATGGCACCATACGAAGCATTGTATGGAAGGAAGTGTAGAACACCTACTTGTTGGACCGAGTTAGGAGAACGCCGAGTTTTGGGTCCAGAGTTGGTGGCGGCGAAGAGAAGGTTGAGATAATTCGAGCACGATTGAAGGAAGCCTCTGATAGGCAAAAGTCGTACGCAGACCTTAAGCGGAAGGATATAGAGTTTGAAGTGGGAGATCAAGTGTTCCTAAAAGTCTCACCTTGGAAGAAGGTAATAAGGTTTGGCCGTAAAGGGAAGCTAAGCCCAAGATTTATAGGGCCTTACCAAGTACTGAAGCGTGTTGGGCCAGTGGCATACCAATTAGAGTTGCCACCAAAATTGAAGCAGATGCACGACGTATTCTATGTGTCCATGCTACGTCGCTATCGGTCGGATCCATCTCATGTGGTATCGGTTGAAGAGGTGGAACTAAGGCCAGACTTATCCTATGAGGAAGAACCAATTCGAATTTCGGACCATGATGTGAAAGTATTGCGAAGGAAGACAGTACCTCTAGTCAAAGTGCTATGGCGCAATCATGGAATGGAAGAAGCTTCGTGGGAGCTGAAGAGGCGATGAGACAAAGAATACCCTCAACTATTTTAGTTAGGAAATTTGGGACGAAATTTTGTTTAAGGGGTAGAATCGTAACATCCCGAATAGGGCCTATGCATTTCAGTTCAATTGTATGAAATGACAAGTTTCAAGTACTATGAATAAATTTTGATACTTTTGGAAACCTAGAAATGCATGAAAATGGAAATGAAAATGGAGATGGAAATGAAAATGGATATGGAAATGGAAATGGACATTTTGGAAACTTAGACATTTTGGAAACTTAGACATTTTGGAAACTTAGACATTTTTGGAAACTAAGACATTTTGGGAAACCTAAACATTTTGGAAACCTAAACATTTTGGAAACCTAAACATTTTGGAAACACGAACATTTTGGAAACCCGAACATTTTGGAAACCTAAAGATGTAAGGAAAATGGCAAGTTCTGAGCCATGCGAAAATTTTAGGAAACTTAGAAATAAGGCCTAATGACAAAATTTAAAGCCCAAACTAGGAGATAAGGGCAAGAGGGCCTTAAAAGAAAAAGTTGGTGAATTTTGACACACAATCGGGCTTGGAAAAAATGGTGCAGAAGGTGTCACTTAAGGGTTATGGAAATGGCACGAGTTGAGTCACTTGGAAAGCAAATATTGAAGGTTTAATTTTGCTTCCCAAGGCTAGGGGTGGACGGCACTTGTTTGCTTAAAAGGAAGAGTTTTATTTTACTAAAACTTGTCAAATTAAAGTGATAAATAAAGGATTTTCTCTACTAAGATAAATGAGGAATTAAAGGATGGATTAAGGACTTTTAATTTAATTAGGTGATAATTAATGGAGATTAAATTATCACTTGGGAGAGTAGTGGCCAAGTTTTGGACTCTTGGTCTAGCAATTTCAGTTAAAAGAGGAAAAGTGAGACTTTTCTCTCATTCATTCTACTTGCCGAAATTTTGCTCTCTCTTCCCCCTCTCTTTGCCGAAACTTCCCCTAAGCAAGGACTCCATCTTTTCTTTTCCTCCCCTTTGCCATTGCTTAGTCAAAACCTTTCTCTTCCAATCTCGGTTAAATCTCCATAGCCGGATCTCTGTAACTCAAGTCAAGGAAACAAGTGATTAAAGGCTTCAAGGTAAGTTAAGCCATTCAATTTCCTTTCTTTCTTTTCTAGTTGCTTGAAAGTAAAGAGTCTAATCCTATTCTTGATCATGGCCGAATATACAAGGGATCTCAAGTTTCCACAACTACCGAATACAAAGATCAAGGATTTAAAGTAAGAACAATTAATTCTTGTTCTTGATTCGTTTAATCAAGGCCCAAGAAAATAACCTTTCTTATGTCTATGGTAGAATGTCGGAGGAGGAGTTTGGGATTTGATTCGAGGAAAATTAAGGTAAGACACATTGACCAAAGGCCAATTACAACTTACTAAAGTTAGATCGGATCTAACATAGGAATTTTAGGATTTTCGATGATATTCAAGACAAAAGGGAACTTTCGGATTTGGAATCTATAAGGTAAGCCTCTAAAATATTCGCCAATGGTTGTAAGATTATCTAGATCAATTCCTTAATTTTGAAAAGTGAAAAACTAACCCATATTGAATACAAGGTTGGTAGAATATCGGTGAGGAAAAACCAAACCTTGAGGATTTGTATAAACACCAAATCGGCAAGGTGAGTTTTCCTTACAAATCCTACTAGGATTTGGTTTTGTTTTAGGCCAAAAGGGTTTATTAATGTGTTTTAATTGGTGGGCCGAATATAGGAATTAATAGATCTAAAATTAGATCGGGATTCTCAAGATTTCAAGGAACCTATTAAGTGAAACAGGTGTGTACCCTTACTAAACCTTCAATATTTCATATGGCTATATATGAATATGTATGAGAATGTGAATGTGGCTAAGTACCACAAATGTGGCAAAAAGTACCCAGGTACGTTTCCTACTTCTGATAGGATTGTGAAAAATGTTATTTTATAACATGCGAATATATGTGTATGAACATGAAATTAAGTTATGCAATATGTATGTTTTGGGGCATTCGGGATTTATGTGAAAGGGGGAGAACAGGTGTTGACTTCGGTCTCACCAACGAAGGTGTTGACTTCGGTCTCACCAACGAAATATGTTGACTACGGTCACATTGCGAAATTTTGGTAACCTCGATTACAATAGTGTCTAATGACACAACGTTTAAATTTGATTATAGTGTCTAATGACACAACGTGAAGAGTAGCGGATGGAGGGTTGACTTATTAGTCCCCACGGTGTGAATGGCAGGTACGGGTGGTGTGTAGCGGATGGACCATTAGGATTGGGTTGGGTTGCATCATAATTTCATTATTGTATGGACTTAATGATTTGAACATGAATGCCTGATTTATTGAATGATAGTATTGTGTGCACATTGAGTGCATTGACTCACCCCATTGTGGGAATTATTTTTCGTGTGATGAGAAGTTGACGGACGGTAGGTGGACCATGAGGTGGCCATGCTACATGCGAAAATTCCATTTATTTTGGACTTAATTTTATTTTTAGTTACCTTTATTCTATTTTGGGTTTTACTTGATGTAATAAGGCCTTAAGGCCCATGGATTATACTCTATGTTTGCTTCTTGTTAAGTTTCATGCTAAGAACTATATTGAATGTATTTTATTAAATGGGCTTATAAGATTAAATAAATGGGTTTCCAATCTAAGCCCGACTTAAAATAATAGTTTTTCTAAAATTTACAATTTTCTCTAAGTATCAAAAATGATTTTGAAATCGGTTTACTTTAGGAACATACCAGATCCGGTTCAGGCTCGTGGGCCGGGTGTGGGGTGTTTCAGAAGTTTTGGTGAATTTGTGTTTTTAAGGCCAAATTATAAAAATAAAAATTTAGAGGGGCTTAATTGCAAAATAAATGAAAGATATGGACTTGTATAGTCCTCATATATATTCGGCCCTTAAGGAGTATGGGGAAATTTGATGTATTTTGAGTTTTATGCAAATAGGACTAAATTATAAAGTTGTGAAATACTAGGGGTAAAATAGTAATTTGCCCATTTATGTGCTTAGGGACTAAATTGAGATGAATTGTGCTTGAATAAGCTAAATTTAATGTGTTTTAGATCAAGAGCAAAGAAAAATGGAGTTAGATCGGGAAAGACGAAGGTTCTCGAATAAGCCGATTCGCATGACTACCATCGACAATGGAGGTAAGTCCTTAAGTGAAATTTGTTAAAGAATTATTCATGAACTTATTAAATGATAATGTTTGATAAATTTTAGTATATAATCATGTTATAGCCGAATGTATATATGTGTATTGGATTGATTTCATAAATTGATAATGTGATATGAATAAGTGTATCAATGCGAATTGTGGGATTGTACGATGAAGTAATGATTTATTTGTTTAAGGTGAATAAGTTTAGTTGAATTGGATATGTAATATAGATATGAAATGTGTGTGGAATGATTGATCACATTGATATATTTGGGCTTAGTGCCTAGCGAGCTTCGTCTTAGGTGATATATTCGAAGCTTAGTGCCCAAAGAGGCTTCGTCTTGGGTGATATATTCGGGCTTAATGCCTAGCAGGCTTCGTGTCGGTGATATATTCGGGCTTAGTGCCTAGGAGGCTTCGTGCCGGTGATATATTCGGGCTTAGTGCCTAGCAGCGTGCTTCGTCTTTGATTTATTTGGGGCTTTAAATGCCTAGCGGGCTTTATCTTGATATGCTATAAGTGGAGGTTACAACATCAAACAAGGTGAGATGTTTATATAGTGTTATGTGGTAAAAGTTCGGTAAGAACTAACCTACCATTTTAGTAAGAAATGAAGTGAACAAAAAAATTCTTAATGTATAGTTAAAGATCAGTGATGAGTGTGACAAAAGCGCTTGTTCTTGTGTATAAGTAGAAATAGAAGATCGATGCCTAGATTGGTTTTCGATGTTATAGTAAGTAAAGAGTATTACTATTATTCAACGATCTATATTTTACATAATGAAATAATTATGTTTTATACTATATGCTCATTATATTTATGTATGCTTGGGACTTACTAAGCTAGTAAGCTTACTGTGTGTATGTCTTTGTTTATCTTTGTTTTATAGATTTTGATTCGAACTACGGGCTCGAAGGATCATCTGTGAAGTCAACCACACTATCGACTTCCTTTTGGTATTGAAAACTTAGTTTGTTATTTAAAAAGGGCATGTATGGGATAGATTAAACCGTATAACTAATGTTTTGTAATAGTGTAAATATGCTAGCCATGCGAAAATGGCTATCTATTTTGAATAACTTATTTTGTGTTTTGATGATATTGTTTGCTCATGCCATGAACTATTATTTATGCTTGATTATGGTTTAATCATGTGTGAGAGTGGTATTATTATTTATGCATGTTAGATTATGAGAAGAAAGACTTATTAATTGGTTCATGTTAATGAGCTCAATATATGGTATATACATTGATAATGTTTGGATTATGATTCGGCAATGAGAAATGGTTGCTAAATGATAAGTAAAGAATATGTTTCATGACTATTTTTGTTGATTGTTGGTACGGATCCAAATGGTAAATGATGGTTATGATTTAAGTATGTTTTGGTTAGTTTTATTGGATAGTTAAAAGTGCCAAGTTGATGTTAATATTAATATGGGTATGCGCACATGTGTGGTTGTAAATTCGGTTGTAATATTTGGTTCATTTTGATAAGCATATGATCTTGATTATGGTGTGGCTGAATCAATGATTAGTTAATAAGATGAAAAATGAAGTTTAGGTATACTAATATACATGCGAATTAGGAGTACATTGAAATGTTATTTGTGTTCAAATGTTAGATGTGGCTTTTATTTTTAAGGTAAAATGCGCACTATATATATATGCATCAATAGTATGTTCGGCCATATTGTAAGGTTACTAAAATCGCATATGTGATTGCATAATAATTAATGTAATATGGTTTGAATGGTTTTATTTTGTGTTTGTGTAGTAGCAATGAATTGATATGTTCGATATTCAATTAATGAAATAGATATATTGACATATATGTGATGTATGAAATGAAATGATATATATCTTTTAATATGTTTTAAGTATACAAACGCCATTAATATTAGAGTCATATGTATTAAGTACATGTAACATGGTTTTGTGGCATATTAGTTAATTCGAGTATGTGGATATATAGATGATATTAATATGGTTGAAATTTTAAAGCATAGTTTGTATATGTATTATAAGTAACTAAGCATGATTAATTTTATCTAGTTGTGTGTTTCATATGTGCAAATTTAACTAATATGATTTAGTGGATGATTGCTATTGGATTTAGAAGTTATATCGTAAAGAAATTGATATAACCTTGTGTATGAAAAATGATAAATGACTATGTGAAACTGTGTTTGTCCGGTAATGCCTCGTAACCCTATTCCGACGATGGATACGGGTTAGGGGTGTTACATTTTATTGGTATCAGAGCTACGGTTTAGTCGATTCTAGGACTACCGTAGTATGAAAGATCTAGCTATACATGCCTTTAAATTGTATATATGATAGTGTGGTGACTTGACAATTTCGATTGTATTTTATATAGTAAATGGATTACGATCCCGATAGAGCCGTGGCGGATGATGTGGAGAGTGTCGCTGGTCTCGCGCATGGATCGATGCCACTAGACTCTCAACCGATTCACGGGTAACCACGAGGAGAGGCTAAACAAGCCTTCTACCAAATGATGAATGAATGGTTTACCAGTTTATTGAGAATAATCCAACAGTACAACAACCTCCACCCCGATTAATCCAACTCCGTACCTTCACAGACTTCGATGGTAGATCCAATGAGATCTAGTAGGCCTCCTGTTGATAAAATTAGGAAATTTGGGGTAGAAGAATTCAAGGCTAATGATGATGATGATGCGAACAAGTGAAATGTGGCTTGATAACACTATTCGGGTACTTGATGAGCTATCTTGCACTCGGATGAATGTTTAAAATGTGCTATATCTTTGCTTGGGACACTACCTATCACCGTGGAATACACTAGTATCGATGGTTCCAAAAGAAAAAGTGACGTGGGATTTCTTCCGAATGAATTCGCAAAAAATATATCGACCAGAGGTTCATCGATCGAAACGTAAAGAATTTCTTGAACTAAAATAGGGCAAATGACGTGGATGAATATGAGCGAAAATTTGTCGATTGAGTCGATATGCTCGGAGTGTGTATCTCTGAAGCCATTATGTGCAAAAGGTTTGAAGACGGTTTGAATGAAGATTTGAAGTTACTAGTTGGCATTCTTGAGATCAAAGAATTTGTGACACTAGTTGAGCGAGCTTGCAAAGTCAAGAACTTGGGAAAGAGAAAAGAAAGGTGAGATGAAGCTAGAGACACCGTAAAAGATCGTCGGGTAAGAATTTTCATTCCACATCTAAAAAGTTTAGAGATGACTTGATCGACACAAAGCTACTTGATTCATTTAGGCGTGATCGACCTCTAGTGGGCTCTGAGCTACCTCGATGGCGGTGTTGGTAACGTCCCCACGAATCGAGTTGAATGCAAACATTGTGGAAAATGGCATCACAGGAGTTGTAGAGTTCGTGACCGGTCTTGCTTTAAATGTGGATCCTCGGACCATTTTATTTGAGAGTGCCCGATATTAGTGAAATAATCTGACCTGTAACTCTAGACCGAGTAGTGCATCGATCGGGCGGACCACCGAGCATTCGGCAATGTAGGTGGTAGTCGAGAGGGACAAAGAACACAACAGATCGATCTGAGGCTAGAGCTCCAGCTAGAGCTTATGTTACTCGAGCTAGAGAGGATCTTCTTCTCCGGATGTCATTACGGTACTTTTACCCTTTATGATACTCACTGATTGCATTGATTGATCTGGTTTGACCCATTCATATGTATGTGAAACTACGGTATTGATGAAGACTCGCTAGTTGAGTCTCTTGAGTTTGTGATTTATGATCCAACCCTTTGGGTAGATGTGTGTTTGTTAATAAAGTGTGTAAAAGTTGCCCATTGATGATTCGGATTTTGCTTCCCATTGATTTAATCTTGTTGCCTTTCGATGAGTTTGATATAATTTTGGGAATGGATGGTTAACCGCGCATGATGCGGTGGTGAATTGCAAAAGAAAGCTTATTGATTTGAGACACCAGAACGGTGAGATCATTAGAATTGAATCCAGTGATTCAGGTGGGTTTCCTACAGTTATATCATCGATGTTAGCCCAAAAGTATGTGAGAAAAGGGTGTAAAGCTTATTTGGCTTATGTACTGGATAATAAATTGTCTGAGAAACAGATTGAATCTGTATCGATTGTATGTGAATACTCAGATGTGTTTCCTAAAGAACTACCGGGTTTACCCCCTATATGAGAGATTGAGTTTGGCATTGAATTAGCTCCGGGAACGACTCCGATCTCAATAGCTCCATATCGGATGGCACCTACTGAGCTAAAAGAGCTGAAAGCACAGTTGCAAGAGTTAACGAGATAGGGCTTTGCACGACCAAGTTTCTCTCCTTGGGTGCACCAGTTCTTTTGTGAGAAAGAAAGATGGAACGATGCGAATGTGTATTGATTATCGGCAATGAATAAGGTAACTATAAAGAATAAGTACCGTTACCTCGGATTGATGATTTGTTTGATCGGTTGAAAGGGCTTGAGATTTTGAAGATAGACTTGAGATCGGGTTATTATCGATTCTGAGTCGAGATACAGATGTGCCAAAGACGCATTTGGACGAGGTACGAACATTTTGAGTTTTTGGTAATGCCTTTTAGGCTTACAAATGCACCTGCTATTTTTATGGATTTGATGAATCAGGTTTTTAGAAAGTTTTTGGATCGATTTGTGGTGGTGTTTATTGATGACATATTGATCTACTCCAAAGATGAAATTGAACACGTTGAACATTTGAGGTTAGTGCTACAAACTTTGTGAGATCATCAATTTGTATGCGAAGTTTAGTAAGTGTGAGTTACGGATGAAAGAGGTCACTTTTTGGGACATGTGGTTTCAAAGATCGGGCATTCGAGTTGATCCGAACAAAATCTCCGCTATACTTGATTGGAAGCCATCGAAAAATGTTTAGAGATTCAAGTTTTACGGACTTGCGGGTTACTATCGACGATTTGTGAAAGATTTTTCTATGATAGCTACCCGTTGACAAGGTTCTTGTAGAAAGATGTCCGGTTCGGTGGTCGAAAAATGTCGAAAAGTTTTGATCGGTTGAAAGCCCTTTTGATGAAGCTCGATATTAGTTCAAATGAATCGGGTAAAGAATTCGTTGTTTATTCGATGCTTCTTTAAATGGTTTGGGCTGCGTTTTGATGCAAGAAGGCAAAGTTGTAGCCTACGCTTCAAGACAATTGAAGCCGCACGAAAGAAATTACCCGACGCATGACTTAGAACTTGCGACCATTGTTTTCGCATTGAAAATTTGGCGTCACTATTTATTTGGCAAGAAATGTCACATTTATTCGGATCATAAAAGTCTAAAGTATCTAATGACTCGAAAGACCGAATTTGAGACAACGCAGTGGCTAGAATTGTTGAAAGACTATGAATTGGTGATTGACTATCACCCGGAAAAGCTAATGTTGTTGCGGATGCATAAAGTCGAAATCATTATTTGCTCTTCGTGCAATCGAATGCACAGATGGCTATGTCTAGGATGGTTCGATCATAGTCGAGTTACGAGCAAGACCGATGTTTATTCAAAGAAATTTGTGATGTCGAAAGTTGATGAAGATTTGATTGCTAGTCAATTCGATGTGAAAAGGGCACGAATCGATTTTCGATTGATGCAAATGATTGCTTGAATTTTAAAACCGAATGTGTGTTCAAAAACTCGATTTGATCTGGTGATTCGAGTAAGGCCCATAGTGGTCAATTATCAATACATCCGGTAGCACAAAGATGTATAATGATTTGAAACAGATTCTATTGGTGGTAGGGCATGAAACAGGATATATCTGAATTTGTTTGAAATGTTTAATTTGTCGACAAGTAAAAGTTGAACATCAAGTGCCATCCGGACTACTTCACCAATCATGATACCTGAATGGAAATGGGATAGAATCACAATGGATTTTGTATCCGGTCTCCCTATGACACCGAGTAGGAAGGATGCCGTCTGGTTATAGTTGATAGGTGACTAAATCAGCTCATTTTGTGCCGAGACGCATGCACTATTCACTTGATAAACTTCTTTGAATTGTGCGTATCACAGATTGTGAGATTGCATGGTGTACCAAGTTCCATTGTTTGATGAGACCCAAGATTCACATCACGATTTTGGAAGAAGTTGCAAGAAGCTTTAGGTACTAAACTTCATTTTAGTACAACCTTCCATCCGCAGACAGACGGTCAGTCCGAGTGAACTATTCAAATACTTGAGGACATGTTGAGATGTTGCGTTCTCGAGTTTGAAGGTACATGGGAACGATACCTACCTTTGATTGAATTTGCTTATAATAATAGTTTTCAATCAAGTATCAAAATGGCACCTTATGAAGCCTTATACGGGTGAAAATGTCGAACACCATTATCTTTGGATGAGCTCGGTGAAAATAAGATACAGGGTTGATTTGATTAAAGAGACCGAGCAAAGTGGCCATAATCAAAGATAATTTGAAAGTCGCATCGGATCGACAAAAGTCCTATGCTGATTTGAAACGTAAAGACATTGAATTTCGGTAGGAGATCGTGTATTCTTAAAAGTTTCCCGTGGAAGAAAGTACTCGATTTGGTCGGAAGGCAAGTTGAATCCGAGGTTCATCGGATAGTATGAAATCGTTGAACGATTGGGCTGTTGCTTATAGATTGAAGCTACCCTCGAATTAGAAAAGATACGATGTATTTCATGTTTCTATGCTCCGTAGATATAGATCGGATCATCACATGTGATTGCTCAAATCGAGATTGAGATACAATCGATCGACGATGAGGAAAAGCCGATCCGTATTCTAGCTCTGGAAATGAAAGAGTTAAGAAACAAAAGATTTCCTTAGTGTAAGTGTTATGGAATCGACACGGAGTTGAAGAGGCAACGTGAGAGCTCAAGATTCAATGAGGCAACAATATCGACGTTGTTTAACGGTAAGATTTTCGAGGACGAAAATCCTTAAGGGGAGAGTTGTAATGAGACGAATCGACCCTAATCGGAAAGGTGGTTTTGGGACCACGAATCCGAGTTCGATAAATATTTAATATTTATATTTTGAGTTTATTATATGTGAAATTATGTGTGTGAAGTTTCAGAGAAAAATTTTATCGTTTGAGCATCGAATTTGACAAAAAGGACTTAATCGCGTAAAAGGTAAAAGTGGCATTCTAGAGTGTAAAGTGCCTATTTGAGAATGGCTTCTTAATATGAAGCATTAAAAGGGTAAATAACCCATTTTTTTTAGAGATAGTGGACGGCAACATGCAAATTTTATAAAGTAAATATATGTTTATATTATATGTTATATTATAATATATTATTATATTATAAACATATTATAAAGAAAACATAAAAGAAAAGAAAGTGGAGTGTTCATCTTTATTTTTCATTGTTATTGCTGAAACAAAAGAAAAAGAAGAGAGAAACCAAAGCTCTCAAACATTCGGTCTTTGCAAGCTTGATTAGGTATGTAATTGAGTTCGGTTTTTGATTATTTTTACGTTTTGAGATCGTTGCTTGAAACGATCCCACCCATGCTAGAATTTCTAAGATTATTGTGTATGTATGAATCGGCCATTGATGAATTCTTGAGGTTTATGATGCTTGATGATGTTAGATGATAGATAGGTTAAAATTAGTATATTATGTGTTGGAAGTTTTGGTGAATTTGTGTTTTAGGGCCAAATTGTAAAAATAAAAATTTAGAGGGCTTAATTGCAAAATAAATGAAAGATATGGACTTGTATAGTCCCCATATATATTCGCCCTTAAGGAGTATGGGGAAATTTGATGTATTTTGAGTTTTATGCAAATAGGACTAAATTACAAAGTTGTGAAATACTAGGGGTAAAATAGTAATTTGCCCATTTATGTGCTTAGGGACTAAATTGAGCTGAATTGTGCTTGAATAAGCTAAATTTAATGTGTTTTAGATCAAGAGCAAAGAAAACGGAGTTAGATCGGGGAAAGACGAAGGTTCTCGAATAATGATTCGCATCGGTCTATCGACAACGGAGGTAAGTCCTTAAGCTGAAATTTGTTAAAGAATTATTCGTGAACTTATTAAATGATAATGTTTGATAAATTTTAGTATATAATCATGTTATAGCCGAATGTACATATGTGTATTGGATTGATTTCATAAATTGATAATGTGATATGAATAAGTGTATCAATGCGAATTGTGGGATTGTACGATGAAGTAATGATTTATTTGTTTAAGGTGAATAAGTTTAGTTGAATTGGATATGTAATATAGATATGAAATGTGTGTGGAATGATTGATCACATTGATATATTCGAGCTTAGTGCCTAGCGAGTGCTTCGTGCTTTGATATATTCGGGCTTAGTGCTAGCGAGCTTCGTCTTGGTGATATATTCGGGCTTAGTGCCTAGCGAGCTTCGTCTTTGATGATATATTCGGGCTTAGTGCCTAGCAGTGCTTCGTCGGTGATATATTCGGGCTTAGTGCCTAGCGAGCTTCGTCTTGCGGTGATTTATTTCGGCTTTAAATGCCTAGCGGGCTTTATGCTTGGTGATATGCTATAAGTGGAGGTTCGAACATCAAACAAGGTGAGATGTTTATATAGTGTTATGTGGTAAAAGTTCGGTAAGAACTAACCTACCATTTTAGTAAGGAATGAAGTGAACAAAAAATTCTTAATGTATAGTTAAAGATCGGTGATGAGTGTGACAAAAGCGCTTGTTCTTGTGTATAAGTAGAAATAGAAGATCGATGCCTAGATTGGTTTTCGATGTTATAGCAATGATATTTAAGTAAAGAGTATTACTATTATTCAACGATCTATATTTTACATAATGAAATAATTATGTTTTATACTATATGCTCATTATATTTATGTATGCTTGGGACTTACTAAGCTAGTAAGCTTCTTGTGTGTATGTCTTTGTTTATCTTTGTTTTATAGATTTTGATTCAACTACGGGCTCGAAGGATCATCCGTGAAGTCAACCACACTATCGACTTCCTTTTGGTATTGAAAACTTAGTTTGTTATTTAAAAGGGCATGTATAGGCTAGATTAAACCGTATAACTAATGTTTTGTAATAGTGTAAATATGCTAGCCATGCGAAAATGGCTATCTATTTTGAATAACTTGTTTCGTGTTTTGATGATATTGTTTGCTCATGCCATGAACTATTATTTATGCTTGATTATGGTTTAATCATGTGTGAGTGGTATTATTATTTATGCATGTTAGATTATGATAAGAAAGACTTATTAATTGGTTCATGTTAATGAGCTCAATATATGGTATATACATTGATAATGTTTGGATTATGATTCGGCAATGAGAAATGGTTGCTAAATGATAAGTAAAGAATATGTTTCATGACTATTTTTGTTGATTGTTGGTACGGATCCAAATGGTAAATGATGGTTATGATTTAAGTATGTTTTGGTTAGTTTTATTGGATAGATAAAAGTGCCAAGTTGATGTTAATATTAATATGGGTATGCGCACATGTGTGGTTGTAAATTCGGTTGTAATATTTGGTTCATTTTGATAAGCATATGATCTTGATTATGGTGTGGCTGAATCAATGATTAGTTAATAAGATGAAAAATGAAGTTTAGGTATACTAATATACATGAGAATTAGGAGTACATTGAAATGTTATTTGTGTTCAAATGTTAGATGTGGCTTTTATTTTTAAGGTAAAATGCGCACTATATATATATGCATCAATAGTATGTTCGACCATATTGTAAGGTTACTAAAATCGCATATGTGATTGCATAATAATTAATGTAATATGGTTTGAATGGTTTTATTTTGTGTTTGTGTAGTAGCAATGAATTGATATGTTCGATATTCAATTAATGAAATAGATATATTGACATATATGTGATGTATGAAATGAAATGATATATATCTTTAATATGTTTTAAGTATACAAACGCCATTAATATTAGAGTCATATGTATTAAGTACATGTAACATGGTTTTGTGGCATATTAGTTAATTGAGTATATGGATATATAGATGATATTAATATGGTTGAAATTTTAAAGCATAGTTTGTATATGTATTATAAGTAACTAAGCATGATTAATTTTATCTAGTTGTGTGTTTCATATGTGCAAATTTAACTAATATGATTTAGTGGATGATTGCTATTGGATTTAGAAGTTATATCGTAAAGAAATTGATATAACCTTGTGTATGAAAAATGATAAATGACTATGTGAAACTGTGTTTGTCCGGTAATGCCTCGTAACCCTATTCCGACGACGGATACGGGTTAGGGGTGTTATAGTAGGAGAGGTTCGGCTATGGCTTCAGGAGGAGAGAAAGAAAAGATGTTAATAGAGAGGGAGGGTGATGGTTTTAGTTCTTGCTAACTCGAATGGAAGAAGAGAAGAAGAATGATACGGTTTTGGGGAGATTCGACTATAGAGGGTTTCAAGGAAGAATATGAAAACAAAAGTAAAAAGGAAGATAGGTATGATGTTTCAAGCTTTTGAAGGAGATGGCAATTGGAACACAACTAATGGATGGTGGGCAAGGTAGATTCAGCTAACCAACAATATAGAAAAGAGAAGGGAGAAAAACTTAGAAGAGCATTCAGTTTTGGCCAGAAAAAGAGGAGAAGGAAAAGCAAAAATACCAAATGGGAGGGGTTTAATTTTGGCACACATGAAACTAAGAAAGAAGGCTCTAAGTGTTCCCCCAACTAGCCAAATTTGCACACCTCACTAGAGCCTACAACCATATTCGGCCACCCCCTTACCATTCTCCAAAACCAAATGCACTCTACCCATACCACTTCAAATTTCGGCCACACTCCCACTCCCTTCAACCTCCAAGCCGCCCCCCTCTTTTCTCCCCAAATTCCTCCTTTCTGCTCATTTAAATTGTTTGAATGAGTCAAGCTCCTACCTTCAATCCTCTCCATCCAATTCAAATGTGTTGACTCCTTCAACACCCATCCAATAGAGTCCTTCCTGGGCACATCTCTTCCTTGCACCTGGAATCAAAAATAAATGCCCCAGGAGAGATTTCTGCAACTCGAACCCAAGCTCTTCCTTCTGCATGAGGCGTCACTCCCTTGCCTCCCAAGTAGCGCCTCCTTGCCACTCTTCCACTGGCTTCTATATGTCAAAACACCCCAATAACATCTCTTAACACCTAACTCCCTTGGCTCCCCCCTTCCAAGTACCCAAAACAAAAATTTTTGCTATGGCTCAGGCCTACCCCAAGCTCATGCCAGGACCCCAAAACACCCTAAACTAGCACAGCAAACATATTAACACATGCAAACATGCAAAAATGTAGAGACCCTGATTTAAGGATGTTACATGTAGGTCCATGTGGCCTAGAAATCTGCTCTTTGGTTAGTTTATGGTTAGGTGCTAAAAAGAAAAAGAAAAAAAATAAAAAAATAAAAAAAATGTAAAAATAGGGTTAATGCTCGGGTTGCCTCCCGAGAAGTGCTCGTTTATAGTCTTAGCTAGACTTTACTTCTCATTCGTATGGTCATGGTGGTTTGAGGAGGTGAAAATCCTTTCTCATACAATTACTTCGGTTATGGATATATAGTTTGAGTCGAGTAATGTTTACCTCAAAAGTGTCGAATTTAGGATTGCTGACCTCGACTGTGCTGTATAGGAAAATATTTAGTACCTCAAAAGTGATTTCTTTGTTTGTCTTGAGGTCTAAATTGGTGATTCGAGGGTCTTCCTTATTCAACAATACCTGATCTCCTAATTTGAAGTGACTCATTGTTCCTATAAGCTCGTCTGGGGTTTCCTTCGGTTTCACTTCGTGTGGTTCTGGTTTCTCATGTAATTCTTCTTTATTAGCACGAGGTCTATGATCCGGCTCAGGTTTTGTAACACCTCAAACCATCAAATTGAACAAACTGTTGAATCATTTGTATTGTATTAGGCTTTAATTCAAAATTATTAGCAGCTATAACGGGCCTAACAATACTAGATTCTGCTCCTGTCAAATTAGGTTTAGCATAATCATACATAGTACGCGGAGTGTTCTGTTCTTGCACATTTGGCAGTGGATTTCTTTCGTCCATCCCTTTAGTAGGATTGGATCTGTGTTGCTGTTCTTCTCTTTGACAGTCTAGAGCTCGTCTAGTTTCTCTGCGATTCCTGCGAGCGGTAGCTTCAATGTCACTTTCGTACGCTAAAGGTCCTCTCGGGTTTCTTCTAGTCATAAACTAGAGGTACCTGCTAGGAGAAGAAACAAATTTAGTATAAATAAAAATTTAACCTAAACTAAAAATAAAAGTAACTTACGAAAAAATAATAATGGCTAAAGTAATAGAAATAGAGCTTTCTTAATATTTTAATGTTCCCCAGCAACGGCGCCAAAAACTTAATCGTGTCAAACAGTCGAGTTTTAATATTTATAAAAAGAATGATCGAACCTGTAGACTAACTATGACAATGATAGAGGCAAGTGCACCTATCGAATAGTAGTATAGTTTAGGCAAGAGTATCTTATCGAACCCAAAGGAACCTAAAAGTAATACTACTCACTTTCTTTCTATTATTTAGCCTGAAATATTGAGTGATTGGTTTATTAATCTAAAAAATAATGAAAAACTAAACTAGATGCAAAGACAAAAGAATGAAACTTTGGGAAAAGACTGTGGAAAAACTTAGTTGATTACGACGATACCCTCAGGAAGAATCCACCTATGACTTCTCTTGTTATCTAACTTTTAATTCATATGACTTCTTTACTTAGCTTGATCTGTGAGACTCCCTAACCTATATTAAACCTTCTCTCGAGGCGAATAACGTCTAACCTTAGGTTAATTAGTGGAACTCTCGTTCTCTTATAATAACCTTCTAAGGAAGCAATAAATTGATCACTGGACTCCTATATTAGGTTTCACCCTAATCCGGCAAAATCTCATAGCCCTATCTCTAGGCGTTTGATCAACTCTGCTTAATTATGCTAGATCTACTCTTAGGCAGGGTCTATTCCTCCTCCACCTAAGCACATCAGATTAAATTAAGCAACATAATTAAGAACAAACTAAGTACTTTATCATATAATTTAGAAATCAAATAACAAAATCCATCATAGGTTTCATCCCCTTCAGGTATCTAAAGGGTTTAGTTCATAACAAATTAAGAAAATATCTCAAGAGAAAAGATAAAACAAAACATAAGAAATCCCTAAAACCCCCTAAAGGGATTGAAAAGGAGATCCTCTATCTTGAGTAGAACTCCGGCTTCTTGAGATGGATCAACTGGCTATCTTCGAGTTATTCCCTGAGTAAAAGCTCTGGTAGAAAATCCTGCCTAAAACTCTTCCCTAGAATAGCTGCCTTGGGTTGTTTATATAGGCTCCTTAGATGCTTTACTTGGCTCCTAAGTACCTCTTTCAAGTAGAATTACTATTAAGGTGTTTAAGTAGACTTAGGAGTATGTTTCTTTGGCTTCAAGCATCCAAATCCGAGTGAAATTGCTTATTCTCGTAGTAGGGGCACAGCCATGGCACACGCCCGTGTCAGTCAACTTCAGGCCGTGTGTCGATTCTGTTGATTGAGGCATGACTGTGTAAGTTAGGACTCAGGCCGTGCTTCAGGTCTGTCGATTGGGACACGGCCATGCAAATCGTGCTTGGGGCGTGTCCTTGAATTATTGGCAAGGCATGGCCATGTGACTTGAAGTCTAGGCCGTGCCAATTTCTTGGGTTGGCCCAATTTGGTCCGTTTTAAGCCCGTTTCTCATTCTTTTCATTCTCGGGTGCTTTCCTGAGTATAAGACATGAAAAGAAAGGATTAAGAGCACCTTTTTACATAAATTGAGGGCTAAATCATCCAAAAGCATACTAAATGTGGGATTAAAATATGTTACTTTTACGGTTTATCAGGCTGAATGTTCCTAGTCCTCATACAAGTCCACACATTTCATTTTTTTACATTTTAGTCCCTCAAAAATTTATTTTTGCAATTTAGTCCAACATACTCGATTTTATCATAAATTTAAAGACAAAACTTGTTAATCTAACACATATATATCATATCTCACAATTGAAAAACACAAACAACAAACTATCATCAATAGCTCAACTCAAAATATTCATCAAACTCAAAAATAGAGGATGGGTCTTGAAGATTTCTAAGCAACGATCTCAAAAACGTAGAAATTATTAAAAACTGAGCTAGTTACATACCTTAATCACCCTTGACAATGGCCGAATACCTAGCTATGCTTCTTTCTTTCTTATTTTCTTTGTTTCTATCACAAAAGATAAAAGAATGAATGAATTTCTCTTTCATTTTATGTATTATTATTTGTTAATATAATATATAATTAATAATTATAACTTTTATAATATATAAATACATATAATAAAGACATTTATAATTACACATGCCATCCACTATATATAAAATGGACTAATTACAATGCAAATCCTCCATATTAAAAAGACATCAACAAATAAGCACTTTAACAACTAACCATCAAATTTTTATTTTATGCGATTAAGTCCTTTTATTTAATCGGACACCTAAACGATAAAATTAAGTCATGAAAATTTAACACAAACAAATTCACACATAAAAAATACAGAAAATAATTTTAAAATAATTTTTGGACTCAGATTCATGGTTCCGAAACCACTGTTTCAATTAGGGTCAAAATCAAATTGTTACAGTTCAGCCCACAGTCCCTCGGCCTCCTTGCTTACGAACTTTGAAAGGGCCCATACGACATTACCAAGCCAATAAGTCAGAATTCAAAACACTATCAGAGTGTTTGCAATGTACCTTACTCACTGCATTTACTCGTTTCGACCGCTTTTGCATCGCTTCTTTCCTCTCGAAGTCCGATGCACAATCCACTTTCCCCAAAGGTGATGTCTCCACAGTTGACTCCACAAGTCTCATATCAGACTCACGCTCCACTAACTTTTTTGAAGGGGCTTTTGTAATATTTCATTCTGTCGAGTTAATGTTTCTCCTATACGAAACATCTTTGACTAGTTGGATTGACGACAATACCTTAGTCCCAACCTTCATATTTCAATGCACTGGCACAATAGTCTTCGATAACGGACCGGTGACAATATGGATTTCATCGGCCAATGGAAATAGAACTGTCTGAATCCTATCAAGGAAGTTTAAGCCAAGTACAAAATCGTAATCATCTAATTGGATTACCTCAAAGTCTTCCTTGCCTTTCCATTCACCAATTTGTAGCTCCACGTTACGAGCTACTCCCACAGTTAGGGCTTCCTCTGAATTTATTGTCTTGATCTTCTTATTCGATTTCTTAATTGACAGACCAAGCTTCTTGATAGTCTTTTCTGATATGAACAAGTCTGATGCTCCTGCATCTATAAGAGCAATCCGCTTCTGACTCGCAATGTTGATGTCCACAAACATCAACCCTCATTTACCGTTCCTTTGTTAGGAATAAGCACCATCGAACTTATCCTTGATGTCTTTCCCTCAATAGGTTTTTCCTCTTCCTTCGGCTCATCTTTCTTTTGGATAGCCGACATCATCGCTCTCTTCAGACATTTTCGCAACATGTGGGGTCTTTGACAAAGGAAGCATTTTATCCTCTTCCTTTTGTCCCTTGGGTTGTTGGATCCTCGCTTCACATCTCATGGTTTCTCATTGCCACTTGTGCTATCAGTACTGTGGACATCATCGTTATGTCCCTCTTCATCTTCCTCATGATTTCTCTCACCATTGCCCTCTCTATTGGGCTTAGACGACTCGAACTTGTCTTTTGTTGGAACAAGTTCAACAAAGGACTCTGCTTCATCCATGGCTACAGTAAGTTCGGTGATCCCTTGCCTACGCAACTCATGCTTTGCCCACGGCTTTAACCCATCCTTGAACCAATAAAATGCTTCTTTCTCGCTCAAGTTAGAGATTTGAAGCATCAACTCGCTAAATGCCCGAACATACTCCCGAACAGTGCCTTGTTGCGTGAGACGACACAACCTAGCCCTAGCCTCCTTCTCGGCATACTGTGGGTAAAACTACTTCTTTAACTCTCTTTGGAACTCCTCCCAAGTCCCAATTGTGTTCCTACCATGTTTTTCATCCGTAGGCCTATGACGCCACCACAAGGGAGCCACATCAGTAAAATAGATTGAAGCAGTGTTTACCTTAATGGTATCCTCCTCGATACCCATCGCTCGAAAGTATTGCTCCATTTCCCACAAGAAGTTGTCCACATCTCTTGCAGACATTGCACCTTTGAACTTCTCCAGTTTGGGAACATCCATTAGTTGTTGCTTCAGCTTTGAAGACAACATCCCATTACTCAAAGCAACTTTGTAAATCATGAGCTCCCCCATAAGCTTCTCAATTTCTTTCTTCATGGCTAGCACCATGCCCCCGAGATTCTCATCCCTCTCTGCTAGCTTCTCTGTAGTGGAATTGATTAGTTCATTTAGCTTTTCTGCATTGGCACCGAGAGAATCCAACACAAAATCTCTGAGTTACTCTTCCATTGAGTCAAACCCATATGTGCGTCCCTCAACCAACTCAAGATTCTCCTTCATATTTCCTACGGACTCCTCGAGATTAATAACTCGATCTTCCAAAGCTGTCAACATGTCCCTCGAGCGACTTGCTTTTCTAACCCTCTCACGGGTCTGCATTGGCTCATTCTAATCAACGTCTTCTTTCGACATCCCAACAGTGCCTTCGAACCAAAAGCTTAGATACCACTTGTCACAGGGCTAGACCTTTCGTCTCGCAATCTGTGCGGCCTTAGGCGATTTGCTCATCCAAACTCGCCTAAGTTAACCTTTAACTCGAGTGAGGATTCTTTAAAAACTCCTCCAAGGCACCAAATAAAGAGCAGAAGAGATTTTTGCCAAAAGAAGCAACCAAAAGAACAACATAAAGGGACGCACACAAAATGTTTGAGTAAATGCTCTCTTTTCTCTTATTCACAAAGAATAATGAAACAATGAATGGAGTGAGTACAAATGAGGGGGAGGCTCTCTATTTATAGTTGAGCTCCCCCAAAACTGACGGTCAAGATATATTTACATCGATGGACGAGATTAACCATATCCTCTATTTTAAGGGATTTACAAGATTTGCCTTATCAAATCTAATCTAATCTTTACAAGATATGATTCTCTCTTTCTTCTAAGATTAGTTGCCCAAAATAGCCTAAGTTGTCATATATTCATTATCGGGCCAACCGGGTTTCAATCTGACAGGCCTCTCCAACAATTCTTGGAATCGGGCCAATTCTTGTGGGCTAAATGATTCCCATCTAATCGATCGACCTCCATGGGACGCATCTTGTGCCATGGTCACAGGCTCTGAATTCTGACCCGTGACACTAGCCTATAGAGACTAGATTTCTTCAAAAATGATAAGTACAGTGACTAAATGGTAAATTTCTCATTTCTACTGAAGAAGGGCAACGATGTAATTTTTTCCCCCAATAGATTCATATTAAAGGTTGAATGTGAGTTATGGGATTTGAGTGCTAAATAACTATTTGTTGGGAATAAATTGATCTAAAAGGTAAAATGAAAATTTTGCCAAAAGGGCATTTTGGTCATTTTACAAGAATATGCACAATCCTTAAAAAAGTAAGAATATCACAACATATACAAATGGAAACCCTAATACCAAAACCTAAGTAAATAGACTCTCAAAACTAGTTCCAAGTGGAGTCGCGTAGTTGTCATAAGGTGCTAGTGGAGAACCTAAAAACTAGACATGAAAACCTAAAAACGTGGTATCGTCACTAACCAATTCGAGCTAGTTTGATTAACCACCTATTGCTTAAAGTTTGAAGACTAAACTTAAGATGTATCTATGGAAAAAAAACTTAAATACTGTGCCCCGGTCTCGTTACCAAAATTTAGATTCGAGAGTACGATTACATGCGTGGAATGTTTGGGAACCTCTACAATGCCTATTTAAAGATAATCCTATAATGTTTGACATTTAGGTTTTCTAAATTAAAATTCTAAGCACCAATTCAAATATACCACCTACCTTCAAAACTAAAAGAAAGCTAAAGCTAAAATCTAATAATTAATACAGGATATTAAAATAAAATTTAATTATGAAATTAATACCAAAATTGAAAATCAATAAATTTAGCTTAAAAAGTATAAAATTAAATCTAACTTAAAATTATAAGACCTGAGAATTAACACTAAAATTTTAAAATTTTAAATATCTAATATTTAAAATCTAAAACAACAATAAAATTATATCTAAAAACAAATGAGATCTCAATTCAAGTTAGAAAAAAAACAAAATCTAAATCAAAGTAGAATTTAATCTATTAAAACCGAAGATTCACTAAAGTGAAATGAATCTAACTTAAAATCTAATTAAACTCATCTAATCCTAAAACTTTAAAATTCTAGAATCAAAGAAACATGAAAAAAAGTTAAAAGACCTAAAATGCTAAATCCATAATATATATATATATATATATATATACACACACACACATATATATATATATATATATATATAACTTTGTCTAAAGTTAAATCTAAATTTAGTATAGAACTAAAATTCTAATTAAAACTTAAAATCTAAATAAATCTAAAGGGACAAATTTTATCAAATTTAAGTAAGATCTAAACACTTAAACAAATAAAATCTAAAAAAGAACTTAACTTCTAAATGTAAACTTATACACAACAAACTATCACAATATAGCAATTTCATCAACATTCCATGTAGAACTTGTACATTCTATCATCCTGGGTGGCCCAACAATGATAACTTTCATTATTTGCATTCTATCATCCCGAGTGGCCCGACAATGATGGCTTTCACTGTTTGCATATTTTATCATCTTGAGTGGCCTGACAATGATGGTTTTAAATCATTATATCGTGTTAAAGCAACAACACCAACAATGTTTATGTTGTTTATGTTTGGTCTGTTGGTCTAATTAATTGTCTTCTACTGATTTGTTAATTGATTCTTTAGTCAATTTTAATTTAATCAGTTGTTCTTGTTTTCTAGCATGGTGGGTTGTCATGGGTGTGTCCCTAGTTTTAAGGGTAGTGGTGTGTCATGGGGTGTAAGCCTATATAAGACATTTAGTTGGTTTCAGAAATCATTGATCAGTTTAGTTCAGCTTCCCTTATTTTTATTGTTTTCCTCTATTACCTACTGCGTGTTCTTCATTCTGGTATTTGAGCCAGGTTTCTATATCGTTTGTCGTGCCTCCTCTTGGCAAAATGAGCGACCTTCACGCCATTAATGGAGTTAAGAAACTCAATAATTAGAACTTCAATACTTGGTATACATGTATAACGTTGCACTTGCAAGGCCAAGACTTGTAGGAGGTGGTGAACGGAAGTGAAACCACGCAACCGACGACAGAGCTTGTAACAGCCCGTTTTTCAGTGGTGCCAGAAATAGTGGTTTCAAAACCCCATTTTCATATTCAAGTCCTTAAATATCATTATTTAATATTTACGAGGTTAGTATAAAGTTTATTAAAGTTTGATCCCTAATTTTGTCAAATGGATAGTTAATTAAGATATAAGGACTAAATTATAAAAGTGGTAAAAATTTATCGCTATGAATTTTTAATTAATTGAAAGAGCAATTGATCAATAGGGCCCTTTTTGATATAGTGAATGGTGATGGTGTACAACTATCGTCCACCTAATTCTCTAATTAAGGCTAACATTATTAATTTTAATTAATTAAGTTAATTATAATTAATTAAAGTTTAATTTTAGTATAAAAAATAAATTAAAGAAAAAAATGATCATTTTCCATGTTCATATTCTCTCCACTGTAGCTAAGAAGAAAAAAAAGGGTTTCAAAGCTGTCAAACTTTGGTCTCTAAATTGGAAAGTGATTTTAAGTCTATTTCTTGTAAATTTTATATTTTTGAGGTCCTGGAAGCTTGATTTAGCTAATTTGTGTATTAATTTGTAAAACTGTTAAAGTTTTCATTTTTGATTTTTGAAGTTTTTATACTAAATTGTTAGATTTTAAGCTTAGAAGTGAAAAATGGCTAGTTTAGTTTAACTATTAGTTTTGAAAATTGGGACAAAAATGCATGAATTTTGAAATTGGTATAATATTTCTATAGTTTTTTAATAATATAAGGTTATAGAAGAATGAATTTGAGATTAGTTGAGTTTATACATGTATAACTTTTTGTAATTGAAAATCGATTACATATGTACTTAATTGAGTTTATCACATGATGTAAAAAATATATAACTTTTTCAAGTTTTTCTTTTCTTTTCCTTCCAAAATTTCATTTTTTAATTGGTTAATTTCTATTTTTTAATCTTAATGTTTTCTAATTTTTATATTTTTATAAAATATTCACAATTTAAAATTTTTATTTTAAAATTAATTGCATTTAGTGCGACATAAACAAATAAGCCACTTTAGTGGTTAACAAAGAATCAAACATTTTACGTCCAAATTTGATCAAGTTAACCAAACTTCAAAGATGTAGGGCTCAATTGTTTAAAAAAGAAGGCCAAAATGACTAATGGCCTATTTAATTTATTTGAAATTTATAATATTAATGAAAAAAATTAAATATTCTAAATAACAATAGAGCTTATATGTGATTTTGTTTGATGAGATAAGAACATTAAAATATTTAAAATTTGAAAATGAGGAAGTTATTTATTTTAAGATAACTAATATATATAACTTATATAAAATAACATTTTAATATGATGCAAAGAAATAAAAAAGAAAGGCCATTTTATCCAAAAAACGTCTATTTCCAAAATTATTTACGGAAATGGGCCAACTTTTTGATTATGTAACACCTCAAACCCGGCCTAGACTTTATGGCCGAATCTGGCAACGTCACATGATAATGCTTTGGAAAACATAACTATGTTAAAACCATTTTTAGATGTCTTGGGCTTTCATCAAATCATGTTGTTTAATTATTCATTATCCATTTTCGAAAACATTATAAGTTTGTGGAAGCTTTTAAATCAAGTTGCGAATTCGTATATATTTAAATAAACCATTTGTTTGTTTTGAAAACTCGTGTCTTATCTTACTACTAGCAATTCATAAAATAAAAATCCCAAATTTTAAACAAAAATCCAAAAGGCCTTATTACAAAAATTTACCCAAATATAACCAAATCATAATTAAAAATAAACCGTAAATAAGTGTCTAGAACCGTGGTCACCGCTGAGTCCTCCGCTGCACCGATCCCATCTACTGCTGGGGATTACCTGAACATATTAAACAGAAAAGGGTGAGTTTTTGCAAACTCAGTGTGTAAACCCCGCAGAAAACATACCCACAATAACATCAGATAACAAACATACTTTTCGCAGTTCGGGTCTGAGCCCATTATAGAAACGGTGTGGACCTTAGCCCACTCAGATACAGAATCAGACATAATACAGGGCCTTAGCCCATTTCAGACCGAATATGCAGAAAACAGAGTCCTACCCACTAGCCTCTACACACCAACTCCGTCCAACCCTACACACCATGTGGGGATAAAATCAATCCACCCAACCTTACACACCATGTCGTACCGAATGCGTCAGATAAACAGAAATTTGCAGCTGATCTGCTAGATAACATGCTTAAGAGCCTTTCAGATACTTCCTCCAATCATAATCAACCCACCCCGATGCAATGCAACATACAAGAATGACATGATGTTATGCAAATAAACTCATATATTCAGATCAGTATACATGCTTAGTACATAAATCAGACAGATAGATCATTCATTTAGGGCCTAAGTATCACTTACCGACCCTACGGTAGGTCCACAGTCGACCTGGGCGACCCGTGCAACCTTACAGAGTTTTCAGAAAAATGGGTTCACACGCCCATGTGGCTTGCCTGTGCAACTTCAAAAAAAAGAAGGCCAAAATGACTAATGGCCTATTTAATTTATTCGAAATTTATAATATTAATGAAAAAAAGTTAAATATTCAAAATAACAATAGAGCTTATATGTGATTTTGTTTGATGAGATAAGAACATTAAAATATTTAAAATTTGAAAATGAGAGAAGTTATTTATTTTAAGATAACTAATATGTATAACTTATATAAAATAACATTTTAATATGATGCAAAGAAAAAAAAGGCCATTTTACCCAAAAACTCCCATTTCCAAAATTATTTACGAAAATGGGCCAACTTTTTGATTATTTATCGGAAAGGGCCGAATTCCCCGAAAGCGCGTCCACGTTAGCATGATGTCAGGTGCTATGTCAGCAAAATGCGTCCCTAGGCGCGCTTTATGTAATATCCCAGATTAGGGGTTATGCATTTGGCGCATAATTCATGAATTAATAGGCTTAGTGTGTGGGTGAGTGTGTTTAAGGGGTTTGGAGAACCTTAGGAGATGGGGAAAATGCATCGGAAAAATATTGGAAATTTTAAGTTTAAAAGAGGAAAGTGAACATTTTTGGCAACTTGGAAATGTTAAGTTTAAAAGAGGAAAGTGAACATTTTTGGAAACTTGGAAATGTAAGGGAATGTTTTAGAAATGGTAAGTTTAAAAGAGGAAACTAAAACAAGGTGGCCTTAAGAAAATTAGTAGAGGGAATTTGACATACAATTGGGCTTGGGAAAAGTGGCTATAAGGCGCCACTTAAGGGCCTAGCATGTGACGCCACCTACATCTGCAATTGGGCTTGTGTTCGAGCCACAAGGAAAGCAAAAAGAAGTTTTATTTTTGCTACAAGATAGGTAGAAGTGGACGGCATTAAGGCATTAAAAGGGAGGTGTTTTATTTTTGTTAAAATTTGGAAAATAGATGGATAAGTGATGGATTATTCTTAATAATTTTATGTGAAGAGATAAAGAGAAAAGCTAGGAAAGGCTAGTGTTTGAGTGTTAGCCGAAAACTCATTCTCTTCTCATCTTTTTCATTTGTGCCGAAATTCTTAGCAAGAAGTGTCCATCTTTTTACTTTGTTTTCTTTTCATCTCTTTCTCTAGCCGAACCTTTACAAAGCAATTAAGCCTCTTTCTTGTTTTTTTTTCTTTCTCATCAAAGCCACCACCTTTCTTTCTTTTGATTAGCCGAACCTTATAGCCTTGTTCTTTTCTTTTTCTGTTCATTCGAACCATCATCTACCCCAAGACCAATCTTTTCTCATTATTGACAAAAGTCAAAATCTGTCGAATATCTGCTTAGCCCATAGCCGAATCTCTGTAGGTTCAACAAAGAACAGTCGACTTCAGAAGTAAGGGTAAGGATCTATTATTATCGTTTTAATTCTTCTCTTTAAAGCCGAAATCTAAAGCACTAATCCCATTAGAACTCTTTGGCCAAAATTTTGAAGGGTCTTTCGGGTTTGAAGTGTTCAAGGTAAGCAACTATAGTATTTGGCCAAAGGCCAGTCTCCTAAATCTATTCATAAAATCGATTCTAACAAAAGTTTAGTAGGGATCTTGACAATTTCAGAAAACAAGTGCAAATTTTGAGAGCTTAGATTCGCAAAGGGTAAGTACAGATACCTATCGGCCAAGGCTTATTTTAGCACTAGATCTATTTTCTTACATGATTTAAAAGCCGAAAACTAATCTATGAAGGGATTTAATACCAGCCGATTACAAGGAAGGGAGTCTACAACATTCTGGGATTTGAGAATTTCAAGGTAAGTCCATATGTACATTCGGCCAAGGCCTTAATTGTTGATTAAGATCTATTTTTCGCTTTTAAAAGGTCAAACTAATTTGTTAAAGTGATTTAAAGCTTGGCGAATACAAGAAGGGTATAGTGAGGATTTGGATTTGGCACCAAGGTAAGTTTTAGTGTACTAATCCTACTAGGATTTGGATTTATGGTAGAATGGCTCTTTACTAAGTATTAAATGATTGATTAAATGTAGAGATTTAAGATCTAAGGCATTAGATCAAGCTTTTGGGATCCGGATTGGAAACCTTAAGTTTAATCGGTGTGTACCCACACTATCTTTTAATAATATTTATGGCGATATTAAATATATGCATGAATGTGAATATGGCTAAGTACCATGTTAAGGTACAAAGTACTCAGGTACATTTCCTACTCCTACTAGGATTATGTTAAATATTTGTTACGACACACATATGACATTATAAGAATGTGAAATAAGAATTTGGCATGTTAATGCATGATATGTATGATATGGGGCATATGGGTTATATGAAAAGGGGAAGTGAATGTGGTGACCTAAGACCACGATAATCGAATGTGGTGACCTAAGACCACGATATCTCGAATGTGGTGACCTAAGACCACGAATTTTATAAGGCGATGAGCACGTCCGATCGCAACGATTGCCTTCGATGGTGTGTAGCAGATGGAGGTTGACTTAATAGTCCCCACGGTGCGCGGATGGTGCAGTGATGTGCGTGGATGGCATATACGTTTGGGTTCGGGTTGCATCATTATTTTCTATCTCATATATGAATATGCATGTAATATGTGAACATATGCCTAAATTGTTAAATTTTAGTGTTGGTTACACATTGAGTCTGTTTGACTCACCCCTTGTGGGATTATTTTCAGGTAACGATCAGTAATGGACCGGGTCGGCAGGAGCTTAAAGGTGGCCATGCACAGCAAGGAATTTATTTAATTTGGATTTTATTTCATTAAGTACTTTGAATTTTTTTTTAGGAACTATTTGATGTAATAAGGCCATAGTAGAACTACTTTACTTTGCTTTTATTTATTAAGCTTACAAACTTTTATTTATTAAAAGATTAAGTAAATTTATTTTAAAACAAAGCCTAAACGTTTTGTCACCTAAAGTAAAGGATTTTAATAATGAAATAAACTTGTTTTCAACTCAAGCCCAACCCAAAACAATCTTTCTTTCAAAACACACAAGTTTTTCCTAAGTAACAAAAGAATTTGGAACGGTTTACACCGGGGAACATACCAGATCCGGTCAAGGCTCGTGGGCCGGGTTTGGGGTGTTTCAATTTGGTATCATAGCCCAGTTTTAAACTCTCGGCCTTGGGTTTAAGGCCCAAAACGTTTTCAAAGTTAAGCCCAAAAAGAATTTTTGTGAATTAAGCAGGATTTTCTAGCATGGCCCACTAAGTCTCTGACCTGAAGTCCACCAGGTAAGTACCCCGATCTCTTGTGTGATTTATATTATGACTTGTAGAAGGGGTAGAAATGGAACGTAGAATAGAGATTTAGTACTTGAACCCTAGGGCTAGTTACCCCAACAATTACATAAGACTTAAATGCCTAATTGAACAAACACATGGTTAAGTCACGAGTTAGGTGTGGCAACCATGGTGCACATGTCTAGGATTGGTTTCGGTGGGAGCTTGGTATTTAAGCAGTCCGCGTGACTCACATCCTCTCCACTCGAATCCTACCTGGTGCGTAGCCTCGGTTCACCCAAACCAAGAGGACTTATATACGGGCTAAACCCCTAACTAAAACCCAAAATGGACTAGCCGTATTTTTTTTATGAAAACCCTAGTTTTATAATCACCAAATTACCCCTTGAATAGTAGCAAAAACTTGTTTTGGAAAATTTTCAAAATATTTCCAAAAATTACAAAAATACCCCTAGTGGTAAAATTACAAAAATGCCATTGGTTTATGAAATTTCCAAATACCCACAGTTTTTATCAAAATTTCCTTACTTTATAAAATATTAAAAAACCCTAATTTGAAAAATATCAAAATACCTTGATTTTGGAAAAATTTTACGAAATTACCCCTAACCTGCAAATTACCAAAATACCCTCGAGTTACAAAATTACCAGAATGACCCCCGACTTCAAAAAAATTTTTGCAACAGCATTGATTTGGAAAACAAATTCTCAAAAACAACCCTTAAGTTTTGTAAATTCCAAAGTACCCTTGATTTATCAAGATTTATAAATTTACCCGGGTTAATTACCAAAATACCCTCGAATTTCAAAATTTCCAAAATACCCCCGGGAATGCAAAATTTCCAGAATGCCCTTATTGAAAAAAACACAAAGGAACCTTATTTTGACAAATTACGAAAAATACCCCTATAGGACAAATTACGAAAATACCCCTGGGATAGAAACAGACAGAAATGTCCAAAAAGTGAATGTGTATGTGAGATACTATGGAATGGATGTGCTTTTCTGTGAATTAGGATAGAAGACTTCAAACTTTGAATGATCGAAAGAACCCCTATTAAACTTCCTGCCATAAAACTTCTTGTGAATAATCAGTGGAATAAGGGCTAATTCATAAAATTTCTTAAACCAGACTAAAACGCGATCGTAGAAATGAGTTCTAGAGGACGCGGTCGTCATGGATGTGGTAGAGGAAGAATGACTGTGTCAGAACCCGTTAGATCGAGTCAAGGGTCTGACAATGAGTTACCACCGCCACCACCACCCCCAACTGTTAGTGTCGAGCAGCAAGCTCAGACGGGGGATGATGCTGTATTGCAGGCTGTGCTGCGAGTTCTAAAAATGGTGGCTGGAGCAGGCAGAAATATGGGAGCTCAGAAATCTATACCCGAGCGACTCCGAGCCAACGAAGCTGAGGTGTTCCGTGGAGTATCTGGTGTGGCACCCAGTACAGTTGAATACTGGTTGGAGGCGACCAAGCGAATTATGGATGAGCTCGATCTGTCCCCTGAGGAGAAGTTGAAAGGAATGGTGGCACTGCTACGCGATGAAGCGTACCAATAGTGGTTAACAGTTCGGGATGGTGCCACAGTTGAGGATCTGACCTGGGAATATATTAAGGCGGCATATCAGAAGAAGTATGTCGGCACACGTTATACTGATGAGCAGAGGAAGGCTTTTCTAGGACTGGTTCAAGGGAACAAGTCCGTAGCTGAGTACAAGGCTAAATTTCTAAGGCTGAGCCGTTATGCACGAGGCATAGTGTCGACTGAGCATGAGCGGTGTATTTGGTTTGAAGACGGACTAAGAGATGACCTAAGGTTATTGATAGCCCCGCAATAGGAGCGGGAGTTTACTGTATTAGTGGAAAAGGCCAAAGTGACCGAGGGTATTAAGGAGTCCGTGAGGGAGAACTCCGATCGAAATAGGCAGAAGAGAGAATTTGGATCGTCAAGGCCATCCAGGAATGAGCAAAAGAGGCCTAGAGTTGAAGGATCGCAAGGTCAGCAAGCTGCTACTGGAGGGCAGTACCCTACTTGTGAACAATGTGGGAAGAAGCACTTAGGTGAATGTTGGAAAAAGATGGGAGGATGTTTTAAGTGTGGGTCAAAGGACCATATGATTAAGGACTGTCCGATGAGACCAGATGGGAATCAACTAGTAGTTCAGAAAGTTAATCAGGCTGGTAGAGGTGGACAGCAGCCTCAGCGAGGTCGTGGTTCGAACCATGGAGGAAATGGTTCCGGCCATGGTCGTGGACCACCAAGCGAAGGTGCTGAAGGTTCAGAAGCAAGGCAGCCAAGGTTGGTTTATGCAGTCGGCCATCGCGAGGAGAGTGATGTGCCAGATGTGACAACGGGTAAGTTTCTTATTTTCAGAATGCCTTTATTGCCTTGTTTATTATAGAGCTAGTTTGTTCTTGTATTGCTAGTGAATGGTATGAAACCTTGGATGTGAACTTTGGAATTGTGCATGGGAAATGTGTTAGTTTTATTAAGATCAGAGTGCGCAGCAATAGCGTAGTGTGGTGAGTTAGATTGTACGATTGTTTGTTAGTAAGTAATTTCGAGGACGAAATTATTTTTAAGGGGTAGAACGTAATATCTCGATTAGGGTTATGCATTTGGCACATAATTCATGAATTAATAGGCTCGAGTGTGTGGGTGAGTGTGTTTAAGGGTTTGGAGAACCTTAGGAGATGGGGAAAATGCATCGAAAAATATTGGAAATGTTAAGTTTAAAAGAGGAAAGTGAACATTTTTGGAAACTTGGAAATGTTAAGTTTAAAAGAGGAAAGTGAACATTTTTGGAAACTTGGAAATGTAAGGAAATGTTTTAGAAATGGTAAGTTTAAAAGAGGAAACTAAAACAAGGTGGCCTTAAGAAAATTAGTAGAGGGAATTTGACATACAATTGGGCTTGGGAACAGTGGCTATAAGGCGCCACTTAAGGGCCTAGCATGTGACGCCACCTACATCTGCAATTGGGCTTGTGTTTGAGCCACAAGGAAAGCAAAAAGAAGTTTTATTTTTGCTACAAGATAGGTAGAAGTGGACGACATTAAGGCTCTAAAAGGGAGGTGTTTTATTTTTGTTAAAATTCGGCAAATAGATGGATAAGTGATGGATTATTCTTAATAATTTTAAGTGAAGAGATAAAGAGAAAAGCTAGGAAAGGCTAGTGTTTGAGTGTTAGCTGAAAACTCATTCTCTTCTCATCTTTTTCATTTATGCTGAAATTCTTAGCAAGAAGTGTCCATCTTTTTACTTTGTTTTCTTTTCATCTCTTTCTCTAGCCGAACCTTTACAAAGTAATTAAGCCTCTTTCTCGTTTTCTTTTCTTTCTCATCAAAGCCACCACCTTTCTTTCTTTTGATTAGCCGAACCTTATAGCCTTGTTCTTTTCTTTTTCTGTTCATTCGAACCATCATCTACCCCAATCTTTTCTCATTATTGACAAAAGCCAAAATCTATCGAATATCTGCTTAGCCCATAGCCGAATCTCTGTAGGTTCAACAAAGAACAGTCAACTTCAGAAGTAAGGGTAAGGATCTATTATTATCGTTTTAATTCTTCTATTTAAAGCCGAAATCTAAAGCACTAATCCCATTAGAACTCTTTGGTCGAAACTTTGAAGGGTCTTTCGGGATTTGAAGTGTTCAAGGTAAGCAACTATAGTATTCGGCCAAAGGCCAGTCTCCTAAATCTATTCATAAAATCGATTCTAACAAAAGTTTAGTAGGGATCTCGACAATTTTAGAAAACAAGTGCAAATTTTGGGAGCTTAGATTCGCAAAGGGTAAGTACAGATACCTATCGGCCAAGGATTATTTTAGCACTAGATCTATTTTCTTACATGATTTAAAAGCCAAAAACTAATCTATGAAGGGATTTAATACTAGCCGATTACAAGGAAGGGAGTCTACAACATTCCGGGATTTGAGAATTTCAAGGTAAGTCCATATGTACATTCGACCAAGGCCTTAATTGTTGATTAAGATCTATTTTTCATTTTAAAAGGCCGAAACTAATTTGTTAAAGTGATTTAAAGCTTGGTTAATACAAGAAGGGTATAGTGAGGATTTGGGATTTGGCACCAAGGTAAGTTTTAGTGTACTAATCCTACTAGGATTTGGATTTATGGTAGAATGGCTCTTTACTAAGTATTAAATGATTGATTAAATGTAGAGATTTAAGATCTAAGGCATTAGATCAAGCTTTTCGAATTTGGATTGGAAACCTTGTTTAATCGGTGTGTACCCACACTATCTTTTAATAATATTTATGGCAATATTAAATATATGCATGAATGTGAATATGGCTAAGTACCATGTTAAGGTACAAAGTACTCGTGCACGCTTTCCTACTCCTACTAGGATTATGTTAAATATCCATTACGACACACATATGACATTATAAGAATGTGAAATAAGAATTTGGCATGTTAATGCATGATATGTATGATATGGGGCATTTGGGTTATATGAAAAGGGAAAGTGAATGTGGTGACCTAAGACCACGATAATTGAATGTGGTGACCTAAGACCACGATATCTGAATGTGGTGACCTAAGACCACGATATCTGAATGTGGTGACCTAAGACCATGAATTTTATAAGATGCGATGAGCACGCCGATTGCAATGACGCCTTCGATGGTGTGTAGCGGATGGAGGGTTGACTTAGTAGTCCCACGGTGTGCGTGTGATGGTACGGGTGATGTGTAGCGGATGGCATATAGGTTTGGGTTTGGGTTGCATCATTATTTTCTATCTCATTATATGAATATGCATGTAATATGTGAACATATGCCTAAATTGTTAAATTTTAGTGTTGGTTACACATTGAGTCTGTTTGACTCACCCCTTGTGGGATTATTTTCAGGTAACGATCAGTAATGGACTGGGTCGCCAGAAGCTTAAAGGTGGTCATGCACAGCAAGGAATTTATTTAATTTGGATTTTATTTCATTAAGTACTTTGAATTTATTTTTTTTAGGAACTATTTGATGTAATAAGGCCATAGTAGAACTACTTTACTTTGCTTTTATTTATTAAGCTTACAAACTTTTATTTATTAAAAGATTAAGTAAATTTATTTTAAAACAAAGCCTAAACGTTTTGTCACCTAAAGGAAAGGATTTTAATAATGAAATAAACTTGTTTTCAACTCAAGCCCAACCCAAAATAATCTTTCTTTCAAAACACACAAGTTTTTCCTAAGTAACAAAAGAATTTGAAACGGTTTACACCGGGCAACATACCAGATCCGGTCAAGGCTCGTCGGCCGGGTTTGGGGTGTTTCACTTTATGCTGACGTGGACAAAACGCTCCCCAGGGACGCGTTTTGCCCCCTTTTTAACCCCCAACGGCTATTTTTTTGACCATTTGGGCTCCAACGGTAAAAAAAAAAAAAAAAACTACAAAAGGCCCCTTTTCATTTTTGTCACACAAAAGTCCTCTCAAATTTCTCTCAAAATTTCTCAAAGCTCTCTTTAATTTTTACAAAAAAGCTCTGTTTAAAATTTTTTGAATTAGTTTTTTTTAAAATTAAAAAATATTCGATCACGTTGGCAATGGCCGGAGCATTAATTCGTCTCGATAATAAACACATCTCCGTCGATAAAATGACAATGGTAAGTGATAATTTTAATTTTTCAATAATATTTAATATTTTTTCATTTATACAATTTTAATTAAATTTTCAATACTGTTTAATATTTTTTTTTCATTTATGCAATTTTAATTAATTTTTATTTTATAATTTTTTATAACAGTCTGTAGGTCGGTGTTGTAATGCTATATTCGTAATATGTCTGGTCCTCTATCGCCGTTGATAGAGAATTACCTGTAGGAAGTGGGTTTTTGGCACGTGGCCACGATAGGCCGGGGTGCAAGTTGGACCCGAAACTAATCAGTGCATTGATAGAGAGGTGGAGACTCGAGATGCACACTTTCCATCTTCTGTGCGGAGAGTGTACTATCACTCTAGAAGACATGCAGTTGCGATTGGGATTGCCAGTGGATGGGTACGCAGTCACCGGGTCCACTCAATCTGCTGATTGGGGAGCCTTATGCTACGAGCTTTTGGGTGATATTCCGGATAATATTAACGGAGCTCAGATCGAGATGGGCTGGTTACAAGACACATTTCCGGAGCCGGATAATGATTCGACTGAACTTGAAAGAATACAATATGCTCGGGCATACATTCTTGAGATGATTGGAGGTTATCTGAGGCCGGACTTGTCACGAAACCTCGTACATCTGAGATGGCTACTGAAACTCATTGATTTTAGAGCAGTTGGTGAATTTAGTTGGAGGTCTGCCGTGTTAGCAACATCGTACCGGGAGATGTGCAGGGTGATGCGAACGAATAAAGCCAAAATCAGAGGTTGCCTATCACTACTGCAATCATGGGCACAGTTTCGCTTTCCATTTTTATGTCATCGAGTCGACCACCTATATACATTCCCACTCATAACGAGGTAAATTTTGTATTAGATTTTACAATTATTACATAGATTTAAAATATAATTGTATGCTAAAAATTTATAGGTGGAACCATTCAGCGCGTTATGTTGGAATAGCTACCTCTCTTGAAGATATAGAACTTCTATTAGACCAACGGTCGGAAGCACAAGTAAGTATTAAATAAAATATATATATGCATAACAAAATATTTGTTTCGTATTTAGTATTTAGTATTATGTATATGACTAATATTTTTATCATGTTCATATAGTTTCAATGGACACCATACAAGGATCTAGCAATTCGGGCAGTTATTCCAAATGAATTCTTTCAAAATCCGAACATTTGGCATGTGAAGGTCCCATAGGTCAACTATGCCACCGTGGAGATGCATCAGTCAGATAGAGAGTTGTGACAATTTGGATTCCGACAACTGATTCCCGTGGCACCTGAGGTGCTCGATGATGAGAATAAAGTTAACTTACGACAGTTGCATATGGATTGGCCGAGATTCTGGTCAACATATATCGAAATGTAGGAAAATCGGTATGATTATATACCTACTTGGGAACCGATCATCATTCATGAGTTAGCGTGCGTGCCAGAATACATGCCATGGTTTAGGATCCATGGCAAGCCATATTTACAGTCGGAAGAGGAGAGGCGACGACAAATACGTGTCCAAAGGGAATGACGGGGCTCTTTAAATCTATGAAGAATGGATGACAACACAGGCCTATCAACAGCACCCACACAATCACCAGGCCCATCAACAACGCCCACACAGTCACCAGGCCCATCAACAACGCCCACACAGTCACCGGGCCCAACACTTCAACTGATGACACCCATATCATAGCCTTTTCAAATTATGCCAAGTGCGTATCCTAGCCCTTATATGTTGAAACACCCCAAACCCGGCCCACAAGCCCTGACCGGATCTGGCATGCTTCTAGGAAAAACCATTCGATTCTTATTTGAACTTTGCTAAAATTTTCCGTGTTTTTGAAAACAGTTGATTTGGGTTCAAGTTGAAAACATAGAAACTTTTCAAAGATTTCATTTAAGAAAAGTTCGTGGTTATATTTCAAAACCATAAGTTACCGGTAAAAGTCGAGTCTTTAAAGTTTGTTAATTAAATTGAAAATCATTTGTATTTTAGATGTCAAAACATTTTTCATTAAGAAAATTTGCTTACTTTAATTTGATAAGTATCGTGCCATAATAACATAATTTAAGTGCATGCATGAACAGTTCATACTATAGCCTTATTACATCAAAAATAAACCCAAAATAAAATTTAAAGTACTTAAATAAAATAAATTGTCCCACTAATAAAATTCGTGCTGAACATGGTCACCACTAAGCTCCTACAGACCCGGTCCATTACTGAGCGTCACCTGAAAAATATTCCCAGAACGGGGTGAGTCAAATAGACTCAATGTGTTCAACCGACACTAAGTCTCAATTAAATTCGGGTATGTCAAATCATACATAATAACATATATAATTAATGATGCAAACCCGAACCCAAACCTAGATAACCATCTGCTACACATCACCCGTACCAACCATCACACACTACACACCATCGAAGGCAGTCGCTGCAGTCGACGTGCTAATCGCCCTTATAAAATTCGTGGCATAGCCACCAGATAAATATTTGTGACATAAGTCGCCACATTCAGATATTGTGACATAAGTCACCACATTCAGATATTGTGGCATAAGTCACCACATTCAGATATTGGGGTATAAAATCACCAATTCACTTCCCCTTTACATATCACCCATATGCCCCATGTCAAACATATCATGCAATATCATGCTATATTTCACATTCTTATCACTATTGACATATGTGCCATAACGAATCTTATCATACTCATAGTAGGAGTGGGTAAACGTACCTGAGTACTTTGTACCATTGCATGGTACTCTTAGCCACATCATAACATATTCTTGTAACATATTAATTAAAACATAACCGTCAATTAATTAAAGCTTAGTGTGGGGTACACACCTGATTTACTTAGCGCTTAATTGAAATCCCAAAAATCTCGATCTAATGCTTTAGATCTTAGTTCCTAAATTCGGCCATTGTTAGACATATTAGCAAAACTTATTCGGCCATATAACCAAATCCTGAAGGAAACGTAATCGAAATCTTACCTTTCTTGTCGATTTGAGTACTTCTCCAATCCCGAAAACTTTGTGATACTTCTTTCTTGCAATCGGCCAACACTAATTCACTAGACTTGGTTAGTTTCAGTTTTTGAATAAATATGAAATAGATCTTAAATCACTCAATAAGCCTTGGCTGAATATCATGAGTACTTACCTTGCGATTTTAAATCCCGAAAACCACTACTTGTTCCTGATGTTACCGAAATCCCTGCTTAACCATTGTTAGAATCAGTTTCCATACATAAATCTAGGAAAAATGGCCCTTGGCCAAAACTATGCTTGCTTACCTTGATCATTTCAATCCCAAAAAACCTCCTTTACGCTAGCTACAAGTAAAACACGAGATTATGGCTTAAGGAATATTCAGCCACCCTTAGAAATCAAAGCCAACTCCTAATTTCGGCACACTAAAAGGAAAGAACCCAAAACCAATTGCTACCAAGGGTACTTACCATCAATGCTTGCTTGAGAAGACTACAAGAAAGTAGTCAACAGCACCACACTAGAAGATTCGGCCTCTTGAGAGTCATGAAAAGAAAGGCAAAGAAGAGTTGGGGTTTGAAGTAGTTTCGGCAATAGGGGAAAATGAAAGAGGGGTTTCGGTTTTCGTGTTTCTTTAAGGTTTTAAATAAAAGAAAGGAAGGTGATATATTCGGCTATCAAAAGAATAGTTATGAGGTTGAAAGAAAGAAAGAAAAAGAATAAGAAGAGGAAGGGGGGAAGAATTTCGGCAATAGAGAGGGTGAAGGAGTTTCGGCCTTAGCAAAATTAATGAGAAAAGGAGAGGAAAAAGAAAGAATTCCCTTCACTCCAAATTTTGGCAAAAGATGAACATTCTTTCAATTAAAATTCGGCACTTAACCCCTCTACATGACTGAAATTAATCACCACCAAGAGCCCCACATTCGGCCACTACATCTTCTCAAATCCTATCCCTTTTTCTACTCCTATTTCTCTCTTCAACACTCATTCAAAAAGTTTGAATGAGTCCAACCTTTATCCTACTCCTCTAGCTGGAATTTAAAAAGAAAACAAGCCTCATCCTCATCACTTTGAAGTCCCAATGCCGTCCAACACTCCCCCTCTCTATCTTGATGCAAAAGCAAAAATAAAACTCCTTTATTTGCTTCCCTTGCAGCTTGAACCTAGGCCTTGCACCCATGCTTGTGGCGTCACTTACTAAGGCCCTAAGTGGCGCCTTGCAGCCACTTTACCAAGCCCAATTTCATGTCACAATTCCTCTACTATTTCTTTTAAGGCATTATCAGTCTAGCTCCCTCTTTTAGATTTAAAATCTAATAATTTCTAAAGCATTTTACTGTACACTAAGGTTCACAAAAATTCATAATGCACATCCACAACACACATAAGCATGCTATTTCATATAATTACGCAATATTGCATAAGCCATAATCCAGGATATTACATATGTATCCTAACCCTTATATGTTTCCTTTTCCCAGTCCTATGGCAGGTTGGAATGCATGGCTCGGTTCATCTCTATTCCCAATTACTCTGAGTCAACCACCGATCTATAAGCTGTCGTTGCATGAGATATTACACAAGTCACCGTCGGGGAGCTCTTCTTTTTACCAATCCCCTTCGCCTTATGGGATTCAAACACCTCCGCCATGGGTGATCCAAACACCTCCGCCATGGGTGATGCAAACACCTTTGCAGCCATTATTCTATCAAGGTGGGTCATCCTCCCAACATCCACAACCAGATCCCCTGACGAGGGAACCACAATCCCCACCGGAGCAACCACAACCTCCGCCGAAATCTAAACCAAGGAGGAATCCAAATACAGAATCATTTATTTAATTCCCATATGGCACTAATTTCGACCAACACCAACATTGATTTTTGTTAATATATTTGATCGTTGTTTTGTCTAGTTTTAAAATTTATAATGAATGAGATCGAACCTGGAAACTAACTCTGACAACGATTAAAGGCAAGTGTACCTATTGAACAGTAGTATAGCTTAGGCAAGATCGGATTGTCGAACCCAAAGGGACTAAAAGTACTAATAGTAACTTTCTTTTTTATTATTTAGCCTGAAATAAGTGAAGTTGCTTTTAATCTAAATTAACGAATACTAAACTAAAGATGCAAAGACAAAAAGAACAAATTGGGAAATAACTTGAAGGGAAACTCAGTTGATCACGACGATACCCTCAGGAAGAATCCACCTAGACTTCACTTGTTATTTAACATTGAACCATACGATTTATTCACTTAGTTTGATCCGTAAGACTCTCTAATGTATATTAAACCCTCTCTTGAGGCGAATAACGTCTAACCCTAGGTTAATTAGTGGAACTCTCATTCTCTTATAATAACCCTCTAGAATAACAGTAAATCGATCTGTGGACTCCCATATTAGGTTTCACCCTAATTCGGCAAAATCTCGTCACCCTATCTCTAGGCGTGCGATCAACTCTACTTAATTATGCTAGATCTACTCTTAAGCAGGGTCTATTCCTCCTTCACCTAAGCACATCAGATTTGGATTAAGCATGCATAATTAAGAACAAACTAAGTATTTATCATATAATTCAGAAATCAATAACAAAATTCATCTAGGTTTCACCCCCTTCAGGTATCTGAAGGGTTTAGTTCATAACAAATAAAGAAAACATCTCAAGAGAAAAGATAAAACAAAACATAAGAAATCCCTAAAACCTCCTAGAGGAATTGAAGGAGAAATCCACCGTCTTGAATAGAATTTTGGCTCCTTGAGATGGATCCACTGGCTATCTTCGTGTAATTCCCATGAATCTGGCCTTTCTGGCTCGGCTCCTTGGCCTAGCTAACCGCCTCCTTTCAGGTTACACTTAGGGTGTTTATATAGACTTTTAGAATGCTTTACTTGGCCTCTAAGTGTCCCAATTCAAGTATACTTCCTAATCGGTGTTTGAATAGGCTTTGGAATGTGTTTCTTTGCCTCAAAGTATCCAAATCCGAGTAAAATTACTCTCTCCCGCGGCAGAGGCATGGCCAGGGCACACGCCCGTGTAAATTGTGGTTGGGCTGTGTTTTGATTCTGTTATTTGAGGCACGGGTGTGTAAATCGGGGTCAAGATGTGTGAAGTATTTTGACGATGCACGGCCATGTGGCTTGATGTCCAGGCCGTGTCGATTTCCTCTTTGGCCTAAATTGGCCCATTTTAAGCTCGTTTCTTGTTCTTTTCGTCCTCGGGTGCTTTCCTGAGTAAAAACATGAAAAGAAAGGATTAAGAGCCCCTTTTTACATAAAATAAGGGCTAAATCATCCAAAAGCATACTAAATGTGGGCCTAAAATATGTTACTTTTACAGTTTATCAAATACCCCCACACTTAAGCTTTTGATTGTCCTCAAGCAAAATTCTCAACTTACAATTAAAACAAACTTTCCATAATTTACAATTCCTATCAACAATGCCTCAGCATAATTCATAGATAATTTATACATGGATAATTTAGCTCAAAGACTCCTAACGATTCAAACAATTCTAAGCCGTATAGTTTGTAGCTCGAAAACATAGGCGTCTCCCCTCATCTAAATAATTACCTTTAATTCAAAATCAATAAGGTTTGACATCCTCACTAACGATTCACTCAAAGCACTTGAAGTGTTTAAGTTTCAAGAAAAAGCACTCATAAGTCGAACCTAAAAAGTTAATCCCATAGGCTTGCCTGAAAATCAAATCTCCACACTGTGGTATAAGATGATACACAAATCAAAAGGTCTTTAATCAGGGTTGTAACGGGGCTTGGGTTAAAAGGTGTGAATAAAGGCTGAATTAGAAGGTTAAAATCGAGATCGAATTGACAAATTACCTAACTAAAAACAATGAACTAGAAAATAAATGATTACATCAATTGAAACTTTAAACTAATAATAATACGAGTTTTTTCTTTGATAATTGAAATTTAAATGCATAAGATCACTTTTTATACTACTAATACTGAATATACTTTGATTTTTTGATTTTTTTAGAACAAACTAAAGAAAATACATAATAAAGAAAGACTTTATCAGCTAAAATAAACTAATTAGGTAACTGACCAAATCAATTCTCGATAGAAGGAAAAAGAATGATAACAAATTCAAAGGGTTTTGGGTTAATATTAAGCGGGTAATTCAATAAAAAGGGTTGTTAGGATCAAATGGGTTCACTAGGGGTTAATTATGTAGGTAAGATTTTTAGTGGAGTGAATGGGTTAAAACCTAGGTGCCTTTATCATCTCAGTATATCAAATCATTAATGTGGTCTCGACGTGTATAATCAAGGCAAGTTCTAGAATAACAATTTAGTGTTGACACACTCATAATCAATAAAGTGAGCATGAAAAAGAATATATGCTCTATAAGGCTCAAATCTCATGAAAATTATGGGTTTTTGACATCAATCTTGTAGATTTCAAACTTCAAGGTAATATTCAAATTCAGTTTAACAACCTAGGAATTTTTTTATTCTTGAAAAATAGACTTATCATGCTTGATTCTCTAGTATTCTTCAAGTATAAATCATCAATGCACAATTATCAATGATTTACTCAAAAACATATCAATAAAAATCATAAATCATTAGAAATTTCACCCTAATTGATAATTTGAGAAAATTTCTTAGGGACAAGACTAAAATTCAGGATTTTAGAATAATGCAAAAAGTTAGGTACTTTTACCCCCCACACTTAAGATGTACATTGCCCTCAATGTATAATGATAGATAAACAATTATGTAATAAAATAATCAAAAGAGAAGGGGATAAGTAACACTTCCTGAATTTTGGATGATTCTGGGAGTTGGCAGAGGTCATGGTGAAAGGTGGGTGGAGGAGGCGGTGGTGGCATTTTCTATGGGCCTGTTAGAGTGTCTACCGATGAGCTTTGTGCTAGATAAAGAAATTGGGTATCCTGTAAAGATATAGCCAAGAAATCTAAAGAAACATTAATAATATACTAATACTATAATTAAAGACAAAAGAAATAAAGAGAAGGAGACTATGAAGAAAACTGAAATTAAAAGAAAATACTAAAGGACTAAGGAATCCTTATTGTTGGATGGTTCGCGAGGTGGGTCTGACCTCTAAGGCTGTGGTGTGTGATTCCTAAGCAGCCTTTAGAACCTAAAACCAAGAAACTAAAAGAATTTAAAATATATTAAGCAAAAGAGAATTATAGATAAGTAGGATAAAGGGGAAAATAAACATAAAGAAAAATTTAAATGGTCTAAAAGACCTTTGGCTTGGTGTTTGGATGAATCGGCCGACATGAACTTATGTGTTGGGGTCTCCTTTAAGGAGACAATGCTTGCCTTCTTACGCTTCTTCGGCATAATTCTAGTGTAGCTAAAGAGTCTGGACACTTTTTCTAAAGAAAGAAAGAAAAAGAAAGAAGAAGAATGAGGGGAGAAGGAGGAGGACTGTGGGGTTTAAATAGGGTCTCAAATCTGGCAAGGTCCCACGCCCGTAGACCGAGAGGGTGTTGAATTACATGGCCGTGTCGCACGGCCGTGTGTCTAGGCATGTTTACTCACCCACGCTCATTTTCCAAGTACCACGCCCGTTCCTGAAAAGGCAGTGTGTTGGCACGGTTGGGTAGTATGGGCATGGTTTTTCGTGTCTAGTAAGTCAGCAGCTTCACACGGTCGTAACGCACGGCCATGCCAATTATCGATGCCCGTGGGGGAGTGGATGGATTCATGACGTCAAAAAGAGGTTGGGATTTGATTCGTACGGCCTCTGCTATGTCAATACGGGGATTTCAGTGGTCCACACGGCCACGGACATAGCCGTGTGTAGGACTGTATGTTCTAGAAATCTAAACTTTTGATTAGTTTAAAAGAAGAGGAAGAAGAAAAGAAAGGGAATAAATTTGAAAATAAATAGTGTTAGTGCTCGGGTTGCCTCCCGAGAAGCGCTCGTTTATAGTCTTAAGCTAGACTTTCCTCAGAATTTGAAAAAAAATCAGGGGGTTTAAAGGTTTGAATATCTTCCCTCATGCTTAAAGTTCTACTTTCTTGACAAAGTTCAAGTTGAGAAGCGTTTACCTTTGAGGTGTCGAATGTTAGGTTGCTTATCTCGACTGTTTCGTGTAGGAAGATATTGTCTACCTTAAGAAGGGTTTCTCCCTTTACCTTCAGGTCTGTTGTGATGATGTGCCGATCTGCTTTGTCGAACAGTACCTGGTCTCCTATTTTGTAGTGGTTTGATGTTCCTACTAACTCTTCTAGTGGTTCCTCTGGTTTTACTTCGTGTGGTTCCGATTCTTCTTTGACTTGTGTCCTCTGCTCTTCTAGTCTGTCGACCTTAAGGTTTTGATCCTTCTCTTTGTCGGTTTGGGTGCTATGATTTGACTTAGGTTTGTCTTCATGCGGTGTTTCCTATGATAAAGGTTAAACAATTTGATTATCATCTGTATTGACTTTCTCACCTTCATCAATTGTTGTCCTGGCCGAGTCAATAGCTTGAAGACTGATTGATTCGTCACCTACACAAAGTATGAGTTCTCCTATGGCAACATTAATTTTAGTCTTGGCAGTTGCTAGAAAAGGTCTTCCTAAAATTAAGGGGATTGTATTATCCTCATCCATATCTAAGAAAATAAAATCTACTGGAAAAACAAATTTATCTATTTTGACAAGAACATCTTCAATAATGCCCCTAGGAATTCTAACAGTTTTATCAGCTAATTGTATAATCATCCTAGTTTTTTTGGGCTTCCATAGATCTAGTCGTTTAAATAATGTATAAGGCATGACATTTATGCTTGCCCATAAATCAGCTAACGCATTATCAATAGCTAAACTACCAATTAAACATGAAATTGTAAAACTCCCTGTATCTTTTAGCTTTCGTGGTAGTCTATTCTGTAACATTGCTAAGCATACTGCGTTCAATTCCATGTGGTGCTCTTCGTCTAATTTGCGTTTGTTTGTCAAGAGCTGTCTTAAAAATTTCCTCGAGTCTGGCATCCGAAAAAGAGCTTCGAGAAGAGGTAAGTTAATATCTAATTTTTTTAAGAGTTTAAGAAACTTACCGAACTGTTCCTCTGAACCGTCTCTTTTCATCGCTTTGGGATAAGGTATGCGAGGTTAATACTCCTTGATTACCGGTTTTGGCTTTTCTTGTGTTACCTTTATCTTAGCTTCGTCTACCTTGTTTTCTTGTATTGGATTAGGTTCATCTAACCCCTTACTGTCATGAGTTGAGATAGCTTGGATTTGCTCCTTTTGGTTAATCTCAGTGTTACTTGGTAGACGTCCTTGCGGTCGTTCTGACATCAGCTTTGCAAGTCGTTCGACTGCATTAGTGGCTTCCTTGACTGATTTAGTAAGTTCCCCGACTCGGTTCTCATTGCTTTTAATTATTTTATCAGTTTCTTGGAAACAATTTTCTGTGTTTGCCATGAATTTTGTCAGCATCTCTTCGAGGTTTGGCTTCTTCTCTTGCGGATATGGCTGATTTTGGAAATTTTAAGGAGGTTATTGTCTTTGATTTCCTTGGCCTCCCCATGAAAAATTTGGGTGGTTCCTCCAACCTGGATTATAGTTATTACTATAAGGATTATTATTGGATCTAAAATTATTACCTATATAGTTCATCTGTTCGTTCTCTGTGTCCGGTTGGTAGGGTGGGTACTTAGGATTCGCCACAGTTCCACTTGCATTGCACTGCATGACTGGATGTACCTGCGAAGACACAAACTATCAAGCTTTTTATTCATTATCTTTACCTGTGTTGATAGCATGGTCATTGCATCGAGGTTGTAAACTTCGGTTTATTTTATTGGTTTTGTCCTTGTAACTTGCCACTGATAGTTATTCAGTGACATCTCTTCAATGAACTCATAGGCTGCTTCAGGAGTTCTATTGTTTAGGGTTCCACTGGCGGTTGAATGGATTAGCTGCCTCGTTGAGGGGTTTGCACCATTATAGAAAGTTTGGACTTGTAACCACAAGGGTAGACCATGGTGTGGACACCTTCTCAAGAGATCCTTGTATCTCTCCCATGTGTCGTATAATGTCTCTAAATCCATCTGCACAAAAGAAGAGATATCATTCTGTAATTTGGCTGTTTTGGTAGATGGGAAATATTTTAATAAAATTTTTTCGGTCATTTGATCCCATGTAGTAATTGACCCTCGTGGTAACGAGTACAACCACTGTTTGGCTTTATTTCTTAATGAAAAGGGAAATAACCGAAGACGAATGGCATCATCAGAAACGCCATTTATTTTGAAAGTATCACAGAACTCTAAAAAATTAGCTATATGAGTGTTCGGGTCTTCGTCCTGCAAACCATCAAATTGAACAAATTGTTGAATCATTTGTATTTTGTTAGGCTTTTTTTCAAAATTATTAGTAGCTATAGCGGGCCTAATAATACTAGATTTCGCTCCTGTTAAATAAGGTTTAGCATAATCATACATAGTACGCGGAGCATTATTTTCTTCCACATCTCGTGGTGGATTATTCTCGTCCATCCCTTCAGTAGGATTGGATCTGCCTTCTCGCTCTTCTTCTGGGTAATTTAGGGCTCGCCTAATTTCTCTGTGATTCCTACGAGCGGTAGCTTCAATATCACTATCGTATATTAGAGGTCCTGTCGAGTTCCTTCTAGTCTTAAACTAGAGGTACCTGCTAGAAAAAAAGGAAGAAATAAAATTAGAAAAAAAAATTGATCCCCGCCTGTCTCGCTGGCGACCCGGGTTCGATCCCCGGCAATGGCGCCAAAAACTTGATCGTGGTTTTGTTGAGTTTTAAAATTTATAATGAATGAGATCGAACCTGGAAACTAGCTCTAACAATGATTAAAGGCAACTGTAACTATCCAACAGTAGTATAGCTTAGGCAAGACTGGATTGTCGAATCCAAAGGAACTAAAAGTACTAATACTAACTTTCTTTTTATTATTTAGCCTAAAATAAGTGAAGTTGCTTTTAATCTAAATTAACGATTACTGATCGTGTCAAACAGTCGAGTTTTAATATTCATAAAGAATGATCGAACTTGTAGACTAACTATGACAACAATTGAGGCAAGTGCATCCATCGAAAAATAGTATAGTTTAGGCAAGATTATTTTATCGAACCCAAAGGAACCTAAAAGTACTACTACTCACTTTCTTTCTATTATTTAGCCTAAAATATGGAGTGATTGGTTTATTAATCTAAAAAACTGATGAAAAACTAAACTAGATTCAAAGAAAAAAAAATGAAACTTTGGGAAAGACTGTGGAAAAACTCAGTTGATTACGACGATACCCTCAGGAAGAATCCACCTATGACTTCTCTTGTTATCTAACTTTTAATTCATATGACTTCTTTACTTAGCTTGATCCGTGAGACTCCTTAACCTATATTAAACCCTCTCTCGAGGCGAATAATGTCTAACCTTAGGTTAATTAGTGGAACTCTCGTTCTCTTATAATAACCCCCTAAGGAAACAGTAAATCGATCAATGGACTCCCATATTAGGTTTCACCCTAATCCGGTAAAATATCGTCACCCTATCTCTAGGCGTGCAATCAACTCTACTTAATTATGCTAGATCTACTCTTAGGCAGGGTCTATTCCTCCTCCACCTAAGCACATCAGATAAATTAAGCAACATAATTAAGAACAAACTAAGTACTTATCATATAATTTAGAAATCAAATAACAAAATCCATCATGGGTTTCATCCCCTTCAGGTATCTGAAGGGATTAGTTCATAACAAAATAAGAAAACATCTCAAGAGAAAAATATAAAACAAAACATAAGAAATCCCTAAAACCCCTTGAAGGAATTGAAGAGGAGATCCTCTGTCTTGAGCAGAACTCTGGCTTCTTGAGATAGATCCACTGGCTATCTTCGAGTAATTCCCTAAATAAAAGCTCTGGCAGAAAACTCTACCCAAAACTCCATTCTCTAGAACGGGTGCCTTGGGTTGTTTATATAGGCTCCTTAGATGCTTTACTTGGCTCCTAAGTACCTCCTTCAAGTAGAATTACTATTAAGGTGTTTAAGTAGACTTAGGAGTATGTTTCTTTGGCTTCAAGCATCCAAATATGAGTGAAATTGCTCATTCCTGTAGTAGGGGCACAGCCATGGCACACGCCCGTATAAGTCGTGGTGGGGCCGTGTTTCAATTCTGTCGATTGGGGCACGGCTGTGTAAATCGTGGCATGGCCGTGTGAAGTAATTTGACGAGGCACGACCGTGTGGCTTGAAGTCCAGGCCGTGTCGATTTCTTGGGCTAGCACAATTTGGTCCGTTTTAAGCCCGTTTTACGTTCTTTTTATCCTTAGGTGCTTTCCTGAGTATAAGACATGAAAAGAAAGGATTAAGAGCACCTTTTTACATAAATCAGGGATAAATCATTCAAAAGCATACTAAATGTGGGATTAAAATATGTTACTTTTACGATTTATCAAATACCCCCACACTTAAGCTTTTGCTTGTCCTCAAGCAAAATTCTCAACTTACAATTAAAACGAACTTTCCATAATTCATAATTCCTATCGACATTGTCTCATCATAATTCATAGATAATTTATACATGGATAATTCAGCTCAAAGAGTCCTAAAGATTCAATCACGATAAGTCATACCTTTGTTGTACGAAAACATAGGTGTCTCCCCTTACCTGAATAATTACCTTTAATTCAAAACCGATAAGGATTGACATCCTCACTAAAGGTTCACTCAAATCACTCAAAGTGTTTAAGGTTCAAGAATAAGCACTCATAAGTTGAACCTGAAAAGTTAATCCCATAGGCTTGCCTGAAAATCAAATCTCTACCACTGTATTATGAGATGATACACAGATCAAAAGGTCTTTATCAGGGTTGTAACGGGGCTAAGGTTAAGGGTGTGGATACAGGCTGAATTAGAGAGTTAGAATTGAGACTGACTTGACAAATTACCTAACTAGAAACAATAAACTAAATATGAATATTTACATCGAATGAAAACTAATAATACCACTATTGATAATTACTCTATAATAAAGAGTATTTTCATCACTTAAAATTTGATAATACTTTAATACGAGCTTTTTCTTCAACAATTGGAATTTGAATGCTCTAAGCTTTTTTATATACTACTAATATTGAATATACTTGGGTTTTTTTTTAAGAACAAACTACATACTAAAGAAAGAACTTTATCAACCGAAATAAACTAATTAGGCAATTGATCAAATCAATTCTCGATAGAAGGGAAGTCAAAAGAATGGTGATAACAAATTCAAAGGGTTTTCGGGTTAATATTAGCGGGTAAATAAATAAAAAGGGTTGTTAGGATTAAAAAGGGTTCACTAGGGGTTAATTGTGTGGGTAGGCCTTTTAGTGGTGTGAATGAGTTAAAACCTAGGTGCCTTTATCATCTCAATATATCAAATCAAAAGTGTGGTCTCGACATGTATAAACGAGGCAAGTTCTAGAATAACAGTTCAAAGTTGACACACTCATAACTAATAAAGTGAGCATGAAAAAGAATATATGCTCTGTAAGGCTCAAAATTTCACAAAAATTTTGGGTGTTTTGACATCAATCCTTATAAATTTCAAATTTCAAGGTAATTCTCAAATTCAGTTCAACACCCTAGACAATTTTTTGAAAAGTAGACTTATCATGCTTGATTCTCTAGTATTCTTCATGTATAAATCATCAATGCACAATTATCAATGACTTACTCAAAAACATGTCAATAACAATCATAAATCATTAGAAATTTCACCCTAATTAATAATATGAGAAGATTTCTTATGGACAAGACTAAAATTCAGGATTTGAGAATAATGCAAAAAGTTAGGTACTTTTACCCCCCACACTTAAGTTGTACATTGTCCTCAATGTACAAAGATAGATAAATAATTATATACTAAAAAGAAAAGGGGAGAAGTAACACTTCCTGAATTTTGGATGATTCCGGGAGTTGGCGCCCTTGGTGGTGGTGATGGTGTTTTCTATGGGCTCGGTAGGGTGGCTACCGAAAAGCATTTTACTAGATGAAGAAATTGGGTAGCCTGGGAAGATATAGCCAAGAAATCTAAAGAAACATTAAGAATATACTAATAATATAATTAAGGACAAGAAAAATAAAGAGAAGGAGACTAAGAAGAAAACTAAAGTTAAAATAGAATATTAATGGACTGAATAGTCCTTATTGATGATGGTTCAAAGTGAGAGTGATTTTAAAGGTCATGGATTGTTGGTGATGGTGGAAGTGGTGTGATTCCCTAGCAGCCTTTAGAACCTAAAACCAAGAATCTAAATTAAAGTAAGCTAAACTAAGCATAAGATTGTTAAAGAGAAGGAAATTGAAGGAAAATAGAAAAAGAAAATAAAAACTATATGGTCTCAAAGACCCTTGGTTTGGTGTTTGAATGAAGCGGCCGGCATGAACTTATGTAGATCGGTCTCCCATAGGGAGATTATGCTTGCCTTCTTCCACTTCTTCGGCATGATCTTAGTGTTGCTCAAGAGTCTTGGGCACTTTTCCTACGGAGAAAGAAAATTTTGAAAGAAAAATGAAAGAAGGAAAAAGAGAAAAGATGGGAATAAGGGCAAGGGCTGTGGGGTTTAAATAGTATCTCAAATCTGGCACGTTCACAAGGTTGTGGTCCAAGGTGTGTCGAGTTACACGGACGCCTCTCACAGTTGTGGTGTGGAGTGTGTTGCATTGCCCACGCTCATTCTTGATGTGCCATGCCCGTATCTGAGTAGTCAGTTTCGACCACGGCCGCGTCGCATGACCGTGGGTATAGGCGTGTTGAGTCTCCCACGCCCATTCCTCAGTCAGCCACGCACGTTGGGAGATAGTCAGTAGCTTCACACGGTTTAGGGGCATGGCCGTGCTGATCTGTCAGTGCCTGTGGGGAAGGGTGGTTGGGCCCGTGACGTCTAACGGTGGTTGGCATGAATTGCACGGCCTCTGCTCTGTCAGTGTGGTGGTTTGGTGGTCCACACGACCGTGTGTAAGGTCGTGTGGCCTGGAAATCTACACTTTTTTGTTAGTTTACAACAAAAAGAAGGACGGAAAGAAAAGAAACTGAAAATAAATTTGAAGGTAAATTGAGTTAGTGCTCAGGTTGCCTCCTGAGAAGCGCTCGTCTAAAGTCTTAAGCTAGACTGTCCTCGTGTAACACCCCAATCCCAGCCCATACGTCATGACCGGATCTGGTATGCTACGGGTTGAATGTTGAAAACTTTGCTTTGTAGGGTTTTGAAAATCTCAGTTTATTTTAACCGATTCATCATTTATTTGTGATATTTTGAGAAACTTTAAAATTTTGCGTTGAACATGCTTGAGAAACCCATTTTAATTTCACTTTATAATTAATACTTCGAAAACATAAGGTTGTGAGATGTATAGAATAAAAAAATAAAAAAAAATATTAAACGATAACCTAAGTTATGGAGGCCTTATAACAAAAAAATAGTCCTTAAACTTAAAGAAAAACCGAAGATAGTCTATGAAGATAAAAAAAACTTGATGGCCCCTCAAATCCGCCTCGGCTCTCCCATGTCCACGATCTACTGCTCATCTGAAATGTTGGGAAAAATAAACGAGTGAGTCACCAAGACTCAGTGTGCAAATCCCAAAAACACATAAACACCTTGGGCCCACAAACACATTATGGGCCTAGGCCCATTCACAATGGCACAGAATATATTACATGCAACATGGCCCATCCCAAACCTAAAAGTCCATCCTCTACACACCCCCGTACCAACCATCACACCATGGGGATTTCTATAATCAACCCTCCATCCGCTACACACCATATCGATCACTATGTGACCTATGTGGTAAAGCCACCGATCACTATCCAACCTTAATAATATATATCGACAGCTGTGCTGCCTGTCATAAAGACCGATCACTATGTGACCTATGTGGCAAAGCCACTGATCGCCTCGCGACCTACTCCCCTTCATCATATCAATCCCATCCCATGCATACATACATGCAAAAATCAGAACATTAAACTATCTATACAGATCACATACTTTCACATACTTCGATACACATAGAGAAGTTTCTATTATTACGTACCTGGCATCCTTTGCCTACCCTTTTCGGGTAACACGACTGTTCATACAGCCTATTTCCGGCTTTTAGCCCATAACATACATATGACATAGCTTAACTAGTGTGATAGAGATCTACACACCGTTACCGACAAGACAAGATTTTCTATGTCGACACTATCAAGAGTCGCCACGATCGCTAATACCTAAGATTTTATTCTAAAGCTGATCCACAACCCAGTGGCCAATCTCGAACTACTGACACTGCTCGCTTCTTAAGCTTATAGATTGGTTTAACAGATCCAATCCCCTCCTTCGCCTGATCGATATTTGATTCCATCAAAAGACCTTATCAGTTGCTACCATCAACATATGGTTAAGATCACAATTACGATAGTGAATCTAACAAAAATCTAAAGAGAACCCCTTACCTTGAAATCCTGAAAAGAGAGATATATGAGATTCAGGAACTAATGATTCTGGCTTTTAGATCTACGCGATCTTCTTCACTTCTCGAATGTCACCCAACACGTAAAAAGTTAGGAAGTATTAGTCTAATTGACAGCCTTAACGAACCAAGTGGCCATTCAGCCTTGGCCCCTAAAAATCGAAAGAGATCTTAAGGAATAATAAGAGTCGACACTTACCTCAATATAAGGGTTTCGACTAACTCTTGAGAGAAGATTCTGGTTTTTTGTGAAAATCAAAAAGAGAGATGATTCAAAGAAATCTATGGAGTTTTCGGCTTTTAAAGAAAGAATCAGCAAGAAGATTTCGACTTTTACTGAAGAAGTAGGCAGGAAAAAAAAGAAAGGAAAAGAATAGACACTAGGGTATTCGGCTATGGGGATGAGAAGAGAGTTCAGAGTTTTGACTTTTGAAAGAAAAAGATGTTGAGAACAATTGGGAAATTTCGGCTTTTGAAAGAAAAAAGAAAAAAAATAGAGAACAGAATAATGGACTTTCGACTTTTGCATAAAAGTGAGGATGAGAGAATGGAAAAAGAAAATAGGGACCAAATATTGGAATTGAAGAGATATCCCCTCTATTTTAAGAGAATTTCGGCACCCACACAACCAATTGTCGGGATTGCCCTCTTTTGAAAACTAAAACTAATTAATAAACAAGGGGAAATTTTGGCACCCCTTAATCCTATCTAGCTGCCCCCCTCTTGCACACAGTGTCCCAAATTCGGCCACCACTTGCTTCCTAGATAGCTCCTAAACTTTCTCCCTTATCTTTATCCAAGCACACCTCCAAAAGAGGCCTAGACAACACCATCTCTTCCTCCCTTTATCAGCACATTATCAAACTTGTTATCCACATAAAATCCCCCTATTTCTAAGCCTTGTTGTAGTCCAACCTTATCCACCTAAATGCCAAAATTTAGCTAACTTTAATTAAAAGAATTGGGCTGCATGCTACCTGAGTTTGGGCCTCCTCAGTTGACGCCACCTCCTTGCTCTTTAAGTAGCGCCACTTTGCCACTGGGCCACAAGCCCACCTTGTATTTCAAAACACAATTAACATCTTTTAAGCCCTATCTTATCAGGCTTCCCTTTAGAGTGTCCAAAAACTAATTCTACTAAGGCCTTAGCCCAACCTCGAGCCCAATCTGGACCCCTAACACTCTAATTAACACATTAAACACAATCACACATTAAACGCATAAGCCCAACAACTCAGAATGTTACAGTTCTGCCCCCTTAAAGAAATTTCATTCTCGAAATTACCTGATCAGAATAGATGCGGGTACTGCTATCGCATTGTCTCCTCTGGTTCCCAAGTAGCCTCCTCAGAACTGTGATTCCGCCATAGAACCTTAACTAATGGAACCATCTTCCTTTGCAACACTTTGACATTACGATCTAGGATTTCCACCGGTTCCTCCTCAAAGGATAGGTCAGGTCTCACCTCGATTTCTTCCCTAGGCACCACAAGAGACGGATCCGAATGGTATCGTCTTAACATAGAGACATGAAACACATTGTGGATATGGCTTAACTCTTCTGATAGGCTACTAGCCTTACTCGTTTCAACACCCGATAAGGTCTGACAAACCTGGGACTTAATTTACCCTTCCGTCTAAACCTCAGCACTTTCTTCCATGGCGACACCTTCAAGAACACCTTATCACCCATTGCGAACTCCATGTCCTTACGCTTCAAATCAGCATAAGACTTTTATCTATCCGACGCTTCCTTTAGTTGAGCTCAAATTAGCTCAACCTTCTCCTTTATCTCAGTAACCAACTCTGGACCCAAAATCTGACGTTCCCCTAATTCCGTCCAACAGGTAGGAGTACGACACTTCCGCCCGTACAATGCTTCATAGGGCACCATCTGAATACTAGACTGGTAGCTGTTGTTGTAAGCAAACTCCGCCAACGGTAAAAACTCTTTCCAACTACCTCTGAAATCAATGACACATCCCCTCAACATGTCCTCCAGAATTTGAATTACCCGCCGATCGTCCCATCCGTCTCAAGATGAAACGTCAGATCAAATCCAACTTTGTACCCAATGCTTGATGCAAAGCTTTCCAGAATCGCGACGTGAACCTCGAGTCCCTGTCCGATATGATTGATGCTGGTACCCCATGCAGTCTCACTACCTCCGTTATATACAGCTTAGCCAATTTTTGCAAAGAGTAATCGACACGTGTAGGTATGAAATGAGCATACTTCGTCAAGCGATCAACAATTACCCAGACCGAATCTTTCTTAGTAGGCGTGAGGGGTAGCCCACTAACAAAGTCCATTGTGATCCTTTCCTACTTCCATTGTGGAATCTTCATTGGCTGCAATAACCACGATGGTAATCGATGTTCGCCTTTACTCGCGACAAGTCAAACACTTACTCATCAATTCGCCATTTCACGCTCAAGCCCTACCACTAGAACTGATCCCGCAAATCCTGATACATCTTACTCCTTCCGGAGTGCATAGCGTATGAACTTCCATGCGCCTCTTGCAAAATTCTATGCCTCAATTTTGGATCTTTTGGCATGCAAACTCTCCCTTGGAAACATAACAGTCCTTCCTCATTCATACTGAAGTCCGCCAATCCCTCACTTAATCCTACATGAAACTTCTCATCGGTCTGCTGCTTCTCCTGACCCAAGAGGGTTTCACTTGAAGTTTAGCCAATAAATTCCCATCACCATACAAACTAAGGTGAGCAAACATTGCCCTCAAGTTAGAGATTACTTTATGACTTAAGGTATCCACCACCACATTAGCTTTACCCGGATGATACTCAATCGAGCAATCATAATACTTTAACAACTCGATCTACCTCCTCTTACTTTTAGATTCAACTCTTTCTGGGTCAAGAGGTATTTTAGGCTCTTATGATCAGTATAGATAACAGACTTCTCCCCGTACAGATAATGTCTCCAAATCTTTAGAGCAAAAACCACCGCCACCAACTCCAAGTCATGGGTGGGATAATTTGCTTTGTGCAGTCTTAACTGTCGAGATGCATATGCAACAACCTTTCCATCTTGCATCAACATGCATCCTAGTCCTGTATGTGACGCATTACAGTAAATTATGAATTCCTTTCTAGCCTCCAGTTGAATCAATACTGGAGCTTCCGTCAAAATCCTTTTCAACTTCTCGAAACTCTCTTGCTGCATGCTAGACCAAATAAACATAACTCCTTTCCGTAATAACTTAGTCAATGGTGCCACGATTAAAGAAAATCCTTCAACAAACCTTCGATAGTACCCCGCTAGACCAAGAAAATTCTGAATTTTTGCCACGGACTTAGGCAGCTTCCAATCCAATACCGCTTCAATTTTTCGAGGGTCAACCCTAATCCCCTCTGCCGACACAACGTGGCCTAAACAAGTAACTTCATTTAGCCAAAATTTGCACTTACTGAATTTGGCATACAACTGCTTCTCCCTCAGAATCTGAAAAACCACTTGTAGATGGGAATCATGCTCCTCTTCTGATCTTGAGTAAACCAAGATATCATCTATAAATACCACGACAAACCGATCCAAGTAGGTTGGAACACTCGGTTCGTCAAATCCATAAACGCTGCTGGTGCGTTAGTTAACCCAAATGGCATTACCAAAAATTTGTAATGGCCATAACGGGTCCTGAAAGCAATCTTATGAATATCCGATTCTTTGACCCTAAGCTGATGGTATCCTGATCTCAAATCTATCTTTGAGAATACTGACACCCCTCTCAGTTGATCGAACAAGTCATCAATCCTTGGCAACAGATACTTGTTCTTGATAGTCAACTTGTTCAGCTGACGGTAGTCAATGCACATACGCATTGATCCATCCTTCTTCTTAACAAACAACACCGGTGCTCCCCAAGACGACACACTTGGTTGAATAAATCCTTTATCTAATAACTCTTGAATCTACGCTTTAAATTCCACCAACTCTTACGGCGTCATTCTATACGGAGCAATAGATACTGACACTGTTCCTAGAAGAAGATCAATTCCAAACTCCACTTCACGGTCTAGAGGTAATCTTGGAAGCTCTTCTGGGAAAACATCAAGAAATTCCTTCACCGTCCTAATGTCCCCAACAGTTAGGTCCTTGGCTTCTAGAGCCTGAACAAACATTAATACTACCTCGCATCCTTTTCTCACCATCCTTTCTGCTCTTAGGGCAGTCACTACATTCGACAAACAGTTCCCCCTTGCTCCTATTACCAACACTTCACCACCCTCGGGGGTTCTTAACACCATACACTTGGCTGCATAATCTAAATTAGCTTGGTACTTCACCAACTAGTCTATGCCTAATATTAAGTCAAATTCCCCGAACGGTAATTCCATCAGATCCGTTAAGAAAACTATTCCTTGAACTTCTAAGGGTACCTCCCGATAAAGTTTATCTACTACCACAGATTGTCTTAATGGGCTAATTACAGTCATCGCCCTAGGGGTAATCTCGAAATCCAAACTTAAAGTTCCAGAAACACTGCTAGCAATATATGAATGTGTCGACCCAATGCCAATTAATGCAATGTAAGGCAAACCAAATATTAAAAACGTACCTCCTTCCGACGTCTGGCAGTGTAGACTAACCCTGGCTATCTCGCCTTAGTGGTTCCTGTCCCTTGGCCTGGTGCTCCACGGCCCCGATCGAAATCATTACCACCTTTAGCTGGACCACGACCTCTCTACGGCTGCTAACCTTCTCTGCCCGGCTGAGCATTCCCCTGCCCGACGGGTCCTATATCGCTCCATAGCTGTAAACAGTCTTTAATCTGATGATCCAAAGATCCACACCTAAAGCACTTCCCACTGCCTGCCCAACACTCACCTACATGGAATTTACCACATCGAGCACACTTCGGTGTTTGGCTAGTAGCAGTAGGTCTCTCAGCCCGTCTCGGTCCATCCGATCTAGGTCTTTTCTGAGTACTCCTGGTTGTCCCTGATGATCCAAAATTTCTCTTACCTCCACCCCTATCTCTATCCCGGTTCAGTTTCTCCATTTGCTTTACCTCCTCAGCTATCTTAGCTATCTCCACAAGCACAACAAATTCCCTCTCCCGCTGTGGAGCTATCAAAACACGTAAATCATCCCTCAGGCCATCCTCAAATCAAACACAAAGTTCATGTTCTTTGGCCACCATCCCTCGAGCATATCGGCTCAAGCGTAAGAATTTCGCTTCATATGCCGCCACCGACTTACTTCCTTGAGCCAGATTCAGGAACACTCTGCGCTGCGTATCCACATAGCTCGTTCTAATGTACTTGTTCTAAAACACAGTTTTGAAGTAATCCCAAGTGATACGGTCAGCCATGGTACCATCCTTAACCGTAAGCCACCATTGATACGCTTCGTCCTGGAGAAGGGACACTACTTCTTTCAACTTCTCTTCCCTCATAAAATCTAAATCATCCATTATGCGTTCGACCGCCTCCAACCAATACTCAACTGTACTAGGGGCTACACCAAAAATTCCCTTAAACACTTCTGCCCCATTGGCTCTAAGTCGCTCCGACACAGATTTTCGAGCTCTTGTGCCCATGCCTGCCCCAGCTACCCTCTCTAAAACCCTTAACATCGCCTGAGGTACCGCATCATCTCCGACCGTCTGATCCTGGAATTCTGCCTCCACAGCTGGTGGCACTAGTACCTCATCCCCCGACTCATGACCGGACCCTACCGATTTCGACACAGTAATCTTGCCTCTACCTCGGCCACGCACACCACATCCTCTAGTGCTCATTCTACCGATTAGCGTTTATCTGATTAAGAATTTTATGAATTATTAATTTCTTCCACTGATTGATAACGAACAATCTTATGAAAAGTAGTTTTAATAGTAGTTCTTTCGAATTCGTACTCTATCTACAAGGTTCAGTTCTCAGGTCTGTACTTCTTAGCTCTAGGATCCACATACATTCAATCATCACATATCAACATACAAGTAGCATCCATGAACTCACATTCATCACCTAACGGTATTTTTGTCATTTCACTACCCAGGGGTATTTTCGTAATTTTATCCTACATGAGTATTTTCGTAATTTTCCAAAATAAGATTTCTTGGTGATTTTACAAGATAAGGGTATTTGGTAATTTTATAATTCGGGGGTATTTCAGTAATTTTTTCAATCGGGGTTATTTCGATAATTTTACAAATTTTGGTAATTTTTTTTACAAATCAAGGGGATTTTGAAAATTTACAAAATTGGGCACATAAGTAATTTTTACAAAAATAGGGTGGCTGGTCCCTTTCGGGTTTTTGTTATAAGTTTTGGCCCGTCAACAAGCCCTCTCGGTTAGAGTGAACAAACACTACGCACTAGGTAGGATTCCAGAAAAGAGGAGGTGAGCCACTAGGGCTGCTTAAATACCAAGCTCTCCCTGGATCCAATCCTAGACATGCGTATGCCTGTTACCACACCCTAACCCTATGACTTGTCCACAGACATGTTTAATTAGAATTAACTCTTATGAGATTTGAAGAATTGCTTAATCTAGGCCTAAGGTCCATTAATATTATCATACTAGTCTTCTTCCATGAAACCCATCAAACCCAACATACATATCATATCAAGAGTTTAGAATACTTACCTGCGTGGATTAGGTGTAGGTAGACTCGATGGCCATATCTCAACTGAACTTTTCCTAACTTACATCACTTTTACAAATTACCACTGGATCCACTTCACAGCCCGAGTTTTGAATTGGGCTCTGATACCAAAAATGTAACACCCCAAACCCGGCCCATACGTCATGACCGGATCTGGTATGCTACGAGTTGAATGTTGAAAACTTTGCTTTGTAGGGTTTTGAAAATCTCAATTTATTTTAACCGATTCATCATTTATTTGTGATATTTTGAGAAACTTTAAAATTTTGTGTTGAACATGCTTGAGAAACCCATTTTAATTTCACTTTATAATTAAGACTTCGAAAACATAAGGTTGTGAGATGTATAGAATAAATAAAATAAAAAAATATTAAACGATAACGTAAGTTACGGAGGCCTTATTACAAAAAAATAGTCCCAAATTTAAACTTAAAGAAAAACTGAAGATAGTCTATGAAGATAAAAAAAACTTGATGGCCCCTCGAGTCCGCTTCGGCTCCCATGTCCACGATCTACTGCTCATCTAAAATGTTGGGAAAAATAAATGGGTGAGTCACCAAGACTCAGTGTGCAAATCCCGAAAACACATAAATGCCTTGGGCCCACAAACACATTGTGGGCCTAGGCCCATTCGCAATGACATAGAGTATATTACATGCAACATGGCCCATCCCAAACCTAAAAGTCTATCCTCTACAAACCCCCGTACCAACTATAACACCGTGGGGATTTCTACAATCAACCCTCCATCCGCTACACATCATATCGATCACTATGTGACCTATGTGGCAAAGCTACCGATCGTTATGCAACCTTAATAATATATATCGATATCTGCGCTGCCTGTCATACAGACCGATCACTATGTGACCTATGTGGCAAAGCCACCGATCACCTCGTGACCTGCTCCCCTTTATCATATCAATCCCATCCCATGCATACATACATGCAAAAATCAGAACATTAAACTATCTAAACAGATCACATACTTTCACATACTTCGATACACATAGAGAAGTTTCTATGATTACGTACCTGGCATCCTTTGCCTACCCTTTTCGGATAACACGACTGTTCATATAGCCTATTTCTGGCTTTTAGCCCATAACATACATATGATATAGCTTAACTAGTGTGATAGAGATCTACACACCTGGTTACCGACAGGATAGTACTTTCTATGTCGACACTATCAGTAGCCGCTATGACTGCTAACAGTCTAAGATTTTATTCTGAAGTCGATCCACAACCCAGTGGCCAATTCCAAACTACTGACACCATTCGCTTCTTAAACTTAGGGATTGGTTTAACAGATACAATCCCCTCCTTCACCTGATCGATATTTGATTCCATTAAAAGGCCTTATCAGTTGCTACTATCAACATATGGTTAAGATCACAATTACGATAGCGAATCTAACGAAAATCTAAAGAGAACCCCTTACCTTGAAATCCCGAAAAGAGAGATATATGAGATTCAGGAACTAACAATTCTGACTTTTAGATCTACACGATCTTCTTCACTTCTCGAATGTCGTCCAACACGTAAAAAGATAGGAAGTATTAGTCTAATCGACAGCCTTAACAAACCAAGTGGCCATTCGGCCTTGGCCCCTAAAAACTGAAAGAGATCTTAAGGAATAACAAGAGTCGACACTTACCTCAATATAGGGGTTTCAGCTAACTCTTGAGAGAAGATTCTGGCTTTTTGTGAAAATCAAAAAGAGAGATGTTTCAAAGAAATCTATGGAGTTTTCGGCTTTTAAAGAAAGAATCAGCAAGAAGATTTCGGCTTTTACTAAAGAAGTTGACACTAAGAAAAAGAAAGGAAAAGAATGGACACTAGGGTATTCGGCTATAGGGATGAGAAGAGAGTTCAGAGTTTCAGATTTTGAAAGAAAAAGATGTTGAGAACAATTGGGAAATTTTAGCTTTTGAAAGAAAAAAACTTTCAGCTTTTGCATAAAAGTGAGGATGAGAGAATGGAAAAAGAAAATAGGGACGAAATACCGGAATTGAAGAGATATCCCCTCTATTTAAAGAGAATTTCGGCACCCACACAACCAAATATCGGGATTGCCCTCTTTTGAAAACTAAAACTAATTAATAAACAAGGGGAAATTTTGGCACCCCTTAATCCTATCTAGCCGCCCCCCTCTTGCACACAGTGTCCCAAATTCGACCACCACTTGCTTCCTAGATAGCTCTTAAACTTTCTCCCTTATCTTTATCCAAGCATACCTCCAAAAGAGGCCTAGACAACACCATCTCTTCCTCCCTTTATTAGCACATTATCAAACTTATTATCCACATAAAATCCCCCTATTTCTAAGCCTTGTTGCCGTCCAACCTTATCCATCTAAATGCTGAAATTTAGTTAACTTTAATTAAAAGAATTGGGCTGCATGCTACCTGAGTTTGGGCCTCCTCAATTGATGCCACCTCCTTGCTCTTTAAGTGGCGCCATTTTGCCACTGGGCCACAAGCCCACCTTGTATTTCAAAACACAATTAGCATCTTTTAAGCCCTATCTTATCAGGCTTCCCTCTAGAGTGTCCAAAAACTAATTCTGCTAAGGCCTTAGCCCAACCACGAGCCCAATCTGTACCCCTAACACTCTAATTAACACATTAAACACAATCACACATTAAACGTATAAGCCCAATAACTCGGGATATTACACCTCGTATTTGAAAATTTTAGGAAGGTTTAAAGGTTCGAATATCTTCCTTCATGCTCACAGTTCTATTTTTGTGACAAAGTTGAAGTTGAGAAGCGTTTACCTTGAAATTGCCACATATTGGATTGCTTACGTTGACTATTTCGTGTGGGAAGATATCGTGTACCTTAAGAAGAATTTCTCCTTTTGCCCTCAGGTCTGTTGAAGTGATGTAGGGATCGACTTTGTCTAACAGTACCTGGCCTTCTATTTTAAAGTGATTTGATGTCCCTACGAGCTTTTCTGGCGGTTCCTCTGGTTTTACTTCGTGTGGATCCGGCTTTTCTTTGACTTGTATCTTCTGCTCTTCTAAATTATCGACCTTAAGGTTTTGTTTCTTGTGTAATTCTTCTTTGTCAATTTGGGGGCTATGAGTTGGCTCAAGTTTGATGCCTTGTGATGTTTCCTATAGTGAAGGTTGAACAATTTGATTATCTATTGAAGTGACTTTCTTACCTTCATCATCCGTTGTTCTGGTTGAGTCGAGAGCTTGAAGCTTAATTGATTCATCTCCTACGCGAAGTATGAGTTCACCTGTGGCAACATCAATTTTAGTTCTAGCAGTTGCTAGAAAAGGTTTTCCTAGAATTAAGGGGATTGAATTATCCTTATCCATGTCTAAAACAACAAAATCTACTGGGAAAACAAATTTATCGATTTTTACAAGAACATCTTTAATAATGCCCCTAGGAATTCTAACAGTTTTATCAGCTAGTTGCATACTCATCCTAGTTTGTTTGAGCTTCCCTAGACCTAGTCGTTTAAACAATGCTTAAGGCATGACATTTATACTTGCCCCTAGATCAGCTAACGCATTATCAATAGTTAAACTACCAATTAAGCATGGATTCGTAAAACTCCATGGATATTTTTGTTTCTACGATTGTCTATTCTGTAACATTACCGAGCATGTTACGTTTAGCTCCACATGGTGCTCTTTGTCTATTTTACGTTTGTTTGTCAAGAGTTGTCTTAAAAATTTCCTCGGGTCTGGCATCTAGAAAAGAGCTTCAAGAAGGGGTAAGTTAATATGTAATTTCTTTAAAAGTTTAAGAAACTTACCGAACTGTTCCTCTAAATCATCTCCTTTCTATGCTTCAGGATAAGGTATGCGAGGTTTGTATTCTTTGATTATTGATTTTGGCTTTTCGTGTGCTACCTCTATTTTACCTTTTTCTTCCTTGGTTTATTGTGCCGTGGTGGGCTCGTCTACCTTTGTACCCTCTTGAGCTGTGATGGCTTGGATCTATTCTTTTGGGTTTATTTCTATGTTGCTTGGTAGATGTCCTTGTTGACATTCAGAAATTAGCTTTGTGAGATGTCCTCCTGACCTAGTAAGTTCTCCAACTTGATTCTCGATCCCTTTGATCGATTTTTGTTGTTCATCAAGTGCTGCTTCAAGTTTTTGGAAACGAGAATCAATTGCCATGAATTTCGTCAGCATCTCTTCGAGGTTTGATTTCTTCTCTTGTGGATATGGCTGATTTTGATCATTTGGAGAAGGTTGTTGCCTTTGATTTCCTTGATTTCCTTGTCCTCCCTACTAAAAATTTGGGTGGTTCTTCCAACCTACGTTATAAGTGTTACTATAAGGATTATTAGATCGGAAATTGTTACTTATATAGTTTGTCTGCTCATGTTCTGCTCTTGGTTGGTAGGGTGGGTTCTCAGAATTTATGTAACATCCTAGATTAGGGGTTATGCGTTCGTGCATAATTCATGAGATAGTGGGATCAGTGGGTGTGTTGGATGTGTTCTGAAGAGTTTCAAGAACCCTAAGATGAAAGAAAATGAAAGGAAATGTAAGGAAATGTAGGGAAATGTAAGGAAAAGTAAGGAAAATGTAAGAAAATGAAAGGAAATGAAAGGAAATGTAAGGAAATGAAAGGAAATGTAAGGAAATGTATGGAAATGTATGGAAATATGTGGAAATGTAAGGAAATGTATGGAAATGTATGGAAAGGAAAATGGAAATGAAAATGAAGATAGAAATGAAAATGGAAATGGAAATGGAAATGAACACTTTTGGAAACTTAGACATTTTTGGAAAGTGAACATTTTGGAAACCTAAGTAAATTAGGAAAGTGAACATTTTGGAAACCAAGCCAAAATAGGAAACTTGAACATTTTGGAAACTTGAGCATTTTGGAAACCTGAACATTTTGGAAACTTGAACATTTTGGAAACCTGAACATTTTGGAAACCTGAACATTTTGGAAACCTGAACATTTTGGAAACCTAAACATTTTGGAAACCTGGAAAATCTGAGTCACAATGAAAATTTTAGGAAACTTAAAATGACCCCTAATGTCGAATTTGAGCCCAAAGGGAACTTAGGGCCAAGTGACCCTAAAATATACAATACATGACATTTGCCCCAATAATGAACTTGGAAATGTGGCCTGAAGATGCCACCTAAGGTCTTAAGAAATGGCCCAAATACAAGAGGTTTTGGGGCCTGAGTTTGAGTCATCCAGGAAGCAAATAATGAAGGCTTTATTTTGCTTCCGTAAGACTGAGGTGGACGGCATGGGTTTCTAGAAAAGGAAGAGTTTTATTCACATAAATATGTGAATAATAAGAGAGAAATAAAGGAGTTTTATTCACATAAATATGTGAATAATAAGAGATAAATAAAGGAGTTTTATTCACATACATATGTGAATAATAAGAGATAAATGAAGAATTATTCTTTAATTAGGAAAATAAGGAAGAGTGGTGGCCAAGTTAAGGATTCTTGGCCTAGTATTTTCGACTATAAAAGGATAAGACTAGGGCCATTCATTATTCATTCTCCCTCTCTCTTTTCCTCTGCCAAATATTCTTCTTGAGCATCCATTCTTTTTCTTCTTTTCTTTTAGCCTCCTAGCTGATTTCCTTCTAAGCCTATTATTCCTCTCTTCTTTCATCTTTGAAACCAAATACATAAGGGAATCATAACCGATTGTTGATCAAGTCTCTAAGCCGAATCTCTGAAGGTTGAAGTGAAGTGCAATCGATTCCTTCAAATAAGGGTAAGATCCAAGTTTAGTTTTCCATTCTTTTATATTCTAGACTTATTGAAATTTAGAGACTAATTTCGATTATTAATCTTGACCGAATCATGGAAGAAGAAATTCTTTTCCGAAGGTACACCATAGGCCACGTGTTCCCTAGTTATTCTAAGTGAATTTGGGATTTAAGATCCACAAGGTAAGTACCTAAAAGTATTCGCCAAAGCTTGTATGATTATCTAGATCAGTTCTTTAATTATTAAAAAGCGAAAACTAACCCATATTGAGATTCAAGGTTGGTTAATATCAAGTGAAGGAAAACCAAGTTTTGGATTTGAATAAACACCAAATCGGCATCAAAGGTAAGTCTTTTACAAATCCTACTAGGATTTGGATATCATAGCCAAATAGAATTTATGCTAAGTAATAAAGGATGAATCAAATGTAGGGACTAAGGATCTAAACTTTAGATCTAGCTTTTCGGAATCTCAAGGAATCGCTAAACAAATCAGGTGTGTACCCTTACTATCCTTCGATATTTTATGGCTAAATATTTTAATATATAATTATGAATAAGAATGTGAATGTGGCTATGTACCACAAATGTGGCAAAAAGTACCAGTGCGTTTCCTACTTGGGATAGGATTGTGAAATATGTTATTTAATAACATGCGAATATATGTATATGAACATGAAATTAAGTTATGCACAATATATATATTTGTGGGGCATTCGGGATTTATGTGAAAGGGGGAGAACAGGTGTTGACTTCGGTCTCACCAACGAAGGTGTTGACTTCGGTCTCACCAACGAAATATAGGTGTTGACTTCGGTCTCACCAACGAAGGTGTTGACTTCGGTCTCACCAACGAAATATGTTGACTACGGTCACATTGCGAAATTTTGGTAACTTCGGTTACAATAGTGTCTAATGACACAACGTTTAAATTTGATTATAGTGTCTAAAGACACAACGTGGAGAGTAGTGGATGGAGGGTTGACTTAGCAGTCCCCACGGTGTGCAGGTTGGTACGGGGGAGTGTAGCGGATGGCTAATTAGGATTGGGTTTGGGCTGCATCATAATTTCATTATTATATGGACTTGATGATTTGAACTTGAATGCCTGATTTATTGAATGATAGTATTATGTGCACATTGAGTCTGTTGACTCACCCCATTGTGGGAATTATTTTTCAGGTGATGAGCAGTGACGGACCGGGCCGATAGACATTGAGGTGGCCATGATCGACTTGAAGTTCAGTTTAATTTGAACCTTTATTTTATTTTAAGTACTGTACAATTTATTATTTTGGGTTTTACTTGATGTAATAAGGCCATAAGGCCCAGTGGATTTCTCTTTATTTTTGCTTTACTATTAAGTTTTATGCTAAGAACTATTTTGGATGTATTTAATTAAATGGGTTTACAAGTATAAATAAATGGGTTTACAACCTAAGCCCAACTCAAAACAATAGTTTTTCTAAAAATTTACAAATTTTCTCTAAGTAACGAAAATGTTTGAAACTGATTTACTTTAGGAACATACCAGATCCGGTCCATTCTCATGGGCCGGGTGTGGGGTGTTTCAATTTACCACATTCCCACTTACTTCGCATTGCATAACTAGATGTACCTGCGAAGAACATAAATTATCAAGCTTTGTATTCATCATCTCCACCTGTGTTGACAGCATTGTTACTGCATCTATGTTAAAAACTCCGGCTGATTTTGTCGATTTGGCCCTTGTAATTTGCCATTGATAGGTATTCAACGATATCTCTTCAATAAAGTCGTAAGCCTCTTCAAGAGTTTTGTTATTCAAAGTTCCACCGACTGATGAATCAATCATTTGCCTCGTTGAAGAATTCACACTATTGTAAAAAGTTTAAACTTGAAGCCACAAAGGTAATCCGTGGTGTGGACATCTTCTCAGGAGATCCTTATATCTTTCCCATGCATCATATAATGTTTCTGCGTCATTCTGCACAAAAAAAGATATGCCATTCCTAAATTTGGCCGTTTTGGCTGGTGGAAAGTATTTTAAAAGAAATTTTCGGTCATTTGATCCCATGTGGTGATTGATATCCTCGTGGTAACGAGTTCGACCACTACTTGGCTTTATTCCTTAATGAAAAGGGAAATAACCGAAGATAAATGGCATCATCAAAAATGCCATTTATTTTAAAAGTATCACAGAACTCTAAAAAATTTACTATATGAGTGTTCGGGCCTTCGCCCTGCAAACCATCAAATTGAACAAATTATTGAATCATTTGTATTGTATTAGGCTTTAATTCAAAATTATTAGCAGCTATAGTAGGCCTGACAATACAAGATTAGGTTTAGCATAATCATACATAGTATGCGGAGCATTCTGTTCTTGCACATCTGGCGATGGATTGTTTTCGTCCATCCCTTCAGTAGGATTGGGTCTGTCTTGTTGTTCTTCTCTTTGGTAGTCTAGAGCTTGTCTACTTTCTCTGCGATTTCTGGGAGTGGTAGCTTTAATGTCACTTTCGTACGCTAAAGGTCCTCTCGGGTTCCTTCTAGTCATAAACTAGAAGTACCTTTTAGGAGAAGAAAGAAAGAAATTTAGTGTAAATAAAAATTTAACCTAAACTAAAAATAAAAGTAAATTGTGAAAAAATAATAAAATAATGGCTAAAGTAATAGAAATAGAGCTTTCTTAATAATTTAGTATTCCCCGGCAACGGCACCAAAAACCTGATCGTGTCAAACAGTTGAGTTTTAATATTTATCAAGAATGATCGAACCTATAGACTAACTATGACAACGATTGAGGCAAGTGCACTTATTGAACAATAGTATAGTTTAGGAAAGATTATTTTATCGAACCCAAAGGAACCTAAAAGTACTACTACTCACTTTTTTTCTATTATTTAGCCTAAAATATGAAGGGATTGGTTTATTAATCTAAAAAACTAATGAAAAACTAAACCAGATGCAAAGACAAAAGAATGAAACTTTGGGAAAAGACTGTGGAAAGGCTCAGTTGATTACGACGATACCCTCAGGAAGAATCTACCTATGACTTCTCTTGTTATCTAACTTTTAATTCATATGACCTCTTTAGCTTGATCCGTGAGACTCCCTAGCCTATATTAAACCCTCTCTCGAGGCGAAAAATGTCTAACCTTAGGTTAATTAGTGGAACTCTCGTTCTCTTATAATAACCCCCTAAGGAAGCAGTAAATCGATCAATGGACTCCTATATTAGGTTTCACCCTAAACTAGCAAAATCTCGTCACCCTATCTCTAGGCGTGTGATCAACTCCGCTTAATTATGCTAGATCTACTCTTAGGCAGGGTCTATTCCTCCTCCACCTAAGCACATCAGATTAAATTAAGCACCATAATTAAGAATAAACTAAGTACTTATCATATAATTTAGAAATCAAATAACAAAATCCATCATAGGTTTCATCCCCTTCAGGCATCTAAAGGGTTTAGTTCATAACAAAATAAGAAAACATTTCAAGAGAAAAGATAAAACAAAACATAAGAAATCCCTAAAATCCTCTGAAGGAATTGAAGAGGAGATCCTCTATCTTGAGTAGAACTCCGGCTTCTTGAGATCGATCAACTGGCTATCTTCGAGTAATTCCCTGAATAAAAGCTCTTGCAAAAAACTCTGCCCAAAACTCTCCTCTAGAACGACTACCTTGGGTTGTTTATATAGGCTCCTTAGATGCTTTACTTGGCTCCTAAGTACCTCCTTCAAGTAGAATTACTATTAAAGTGTTTAAGTAGACTTAGGAGTATGTTTCTTTGGCTTCAAGCATCCAAATTCGAGTGAAATTGTTCATTCCCGTGGCAGGGGCACGACCATGGCACACGCCCGTGTAAGTCGTGGTTGGGCCGTGTTTCGATTCTATCGATTGGGGTATGGCCGTGTAAATTATGGCATGGCCGTATGAAGTAATTTGACGAGACACGGCCATCTGGCTTGAAGTCCAGCCCATGTCGATTTCTTGGGTTGGCCCAATTTGGTCTGTTTTAAGCCTGTTTTACGTTCTTTTTATCCTTAGGTGCTTTCTTGAGTATAAGACATGAAAAGAAAGGATTAAGAGCACCTTTTTACATAAATCAGGGATAAATTATTCAAAAGCATACTAAATGTGGGATTAAAATATGTTACTTTTATGGTTTATCAACTACTAAACTAAAGACACAAAGACAAAAAGAATGAATTGGGAAATAACTTGAAGGGAAACTCAGTTGATCACGATGATACCCTCAGGAAGAATCCACCTAGGCTTCACTTGTTATTTAACACTGAACCATACGATTTATTCACTTAGTTTGATCCGTAAAACTCCCTAACGTATATTAAGCCCTCTTCCGAGGTGAATAATGTCTAACCCTAGGTTAATTAGTGGAACTCTCGTTCTCATATAATAACCCTATATAATAGCAGTAAATTGATCTATGGACTCCCATATTAGGTTTCACCCTAATCCGGCAAAATCTCGTCACCCTATCTCTAGCCGTGCGATCAACTCCGCTTAATTACGCTAGATCTACTCTTAAGCAAGGTCTATTCCTCCTCCACCTAAGCACATCAGATTTGGATTAAGCATGCATAATTAAGAACAAACTAAGTATTTATCGTATAATTCAGAAATCAATAACAAGATTCATCTAGGTTTCATCCCCTTCAGATATCTGAAGTGTTTAGTTCATAACAAATAATGAAAACATCTCAAGAGAAAAGATAAAACAAAACATAAGAAATCCCTAAACTATAACATCCTGAATAATGGGGCTATGCATCTTTACTTAATTGAATGTTGTTGCATGCTTAAGTAAAATTGAGTGTGTTTTGGAAGTTTTAGGAACTTCAGTATGTAAGTGAATGCTTAGAGAAATATTAAATTTTTAATATTTAAGATGGAGCTAAGCAAGATAGGTTTTAAGAAATATTGACAAGAGATTTTAAGCATAATAAGTCAATTGGCAAGGTGGTAAGGGCGCATGGATGAATGCTTGAGGGGAGAGGTTCGAATCCCCTAGCTAACAAGTAGAAGAATTTTTAATTTTTTTGTTTTCTTTCCTATAGTGTCGGCCAAGATTATTCTAGAATGGATGGACATCTTTTTATTTTTGGTTAGTAGACCATAAGTAAAAGGCAAGTTACAAGTTATGGCATGGAATCATGAAGTTATGGTTGTAATATCCCGGGTTAAGGGCTATTTTGTTTTGGCATTGTTTGCATGATTAATGGCTTGCTATGATGTTGTTTGTGTAGTTCGGGGCTTAGTTGTAGGCTAGGAGTGAGCCTGAGTGGGTGGAAAAAAAAATTTAATTTTTGGGCTTTAGGGGATAGGAGCTGAAGGAGTTGGGGGTTATATATTTTATTTGTTGAATTGTGGCATAACAAGGGAGTTGGTGGAGTGGCAAGGCATGCACCACATGGAGAGTATGGTTGGCGTCAACTGCAGGAGGAAGAGGTCCTGAGTTCAAGCTGCGAAAATCCCACACTTTTGCATCCATTTTGACGGCATGAAGGGAAGAGTTGTAGGAAGTTTGAACTCTACCTTGGACTTTGTCAACTCTTTCAAACGGTGGGTGGAGAGTGAAAATAGGAGGAAGACTTGGTCATAGTTATTTGAATTTGTGGTTTGGGAGTGAATGGGGGGAGTTTGGCCGGATTTGGTGAGAGTTTGGGGGGAGGGAATGTGTGGCCGGTTGGTAATTGGAGGGTGCCGAAATTGCCTTTGGCATGTGGGTTTTTCGGTCACAAATTCTCTTTGGTTAAGCCGATTTTAGTTTAGTCAAAAGCTAACAAAAACTCTCTTCACTTGCAAATAGCCTAAGTCAAACCATTTGTTTTGCTTCTTGAAACCGAACCCAGCAACATATACCTTCTTGAGCTTGCTTGGTCCTTCTTTCATAGTAGCCGAATGTTCTTGGAGTGCTCAAGCTATTATTTCTTTGCTAACTTTGGCCGAACCATATACCCTCCTATCTCTCTCGTTCTTTTTCCATTTTTACTAAGCCAAAACTTGTATTCTCCTTTACTCTCATATTTCTTCTTTCTTTGAAACCTTGATAGCCGAAAGTTGCTCTTCAAAACACCTACACTTGCCGAAACCACAACACTCTCTTCTCCACTTTTGCTTTCATCTTTTTCTCTTTTGAAAAGCCTTGGTAGCCGAAGGTGCATCCCTCTCCCTTTCTTCTCCTTTTGCTTGTAAACTGAAACTAGCCTTCTTCTCTCCCTTCTTGACCGTAACACACTTCACCAAAAACCTACATCCTCCATCTTCTTTTTCTGTAAACCGAAAGCACCCCATTCACCATTCTAATTTCTTATTCTTTTCTCTCTTCTCCAAACCCCTTAGCTTTTGTTCCCAATTGTTCTTCCCATTCCTTCAAGGCCGAACCTCCTTTCCATCTTGATTAACGGGTGCTGGCCGAATCTTTCTTCTCTCCTAGTGGTGGTTGGTTGGTCGATTAGTGGTTGGTGTTGGGGTAAGTTCTTGGCCGTATGGCCATTTCTCTTCTTTCTTGCACCTTGCCGATTTTTAGTATGTTTAAGGGCCAATTTGATGGCTCGTTAAAAGGTGTTAACTTCTTGTTATGGTAATCGTTTTCGTATAGGGTCCTTGGGTTCGAAATCAAGCAAGGAGAGGCTTCTTACTCAGTTAAGCAATCGGTAAGTGGTGGTAAGAATGGGTGTTTGGATCCGATTTCGTTTAGTTTTTTTTAAGTTAAGTCATGAGGAGATTAACCGTTATTCTTTTCTAGGGTGTGATCGTTTGGTAAAGAAGCATTATTGGTTCGGGTTGGTTGGAAACCGAACCACTCGCAAAGGTAGAGTAACGCAACCCCTTTGGGTTACCTATTTTTGGCCGAATGGTATAGTGTTAATCCCTTGATTGGCCGATTGTAGGATTAAGACTGTTGAGGTGATCAAAAGATTTTGACCGGTTCTTAGGATTAACATCTTCGCTATTCAGGTGTGTAAACCAACACACTATCTTAACTAAGTAATGTGATAACCTGTTTGTGTAAATAAAACAGTGTGGTTGACTATTTTGATACCCATTGAGGTATGGATACGGATTCGGGTAAGTCCGTTTCATTATGAAATATGTGATGAGCGACGATATCATGATTATGGGTGTATATTCATTGAGATGCCATATTGAGCATGTGAGCATGATAGCATGATTACACGATTTTGCATTTAGTATGATATGCTTTTGGGTGATATGAGAGGAGGGGGAGTATGATATCCGTGTCTTTGGGACACTGTGTCTTTGGGACACCGGAGGTTTGGCACCTCCAAAGGTTTGGTACCACGTATTTTGTGACTTTGGGTCACGGAGGTTTGGCACCTCGGCGCCTCGTCCCAGTGGCTTAGTACCACGATGGGTTGGCCCCACGCTTGATTATACTGATTGACGCCAGTGATTTGGTATCACACGATGGGTTGGCCCCATCATCGGATTTGTGACTACGGTCACCAAAGATTTGGTATCACATTGTGCCTTTGGGACACCGGAGGTTTGGCACCTCATTGCGACTCGTCCTCGTGGTTTGACACCACCGTGGGTTGGCCCCACTTATGAGATATGGGATCGTCGCTAGTGATTTGGTATCACACGATGGGTTGGCCCCATCATTGGATTATTTGTGACTTGGTCACCAAAGGTGGTTTGGTACCACAAGATGGATATCGTGACTTTGGGTCACCAAGTGGTTTGGCACCACCGGTGGTTTGGTACCACACGGGTAGAAAAGGTGATATGGTTGGCTAGGATCGGGTGCATTACTTGCATTATTTTGTTATGATATGTGTGTGGCATGTTATACCGGAGAGGGAATTATACACCTGAGTCTTGCGACTCACTCTCTCCTTTGACTTTTTCAGGTGACACTTAGACGCGGACATGGAGCCGGGATGGACTCGAGGTGCTCATGCCATGCTAATAAAGGATTTGCTGAGACTTTATAAAATTTGGTACATTAGTTATTTATTTCTATGAGGTTTTATTTTGGGTTGTAAAAAGGCCTTTTAAAAATTTATGGTTTGCTTGTTTATACTTAAAGTAAATGTTTAATATGCCTTAACAAATTAATTGGGTTAAAATGTGCTAAAATTTGGAAAGAAAACGATTTCAAAAGTACAAAAGCGACATTTTAAACTATACCATCGGGTATCACACTAAGATTTGGAATAGAGAGGAACTCAAATGTTTTCTAACCTAAACACGATTTTCTACTAAGACAAAATATTTTTGTAACAATGATAAACAACTCAAACTTCTTATCGAGATAAACCTGTTTTGTCTACCCATCGGAGTAAGTTTTTAAAATTTCCGGGTTTTCAAATACATCATCAAATTTCAATCAAACCTACTCAAGTTTTTCTTCAAATGCACAACCTAGCGAAGTATTTTTCTCCAACTTTTAAATAGAAACCTAAACCTCTCAAACCCTTTTTCCCTATAACATACCGGATTCGGTCGTGGTGTACTGACCGGGTTTGGGGTGTTACAATGGTAAGATAGGGGGACAAAGGGCTTGAAGAGGGGATGTTGTTTTGGAAGCTTTTTCATGGTCATTTAACCATGAACCTAGGCGGCATAAGGGGCTAAAGGGGGATGGTTTAATTGTGTTAGAATCAAGGGGATGATAGGGAAGAAAAGAGGAGGAAAAAGGGGGATCATGTTGGCAAGGTGTTGGCCGAATTTTGCTTTAGCATTAGGGGTGTATGTTGGCCAAAATTTTAACCAATTTGTTCATCTTTTTCCTTTTCTCAAAACCTTGTTTCCTAGCCGATTGCTTATTCTGCAAAAAAGAAACCTTTTCTTTTCTTTTAGTCAATTGATACTTTACCATTTCTGTTTTGAGTAGTCTTTTTAGTTTCTTTTCTTCAAAGCATATCATCTTTCTTCCTCTTTGTAACTGAAAATACCAAAGTTCCAAGGACCTTTTCTTCACTTTTTCCCTCATGGCGAATGCACATAAACTTCTAATCCCATCTCTTTTCTTTTGAAAATCATCATCATCATCTTCTTCTTCAATCTTTTACTTTCTCTCTTTCTTTTCTTCTTCTTTCTCTCAATGAAACCATTATCTACTCTAACCAAAATCGCCATTCTTTTCCTCTCTTTGTCAAACCGAATCATCATCTTCCATTTTATTTTCTTCTTTCTTTTCTTCTATTGAAAACCAAACCACTATAGCCAAAGAAATCACTATCTTTCTCTTCTCTTTTGTGCAAGTCAAAATCACCAGTTCTCTTTTCTAAATCATTAAGGCCTAATCTTCAAGTAGTCAAGCAAGGATTTTTGTTAAGTGTTCTCATTATTTTTTCCTTTTAGAATAGCCGATTTTAGAAACTTATTTCTCTCATTTTCTCCTAGGCGAATCTTTGAAGGGATTTAAGGATTCTTTTGGTAGCCAACGTTTTAGAGAGATCTTCGGAATCATCCAAGGTAAGGATTATCATTTTTGGTTATATTGTTTCTTTTAGATAGATTACTAACCGACTTTATTTTAACAAAATAGGTTTGAAAAGAGCGGTAAGGAGTGTTTGGAAGAGGGGAGGCTCTGTTATACCCTCAAACTTCAAACGAAGGGCTGTATCGGCGATAAAAGATTTTCCACCGGGTTGTGGACCCTCTGCTAACGAAGATCGTTTATTTGAAGTCGTGCGTACAACCAAACCACTTTTCGTTAGTGGGTTGTCATCGAGTTTTGATCCATCTATCAGAGAGAAACCACATATATCGGTTGTTCGAGATTCCGAGGGTAAGGATTTAGATCTCTCATCAATAGTGTAGATTATAAGTATTAGTGTGTTCTAATCAAGTGTAATAATTAACTAGGTGCTGACGAGCGGGAAGGTATCGTTCTCACTATCATAAGGTGTGTAACATTATACTAAAATCCTCATAGATCTAATATAAATGTGATTTATATGAAAATATATTTGATAATGAATGTGGGTACCATTCAGTGGTATGCGATATTCAGGTATGTTACCCCAATATTTCGTTAATTTTGCTATATGCGTAAATGTGAAATAAGTATGATTTTGCTATGATTTTGGGGTAAATGGCATGAAAACTAAATAATATGTATGTGCATGGGCATATGGGTGTTATTGATAAGGGGAAGTATTCCGGTGGTTTTTACCACATAATCCGGTGACTTCGGTCACATATTTGAATCCGGTGATTTCGGTCACATATGTGAATCTGGTGACTTCGGTCACATATTTGAATCCGGTGACTTGGGTCACATATGTGAATTTGGTGACTTCGGTCACATATTTGAAATCCGGTGACTTCGGTCACGATTATCTGGTGGCCTTGCCACAAAATTATAAGGGCGATGTGCATGTTGACTGTAGCAACTGCCTTCGATGGTGTGTAGCGGATGGAGGGTCGATTTAGTAATCCCCACGGTGTGATTGGTTGGTACGGGTGGTGTGTAGCGGATGGATATTTAGGTGGGCTGAGTTTGCATTTCATTATATAAATATCCATGTGATTTCTAAATGATTTTTATTTGATTTGCTATAAAAATGGGCTTATGACTAAATATGACTTAGTTGGGCTTATGGCTATATATGTTATTAAATGGGCTTAAAGGCCATGATCAATTGGGCTTTTAGTGTTTTTGTTACACATTGAGTCTATGACTCACCCCTTTGTGGGATAATTTTTTAGATGACTCTTAGCGTGATGGATCGGGTCAGCGAGGACTACGTGGTGGCCATTGCTCAACAACGTATTTTAGAGTTTCTCCTAATTAAACTTATTAAGTTTATTTTTATTACTTAGACTTTATTATGGGTTTTGTTATTTTTGTAATAAGGCCACTATAAACTTTTTTAAATTTTTGCGTTTGGATTTTTTTATTCTGCTATGAACAATATTTAATTAAATAACTAAATAGTTTTCGATAAATAATTTAAACTATTTTTGACACTAATATATATATGTTTTACAATAATAAGTAAAATTTTTCATAAAATTTGGTTTTCTTTTAACTTATAAATTTCTCTTAAAAATAATGTTTTAAGAAGATACAAATTTATTTAAATTTGATTTTAACCTAAATATTAAGCTAATCTGTTTTATACAAATTCATCAAGTTTTTCTTAAATAAAACGAGAAATTGCTAAAGTTTTATTCGAGGAACATATCAAATTCGGTCAGGCTTTTTGGGTCGAGTTCGGGGTGTTTCAACTTGGTATCAGAGCCCAATTTTAAACTCTTGGCCTTGGGTTGTGAAGCCCACAACGTTTTCAAAATCAGGCCCAAATGACTTTTTGAAAGTTTTCTTAAGTTAAAATGGTTTTATAGAAGCATGGCACCCGAGTTCTCGGCCCAGGTCCATCAGGTAAGTACTTTTGTTGATAAAGTAATGTGAATGTATGATATTTTAAAGTGATAAGCCTAAGGAAACTATACTTTAGAGACATGGACCCTAGGTGTATATGTACTACTACGGAAAAACCACTGAATAAATATCTATTGCATAAAACTTTCTTTTAATAAGAAGTGAAAAGATTCTAATGCATAAGACTTTTTCGTAAAAACAGATAAGACGCGTAGTAGACATGAGTTCTAGGGGCGTGGTCGTCGTGGGCCGCAGAGAGGAAGAATGGTCGTGTCGAACCGCTTAGATCTGGTCAAGGTTTGAAAATAAAGTTTCGCCACCTACCGTTGGGGTGGAATTTCAAGAGCAAAATGAAGGAGGAGACGCAGTATCACAAGCTGTGCTGCGAGTTTTGGAACGAGTAGCAGAAGCTAGTACGGGAAATGGGTCTTGAAAGTCAGTAGCTGAGAGACTCGAGATCAAATGGAGCCGAGGTTTTAGGGAGTATCTGGAGTAGCTCGAATGTAGCGAATCTTGGTTAGAGGCGATCGAGAGGATCATGGACGATTTAGACCGCTTCGTGAAGAAAAGCTAAAGGTCTTTGTTTCACTACTCGTGACGAGGCCTACCAATGGTGGCTCACTATCAAGGAGAGTACCCCAGTGGATCGAGTAGATTAGGGGTATTTTAAAGTTAAGTTTGAAGGAAAATATGTTAGAGCTAGCTACATCGACTCCCAGAGAAAGGTATTTTTGAATTTAGTACAAGAAAATAAGTCGATAGCTGAGTATGAAGCAGAGTTCTTGCGACTTAGCTGATATGCCAGAGGGATAGTAGCTACTGAATATGAGCGGTATGTCAGATTCGAGGATGGACTGAGAGATGAGTCAGTGTTGATTGCTCAAGAACGGAAAGAGACTTTGCAGTCTTAGTGGATAGGGCAAAGATAGTGAAGAAGTTAAGCGGTGAGAGATGTAACCGGGACAGAGGCCAGAATAAGAATAAGAGGAGCTTTGGGTCTTCAGGATCATCCGGGAATTTTCAAAAGAAACCAAGAATTGATGGGCATGAGGTCGCCAGATCACACGGAGGACAACATCGTGCTTGTGCTCAATGTGGGAAGATGCACCCGGGAGAATGTTGGAAAAAGATCGGGGGATGTTTCAAGTGCGGGTCTAAAGATCATATGATCAAGGATTGCCCGATGAATTCAGATAAGAACCACCCAGCATATCAAAATGTTAATCAGGCTGGCAGAGGTGGACAGCAGCCGATAAGGGGTCGTGGTCCAAATGGAAGGCGTAATGGTTCTGGTAGAGGTCGCGGGAATTCAGGCAGAGGCAGTGGTAGCTCTGAGGCGAGACAGCCAGGTCTGGTATATGCAGTTCGTCGCAGAAAAGACAGTGACGCACCTAATGTTATCACGGGTACGTTTCTGATTTCTGGGTTGCCCTTTATTGCTTTGATAGATATTGGGTCAACTCACTCATACATCGCTAGTGAAGTATCTGGAACTTTGCATGTGACTTCTGAGACTGTACCTAGGAAGATGACTATACTTAGTCATTTAGGACAGACAGTAGTAATAGACAAACTTTTTAAGGAAGTGCCTTTAGAAGTTCAAGGATGCAATTTCTGGCTAATTTAATAGAGTTGCCATTCGGGGAATTTGACCTGATCTTAGGCATGGACTGGCTAGTGAAATATCGTGCAAATGTGGATTGTGCTGCTAAGCGGATGTCCTTAAGAACTATTGATGACAAAGAAGTTGTAGTGATGGGCGAGAGACGGAACTACTTATCAATGTAGTATCCGCTTTTAAGGCAGAAAAGATGGTTAGAAAGGGATGTGTAGCCTTTCTGATGTTGGTTAGTGCCTTGGAGGCTAAGGAAGCAACTGCTGAAGAAGTCAGGACTATGAATGAATTTGTAGATGTTTTTCCGGAAGAACTTCCAGGATTGCCTCCGGATCGAGAGGTAGAATTTGGGATTGAATTATTGCCTGGAACAGCGCCAGTTTCTATTACTCCGTATAGAATGGCACCGAAGGAGTTGGTTGAGCTTAAGGCTCAGATCCAAGAGTTGCTTGATCGTGGATTTATCCGGCCTAGTGTGTCCCCATGGGGAGCACCGGTCCTATTCGTGAAGAAGAAGGACGGAATGATGAGGATGTGTATAGATTACCGACAGTTGAATAAGCTGACCATCAAGAACAAGTATCCTTTGCCAAGGATCGATGACTTGTTCGATCGACTTAAGGAGTCATGTATTTTCAAAGATAGATCTAAGGTCGGGGTATCATCAGCTTAAAGTGAAAGAAGTAGATATCCATAAGACAGCTTTTCGAACTAGATATGGGCATTATGAATTTCTAGTAATGCCATTCGGATTGACGAACACCCCAGCTGCGTTCATGGATATGATGAATTGGGTTTTTCAGCCCTACTTGGATCAGTTCGTCGTGGTATTCATAGACGACATCCTGGTGTATTCTAAGTCTGAAATGGAACATGATAAGCATATTCGGATTGTGTTGCAAGTTTTAAGGGAGAAGAAACTTTATGCCAAATTCAGCAAGTGTGAATTTTGGCTGAAGGAGGTTGCGTTTTTAGGCCATGTGGTGTCTGTGGAAGGGATAAGGGTGGATCCTCGGAAGATTGAGGCTGTACTAGATTGGAAACCACCTAAGTCCGTATCTGAGGTTCGCAGTTTCTTGGGATTAGCAGGTTACTACAGAAGATTTGTCGAAGGATTTTCATTGATAGCTGCACCTTTAACGAAATTATTGAGAAAGGAAGTACCTTTCGTGTGGTCTGATAAGCAGCAAGAGAGCTTTGAAAAGCTCAAGAGGGTTTTGACTGAAGCTCCGATTTTGATTCAGCTTGAGGCAGGAAAGGATTTCGCCGTGTATTGTGACGCTTCTCATACAGGATTAGGATGTGTTTTGATGCAAGACGGGAAGGTAGTTGCGTATGCGTCTCGGTAGTTGAGACCACACGAGGTTAATTACCCGATGCATGATTTGGAGTTGGCAGTAGTAGTCTTTGCTCTTAAAGTTTGGAGACATTATTTATACGGGGAAAAGTCAGTGATATACACGGACCACAAGAGTCTGAAATATCTACTGACTCAGAAGGAACTGAATTTGAGACAGCGAAGGTGGATAGAGTTGTTGAAAGACTATGACTGTTCTATTGAGTACCACCCGGGCAAGGCGAATGTGGTGGCAGACTCTCTAAGTCAGAAAGTGGTGTCAGATCTAAGGGCGATGTTTGCACATCTTAGTCTTTATGATGACGGAAGCTTGCTGGCAGAATTACAAGTTAAGCTGACATGGTTGAGTCAAGTGAAAGAGAGATAGTTGGTAGATGAAGATCTGAATGCTAAGCTACGGCAGGTACAGAATGGGGAATTAGAAGATTATGGTATTAACAGCGACGGGGTATTGTGTTTTAAGGGTAAAGTCTGTATGCCGAGGGATCAGGAGTTGAGGCAAAAGATTCTTCAGGAGTCGCATGGTAGCCCATATGCTATGCATCCTGGAGGAGGTAAGTTATACCGAGATTTGCGAGATCAGTTTTGGTGGCCTGGTCTTAAGCGAGAAGTTACAAAATTCGTAGGAAAGTGCTTAACGTGTCAGCAAGTCAAGGCTGAACATCAAGTACCTTCGGGATTGCTTTAGCCGATAAAGATTCCGCAGTGGAAGTGGGAGAGAATCACCATGGACTTTGTTAGTGGGCTTCCTCCTACGCCTACTAAGAAAGACTCGGTATGGGTGATAGTGGACTGATTGACGAAATCTGCACATTTTATCCCAGTTCGGGTTGATTACTCTTTGCAAAAATTAGCGATGTTATATGTGGCTGAGATTGTGAGATTGCATGGAGTACTGGTGTCGATTATTTCGGATAGAGATCCGAGGTTTACGTCTTGGTTTTGGAAAGCATTGCATCAGGCTTTGGGCACCAGATTGGATTTCAGTACGGCATTTCATCCATAGTCTGATGGTCAGTTTGAGCGAGTAATTCAAGTCTTAGAGCATATGTTAAGGGGATGTGTGATAGATTTCAGAGGAAGCTGGGAGGAGTTCTTACCGTTAGCAGAATTTGCGTACAACAACAGTTACCAAGCTAGTATTCGGATGGCATCATATGAAGCACTATATGGACGAAAGTGTCGCACTCCTACGTGTTAGACAGAATTAGGGGAACGTCATATTTTGGGTCCAGAATTAGTGGCTGAATCCGAAGAAAAGGTTAAGGTAATTTGGGTTCGGTTAAAAGAAGCGTCTGACAGGCAAAAGTCGTACGCAGATCTTAAGCGAAAAGAAATAGAGTTTGCTGTGGGGGATCAAGTATTCTTGAAGGTTTCACCTTGGAAAAAGGTGATGAGATTTGGTCACAAAGGGAAGTTAAGTCCCAGGTTCATTGGACCTTATCAGGTTTTGAAGCCGGTCGAACCTGTGGCATATCAATTAGATGCCTTCGGAGTTGAAGCAAATGCACGATGTGTTTCATGTTTCAATGTTACGCCATTACCGAGGATCCATCTCATGTAGTGCCAGTTGAGGAGGTAGAATTAAGACCAGATTTTTCTTATGAAGAGGAGCCAATTCAATCCTGGAGCGGGATGTAAAGGTGTTACGAAGAAAATCGGTTCCTCTCGTCAAAGTGTTATGGCGTAATCATGGATCAGAAGAAGCTTCGTGGGAGCCAGAGGAAGCGATGCGACAGCAATACCCTCACTTGTTCTAGTCAGGTAATTTCGAGGTCGAAATTATTTTAAGGGGGTAGAACTCTAACATCCTGAATTATGGGGCTATGCATCTTTATTTAATTGAATGTTGTTGTATGCTTAAGTAAAATTGAGTGTGTTTTGGAAGTTTTAGGAACTTCAGTATGTAAGTGAATGCTTAGAGAAATATTAAATTTTTAATATTTAAGATGGAGCTAAGCAAGATAGGTTTTAAGAAATATTGACAAGAGGTTTTAAGCATAATAAGTCAATTGGCAAGGTGGTAAGGGCGCATGGATGAATGCTTGAGGGGAGAGGTTCGAATCCCCTAGCTAACAAGTGGAAGAATTTTTAATTTTTTTGCTTTCTTTCCTATAGTGTCGGCCAAGATTATTCTAGAATGGATGGACATCTTTTTATTTTTGGTTAGTAGACCATAAGTAAAAGGCAAGTTACAAGTTATGGCATGGAATCATGAAGTTATGGTAAGATAGGGGGAAAAAAGGGCTTGAAGAGGGGATGTTGTTTTGGAAGCTTTTTCATGGTCATTTGACCATGAACCTAGGCGGCATAAGGGGCTAAAGGGGGATGGTTTAATTGTGTTAGAATCAAGGGGCTGATAGGGAAGAAAAGAGGAGGAAAAAAGGGGATCATGTTGGCAAGGTGTTGGCCAAATTTTGCTTTAGCATTAGGGGTGTATGTTGGCCAAAATTTTAACCAATTTGTTCATCTTTTTCCTTTTCTCAAAACCTTGTTTCTTAGCCGATTGCTTATTACACAAAAGAGAAACCTTTTCTTTTCTTTTAGTCAATTGATACTTTACCATTTCGGTTTTGAGTAGTCTTTTTAGTTTCTTTTCTTCAAAGCATATCATCTTTCTTCCTCTTTGTAACCGAAAATACCAAAGTTCCAAGGATCTTTTTCTTCACTTTTTCCCTCATGGCCGAATGCACATAAACTTCTAAACCCATCTCTTTTCTTTTGAAAATCATCATCATCATCTTCTTCTTCAATCTTTTACTTTCTCTCTTTCTCTTTCTTCTTCTTTCTCTCAACCGAAACCATTATCTACTCTAACCAAAATCACCATTCTTTTCCTCTCTTTTGTCAAATCGAATCATCATCTTCCATTTTCATTTTCTCCTTTCTTTTCTTCTATTGAAAACCGAAACCACTATAGCCAAAGAAATCACTATCTTTCTCTTCTCTTTTTGTGCAAGTCGAAATCACCAATTCTCTTTTTCTAAATCATTAAGGCCGAATCTTCAAGTAGTCAAGTAAGGATTTTTGTTAAGTGTTCTCATTATTTTTTTCCTTTTAGAATAGTCGATTTTAGAAACTTATTTCTCTCATTTTCTCCTAGGCCAATCTTTGAAGGGATTTAAGGATTCTTTTGGTAGCCAACGTTTTAAGAGAGATCTTTGGAATCGCCCAAGGTAAGGATTATCATTTTCGGTTATATTGTTTCTTTTAGATAGATTACTAATCGACTTTATTTTAGGGGTGATTTTGGGACTAACAAAATAGGTTCGAAAAGAGTCAGTAAGGAGTGTTTGGAAGAGGGAGGCTCATATACCCTCAAACTTCAAACGAAGGGTCAGACGGCAATAAGAGATTTTCCACCGGTTGTGGACCCTCTGCTAACGAAGATCATTTATTTGAAGTCGTGCGTACAACCGAACCACTTTTCGTTAGTGGGTTGTCATTGGGTTTTGATCCATCTATCGGAGAGAAACCACATATATCGGTTGTTCGAGATTCCGAGGGTAAGGATTTAGATCTCTCATCAATAGTGTAGATTATAAGTATTAGTGTGTTCTAATCAAGTGTAATAATTAACTAGGTGTTGACGAGCGGGAAGGTATCGTTCTCACTATCATAAGGTGTGTAACATTATACTAAAATCCTCATAGATCTAATATAAATGTGATTTATATGAAAATATATTTGATAATGAATGTGGGTGCCATTCAGTGGTATGCAATATTCATGTATGTTACCCCAATATTTCGTTAATTTTGCTATATGCCTAAATGTGAAATAAGTATGATTTTGCTATGATTTTGGGGTAAATGGCATGAAAACTAAATAATATGTATGTGCATGGGCATATGGGTGTTATTGATAAGGGGAAGTATTCCGGTGGTTTTTACCACATAATCCGGTGACTTCAGTCACATATTTGAATCCGGTGATTTTGGTCACATATGTGAATCTGGTGACTTCGGTCACATATTTGAATCCGGTGACTTGGGTCACATATGTGAGTCTGGTGACTTCGGTCACATATTTGAAATCCGGTGACTTTGGTCACGATTATCTGGTGGCCTTGCCACAAAATTATAAGGGCGATGTGCATGTTGACTGCAGCAACTGCCTTCGATGGTGTGTAGCGAATGGAGGGTCGATTTAGTAATCCCACTTGTGATTGGTTGGTACGGTGGTGTGTTGCGATGGATATTTAGGTGGGCGGGTTTGCATTTCATTATATAAATATCCATGTGATTTCTAAATGATTTTTATTTGATTTGCTATAAAAATGGGCTTATGACTAAATATGACTTAATTGGGCTTATGGCTATATGTGTTATTAAATGGGCTTAAAGGCCATGATCAATTGGGCTTTTAGTGTTTTTGTTACACATTGAGTCTATGACTCACCCTTTGTGGGATAATTTTTCGATGACTCTTAGCGTGATGGATCGGTCAATGAGGACTACGTGGTGGTCATTGCTCAACAAAGTATTTCGGAGTTTCTCCTAATTAAACTTATTAAGTTTATTTTTATTACTTTGACTTTATTATGGGTTTTGTTATTTTTGTAATAAGGCCACTATAAACTGCTTTTAAATTTTTGCGTTTGGATTTTTTATTCTCGCTATGAACAATATTTAATTAAATAACTAAATGGTTTTTGATAAATAATTTAAACTATTTTTGACACTAATATATATATATGTTTTACAATAATAAGTAAAATTTTTCATAAAATTTGGTTTTCTTTTAACTTATAAATTTCTCTTAAAAATAATGTTTTAAGAAGATACAAATTTATTTAAATTTGATTTTAACCTAAATATTAAGCTAATCTGCTTTATACAAATTCATCAAGTTTTTCTTAAACAAAATGAGAAATTGCTAAAGTTTTATTCGAGGAACATATCAAATTGATTAGGGCTTTTTGGTAGGGTTTGGGGTGTTTCATAAACCCCCTGAAGGAATTGAAGGAGAAATCCGCTGTCTTGAATAGAATTTCGACTCCTTGAGATGGATCCACTAGCTATCTTCGAGTAATTCCCACAAATCTGGCCTTTCTGGCTCGGCTCCTTGGCCTAGCTAACCGCCTCCTTTTAGGTTACACTTAGAGTGTTTATATAGACTTTTAGAATTCTTTACTTGGCCTCTAAGTGTCCCAATTCAAGTATACTTCCTCCTCGGTGTTTTAATAGGCTTTGGAATGTGTTTTTTTTGCCTCAAAGTATCCAAATCTGAGTGAAATTGCTCTCTCCCGCGACAGAGGCACGGCCAAGGCACACGCCCGTGTAAATCATGGTTGGGCCGTGTTTCAATTTTTTTGTTTGAGGCACAGCCATGTAAATCGGGGGTCAGGCCGTGTGAAGTATTTTGACGATGCACGGCCGTGTGGCTTGAGGTCCAGGCCGTGTCGATTTCCTTTTTGGCCCAAATTGGCCCATTTTAAGCCCGTTTCTTATTCATTTCATCCTCGGGTGCTTTCCTGAGTAAAAACATGAAAAGAAAGGATTAAGAGTACCTTTTTACATAAAACAAGGGCTAAATCATCCAAAAGCACACTAAATGTGGACCTAAAATATGTTACATTTACGGTTTATCAATATTATACAAACTTTTTTATATTGTTTCATTTAATAAAATAAAAGTTTTTTTTTAATATTTTAGTTGTAATTTACTTTTTATTTTTTTAATAAAATAAAAGTTCTTTTGAATAAGGCAATATTTTTAATAAAATATAAATAATGCAACACAATTTTATTACAACAACTATCATAATTTTATTACAACAACTATCAGCTATTCCGATTTGGACATGATCGAGTTGTATGGCCTGGGTTCCTACACAATCGGCACAGCTTCTGTTGGTTGGTTGTTTCTCAGATATACATATTGTTATGTATTCTAGTCGAGCAAGGTCGACCCCTTGGTTTGTGACACAGTTCTCTATCCGGTAATAGCTTAAACAGGCAAGCGATACAGACGACCACTTACGTTCATCTGGGACTGGTGTGAATACGTGTCTCCACATGTTATACATGTATTCTATTTTGTACACTTCGTCTACATAGCTCATTGGATCTAGACGGAGATTCTGACAAGCTGCAGTTACATGAGCGTATAGATAATGAAGTGCGTCAAACATCCCACAGTCCTAGGTCCTATTTCTCAAGTGTACGTGATATTGCCCGCCAATAATACATTGGTTCGGTCTATCAAACTCCATCACACGAAACCATAGGTTGTCACGATCATGTCACACTGTGTGCATGGTGTTGGCACATGCCTTCACCTTGTTAATTTCTTGTAATACCTTTGCGCACCATACATGGCCTCCCTGTATTTGGCCTTTATAACTCACCGTTTGCTTTGGAAATAGTGCCACTAAACGAAAATATGTCTCTCGCACAACCGATGTTATCGGCAAATGAGGCTTTCCTTTTAGAACAGAATTTATGCATTCAGCTAGGTTTGAACTCATATGACCATATCATAGACTACCATCGTATGCTTGTGTCCACTGTTCGAAAGGTATGTTACAGAGGTAGTCTGTACCTTTTTCGTTAACTAAATGCAAAACCACAAACATCTCATGAAAACGGTCCTTACTTATCTCATACCCTACCAATATAAGTTAATAGAAAAAATTACATACCACTATTCCATTCAGAATAAATTGAATATTACAAATGAAACTATATTAATTGAGATTAAATACCCATGTTGGTCACTTGTCAACGTTCACTTGTAGATCGATATTGCCCGTAGTAGTTGGATGCAACATGCCTTAGGCAATACCGATGGTGTGTGTGATGCCATAGGCTTCCCTGCCGCTCAATTGCAACTAGTGTTCTAGTACCCCGATCCGATATAATACAGATATCAGGTTAGGGGCAGACATGCCTCCTTAACCTAGAAAGAAAGAAATCCCAGTCATCAGCTGACTCCCCCGATGTTATTGCAAATGCAATTGGAAGGATTCTCCCACTGTCATCCTATGCCATAGCTAGTAATAGCCGATGGGTATATCTACCATATATAAAGGTACCGTCAATTTGTACCAATGGGTTGAAGTATAGAAATGCATCTCGGCATTGCTTAAAGCTCCAGAACAAATACTTGAACACTTGGCATCCACGGAGCAATCCGTCGTTGTAGCATGCAGGTGCCGTTTCAAGGTCAGTTATGCAACCTAGGACATATCTCTCCAGGACCTGACACCACTGCCACACTTCATTATATGAAGCGTCCCACCGACCATGCATCTTTTCCAATGCCTTTTTCTTAGCTATCCAAGCCTTGCAGTAACATGGCGTGTATCTCAATTGGCTACGAATATTGGCAATTAAGACCGGCACTGAAGTTCTGAGGTCTGCCTTCACTGTCGGTAGTATTAAGCTAGCTAACATATTTGAATCCATCTTGGGATGATCTTGTGAAACACCTGTCAGCAAAGTACGTTAAATAATGCAACATTATGTAATAATAGTTTTATTCAAAACCCTAAGCACCTAGTGATACTGTACTGCAACACATATATGTAGACCTTTGTACTTTTTTATCTCCCACAAGTCTGTCCTTTTCCTCAACGAGGCCATGATTTTCCATGAACATATACCATCTTGCACTACACACTTGGCCTCATACATATCAGATTTGCATTTAACCACGATGTAGTTAACCCCGTTCATGATGCTATGTTGTTTTAATGCACCAAGAAAACTATCCTTATTGGAAAACTCCTTACCAATTTCCAATTCACCCGAATCTAATGATGAACTTGTACGGTCACGCCTTCTGTGTGGTCGATCTGGAAACTCCAACGCATCCTCTTGAGATAGATCGACATTATGCATGTGGGCTGGAGGTGAGTACACCCTGAATCATGGATCTTTTTCTTCTTCTTCATTTGAACCCCCTTCAACATCTTCAGGTATGGTTGGAATAGGCTCTGGTTCAGAAAATAATGCAACTTCTGCACCATCAGGGTTAGGCTCTCGAGATGGATCCACATCAGACTCATCATTTGACCCACCATCATTTGCAACGAACAAGGTCCCCTCGCTGGTAGACAGCGTAGAGAGTACAACATCCCTTATTGTGGACATTTCTTAATGTCTCCAATCATATGTGGATTGATGGTAGTGGAAAAAATCTTAAAATTTATATAATGAATTATCGAGCCTAGAAATTAACTATCACCATAATTGAGGCAAGCGCACCTATCGAGCAGTAGTATAGTTTAGTGGCAAGACCGGATTGTCGAACCCAAAGGAACCAAAAGTACTAATACTAACTTTCTTCTTATTATTTAGCCTACGAATTAAGAGAATTGTCTAAGATTATCTAACTACTAAGCTAAACATGCTAAGACACAAAGAAGGAATTGGGGAAATACTTGTGGGAAAGCCAATTGATTAAGACAATACCCGAGGAAGAATCCACCTAGACTTCACTTGTTATCTAACTCTGAACCAAACAATTTATTCACTTGACTTGATCCTTAGGATTCCCTAATTTATATTAATACCTCTCTCGAGGCTACTAACGTCTAACCCTAGGTTGATTAATTGAAATCTCTTTCTAATTAAAACCCTTAGAATTGTATTAACTCAATCTATGGACTCCCATATTAGGTTTGACCCTAATCCGGTAGATTTTCGTCATCCTATCTCTAGGGTTGCGATCAACTCTTCTTAAATTTGCTAGATCTACTCTTAAGCAGGGAATTTTTCTCCTCTGCCTAAGCACATCAATACTTGAATCAATATCCTGAAATATCAAAACAAGAATTAAGAACACATAATTAAGAACAAATCAAGTATTTATCATATAGTTCAGAAAACAATAACAAGATTCGTCTTAGGTTTCATCCCCCTCAGGTATTTGAGGGGTTTAGTTCATAATCATAAAAGAAAACATCTCAGAAGAAAATATAAAACAGAACATAAGAAAAACCCTAAAACCCCCTGAAGGAATTGAAAGAGAGATCCTCAGTCTTGAGTATGATTCTAGCTTTTAGGATGAATCAACTGGCTTTCTTTGAGTAAATCCCACAATTCGGCCTCTCTGGCTCGGCTCTACGGCCTAGCTGAACACCCCCTTTAAAGGTTTGCCTCTAGGGTGTTTGTATAGGCTTTTGGAATGTCATTCTTTGCCTCTAAGTATCCTAATCTGAATGGAATTAAAATAGGTCACGGCAAGGACACGCCCGTGTGGCACGACCGTGTGATTCGGGGCCAGGCCGTGTGTAATTCGTACTTTGGCCTATTTTCTCTGTTTTTAGCTTATCGTGTGTCAGAGTTTTAAAAATTTATAATACAAATGATCTAGCCTAAAAACTATCTATGACAATGACTGGAGGTAAGCAACCTATCGAACAATAGTATAATTTAGTGGCAAGACTGGATTGTCGAACCCAAAGTAACCAAAAGTACTATTACTAACTTTCTTTTTATTATTTAACCTAAGAATTAAATGAATTGTTGTTTAATCTAAAATTAACTAACTACTAAGCTAAAGATGCTAAGACATAGAGAAGGAATTGGGGAAATACTTTAGGAAAAAACCAATTGATTAAGACAATACCCGAGGTAGAATCCACCTAGACTTCACTTGTTATTTAACTCTGAACCAGATAATTAATTCACTTGACTTGATCCGTAGGATTCCCTAATTTATATTAATACCTCTCTCGAGGCTACTAACGTCTAACCCTAGTTGATTAATTGAAATCTTTTTCTAATTAAAACCCTTAGAATTGCATTAACTCGATCTATAGACTCCCATATTAGGTTTGACCCTAATCTGGCAGATTTTTGTCACCCTATCTCTAGGGTTGCAATCAACTCCGCTTAACTATGCTAGATCTACTCTTAGATAGGGTCTATTCCTCCTCTGCCTAAGAGCATAAATGCTTGAATCAATATCCTGAAATATCAAAATAAGAATTAAGAACACATAGTTAATAACAAATCAAATATTTATCATACAGCTCAGAAAACAATAACAAGATCTATCTTAGGTTTCATCCCCCTCAGGTATTTGAGGGGTTCAGTTCATAATCATAAATGAATACATCTCAGAAGAAAATATAAAAAAAACATAAGAAAAACCCTAAAACCCCCTGAAGGAAATTGAAGGGAAGCTCATCTATCTTGAGTATGATTCTGGCTTCTTAAGATGAATCAATTGACTTTCCTTGAATGAATCCCACAATTTTGGCCCTCTGGCTTGGCTCCTTGGCCTAGCTGAACATGTCCTTAAAGGTTGGCCTCTAGGGTGTTTATATAGGCTTTTGGAATGTCTTTCTTTGCCTCTAAGTACCCTAATCTGAATGAAGCTCTTCTTTGCTACGGCAGGGACATGCCTGTGTAGCATACCCTTGTAATTTGAGTTATAGGCTGTGGTCGGTCCTGCTAAAGAGGCACGGCCGTGTGGTTCAAGGCCCAGGCCGTGTGAATTTTGTAATTTGGCCTATTTCTTTATTTTTGGCCTGTTTCTCATTCTTTTCATCCTCCGGTGCTCTCTTGAGTATAAAACATGAAAATAAAGGATTAGGAGCACCTATTTCCATAATTAAAGGGATAAATCATCCAAAAGTATACTAAATGTGGGATTAAAATATGTGTATATTATGGTTTATCATTAGCCCATTTCTCGTTCTTTTCATCCTCCGGTGCTCTCCTAAGTATAAAACATGAAATTAAAGGATTAGGAGCACCAAATTCCACAATTCAAGGAATAAATCATCCAAAAGTATGCTAAATGTGGGATTAAAATATGAACATATTACGGTTTATCAAATAGCCCCACACTTAAGCATTTGCTTGTCTTCAAGCAAAATTCTCAACTCACAATTAGAATTAACTTCCCTCAATTCATAATTCCCGTTAAAAATGTCTCATCATAATTTATGGATAATTTATACATGGATAATTTAACTCAAAGAGTCCTAAAGATTCAATCAATCAAAGTCATAAGTTTTTAGCACGAAAACTTAAGTGTTTCCCCTTATCTGAATAATTACCTTTAATTCAAAATTGATAAGAGTTGACATCCTCTCTAAAGATTCACTCAAATCACTCAAAGTGTTTAAGGTTCAAAATTAAGCTCTCAAAAGTCGAACATGAAAAGTAAATCCCATAGGCTTGCATGAAAATCAAATCTCCACCACTATAAAATGAAGTGATACACAGATCAAAAGGTCTTTTAAAGGGTTGTAATGGGGTTATGGTTAAAGGTGTGGATATAGGCTAAATTAGAAGGTTAAAATCGAGATTGAATTGACAATTTACCTAACTAGAAACAATAAACTGATAATGAATAATTACATCAATTGAAAACTTGTAATACTAATAATACGAGCTTCTTCTTCAAGATGTTGAATTTAAATGTATAAGCTCACTTAATTATAGAACTAGTAATGAATATACTTTGATATTATTATTTTTTTAAGAACAAATCAAGTATAGGAAAGAACTTTAACAACTGAAATATAGAACATAGTTAGGCAACTGCTCAAAATCAAATCTCGACAAAAAGGATAGTCAAGAGAAACTTTGATAACAAATACAAGATGAGTTTTGAGTTAATATTAGTAGGTGAGTCAAAAAAAGGGTTGTTAGGATTAAAGGGGTTCACTAAGGGTTAGTTGTGAGGGTAGGCTTTTAGTGGAGTGAGTGGGTTAAATCCTAAGTGCCTTTATCATCTTAGTATATCAAATCAAAGGTGTGGTCTTAACATGTATAATCGAAGCAAGTTCTAGAATAACAAATCAATATTGACACACTCATAATCAATAAAGTGAGCATGAAAAGAATGTATGCTCTAAAAGGCTCAAGATCTCACAAAAATTATGGGTTTTTTTTATATCAACCTTGTGAATTTCAAACTTCAAGGTAATATTCAAATTTAGGTCAACAACCTAGCAGATTTTTCTGAAAAATAGACTTATCATGGTTGATTCTTTAGTCTCCTAAAGTTTAAATCATCAATGCACAATTAACTATGACTTAATCTAAAACATCTCAGTAAAAATCATAAATCAACAAAAATTTCATTCTAATTAGTGATATGAGAAAATTACTTAAGACCAGATATCATTCAGGGATTTGAGAATAATGCAGTGGTGGTTTTGCGAAGTGGTTGTGATTACTAAGGCCGTGGTGTGGTGATTCCCTAACAGCCTTTAGAACCTAAAACCAAAAAACTAAAATAAAATAAAATAAAATAAATTTAGCATAAGAGAAATAAAGATAAGGGAAATAAAAGAGAAGAGAAAATGGACTCAAAGGTCCTTTTCCTATCGAGTTAGTGAAGAGGCTGGCATGAACTTATGTACATCGGTCTCGCACAGGGAGACTGTGTTAGGATCGTTCCATTTCTTTTACATTGATAGAGTGTAGATAAAATATATTGAATAATGAAGGAGGAAAATGAAAAGGGAGGGGAGTGTAGAAGTCATGGAAGAAGGGGAGTGGGGAGTAGGAGAGAAGAGGAGGGGTGTTTTAAATAAAAATTTTAGCTCCGGTACATCCCCACGCCCATGTATCACGGGCGTGTCAGGTCACATAGCCATATCGCACGGTCGTGCGGCGGTTCATCTGCTTCTTCCACGCCTGTGTACAGGTCGCCACACTCGTGTTGTTAAAACAGTGTTGGCCACGGCTGTATCGCACGGTCGTGGTGTTTAGTCGGAGCCCGTGGCTTGAAGATATTTTTCATCCTGTTTCGTACTATCACTACCATGACCCTGTACCTATTCGTGGTGTCCACACAGCCACGGACACGCCTGCGTGCAACACCGTGTGGAGAGAGAAACCTGTGCTTTATTTGGTTAGTTTGTAGTTAGGTGCTCAAAATTGAAAATATGTTATTAGTGAAGTTAGTGCCCGAGTTGCCTCCCGAGAAGCGCTCGTTTAAAGTCTTAAGCTAGAATTACCTCTCATTCGTATAATCATGGTGGTTTGAGGAGTTGAAAATCTTTTCTCATGCATCCAATTCTACTATCACTATATAGTTCGAGTCGAGTAGCGTTTACCTTAAAAGTGCTGAACCTAGGATTAGTTACCTCAACTGTTCCGTATGGGAAGATATTCAGTACCTCAAAAAGGATTTCATCGTTTCTATTAAGGTTTGAAGTGTCAATCTGAGGATCTGTTTTATCCAATAATACGTGATCTCTGATCTTAAATTTGTTTGTCCCACGAAATGGCGTTGATTCTGCTTTGTGTATTCCTAATTTCTCCTTGAAATGTGTCTTCCGCTCGTCTAGTTCATCGATTTGAAGCCATCATTCCTCGTGGGTTATTTCTTTGTTGTCATGAGGTATAAGATCTGGCTCAGTTGTGTGGTTTTGTGGTGCTTCCTGAAAAGAAGGTTTAACCGAATGGTCATTAATAAAATTTACGTTCTCACCTTTATCACTAGATGTCCTAGCTGAGTCGAGAGCTTGAAGACTGATTGATTTGTCACCTACACGAAGTGTGAGTTCTCCTGTACCAACATCAATTTTAGATCTGGCAGTTGCTAAAAAGGGCCTTCCTAAGATTAAAGGGACCGTATTGTCCTCATCGATGTCTAAAACAACAAAGTCTACTGGGAATATGAATCTGTCAATTTTAACTAGTACATATTCAATTATACCCCTAAGAATTCGAATAGACTTATCAGCTAATTGAATACTCATCCTAGTTTGTTTGGGTTTCCCTAGGCCTGGCCGTTTAAAAATTTTATAAGGCATAACATTGATTCTTGCCCCTAAATCAGCTAAAGCATTATCAATAGATAAACCACCAATTAAACATGGAACTGTAAAACTCCCTGGATCTTTTAATTTTCGTGGTAGTTTATTTTGCAACATTGTTGAGCATACTGTATTTAGTTCTACATGCGATTCCTCGTATAACTTCCTCTTGTTTGTTAAAAGCTCTTTTAAAAATTTCCTTGAATCTGGCATCTATGAAAGAGCTTCAAGAAATGGAAAGTTAATATGTAATTTTTTTAAAAGTTTAAGAAACTTACCGAACTATTCATCTGTATTGTCTTTCTTCATCGCATTGGGGTATGGTATTTGAGGTTGATATTCTTTAATTGCCGGTTTTGGTTTTTCTTGGCTTACCTCAACCTTACTTACCATAGGTTTTTGCCTTGGCTCATATTCAGATTCCACTAACCTTTCACTGTCATGAGCTGTTATTGTTTGAAGTTGCTCTTTTGGGTTAGTCTCAGTGTTCCTTGGCAAGCTACCTTGTGGTCGTTCGGAGATCAACTTAGCGAGTTGCCCTAACTGGTTCTTGATCCCTTAAATTGATGCTTGTTAATTTTTAAGTGTTGTTTCGATGTTTTGGAAACGTGTTTCTAACACCGCTATGAATTTTGTCAGCATCTCCTCAAGGTTCGGCTTCGTTTCCTGTGGGTAGAGCTGTTGTTGGAAGTTTGGAAGGGTGTAACATCCTGGATTTGTGGGGCTTTGCATTTGATGTGATGTGATGTGTTGTTGTGCTTAATATGCTAGTTAGAGTGTTTTAGGGGTCCAGAATGGGCTTAGAGCTGGGCCGAGGCCTTAGCAAAAATTTGTTGTTGGGCACATTAGTGGAGAGCCAGCTGGGTTAGGGCTTAAAAGATATTATTTTTGTTTTATGACACAAGAATTGATGTGATAAAGAGGCAGGGAGGCGCCTCTTGGAGCACAGCAAGGTGACGCCATAGGGGAGGTAGGGAGGAGGTTCGAGTCACGGCAAGCTCGGGTGGGATGCTTAGAAATAGGGAGTTGTGTGAGTTGGATAATATGGTAGATAAAGGGAAGAAGAGGTGGTGTTATTCATGCCACTTGTGGATGAGTGATCAGATAAGGATAAGGGAGAAAATCTAGGACTTATCTAGGGAGCAAGGTGGTGGCCGAATTTCCAACTCTTTGTGGGAGGAGGCAATCGATTTTGGTTTGTGCTAGGGGGTACTGAATTTTCTTTAGCCATAAGACTCAGTGCTTGTTGTTTTTCTACAAATTTTGGCTTTTGGGGTTGATAGCCGAAATTGGGAATAGTCAGGTGAAGGTCCTCCTCACATTTTTGGCATTTTAAGTTCTTTCATTCTCTTTTCTCATTATTCTGCTAAAGTCGAACCCATCCTAGTTTTGCTGAAATTCTCTTTGTCTCCATACCATTCCTATCACTTCTTCATGTTCTTCTTCTTCTCACAATTGCTTCTTTCTCAAAAGCTGAAACCTTTTAGGAATTGTCGAATCTTCTGTGTTAAGGTAAGTGATGATTTCCTTCATATTTCACCTTTCATTTTTAGTTTTTGGAGGCCAAAGCTGAAAGGCTAATTAAAGTGGAAACGTTATCTTTTGAGTAACATTTTGACTGTTCTTATGACCTCATCTTGGGGTGACATTTCAGGAATCGAAGTAGATTGGATCATCTAGGTCCCAAAAGCTGAAAATCGCTAGTCTTTAAACTCTATCTCTTTTGAGATTTTGAGGTAAGGGTTCTCTTTAGATTTTCGTTAGGTTCGTTTATCGTATTCATGATCTTAACCCTATGTTATGGATTAACAACCATATGTTATGATGGTAGCAACTGATAAGGTCTTTTGATGGAATCAAATGTCGATCAGGCGAAAGAGAGGATTGGACCCGTAAACCCAACCTCTAAGTTTAAGAAGTGTTCGGTGTTTGCCGTCAGAGATTGGCCACCGGATGTGGACCGGCTACAGAGCAAAACTGTAGGCAATTAGTAGTCGTATTGGCTACTAACAGTGTCGACATAGAAAGTATCATCTTGTCTGTAATCAGGTGTGTAGATATTTATTTAGTTTTTCTATATTATACATGTTATGGGCTGAAAAGCCGAAAAAGGCTGTATGGACAGTCGAATAACCCGTAGGGGTTAGGCTAGGGATGCCAGGTACGAAAACATAGCAAATTCTCTATGTGTATCGATGTATGTGATAACCTATTATCTTGTAGATGGTATATTGTTCTTGCTTTTGCATGTATGTATGCATGGGATGGGGTTAAATGATGAAGGGGAAGAGCATGCTTAATAGGCCACTTAGTGATCGGTGGTTAAACCACGATATGCTATTTGGGTCACAATAGTGATCGGTGGCTACGCCACGTTAAATTGATCCCTGATTATTACGACTGGCAACATGGCTGTCGAAATGGCGTGTAGCGGTTGGTGGGTTGATTGTAGAAATCCCCGCGGTGTGATGGCTAGTAAGGGTTGGCGTGTAGAGGATGGAATTTTAGGTTGGGTTGGGTCATATCGCATGTACTTATTCTGCTGTCATTATGTGTGGGCTGAGGCCCAGTATGCGATTGTGGGCCTCAAGTCATTTATGTGGTTCAGGGATTTGCACACTGAGTCTTGGTTCAACCTTTCAGATGAGCAGTAGATCGTGGATACGGGAGCCGAGGCGGACTCGAGGGGCCATAAAGTCTTTTATTTAAGTAAACTTATTTTCAGTTTTTCTTTAGTTTTAAATTTTGGGTTTATTTTCGTTAGCATGTAATAAGGCCTTTTAGCTTAAATTTTTGGTTTCTAGTGGTTAATGATTATGGATTATAAATTTATATTCCAAGGACTTAATTATAAGAAGTAATAAAAATGGGAGTTTCAAACACGCTTAATGCTAACGGTTTTCATCAAAAAAATCACTTATTTGACGGATATCGGAATAATACAAACTGAGATCTTCAAACCCAACAAAGCAAAGCTTCCAACACAATGTGCTACCGAAAAGTTACTTTTTTCCAAATCCATGCTTTCTTCAAATTAACCAGAGAATTCAAACTTTAACATTCAACCTGTAGTATGCCAGATCTGGTCGTAGCGTTTGGGTTGGGTTTGGGGTGTTACATTTTGGTATCAGAGCCCAGTTGCAAAGCTCAGACTGTGAAATGGGTCCAGTAGTGTTTTATAGATTGATGTGAATTTAAGGAAAATGCTTTGGGTTAGATATGGCCTTCGAGTCTAGCGGCACCTGATCTACGCAGGTAAGTATTCTAACTCTTGATAAGGTATGCATGTTAGGTTTGATGGGCTTTATGGGGACATAGACTAGAATGTTAGGAATTAATGGACCTTAGGCCCAGTTTAAACAACTCTTCAAATTCATAAGACTTAATCTAACTCAACATGTCCGTGAACAAGTCGCTGGGTTAGGGTGTGGCAATAGGCATACGCATGTCTAGGATTGGATCCAGGGAGAGCTTGGTACTTAAGCGGTCCTAGTGGCCCACCTCCTCTTCGCTAGAATCCTACCTAGTACGTAGTGTCTGTTCACTTTAGCCGCGAGGACTTGTTAACTGGCCAAAGTTCATAACTAAAATAGGAAAGGGACCTAATACCCTATCTTTGTAAAATTATTAATATACCCCTAGTTTCGTAAATTACCCAGAATACCCTAGGTTTGTGAAAATTATCGAAATACCCTTAGTTTGTGAAAATTACTGAAATACCCCTGGTTTGCAAAACTACCAAAATACCCCTGCTTTATGAAAATACCAAAATACCCCTATTTTGTAAAATCACCAAGATACCCTATTTTATGAGATTACAAAAATACCCCTATAGGGTAGAATTACGAAAATACCCCTAGGTGGTGAAATGACGAAAATACTCTTGTGTGACGAAGGTGAGTTTATGGATGTTACTCATATGTTTGATGCATTTATGTGATACTCTGCTTGGGATGCATATGGATGTTGAATGTATGTGGTTCCTAGAACTAGGAGATACAGACTTGAGACTAAACCTTGTAGATATAATTTTGAATTCGAAAGAACTACTATTGAAACTACTTTTCATAAGATTGTTCGTTATTAATCAGTGAAAGAAATTATTAATCCATAAAACTTCTAATCAGATAAAGTGAATCGGTAGTATGAGTATAAGGGGACGAGGACGTCCTGCGCGTGGCCGTGGTAGGGGCAGAATGGCCGTGTCAGAACCAGTAGGATCTAGCCATGGGTCAGGAGATGAGATGCCAGTTCCACCAGCTGCGGAGGTAGAATTTCAAGACCAGACGGCCGGCGATGATACGGTATCTCAGGCGATGTTACGGGTTTTAGAGAGAGTTGCTGGGGTAGGCATGGGTATGGGAGCTCAGAAATCTGTGTCAGAGCGACTTAGAGCCAATGGGGTAGAAATGTTTAGGGGAATTTCTGGTAAAGCCCTAAGTACAACTGAGTATTGGTTGGAGACGGTTGAGCGCATAATAGATGATCTTGATTTCACGGAAGAGGAAAAATTGAAAGGGGTTGTATCTCTCCTGCGGGATGAAGCATATCAATGGTGGCTTACGGTTAATGATGGTATGGTGGCTGACCGTATCACTTGGGATTTCTTCGGAACGGCATTTTAGAGTAAATACATTGGGTCAAGTTATGTGGATACGCAGCACAGGGCATTTTTGAATCTGGTTCAGGGAAGTAGGTCGATGGCTGCGTATGAAGCGAAATTCTTACGCCTTAGTTGTTATGCCTAAGGGATAGTGGCCATAGACCATGAACATTGTGTTTGATTTGAAGACGGTCTAAGGGATGATCTGCGTGTATTGATAGCCCCGTAGTGGGAGAGGGAATTTGCTGTTCTTGTGGAAAAAGCTAAGATAGCTGAGGAGGTGAAGCAGATAAAAAAATTGAATCGGGATAGAGATAGAGGTAGAAGTAATAGGAATTTTAGATCGTCAGGGGCAGCTGGGAGTCCTCAGAAAAAACCTAGGTCAGATGGGCCGAGTCGGGGTGAGAGATCTACTGGTGCTAGCCAGGCACAGAGGTGTGTTCGATGTGGTAAATTCCATTCAGGTGAGTGTTGGTCGAGCAATGGGAAGTGTTTCAGGTGTGGATCTACGGACCATTAGATTAGAGATCATCCACGATCATGGGGCCGCAGGGCCCCGCAGTCGTGGAATGCTCACGGGTAGAAGAGGTCAAGAATAGTAGAGAGGTTCTGGTCCAGCCACGGGTGGTAACGATTTCGATCGGGGCCGTGGAGCACCAAGCCGAGGGGCAGGAAACACTGAGGCGAGACAGTCGGGGTTAGTCTATGCTGCCAGATGTCAAGAGGAGGCAGACACACCGGATGTCATAACCGGTACATTTTTAATTTTTGGTTTGCCTTACACTGTATTGATTGATATTGGGTCGATGCATTCATATGTTACTAGTAGGGTGTCTGGAACTTTAAGCATAGATTCTGAGATTTCCTCTAGGGAGAAGACTGTAATTAGCCCGTTAGGAGACTCTGTGGTGGTAAATAAGCTTTATCGGGAGGTACCTTTAGAAGTTCAGAGAATAGTTTTCCTGACTGATCTGATGGAATTACCATTCGAGGAGTTTGATTTAGTCTTAGGCATGGACTGGCTGCTGATGGATGAAAGGGGAAACTATTTATTGAATGTGGTGGCCACCCTAAGAGCAGAAAGGATGGTGAGGAAAGGATGCGAGGAAATTCTAATGTTTGTTCGGGCTCTGGAAGCCAAGGAACTAATTGTCGGGGATGTTAGGACAGTGAAGGAATTTCCTGATGTTTTTCCAAAAGAGCTTTCGGGATTACCTCCAGACCGTGAAGTGGAGTTTGGTATTGATCTTTTTCTGGGAACAGAACCAGTATTTATCGCGCCATACAGAATGGCGCTGAAGAAGTTGGTGGAGTTAAAAGTGTAGATACAAGAGTTGCTGGATAGAGGGTTTATTCGACCAAGTGTGTCGCCTCAGGGAGCGCCGGTGTTATTCGTTAAGAAGAAGGATGGATCAATGCGTATGTACATTGACTATCGCTAGTTGAATAAGTTGACAATTAAGAACAAATACCCATTGCCGAAGATTGACGACTTGTTCGATCAGTTGAAGGGGGCTTCAGTCTTTTCAAAGATAGATATAAGGTCAGGGTACCATCAGCTTAAGGTCAAGGAGGCGGATATTCATAAGATGGCTTTTAGACTCGCTATGGTCACTACGAATTCATGGTGATGCCATTTGGATTGACTAATGCACCAGCAGCATTTATGGACATGATGAACCGAGTGTTCCAACCCTACTTGGATAGGTTTGTCGTGGTATTTATAAATGACATCCTACTTTATTCATGATCGGAGGAGGAGCATGATTCACACCTTTGAGTGGTTTTGCAGGTTCTGAGGGAGAAGCAGCTGTATGCCAAATTCAGTAAGTACAAATTTTGGCTAAGGGAAGTTACTTTTCTAGGCCACGTTGTGTCGGCAGAGGGGATTAGGGTTGACCCTCAGAAAATTGAAGCGGTGTTGGATTGGAAGCCACCTAAGTTTGTAGCGAAAATCTAAAGTTTTCTTGGTCTGGTCGGGTATTACAGAAGGTTTGTTGAAGGATTTTCGTTGATTGCGGCAACGTTGACTAAGTTACTGCGAAAAGGGGTTCCGTTTGTTTGGTCTGATAAGCAGCAAGAAAGTTTCGAGAGGTTAAAAAGGATATTGACAGAGGCTTCGGTGTTGATTCAGCTGGAGGCCGAAAAGGAGTTCGTGATTTACTGTAATGCTTCACACACGGGGCTAGGATGCATATTGATGCAAGGTGGAAAGTTTGTTGCGTATGCGTCTCGGCAGTTAAGACCGCACGAATCAAATTATCCCACCTATGATTTGGAATTAGCGGCAGTGGTTTTTGCCTTAAAGATATGGAGACATTATCTATACGGGAAGAAATCTGTCATTTATACCGATCATAAGAGCTTAAAATACCTTTTGACCTAGAAGGAGTTGAATCTAAGGCAAAAGAGGTGGATCGAGTTGTTAAAAGACTATGACTGCTCGATCGAGTATCATCCGGGTAAAGCTAACGTAGTGGCAGATGCTCTAAGTTGTACAGTAATCTCTAACTTAAGAGCAATGTTTGCTCACCTCAGTTTATACGATGATGGGAGTTTATTCACTGAACTTCAATTGAAACCCTCTTGGGTCAGTCAGGCTAAGGGGAAGCAGCAGACCGATGAGTTGATAAAGGAGAAGTTTTAGGTAGGATCAAGTGATGGATCAATAAAATTCGGTGTGAATGAGGAAGGGCTATTATGTTTTCAAGGAAGAATTTGCATGCCGAAAGATCCTGAGTTGAGGCGTAAGATTTTGCTAGAAGCGCATGGTAGTCCATACGCTATGCACCCTAGAGAGAGTAAGATGTATCGGGATTTGTGAGAACAGTTCTGGTTGCTGGGCCTGAAGCGAGAGGTGATCGAATTTGTGAGTAAGTGTTTGACCTGTCAGCAGGTAAAGACAGAGCATCAGTTACCATCAAGGTTGTTGCAGCCGGTGAAGATTCCACAGTGGAAATGGGAAATAATCACAATGGACTTTGTTAGTGGGCTACCTCTCACGCCTACTAAGAAAGATTCGGTTTGGGTGATTGTTGACCGCTTGACAAAGTCTGCTCATTTCATACCTGTACGTGTCGATTACTCTCTACAGAAATTGGCTAGGTTATATATAGCAGAGGTAGTGAGGCTACATGGAGTACCGGTATCAATCATATCAGACAGGGACTCAAGGTTCATGTCACGATTTTGGAAGGCGTTGCATCAAGCTTAGGTATGAAATTAGATTTTAGTACAGTGTTTCAACCTCAGACTGATGGTCAGTCTGAGCGGGTAATTTAGATCTTAGAGGACATGTTCAGAGCTTGTGTCATTGATTTTAGGGGTAGTTGGGAAGAGTTTTTATCGTTGGCAGAGTTTGCTTACAACAACAGCTACCAGTCTAGTATTCAGATGGCGCCTTATGAAGCATTGTACGGGCGAACGTGTCGTACTCCTACCTGTTGGACAGAGTTACGAAAACGTCAGATTTTGGGGCCAGAATTGGTTATCGAGACAGAGGAGAGGGTTGAGTTAATTCGAGCTCGATTAAAGGAAGCATCGGACAGACAGAAGTCCTATGCTGATTTAAAGCGTAAGGACATAGAGTTTGCAGTAGGTGACAGGGTGTTCCTAAAGGTGTCGCCGTGGAAGAAAGTGCTAAGGTTTGGACGGAAAGGTAAATTAAGTCCCAGATTCATCGGACCGTACCAGGTGGTGAAACGTGAAACACTCTAAACCCGGCCAATAAGCCCTGGCCGGATCTTGTATGTTTCTCGAGTAGAACTTTAATTAAATCTTGTTTTGTTTTATTAGATAATATGTTGGTTCTGTAGAAATAAGGTCTATTTAGTGATCGCATTGTAAATGGTGTTTAAATAAGTTGGTGTCTCATTAAAACGTTATCTTTATGAAAAAGATTATAAGTTAAAAGAAAACCAAATTTAAAACTTATTATTATTGTGAAAATCATAGGTGTTTAGGTGTCAAAACAGTTCAAGTTATTTTTCGAAATCATTTAATTATTTAGTAAATATATGATCGTAGCAGATTAAAAATTTAAAACGTAAAAATAAAACAGTTTATAGCGGCCTTATTACAAAAACATAACCCAAAATAAATCCCGAATAATAAAAGAAAATGTAGTAGGTTTAATTAAAAGAAAATCTGAAATACTAAGTTGAGTAATGGCCACCACGTAGTCCTCGCTGACCCTGTCCAACACGCTAAGCATCACCTAAAAAAGATATCCCACGAGGGGTGAGTCAACAGACTCAATGTGCAATAGTACACTAAAAACCTAATTGATTATAGCCGTTAAGCCCATTTAAAACACATTTAGCCATAAGCCCACAATATAGTAAATCAGATAATAACCGATAAATCACATGTACATATAAAATGAAATGCAATCCCGAGCCCACCTAAATATCCATCCGCTACACACCACCCGTACCTGCCAATCACACCGTGGGATTATTAAATCGACCCTCCATCCGCTACACACCATCGAAGGCAGTCGCCGCGATCAATCGCACATCGCCCTTATAAATTGTGGCATGGCCACCGGATAATTGTGACAGAGTCACCGGATTCATAATATGTGACCGAAGTCACTGGATTCATAATATGTGACCGAAGTCACCGGATAATGTGGTAAAACCACCTAACACTTCCCTTTATCAATATCACCCATATGCCCATGCAATAAACATATTATTTCGATATCATGCCATATACCCCAAAATCATAACTAATCATACACATTTCATATTCATGCTTATAGCATTATTAACAAAGTATTAGGGGTAAACATACACGAATACCATGTACCAACCGAATGGTACCCGCACCATTATCATACATATTTTCTTAACACATGTAAATCATTAATATTATCGATCTATTAGAAATTTAGTGTAGTGCTACACACCTAATAACCAGTGATTACGGTACTATCGATACTGATACTCCTTCTTTTTCACAGTCAATTTCCCCTACAAGACCAAAGTCAATATCGGCCAACCTTAATAAACAAAAAGGCCTTTGGCCGAATATTAGGACTCCCTTACCTTGATTATCTAGATCCCGAAAATGTCACTTGTCCCTTGGAGATGTCGAAATCCCTACATGGTTTATGTTAGATTCAATTTCTAACTTTTTAATAAACCAAAATACATGGCCTTCGGCCTAAGATTACTCTTTCTTACCTTGGATATTTAAATCCCGAAGGATCTCCCCCTAAACGTCGGCTACAGAGGAACCCCAAAACTTTCCCTCAAGATTCGGCCAAAGAACTTAGGAGGATTAGAGTCATAATTTTCGACAGTCAGAGAAAGATAAAGAAAGAAAGAAAAAAAATTAGCCTAGAAGAGATCCTTACCGAAAAAGAATGACCAAAATGCAATTGGTCAAATGTTCTTGGCTTTTGATGAAATATGTAAAGGAGAAATGAAGGGGATGGAGTGTGATGCGAATTGCTTTGATGACAAGAGGGAGTTTTAGCTTTAACAACAAAACAAGAAAAAGAAGAGAGAGATAGGAGGTTTATGGTGTTGCGACAATGGTGAAATTGGAAGAGAGAAGTTTCGGCCTTAGCAAGGTAAAAGAAAAGAAAGAAAGAAGAGAAAAGAAATAGAGATGAAACACAAAAGTGGAATCGGCAAAGATGAGAAGAAAGAGAGAAGAAAAGAAAAGTAACAAATGACCCTTATGGTCAATGGATGATTCGGCCAAAGTGTACAAATGAAAAATAATGGTAAATTTTGGTGTGGTTCAACTTATGAAAGAAAAGAGTGAGGTTTATGAGAGAATGGAACAAGTTTTTGGCAAAAGAAAATGGCCAAAATGGCACTTTGATGGCATTAGGATTTCGGCACCACACTAGAGAAGGAAAAAAAAAGAAAACCCAAAAAAATAAACACCTAAACCCCTTAAGAGAATTTCGGCTACTCCCCTCTACCCACATGACCGAAATGGTCATCAAAGAATTCCTTGGCTGGCCAACTCACATCTCATCACAAATCCCACATTTTCCTCCTCATTTCCTCCTAATCTTCCTCCTAATCACTTTCAAAATTAAGCCAACCCCCTTAGCCCCCTATGCCGTCTACATTCATGGTCAAATGGACATAGAAAAATTTCCAAAACATCACTCCATACTTCAAGCCTTATGTCCCCTTAACATACCAAAACTCATTGATTCCATTCCTTAACTTAGCACTTGCCTTTTTCCTTAGTCTACTATCCATAAAATAAAATAGTCCAACTTTACCTTAATTAAAGTTTGACCAACACATGCCAAACAAGTGCAAAATAAAAATCACTTTAAGACTATCCATAGGATTCGAACCCAAGACCATTAGCACACTCCACAAGCCACTTGCCACTTTACTAATAGATTCCTTGTGATTAAATCCTCATACAAATTTTTCTTAAAGCCAATCTTGCTTAGCTCCCTTTAAAACTAAAAATCTAATATTTTTCTAAAGCATTCTCCTACATTCTAAAATTCTCGAAGTCCCCAAAACACATACAGACAACACATAACATGCCACTACACACATTCAAGTGAAAATTCATAACCCCTAAATCCTGGATATTACAGTTCTACCCTCCTTAAAAATAATTTCAACCTCAAAATTACCTGACTAGAATAAGTGAGGGTATTGCTGTCGCATTGCTTCCTCCGGCTCCCACGAAGCTTCTTCCGATCCATGGTTATGCCATAACACTTTGACGAGAGAAACTGATTTCCTCCGTAACACCTTCACATCCCGTTCCAAAATCTGAATCGGCTTTTCCTCGTAAGACAAATCTGGTCTTAGTTCTACCTCCTCAACTGGCACTACATGAGATGGATCCGACCGATAACGACGCAACATCGAAACATGGAACACATCGTGTAACTGCCTCAATTCTGAAGGCAACTCTAACTGATATGCCACTGGTCCAACCCGCTTCAAAACCCGATAAGGTCCTATGAACCTAAGACTTAACTTTCCCTTGCGACCAAATCTCATCACCTTCTCCCAAGGCGAAACCTTTAGGAACATTTGATCCCCCACAGCAAACTCTATCTCCTTCTGCTTAAGATCTGCGTACGACTTTTGCCTGTTAGATGATTCCTTTAATCGAGCCCGAATTACCTTAACCTTTTCTTCGGATTCCGCCACAATCCCTGGACCCAAAACATAACGTTCCCCCAATTCTGTCCAACACATAGGAGTGCGACACTTCTGTCCATACAACGCTTCATACGGTGCCATCCGAATACTTGCTTGATAACTGTTGTTGTATGCAAACTCCGCTAAAGGTAAGAACTCCTCCCAGCTTCCTCTGAAATCTATCACACACCCCCTTAACATATCCTCTAAAACTTGGATTACTCGCCGATCGACCGTCCCAACTGTGGATGAAATGCCGATCAAGTCCAATCTGGTGCCCAAAGCCTGATGTAATGCTTTCCAAAATCGAGACATAAACCTCAGATCCCTATCCGAAATAATCAACACTGGCACTCCATGCAACCTCACAATCTCAGCCACATACAACTTTGCCAATTTCTGCAAAGAGTAATCAACCCGTACTGGGATGAAATATGCAGATTTCGTCAATCGATCCACTATCACCCATACCGAGTCTTTCTTAGTAGGCATAAGAGGAAGCCCACTAACAAAGTCCATGGTGATTCTCTCCCACTTCCACTGCAGAATCTTTATCGGCTGAAGCAATCCCAAAGGTACTTGATGTTCAGCCTTGACTTGTTGACACGTTAAGCACTTCTCTACGAATTCTATAACTTCCCGCTTAAGATCAGGCCACCAAAACTAATCCCATAAATCTCGGTATAACTTACTTCTTCCAGGATGCATAGCATAAGGGCTACCATGCGACTCCGGAAGAATCCTTTGCCTCAACTCCTGATCCTTCGGCATACAGACCTTACCCTTGAACCAAAATACTCCATCGCTGTTAACACCATAATCTTCTAGCTCCCCATTATGCACCTGCCGTAGCTTAGCACTCAAATCATCGTCTACCAACTGTCTTTCTTTCACTTGACTCAACCACATCGGCTTTACTTGTAATTTTGCCAGCAAGCTTCCGTCGTCATAAAGACTAAGATGTGCAAACATCGCCCTTAGATCTGACACCACTTTCTGACTTAAAGCGTCTGCCACCACATTCGCCTTGCCTGAGTGGTACTCTATAGAATAGTCGTAGTCTTTCAACAACTCCACCCACCTTCGCTGTCTCAAATTCAGCTCCTTCTGAGTCAGCAGATATTTCAAACTCTTGTGGTCCGTATATATCACTGACTTTTTCCCATATAAATAATGCCTCCATACCTTAAGAGCAAAGACTACCGCTGCTAACTCCAAGTCATGCGTCGGATAGTTAACCTCGTGTGGCCTTAATTACCGAGACGCATAAGCAACTACTTTCCCGTCTTGCATCAGAACACATCCTAATCCTGTGTGAGAAGCATCACAATACACCACAAAATCCTTCCCTGCCTCAGGCTGAATCAAAACCAGAGCTTCAGTCAAAACCCTCTTAAGCTTCTCAAAGCTCTCTTGTTACTTATCTGCCCATATGAAAGGTAGCTCCTTTCTCAACAATTTCATTAAAGGTGCCGCTATCGATGAAAATCCTTCGACGAATCTTCTGTAGTAGCCTGCTAATCCCAAGAAACTACGAACCTCAACTACAGACTTAGGTGGTTTCCAATCTAACACTGCCTCAATCTTCCGAGGATCCACCCTTATCCCTTCTGCAGACACCACATGGCCTAAAAACACAATTTCTTTCAGCCAAAATTCACACTTGCTGAATTTGGCATAAAGCTTCTTCTCCCGTAACACTTGCAACACTATCCGGAGATGCTCATCATGCTCTATCTCAGATTTGGAATATACTAGGATGTCGTCTATAAACACAATGACGAACTGATCCAAGTAGGGTTGGAAAACCCGATTCATCATATTCATGAACGCAGCTGAGGCATTTGTCAATCTGAATGGCATTACTAAGAACTCATAATGCCCATACCTTGTTCGGAAAGTTGTCTTATGGATATCCACTTCCTTCACCTTAAGCTGATGATACCCCGACCTTAGATCTATCTTTGAGAATACCGCAACTCCCTTAAGCTGATCGAACAAGTCGTCTATCCTCGGCAAAGGATGCTTGTTCTTGATGGTCAGCTTATTCAACTACCGGTAATCTATGCACATACGCATAGTTCCATCCTTCTTCTTCACGAACAAGACCGGTGCTCCCCATAGAGACACACTGGGTCAGATAAACCCACGATCAAGCAACTCTTGAATCTGAGCCTTAAGCTCAACCAACTCCTTTGGTGCCATTCTGTACAGAGCGATAGATACTGGCGCCGTACCAGGCAATAAGTCAATCCCAAATTCTACCTCCCGATCTGGAGGCAATCCTGAAAGTTCTTCCGGAAAGACATCCACAAATTCACTCACAGTTCTGACCTCTTCAACAATTACTTCCTTAACCTCCAAGGCACTAACCAACATCAGAAAAGCTACATATTCCGTTCTTACTAATTTTTCTACCTTAAGAGCAGATACCACATTTGATAAATAGTTTCGTCTCTCACCCATTACCACAACTTCCTTGTCATCAATAGTTTTTAATGACATCCGCTTAGCAGCACAATCCACATTCGCACGATATTTCACTAGCCAGTCCATGCCTAAGATCAGGACAAATTCCCCGAATGACAACTCCATTAAGTTAGCCAAAAATTGCGTCCCTTGAACTTCTAAAGGCACTTCCTTAAAGAGCTTATCTACTACTACAGTCTGTCCTAAAGGACTAAGTACAGTCATCTTCCTAGGTATAGTCTCAGAGTTCATGTGCAGAGTCCCAGATACTTCACTAGCGATGTATGAATGAGTTGACCCTATATCTATAAAAGCAATAAAAGGCAACCCAGAAATGTACCCGTTATAACATCAGGTGCGTCACTATCTTCTCTTTGATGAACCGCATACACCAGACCTGGCTGTCTCGCCTCAGTGCTACCACTGCCTCTGCTTGGGGTCCCGTGACCTCTACCAGAACCATTACCTCTACCATTCAGACCCCGACCCCTCATCGGCTGCTATCCACCTCTGCTAGCCTGATTAAAACCCTGACCTACTGAACGGTTCCTACCTGTATCCATCAGACAATCCTTAATCATATGATCCTTTGACCCACACTTAAAACATCCCACTGTCTTTTTCCAACATTCACCTGGGTGCATCTTTCCACACTGGGCACAAGTACGATACTGTCCTCCCGTAGCAACCTGCTGACCTCGTGGCCCATCAACTCTAGGTCTTTTTTGAAAATTCCCGGATGACCCTGAAGACTCGTGGCTCCTCTTATTCTTATTCTGACCTCTGTCTCAGTTTTGTCTCTCAGTCCGCTTAACTTCTTCAGCTATCTGTGCCCTATCCACTAAGACAGCAAAATCTCTTTCCCGGTGCGGAACAATCAACACTCGTAGCTCATCTCTCAGTCCACCCTCGAATCTGACACACCACTCATAATCAGTAGCTACAATCCCTCTAGCATACCGACTTAACCGCAGAAACTCCGCTTCATACTCAGCTACTGACTTATTTCCTTGTACTAAATTTAGAAACGTCTTTCTCTGAGAGTCAATGTAACTAGCTCCAACGTATTTCCCTTCAAACTTAACCTTAAAATACCCCCAATCCACTCGATCCGCAGGGGTACTCTCCTTGACAGTGAGCCACCATTGGTAGGCCTCATCTCGAAGCAGCGAAATAGCACCTTTTAGCTTTTCCTCAGCAGTGCAGTCCAAATCGTCCATGATCCTCTCGACTGCCTCTAACCAAGATTCGCTACATTCGAGCTACCCTAGATACTCCCTAAAACCTCGACTCCATTTGATCTAAGTCTCTCAGCAACTGACTTTCGAGCCCTATTACCTATACTAGCTCTCGCTACTCGCTCTAGAACTCGCAAAGATAGCTCATGATATCTGCGTCATCTCCTCCAGCTTGCTCTTGAAATTTCACCCCACAACCGGGTGGCGGTTTTATTTTCGAAACCCCGACTGACCTAACTAGTTCCGACACGACCATTCTCGCTTCTCTGCGTCCCACGACGACCACGTACCCTAGAACTCATGTCTACTTCACGATCTTATCTGTTTTTACAAAAATTTTATGCATTAGAGTCTTTTCACTTTCTTGTTTAAAGAAAATTTTATGCAATAGAGTTTTAATCAATGGTTTTTCCGTAGAAGTACACATATACCTAGGGTCCATGTCTCTAAAGTATAGTTTCCTTAGGCTTATTAACTAAAGTATCATACATTAACATACTCACATCAATTTATCAACAAAAGAACTTACCTGGAGGACCTGGGCCGAGAACTAGGGTGCCATGCTTTCATAAAAACTAGTTTAACCAAAACTTTTCACAAAATATCATTTGGGCTTAATTTTGAAAACGTTGTGGACTTTAAAACCCAAGGCCGAGTGTTTAAAAATTTAGCTCTGATACCAAGTTGAAACACTCCAAACCCGGCCCACAAGCCCTGACCGGATCTGGTATGTTTCTCGAGTAGAACTTCAATTAAATCTTGTTTTGTTTTATTAGATAATATGTTGGTTCTGTAGAAATGAGGTCTATTTAGTGATCGCGTTGTAAATGGTGTTTAAATAAGTTGGTGTCTCATTAAAATGTTATCTTTATGAAAAAGATTATAAGTTAAAAGAAAACCAAATTTAAAACTTATTATTATTGTGAAAACCATAGGTGTTTAGGTGTCAAAACAGTTTAAGTTATTTTTCAAAATCATTTAATTATTTAGTAAATATATGATCGTAGCAGATTAAAAATTTAAAACGTAAAAATAAAATAGTTTATAGCGGCCTTATTACAAAAACATAACCCAAAATAAATCCCGAATAATAAAAGAAAATGTAGTAGGTTTAATTAAAAGAAAATCTGAAATACTGAGTTGAGCAATGGCCACCACGTAGTCCTCGCTGACCCAGTCCAACACGATAAGCATCACCTGAAAAAGATATCCCACGAGGGTGAGTCAATGACTCAATGTGCAACAAGACACTAAAACCCAATTGATTATAGCCATTAAGCCCATTTAAAACACATTTAGCCATAAGCCCATAATATAGCAAATCAGATAATAACCGATTAAATCACATGTACATATAAAATGAAATGCAATCCCAAGCCCACCTAAATATGCATCCGCTACACACCACCTGTACCTGCCACTCACACCGTGGGGATTACTAAATCGACCCTCCATCCGCTACACACCATCGAAGGCAGTCGCTGCAGTCAACTGCACATCGCCCTTATAAATTGTAGCATGGCCACCGGATAATTGTGACAGAGTCACCGGATTCATAATATGTGATCGAAGTCACTGGATTCATAATATGTGACCGAAGTCACTGGATAATGTGGTAAAAACCACCGGAACACTTCCTCTTTATCAATATCACCCATATGCCCATGCAATAAACATATTATTTCGATATCATGCCATATACCCCCAAAATCATAATGGAATCATACACATTTCATATTCATGCTTATAGCATTATTAACGAAGTATTAGGGGGTAAACATACCTGAATACCATGTACCACTGAATGGTACCCGCAACCATTATCATACATATTTTTCTTAACACATGCAGATCATTAATATTATCGATCTATTAGAAATTTAGTGTAGTGCTACACACCTGATAACCAGTGATTACGGTACTATCGATACTGATACTCCTTCTTTTCACACCAATTTCCCTACAAGACCAAAGTCAATATCGGCCAACCTTAATAGACAAAAAGGCCTTTGGCCGAATATTAGGACTCCCTTACCTTGATTATCTAGATCCCGAAAATGTCACTTGTCCCTTGGAGATGTCGAAATCCCTACATGGTTTATGTTAGATTCAATTTCTAACTTTTTAATAAACCAACATACATGGTCTTCGGCCTAAGATTACTTTTGCTTACCTTGGATATTTAAATCCCGAATGATCTCCCCCTAAACGTCGGCTATAGAGGAACCCCGAAACTTTTCTTCAAGATTCGACCAAAGAACTTAGGAGGATTAGAGTCATAATTTTTGACAGTCAGAGAAAGATAAAGAAAGAAAGAAAAAAAATTAGCCTAGAAGAGATCCTTACCGAAAAAGAATGACCAAAATGCAATTGGTCAAATGTTCTTGGCTTTTGATGAAATATTAAAGAAGAAATGAAGGGGATGGAGTGTGATTGGAATTACTTTGATGACAAGAGGGAGTTTTGGCTTTAACAACAAAACAAGAAAAAGAAGAGAGAGATATGAGGTTTATGGTGTTGCGACAATGGTGAAATTGGAAGAGAGAAGTTTCGGCCTTAGCAAGGTAAAAGAAAAGAAAGAAAGAAGAGAAAAGAAATAGAGATGAAACACAAAAGTGAAATCGGCAAAGATGAGGAGAAAGAGAGAAGAAAAGAAAAGTAACAAATGACCCTTATGGTCAATGGATGATTCGGCCAAAGTGTACAAATGAAAAATAATGGTAAATTTTTGGTGTGGTTCAACTTATGAAAGAAAAGGGTGAGGTTTATGAGAGAATGGAACAAGTTTTTGGCAAAAGAAAATGGCCAAAATGGCACTTTGATGGCATTAGGATTTCGGCACCACACTAGAGAAGGAAAAAAAAGAAAACCCAAAAAAATAAACACCTAAACCCCTTAAGAGAATTTCGGCTACTCCCCTCTACCCACATGACCGAAATGGTCATCAAAGAATTCCTTGGCCGGCCAACTCACATCTCATCACAAATCCCACATTTTCCTCCTCATTTCCTCCTAATCTTCCTCCTAATCACTTTCAAAATTAAGCCAAACCCCTTAGTCCCCTATGCCGTCTACATTCATGGTCAAATGGCCATAGAAAAATTTCCAAAACATCACTCCATACTTCAAGCCTTATGTCCCCTTAACATACCAAAACTCCTTGATTCCATTCCTTAACTTAGAACTTGCCTTTTTCCTTAGTCTACTATCCATAAAATAAAATAGTCCAACTTTACCTTAATTAAAGTTTGACCAACACATGCCAAACAAGTGCAAAATAAAAATCACTTTAAGACTATCCATGGGATTCAAACCCAAGACCATTAGCACACTCCACACGCCACTTGCCACTTTGCCAATAGATTCCTTGTGATTAAATCCTCATACAAATTTTTCTTAAAGCCAATCTTGCTTAGCTCCCTTTAAAACTAAAAATATAATATTTTTCTAAAGCATTCTCCTACATTCTAAAATTCCCGAAGTCTCCAAAACACATATAGACAACACATAACATGCCACTACACACATTCAAGTGAAAATTCATAACCCCTAAATCTTGGATATTACAAAACGGGTGGGACTGGTAGCCTATCAGCTTGAGCTACCTTCAGAATTAAGCCAGATTCACAACGTATTTCATGTCTCTATGTTAAGATGCTATCGTTCAGATCCATCTCATGTGGTGCTTGTGGAAGAAATCAAAGTAAGACCCGAGCTATCCTTTGAGGAGGAACCAATGGAAATTTTGGATCATGATGTCAAAGTATTGCGACGGAAAATGATTCCGTTGGTTAAGGTTCTGTGGCAGAATCACGGTTCTGAGGAGGCTACTTGGGAACCAGAGGTGTAACAGCCCGATTTAGACCTTAGTCGGTACGGTGGTTTCGAGACCACGAATCCGAGCTAAAAAAATATTTTAATATTATTTTCTACGCTTATTATGTGTGAATTGGTGTGTGTGAAAATTTCGTATTAAAATCTGATCGTTTTGGTGCTTAATTATGAAAAAGGGCTTAATCGCATAAAAAGAAAATTTGGTGGTTAAATGTGCAAGTACTGAATTGATGATGTCTTTATAAATTGGAGGTTTAAAGTAGCAATTTGACTAAAAAGGGACATAGTGGCCGGCCATGATGAGCATGTATTAGTGATTTGAAATTGTTTATTATATTTTATGTTATGGTGATATAATTTAATATATGTTATTATATTATAATGGAATGAAAAAAAATGAAAGAGAAATCTCATCTTTCTCAAGTGACCGAAACCAAGAGAAAGAAGAGAAAGTTTAAGCTTTGAAACTTTCGGCCATTTCATGCTTGATTTAGGTATGTTCTGAAACACCCCACACCCGGCCCACGAGCCTGGACCGGATCTGGTATGTTCCTCGATGTAAATCGATTCAAAATTCTTTTGTTACTTTGAAAACTGTGTGTTTTGAAGATAGTTTGTTTGTGGGTTGGGCTCGAGTTGAAAACAAGTTTATTTTTATATTGAAAACCCATTTATTTCGGTGACAAAATATTTAAAGTTTATTTTAAATTAAATTGACTTAATCTTTAAATAACATAAATTAAGTAACATAGTAATTAAAATAATAATAAAATCATCACTATGGCCTTATTACATAAAACAAAACCCAAAATAAAATTGTAGAGTACTTAAATAAAATAAAATGTCCAAATAAAATAAAACTTTAAAATGAGCATGGCCACCACAAGTTCTGTAGTCCCTGGTCCATCACTGCTCATCACCAAACATGTTCCCAACGGGTGAGTCAACAGACTCAATGTGTAACCAACACTAAAATTTAATAGATTTAGGCATAACATACATATCATGTTCACATAATAATTCAAGATAATGATGCAATCCCGAACCCAAACCTAGATGCCATCCGCTACACATCCCCGTACCAACCTGTACACCGTGGGGACTACTAAGTCAACCCTCCATCCGCTACACACCATCGAAGGCAGTCGCTGCAGTTGACGTGCTCATCGCCCATATAAAATTCATGGCATAGCCACCAGATTAAATAATTGTGTCATGAGACACCACATTCAGATAATGTAACCGAAGTTACCACATTCAGATAATGTAACCGAAGTTACCACATTCAGATAATGTGAACGAAGTCACCACATTCACTTCCCCTTTCTCATATAACCCGAATGCCCCATATTATTCATATCATGCATATCATACTTAAATTCACATTCATGTCACTTTTCACATGTTAAATATAACATATTTCGTAATCCTAGTAGGAGTAGGAAACGTACCTGAGTACTTTGTACCGTAACACGGTACCTTAGCCATATTCACATTCTTATAAACATGCACATATTAAATATTGCCATAAAACATATTAAGAATTAGTGTGGAATGCACACCTGATTTGCTTAACGAATTCCTTGAAATCCCAAAAAAAATGATCTATGCTTTAGATCCGTTAACTCCTATATTCGGCCAATCATTTAAACATATTAATAAACCTATTCGGCTTTAAAACTAAATCCTAAAGGAAAAACCCTTACCTTGCTGTCGATTTGATTGCTAGCCAAATCCCGAGACCTTGTTATGCTCCCTTTGAAATCGATCCGCTACTATGTCACTTACTTGTTAATTTTTCGGCTTTTGAGAATAATCCAAACACTTAAAATAGGCCTTGGTCGAATGTCTTAAACACATACCTTGTGATTTTCAAATCCCGAAAAGTGCTATTTACCCTTGGTATCTGTCGAAATCACATTGTCACATGTTAGACCAATTTCTAACATTAAAAATGGCCCTTGGCCAACACTTGCCTTACCTTAGATCTTAGAAATCTTGAAACTTTTCTACTTGTAGTCGACAGTCACAGAATCCCTAAGCTTTCCTTCAAAGTTTCGGCCAACATGTAAATGGCATTAGAACCTTGACTTTCGATTTAAAGAAGAAAGAAAATAATAGTAATAGATCCTTACCCATACTTGAGAAAGTCGACACACCCTTGTTTGAAGTCCCACCAAGGTTCGGCTATGGAGACTTAGACAGGGATAAAAGGTTTCAGCTTTCACAGTAGAAGAGAAAGGAAGAAAAGAAGAAATGTAACATCCTAGATTAGGGGTTATGCATTTAGTGCATAATTCATGTGTTAGTGGACTAGTGAGGGTGTTTGGAGATGTTTGAGGGGCTTTGGAAATTCTAGGATGAAGATGGAAGCTTTGGAAAATTATTGGTTTTTAAGTTAAAAAGGGGGAGCTGGGCTAAGGTAGCCATAAGAAAAGTATTGGTGAATATAGGACACAAGAAGTGATGTGGAAAAGTGGCAAGGGACGCGACCTAAGGTGCAAGGGTGGTTGCATCAAAGAGGGTGCCAAGGGGAAGGGGTTCGAGCTGCAGGAATCGTAATTGGGAGTTTTTATTTTTGGCGTTGGGCTAAGGAGGCCTCAAGGAAAATTTTGGGAGCGTTTGGACATGAAACCAGGCCTTGGTAAAGTGGCTTCCATGTGCCACTTAAGGGCCTGGAAAGGACGCCTGGACAAGGGCCTTTGTTCGAACCCGTTGGCGGCATGGGTGTGTTTTTATTTTGGTTTGGAGTTAAGACAAGAGGGAGCTAGGGAAGGAGGCTTTAAAATAAATTGTGGCGAGCTTATGTCATAAAAGGAGGCCATGGCAGAGTGGCTTGGGGCGCTATATGTGGCTTGCGGCAATGAGGGCAAGCACTCATAAGTCGAACCTAAAAAGTTAATCCCATAGGCTTGCTTGAAAATCAAATCTCCACCACTGCATATGAGATGATACACAGATCAAAAGGTCTTTATTAGGGTTGTAACGGGGCTAAGGTTAAGGGTGTGGACACAGGCTGATTAGAGGGTTAAAATCGAGACTGACTTGACAAATTACTTAACTAGAAACAATGAACTAAATATGAATATTTACTTCGAATGAAAACTAATAATACCACTATTGATAATTACTCTATAATAAAGAGTATTTTCATCACTTAAAATTTGATAATACTTTAATACGATCTTTTTCTTCAACAACTGGAATTTAAATGCTCTAGGCTCTTTTATATACTACTAATATTGAATATACTTGGGTTTTTTTTCTTTCTTTTTTTAGCAACAAACTAAAATATTACATCATAAATGATAAATGTAACTACTGAACTAATATAATTCGGTAACTTAATCAAATCAAACCTTGATTAAAGGGTAGTCAAAAGAATGGTGATAACAAATACAAAGGGATTTTAGGTTAATATTAGTGGGTGAGTCAATAAAAAGGTTGTTAGGATTCAACGGGCTTCACTAGGGGTTAATTTGTGAAGGTAGGCTTTTTATGGAGTAAGTGGGTTAAATCTTAGGTGCCTTTATCATCTCTGTATATCAAATCAAAAGTGTGGTCTTGACATGTATAAACAAGGCAAGTTCTAGAATAACAGTTCAAAGTTGACACACTCATAGTCAATAAAGTGAGCATGAAAAAGAATATATGCTCTATAAGGCTCAAAATCTCACAAAAATTATGGGTTTTTTTTGACATCAATCCTTATAAATTCCAAATTTCAAAGTAATACTCAAATTTAGTTCAACGACCTATTAATTTTTAATTTTTAGAAAGTAGACTTCTCAGGCCTGATTCTGTAGTATTCTTCAAATTTAATCATCAATGCACAATTAACTATGACTTACTCTAAAACATATCAATACAAATCATAAATCAACAGAAATTTCATCTTAATTAGTAATATGAGAAAAATACTTGAAAACAAGACTAAATTCAGGATTTGAGAATAATGCAAAAAGTCAGGTACTTTTACCCCCCACACTTAAGATGTACATTGCCCTCAATGTACAAAGATAGATAAACAATTATGTAATGATAAAATCAAAAGAGAAGGGGAGAAGTAACACTTTCTGAATTTTTGGATGAAGTCTTATGAAAAGAAACCGGATAAGATTGGAGGTGAATGTGGGGAAGCGTCTCGAACCGTTTGAAATTGAATCCTCGAAGTAGCCAGCTTGGTTTTATTGTATCCTAAGCTAAATCTAAATGCCATTAAGAAAAAGGAGAAAATAATAAAGGAATTAAAAATAAAAATAAAAATAAAAATATGAATAAAAGTAAATAATTAAATAGAGATAAGGTCCACGCTCATATGCCTAGTCGTGGTGTCCATAAGGCCACGGCCACGGGCGTGTGCAAGGCCGTGTGGGTATGGAAACATATGCCTAAATATGAAAAGAAATAAAACCAAACTAATTAATACGGTCAGTACTCGAGTTGCCTCCCGAGAAGCCCTCGTTTAAAGTCTTGAGCTAGACTTACCTGTTGTACGCACAATCATGGTGGTTTGAGGAGGTGGAAATCCTTTCTCATGCGATCAACTCAGTTATGGATATAAAGTTTAAGTCGAGTAATGTTTACCTCAAAAGTGTTGAATTTAGGATTGCTTACCTCGACTGTGCCGTATAAGAAGACATTAAGAAGTGATTTCTTCGTTTCCCTTGAGTTCTGAATTGGTGATTCGAGGGTCTTCCTTATTCAACAATACCTGATCCTCTATTTTGATGTGATTTGTTATTCCTTTCAGCTCGTCTGGGGTTTCCTTCGGTTTCACTTCATATGGTTCTGGTTCTTTTTTAAATTGTGTTTTCTACTCTTCTAGTTTGTCGACCCTAAGGTTTCGTTCCTCATATAATTCTTCTTTATTGGCACGAGGTCTAAGATCTAGCTCAGCTAGGTGATTTCGTGATGTTTTCTGTAAAGAAGGTTGAACTAAATGGTTATTAACATTCGTACCTTTATTACTCGATGTCCTAGCTGAGTCAAGAGCTTGAAGAGTGACTATCTCGTTGCCTACACGAAGTATGAGTTCTCCTAGATAGATATCAATTTTAGCTCTGGCAGTTGCTAAAAGAGGTCTTCCTAAAATTAAGGGGATCGTGTTGTCCTCATCCATGTCTAAAACGATAACGTCTACTGGGAATAAGAATTTATCAATTTTGATTAGAACATTTTCTATTATACCCCTAGGAATTCTTATAATTTTATCAGCTAATTGAATACTCATCCTAGTTTGTCTGGGTTTCCTTAGACCTAGTTGTTTAAACATTTTGTAAGGCATAACATTGATGCTTGCCTCTAAATCTGCTAATGCATTATCAATAGATAAAATACCAATTAAACATGGAATTGTAAAACTCCCTGTGTCTTTTTGCTTCTGTGGTAGTCTGTTCTGTAACGTTGCTAAGCATGCTATGTTTAATTCCACGTGATGCTCCTCGTCTAATTTGCGTTTGTTTATCAAGAGCTGTCTTAAAAATTTCCTCGAGTTTGGCGTCTGAAAAAGAGCTTCAAGAAGAGGTAAATTAGTATGTAATTTCTTTAAGAGTTTAAGAAACTTACCGAACTGTTCCTCTGAATCGTCTCTTTTCATTGCTTCGGGATAAGGTATGCGAGGTTGGTACTCCTTGATTACCGGTTTCAGCTTTTCTTGTGTTACCTCTACCTTACATTCGTCTACCTTGGCTTTTTGTATTAGATTAGGTTTATCTAACCCCTTACTGGCATGGGCTAAGATGGCTTGAATTTGCTCCTTCGGTTTAATCTCGGTGTTACTTGGTAGATGTCCTTACGGTCGTTCTAACATTAGCTTTGCGAGTTGTTCGACTAACCCAGTAAGTTCTCCAACTTGATTCTCGATCCCTTTGATCGATTTTTGTTGTTCATCAAGTGCTGCTTCAGTCTTTTGAAAATGAGAATCTGTGGCTGCCATGAATTATGTCAGCATCTCTTCAAGATTCGGCTCATCTTCTTGTTGGTGAGGTGTTGTTGAAAATCTGGAGGAAGTTCCGATCTTTGGCTATTTTGATCATCCCACGAGAAACTGGGATGGTACTTCCAACCTGCATTATAATTGTCACTATAAAAATTATTTTGATATCTAGAATAGTTACCTGTATAGTGAGCTTGCTCGTTTTCTATGCCATATCTGTAAGGTGGATACTCAGGATTCGCCACGCCTCCTAGATTCAAATCATATTGTATTTCTGGCTGTACCTGCGAGGGACTATACCAATCATCAATCTTTTTATTCATTATCTCTAACTGATTTGTAACACCCTAAACCTGGCCCAAACACCACGACCGGATCTGGTATGTCACTAAGGAGATTTTATAAAACTTGTGGCACTTTGGAAACCAATCATCAGGTCTAAACATTTATACCGAAAAATTAATAATTTATTAAGTTATATAAGATATGAAGTTATAAAATGCCTTGGTGTTTTTTTAGGTAAAACTGAAATTTACCACATGTCTTAGCTTAATTTAAACATAAAATTTAAATACCTAAGAATAAAAAAAACTCAACATAAAACCCCAAAATAAATATAAGTCTAGTGGCCCATGGCCTTATTACATTGAGACTTAAAATCCTTAATCAAAAATATTAAAAATAAAATTTTGCTGGATCAAATACTCTCTTGCATGGCCACCTTGCGCTCCTCTCCAGCCCGGTCTGATGCACTAGGTGCTACCTAAAAATATTAAATAATAGGTTGAGTCGCGAGACTCAGTGTGCAACCCTCATGCACCATTAGATTTGGGCCTTAGCCCCACAGAACATAATAATTAATTAATATATATAACAATAATTATGCAAGCCCAACCCAAATCCTAGGTTTCCATCCGCTACACGCCACCCGTACTAGCCATTCACAACATTGGGGACTTCTACAATCAACCCACACCACTACACACCATCAGATCATGGAAAAAAGCCACTACAACAGATCATGGCATAAGCCACTACAACAGATCATGGCATAAGCCACTACAGCAGAACACTTCCCCTTTCACTAATCACCCAACCCGTGCAATCACAGAAACTGGCATACATGTTTATCACATCAAATCAAATGAACCATTCGCTTTAGAATGACAGAGATCACTAATCTGGTGATTCGCCTTTACCTTCTTCGGGTTTCAACCGTTATGCCAGGATTTCGGCATTTAACAGAATTTAACAGATTTATAACCATATTATAACAGGCAATCTAAATGGTGTGGAAGTGTTACACACCTGATATCACGTAGCCTTACACCCTTAGTCAATTTCCTTACTATCTGGATCTACAACCCTTAGTCTAAAACCTTGCTCAAAAGCCGGAAGAACGCAAGGATAAGGCCTCTCCTATATTTGGCCAAGGTTAGTGCTTTACCCGATTTATACATTTAAATTAACAGATCTCCTTACCTTAAAATCCCAAAAGTAATTCGATCCGAGTGCTACTGAACTATGGCTTAGAAATCTAAGCGATTGGACCCCCTTCAAATCCTAGAATGCCACAAATGAGAGAAAACACCCGATTAGTTAACCATATAGCCATTCGGCTAAGATCTCTAAAAGCCGAAAAACGATTGAAATCTCACGAATCGACACTTACCTATACAAATGGTTTCGGCTACTCCTTTCAAGAAGATTCGACAATCACAGCAGAAGATCGAAGCGTAGAAGATGAGAGATCTAAGAATTTCAGCTTTTAAGAAAATCCCGAAAAAGATGAACAAGAGGAAGATTTCAGCTATAAGAACAAACAAGAGTGTAGTTTCGGCTTTTAGTGAATGGGAGAAGAATAACAATAGAGATCAGAAGATTCGGCTAATAGGAAATTTCAAAGAAAGAAGAAAGGGTGAAGGACGTGGTGATTTTCGGCTTTTTGAAAAAAAGTTGATAGAAAATTGTGGAGGGAGAGACTGAGAATTTCGACACAAAGAATGAAGAAAAAGTAGGGTTCAAATGCCGAAATTGATGAGCTATTCCCCCTATTTATAGAAAATTCGACACCCCCTATGGCTATTAGAAACCGATTTCTTTACTCCTCTAGGTGATGGAATTTCGGCTAACTCTGCTCTCAGCAGATAGCTCTTAATTTTTCTTCTTTTATCTTCCATATTATCAACTATATTATCTACATTATCCCATTCACATAAATCCTACTATTTCTGAGCCTTGTAGCCATCCACTCCACCTAACCCTAATGCCAAAAATTAGCTAACTTGAATCCAAGGAATTGGGCTCCTTGAAACTTAAATTTGGGCCCCTAACTCCACGGTGTGGCGTCACCTCCTTGATCCCTAAGTGGCGCCATCGACCACCGGCCACAAGCCCATTTTGATATTTTAAACACAGTACTACCTTTTAAGTCCTATAATGCCCAAAGAAAATTTTAATCAAGACCTCTCGCCTAAGCTCCGAGCCCAATTTAGACCATTAACAGCTTAAATTAACACTTTAAACATATACGCACACTAAACGCATAGGCCCAAAAATTTAGGATGTTACAGTTCTACCCTCCTTAAAGAAATTTCATCCTCGAAATTTCCAATTAACTAGTAATCATAATGCCTAAGTCTCACCACTATGCTTCCGCTGCGCACTCTAATTAAAAAAAATAAACACTCAATATACTACAGTAGGGTACGCACCATTATTTGCATCTGGAGCGTCTTCGTCCCCTTGTACTCATTCTTTCGATCGACGTTTATCTGATTAAGAATTTTATGAATAATTAATTCTTCCCACTTATTAACCGCGAACAATCTTATGTAAAATTATTTTGATAGTAGTTCTTTCGAATTCGAATTCTATCTACAGATTTAGTTCTCAAGTCTATATTTCCTAATTCTAGAATTTTCATTCAATCATCATCAATCAGAACATCACATACACGCATCAACCACACAAGCAACATCTATGAACTCATATTCCTCTCTTAGGGGTATTTTCGTCATTTCACTACCCAGGGGTATTTTCATAATTTTAACCTATAGGGGTATTTTCGTAATTTTCAAAATAAGGTGTCTTAGTGATTTTTCAAGATAGGGGTATTTCGATAATTTTACAAATTAGGGGTATTTTGGTCATTTTAAAAATTAGGGGTAATTTGGTAATTTTACAAATTAGGGGTATTTCGGGAATTTTACAAAACTAAGGCATTTTAGTAATTTTTGTGAAAATAGAGTGGTTGGTCCCTTTCGGGTTTTAGTTAGAACTTTGGCCCGTTAACAAGTCCTCACGGTTAAGGTGAACAGTCACTACGCACCATGTAGGATTCCAGAGAAGAGGAGGTGAGTCACTAGGACTGCTTAAATACCAAGCTCTTCATGGATCCAATCCTAGACATGCGTATGCTTGTTTCCACACCTTAACCCTGTGACTTGCTCACAGACATGTTTAATTAGGGAAATTAAGTTTTATGAAGGGTAAAGATTTGTTTAAGCTAAGCCTAAAGTCCATCAAATTCTAATTAAAACTACTCTACGTCCCTTAAAGCCCTTCAAGCCCATATATATATATATATATATATATCACACAATGGTTCAGAATACTTACCTGGAGGACTTGGGCCGGAGACGCAGGTGCCATGTCAAGCTAACAGACCTATATCATTTATGAAAATGCATGTTTCAAAACCCATCTAAAATAATGTTTTGAGCCTAAAACCCCCAAAGCCGAGTTTTGAACTGGGCTCTGATACCAATTTGTAACACCCCAAGCCCGGCCCAAACACTACGACTGAATCTGGTATGTCACTAAGGAGATTTTATAAAACCTGTGGCACTTTGGAAACCAATCATCAGGTTTAAACATTTATACTGAAAACTTAATAATTTATTAAGTTATATAAGATATGAAGTTATAAAATGCCTTGGTGTTTTTTCAAGTAAAACCAAAATTTACCACATGTCTCAGCTTAACTTAAACATAAAATTTAAATGCCTAAGAATAAAAAAACCCAACATAAAACCCCAAAATATAAATATAAGTCTAGTGGCCCATGACCTTATTACATTGAGACTTAAAATCCTTAATAAAAAATATTAAAAATAAAATTCTGCTAGATTAGATACTCTCTTGCATGGCCACCTTGCGCTCCTCTCCAGCCCGGTCCGATACACTAGGTGCTACCTGAAAATATTAAATAATAGGTTGAGTCGCGAGACTCAGTGTGCAACCCTCATGCACCATTAGATTTGGGCCTTAGCCCCACAGAACAGAATAATTGATTAATATATATAACAATAATTATGCAAGCCCAACCCAAATCCTAGGTTTCCATCTGCTACACGCCACCCGTACCAGTCATTCACACCATTAGGGATTTCTACAATCAACCCACACCACTACACACCATCAGATCATGGAAAAAAGCCACTACAACAGATCATTGCATAAGCCATTACAACAGATCATGGCATAAGCCACTACAGCAGAACACTTCCCCTTTCATTAATCACCCAACCCCGTGCAATCACAGAAACTGGCATACATGTTTATCATATCAAATCAACAGAACCATTCACTTTAGAATGACAGAGATCACTAACCTGGTGATTCGCCTTTACCTTCTTCAGGTTTCAACCATTATGCCGAGATTTTGGCATTTAACAGAATTTAACAAATTTATAACCATATTATAACAGGAAATCTAAATCCACTCCACCTAACCCTAATGCCAAAAATTAGATAACTTGGATCCAAGGAATTGGGCTCTTTGAAACTTAAATTTGGGCCCCTAACTCCCTGGTGTGGCATCACCTCCTTGTTCCCTAAGTGGCGCTACTGACCACTGGGCCACAAGCCCATTTTGATATTTTAAACACAGGTACTACCTTTTAAGTCCTATAATGCCCAAACAAAAATTTTAATCAAGGCCTCTCGCCTAGCCCGAGCCCAATTTAGACCATAAATGATTAAATTAACACTTTAAACATATACACACACCGAACGATAGGCCCAAAAATTCGTGGATGTTACATGATTAGATAACCCGGTGACCACGTCGAGGTTGAAGACACTAGCTGTTTTAGTAGGAATTGTCCTCATGACTTGCCACTGATAATTATTCAGTGCCATCTTCTCTATAAACTAAAATTATCTGCCAAAATTAAATGAAAAAAATTAGCAAAGTAAAATAATAATTATAATAATAAATAATAAATAAATAAATTGTAATAAAAGAAAGATAATAATAATGGCTAAAGTAATAAAAATAGAGCTTTCTTAGTATTTTAGTTCTCCGGCAACGGCGCCAAAAACTTGATCATGTCAAACAGTCGAGTTTTAATATTTATAAAGAATGATCGAACCTGTAGACTAACTATGACAACGATTGAGGCAAGTGCACCCATCGAACAATAGTATAGTTTAGGCAAGATTATTTTATCGAACCCAAAGGAACCTAAAAGTACTACTACTCACTTTCTTTCTATTATTTAGTCTAAAATATAGAGTTCTTGGTTTATTAATCTAAAACTAATGAAAAACTAAACTAAATGCAAAAACAAAAGAATGAAACTTTGGGAAAAGACTATGGAAAACCTCAGTTGATTTTAGACGATACCCTCAGAAAGAATCCACCTATGACTTCTCTTATTATCTAACTTTTAATTCATATGACTTCTTTACTTAGCTTGATCCGTGAGACTCCCTAACCTATATTAAACCCTCTCTCGAGGCGAATAACGTCTAACCTTAGGTTAATTAGTGGAACTCTCATTCTCTTATAATAACCCCCTAAGGAAACAGTAAACCGACCAATGGACTACCATATTAGGTTTCACCCTAATTCGGTAAAATCTCGTAACCCTATCTCTAGGCACTCGATCAACTCCACTTAATTATGCTAGATATACTCTCAGACAGGGTCTATTCCTCCTCTACCTAAGCACATCAGATTAAATTAATCAACATAATTAAGAACAAACTAAGTACTTATCATATAATTTAGAAATTAAATAACAAAATCCATCATAGGGTTTCATCCCCTTCAGGTATCTGAAAAGTTTAGTTCATAACAAAATAAGAAAACATCTCAAGAGAAAAGATAAAACAAAACATAAGAAATCCCTAAAACCCCCTGAAGGAATTGAAGAGGAGATCCTCTATCTTGGGTAGAACTCCGGCTTCTTGAGATGGATCAACTGGCTATCTTCGAGTAATTCCCTGAATAAAAGCTCTGGCAGAAAACTTCTGCCTAAAACTCCCCGTTTCAGCTTATGTCGAACTCCCCTTTTTAGTTGCTACCTTGGGTGTTTATATAGGCTTTGAGATGCTTTACTTGGCTCCTAAGTATCCTAATTCAAGTAGAATTCCTCCTACGATGTTTAAGTAGACTTAGGAATGTGTTTCTTTGCCTCCAAGCATCCAAATCTGAGTGAAATTGCTCTTTCTCGCGGCAGGGGCACGGCCATGGTAAACACCCGTGTAAATCGTCTTCAGGCCGTGTCTCGATTCTGTCGATTGGGGCATGGCCGTGTAAATCATGGCATGGCTATGTGAAGTAATTTGACGAGGCAAGGCCATGTGGCTTGAAGTCCACGTCGTGTCGATTTCCTCTTTGGCCCAAATTGGCCCGTTTTAAGCCCGTTTCTCATTTGGCCCAAATTGGCCCGTTTTAAGCCCGTTTCTCATTCTTTTCGTCCTCGGGTGCTTTCTGAAAAACCGTAAAAGTAACACATTTTAACCCCATATTTAATATGCTTTTGGATGATTTAGCCCTTAATTTATGTAAAAAGGTGCTTTTGATCCTTTCTTTTCATGTTTATACTCAGGAAAGGCACCCGAGGATAAAAAGAACACAAAATGGGCTTAAAACAGAGTAATTGGGCCTTAGCAAGAAATCAACACGGCCTGGCACAAAGCCTACACGACCGTGTCTCGACGATTACCTAGAGCACGGCCTCAACTCTGTGGCACACGGCCGTGCATCATCCATTTCTCACACGAATGTGCCTGGTGATCTACATGGCCATGTCCCAATTGACAGACCTGAAGCAGGGCCTGAATCTCGACTTACACGGTCATGCCCAAAACGACAGAATCAAGGCACGGCCCAACCACGATTTACACGGGCGTGTGCCATGGGCGTACCCCTGCCGCGGGAATGAGCAATTTCACTCAGGATTGGATGCTTGAAGCCAAAGAAACCTACTCCTAAGTCCACCTAAACTCCCTAATAGTAATTCTACTTGAAGGATATACTTAGGAGCTAAGTATAGCATCCCAAAGCCTATATAAACAACCCAAGGCAGACATTAAAAGAAAAAAAGGGTTTTTGCAGAGGCTTTTGCCGAAGCTTTCATCTTTTAGGGAGTCACTTGAAGATAGCCAGTTAATCCATCTCAAGAAGCCGAAGTTCTACTCAAGACGAAGGATCTCTCCTTCAATTCCTTCAGGGGGTTTTAGGGATTTCTTATATTTTGTTTTATCTTTTCTCTTGAGATGTTTTCTTGTTTAGTTATGAATTAAACCCTTCAGATACCTAAAGGGGATGAAACCTATGATGAATTTTGTTATTTGATTTCTAAATTATATGATAAGTACTTAGTTCGTTCTTAATTATGTTGCTTAATTTAATCTGATGTGCTTAGGTGGAGGAGGAATAGACCTCGCCAAGAGTAGATCTAGCATAATTGAGCGGAGTTGATCGAGCGCCTAGAGATAGGGTTACTAGATTTTATCTGATTAGGTGAAACCTAATATGGGAATCCATTGATCGATTTATCGCTTCCTTAGGGGGTTATTATAAGAGAATGAGAGTTCCACTAATTAACCTAAGTTTAGACGTTATTTGCCTCGAGAGAGGGTTTAATATAGGTTAGGGAGTCTCACGGATCAAGCTAAGTAAAGAAATCATATGATTTGGAGAATAAATAATAAGTGAAGTCATAGGTGGATTCTTCCTGAGGGTATCATCTTCATCAACTGAGTTTTCCTAAAGTCTTTCTCCCATTCATTCTTTTGTCTTTGCATTTAGTTTAGTTTTTTCATTAGTTTTATAAACCAATCACTCTATATTTCAGGCTAAATAATAGGAAGAAAGTGAGTAGTAGTACTTTTAGGTTCCCTTGGGTCCGATAAGATATTCTTGCCTAAACTATGCTATTGTTCGATAGGTGGACTTGCCTCTATCGTTGCCATAGTTAGTCTATAGTTTCGGTCACTCTTTTATAAATATTAAAACTCGACTGTTTGACACAATTAAGTGTTTGGCGCCGTTGCAGAGGAACTCTAAAATATTAAGAAAGCTCTATTTCTATTACTTTAGCCATTATTTTTATTTTTTAAATTTTTTTATTTTTCTATATATATCTTTGTTTTTCCAAATTTCTTTCTTTCTTTTCCTAGCAGGTACCTCTAGTTTATGACTAGAAGGAACCCGAGAGGACCATTAGCGTACGAAAGTGATTTTGAGGCTACCGCTCATAGAAATTGTAGAGAAATTAGAAGATCTCTAGACTATCAAAGAGAAGAACAACAAGAAAGATCCAATCCTATTGAAGGGATGGACGAAAACAATCCACCGCCAAATGTGCAAGAACAGAATGCTCCGCGTGCTATGTATGATTATGCTAAACCGAATTTGACAGGAGCAGAATCTAGTATTGTTAGGCCCGCTATAGCTGCTAATAATTTTGAATTAAAGCCTAACATAATACAAATGATTCAACAGTTTGTTCAATTTGATGGTTTGCGGGATGAAGATCCAAACACTCATATATCTAATTTTTTAGAATTCTGTGATACCTTCAAAATAAATAGCGTTTCTGACGATGCCATACATTTTCAGTTATTTCCTTTTTCATTAAGGAATAAAGCAAAGCAGTGGTTGAACTCGTTACCACGAGGGTCAATCACCACATGGGATCAAATGACCGAAAAAATTCTTTTAAAATATTTTCCACCAGCCAAAACAAGCTAAATTTAGGAATGACATATCTTCTATTGTGCAGAATGACGCAGAAACATTATATGATGCATGGGAAAGATACAAGGATCTCCTAAGGAGATGCCCACACCACGGATTACCTTTGTGGCTTCAAGTCCAAACTTTTTACAATGGTGTGAATTCTCCAACTGGGTAAATGATTGATTCATCAGCCTGTGGAACTTTGAATAACAAAACTCCTGAAGCGGCTTACGATTTTATTGAGGAGATGTCGTTGAACACCTATCAATGGCAAATTACAAGAGCTAAACCGACAAAATCAGCCAGAGTTTTTAACATAGACGCAGTGACAATGCTGTCAACATAGGTGGAGTTAATGAATAAAAAGCTTGATAATTTATGTTATTCACAAGTACACCCAGTCATGCAATGTGAAGTGAGTGGAAATGTGGTGAATTCTGAGTACCCACCCGACCACCCAGGAGTAGAAAACGAGCAAACAAACTATATAGGTAACAATTTCTGATCTAATAATAATCATTATAGTAACATTTATAATACAAGTTGGAGGAACCACCCAAATTTTTCGTGGGGAGGACAAGGAAATCAAGGAAATCAAAGGTAGCAACCTCCTCCAAATTACCAAAACTAGCCCTATCCACAGGAAAAGAAATCAAACCTTGAAGAAATGCTGACAAAATTCATGGTAGCTACAGATTCTCGTCTCCAAATGACGGAAGCAACACTGGATGAACAGCAAATTTCACTCAAGGGAATCAAGACTCAGGTGGGAGAGCTCATTACGTCAGTTGGAATACTTACTGAAATAGTATGTGAAATACGGACGAAAATTTTTTCCAAAGATACAGAGCAAGCAAGGGCAGTCACACTAAGGAGTGGCAAAGAGCTAGTTGAACCACAAGGAAAGACACCACATGAGGTTACCAAGAAAAAAAGTGTAGAAGTTGAGAACGACAATACATTGCCTAAAGAGAATAGAACACAAATTCCATATCCAGAAAAATAGAAGAAAGAAAAATTGGATGCTCAATACGGTAAGTTCCTTGAACTCTTTAAACAAATACATATTAACTTACCTTTTGTTGAAGCCATTTTCCAGATGCCAAAGTATGCAAAATTCTTAAAGGAACTTCTCACAAACAAAAGGAAGCTTGAGGAAGTATCAAAGGTGGAACTTAATGAAGAGTGTTCAGCCCTTCTCCAAAATAGACTACCATGGAAATTAAAAGATCTAGGGAGTTTCACTATTCCTTGCTTAATTGGTAGTTTAAACATCACGAAAGCATTAGCAGACCTAGGTGTTAGTATCAACCTAATACCTTACTGATTGTTTAAACGGCTAGATCTTGGGGAACCAAAACCCACTAGGATGAGTATTCAATTAGCTGATAGATATATTAAATATCTTAGAGGAGTTATTGAAGATGTCTTGGTAAAAAATTGATAAATTTATTTTCCCTGTTGATTTCGTTGTATTAGACATGGATAAGGACATCAATGTTCCTTTAATCTTAGGACGTCCTTTGTTAGCCACTGCTAGAGCTATTATTGATGTGGGTGATGGCAAACTAGCACTAAGGATAGGTGATCAAGAAATTATTTTTCAAATTTATGATGCCATGCGATATTCTAAAGAGCAAGATGATTCCTGTTATTTTGTTGACACTACTGATCATATTATTAAAAATTCATTATAGAAAATCCTGCAGGATGACAGGATGGTACTGTGTCTGCCTCAAGGAGAGGGGGAAGAGGATGAAGATAATGAGATTAGTTTGAATACATCATCATTCAGACAAATGAAAGAAGAAAACATTGAAGAATATGACGTATCAAAACAGAAACCATTCATCAAAGAGCCACCCGAAGTGGAATTAAAACAGTTACCAAAACATTTAGAATACGCATTCCTTGGGGATAATTCTATGTTACCAGTAATCATCTCTTCAGAACTAGAACCCAAGGAAAAGGAGGAGCTGATAAAGGTACTAAGAGAACACAAGAAAGCCATAGCTTGGAAAATTTCTGACATCAAGGGAATAAACCCCGCGTTTTGCACCCACAAAATTTTAATGGAAGAAGAATATAAACTGTGTGTGCAACCTCAGCAATGATTAAACCCTAACATGAAAGAAGTGGTTAAAGCCAAGGTAATTAAACTCCTAGATGCAGGAATAATTTATCCTATTTCTGACAGCACTTGGGTAAGTCCTGTGCAGGTAGTTCCAAAGAAAGGATGAGTGACGGTAGTGCCCAACGAAAAGAATGAGTTAATTCCCACAAGAACAGTTACAGGTTGGAGAGTTTGTATAGACTATAGAAAGTTGAATGATGCCACCAGAAAAGATCACTTTCCTCTACCCTTCATTGATCAAATGTTAGAAAGACTATCCGGGCATACGTAATACTGCTTATTGGACGAACTCTCCGACTACTTCCAAATTCCCATAGCTCTGAAAGACCAAGAGAAGATGACATTTACATGCCCATACAGTACATTTGCTTATCTTAGAATGCCTTTTGGATTATGTAATGCTCCTGCCACTTTTCAGTGTTGCATGTTGGCAATTTTTGATGAACTCGTAGAGGACATCATGGAGGTATTTATGGATGATTTTTCGGTATTCAGTAATTCTTTCCACCTTTGCCTTAAAAATTTAAAACGAGTTCTAATTAGATGTGAAGAAACCAACCTTGTTTTGAATTGGGAAAAAAGCCACTTTATGGTTAGAGAAGGGATTGTTTTAGGACACAAGATTTCTAGAAAAGAGATTGAGGTAGATAGAGCAAAAGTTGAAACCATAGAGAAATTACCTCCTCCTAGTTCAGTGAAGGCTATTAGAAGCTTTTTAGGACATGCAGGTCTTTATAGAAGATCCATTAAAGACTTTTCTAAAATAGCTAAGCCTTTGACAAAATTACTAGAAAAAGATGTTCCTTTTAATTCCAATCAGGAATGTTTAGATGCATTCAATGTCCTTAAAGATAAATTAATAAATGCACCAATTATAATCGCACCTGATTGGAATTTACCCTTTGAACTAATGTGTGATGCAAGTGACTTTGCAGTAGGCGCAGTTTTGGGACAACGAAGAGACAAGCATTTTTAGCCAATTTACTATGCTAGCCAAACATTAACACCCACGCAAGAAAATTACACCACGACTGAGAAAGAATGCTAGCTGTAGTTTTTGCTTTTGACAAATTTAGATAATATCTAATATTATCGAAAGTTGTCGTTTACACTGACCATTCAGCCCTTCGTTATCTTTTAACCAAACCTGATGCAAAACCTAGACTCAAACGATCGATTTTACTCTTACAAGAATTTGACTTGGAAATACAAGATAAGAATGGAGCCGAGAATCTTGCAGCAGATCACCTTTCTAGACTTGAAAACCCACACACCAAAGAGCTTGACGACGGTGAAATAAATGATTCGTTTCCTAAAGAACAACTCTTCTCTATAACCTATTCTGAGGTACCATGGTTTGCAAATATCGCAAATTATTTAGCAGCTAACGTTCTACCAAGGAAACTGACACATCACCAAAAGAAGCGATTCTTTATTGATATAAAAAATTATTTTTGGGAAGATCCCTTTCTTTTTCGCATATGTGCAGATCAGGTAATTCGAAGATGTGTCACAAAGACAGAAGCAAACAAAATTATGGAGCACTGCCACTTAGGACCATTAGGAGGACAGTACAGTGGGATTAAGACAGCACACAAAATACTCGAATCAGGTTTTTATTAGCCTACTCTATTCAAAAATGCTAATAGGTATGTACCTCATGTGATAGATGCCAAAGGATAGGTAATATCTCTAAACGTGATGAAATGCCTCAAACATATATGTTATCATATGAGATATTCGACGTATGGGGTATCAATTTCATGGGACCATTCCCCAATTCATTTGGAAATAAATACATCCTAGTGGCAGTCGATTACATGTCAAAATAGGTAGAAGCAGAAGCCTTACCTACCAATGATGCTAGGGTAGTAGTTAAATTTCTCAAAAAACTATTTTCCCGATTCGAGACACCGAGTGCCATCATTAGTGATAGGGGTACTCACTTCTGTAATACACAATTTGAAAAAGTTCTAAAGAAATATGGAGTATGCCATAGAACAGCCACCCCATATCATCCTCAAACTACCGGGCAAGTTGAGGTAGCAAACCGAGAGCTTAAGCGCATTCTAGAAAAAACGGTTGAATCAAATAGAAAAGATTGGACAGTTAAAGTAGATGATGCTTTATGGGCCTACAGAATAGCATTCAAAACACCTCTAGGAACATCTCCATACAAACTTGTATATGGGAAAAGCTGTCATCTACCATTCGAATTAGAACACAAAGCTTTTTGGGCAATAAAATTTTTGAATTCTGATCTTAATGTTACAGGAAAGAAAAGAATGATGCAAATAAACAAGCTAGATAAATGGAGAGCTGAAGTCTACGAGAACTCAAAATTATAAAAAGAGGCAACAAAGCGACGCCACGATGCTCATCTAAAAAGGTCAAAACAATTCAAGGTAGGAGACTTCGTCCTACTGTATAACTCAATGCTTAAATTATTTCTAGGAAAGCTGAAATCAAGATGGCCTGGCCCATTCATGATTAAAACAATTTTTCCATATGGCACAATTGAGGTAACTCACCCCACTAATGGCACATTCAAGGTAAATGGTCACTGACTTAAAATTTATAATGGTGCAGGTTTTGGAGATATGAGAGAGGAGCTTCTACTCCATGAACCTTCTTTTAGAACCGAAAATAGTGAAAGTCTAGCTTAAGACTATAAACAAGCGCTTCTCAGGAGGCAACTCGAGTGCTAACTCACTAACATTTACTTTATCTTTTTAAAATTTTTCTAAAAAAAAATCTAATAGAAATGTAGGATATTAACACGGCATTGAACACAGGCGTGCCCAAGACCGTGTTCAAGACAGGGGACACACCACGGGCGAGGCCGGATCTGTGCATAAACAAAGGAAAATTTCTTTTCAACAACACGGTCTACGATACCAGACACGCCCGTGCCGTTCGACCGTGTAAGGCTATTGACTTGTCTAGCACGGGATTTGCATGGCCGTACCCACGACCTTGTGAAGCTACTGACTTATTGAGCACGGTTAGAACACGACCGTGCCCACAACCGTGCGAACATACTAACTTATCAAGCATGGGCTACACAAGCCCGTTCGACCCAACCGTGTGAATCAACACACGGGCGTGGCAATGCCAACACGGCCGTGGCAAATCCATCTAAACGTGCCTAAAACCCAAAATCGCGAAAAGCATGGGAAAAATTAAAAACGACACGGGCGTGGAGAATGACCGTGCCTCAGACCCTATATATTAATCTAACTATCCTCTTTCCCAAATCCAAACCCTAAAATTAGATTCCAACCTCCCCTCTTCTTCAATTCGACCACCAAATCATCCCTCTCTCTCCAACCCACCTCCTTTCGACCGTTCTTCTCAAAATACCAACCAAAACCAACCACACGCCCGCAGTAGCACCGTGCTCAAAACCCCAAGCCCTTACCAGGCCGTGCCCATACTGAAGAAACCAGCACCACCGTCATGCCCTTCGACTGTGCACCACACCCACCACCGCTCCTGGTTCTTTTTTCTTCACATTTTCGCATATTTTCTCTTTATTTAAAGTTTTGTTTGATTTAGATTTAAAAAATTGACTCATATTGTTTAGTTTATTTTAATTCTTGTCTAGTCTTTGTTAAAACATGATTTTTTTTTTTATTATTCTTCTTGGTTGTTTTATTTTTTTGGTTGCTTCACTCTATTTTTCTTGCTGATTTCCTTTATTTAATGCATTGTCTGCTTTACTATTAATACATGTTAGATTTTATTGCCTGTCCTCATTGAAGAATTGATGTTCTACTACAAATCATAGTTAGCCTCTAAATCATGATTTTTATGCAACATGTTTGGCTCCCATGAGTTCTTTATATAGCTTTATTATTTTATTTAGTATTAGCCATGATTTTAGTTAGGAATTATTCTAATAATGATATTGTGGTTTGCTGATTTTAGTATTTGTTCTTGAAGAAACATTTATATTGGCTATTGATTTTTGATTATTGTTAGGAAAATTCTTGCTTATATAAAGGAAGTGTTTTTCAGGTATTATGTCGTCATCACGTACTAAACGAGCCGTCCCGAGCAAAAAAAGGAAAGGGCCCGGATCATCATCCGGAACTGCCTCCACTGAACTTCGACACCCCTTCCTCCGATTCCCTCAAGCTACCCAAGAAGAGCATTACAAGGTATTTCGAGAACGGCCCTTAGGCACCGGAAGGTGCATTGACTGGAACGTCGTTGAACAAATAGGACTAGCAAATGACATCCGGGCCCTCATTTCAACTGAACCATGTGAGCAGTTCTTCTCAATCATTGAGCCCACATACCTGGAGCTAACACTAGAGTTTTGCACAACTTTTACTTTGCAAACAGTGATGGCACGGTTTGACGAGTCGGGAATAGTGCAATTTCGGTTAGGGGGTATGTTACGTCAATTAAGCATTCCCCAATTCGGTATAGCTCTTGGACTTTATACAGACGAATTCAGAGAGGAAAATAACCTCTCCGAGTTAGACTGAGAACTCCCCCGCAACCCCCTTCACTGGGGCCATACATCACTAGGCTGGCTCGACACTTCGACCTGCTGAACACCAACGATCAGATCACCTCCCTCACACTGATGGGTAACATGGTACCTCAAGGCATCTAGACGATGCTACACATGGGGATGATTAAACATCATCGAGGGATCGTCCCTCCCCAATACAAAGTAGCCACAAACGAGGAGGTGCCTGAGGACATTACTGATGATGTCCCACCAGTCCCAAGCCAGCAGCCATCCTATCCAGCAGCTTTGATGGCAGATATCTCTACATGACTAACTCAGTTCGAGTAGTACTGCACCCAGCAGTTTACTGACACTGCTCGACATTTTGATGGGATCGAGGCTACACTTCAGCAAATCTGCCATCATTTTCATATATCCCCACCGACACCTCCACAGGATCTAGTTGACGATGAGGACCTCTGAATCCTCACTTTCATATATCTGCCCTTTACTTCCTTTATTTTACAACTTTTTATTTGATGTTGCATTTAAATTTGAACTTTTACTAGTATTACATTTTTTTTCTCTTTCTTCTCATTTACCACTGGCTATCTAATTTCTTAAGAATCCCTAACCAATTATATACTACAAAGTGACTTTGCAGAAATTACACAACTCACACACACAAACTCCGGGATCATCCAAATTTTAAGGATTATTATTTCCCCACTTATCTTTTTGATTTTGCATCTAATTATCATTTTATATCTTTGTACATTGAGGGCAATGTACATCTTAAGTGTGGGGGTAGTAGTGTCTAACTTTTTGCATAATTCTCAAAACCCTGAATTTAGTCTTGATCTTAAGCATTTTTCTCATATTATTAATTAGGGTGAAATTTCTAATGATTTATGATTTGTACTGATATGTCTTTAAATAAGTCATAGATAATTGTGCATTGATGATTAAATTTAAAGAATACTAGAGAATCAAGCATGATAAGTCTACTTTCTAAAAAAAAATTAAAATTGATAGATTGTTGAACCGAATTTGAGTATCAGCTTGAAGTTCAAAACTTGTAAGGTTTGATGTCAAAACACCCATAATTTTTGTGAGATCTTGAGCCTTATAGAGCATATATTCTTTTTCATGCTCACTTTATTGATTATGAGTGTGTCAACTTTGAATTGTTATTCTAGAACTTGCCTCGTTTATGCATGTCGAGACCACATTAATGATTTGATATACTGAGATGATAAAGGCACCTAGGTTTTAACCCGTTCACTCCACTAAAAAATCTACCTTCACAAATTAACCCCTAGTGAACCCCATTGAATCGTAACAACCTTTTTATTGAATCGCTCATCTAATATTAACCCAAAATCCCTTTGTATTTGTTATCAACATTCCTTTGACTACCCCTCTATCGAGAATTGATTTGATCAGTTACCGAATTAGGTTATTTCAATTATCAAAGTTCCTTCTATTATGTTTGTTTTTAGTTTGTTCTTAAAAAAAATTCAAGTTTATTCAATATTAGTAGTATATAAAGAGCTTAGAGCATTTAAATTCCAATTATTGAAGAAAATGCTCGTATTAAAGTATTATCAAATTTTAAGTGATGAAAATACTCTTTATTATAGAGTAATTATCAATAGTGGTATTATTAGTTTTCATTCGATGTAAATATTCATATTTAGTTTATTGTTTCTAGTTAGGTAATTTGTCAAGTCAGTCTCGATTCTAACCTTCTAATTCAGCCTTTGTCCACACCTTGTAACCCAAGCCCCACTACAACCCTGATTAAAGACCTTTTGATTTGTGTATCATCTCATATACAGTGGTGGAGATTTGATTTTCAGGCAAGCCTATGGGATTAACTTTTTAGGTTCGACTTAGAGTGCTTATTCTTGAATCTTAAACACTTCGAGTGATTTGAGTGAATCTTTAGGTTTTGAATTAAAGGTAATTACTTAGATTAGGGGAGACACCTATGTTTTCCTACAATAAATGTATGACTTATCGTAATTGAATCTTTAGGGTTCTTTGAGTTGAATTATCCATGTATAAATTATCTATGAATTATGATGAGACATTGTCGATAGGAATTATGAATTATGGAAAGTTCGTTTTAATTGTAAGTTGAGAATTTTGCTTGAGGACAAGCAAAAGCTTAAGTGTGGGGGCATTTGATAAACCGTAGAAGTAACATATTTTAACCCCATATTTAATATGTTGTTAGATGATTTAGCACTTGATTTATGTAAAAAGGTGCTTTTAATCCTTTCTTTTCATGTTTATACTCAAGAAAGGCACCCGAGGATAAAAAGAACACAAAACGGGCTTAAAACAGAGTAATTGGGCCTTAGCAAGAAATCAACACTGCCTGGCACAAAGCCTACACGACCGTGTCTCGACGATTACCTAGAGCACAGCCTCAACTCTGTGGCACACGGTCGTGCATCATCCATTTCTCACACGGACGTGTCTGGTGATCTACATAGCCATTCCCAATCGACAGGCCTGAAGCACGGCCTGAATCTCGACTTACACGGCCATGCCCAAAATGATAGAATCAAGGCACGACCCAACCACGATTTACACGGGTGTGTGCCATGGGCGTGCCCCTACCGCGGGAATGAGTAATTTCACTCAGAATTGGATGCTTGAAGCCAAAGAAACCTACTCCTAAGTCTACCTAAACTCCCTAATAATAATTCTACTTGAAGGAGGTACTTAGGAGCCAAGTATAGCATCCCAAAGCCTATATAAACAACCCAAGGCAGACATTAAAAGAAAAAAAGGGTTTTTGCAGAGGCTTTTGCCAAAGCTTTCATCTTTTAGGGAGTCACTCGAAGATAGCCAGTTGATTCATCTCAAGAAGCCAAAGTTCTACTCAAGATGGAGGATCTCTACTTCAATTCCTTCAGGGGGTTTTAGGGATTTCTTATGTTTTGTTTTATCTTTTCTCTTGAGATGTTTTCTTGTTTAGTTATGAATTAAACCCTTTAGATACCTAAAGGGGATGAAACCTATGATGAATTTTGTTATTTGATTTCTAAATTATATGATAAGTACTTAGTTTGTTCTTAATTATGTTGCTTAATTTAATCTAATGTGCTTAGGTGGAAGAGGAATAGACCCTGCCTAAGAGTAGATCTAGCATAATTGAGCGGAGTTGATTGGGCGCCTAGAGATAGAGTTATGAGATTTTACTGGATTAGGGTGAAACCTAATATGGGAATCCATTGATCGATTTACTGCTTCTTTAGGGGGATATTATAAGAGAACGAAAGTTCCGCTAATTAACCTAAGGTTACACGTTATTCGCCTCGAGAGAGGGTTTAATATAGGTTAGGGAGTCTCAAGGATCAAGCTAAGTAAAGAAATCATATGGTTTGGAGAATAAATAATAAGTGAAGTCATAGGTGGATTTTTCCTGAGGGTATCGTCTTCATCAACTGAGTTTTCTTGAAGTCTTTCTCCCGTTCATTCTTTTGTCTTTGCATTTAGTTTAGTTTTTTCATTAGTTTTATAAACCAATCACTCCATATTCCAGGCTAAATAATAGGAAGAAAGTGAGTAGTAGTACTTTTAGGTTCCCTTGGGTTCGATAAGATATTCTTGCCTAAGCTATGCTACTATTCGATAGGTGCACTTGCCTCTATTGTTGTCATAGTTAGTCTATAGGTTCGATCACTCTTTTATAAATATTAAAACTCGACAATTTGACACGATCACTTTCCTGAGTATAAACATGAAAAGAAAGGATTAAAAGCACTTTTTTTACATAAATCAAGGGCTAAATCATCCAAAAGCATACTAAATATAGGGTTAAAATATGTTACTTTTACGGTTTATCACACACCACGGCCTTTAAAATCACTCCTACCTCGCGAACCATCTAACAATAAGGACCTTTTAGTCCATTAATCTTTTCTTTTAGTCTTATTTCACTTTTTACACTCTTTCTTTTTATTTTTCTTTTCTTTAAATATATAATTAGTATATTTAGAATTATTCTTATTATTTCCTGGCTAACCCTTCACAAGATTCCCAATTTCTTCATCTAGTGCAGGAATTAGAGGCGCCCCTTCCAACTTATCTTTCACCTCCGAATCAAGTTTCCACATTTCCAACTCAAGGAATCCATCCAAAAATTTAGGAAGTTTCACTTTTCTCCCTCTCTTTTAATTTTCTTAATATATGATTACTATCTATCTTTGCATATTGAGGGAATGTACATCTTAAGTGTGAGGGGTGAAAATTTATTTAGAAAAGTTCCTAACTTTTTGCATTATTCTCAAATCCCTGAATTATGTCTTGTTCTTAAGTAATTTTCTCATGTCACTAATTAAAATGAAATTCCTGTTGATTTATGATTTTTATTGATAAGTTTCGGATTAAGTCATTGATAATTATACAGTGACGATTTAAACTTTAAGATACTAGAGAATCAAGCATGATGAGTCTATTTTCAAAAAATTAAAATTTTGTTTGGTTGTCTACCTGAATCTAATTATTACCTTGAAGTTTAAAATTTACAAGGTTGTCATCAAAAACCCATAATTTTTGTGAGATCTTGAACCTTTTAGAGCATACATTCTTTTCGTGCTCACTTTATTGATTATGAGTGTGTCAACATTGATTTGTTATTCTAGAACTTGCTTCGATTATACATGTCGAGACCACATCTTTGATTTGATATACTGAGATGATAAAGACATTTAGAATTTAACCCACTTACTCCACTAAAAGCCTACCCTTACAATTAACCCCTAGTAAACCCCTTTGATCCTAACAACCCTTTTTATTGATTCACCCACTAATATTAACCCAAAACCTATCTTGTATTTGTTATCACCATTTTTTTTAACTACCCTTCTATCGAGACTTGATTTGATCAGTTGCCTAATTATTTTATTTAATACCTGAATTCATCTTATATTATGTATTTACTTGATTTGTTATTAAAAAATCAAAGTATACTCATTATTAGTTCTATGATTAAGTGAGATTATACATTTAAATTCAACATCTTGAAGAAGAAGCTCGTATTATTAGTATTATTAGCTTTCAATTGATGTAATTATTCAGGATTAGTTTCACTTTTTCTAGTTAGGTAAATTGTCAATTCAATCTTGATTCTAACCCTTTAATTTAGCATTTATCCACACCTTTAATCTAAGCCCCATTACAACCCTTTAAAGACCTTTTGATTTGTGTATCATCTCATATTATAGTGGTGGAGATTTGATTTTCAGGCAAGCCTATGGGATTAACCTTTCATGTTTGACTTTTGAGAGCTTAATTTTGAACCTTAAACACTTCAAGTGATTTGAGTGAATCTTTAGTGAGGATGTCAACTCTTGTCAATTTTGAATTAAAGGTAATTATTTAGATAAGGGGAAACACCTATATTTTTCGTGCTAAAAACTATGACTTTGATTGTTTGAATCTTTAAGACTCTTTGAGTTAAATTATACATGTATAAATTATCTATGAATTATGATGAAACATTAACGATGAATATTATGAATTGAGGAAGTTCATTTTAATTGTGAGTTAAGAATTTTGCTTGAGGACGAGCAAAAGCTTAAGTGTGGGGGTATTTGATAAACCATAATATACACATATTTTAATCCCACATTTAGTATACTTTTGGATGATTTATCCCTTTAATTATGGAAATAGGTGCTCCTAATCCTTTGTTTTCATGTTTTATACTCAAGAGAACACCGGAGGATGAAAAGAACGAGAAACGGGCCGAAAATGAAGAAAATGGGCCAAAGTACGAAATCCACACGGCCTGGACCCCGAGTCACACGGCCGTGCCTCTTTAGCAGGACTGACCACGGCCTATAACTTGAATTACACGGGCGTGTCTCTGACGCAGCAAAGAAGAGTTTCATTCGGATTAGGGTACTTAGAGGCAAAGAAAGACATTTCAAAAGCCTATATAAACACCCTAGAGGCCAACCTTCAATGGGGCATTCAGCTAGGCCAAAGAGCCAAGCCAGAGGGGCCGAATTGTGGGATTTACTCGAAGAAAGCTAGTTGATTCATCTCAAGAAGCTGAAATCATACTCAAGACTGAGGATCTCTCCTTCAATTCTTTCAGGGGTTTTAGGGTTTTCTTTATGTTTTATTTTATATTTTCTTCTGAGATGTACTCTTTTATGATTATGAACTAAACCCCTCAAATACCTGAGGGGGATGAAACCTAAGACGGATCTTGTTATTGTTTTCTGAGCTATATGATAAATATTTGATTTGATCTTAACTATGTGTTCTTAATTCTTGTTTTGATATTTCAGGATATTGATTCAAGTATTTATGCTCTTAGGCAGAGGAGGAATAGACCTTGTCTAAGAGTAGATCTAGCATAGTTAAGTGGAGTTGATCGCAACCCTAGAGATATGATAACGAAAATCTGACAGATTAGGGTCAAACCTAATATAGGAGTCCATAGATCGAGTCAATGCAATTCTAAGGGTTTTAATTAGAAAGAGATTTCAATTAATCAACCTAGGGTTAGACGTTGTAGCCTCGAGAGAGGTATTAATATAAATTAGGGAATCCTATGGATCAAGTCAAGTGAATAAATTGTCTGGTTCAGAGTTAAATAACAAGTGAAATCTAGGTGGATTCTTCCTCGGGTATTGTCTCAATCGATGGATCGAGTTAAATAACAAGTGAGTCTATAGATCGAGTTAATGCAATTCTAAGGGTTTTAATTAGAAAGAGATTTCAATTAATCAACCTAGGGTTAGACGTTAGTAGCCTCGAGAGAGGTATTAATATAAATTAGGGAATCCTTCGGATCAAGTCAAGTGAACAAATCATCTGGTTCAGAGTTATATAACAAGTGAAGTCTAGGTGGATTCTTCCTCGAGTATTGTCTCAATCAATTGGTTTTTCCCACAAGTATTTCCCCAATTCATTCTCTTTACCTTAGCATCTTTAGCTTAGTAGTTAGTTAATTTTAGGTTAAAAAACAATTCCTTTAATTCTTAGGTTAAATAATAAAAAGAAAGTTAGTATTGGTACTTTTGGTTCCTTTGGGTTTGACAATCCGGTCTTGCCACTAAACTATACTACTGTTCGATAGGTGCGCTTGCCTCAAGTCGTTGTCACAGTTAGTTTTTAGGCTAGATCATTCATTATATAAATTTTTAAGACTCTGACACACGATCAATTGCAACCTTAGAAAGAGGGCGATGAAAATCTGTCGGATTAGAGTCAAATCTAATAAGGGAATCCATAGATCGAGTTAATGCTACAATAGGGGTTTTAATTAGAAAGAAATTTCAATTAATCAACCCAGAGTTAGTTGTTTTTAGTCTTGAAAGAGATATTAACATAAATTAGAGATTCTATGGATTAAGTCAAGTGAATAAATCAAATGAATAAAAAGTAATAAATGAAGTCTAGGTGGATTCTTCCTTAGGTATTGCCTATCTCATATAAGTTGTCTAAAAGTATTTTCCTAATTCTTTCGTTGTCGTTTTTAATTAAGTTTTTAGTTTAAAAGAAATCACTCCAATTCTTAGGCTAGATGATGAAAAGATAGTAATTACTAGTACTCTTGGTCCTTCTGGATACGATATTATCGGTCTTACCATAACTATACTATAAACGATAGGTGTGCTTGCCTTTATTGTGATCATAGTTAGTTTTAGACACATCAAAAGTCATTTTATTTTTTTCTTGTTCCTACTACAATTCAACCATTTGGAAATAAGGGGTTTGCATGTAGTATGTGCATGTTGCACATGTTGCCAACAAATAGAAAAATGGGTGGAGTTTATTATATGATTATCTTGGTGCGACGGAGGGAGGCAATATCTGTATGCAAGCTTAATAATTTCTACACATATTGCCTACAAATAGAAAAAAGGGGTGGAGTTTAATGGTTGATGTTTGGCAATAAGCTGGCCTCACCATTTTTCATCAACCGAAACGTCTGGCAGATTTGAATTTGAGCTTGCTGATATCACTATGAGTGCATCCGAGTGAATGAATTAATAAAGGAATCTTAATAGCCTCAAACTTGATAAATTAATTGCATCGAAGAAAGTAAAATACAAAAACCCAAGGTTGACTTTGTTTCATTACTATCTAATTACTGTTTTATAAAACTTTTTTGTTTTCTCTGGATGAAAAGAAGGTTAAAATAAATGCTACTGAAGAGGAAAAATAACAGGCAATGATGGTAATAGTATGAGCAAAATAGGGAGCTTTTGTCGTATGGAAATGGAAAAGAGTATTTCATTTATATGTATGTATGTATGTAAAATTGATTTCTATACATGATGTAATCCAAAATTTGGTTTGGTTTTTTACAGGGTAAGGATGTTAAGAAACGAGACTCTTGCTTTGATCATAAACCTGAAGAGGCATTCAAGTCCATCTTCAAGATCTTGAATAAACAGCTCCAAGTCTTTTAGCTGGTTTTGCATCTCAAGACTTATGATCTCAGATTTGGTTGTTCCGGAGGATTTCAAAGCAAGATCAACCTTTTCAAATTCATTCACGTCTCTTGTAGCATCTTCGCACGCTATTCTTCTTTTTTGCAATAGTTTCGAAACTGATAACCAACTTCCAGGCTTTGGTCCGGAGATAAGAGATAACAAATCCTCAAACATAGAACATGTCACTACTTCAATCTCCTTCAGCATGCTAACAGTTTCTGAAGGTGAGACTGTGTTTTTCCTTTGTATGACCTTCAAGTTTCACAATGCCTTGTGGATAGTCTTTTTGGAAACTTTCCTGGAGCTTATGTATTTCCTCACTTCACGTACAATCTCGGATTCACCGATTTTCCTTCGAGCAAAGCCGATAGAAGTTCATTTGTGCTTTCTTTTGTTTGCAGCACAATACCTTTAGCAGTGCTGTAAAGGTCGAGGAGTCTAAGAGAACCATCCAACAACTCATCAGCACATTCATGGGCTAAAGCATGGTGGGATAGAGGCAGCTGAAGAAACTTAACAACACAATCATACAAATCTTGAAAGCCATTTAGTTTATGGCTTATTGATGATGATGAAGTAGATGCCTCTTTAGAAGCCTTCAATCTATTCAAATGCTCATTAACTTCTGTTGCTAGTGGGTGTTGTCTAGATGAGCGGGGGAAACTGTTGGATCGAGTGGCTGCCATTGTTTTTCTTCTGAGCAAAGAAGCCTATTTGCTGAATCAATGTTTCTTGCAATTTTCACTGAAATACTAGGCATCTGCTCCCAAGTTATATATATGCATATGCATATCAATCCATGGAGACAAAGGGAATCTCAAATGCTTCTTCTATCTGCTAATGTTAACATGATTAAGATCTCGATCAAAGGGTGACAGCAATGTTCATGCAATGTCTCCCCTCTACCATCTCTCCACCTCACTGTCCAAGCACTTCAATATATATATCCTTTCCATTTCTATGCACGCGTTGAAACCATCCTAGTTGGAATGCACGGGAGTTGGTGACATTTTTCAAATACATTAAGGAAAAACAGACAACCAATTCATTATTTCATGCAATTTGATAACCAAGTAAAGAAGGGTTTGAAGTTGAACAAGATCCACTTATGATCCTTGCTTCCTTTTCCCCTAACACAAGAAAATTTTATGATTAACATAATATCAAATTAGCATCTTTTCATTATCATTTTCCATGTGATAAATTGATGGGCATCGGGTTTTTAATTTTTAGCAAGTCTTCCATTGTCTTCAGTGGGACAAGAGGAATCCTGCCAGCTCACATATTCATAGAAATCTTTCATGAGATATTCCAAGATGATGATGAGGCTCTATAATTCAACTTGGTAAAATTAAAGGTAGGTCTAAGTTTCTCGGATTCGGGTGTAAATTTTGGATATTAGCATGTGCTGGATAAAATATTTTTCCAAGTTTTTCTTGTTTTGAAGTAAAAAATTCCTGCAACCATTTTGGAAATATAACTAAATGATTTCACAAGAGGTAGAATTTTGAGAATGAAGATTGTATAATCTTTATATTTCTTTTCTATTGTATAATCTCTGTAAAATTACAGTATATGTACAACTGCAATGCCAATATTTAACAGCTGATGATATTAAGAACAGTAACTCTAGTTTTGATCATACGCCTGGAGAGGGTTTCAAGGCCTTCTTCAAGATCTTGGATGCTCAACTCTGAGCTTTGAAGCTCCTTCTGTACGTTCTCGACATGCTTCATGTTTTCGGATTTGATGCAGGAACGCACTGCAGCTTCAACACTCAAAATTTCATTTGCTTTCTGTTCTTCCTCGCACATTAATTTCTTCTGGTGCATTAGCTTCGAAACCAGCGACCAACGGCTCGATTTTGATTCTGCCTCTGACCCTGAAATAAAGGACAATACGGATTCTAGCACGCTGATGGTAACTGCTTCTACATCTCTTAAGATGCTAATCACAGCTCCATTCTCGCCAGGAGTACCGAGTTTATTCTGTATATGCTTCAAGTTCTTTAAGGCCTTGCAGATTGCCTTTTTCATGGCTTTCCTAGATGTTAAGTATTTCCTAAACTCATTAGCAAGCCCTTCGGCTCCACGTCTTCTGCGCAAAATTGATTGAAGCTCTTGTGTGCATTCCTTTGTCTGCAACAAGGCATCCTTAGCAGTGGTACATACATCCAAGAGCATGAGAGATCCATCCAAAAGCTCTTCAACCATTTCCCTTTGCTTCTCTTGGGCTAGAGCTTGTTGAGTGAGGGGGAATTGAAGCAATACATCAACACATTCATGCAAATCCTGAAGACCATTTAGATTGTGGCCTATCGATGATGATGTAGAGGCAGATTGAGATGTCCTCAATCGGTTCAAGTTGTCGTCGATTTGTGAAGCGATGGGTGTTGCCTTGAGGGCAAGCTGTTTGATCGAGCATGGTAAGAGGCTGCCATTTTCTTGTTTTGCAAAAGCGATTTGTGTTTTCAACTCTGCTTAGCTATTTGCTGTAGCCCCTTACCATCTGCTCAACATATATATTACATGTTGAGGGCAGACATGAGGAATCTCAATCATTTTAAATATCAATTGGCAGCAAGCAACATGAACTAACTGGATCTCGATCCCCACAACTATCGCCAAAATGTTTCTGCTGTGTCTCCTCTCCACAATCACAACAACTCATCACCCTTCGGTAGCAACAAACACTACTAGTTTTCAATGCCATAATATCCATATATACAAATATCATATAATAATGCGCACGGTGGTACTACATTCAATGCCTTGTATTAATGAATCATTTGCTTTTAACTGGTCTCGTCTTCTTGTTGTTATTGCTGTATTGTCGATTAGGTTCTGCAAGGAGGCAAGATCCGGTTGCTTCTAACAAATTATTATTTTTTATGCAGCAACACATGTATGTATGTGAATGAAATTAATTCTTTATTATTAGTACTGGTCTTTTAGCCAATACGAGTCCTTTAGCTGGTTTTGCATCTCGACAGGATGTGTTCATCTCCTGACCCACAGCCAGCATCAACATTTTCAAACTCATTAATGCCTCTTCCTGTTTGCTATTCGATTCTGGAAACTAACAACAACTCACTCGAATTAATCAAGTTTTATTCACTCTACCCTTACTATAATCATTAAATAAATATTCAAATTGAAAATCACAAGTAAAAAAAAATCGTCTACAAACATACACAACATTTTATAATGATTGTATTTTAGATGATACAATCATTTTTCGCATAATTAAATCTCAATTTAATTAAAATTATCAATGAATTAAATTAATTTCGTATTAAGTTAACATAAAACTTAAAACGCATATCAATATATAAGGAACAAGATCCACTTATGATCCTTGCTTCCTTTTCCCCTAACACAAGAAAATTTTATGATTAACATAATATCAAATTAGCATCTTTTCATTACCATTTTCCATGTGATAAATTGATGGGCATCGAGTTTTTAATTTTTAGCAAGTCTTCCATTGTCTTCAGTGGGACAAGAGGAATCCTGCCAGCTCACATATTCATAGAAATCTTTCATGAGATATTCCAAGATGATGATGAGGCTCTATAATTCAACTTGGTAAAATTAAAGGTAAGTCTAAGTTTCTCGGATTCGGGTGTAAATTTTGGATATTAGCATGTGCTGGATAAAATATTTTTCCAAGTTTTTCTTGTTTTGAAGTAAAAATTCCTGCAACCATTTTGGAAATATAACTAAATGATTTCACAAGAGGTAGAATTTTGAGAATGAAGATTGTATAATCTTTGTATTTCTTTTCTATTGTATAATCTCTGTAAAATTACAGTATATGTACAACTGCAATGCCAATATTTAACAGCTGATGATATTAAGAACAGTAACTCTAGTTTTGATCATACGCCTGGAGAGGGTTTCAAGGCCTTCTTCAAGATCTTGGATGCTCAACTCTGAGCTTTGAAGCTCCTTCTGTACGTTCTCGACATGCTTCATGTTTTCGGATTTGATGCAGGAACGCACTGCAGCTTCAACACTCAAAATTTCATTTGCTTTCTGTTCTTCCTCGCACATTAATTTCTTCTGGTGCATTAGCTTCGAAACCAGCGACCAACGGCTCGATTTTGATTCTGCCTCTGACCCTGAAATAAAGGACAATACGGATTCTAGCACGCTGATGGTAACTGCTTCTACATCTCTTAAGATGCTAATCACAGCTCCATTCTCGCCAGGAGTACCGAGTTTATTCTGTATATGCTTCAAGTTCTTTAAGGCCTTGCAGATTGCCTTTTTCATGGCTTTCCTAGATGTTAAGTATTTCCTAAACTCATTAGCAAGCCCTTCGGCTCCACGTCTTCTGCGCAAAATTGATTGAAGCTCTTGTGTGCATTCCTTTGTCTGCAACAAGGCATCCTTAGCAGTGGTACATACATCCAAGAGCATGAGAGATCCATCCAAAAGCTCTTCAACCATTTCCCTTTGCTTCTCTTGGGCTAGAGCTTGTTGAGTGAGGGGGAATTGAAGCAATACATCAACACATTCATGCAAATCCTGAAGACCATTTAGATTGTGGCCTATCGATGATGATGTAGAGGCAGATTGAGATGTCCTCAATCGGTTCAAGTTGTCGTCGATTTGTGAAGCGATGGGGTGTTGCCTTGAGGGCAAGCTGTTTGATCGAGCATGGTAAGAGGCTGCCATTTTCTTGTTTTGCAAAAGCGATTTGTGTTTTCAACTCTGCTTAGCTATTTGCTGTAGCCCCTTACCATCTGCTCAACATATATATTACATGTTGAGGGCAGACATGAGGAATCTCAATCATTTTAAATATCAATTGGCAGCAAGCAACATGAACTAACTGGATCTCGATCCCCACAACTATCGCCAAAATGTTTCTGCTGTGTCTCCTCTCCACAATCACAACAACTCATCACCCTTCGGTAGCAACAAACACTACTAGTTTTCAATGCCATAATATCCATATATACAAATATCATATAATAATGCGCACGGTGGTACTACATTCAATGCCTTGTATTAATGAATCATTTGCTTTTAACTGGTCTCGTCTTCTTGTTGTTATTGCTGTATTGTCGATTAGGTTCTGCAAGGAGGCAAGATCCGGTTGCTTCTAACAAATTATTATTTTTTATGCAGCAACACATGTATGTATGTGAATGAAATTAATTCTTTATTATTAGTACTGGTCTTTTAGCCAATACGAGTCCTTTAGCTGGTTTTGCATCTCGACAGGATGTGTTCATCTCCTGACCCACAGCCAGCATCAACATTTTCAAACTCATTAATGCCTCTTCCTGTTTGCTATTCGATTCTGGAAACTAACAACAACTCACTCGAATTAATCAAGTTTTATTCACTCTACCCTTACTATAATCATTAAATAAATATTCAAATTGAAAATCACAAGTAAAAAAAAATCGTCTACAAACATACACAACATTTTATAATGATTGTATTTTAGATGATACAATCATTTTCGCATAATTAAATCTCAATTTAATTAAAATTATCAATGAATTAAATTAATTTCGTATTAAGTTAACATAAAACTTAAAACGCATATCAATATATAAGGAACAAGATCCACTTATGATCTTTGCTTCCTTTTCCCTAACACAAGAAAATTTTATGATTAACATAATATCAAATTAGCATCTTTTCATTACCATTTTCCATGTGATAAATTGATGGGCATCGAGTTTTTAATTTTTAGCAAGTCTTCCATTGTCTTCAGTGGGACAAGAGGAATCCTGCCAGCTCACATATTCATAGAAATCTTTCATGAGATATTCCAAGATGATGATGAGGCTCTATAATTCAACTTGGTAAAATTAAAGGTAAGTCTAAGTTTCTCGGATTCGGGTGTAAATTTTGGATATTAGCATGTGCTGGATAAAATATTTTTCCAAGTTTTTCTTGTTTTGAAGTAAAAATTCCTGCAACCATTTTGGAAATATAACTAAATGATTTCACAAGAGGTAGAATTTTGAGAATGAAGATTGTATAATCTTTGTATTTCTTTTCTATTGTATAATCTCTGTAAAATTACAGTATATGTACAACTGCAATGCCAATATTTAACAGCTGATGATATTAAGAACAGTAACTCTAGTTTTGATCATACGCCTGGAGAGGGTTTCAAGGCCTTCTTCAAGATCTTGGATGCTCAACTCTGAGCTTTGAAGCTCCTTCTGTACGTTCTCGACATGCTTCATGTTTTCGGATTTGATGCAGGAACGCACTGCAGCTTCAACACTCAAAATTTCATTTGCTTTCTGTTCTTCCTCGCACATTAATTTCTTCTGGTGCATTAGCTTCGAAACCAGCGACCAACGGCTCGATTTTGATTCTGCCTCTGACCCTGAAATAAAGGACAATACGGATTCTAGCACGCTGATGGTAACTGCTTCTACATCCCTTAAGATGCTAATCACAGCTCCATTCTCGCCAGGAGTACCGAGTTTATTCTGTATATGCTTCAAGTTCTTTAAGGCCTTGCAGATTGCCTTTTTCATGGCTTTCCTAGATGTTAAGTATTTCCTAAACTCATTAGCAAGCCCTTCGGCTCCACGTCTTCTGCGCAAAATTGATTGAAGCTCTTGTGTGCATTCCTTTGTCTGCAACAAGGCATCCTTAGCAGTGGTACATACATCCAAGAGCATGAGAGATCCATCCAAAAGCTCTTCAACCATTTCCCTTTGCTTCTCTTGGGCTAGAGCTTGTTGAGTGAGGGGGAATTGAAGCAATACATCAACACATTCATGCAAATCCTGAAGACCATTTAGATTGTGGCCTATCGATGATGATGTAGAGGCTGATTGAGATGTCCTCAATCGGTTCAAGTTGTCGTCGATTTGTGAAGCGATGGGGTGTTGCCTTGAGGGCAAGCTGTTTGATCGAGCATGGTAAGAGGCTGCCATTTTCTTGTTTTGCAAAAGCGATTTGTGTTTTCAACTCTGCTTAGCTATTTGCTGTAGCCCCTTACCATCTGCTCAACATATATATTACATGTTGAGGGCAGACATGAGGAATCTCAATCATTTTAAATATCAATTGGCAGCAAGCAACATGAACTAACTGGATCTCGATCCCCACAACTATCGCCAAAATGTTTCTGCTGTGTCTCCTCTCCACAATCACAACAACTCATCACCCTTCGGTAGCAACAAACACTACTAGTTTTCAATGCCATAATATCCATATATACAAATATCATATAATAATGCGCACGGTGGTACTACATTCAATGCCTTGTATTAATGAATCATTTGCTTTTAACTGGTCTCGTCTTCTTGTTGTTATTGCTGTATTGTCGATTAGGTTCTGCAAGGAGGCAAGATCCGGTTGCTTCTAACAAATTATTATTTTTTATGCAGCAACACATGTATGTATGTGAATGAAATTAATTCTTTATTATTAGTACTGGTCTTTTAGCCAATACGAGTCCTTTAGCTGGTTTTGCATCTCGACAGGATGTGTTCATCTCCTGACCCACAACCAGCATCAACATTTTCAAACTCATTAATGTCTCTTCCTGTTTGCTATTCGATTCTGGAAACTAACAACAACTCACTCGAATTAATCAAGTTTTATTCACTCTGCCCTTACTATAATTGTACAAACCCATTTGCCCGGCCCATTTTATAACAAACCCAAAACCTAAAAACCTATCAACCCAAACCCATTTTTTACAATCCAACAAACCCAATTAACCAAACCCAAAACCTAACCTTAAAACTCAATTGCCCTAACCCTAACCCTAGCCCCTAGGTGCCGCCCCTAGTCTCCTGCCCTCTGACCACTACAGCACCGCCCATCTCCACCGCCAGCCACTTGCGCCGAGAGCCTGCAAACATTAAAATGAGAGGACAAAACAATGAAAAGGAGGAGAGAATCAATTTTAGAAATGGCTATAAAAAACCAATTGGAAACTGTAAAACTCTCTTTTTTTTTTCGATCAATAGAACACTAGGAAAGAAAATTTTTACAGTATATTTTCAAACACAATATGGGCGTAGATTAAACACAAACAAAACTAGAGAGAAATAGAGGCAACAGGCAAAGATTCAACAAAAAAAAAAAAAAAAAACAAGAAGGCATAACAGGGATCGAAAAGGTGAAATTTTTATTATTTTTAAAACCTTGTTTCACTCTCCTTCGTTTTAACATACATATACACGTACATATATTTCTTAAAAAAAAATTTAAATTTTTACCTTTTCCTACCACTGCCTTTGTGGTAAACGGCATGAAGTCGCGGAACGCCGGCCGAGTAACGCCGACGAAAGCGTAACCTGCAGAGAAAAAAAGACAAAGATTAGGATTTTTTTTTGGGGAAGCAGGTGAAATGATTTTTTTTTTAGCATTTAGGGCCTTAAATAGCCCCTCAAAACGACGTCGTTTTGGGGCTGGCCCTAACGCCCAAAACGACGTCGTTTTGCCTCAGGATCCGCATGTTGACCCGACCCCCTCAGGATCCGCGTGTTTTCTACAAGTGGGAAATTTATGCTCACAATCCCTCCGCTTTTTTATACTCTTGCAATCAAGTTTTATTTTATTTTAATTCGGCCCATTAATTTTCGAATTTTTATTTTGACCCCCCCTTATGCTACGCGTTTCAGGTGGGGGGGATTTTGCTCTTCTGGTCCCTTTTTTTTTTGCGTACTACAATAGGGTCCCTTTTCTTTCTTTTTATTTCAAATTAAACCCCGAACTTCCGTTTTAAACTCGATTTGGCCCCTTTTTGATTACTTTGATTATTTTACTATTATTTTACTCTCGCTATTATTATTATTTATATGTATATTATTATTACTATATCTCTACTATTACTATTATATTATATTATATATTTGCTTATTCTTTTGCATGTATATTACATTATTTATTAATGACTATTACTATTATCATTTTATCTTTCGTTTTATTTTACATTATTATTTATACATTATATATTATTATTAGTATTATTTATATTTTCATTGTCATTGTTCTAATATTATTTTTATTCTCTATCATTTTGCTAAATTACTATTATTATTATATTATTATTATTACTATATCATTATTCGTATGTTATTTATTATCATTATCATTTTATTATTATTTATTACCATATTATTATTATTATTATTATTATTATTATTATTACTATTATTATTTGTATTTTCATTATTTTCACTATTTTTTTGTTTGCTATTACTATCATCTATTATTATGATTGTATGTGTTATCATTTTATTTTTTCTACTATTATTACTATTATTAATATTATTAGTTTATTTGTTATTATTGTCATTGTTATCGTTAGTAGTAGTAGTATTTTATATTTACTGTGTTTACGTCCATATTTGTTTTCTTAGCCTTGTGCTATACTATTAAATAAAAATACATTTTGTAAAATTATCATATTTCATTTAAAGTTTTTAAAATAAAGGCAATTTTTGTATTTAAAAATTCGGGGAATAGTGCCCTAACGTGCTGGGTTGCGATTTTCCGTTGGACTAAATAACTTAACATCCTTTTCAACAAACTTCATAAATCATGAGATGACTTTGACCACAAGGGTTTAAAATATCGTGTCCTAACGTGCTGGATGTGATGTGTGTACCCTCTTGTAACAAAGAAATCTCAAATATCCTAATACCTTTTAAAATGATCCATATTTTAAAACCTTTTCAAACTTCCGACATTAAGACACTAATTAATCATTTTGGTACCAATTTTGGGCGACGAGGGTGCTAACCCTTCCTCGTATGTAATCGACTTCGAACTCATTTTTTGGATTTCGAGACCAAAATCGTTGTTTTGATAAATCGAACTGTTTATTAAAAACAACCGTTTTATGAGGTGACCCGATCACACCTCAACAAAAAGGGATTGGTGGCGACTCCCGTTTTTTTCATTTTTAAAATCCAAAGTCGAACCCCTTGTTGTTTTTCAAAAAATGGTTACGACAATAATCATTAAATAAATATTCAAATTGAAAATCACAAGTAAAAAAATCGTCTACAAACATACACAACATTTTATAATGATTGTATTTTAGATGATACAATCATTTTTCGCATAATTAAATCTCAATTTAATTAAAATTATCAATGAATTAAATTAATTTCGTATTAAGTTAACATAAAACTTAAAACGCATAGCAATATATATAACATTTTGTATTGATGATAATTTTAATTATTTTGAATAACCAAATCAAATTAATTTTGATTCACAAATTGATTTTTTGGTAATATTATATTATATTTCTTAGCCATGGTAACTCGTTTTTGTTCTGGCCCATTTGGAGCTTACCTTTCTTATTAAAAAGAAGAAAATTTCAAAACAACCAAGTGCTAATTTTAAGCCATTGAGTGACTAAGACGAGGATGTTTTGAACCATTTTTAATTGAAAGGCTAAATTGATAAAACAAAAACAAAAGTGAAGTTGAGAGCTATATTTATTATTGTGTTTTATAAATATATAATTTAAGTTTTTTTTTTTTCATTTCAAAACAACACATATATACCTTATATTCATCTCCACCAAAAAACTCTCAGGGAGAGAAATTAATGTAACATATGACTTTAAAAGTAATATGGTGAAAAAATAAATTTTAATATTGTTCAAGTTGAAGATTGACACATTAAGCGGTTGAGCCATGGATTTTGCTCATTCTCTACTAAAGATGATAAGTGTTGATGCAGTTTCTAATAGATTTAGTAGGAGAGTGAACTTTGATGGAGATGGGATGGACTTAAATATTCTAAGACTCTTGCAATACATGGGAGAGCTAAGGGGCATCGAAGCCCTACTGTGAGATGCTTTTCAATACTTAAATTAGTATAGTGAGTTAGGAAAAAAAATAATATAGCAAAAAAGGAGAGGAAAATATAAAAATAAAAAGTTGAGATAAAAGAGATGTCCTTTATTATGGAATATCTATAGGTAAGAAAAAAGCCAAAAAAAAAAAAATTATGGGGACTAAAATTAAGTTAAAATATAATTTTATCAGTATATTAGTTTAAATTTTCTAATTTATAGAAGCATTAAATTTATAAATTTTTAATTTTTGAAAGGTTAGAGTTGAATTATAAAATTTTAAAGGTGAAAAGTACATTTTACTATTGCATTGGTTAAAATAATTTAATTTTTAAAGAGACTAAAACAAAATTTCTATTTTGGGAGCGTCGGAAAAGATGATGAAATAAATTTTCCTTTCACTAAAACGTGCATATTATGTGAATGTTTTATCAGCCAGTTTTTTGCCCTTATGAAGATTGTTGTTTAGTGGAACAGTGCGATTACATCGCTATTTTTTTAGGCTGCGAGAGTTTAAAGGTTTTTTTTTTTTTTTTTGAGAAAAATTAGAAATTGTTTGAAAACGAAAAGTAGCCGCAAAAGCTTTTGGAGCATTAAGAATTGATTGAATTCAATATGAATATTTGGTTTCTATTTCTCTTTTTTCATTGTTTTTGTTTTCATCTTTACTTCTAAACTTTTTAATTAATTAAATTTCTTTCCTAAGATTGCAGTCGATTCCATGTTTAGTTAATTAAAATTTTCTATTTCCAATCCTTTTGATTATTTATTGGCATAATAATAGAATTTATCTTTAATATTTACATCTTTGTTAATTTAGTTTTCTTTTTTTCTTGAATTAAATTTGACTATCAACATTTTAAAAAATAAAATTATTTTTTATTGTAAATAAAGACTAAAACATTAAATTTTTAAATATATCATCCGCATTGCAATCTACATCTATTTTATGTTAATTATTTTTTTTGAACTTTTATATATTTTTGAATTTCAATTTTTAGTATCATGTCGATTATAAATCACGCGTGAGTTGTCATGTAGTTTCCACACTAAAATCGTTAAAAATAATATTTTAGCTAACATTTTCTTTTAAAAATAATTTGATTCTTTTGAAAGGTTAATAATCAAATTTAGTTCAAAAATCTTGTTAAATTGACAAAAAGAAGATAAATTTTGAAAGTTAAATTTATCATCATGCCTTATAAATATCCAAAAGTATATCTCAAAACAACACCTATATCTCGCATTTTTCCTATAAATCTCTAAAAATTTGAGGTAAAACAATTCATCAACAAAATGAGCTAATCATTTGATTATTTTTTATCAAGTATTTAAAAATATATTTTAATGATCAATGTATTTTCATTAATTCACTCGAATTAATCTAGTGGCGAATCTAGGGAGCTGGTACGGGCCCTGGCCCCCTAAAATAGAAAATTTTTAATTTTGGTCTTTTAAAAATTTAAAAATTTTAAATTCGTAAAGATAAAATTACACTCGACCTCCTAAAAATGATAAAATTTTAATTTAATCCTTTAATAATTACATTTTACTATCGTAAAAATTATAATTTAATTTTAATCCTTAAAAAATTTGCCCATGAACTAATCAAGTTCAAGTTTTATTTAGTCTCGTTATTAGTATTTAAAAACTTAAATCATATATCAAACTTTTAAAATTTTTTTCAAAATTTAAATAGATATAATCCTTAAATAAATATTCAAATTGAAAATCACAAGTAAAAAATGCATCTATAAAAAATATTACAATATTGACAAACCGAATAAAAAATAAGCTTTTTAATCAAATTCAAAAACGCGTAATTAATTTAATTCGCACAATATGAAATTTCAAATAAATTTAACTTTTGTTTTTGCTTTTCTTTCAATTTAGACCCTGCTCTACGGTTTAGACTCATAACCAGAAACATGAATCCGTCATCCCAAGTTGTTCGACAACAATGGCTATCAAAGTAGTCCATGACCCTCTGGGGATTAGGGCTAATAATAATAATAACTGACCATTTTGGAATTTTCTTGTAACATCCTAAATTTTTGGGCCTATGCGTTTAATGGGTGAATATGTGGAATAAGTTAATTTAAGTGTTAGGGGTCCAAATTGGGCTCAGGCTTAGGTAGAGGCCTTGATTAAAATTATCTGTTTGGGCATTATAGGGTTTAAAAGGTAGTATCTATGTTTAAAATACCAAAGTGGGCTTGTGGCCCAATCTTAGGAGGTAACGCCACACAAGGGAGTAAGGGGCCCAAATTTAAGTTTCATGGAGCCCAATTCTTTTAATTTAAGTTAGCTAAATTTTGGGTATTAGGATTAGGTGGAGTGGATGGCAACAAGGCTAAAATTTAGGGTTTTAATGTTTAAAATATGTGGATAATATCTTGATAAAGGAGGAGGAGTTAGAGATAATTAAGTCTCTTTTAGATGAGCTAGTAGATTAAGATAAAGGAGAAAAGTTAGAATTTATCTACAAAGAGAGTGATGGCCAAGAATCCATCAACGAGAGGAGTAAAGAAACCAGCTACTACATGGCAAAGGGTTGCCGAATTTCCTATAAATAGAGGGGGCTAGCTCCTTGTTTCTGACATTAAATACTTTCCCTTTTGTGTTGAAATTCCCTAGCTTCTTTTCTCCAAATTTCTTTCTCTAATTTCATAAAAGCCGAAATCGCTAGATCTCATCTCCTGTGGTTGCCGAATCCTCTTTAATGGAGTTTGCTTGTGCCTAATCTAAAGGAAACAATAGGTAAGTGTTGATTTGGATTTCAATGTTCTTCACTTTTCAAAGTCCTTAGTCGAATGACTATTAGAAACTAATCTCTTATTTCACACTTCTTTTCTAAGATTCGGGATTTGAAGAAGGAGGCCAATCGCATAGATCTCTAAGTTATAAAATCGTGTTACTTTCGAGATTTCAAGGTAAGAGGATTTGTTTATTTATATATATAAAATCGGGTAGAATACTAACCATGGCCGAATATAGGAGAGGGCATATTTTCACAGTTTTTCGGCTTTTAAGCAAAGTTATAGATTGAGGATAATAGATACGGATAGCAAGGACATCGACTAAGAATATTGGATTTCGCGATATCAGGTGTGTAATACTTCCCCACCATCTAGATCTAATCATAAAATACATGATCATAAGATTTATATGTTTTGATAATTGCCAACATCTCAGTTTATTGATGAAAGCCCAATGAGGGTAAAAGCGGATCACCAGGTTAGTAAATAATCTATTTAAATGTTATAAGTAAAATGCTTGTATGTGATTGCATGGGTTGGGTTGCTGAAAGGAGGAAGTTATACGTTATATGTGTAGCGATTTTACGGTGATCTGATGTAGCGGCTATTGCCGTGAATTGTTATACGGGCTTCGGCCATTATATGGTATAAGGGCTTTGGCCATCATATGTGGATGAGCAGCATGACTGCCATCTTGGCGTGTAGCGGTGTGGGTCGATTGTAGAAATCCCCAATGGTATGAACGGTTGGTACGGGGGCGTGTAGCGGATGGAAACCTAGACAAACGGGTTGGGCCTTGCATATTATTTGTTATTAATTTTTATTATGAGTATTAAACTGTTTATTTTGTCTAACGGGCCTAAGGCCCAAAATCTAGTGGTGCATGAGGGTTGCACACTGAGTCTCGCGACTCACCCTTTTAATTAACATTTCAGGTGATACCTAGTGCTCCGGACTGGGCTGGAGAGGAACGCAAGGTGGCCATGCAGAAGAATATATGGATTTGGCAAAAAGACTCAAGTTAATTATTTTATATCGTATTTTGATTAATGGATTTTAAACTTTAATGTAATAAGGCTATGGGCCACTGGTTTATACTTTGTTTTGTTATGGGCTTTTATTACTTTTAGTTATTTAAATTTTTACTTTAATTAAACTAAGGCATGTAATTAAGTTTGGGTTTTATTTTACAAAAGGCACGTTCTATATAAAATATACTTGGGCTTTTCTGAAAATACGACATGTTTGACAAAATTTTCCTTAGTGACATACCAGATCCGGTTGTAGTGTTTGGGCCAGGTTTGGGGTGTTACATTTCTCCCTCAATCCTCTGGGAATTTGGGAGTTCTAAATCGTCTGATATAGAGACTCTATGCCATGTCAACTATATATGATTTAGTCTAACTTAGTGTAATAATGTAAAAACCAAATTTCAAGATCCGTTTCAATTCAATTCCATTTTCATATCATTCTCATTTCAGTTTCATTTCATGTTTAAATCCTATATTGCCTAATGTAAAATTAGGCTTCCAATACAAAACATGTAACGCCCCAAAAATCCTTTACAATTATTCTCGTATGTTTGTGACACACAATGTCTATTTGCTTCAGTGGTTATATGTTCTGGAAGTGTTTGAGAAGTCTTGGGTTCAAGCCTTGACTTGAGCAAAATTTTTGTTTTTATGTGAATAAAGCCTTGCTCTTGTTCAGTAGGCTTTTATTTTAATGTTGGTAAGTTTATAATAGAATGGGTCTGCTGGTCTGGTGGTTAAGTGGAGTGTTGGTGTGAAGGAGGTCTTGTGTTCATGTCTGTACTTGGGCACTATTTTTGCTACTTGTGCCGTGTGAGTGTTTTGGTTTAGCTGAAAGACTGATGTGGTTGAGTGTTGGAGTGTTTTTAGGAGTAAATTAGGGGGATGATGGGGGAATATCCAGAATTTTATTTCTTTTTGTTATTTTCAAATTCCCCAAAAGTTTCCCTCTCCCTTCTGACGTTATTCTCTTCACTCCCTCTGCCAAATTTTTGGCTCTTTGTTCTATTCTTTCTAACGTTTGTTGTTCTCGTCACTTTGCCAAAATTTTGCATTGAGTTTCTTCCTTCTCTATTGCCGAAAATCTATTTTTCCAAACCCATTCTTCTTTTGTTTCCTTTTCCAATCAGTTTCTATCGTGCTACGGTTGCTCTTCTTTGTTCGGTAAGTTTTGTTTATTGTAACACCCCAAAATCAGCCTAGACGTTATGGCCGAATCTGGCGATGTCACATGATAGTATTTTAGAAAACATAGTTACAATGGAACCATTTTCCGTTATCCTATGCTACCTTCCAAATACGTGTCGTTTGTTTCAATCATTATCCATTTTCAAAATGTTGTCCATTTTCCAAAATATTTATAGTCCGTGAAAGCATTTAAATAATTTTGCGTATTCGCGGTGTTTCGGTAAAACATTTGTTTATTTTGAAAACTCGCGTCTTATCCTATTGCTGACAGTTATAAATCAAGATAAAAATCCCAAATTAAAGTAAAACCCTTAAAGGCCATTTACAGTAAAACGTTTCCTGGATAAAATCAAAAACCATAAATAAAAATAATATAACCATAAAAGTCCAGAACCGTGGTCAATGCCGAGTCCTCTACTGCACCGACCCGTCTACAGTTGGGGATTACCTGAACAGATTAAACAGAAAAGGGTGAGTTTTTGTAAACTCAGTGTGTAATACCCATAGAAAATATACACATAGTATAATATCAGAAAACATAAATAAATTCACAGTTCGGGTCTGAGCCCATTACAAAATTGGTGTGGGCCTTAGCCCACTCAGATACAGAATCAAATATATTCTAGGGCCTTAGCCCATTTCAGACATAATATCTAGATCAGAACAGAATAGCAGAGTCCTACCCACCAGCCTCTACACACCAACTCCGTACAACCCTACACATCATATGGGGATAAAATCAACCCACCCATCCCTACACACCATGTTGTACCGAAATGCGGCACATAATCAGATAATTGCAGTTGAGCTGCCAGATAACAGGCTTAGGAGCCTTTTATATACTCCTCCAAATATCATCAATCCACCCCGATGCAATGCAACATACATAAAATGCCATGTTATTATGCAAATATAATTCATACACTCAGATATCAAAATTCATGCTCAGAACAGAAATCAGAAAGTCAAGTCACATAATTTGGGGGCTAGGTAAAGCTTACCGACCCTACAATAAGTCCACAGTCGACTAGGGCGACCCGTGCAACCTTACAGAACTTTTTAAAAAAATGGGCTCACACGCCCATGTGGCACATACAGCCCAAATTGGCCTTGGCCATGTGGATCACACGGCCTGGCCCAGAATTCCACACGTCCGTTGTAACGCCCCGAATTTGGGCCTAATAGAATTGAGCCCATTAGGCCCAAAGTAGGAGCGTTTAAAATTTTTGAGAACAAGAGAACGACCCTAATGCAAGTTGGACCTATTAGGTGAGTGATTTTGGAAGGATAGGGGGCTTTCATAAAGTCTCGGTGTCAAACCTAGGCTTTAGGTAAATTTTGGTTTTAGGTGAATAAAACCCTTGGAGTTAGTAAGTAGGCTTTAAGAATAAAATGTGGCAAAAAATAAAACAAAAGGAGTTGTGGTCTAGTGGCAAATGACCACATAGGAGACAAGGGAATGACGCCACACAAGGAAACAAGGGGTCCAAGGTTCAAGTCTTGGCGCTTGCATTTCATTTTGATTTCTTTTTTAAAGGAACTTAGGCTTTGGCCATAGACTTATATTTAGTTGCGCATGTTTTAAGACAACAAGGAGCTAGTTGGTAAGGTGGCTAGTGGCGTGGATTATGTTACAAGGGAGCCTGAGTTCGAATCTCATTACAAGCAAAAGGGGATATTTATTTTGCTAAGTTGGGACGGCCAGAGTTTGTGTTGGATTTAAACTCTGTTGAATGAGGAATCCCACATCGTAAATCTAGCATGAGGGAAGGTGAGAAGATGGCTTTAAATAGAGCAATCTATGAGGAGAGGAAGCATACATTGGTTGGCATTTGGGTATAGGAGCATTCAGAGCGCGGAATAGCTTCAAACTCTTATCATGTGTATATTTCGCACTACTCTAGCTGTAGAGCGGCAAATGCCGAAATGTCGGTCACATGGCGATAGTAGCCACAAGAGCCTGTGAGCGCATGTGTGGGGGCTTCGACGCGATAGTTGAGGCCATCATGAGTATTCTTGTGGGTTTAGGTTGTTTGGGCCACGATGGCCCAAAAGGGGCCATGTGGGGCCAATAGACTTGTGGGCCCAATTGAATAAATTATATGATTGTGTAGTAGATATTGGATTGGTCTAAGTGAATCTCATATCTGTGGCTAGATTTGGGCTAAATGGGTCACACGAGCGTATGGGCCCACTTGGACCGAGAATAGGCCTTAGGCCCATTCACATTATTATCTTTGTTTAGAATACTTTAGCCGCTCGAGGCTACTGTAGACCTTCTGAAGGGTTGATAAAATTACTGAAATAACCCTAATTTGTGAAATTATCGAAATACGCCTGGAGGGTAAATATCGAAATACCCCTAGAGGGTAAATTATTGAAATATCTCTAGAGGGTAAATTACCGTTGTACCCTTATATGTTGGAATGACCTTTATACCCCCGATTATGGTTGAATATCGTCTATGTGATTTTATTTATACTGTTTATACATTTGATACATTGCATTTATATCATGTTGCATGGGTTGGGTTTGATGTTTGGAGGAAGTGTAGCCCGGTGGCTCTGCCACATACCATTTTAGTGGCTATACCTCATATTATCTTGGTGGCTTAGCCACATATAACGTTATTAGCAGCTTTGCTGCATTATTGGAGTGCTTGGCTCTGTGCCATCTTGATTATGGCTTTGTGCCAATTGTATTTACCCGTGGCTATGTGCCTAGCAGATATCGATGACTCTGTGTCGATCATATTTACCCAAGGCTGTGTGCTGACTACATTACCGTCGCTGATGGCTATGTGCCAAGCGTAATACAGTTATTGATGGCTCTGTGCCAATTATAATACCGCTATTGAAGGCTTAAGAGCCATATATATATACTAGCAGCTTGTCTGCAATATTGGTGTGTTTGGTAGGGTGGGTTGACTTGATCCCCACAGGTGACGATTGGTTGGTACGGGGGTGTGATTGGCTGGATTGGGTTGGGCTGCATCTTATTGGTTGCATTATCATGATTATAGGGCTTAGGCCCAGATTGATGATGTAAGGGCTCAGGCTTAGTTAGTGACTGTTTAGGGGATTACACATTGAGTTCTCGTAACTCACCCCCTTTCCCTTAACCTTGCAGGTAATCCTCAACGTTAGAGGATTTAGAGATACGGAGGACTCGGTGGTGGCTATACATCGGAGTTACTTCTCACGAAACTTAGTAAATCTAATTTTTATTGTATTTTAGGTTATTTATTTTGGGGTTAATATTTTGTAATAAGGCCATTGGATTTTATTTTCCTTTTAAACTTTCATTTCAGCTATTATTAAACTGTTAATCGATTAAACACTGAGTTTTCTTAAAACGTTAATAACCATTTTCAAAATATCACGTTTCTGTAACTATTCAAGTTAGATTTTCACAACAAAAATAGTTTTTTTTTTAAATAATGGCAACTTTACAAAAATAGACATTAAGCAAATCGTGTTTTGAAAATTAACAACGAAACTCGGAGTTTCAAAAAGAGATGCTACATTTTTAACGAACGCTTAGCTTTTCAACTTCCTTTCGTTGTGACATGTAAGATTCGGCCATAGCGTTTAGGCTGGCTTTGGGGTGTTATATTTTATGGTATCAGAGCCCGATTGCAAAACTTGGCTGTGGAATGGGTTTTTAATTTTTTTCTTTAGTGTTTAAATTTTTAACTTGGAAAGTGATAGTGTTACTGGAAGTATGGCACACCGAGTCTCTGACACCAAATCTGTAAGTTTCTTGATCTTAAACTTTGTTATATGTTGAAATGACTGTATGTTTTGTATTTATTTTGTGTGTGTTTTGTTTGGATGTGATGTTTGAATATAGAAATTGTATGCATGTGTGATAAATATCTGTTTGTTTCTATGGTTAGATGGTCGATTGCGTGTAAGAGGTATCAAGGTTGAGTTAAAAGTGTTATGAGAGTGTGCAGGGTAGCGTAGTAGGGTTGTCTGTGTTAAACAACTATTAGTTAGTTGGAAATTTTGAGGACGAAATTTCTTTAAGGGGGTAGATTTGTAACGCCCCAAATTTGGGCTTAGTAGAATTGGGCCCATTAGGCCTTGGGTGTAACAGTCCGGTTTATACCCTAGTCAAAAAAGTGGTTTTGGGACCACAAATCTGAGTCTGTATAATATTTTAATATTATTTTCTGTGCCATTGATATGTGAATTAGCATGTGGTAAATTTTCGTAAGCCAATTTGTCTGTTTGCGTGTTTAATTTGACAAAAGGACTGAAATGCATTGAATGTGAAAGTTGCATGATATTTGCTAAGTATCAAGGTGTTATGGCTTTTAAAATAAAAGGCCTTATGAGGCAAAAAGACCACTGTTTAGTTAATGGGTGAACAAAGGACAAATGTGCCCTTAATGTATGTTTGTTTGAATTATTATGGAAGGGTTAAATGAGTAATTTGATTAAATAAAGGCTAATAAACAAAATCAATTGAAAAAGCCATGTTCATCTTTGATGACCGAATAAGAGAAAAAGAACAAGGGTTTGAGCTCTCTTCACATTCGGCACATATTTTGGCTTGATTTAGGTATGTTTTGGCTTTAGATTTTGATGATTTTTATGTTTTTGAGATTGTTGCTTAGTCTACTATCAAGCCCATGTTGTAATTTGAAGAATTGATGATATTTGTGAGTTGTGCCATAGATGAATTAGTAAGCTTTATGATGAGTTTTGTTATTAAAAGAAAGATATGTGTTAGATGAACATATTTTGTTCTTGAAGTTTTGATGAATTTAGCTAAATAGGGTTAAATTGTGAAAATGGTAAATTGAGGGACTAAATTGCAAGTTTGATGAAAAATGTGGGCTTGTATGTGATGTATATGTATTCGGCTAAGCTTGTGTATGCATTGATCTTGTGAAATTTGATGTTTTGAGTAAAATGGACTAAATTAATAAAATGTGTAAATGTGAGGGTTAAGTTGCAAATAGCCCTAAATATATGTGTTTGGATTTAATTGAATGAAATAGTGAATAAAAGGATTAATTCTGAATATGTTTAGATCAAGAACCGAGGAAAACAGACTTAGATCGCGGGAAAGCGAAAATAACCGAGTAGCCGTTTCCGTTCGATAAACCAAATTCGAGGTAAGCCACTGTGCAAATAAACTTATCTGTATTGAATTGAATATATGTATTCATATGTCTATCGATGAAAATGAATGAGTATGAGATGCTAAGTACGTGAATTCTGAAATAAGTTCGATATAGTGAGAAAGTCGAGAAGTCCCGTATGAACCTAGGAATAGATAGGATTAGCTATGTCATGACATAGGTATCTGTTCTATTTTATCATGTAAGACCACGTTTGGGACGTTGGCATTGATTTGAAATTTGTGTAAGACCTCATCTGAGACGTAGGCATCGATATGAATTCTATGTAAAAGACCTCGTCTGGGACGTAGGCATCGATAGGAGCTTTAAGAGTAAGACCATGTCTGGGACATCGGCATCGTATTAATTCGTATAAGACCCTGTCTGGGACAGAGGCATCGATTTTTGAGTACATGTAAGACCTCGTCCGGGACGTTGGCATTGTACGACTATTCCGAGCTTTCTGATCATCCTACTAGATTCCTATGGGTTCAACGGGCAAGACTATGATATGAATGTCAAATCTGAGCTATAAACAATTATGTGATATTAAGTTCGATTCAGGTACGTTGTCTATACACTATTTGTGTATGTAAGGTAAGTATCTAAGTGATCTTACTATGGTGATAAGTACATGGAATTTGTGATATGATGAGAATTGTTTTGGCTAGATGAGCTATGTGTTCATATGATTCTTGAATGGTGAAAATGGCTAATGTGGTTAAAAGTGTATAAACCAAAACAAATATGTGAAAGTTTGCCAAGTGATTGATATATGCTTTCCATACCAAGTTTATTTGTATATGACTTACTAAGCTTTTGGAAAGCTTACTCTGTGTGTGTATTTTCTCTGTTTTATAGGTCGTCGAAGCTACTGAAGGCTCGGGATTGTCAAGGATCGTCATCACACTACTAAACTTATTTTGGTACCCTTTTGAAAATGTATATGGCTAATTATGGCATGTATAGGCTAAATAGGTGTATATGTTTATGAAGTGAGCATGGCCATGTGTATTGGCAAGTTTTTGAGTTGATAAATGCTTGAATGAATGAGTTATGAAGCAGATACTTAGTATGTTTTGATATATATGAAATGGTTAAGTTTTGGTTAGGCAAATGGATGATACATGTTTGAAATGATGTAGAATTTAGTTTGTAATTTGGCATGAATGGAATTGGTATTGAATGTATGGATGAAGTGAACCATTTGATATGTTTTGGTTTCCATATATACATATTATGTTTTGGTATATATTGCTTGTAGGAAGACCTTAAATGGGTGGCGTATTGCCTTGTAAAATGGCCTACAATGTCACACAGTTGAGGCACACGGGCGTGCCTAAGACTGTGGGTAAATTGGCAGAATGTGGCTTAAATTGCACATGGCTCGACACGGGTGTGCTTGATGGCCGTGTGAGAAATGGAATTATGTGATCTAGTAGTACATGGCCTTAGCACACGGGTGTTCTTGGTGATCGTGTTTATTTTGCCAGTATACTACCACGGGAAGAGCACACAGAAGTGTCAAGTAGCCGTGGGTGAGGCATGGCCTACCCTCACGGCCATGTATCCCCTGTATGTTAGAAAAGTTCCAATTTTTTATAAAATTACTTATGTGTTTCGGTTTAGTCCCGACTCGATTTATAAGCAAGCTTAGGGTCTCGAGATCCATTTAAGGGACACTGTATGTATTTGATTGATGAATGAAAAGTACGATATGCAATGAAAGTTTCCGTTCAGTCTGGTAACACTCTTAATCCTAATCCGGCGACGGACTCGGGATAGGGGTGTTACATTTGGTTAGTATCAGAGTTACGATTTAGTTGATTCTCAGACTAACGTAGCGTGTCAGAGTCTGGCTATACATGCCATATATTTGAACTGTGATAGTGTGATGAATCCTGACGTGTAAAATGTGACTTCTGCAGAGCAATAGATCTCGAAAGAGCCGTAGCTGACGACGTAAAAAGTAATGCGCCTACTCCCGCGCCAGTGACAGAGCCTTTTGATCCGAAACCGGCTACTAGCGGTCAGGAGGGAGAAGCTAAACAAGCTTTCTTCCAGATGATGAGTGAGTGGTTCACTCAATTTATGAGAAATAACCCGACTGTTTCACAACCCCTACCCCCAGTTAATCCCCCTCAGACATCTGGTATACCTCCGACTGCAAATCTGAATCTGTTGAGTAAGCCTCCTGTTGACAAGATCCGTAAGTATAGGGCTGAAGAGTTCCGAGCTACCAATAATGATGATGCTGAAAAAGCTAAATTCTGGATTGAAAATACTATTCGGGTATTTGATGAGATGTCTCTGACTCTGGAAGAATGCATAAAGTGTGTTGTATCGTTACTTCGAGATGCAGCATATCAATGGTGGAAAACTTTGATTTCTGTTGTTTCGAGAGAACAAGTTACATGGGATTTCTTTCAGACCGAGTTTAGGAAGAAATATATCAGTGAGAGATTCGTTGATCAGAAACGAAAAGCATTATTGGAACTAAAGCAAGGCCGTATGACTGTTACAGAATATGAATGAGAATTTGTCAGGTTGAGTCAGTACGCTCGTGAATGCGTATCGTCTAAGGCAATAATGTGTAAAAGATTTGAAGACGGTCTTAATGAAGATATCCGTTTACTGGTTAGGATCCTAGAAATAATAGAGTTCATTACACTCGTTGACCGAGCTTGCAAAGCTGAAGCACTCGGGAAGGATAAAAGAAGAGCTAAGTCTGAAGCTCGAGATACAAGAAAGAGATTTTAGAATAAATCATTTCAGTTTGCTTTAAAGAGATACAGAGATGATCAAAGTCGTTCCAGAGAAAATGCAGGACATTTAAACAGAAATAGAGCTAGATCGCAAATGAGTTCCAAAACTCCAGCAATTTCAATGGCCAGTGTTGGTAATGTTTGATCTGAGAGACCCGAGTGTAAACATTGTGGAAAAAGACATCTAGGAAGCTGTAGATTAAATGACAGAGCTTGCTTCAGATGTGGATCGCTTGATCATTTTATCCGTGATTGCCCCGAGCACGTCGAATCGTAGACTATTCGTAATCCAAGATCGATAATGCACTGCGATGTGTCGAACATCAAAGAATGTAAAGAATGTCGATGGTAGTCGAGAACTATGAGAGACAAGTGTTGTCGGATCCGCCGCAGGCGCTGTCGAGCGTATACTATCCGAGCTCGTGAAGAAGCTTCGTCACCTGATGTTATAACGGGTACTTTTACTCTTTATGATACTTCTGTGATAGCTTTAATAGACCCTAGTTCTACGCATTCATACATATGCATGAATTTAGTATATAGTAAGACTTTGCCTGTAGAGTCTACTGAATTTGCTATAAAAGTATCGAACCCCTTAGGTAAAAGTGTCCTTGTTGACAAAGTATGCAAGAACTGTCCGTTAATGTTTCGAGATATCTATTTTCTTGCTAATCTGATGCTAGTGCCATATGATGAATTCGATATTGTTTTGGGAATGGATTGGTTGTTTATGCATGATGCCGTTGTGAATTGTAAAAGAAAGACTACAGATTTAAAAGGTATGAATGATGAAATTGTACGGATTGAGTCTAATGATTTAAATGGATTGCCTGCTGTGATATCCATTTTGAAAGCTCAGAGTTATGTGAAAAAGGGGTATGAATCATATTTTGCTTATGTGATTGATTCAAAAGTATCCGAGAAGAAAGTTGAATCAGTACCCATTATTTTTGATTTTTCTGATGTGTTCCCTGAAGAGTTATCGGGTTTATCTCCGATTCGTGAAGTTGAATTTGGTATTAAATTGTTACCTGGTACGAAACCTATTTCGATAGCTCCGTATAGAATGGCACCAACAGAGTTGAAAGAGTTAAAGTCACAGCTACAAGAATTGACTGATAGAGGGTTTGCTAGACCGAGTTTTTCACCTTGGGGTGCTCCTGTTTTGTTTGTGAAAAAGAAAAATGGCACGATGAGAATGTGTATCGATTACCGTCAGTTGAATAAGGTGACTATAAAGAAACAAAAATCCATTGCCCAGAATTGATGATTTGTTTGATCAGTTAAAAGGAGCTACTGTGTTTTCCAAGATTGATTTGAGATCGGGATACTACCAATTGAGAGTTAAAGATTCAGATATTTTGAAAACTGCTTTTAGAAATAGGTACGGGCATTATGAGTTTTTAGTTATGCCATTTGGACTAACCAATGCTCCTACTATTTTTATGGACTTGATGAACAGAATTTTCAGACCGTATCTGGATCAATTTGTTGTTGTGTTCATTGATGACATTTTGATTTACTCACGTGATGAGAATGAGCACGCAGAACATTTGAAAATTGTGTTGCAAACTTTGAGAGAAAAGCAATTGTACGCAAAATTTAGCAAATGTGAATTCTGGTTGAATGAGATCAGTTTTCTAGGGCATATTGTGTTAGCTTCTGGGATTCGTGTTGATCCGAGCAAGATTTATGCTATTTTGAATTGGAAACCTCCGAAGAACGTGTCTGAAGTTCGTAGTTTTTTGGGTTTAGCTGGTTATTACCGCAGATTTGTTAAAGGCTTCTCGACTATAGCTACTCTGTTGACTAGATTACTTCAGAAAGATGTCAGATTTGAATGGTCGGATAAATGTCAGAAAAGTTTTGACCAGTTGAAAACTCTGTTAACAGAAGCTTCAGTGTTAGTACAGCTAAAATTGGGTAAGGAATTTGTTGTTTATAGTGATGCTTCGTTAAATGGTCTGGGATGTGTTTTGATGCAAGAGGGCAAAGTGGTAGCTTATGCTTCGAGACAATTAAAGCCTCATGAAAAGAATTATCTGACACACGACCTTGAGCTTGCTGCGATTGTGTTTGCACTTAAAATTTGGCGTCATTATTTGTACGGTGAGAAATGTCATGTGTTTTCAGATCATAAAAGTCTGAAATATCTAATGACCTAGAAAGATTTGAACCTGCACCAGAGAAGATGGCTTGAATTGTTAAAAGATTATGAGCTGGTGATAGATTATCATCCGGGGAAAGTAAATGTGGTTGCTGATGCGTTGAGTAGAAAGTCATTGTTTGCACTACGTGCTTTGAATGCTCAGTTAGATTTATCTGATGATAGTTTTGTGACAGCTGAATTGAGAGCAAAACCATTATTTGTACAGCAAATATGTGATGCTCAGAAGGTTGATAATGAACTGTTGTTGAAACGAGCTCAGTGTGAATTGAATTCTGAATCTAAATTTTGAGTTGTTGATGATTGTTTGAGATTCCGAGATCGAATCTGTGTTCCAAGAAATCCGGAGGTGATTCAATTGATTTCGGGCAAAGTACATAATAGTCGTTTATCTGTTCATCCAGGGAGTACTAAAATGTGTCATGATTTGAAACGACACTATTGGTGGTTTGGTATGAAACGAGACATTTTTGAATTTGTTTCAAAATGCTTAGTTTACCAGCAAGTGAATGCCGAACATTAAGTTCCATCGGGATTGCTGCAGCCGATTCTGATTCCTGAGTGGAAATGGGATAGAGTAACAATGGACTTTGTTTCTGTTTTGCCTCTGACTTTGAGAAAGAAAGATGCAATATGGGTCGTAGTTGATCGATTGACGAAATCTGCCCATTTTATTCTGGTAAGATCTGATTTCTCACTGGAGAGATTAGCTGAGCTTTATATTTTCGAAATTGTGAGATTGCACGGGGTGCCACTATCTATTGTGTCAGATAGGGATCCGAGATTCACATCACGGTTCTGGAAGAAATTGCAAGACACTTTGGGTGTGAAATTGCATTTCAATACAGCTTTTTATCTGCAAACGAATGGTCAATCCGAGTGAATTATTTAGATTCTCAAAGATATGTTAAGATTTTGTATATTAGAGTTTAATGGTTCGTGGGAACAATACCTGTCGTTGATTGAATTTGCGTATAACAATAGTTTTCAGTCCAGCATCAAAATGGTACCATATGAAGCTTTGTACGGACGTAAATGTCGTGCACCTCTATATTGGACTGAACTCAGTGAGAATAAGTTACACGGGGTCCATTTGATAAAAGATACCGAGCAGAAAGTGAAACTGATCTGAGACTATTTGAAAGCAGCACCTGATCGTCAGAAGTCCTATGCAGACTTAAAACGAAAAGATATAGAATTTGAGATCGGCGATAAAGTATTTCTGAAAGTGTCTCTGTGGAAGAAAGTGCTCCAATTCAGACGTAAAGGCAAGTCAAGTCTGAGATTCATCGGACCGTATGTGATCATTAAACGTGTTGGGCCTGTTGCATATAGATTGAAGTTACCCTCTAAACTAGAAATGTTTCATAATGTATTTCATGTTTCGATGCTCCGTAGATATCGGTCTGATCTGTCACATGTGATTGCCCAATCTGAAATTGAAATCTGATCTGATATGACATACGAAGAGGAACTGATCTGTATCTTAGCTCGTGAAGTGAAAGAGTTAAGAAACAAGAAAATTCCATTAGTGAAAGTATTGTGGAATCGACACGGATTAGAAAAGGCTACGTGGGAACCTGAAGATTCAATGAGACAACAATATCCAACTCTGTTTAACGGTAAGATTTTCGGGGACGAAAATCCCTAAGGGGGAAAAATTGTAATGATCGATTTATACCCTAGTCGTAATAAAGGGTTTCGTGAACACAAATCGAGTCTCAGATAATATTTTAATATTATTTTCGTGCTGTTGATATGTGAATTAGCATGTGGTAAATTTTAAATAGTTTAATTTGTCTGCTTATGTGTTCAATTTGACAAAAGGATGAAATGCATTGAATGTGAAAGTTGCATGATATTTGTTAAGTCTCAATGTGTTATGGCTTTTAAAAGAAAAGGTCGTATGAGGCAAAAAGACCACTATTTAGTTAGTGGGTGAACAAAGGACAAATGTGCCCTTAATGTATGTTTGTTTGAATTATTATGGAAGGGTTAAATGAGTAATTTGATTAAATAAAGGCTAATAAACAAAATCAATTGAAAAAGCCATGTTCATCTTTATTTGATGACCAAATAAGAGAAAAAGAACAAGGATTTGGGCTCTCTTCATATTCGGCACACATTTTGGCTTAATTTAGGTATGTTTTGGCTTTAGATTTTGATGATTTTTTATGTTTTTTAGATTGTTGCTTAGTCTACTATCAAGCCCATGTTGTAATTTGAAGAATTGATGATATTTGTGAGTTGTGCCATAGATGAATTAGTAAGCTTTATGATGAGTTTTGTTGTTAAAAGAAAGATATGTGTTAGATGAACATATTTTGTTCTTGAAGTTTTGATGAATTTAGCTAAATAGGGCTAAATTGTGAAAATGGTAAATTGAAGGACTAAATTGCAAGTTTGATGAAAAATATGGGCATGTATATGATGTATATGTATCCGGCTAAGCTTGTGTATGCATTGATCTTGTGAAATTTGATGTTTTGAGTAAAATGGACTAAATTGATAAAATGTGCAAATGTGAGGGCTAAGTTGCAAATACCCTAAATATATGTGTTTGGATTTAATTGAATGAAATAGTGAATAAGAGGATTAATTCTGAATATGTTTAGATCAAGAACCGAGGAAAACGAACTTAGATCGCAGGAAAGCAAAAATACCGAGTAGCCGTTTCCGTTCGATAAACCAAATCCGAGGTAAGTCACTATGCAAATAAACTTATCTGTATTGAATTGAATATATGTATTCATATATCTATCGATGAAAATGAATGAGTATGAGATGCTAAATGCATGAATTCTGAAATAAGTTTGATATAGTGATAAAGCCGAGAAGTCTCGTATGAACCTAGGAATAGATAGGATTAGCTATGTCATGACATAGGTATCTGTTCTGTTTTATCATGTAAGACCACGTCTAGGACGTTGGCGTTGATTTGAAATTTGTGTAAGAACTCGTCTGGGACGTAGGCATCGATATGAATTCTATGTAAAAGACCTCGTCTGGGACGTAGGCATCGATAGGAGCTTTAAGAGTAAGACCATGTCTGGGAAATCGGCATCGTATTAATTCGTATAAGACCCTGTCTGGGACAGAGGCATCGATTTCTGAGTACCTGTAAGACCTCATCTGGGACGTTGGCATTGTACGACTATTTCGAGCTTTCTGATCATCCTACTAGATTCCTATAGGTTCAACGGGCAAGACTATGATATGAATATCAAATCCGAGCTATGAACAATTATGTGATATTAAGTTCGATTCATGTACGTTGTCTATACACTATTTGTGTATGTAAGGTAAGTATCTAAGTGATCTTACTATGGTGATAAGTACATGGAATTTGTGATATGATGAGAATTGTTTTGGCTAGATGAGCTATGTGTTCATATGATTCTTGAATGGTGAAAATGGCTAATGTGGTTAAAAGTGTATGAACCAAAACAAATATGTGAAAGTTTGCCAACTGATTGATATATGCTTTCCATACCAAGTTTATTTGTATATGACTTACTAAGCTTTTAGAAAGCTTACTCTGTGTGTGTATTTTCTCTGTTTTATAGGTCGTCAAAGCTACTGAAGGCTCGGGATTGTCAAGGATCGTCATCACACTACTAAACTTATTTTGGCACCCTTTTGAAAATGTATATGGCTAATTATGGCATGTATAGGCTAGATAGGTGTATATGTTTATGAAGTGAGCATGGCCATGTGTATTGGCAAGTTTTTGAGTTGATAAATGTTTGAATGAATGAGTTATGAAGCAGATATTTAGTATGTTTTGATGCATATGAAATGGTTAAGTTTTGGTTAGGCAAATGGATGATAAATGTTTGAAATGATGTAGAATTTAGTTTGTAATTTGGTATGAATGGAATTGGTATTGAATGTATGGATGAAGTGAACCATTTGATATGTTTTGGTTGCCATATATGCATATTATGTTTTGGTATATATTGCTTGTAGGAAGACCCTAAGTGGGTGGCATATTGGCCTTGTAAAATGGCCTATAATGTCACACGGTTGAGGCACACGGGAGTGCCTAAGACAATGGGTAAATTGGCAGAATGTGGCTTAAATCGCACATAGCCTCGACACGGGTTTGCTTGATGGCCGTCTGAGAAATGGCAGTATGTGATCTAGTAGTACACGGCCTTAGCACACGGGCGTGCTTGGTGATCGTGTTGATTTTGGCAGTATACTACCACGGGAAGGACACACGGGAGTGTCAAGTAGCCATGGGTGAGGCACGGCCTGCCCCCACGGCCGTGTGTCCCCTGTATGTTAGAAAAGTTTCAAATTTTTATAAAATTACTTATGTGTTTTGGTTTAGTCCCGACTTGGTTTATAAGCATACTTAGGGTCATGAGATCCATTTAAGGGACACTGTATGTATTTGATTGATGAATGAAAAGTACGATATGTTATGAAAGTTTCTGTTCAGTCTGGTAACACTCTTAATCCTAATCCAGCGACGGACTCGGGATAGGGGTGTTACATTGGGCGTAAGAGCGTTTAAAATTTTTGAGAACAAGAGAACGACCCTAATGCAAGTTGGACCTATTAGGTGAGTGATTTTGGAAGGTTAGGGGGCTTCCATGAAGTCCTGATATCAAACTTGGGCTTTAGGTAAATTTTGGTTTTAGGTGAATAAAACCCTGAGAGTTAGTAAGTAGGCTTTAGGAATAAAATGTGGAGAAAAATGACATAAAAGGAGTTGTGGTCTCGTGGCAAATGACGCCACACAAGGAAACAAAAGGTCCAAGGTTCAAGTCTTAGCGCTTGCATTTCATTTTGATTTCTTTTTTTAAAGGAACTTAGACTTTGGCCATAGACTTATATTTAGTTACGCATGTTTTAAGACAACAAGGAGCTAGTTGGCAAGGTGGCTAGCGGCATGGATTATGTTACAAGGGAGCTTGAGTTCGAATCCCATTGCAAGCAGAATGGGATATTTATTTTGATAAGTTGGGACGGCAGAGTTTGTGCTAGATTTAAACTCTGTTGAATGATGGATCCCACATCGAAAAGTTAGCATGATGGAAGGTGAGACGCTGGCTTTAAATAGAGCAATCTGTGAGGAGAGGAAGCATACCTTGGTTGGCTTTTGGGCATAGGAGCATTCGGAGTGCGTAATACTTTAGACTCCTATCAGGTGTGCATTTTGCACTACTTTAGCTGTAGAGCAGCAAATGCCGAAATGCCGATCACATGGCGATAGTAGCCACATGAGCGTGCGAGCGCATGTGTGGGGTTTCGACGCGATAGTTGAGGCCATCATGAGTATTCTTGTGGGTTTAGGCTGTTTGGGCCACGATGGCCTAAAAGGGGCCATGTGGGGCCAATAGGCCCGTGGGCCCAATTGAATAAATTGTATAATTATGTAGTAGATATTAGACTGGTCTAGGTGAATCTCATATATATGGCTAGATTTGGGCTAAATGGGCCACACGAGCGTGTGGGCCCACTTGGGTTGAGAATGGGCCTTAAGCCCATTCGCATTATTATTTCTGTTTAGAATACTTGAGGCACTCGAGGCGAATGTAGACCTTCTGAGGGGTTGACGAAATTACCGAAATACCCCCGATTTGCGAAATTACTTAAATACCCCCGGTTTGTAAAATTATCAAAATACACCTAGAGGGTAAATTACCGATATACCCATAGAGGGTAAATTACCGAAATACCCCTAGAAGGTAAATTACCGTTGTACCCTTATATGTTGAAATGACCGTTATACCCCTGGTTATGGTTGAATATCGTGTATGTGATTTTATTTATACTGTTTATACGCTTGATACATTGCATTTATATCATGTTGCATGGGTTGCGTTTGATGTTTGGAGGAACTGTAGCCCAGTGGCTCTGCCACATATCGTTTTAGTGGCTATGCCACATATTATCCTGGTGGCTAAGCCACATATACCGTTATTAGGAGCTTGGCTGCACTATTGGAGAGCTTGGCTCTGTGCCATCTTGATTATGGCTTTGTGCTAATTGTATTTACCCGTGGCTATGTGCCTAGCAAATATCGATGACTCTGTGTCGATCATATTTAACCAAGGCTGTGTGCTGACTATATTACCGTCGCTGACAGCTATGTGCCAAGCGTAATACAGTTATTGATGGCTCTATGCCAATTATAATACCGCTATTGAAGGCTTAAGAGCCGTATATATATACTAGCAGTTTGTCTACAATATTGGTGTGTTTGGCGGGGTGGGTTGACTTGATCCCCACAGGTGACGATTGGTTAGTACGGGGGTGTGATTGGCTGGATTAGGTTGGGTTGCATTTTATTAGTTGCATTATCATGATTATAAGGCTTTGGCCCAGATTGATGCTGTAAGGGCTCAGGCCTAGTTAGTGACCGTTTAGGGGATTACATACTGAGTTCTCGTAACTTACCCCCTTTCCCTTAACCTTGCAGGTAATCCCCAATGTTAGAGGATTTGGAGCTGCGGAGGACTCGGTGGTGGCCATACATCGGAGTTACTTCTCACGAGACTTAGTAAATTCAGTTTTTATTTTATTTTAGGTTATTTACTTTGGGGTTAATATTTTGTAATAAGGCCATTGGATTTTATTTTCCTTTTAAACTTTCATTTCAGCTATTATTAAACTATTAATCGATTAAACACTGGGTTTTCTTAAAACGTTAATTACCATTTTCAATATATCATGTTTCTGTAACTATTCAAGTTTGATTTTCACAACAAAAATATTTTTTTTAAATAATGGCAACATTACAAAAACAAACATTAAGCAAATCGTGTTTTGAATACAAACAACGAAACTTGGAGTTTCAAAAAGAGATGCTACATTTTTAATGAACGTTTAGCTTTTCAACATCCTTTTGATGTGACATGCAAGATCCGGCCATAGTGTCTGGGCTAGGCTTAGGGTGTTACATCCGTATGGTTCACCAGTGTAGACCCACATGCCCGTGTGGTCCACATGGCCCAATTGGTCGAGCCTATGTCTTGCACATGGCCGTGTCAACTACGCACGGTCTGGCTCATTGATCACACGACCATGTGGTGACTTACAGTCTTACACACGGCCTACCACACGAGCGACCACACGCCCGTGTGGCATCGACAGTGAGGTTTTTAGCTTTCCTTGAAACCTCGTTTTTGCATTTCTGGGTACACACCAGGTATCGGATCAATGCTAATGCAATCCCGAGCAATCCCAAACCTACAATTGACATTACAAATCTCAGAATTAGCCTATAACCATGGTTTAAACGAATCCATCATTCCAATAATTAATCAACACAACCACTTAACACTTACCTTCAAACGAACAACAGGAACTTTACAACCTCACACTGTTAATGGCTAATCTCCAGCCCCTTGATTGACTCCTAATAATCAAAATAAACACGCCTTTTAATTCTCTTATCCATGATCACATTCAGGATAAAACATAAACAAAATTACCCATCACACCAATGTCGTACAAAACCAAACAAGTTAATGAAAAAAGAAAACGAAAGAAAAAAAAGAGATGGAGGAGAGTTTCGGTAACAAGGTGTAGAGGAAAGAGAAGAGTGATGGTCAAAAATTTTAAAAAAAGAGGCAGAGTAATCAGAAAATCGATAACCCCTCCCTAATCCCTTATTTTTCTCCTAAATCATCCACTACTTCCCCACACATCTCAAATACTCAGAATCCCATTCACTCCCAACACCTTACGGCGCCATTAACAAAAGAATAAACTCTTGTGCTTACGCAACGTCTTGAACCCCTGAACTTTATCTTAGTTACACTCTGCCTAACCACCAGACCAGCAGGCCCATTCTGCTAACAATTTACCAACACATAATTAAGAGCCTACTAACTAGAGATAAGGATTTAATCATAAAAATGCCAAAATTTACCCAAGTTGTGACTTGAACTTGGGACCTCCCATACACACCCAGAACACTTAACCATTGAAGTAGATACATATTTATATGCCAAATTTACAAAAGCTGGAATTAAGAAAATTGGGGCATTACATTTATTGTTTAACTCTAACATTTTTCTGATTATCGGTTAAGAGGGGTTTCCTTGGATGTTTAGGAACTAATCAAGGGACTGTTCATCGTTCCCGATCAGCAAGTTAGGCTCGTAGAATTTGCTGGGACTCGATCGAAGGTAAGAGTGGTTACTTTTTGGATAAAAACCTCGGTTTAAGTTCATTCTAAATGGGCGTTAAAAATGATTATTTTAAGGTTTATTGTGTGATTATAGGTATTGGAGTGCTCAGTGATGTTTGGGCTTCAATCGGAATCAGGTGTGTACCCGAAACACTAAAAACTCGACTCGGTGAAAAGCCAAAAAAATTACTAAAAAATGCTCCCACGTGTATGCTCTTTTTCTATAGTAGTATCTGAAAAAATAATTTTAAGAAGACGTTTCTGAACAAATAGTGTCCAAAAAGCTTCAAGCAGGATGCACCGTCAGCAAGATTATTGAAAAAAGCTCCCACGTGGACGCTCTTTTTCTACAGTAGTATTTGAAAAAATAATTTTGATAAGACATTTTTGAACAAATAGTGTCCAAAATGCTTCAAGCAGGATGCACTGTCAGCAAGATTACTAAAAAAGCTCCCACGTAGACGCTATTTTCCTATAGTAGTTCCTATCTGGCCTTCGACTATAAATGAGCCAAATTTCATTCTCAAGTTGCATAAGTTACAGCAAGAGAAATTGAGGCTAAAGTAGAATAGAAACTGAAGATGAGTGAACGTATTAGTGTTGTTATTTACTATGACGGTGAGGTCTGTGAAATCTAGAACAGCGTTGTTTTTTTTATCGGATAACACAGCGCGACTGGTTTTTAACCAGAACATAGATTTGACAGAACTTCGTAAAAGAATTAGGCGTAAAATCTTCAGAATGACGCCAGTGAAAGTTTTGTCTATTAAGTATTGATTTTGTGGTTCAGTTGATCCCGTGAGATATAGCTCATTCGACATCAAAGGTCCTCGTAGCTTGGACGCAATGGTGCAAACTCATCTTGCTAGTGGATCACCCTATCTTGAGTTATATGTACAATTTTCATCGCCAAATGATGCATTTGCACTTCAACATCTACTGCTGTTCGAGAGGAATACACAAACACTACCCGACACTCTGTTAGTGGGAGTGATAAACCATAAAAGTAACATATTTTAATCCCATGCTTAGCATATTTTTGGATGATTTATTATATAATTTAGTGAATTCGATGCTCTTAATCCTTTAATTTCATGTTTCTATACTTAGGTAAGCATAGGGGAGTAAAAGGAGCGAAAACGGGCCAAAATCAAACAAAACATGCTGTCTTAAGGATCCACACGTCCAAGCCAATCCCACACGGGATAAGCACATGCCCGTGTGCCAACCCGTGTTAATTTCAAAACATGTCAGTATAGCACACGGCCTAGGCATTCTTACACGGGCTGATCACACACTCGTTTCCCTGTTGAACCCTGTTTCATTTTCACGCAAAAAAAAAACCAATTTTTAGGTATTTTGAGCATTCTAAAGTCTATAAAAAACACACGAGAAGAAGACCTAAGGGGACACGCAGAGTAGAACGAAGAAATCACTCGAAGGAAGCAGTCGGAATCAATTCAGAAGCAGGATCTCATTCAAGATTGAAGATCTCCATCAAATTTCCTTAGAAGTTTTTGGGTTCTTTATGTCTTATTGTTTTCCTTATTTTGAGATGTTTTCCTTTTACATTGTGAACTAAACTCCTTCAATTACCTAGGGAGGATGAAACCTAAGATGGATCTTATTATTTAATTATCTGAATTACATGATAAATACTTGTTCTTGTTCTTAATTATGTGTTCTTAATCCTTGCCTTAATATTTTCAGGATATTAATCCAAGTTTGATGTACTTAATCGGTGGAGAAAAAGTCCCTGCTTAAGAGTAGATCTAGCATAATTGAGCATTGTTGATTGCAATCCTAGAAATAGGATGACATAAATCTGTCGGATTAGAGTCAAATCTAATAAGGGAATCCATAGATCGAGTTAATGAGACAATAGGGGTTTTAATTAGAAAGAAATTTCAATTAATCAACCTAGAGTCAATTATTTTTAGTCTCGAAAGAGATATTAACATAATTTAGGGATTTCTACAGATCAAGACAAGTGAATAAATCGTTTGATTCATATTCAAATAATAAGTGAAGTCTAGGTGGATTCTTCCCTGGGTATTGTCTCTCTCATTGGTTTTCTTAGAGTATTTTCCTAATTCACTCTTTGTTTTGTCTTAGTAATGAGGTTAGTTAAGATTAGGTTAATAAAAATCCCTTTAATTTATTAATTGTTGGTCTGAAGGTCTTAAAATTTATATAATAAGTGATCGAGCCTAGAAACTAACTATGACAATGATTGAGGCAAGCGCACCTATCGAATAGTAGTATAGTTTAGTGGAAAGATCGAAATGTCGATGTAACACCCCAAACCCAGCCCAAACACTACAACCTGATCTGGTATGTCACTAAGGAAATTTTGTAAAACATGTCGCATTTTCAGAAAAACATTTTGGTAAAGTTTAACCTTTTATTCGGGAAAAATTTATAATTTATAGTTTTAAATAAAATATTCCTTTATGAATTAAAAACTCAAATTTAAATACATGCCTTAGTTCAATTAAAAATAAAAATTTAAATAACAAAAATTAATAAAAGGTCGTAATAAAACAAAATATAAACTGGTGGCCCATGGCCTTATTACAACGAGATTTAAAATCCATTAAATAAGAATATAAAATAATAACTAGAGTCTTTTTTCTGGATCCAAATGTTCTTTTGCATGGAAACCTTGCACTCCTCTCCATCCCGGTCCGATGCACTAAATGCTACCTGAAATGTTAATTAATTGGTTGAGTCGCGAGACTCAGTGTGCAACCCTCATGCACCATTAGATTTGGGCCTTACCCCCGTACAACTAAAATAATCAGAATTAATATACATAATAAAAATAATATGTAAGCCCAACCCAAATCCTAGGTTTCCATCCGCTACACGCCCCCGTACCAGCCATTCACACCATTAGGGATTTCTACAATCAACCCACGCCGCTACACGCCTTGATGGTAGTCATGCTACTCATCATCAGATCATGGCCGTAGCCACTACAACAGATCACGGCAAAAGCCGCTACAACAGATCACGGTAAAAATCGCTGCAATAGATCACGGTAAAAATCGCTACAACAGATCACGGTGAAAATCGCTACAACATATAACTTCCTCCTTTCATCAAACCCAACCTATGCAATCACATAAAATCAATATACTTATATCGTTTAATCAGAAAATTCACTAACCTGATGATTTGTTTTTACCCTCTTTGGGTTTCCTCTATTATGCCCGGATTTCGGCATTTATCAAAACATATAAGACTTAGAATCATATATATTAATCAAACAGATCTAGATGGTGGGAAAGTGTTACACACCTGATATCGTGAAATCCAATATTCTTAGTCGATATCCTTGTTATCCCAATCTACAACTTTGCCCAAAAAGCCGAAAAGATGTAAAAATAGGGCCTCTCCTTGAAATCCCAAAAATAACACGACTTGAGTGTTACTGATCTTTGACTTAGAGATCTAAGCGTTAGACTCCTCTATTGTTTTCTTCAGATTCGGCACAAGCAGACTTTACTGAAGAAAATTCGACAACTTCAGGAGGTGAGATCTAAGAATTTTGATTTTTAGAAGATTTAAGAATTGAAGAGATGGCTAAGAGAGATTTGGTTAATGAATATTAAGGAGAAGACTAGAATAATAGATATGTGATTTCGACTTTTAGGGATTAGAAGAAAAATAACAATAGAGGTTAAAAGATTCGGCCAACCAGGAAATTTTAGAGAGGAAGAAAAGGTGAAGAAAATGGTGGTTTTTGACTTTTGAAAGGAAGAAGATGAGAAAAGAAAATAAAAGAAAGGCTTCCAAAATTTTGGCACACCCCCTCTTTATATAGAAAACCGATTCCTCCTTTAGCGAGATTGATTTTCGCACAACACCGCCACACATGATAGCTCCTATCCCTTTTCCCTTATCTTAATCTATTATCTCCTCAAAATAGTCTTTATCTGCTTATTATCCTTAAAGACTAAATCCCTAAATAATAGCCTTTATCTGCTTATTATCCACATAGAATAAATATAATAAAATTCCCCCCCAAAAAAATAGCATTGTGCCGTCCACTTCCCTAATCCCTAATGCCAAATTTAACTAACTTAAATTAGAAGATTTGGGCTCCTTAGAACTTAAAATTTGGGCCCCTAACACTTAAATTAACTCATTCCACATATTCACCCATTAAACGCATAGGTCCAAAAATTTAGGATGTTACAGTCGAACCCAAGGGAACCAAAAGTACTAATACTAACTTTCTTTTTATTATTTAGAACAAGAATTAAGGGAATTGTTATTTAATCTAAAATTAACTAACTACTAGGCTAAAGATGCTAAGACACAAAGAATGAATTGGGGAAAATACTTTTAGGAAAAACCAATTGATTAAGACAATACCCGAGGAAGAATCCACCTAGACTTCACTTGTTATTTAACTCTGAACCAGACGATTTATTCACTTGACTTGATCCATAGGATTCCCTAATTTATATTAATACCTCTCTCGAGGCTACTAACGTCTAACCCTAGGTTGATTAATTGAAATCTCTTTCTAATTAAAACCCCTAGAATCGTATTAACTCGATCTATGAACTCCCATATTAGGTTTGACCCTAATCCGGTAGATTTTCGTCATCCTATCTCTAGGGTTACGATCAACTCCGATTAATTATGCTAGATCTACTCTTAAACATTTTGAGATCTGAAATTGTTACCCGTATAGTTTATCTGTTCGCTTTCCAAGTCAGGATTGTAGGGTGGGTACTCAGGGTTCGCCACACCTCCTAGATTTGAATCACATTGCATTACTGGGTGTACCTGCAAGGAACCACACAAACCATCAACCTTTTTATTTAACATCTCTACCTGATTTGATAGCATGGTGACTGCGTCAAGCTCGAAAACCCCGGCTATTTTTGTGGGCCTTGTCCTTGTAACTTGCCATTGATAGTTGGTCAGTGACATCTCCTCTATAAACTCATAGGCCGCTTCAAGAGTTTTGTTATTTAGGGTTCCGCCGGCTACTAAATCAATTAGTTGTCTCGTTGAAGGGTTCACACCGTTGTAAAAAGTTTGGACCTGTAGCCACAAGGGTAATCCATGGTATGGGCACCTTTTCAATAGATATTTGTATCTCTCCCATGCATCGTATAGTGTTTCTAAATCCATCTGCACAAAAGAAGAGATATCATTCCTTAATTTGGCCATTTTGGTCGGAGGAAAATATTTTAATAAAAAAATTTCAGTCATTTGTTCCAATGTAGTGATTGATCCTCGTGAAAGAGAATTCAGCCACTGTTTAGCTTTATTCCTCAAAGAGAAGGGAAATAACCTAATACGGATGGCATCATCAGAAATGCCATTAATTTTGAAATATCGCAAAATTCTAGGAAATTTGCCAAGTGATTATTTGGGTCTTCATCCTGCAAAACATCAAACTGAACAAATTACTGTATCATTTGTATAGTGTGAGGTTTTAGTTCAAAATTATTAGCAGCTATAGCAGGTCCAACAATACTTGACTCAGTTCTTGTTAAATTAGGTTTAGCATAATCATACATAGTTCGAGGAGCATGATTTTCGGCCACCTCTTGAGGTAGCGGATTATTCTCAACCATCTCTTCGGTAGTATTAATTTCATTCTCTTACTCTTCTTGTATGTAATTTAAGCTTCACCTTATTTCTCTACAATTTCTGCTAACCGTACCTTCAATATCACTGTCATAAACTAAGGGTGCTGTTGGGTTCCTTCTAGTCATAAACTAGAGGTACCTACTAGGAAAAGATAAAAGAAAAATAAAATTAGAAAAGTAAAAATAAAATTTAATTGCAAAAATAAAATAAAATAAAATATGGCTAAAGTAATAAAAATTGAGCGTTCTTAATATTTTAGTCCTCGGCAACAGCGCCAAAAACTTGATCGTGTGTCAGAGTCTTAAAATTTTGTAATATGAATTATCTAACCTAAAAACTAACTGTGACAACGACTTGAGGCAAGACCTATCGAACAGTAGTATAGTTTAGTGGCAAGACCAAATTGTCGAACCCAAAGGAACTAAAAGTACTAATACTAACTTTCTTTTTATTATTTAACCTAAGAATTAAGGGAATTGTTGTTTAACCTAAAATTAACTAACTAATAAGCTAAAGATGCTAAGACAAAGAGAATGAATTGGGGAAATACTTGAGGGAAAAACCAATTGATTGAGACAATACCCGAGGAAGAATCCACCTAGACTTCACTTGTTATCTAACTCTGAACCAGATGATTTATTCACTTGACTTTATCCGTAGGATTCCCTAATTTATATTATTACCTCTCTCGAGGCTACTAACGTCTAACCCTAGGTTGATTAATTGAAATCTCTTTCTAATTAAAACCCCTAGAATTGCATTAAATCGATCTATGGACTCCTATATTAGGTTTAACCCTAATTTGACAAATTTTCGTCATCCTATCTCTAGGGTTGCGATCAACTCCGCTTAACTATGCTAGATCTACTCTTAAACAGGGTCTATTCCTCCTCTACCTAAAAGCATAAATGCTTGAATCAATAACCTGAAATATCAAAGAAAGAATTAAGAAGACATAGTTAAGAACAAATCTGTAACACCCCTTACTCGGGTTCGAAGTCGAAATCAGATACGAAGCATTACCTAATTCTACCTGCCTAAACATATCACATTGGGCTATAAAATTTTGTTTTAGCTTAAATACTTTCTATTCAAACTCATAACCTACTCATCCTAGGCCTACGAGGCCTTGAACATACTTCTGAAAGGTTTCAAAAATTAATCGAAAACTTCTACACACTTAGAAAATTTTTGCCTATACAGGCGCCACACGCCCATGTTGCTCAAGGGACACGCCCGTGTACCCCTGAGACATGTCCGTGCACTTCACTCGTGGTCGACACTGACTTATTACACATGGCCGGACACACGCCCGTGACCCTGGCCCGTGTCCCTCACACGACCTTAACACGCCCGTACCCTTAGACCATGTCTGTCACATGGTTGAGATACATGGCCATGTCTCTGCCCGTGTGGCCTGGAAGTTGGCTATTTTCCAAGCTAGTTCCCCCTCTAAAACACAAACTCTCTTGTATCCATTTCATCAACATGTATCATCCTATAATTGGACATCTGAATATCCAATTTTTGCATACATGTTCTCATACACATTGCCATTCATGAAATTATTTGTAAACTGCACCCACGACATCTCAATTATGCAATTACTACATACATAAATAACCACATCATAGGCGTGTAACAACCATCAATGTTGGCCATCTCCAAATAGCCTTAATAAAAAATGAACATTTATTAAATAAGGGCCAACATTTTAGGCCATAAGAAATATGACTTATATGACAAAACGACCAAGCCTACTATACATGTCATAACCCAAAAATTAATGTATCTAGATATACCAAGTGTTCCAATTGATAGTGTGAGCGAATCTCCGATGTCCACCGATCCCCGAGCTAACTTGGCGATACTACAAGGCAAGGGAAAAGAGAGGGGAAGTAAGCATAAATGCTTAGTAAGTTCATATGCAAATAATAAGAAATTAATAAACTTGTATGGATAAATCCTCACAATAATTTCTTAAGATGATATAATCATTATATCACATGCTTACACCTTGTTACTCATGTTCACATTAATCTGTTTACTTGAGTCACTGTCACTAAATTATTTATTTCTCAAGCTACAGAGCTCCAAATTAAGAACCGTTAATTTTTCATGAAACTAGACTGACATAACTTCTCACCATAAAAATTTCAGAATTTTTTGTCTAGCCAATTAGTACAGTTTATTCATTAAATTTACCCCTGTTTTGCTGTCCAATAGTTCTGACACTTCTTTACTACGAATAAATTTTATCCTTGTATAAAAGTCGTATGATGTTCTCGTTTATTTCAATTTAAAATAGACTTATTAAGGATTTCAAGCATATGAATTATACTCCATAATTATTTTTTTTACAATTTTTACTAATTTTTAAAATTTGGAACAGGGGATTCCAAAACTCATTCTAACCCTGTCTCACTAAAATTCAAATATCTCATAATTCACACTTCTTTTGCTTACTCTATTTCTTTGATAAAACAATAGGCTCATTAAGATTTAATTTCATATCTCTCCTAGCCTTTAATTAAATTTATACTATTTTTGGTGATTTTTCAAAGTTATACTAATGTTGCTGCCCACACTGTTTTAATGTCAATTCCACTCATTCGTTAATTCTTTATGTTCACTTTCATTTATACACACTTACACCAAAGCATATTATAATTTGGCTCATAACAACCAAGTGATTATAGACACATCTCACTCATCTGCATCCTTATCAATAATGCATCATAATCCGAGCACATTATTTATGAGTCTCGTATACATACCTGTGCCTATTCATAATACTCACATATCCTACTCTTACTTATCTTGAGCATATTCCTTGAATTTCCCATTGAACTACTTGTAATATTGAGGATGTTCGGGATATCTCGCACACATGATAAGATGCCAATGCCATATCCCAGATATGGTCTTACATGGGATCACATATCGGTGCCGATGTCATATCCCAGACATGGTCTTACACTGGCACACTCACTGTCATGGTCCAACCATGGTCTTTTCCGTCAATTCATCACGAGTCGTGGTACGAATGTACTTGACCCTGCATTTCTCATGATTGATCCTTCAATCCAATCTCGTACTTGCATACAGTCATTATTAGATAACATACATTTATAAAATAATACATCATCTCAATTCAAATTTAATAATCGTTCACTATAGACTATTCATATGAACTTACCTCAACGAGAATCGGTCATTTTGGTTGACATTTCCCCGTACTTGGTCCAAATCTCGATTTCTTTGATCTAAAATGTCACATTTCACTTAATTATCACTCACATTACTCATTTTAATACAAAAATCATAGTATAGTAAATTTACAATTTTGCCCCTAAACTTTCTCATAATTATGATTTTACCCCTAGGCTCGTTATATGATTTTTATTCAATTTCTATGAAATTCAAGGTCAGCTGAACCTTTTTCTCTTCCAAAGAAACCTCAAATTCTTATTATTTCACACTTTTAGGAGCATTTACAACTTTTACTAATTAACTCGTTTTAACCATTTTCAACGAAAATCACTTAGCAACAATCGTTCTCCTAACCTCGTGCACTCTTATTCTACCATTAAACATCAAAATGCACAAATATCTAGCATGGGTAAATTTTTAAACTTCCTTTTTCATGCAATTAAATGGTATAAATAGAAAGGTTAAGCTTCTAGGATCTCAAAAATACGAAAAATATTAAAAACGGGGCTCAAATGCACGTACAATTGAGCTTTGAAAAAGCTTGAAACCCTAGCCATGGCTTCATGAAAATTTCGGCAGCATGGAGAAGAGAATGAGCAGATTTTTGGGTTTAAATTTTGTCTTTTATGCCTTAAAACACCCAAATGACAAAAATGCCCTTTGTACTAAGCTTTCAATTTTTACCCTTCCATGACTAGTTTTGTCCATAACAAAATATGATGGTCTATTTGCCATTTAAAGACCTCTAATTTAAACCCCCATTTAAATCAAGTACTTATGTTCTAGAAGTCATATTTTGCAATTAATGAATAATAAAATTGGGCACTTTATTGATAAAATTACTTAACAAGATTTACACATCATCACCCAAACATATCATAGACTCTAAAACAATCATAAATTAAATATTTTTACTTCAAGTTTGTGGTCTCAAAACTACTGTTCCGACTAAGCCCTATTTTGGGCTGTTACAAAATCAAGTATTTATCATATAGCTCAGAAAACAATAACAAGATCCGTCTTAGGTTTCATCCCCCTCAGGTATTTGAGGGGTTTAGTTCATAATTATAAAAGAATACATCCCAGAAGAAAATATAAAAAAAACATAAAGAAAACCCTAAAACCCCCTGAAGGAATTGAAGGAGAGATCCTCAGTCTTGAGTATGATTCTGGCTTCTTGAGATGAATCAACTAGCTTTCTTCGAGTGAATCCCACAATTCGGCCCCTCTGGCTTGGCTCCTTGGCCTAGCTGAACGCCCCCTTGAAGGTTGGCCTCTAGGGTGTTTATATAGGCTTTTGGATTGGCTTTCTTTGCCTTTAAGTAACCTAATCCAAATGAAACTCTTCTTTGCTACGTCAGGGACACGCCCGTGGCACACGCCTGTGTAAATCGAAGCCAGGCAGTGTTCGGGTTTGTTAATGAGGCACGGCCGTGTGGTCTTGGGCCCAGGCCATGCCGATTTCATAATTCGGCCCATTTACTCTATTTTCGGCCCATTTCTCGTTCTTTTCATCCTCTGGTGCTCTCCCGAGTATAAAACATGAAAACAACGGATTAGGAGCACTTATTTCCATAATTAAAAGGATAAATCATCCAAAAGTATGCTAAACGTGGGATTAAAATATGTGTATATTATGGTTTATCATAAGTCTAGCTTAAGACTTTAAACGAGCGCTTCTCGGGAGGCAACTCGAGCACTAACCCCATTTATTTTTATTCTCTTTCTTTTAGCACCAAACTACAAACTAACCAAGTTAATGAAGCGCAGATTTCCGCACCACACGACCGTGGCCGTGGTCATGTGGATACTACGGATTTTCGTATTGGCATGACAGAGATAGTACGAAACAAGACGAAAAATATCTTCAAGCCACGGGCTCCGACTAAACACCACGGCCGTGCGACACAGTTGTGGTCGACACTGTTTTATTAACACGGGCGTGGTGACTTGAATAACAAGCATGGGAGAAATGAATGAACCACCGCATGACCGTGCGATACGGCTGTGTGACATGACACGCCTATGAAACACGGGCGTGGGGATGTACCAGAGTTAAAAATTTTATTTAAACCACCTACTCCCCTTCTCACCTAGTCTCCATTCCCTTCTTCCACAACCTTTACACTCTCCTCCCTTTCTATTTTCCTCCTTCTTCAATTTCCAAACTCTTGATCTACACTTCATCCATGTCAAAGAAACAGAAAGATCCTCTCCCAGTCTCCCTGTGCGAGATCGATCTACATAAGTTCATGCCGGTCGCTTCATTAACTCGACAGGAAATGGACCTTTGAGTCCATTTAATATTTTTTTTCCTTTCTCTTCTCCTTTATTTTCCTTATCTTTATCTTTCTTATACTAAATTTGGTTTATTTTATTTTAGTTTCTTGCTTTTAGTTTCTTCAGGCTGCTTGGGAATCACACACCACGGCCTTTGAAATCACTTCTACCTCACGAACCATCTAACAATAAGGACCTTTCAGCCCATTAATCTTTTATTTTAGTCTTATTTCACTTTTTACACTCTTTCTTTTTATTTTTATTTTTATTTTATTTAAATATATAATTAGTATATTTAGAATTATTCTTATTATTTCCTGGCTAAATCTTCAGGAGATTCCAAATTTCTTCATCTAGCGCAGGAATTAGAGGCGCCCCTTCTAACTTATCTTCCACCTCTGAATCAAGTTTCCACACTTCTAACTCAAGGAATCCATCCAAAAATTCAGGAAGTTTCACTTCTCTCCCTCTCTTTTAATTTTCTTAATATATGATTACTATCTATCTTTGTACATTGAGGGCAATGTACATCTTAAGTGTAGGGGTGAAAATTTATTTAGAAAAGTTCCTAACTTTTTGCATTATTCTCAAATCCCTGAATTATGTCTTGTTCTTAAGTAATTTTCTCATGTCACTAATTAAAATGAAATTCCTGTTGATTTATGATTTTTATTGATATATTTCGGATTAAGTCATTGATAATTATACAGTTGATAAACCGTAAAAGTAACATATTTTAATCCCACATTTAGTATGCTTTTGGATGATTTATCCTTGATTTATGTAAAAAGGTGCTCTTAATCATTTCTTTTCATGTCTTATACTCAGGAAAGCACCTAAGGATAAAAAGAACGTAAAACGGGCTTAAAACGGATCAATTTGGGCCAAAGAGGAAATTGACACGACCTGGACTTCAAGCCACACGACTGTGCCTCGTCAAATTACTTCACACAGCCATGCCACGATTTACACGGCCGTGCCCCAATCGATAGAATTGAGACACAGCCTGAAGACGATTTATACGGGCGTGTACCATGGTCCTGCCCCTGCAGCGGGAAAGAGCAATTTCACTCGGATTTGGATGCTTGGAGGTAAAGAAACACATTCCTAAGTCTACTTAAACATCCTAGGAGGAATTCTACTTGAATTAGGATACTTAGGAGCCAAGTAAAGCATCTCAAATCCTATATAAACACCCAAGGTAGCAACTAAAAAGGGGAGTTCGGCAGAAGCCGAAACAGGGGTCGAATTTTTAGGTAGAGTTTTTTGCCAGAGCTTTTATTCAGGGAATTACTCGAAGATACCCAGTTGATCCATCTCAAGAAGTTGGAGTACTACTCAAGACAGAGGATCTCCTCTTCAATTCCTTCAGGGGGTTTTAGGGATTTCTTATGTTTTGTTTTATCTTTTCTCTTGAGATGTTTTCTTATTTTGTTATGAACTAAACCCTTCAGATACCTGAAGGGGATGAAACTTATGATGAATTTTGTTATTTGATTTCTAAATTATATGATAAGTACTTAGTTTGTTCTTAATTATGTTACTTAATTTAATCTGATGTGTTTAGGTGGAGGAGGAATAGACCCTGCCTAAGAGTAGATCTAGCATAATTAAGCGGAGTTGATTGCACGCCTAGAGATAGGGTGACGAGATTTTGCCGGATTAGGGTGAAACCTAATATGGGAGTAGGGGTGTTCAATCGGTTAACCGACCGATTAACCGACCCGAAATAACATTAATCGAATTAACCGACCTTTCAAAATTTTTAACCGTTAACCGAACCGAAATTTTTTTAAAAAAATTAATCGAACTGAAATTTTTTCGGTTAATTCGGTCGGTTAGCCGAATTAACCGAAAATTATATTTTTTTTTTGTTAAAAATTACCCGAATTAATCGAATTACCCGAATTAACCGAATTACCCGAAATAAATCACTACATAATTAAAAATATTACATAATTTTAGTTTTAGAATTTTAGAATTTTATTTTTATTTATTAAATTATTTGTAATTTTTATGATTGGGTTGGATTGGGTAATTGGGTTGGGTTGGATATTTGGGTTTGAATTGGGTTTAGGGATTGGGTTTAGGTGAATAGTGGGCCTATTTATATATTATAATTTTATTTATTAATTTTTTTGGTTAACTAAAAAAATTCAGTTAATCGACCAGTTTCAAACCGAATTAATCTTTAACCAAAAAATCATAAAATAATTAACCGACCCCCGACCGAAAAAATTCAGTTAACCGATAGATTAACTGAGTTTGGTCGGTTAACCGAATTTTTTTGGTTTTACCCGAATTTTGCACACCCCTATATGGGAGTCCATTGATCGATTTACTGCTTCCTTAGGGGGTTATTATAAGAGAATGAGAGTTCCACTAATTAACCTAAGGTTAGATGTTATTCGCCTCGAGAGAAGGTTTAATATAGGTTAGGGAGTCTCACGGATCAAGCTAAGTAAAGAAGTCATATGAATTAAAAGTTAGATAACAAGAGCAGTCATAGGTGGATTCTTCCTGAGGGTATCGTCGTAATCAACTGAGTTTTTCCACAGCCTTTTCCCAAAGTTTCATTCTTTTGTCTTTGCATCTAGTTTAGTTTTCCATTAGTTTTAGATTAATAAATCAATCACTCCATATTTTAGGCTAAATAATAGAAAGAAAGTGAGTAGTAGTACTTTTAGGTTCCTTTGGGTTCGATAAAATAATCTTGCCTAAACTATACTATTGTTCGATAGGTGCACTTGCCTCAATCATTGTCATAGTTAGTCTACAGGTTCGATCATTCTTTATAAATATTAAAACTCGACTGTTTGACACGATCAACAGTGATGATTTAAACTTTAAGATACTAGAGAATCAAGCATGATGAGTCTAATTATTACCTTGAAGTTTAAAACTTACAAGGTTGTCATCAAAAACCCATAATTTTTGTGAGATTTTGAACCTTTTAGAGCATACATTCTTTTCGTGCTCACTTTATTGATTTTGAGTGTGTCAACATTGATTTGTTATTCTAGAACTTGCTTCGATTATACATTTAGAATTTAGAATTTATATTCATCTCCACCAAAAAACTCTCAGAGAGAGAAATTAATGTAACATATGACTTTAAAAGTAATATGGTGAAAAAACAAATTTTAATATTGTTCAAGTTGAAGATTGACACATTAAGCGGTTGAGCCATGGATTTTGCTCATTCTCTACTAAAGATGATAAATGTTGATGCAGTTTATAATGGATTAAGTAGGAGAGTGATCTTTGATGGAGTTGAGATGGACTTAAAAATTCTAAGACTCTTGCAATACATGGGAGAGCTAAGGGGCATCGAAGCCCTGCTGTGAGATGCTTTTCAATACTTAAATTAGTTCAGTGAGTTAGGAAAAAAAATAATATAATAAAAAAGAAGAGGAAAATGTAAGAATAAAAAGTTGAAATAAAAGAGATGTCCTTTATTATGGATTACCTATAGATAAGGAAAAGCCAAAAAAATTATGGGGACTAAAATTAAGTTAAAATATAATTTTATCATTATATTAATTTAAATTTTCCAATTTATAGAAAAATTAAATTTATAAATTTTAATTTTGAAAGGTTAGAGTTGAATTATAAAATTTTAAAAGTGAAAAGTACGTTTTTACTATTGTATTGGTTAAAATAATTTAATTTTTAAAGAGACTAAAACAAAAATTTCCATTTTGGGAGCGTTGGAAAAGATGATGAAATAAATCTTCCCTTCACTAAAACGTGCATATTATGTGAATGTTTTATCAGTCAATTTTTTGCCCTAATGAAGATTATTGTTTAATGGAACAGTGCGATTACATCGCTATTTTTTAGGCTGCGAGAGTTTAAAGTTTTTTTTTTTTTTTGAGAAAAAATTAGAAAATGTTTGAAAAACGAAAAGTAGCCGCAAAAGCTTTTGGAGCATTAAGAATTGATCGAATTCAATATGAATATTTGGTTTCTATTTCTCTTTTTTCATTGTTTTTGTTTTCATCTTTACTTCTAAACTTTTTAATTAATTAAATTTCTTTCCTAAGATTGCAGTCGATTCCATGTTTAGTTAATTAAAATTTTCTATTTCCAATCCTTTTGATTATTTATTGGCATAATAATAGAATTTGTCTTTAACTTTTACATCTTTGTTAATTTGGTTCTCTTTTTTTTCTTAAGTTAAATTTGACTATCAACATTTTAAAAAGTGAAATTATTTTATTGGAAATAAAGATTAAAACATTAAATTTTTAAAGATATAAATCTGCATTGCAATCTATATCTACTACTTCATGCTAATTGTTTTTTTTTTTTGAACTTTTATATATTTTTGAATTTCAATTTTTAGTATCATGTCGTATTATGAAATACACGTGAGTTGTCATGTAGGTTTCACACCAAAATCGTTTAAAAATAATATTTTAGTTAACATTTTCTTTTAAAAATGATTTGACTCTTTTTGAAAGGTTAATAATCAAATTTAGTTTAAAAACTTTGTTAAATTGACAAAAAATATAAATTTTGAAAGTTAAATTTATCATCATGCCTTATAAATACCCAAAAGTATATCTCAAAACAACACCTATATCTCGCATTCGTCCTATAAATCTCTAAAAAATTTGAGGTAAAACAATTCATCAACAAAATGAGCTAATCATTTGATTATTTTTTATCAAGCATTTGAAAAATATATTTTAATGATCAAAGTATTTTCATTAATTCAGTCAAATTAATCTAGGGGCGAATCTAGGGGGCTAGTACGAGCCCTAGTCCCCTAAAATGGAATTTTTTTTTTATTTTGGTCCTTTAAAAATTTTAAAATTTTAAAATTTTAACTTTGTAAAGATAAAATTACACTTTAACCCCTAAAAATGATAAAATTTTAATTTAATCATTTAATAATTACATTTTACTATCGTAAAAATTATAATATAATTTTAATCCCTTAAAAAATTTTGCCCATGAACTAATCAAGTTCAAGTTTTATTTAGTCTACTGTTATTAGTATTTAAAAACTTAAATCATATATCAAACTTTTAAATTTTTTTTCAAAATTTAAATAGATATAATCCTTAAATAAATATTTAAATTGAAAATCACAAGTAAAATATGCATGTATAAATATGCAAAACATGACTAAAATATAATATTTTATGTATTTTGGATAATACAATTATTTTTCGCATAATTAAATTTCAAAATAATTAAAATAATCGAAGAATTAAATTAATCTCATATTATGTGACACTTTATACTTGACCCAGTTGTTGGATCCGAATATAAAATGTCACATTCTATTGCCAAAGCAACTTACTTTTCTATCTTACTTTTTCGAAATGGAAACGTAGTGATAAAATTATTTTATAAAAATTTCGGCAACATTTCTGCTTATTTTACATAAAAAAAACCTACAAAATTTAGATTTCACAATATATCAACATTCAAATCATCTCTCAAATCAATTCTCCGTACTTCTATTTCTTGAAACATACCAATAAACTAGAACTCTAATCTTTACTAATTCATCAAAACATTAGTTATAAAATACTAACAAAGAAAACATAATGAAAATATTTAAATTCAGTTTACGACACGATATTATATATATATATATATATATATATATTTATATACTAGTCTAAGTGTTTGTCATTTATATCAACTATAAAGTAAAATTTTCATCAACATTGTTTGAGTTGATCTTCGGTTCTTCGGATGCTGCTGGAATGACCTACCGAATCTAACTACTTGCACACAAAGATTTATATAAACTGTACGCGGAGTATTTTTTATGCTCGTGATGCCAATATCATATAAATCATTACATAAGTATTGAACATAAATTAATTGATAAAAATAAATTAAAACTTAGATTGTATATAGCATTAATAACATCACACAAAAATGAAATTCTAATATCAATAAATTTTAATATTACAATATTGACAAGCCGAATAAAAAAATAAACTTTTTAATCAAATTAAAAAACGTGTAATTAATTTAATTAGCACAATATGAAATTTCAAATAAATTTAACTTTTGTTTTTGCTTTTCGTTCAATTTAGACCCTGCTCTAAGGTTTAGACTCATAACCAGAAACATGAATCCATCACCCCAAGTTGTTCGACAACAATGGCTATCAGAGTAGTCCATGACCCTCTGGGGATTAGGGCTAATAATAATAAAAACTAACAATTTTGGAATTTTCTCCCTCGATCCTCTGAGAATTGGGGAGTTCTAAATCGTCTGATATAGAGAGTCTATGACATGCCAACTATATCTAATTTAGTCTAACTTAGTGTAATAAGGTAAAAACCAAATTTCATGATCCGTTTCAATTCAATTCCATTTTCATATCATTCTCATTTTAGTTTCATTTCATGTTCAAATCTTATATTGCCTAATATAAAATTTGGCTTCCAATACAAAACATACCATACATTTGCTTGTTTAACCATTTGAAATCTTAATATTCAAATTCAACTCAAAACTATAAATTTACTAATTTTATCGTTGAAGTCATAGTTTTCAATTCAAAACATGATCTTAATACTAATTAAATCATTGAAAAATCATAAAAATAAAATTTAGAAAGTTAATCATAGTAAAATAAATATTAAAAGCTAAAATAAGATATTAGCACAAACCGAAATTTCAATCGCTTTACTCCTTTCCTTCGTCTTTCTCTTTCAAGATGCTCATTTCGTTTTTAGCTATAATAGGAGCAATTCAATATGAAACAATGTCATTTATTCATTCTAATACTAAAATTAATAATAACAAACTTAAATATGCATGATTCATCTGGTTAACAACTTAAGTTTCTTAGTCTGAAATTCGCATATCTTTCAACTCGATTATTCATTTTCGATTTCATCTTCACTAGAATACTCACTGCTCCACAAACTATTATTTAGCACAAATATTACACAAAGTGACCAAAATTCACTACATCCCCTTCACCATGGCCGAATATGGCAAAGTGGTTTTCTATCCATTTTTATTTCATTTTCACACTTCTAAAAAGTTAAAAATTATTTCCTAACTATTTTCCATATTAAAAAAAATTAACTTATTTCTCCAATATTTCACAAACATCTATCAATATCTTTTAATAGCAATTTCTAAAATACTCGATAAAATCAAAATCTATTAATACATATATGTAAAATAAGCTTCAAAGCTTCAAAATGCCTTATGCTTGAATTTAAAGGAAAATAATGAAAGAATATTTGAAAATAATGAAAGAATATTTTGTTTAGCTTTGGTAAAAGAAAGAAAATGAGAAAGATGTTCATCTTCCTCTCTTTTATGTATTATAATATTAATTAATAAAATATTATTATTTAATAAAATATCATTTAAAAGTCATCACATTATTGATTTTTTTAAGTAATGGTAAAATTGCCATAAGTCTTTTCTATCAAAATAAAATGAAATACTTACATTTTAGTTTCTATACTTTCTCAATTTATTCAATTTAGTCTCTAAACTCAAAACTGAATTTTTAACTTAACCACATACTCCTACTAGTAATTCCTTATGTTTTCATATCCATGCTTTAGTCTAAAAACGATTACAATTTCTTCTATTACCATTTATTTATAAATTACTTATTCAAAAATTTTACCATAAATATATTTTTTTAAAGTGGAGATGTTACCTGTTAAGTTTACACATAGAAATATATATTACATTTTGTATTTATGATAATTTTAATTATTTTTAATATCCAATCAGATTAACTTTGATTCACAAATTGACGTTTTTGTAAGATTGTATTTCTTAAACATGATAAGTTTTTTTGTTCTGGCATGTGTTGAGCATATCATTTTGATAATGATTACCTATACATTTAAAAGAATTTCAAAAATAACCATGGCCAAAGTGCTAATTTTTGCACCACTAAGTCCATAAGATGAGGACGTTTTGAACAATTTTAAATTGAAAAACTAGATTCACAAAAAAAAAAAAGTGAAGGTTGAAAGTACATTTATTATTATGTTTTATAAATATCAAATTTAAGCTCATTGCTTCTCTTTTCATTTTAAAATACACTCATTTAAATATCAGAGTGTATTTTACAGTAACGGTTTTGTATTTTATATTTATCTTATAAAAATATAAATTCTTTAAATCTAGCCCATATTTTCTCTCCACTAAATTGGAGAAGTTGAAAGAAACTAATGTAGCATATATGAAGCTCAAAACAACATGGTGAAAAATCAAAGCTCAATGTTGTTCAAGTTGAAGATTGACACATTAAGAGGTTTAGCCATGGATTTTTGCTCATTCCCTACAAATGATGCTAAGTGTTGATGTAGTTTCTATAATGGATTGCATAGGAAGGTGATCTTTTATGAAGGTGGGATGGACTTGAATTTTTGAAGGCTCTTGCAATACGATGGAGAGCTAACGGGCATCGAAGCCCCTACTACGAGATGCTTTCTTGTGCTTAAATTAGTTTAGTGAGCCAACCAAAAATAATAGTATAGTGAAAAAGGGAGAGAAAAATATAAGAATAAGGAGTTGAGATGAAAGAGATACCCCTTGTTATGGAGTAGCTATGGGAAAGGGCAAAGCAAAAAAAAAAAAAAAAAACAATTATGGGGCCAAAATTGAGTTACAAATATAATTTTATCATTATATTAATTTAAAATTTTTAAATTTATAAAAGGATTTGACTATAAATTTTCTATTTTGGAGGGTTAGAGTTAAATTATAAATTTTTAAGGGTGAAAAGTGCATTTTTCCATTGTATTGATTAATAAAATTTCATTTTTAAAGAGGCTAAAACTAAATTTTCCATTTTGGGGGGTTGTTGCATTCTAGTGTTGTTCCTACCTATAGGTGTTTGTATCTTGTTCTTAGGCTGCTTGACTATTTACTGTTGGTTTGCCTCATTGTTAGGGATGTTTAATCGGTTAATCGACCCGAAATAACATTAATCGAATTAATCGACCTTTCAAAATTTTTAATTGTTAACTGAACTAAATTTTTTTCAAAAAAATTAACCGAACCTAAATTTTTCCGGTTAATTCAGTCGGTTAATCGAAAATTATATGTTTTTTTTTATTTTTGGTTAAAAATTAACCGAATTATCCGAATTAATCGAATTACCTAAATTACCCGAATTACTCGAATTATCCGAATTACCCGAAATGAATCACTATATAATTAAGAAGATTACATAATTTTAGTTTTAGTTTTAGAATTTTATTTTTATTTATTAAATTATTTGAATTTTTTATGATTGGGTAATTGGGTTAGGTTGGATATTTGGGTTTAGATTGGGCTTAGTGATTGGGTTTAGATGAATAGTCGACCTATTTATATATTATAATTTTATTTATTAATTTTTTCGGTTAAACCGAAAAATTTTGGTTAACCGACCAGTTTCGAACCTAACCGTTAACCGAAAAATTACAAAATAATTAACCGAATCCCGACCGAAAAAATTTAATTAACCGACCGATTAATCGAATTTTTTTTGTTTTATCCGAATTTTGCACACCCCTACTCGTTGCCAATAGCCAACTCTCGGCTCAATGATCTTGACTACTAAGTGTACCGTGTCAAACTATTAAAAACAGTATTTATCATATTTGACAACTAACCTTGTTATTTTGATATAATAATTGTCAATCATAGAAGCCATAACTTGCATTTAACAAACACAACAAAGCGATGCAAATTTAGGGTTCGTTTGTTTGCCAGTAAAATGTTTTCCGGAAAATGATTTCTGGAAAATGATTTACTTTCTGGAAAATGATTTACTGAAAATATTTTCTGATGTTTGGATAAATCTGTGTAAAATATTTTCTGTTGTTTGGCAGATTTTCTGAAAATATTTTCCGGAAAAGCTGTTTTTACATATATTAATAAATTTATATATATATAAATATATAATTAATTTATGAATTCTGACAAATAGATCCGTAATGCCAAATACATGAAGAGAAAAAAAGCATGTATAAATAAGTTTGACATAAGTACAAATACTTGAGTAAGCAGTATGCCATATACACAAGTAGTCCGAATTATATGTGTTGGTTTTTTTAGCAAAAAACTAAGGAGAAAAAGAAAATTGAATGCAAAGAAGTTTGAACAAGAAGAAAACTGAATTTGATCTCCAAAAATCAGATCTTTTTCATTGACTTGAGAAGCATTTATGTTACAATGAAATATGGCAGTTAAATAATATATAATTGTTCCCACTAATACATGACTAAACCCTAGCTAGAATTACACACAAAATGTTGCGGACATACCAGCTATAAAATCAAACATAAATCAACAACTACTCCTACTGATTTTAAGCATAAATTACATTGGACCTAAATCAATTTACAAATGAACAAAATAAACAAAATGTCATTGCTTCTCTTATTCAACTTGGATGTTTGGTCTGCATCTTTGGTTTGTCTTTGGTTTCTGTTGCATTGCAAAGTAAAGTTCAATAAAATCCTGTACCTTGCTTACTAACAAAGTAGTTCAAAAACATTAGCATCACATAGCCAACATTTGGAGATGACTTGTCAAGATTACCCTACAATTTTAAGACAACCATATGCAAACAAAATATACTAGCAACCAAAAGATGAAATGCACCCGAAGGGTTTAACTTTCACAACAAACAAGGGGGGATTATTGCATATTCCTTTTAGTCCATTACGGGGAATTATGATTATGGTATGTTAGACATCAGAAGAACCTATATATTCTTAAAAGGTAAAGATATGAAAAAGCAGAGTGTTGAAATGACTATTCAATGACATTGAAAATAATATATTGGAAGGTTGCATAAACAAAACTAAACCAAAGCTTTAAATTGTTCACCGCAATACCTAATGCCAGCTTGAAAGCAAGAATATGATGACCATAAAAAACAATGTTAAAAGCAGTTGACAAAGGTTGAACCTTTATTCGGAACAAAACAGCCTAAACCTCTTTACAAATAAAAGAAACTAGATTACTAAATCTTGTATGTAATAATAGGACAGAGAGGCATCTCTCATGAAGTATTAGGATTATAAACATAATATTTCTACAAGATGAAAGTAACAAAAATGCCCTAAAAACAAAATTTGACTCTATAGATAATCATGCACCAGATTCACTTGTTGCCGCCATCACATGCCCTCAAACATAACTTAGACAAAAGTATAATGGAAGTAATATTTAATTTCCATAAAGATATAAAGCAAAAAATATATTACCCGATTTGCAAAAATGTTTTCCTTTTCTTATTCATAAACAGGCTAATTGAAACTCTTCCTGCATATACAATAACAATGTCATGAAAACCATTCAACACATCGACGTAATAATCTTTATCTCAAACTACATTAAAGAAAAAGTAAAAAAACCCGGTTGATACAGAAGCACGAATTGTACCTTGTTAATCACTCATCATCGATCACGAATCGCTTATGCTCTTGAATAGCTCAAAGAGTGCTTCAACTTCACTAACGAATCGCGCATATGTAAGCAAAACCAACTAATTAAAATAAGCCGATTTGAAAAGAAAAAGTTACTAAAATTAAAAGAAAGAGAACTCCAGATTCAACTATCACCAAGGTGACTAGAAAAGCGGTGGGTCGATTAGCATTTAAAGTTGACAAACTTCTTGGAAGTCTATTGTAACTATGGTGTAGTTATACCAACCATATCCTTCTTTTATGTTTCTAATTTCCATCAATGTTCGCACCACCGTAAGTTTCAAGCCAAGTCTGACATCTCTGCTTATATCGTAACTTTTATCGCCTTAATTTTTTTATTAATGAGAACAAAACTATAAATCTATATATAAGAAAGTCCTTAAATTTGATCACGATATATCAATTCACGAATCGCGCAACGGAAGAAACCAAGGAACACGGAAACATTGCAAGAGTGCAAGTAATATGCCATGCACCGGAAGAACATTTGTGGCGATCCACTTAGGGCACATGGAGGAGGAATTTCGGTTACTATCATTGCTTTGGGAGATCAAGGAGCTGGTGCAGTGCACAGATATCTTCACTCTCCTCCATAGTTCGAACAATTAGTTTTCAAAAAGCCTATCCCGCCATTATCCCGATCATATGTAACTAAGGTGTTAGGACAACAATTCTCGCCAAAAATAAAAAGTTGGGATTATTACCACAATCATGCAAACAAACAGGATATATTGAGTTGAACAAGCGTAAGGTCCAGACAGGCCCATGTATACCGCAAGAACTTAAGGCTTTTCAAAACTATATGATATCCTATGCGATGGACATGAATACAGAGTTGCACATATGTAGAGGGAAAGAGGGCTTTGTGTTTCGTGGATTAAGTAACATACCTCCTAAAAGAGTAGTCGATTCTGTATTAGCATTTGTCCAAGAAATAAGATTTTCGAGGTCATGAAGAAACAACAATAAACCAAAAATTATTTCGAAAATTGTATTGCATGAGTGTGTTTTTAAAAATGCTCAAAAACGTTAGTGTTTCACCTCGTGAAACAAATCAAACAATTGGGTACACATCCAATGAACAAAAAATTCAAATAAATTGCTAATTTACAGGCAGTTTGAGAAGCGAGTGCAATAGGATCTTCGTGTCTTGTTACTTTAGAAAGAAAGCAGCCCATTTACAGGGAAAAAGGCGGTTCTCGACTAAAGCTCCTGTTCTTTACAATGTTCTCCCTGTAAAAACATTTTAAACCATTCATATTTATTAACAACAGTTATTAAAAATCGAATACTCAGCTTTGAAATCAAAACAAAAAAATATATTAGAAACAAAAAAAAATCCTAAGGCTTTTAAAGGTGCTCGAAAATAAGAAACAATGAAAGGAAATTGTTATGACGAAAAAACTCCAGAGCAAAAAGTCGCCCAAATAGGAGGCAAATAGCCCAATAGATAATCAGAATGTTCATCTTACTACACTTTCTCTCAATTTGATGACAATCAAGATAATTCATTAAAATAAAATGTTAGAAATCAAAGAACGGAAGAGAAGATCAAACTGGAAGAAAAGATGAAGAACGAAAGAAGGAAAATGAATGAAGAATGGAAGAAGGAGAAGGAGAAGGAGGAACATGAAAAGGTCCTTGACCAAACTGATTTGCAACCCAGGGGGAAGGGGAAGGGGAAGAGAAAGGGGAGAAGAATGATTTGCAACCCAGGAGGAAGGGGAAGGGGAAGGGAAAAGGAAAGGGAAAGGGGAGAAGAAGCGTCATTTTCCGGAAAATGTCTTACCGAATTCAAAAGGGTAAGACATTTTCCAAAAAAACAACTCTCATTTTCCCGTGTTTTGGAAAACATTTTCCAAATGTAAAATATTTTCAGGCTTCCAAACACCGCAAAAGTAGGAAAACATTTTTCGGAAAATGTTTTCCTGCAAACAAACAGACCTTTTTAGGTAATTACCTTGGAATTTTTTATTTTATTTATTTTATTCACTAATTTCAACATTTCTATATTTAAAGACAGTCTCATTTTCTTAAAGGTATAGGCTTACATATTTTCCATTAATTTTATATATATATATATATATATATATATTATATTTAAATTTCCGATTTCTTCTCTAATTTATGTGATGGAAAATTGAGGAAGTGAACTTCAACCATTATAATAGGTGTAGAACTAACTATATGCTAAAATTAAATTGTGTGGACATAATTACCATGCACAATACATGCGTAGAAAACACTATTAAATTTGCACTAATTCCAATTCCCTAACACACAAACCCGTTACCTTTTATCACTTATTGTGTCACTTTCGTCCAAGAGCAGAGAGAAGAGGAGAGACTATGGGAATCAACCATTTCATCCTTGCACTTATCTCCCTCACTTGTCTCTTCTCCTACTCAATCTCTACCAATGCACCTCCACCCCTTTCTGATGCTTCTGGCTCTGCTTCTTTGAAACTTTATGATATGATTGAGATCATATCAGAATCACCATCTCCATTTGCATTCGATGGTACAATATTGGAAAGTATTGACGATGTGTTTAGCATACTACCTGGAGGTGTCGACCCTGCCCTTCAGGAAATCTGTGGGAACACCGACCACCCCGTCGAATGTATAAAAGCAACTATGCCGTTCCTAGATGAGAAAGCTCCTATTGAGCCTCTTTCTGTCCTTAAAGCTGGGGTTGAAGCAATGGATAACCAGACCAAAAATGCATTGGCTGAGGTTACAAAGCTCTCAATGGACCCTACTACTCTTAAAAATGTTGTTCCCATCCTTCAAACATGCATCGATGTCTACAATAACATTCTTAACAATGACCAAAAATCCCTTGAAGCCATCTCCACTCATGACCTTGTCAAGTTGAGCACAGAGTTGGGCGCTAATGTGGAAAACATACTCGGTTGTGAAAATGCATTCAAACAAGCTAAGCTCGAATCGCCGATGAAAGAGATGGATGCAAAGCTTGCAAAGATCATTAGTAACACCTTGACCATCGGTGTCGACATGGTCCAATTTTAAAGGAGCAACTTATTAAGAGTTTGGTATTAGGCCAATAAAAAAATGCTATGTCAACATTCTTTTAACGATCTAACGGAAGAATGATAAAAATAAAATAAAATGTTGAAAATATTAATAATGAAATTGAAAATTTGTCTTTATTTGGTTATCAAAATAAAATATTCTAATAATTAAATTACAGTTTTATAGTTTACCTTATACTAAAAATATAACAGTTGTTATAATATATATGTAATTAAATTTAATCCATTATTGACAAAAAACCATAATTAAGTTTAAAATATAATTGGTTAACTTTATTAAATTTTGAGAAACTCTCTAATTTTATTTAAAGAAAATACTATAGTAAATTAAAACAAATGAAATAAATTTAACTGCCTAAAAATAGTTGAAAGAATTAATTTAAAATTTCTAATAGTATTAAAATGTAAATATTATAATTGTTGATTTTTTTCAATCTATCAACTTTGTCATCATTTCCAATCAACAAGGATGTATGTTTGTCAAGTTGTTTAACTTGTAATGCAATAAATTATCTTTTACCTCTACTCCCAAAGAATCAATAAATTAACCTTCTTTTTATCATATTAAAATGTTATTTTTATGATTTTTATATATAGTTAATTATTTCAAAATAAATGAAGTTCAACATAACACGCCTAAAGAACAATATCAAAAGAAACTCAAAACCTGCTTTTATGTTGATGCTAGGCGAAACTCATTAAAAATATGATTAATACAAGTGCACCTATCAATTAATAGTATAACTATGGTGAGTACAGATATTATTCTCACAAAGACTAAAAGTACTAGTAATTATCATTTTTCTATTTTTAGCTAATAAATTCAAATGATTGATTACAAATTAAAATTAACTTAATTAATTAATTAATGAACACAACAAAGAACAAAACAAGAAAATAATTGATTAACAATCAAGAAGCAAAACAATACCCATGAAAGAATTCACCTAGACTTCATTTGTCAATGTCAATTTAAATTACGCAATTTTTTTACTTAATATATTGATCTGTAGAAATCTCTAAAAATTATGCTAACATCTCTTTCGAGAGTAAGAGCAACTAATTCTAGGTTAATTAATTGAAATTTCTTTCTAATTAAATTCTCTATTATCGCATTAACTCGATCTATGGATTCTCCTATTAGATTTGACTCTAATCCGGTAGATTTATGTCGCCTTATTTCTAGGATTGCATGCAACCCTACTCAATTATGCTAGATCTACTCTTAAGCAGTGTTTATTCCTCCTCTAATTTAAACACATCATGTAACACCGCCAACCCGTATCCCTAGCCGGAACCGGGTTACTGTAAGAGGCCCATTTTTCCTGGGCTTAAATAAACCAGAATTAAGAAAAAAATAAAAAAATAAATGTCCATGTTTACAGTCCATTTATAATAAAACGGGCTTAAAGCCAAACCTAACACCTAAACTGCCTACCCAATTACAGACTCTATAAATCAGACCCACTACCCTTGGCCCAAACCCTAAAACACCACCAGACCCAATCCATTACAAACCTACTAACCCAGACATGAACAAAATGACGTTGTTTTGGAAAGAAGGCATGATTGCCTAATGAGTCCCTACAGTATGACATGCATTTTAAATTAGTCCTTTTATATATATTTTAATTGCTATTTAATCCCTGTCTTTTTAAAATCTTTTTATTTTAATTCATTTTAAATTATTTTAATATTGTATTAAAATATTTCGTCATATTAAATATCTTATATTTTTTGTTTGAATTAGTATAAAATTAGTATATATATTTTTTATGTATTATCCTTATATATATTAAACTATCATCATTTATTATTTTCTTTAGTTTAATTATTTTATTACATATTATTTATATATTAGTTATTGTATTATATATTTTAACATTTTGTACATTATATAGTATTATATTAAATCATATATTATTCTTAAACATTATTTTATATAAAATTTATTTATATTGTATAATATATTATTTATTCTTAAATATATAGTTTTTTAGGTTATTATAAACATGTTTTTATTTAAAATTATAAACTATTTTTAAAAAATGTATTTTCATTATTTCAAAATATACATATATTATGTTTTTTTTCATCATTTATTTATTATTTGATATACATCATTGTATGAAAAGTTTAGTTTTGCATGAAAAGTGTTTATATTATTTTATAATTTTTATTTTATTATTTATTACTTTATATTTGTCCATACTCTTTCATTCATTTACGATTGCTTTAGTATAAATATTGTTATTAGTTCTATTTTATATTGCCTATATAAATGTGAAATGTTAGCATGTCATGATAGTTTTTGGTATTTATATTTGATGACGTATTAATATGATATTTTCATATGAATCATCATTTAGAACAAAATACATTTTTTTAAAAATTACTATATTTCATCTAAATATTTTTTAAAATAAGACAATATTTTGGTATTTAGAAATTCGGGAAATAGTGCCCTAACGTGTTGGGTTTCGATTTTCCGTTTGACTAAACATCTAAATATCCTTTTAATAAAAAGTTGTAAATCATGAGATAATTTTAGTAACGAGGGATTAAAAATATCGTGTCCTAACGTGCTGGATGTGATGTTTATATTCTTTCGGAACAAAGAAATCTCAAATTTTAAATCAAATTGTTCAAGTTTTTTTAGAAATCATATTTTAAATTTTTATTAAATTTTCAACATTTGGACATAATTTTATCGATTAGGTACCAATTTTTTGGGCGTTATGAGGGTGCTAACATTTCCTAATACGTAACCGATTCCGAACCCGTTTTCTTATTTTTCGTGGACCAAAATCAAATGTTTTGAAATAAAACGTTTTGCAAGGTGATTTAATCACACCTAAGTAAAAAGGGATTGGTGACGACTCCTACTTTTGTTTTTTTAAAAAAGGTCGATCCCCGTTTTTACCAAAATTTTAAAATGATTTCGATAGCTTGGCGACTCCACTGGGGACAATAAGAGAGTCAAGTCGTAAAATCGATAATTTCATGTCCTTTTGTTCGAGTTTAAAATTCTGGTTTTTTTTTAAAAAAAAAACATGATCATTTATTGCATGTAGTTTTAATATATATCTCTGCATTGCACTACATGACCGCTGTGGTCGCGCCTTTAAGTGGGAGCGAGAAGCTATGCCTTCGTGAGGTTTTCACCTCCGCATGGGCTAGTGGATTGCTTTCGGGATACATCTGTACCTATGTCTTCGTGAAGTTTTCACTTCCACATGGCCATAGGGAAATGTATTCCCCTGAACCGAACTCGATCCGTATGAGCCTATAATGGGTGAGGATCGAGGAATCTACTGGTTCAGGTACCTCAACTTTAGAACTAAACCGCATATAGTAAACCCTGAGAACCCACCTTAGGTAGAGCTATGCCAAACTTTAGTAGTTACCCAGATAGGTGTGCATTTATTTCACTTGCTTTATATTTTATTCTGTTGTACTAACTCGTTGTGTTTCATTTTTGTGCATGTCATTTCATATTTTTAGAGGTATCGATTCACAATCAGTTTATAAGTTAGAAAGCTGGTTATGGAGAACAAGTTCCTTGATAAAGTGGGAGACAATGCAACTGTTCGCACATGGTCAGAGCAAACGCAATTGGAAAAAGGGAATAGCTTAATTGACGGGTATGTATCTGAACTATGAGATTTTCCTCGTATTAGTATTACACAGAATGAGTTCCAAGAGTTGAAAGAGATATGGACCCAGTGGGAGCATATGTTTTATCGTAATTATGGCGATCTACCCTACTTACTCCACATCAAGGTAGATAAGCATCTATTACGGGTTATGACTCAATTTTGGAACTCTGCTTATAGCTGTTTCACTTTTGGGGAAGCAGATTTAGTGCCCACACTAGAGGAATATACGACCTTGCTTCGCTGTTCGAGGTTCCAAGTTGACAAAGCTTATTTTAGGGCTGCCAATGTTCCAACTTTTGTGAAGAAGTTGATGAGTATTGTAACACCCCATACCCAAGTCCGATGCTAGGACTGGATACGAGACATTACCATATATGACTCACTTAGACATACTCTTACGGCTGTGAAATTTTGTTCCGATTTAAAAACTTCTCTTTCTTAGACTAATTATACATTTTATGGGCCTACGAGGCCCTAAGCCCTTATCCGAAAACTTTTTAGACTTAATCGAAAACTCTTCTTTGAAGTAGAGTTCACACGCCCATGTGACTTGGGACACGCCCGTGTACCCTTAGACACGCACGTGTCTTCCAATCGTGAGGAGTTACTGACTATATTCACACGACCTTGACACACCCGTGGGCTTAGACCATGTATTAATCCTTGATATACTGACTTGATCACACGGTCGGGGCACACGCTCGTGTATCTTGGCCGTGGGGATTTTACAATTTCATGAACAAGGTGCAGACTTCACACGGCCTGAGTACACGCCCATGTGTTGGCCGTGGCCTTCACACGGTTTGACCCACGCCCGTGTGTCACACTAGGTGGATAAATTAGCAGGCTATATACTAAGCCATTGCTTCCCTAAAATGCACACTCTCATACTCCATCTCAAAATAATCAATTTCTATCTCATAAGCAAGACTAAGAACTCATTTCTATCATACAAGGTAAGAAAAAAAAAGGCATTCACTTCATGAATTTCATCTTCATTGAAAGAAAGAGTTTTCCAAGTATTTGCCTAACTTATAAAACCATATACAAAATGACTTACAAAACAAACACTTTAACTAACAATTATGACTTGACAAAATACTCCAGTCCTATACATGCCATACTCAAAACAAGTCTAAAATTGTTATACCAAAGTGTTGTCGATAGTGTGATTTCTGAACTCCTGCAGTCACGATCCTTAAGTTATCTTGGAAATACTACAAAGAAGAAGGGCAATAGAAAAGGGGTAAGCATAAAGCTTAGTAAGTTGCATGGAAATAAATGGCAATTGTAATACTCATAAAAATAATTAATCAATGGTATTAGCTGACCATACACAAGTCAAAACTACTTGACCTTACTTACTTACTTACGATTGCCCTTATCTAGCACATACCCTGCCACATATCGAGGCAATTTCTCGTGACTCAATCATTAGTATCTGTATTCATTCATTCACAGGACCTAAATATCATTCACGCCTCTACTTTTAAATTCATCTGCTTATTCCACCATGCACAGGGGATAATCAAAGACGTGTTTTTTATAATCACTACGATAAGTGTAAAACCATTGGCACACTCTTGAGGTGGTCTTACATGGAGACTCCTCTAGGTAATAATGCCATATCCCAGACATTGTCTTATATGGGATTACCCCTCGGTGCTAATGCCATATCCCAGATATGGTCTTACATTAGCTCTCATCTCAATGCCGATGCCATGTCCCAAACATGGTCTTACACTGGCTCTCGTAATGTGGCCGATGCCATGTCCCAGACATGGTCTTACACTGACCCTCATAATGTGGCCGATGCCATGTCCCAGACATGGTCTTACACTGACCCTCATAATGTGTGACATCATTCTCATATTCATTATAGTCAATTCCAACTTCGGTATCATATTCAACATCAAATTCTCAATTTAATGGAGTATCATGCATCAATGAGATACCAAGCATCCACAAATTTTCTAATATTTAGCATTAATTCACATACAACTCACCTCATTTTCAAAATGAGCTAGTTTATCGATTTAGTCCACGACTTTATCCTTTCCCCGATCGAGGCGGATTCTCGTCTCTTCTTGCTCTATAATAGAAAATTAGCTCATTTTAATCACTACATTAATTTAAGCATTTCTATAATCATGTTTAAGCAAAATTTCCATTTTACCAATAGACTTCGGCAAAATGACCATTTTGCCCCTAGGCTCAAAAATTTATTCTAATCACATTACCACCTTCAACAAGCCTAGGTAAACATTTAATACTATTATAGCTATCATCAAAACTCAATATTTCACATACTTACTACAAAATTTATAACATTTTCATTAAGGTCCTATTTGGTGTTATCATGCTAACACCCTTTTCAAAAGTTGTTCATCTAACAACTAAGACCCAAGTTCTTCCTTAAAAATGCAGAAAATAACTAAGGTAGCTCTCATGGTAGAACTCTAAACTTTTCACAACATTGCATAATAGTCCCCTCATTTGAAAGCTTAAGCTTTAGGGGTCTCAAAAGTACAATTATTTTCAAGAAAAGTTCACTAGAACACTTACTTGAATGGATTTGAGCTTGCTGAAATTTTTGAAGGTTTCTACCCCTTATTTGCTACTAATTTTTGGTGGAAGATGATAGGAGAAAAGATGATAACTTTTTCTCTCCTTATTTTATTCATACAAGTCAAATAACTTACTAACTATCACCAACTTTGACCAATATTGTCATCTTTGTCTCCTATGGCCGACCATGCTATATTTGGGGGTCTAATTGCCTTTTAAAGACCTTCAATTAACAAACTATGGCCATTTGGTAGTTTTAGCATATAGAATGGAACTTCACACTTTATGCGATTTAGTCCTTTTTCGCGATTAAACATGAAATCACTAAAATTAAAGTACCAAAATTTTCATGCTTATATGCTATCATGTTCTAACTCATAATATAACATGAAAATAAATTCTCAAATCTCGGATTAGTGATCCCGATATCACTATTCTGACTAGTCCCTAAATCGGGCTATTACAATTCTCCCCCTTAAGGATTTTCGTCCTTGAAAATCTTACCAGTGAAAAGATTGGGGTATTGGTTTCTATCATTTCCTCGGACTCCCATGTAGCCTCTTCTATTCTGTGCCTTTTCCATAGGACTTTCACTAGGGCTATGCTTTTATTTCTTAACTAATTGAATTCACGAGACAATATTTTAACTGGTTCTTCACCATAAGTTAAGTCTGGTTGTATCTCTACCTTTGTCGGCTCTATAACATGTGAAGGGTCTGAATGGTACCGACATAACATAGACACATGAAAGACGTCATGAATTTTTTCCAGCTTAGCTGGTAAGGGTAACCGGTACGCTACCGATCCTATCCTTTTGGTAACTTCATAAGGTCCGATAAAGTGCGGACTCAATTTGCCCTTCTGGCCAAATCTGAGGACTTTCCTCCAAGGTGATACTTTCAAGAACACCTTATCACCGATTTTGTATTCTATCTCTTTCCTCTTTAAATCTGAATAGGACTTTTGTCTATCTAAGGCAGCTTTCAGGCAGTTACAAATCACTTTTACTTTCTCTTCAGTTTCCTTAACCATGTCAACCCAGTGTATCTGTTTCTCTCTGAGTTCTGACCAATACAAGGGTGTTCGACACTTACATCCATACAATGCCTCATAAGGCGCCATCTTTAAACTTGACTAAAAACTGTTGTTGTAAGCGAATTCCACCAATGGTAAGTATTTCTCCCAACTACCGTGAAATTCTAAAACACAACATCTAAGCATGTCTTTAAGTATCTGAATTATTCTCTCTGACTGTCCGTCAGTTTGTGGATAGAAGGCGGTACTGAAATTTAATTTCGTGCCCAAAGCTTCTTGCAGTTTTGTCCAGAATCGTGACGTGAATCTCGGATCTCTATCTGAAATGATTGACAATGGTACACCATGAAGTCTTACTATCTTTAACATGTACAAGTCTACCAATTTATCAAGTGAATAGTCGACTCGCACTGGTATAAAGTGGGCTGACTTAGTGAGTCTATCAACCACTACCCAAACTGCATCTTTCCTATTGAGAGTCAAAAGTAAACCCGTCACGAAATCCATAGTGATACGGTCCCACTTCCACTCAGGAACCATAATAGGCTGAAGTATACCCGAAGGTACTTGATGTTCAACCTTCACTTGTTGACAAATCAGGCATTTTGATACAAACTCGAAAATATCTTTCTTCATACCAAGCCACCAGTACCATTTCTTCAAATCATGATACATCTTTGTGCTGCCAGGGTGTACATTCAAACATCCATTATGTGCTTCATGCAAAATTTTGCGAATGAGCTCATCATTCCTAGGTACACAGACTCGATCTCGAAATGTCAGACATCCATCAGGATTTACTCGAAAGTCTGACTCAACGCTCGACTCACATAAAACTCTTTTGGCTTGCAAACTGTTATCATCCTTCTGAGCTTCATAAATCTCTTGGAGGAACAATGGTTTAGCCCTCAACTCGGCTAATACGGAACCATCATCTAACAAGGTCATCTGGGTGCTAATAACTTTTAGTGCAAACAATGATTTTTCACTCAAAGCGTCGGCGACTATATTTGCCTTTCCCGGATGGTAGTCAATTATCAACTCATAATCTTTAATCAACTCTAACCACCTTTATTGCCTCAAATTCAATTCCTTCTGAGTCATCAAATATTTCAGGCTTTTATGGTCTGTGAAAATTCGACACCTTTTACCATATAAATGATGTCTCCAAATTTTCAACGCAAACATGATTGCGGCCAACTCTAAATCATGAGTCGGGTAGTTCCTCTTGTGCGGCTTCAATTGTATAGAGGCGTATGCAATCAATTTACCCTCTTGCATAAGTACACAGCCCAAACCGTTTAAGGACGCGTCACTGTAAACCACAAATTCTCTTCCCAGCTCAGGTTGCACCAAAATAGGAGCCTCAATCAATAGTGTCTTCAATTTCTCGAAACTCTGTTGACATTCCTTTGTCCAAATGAATTTTACATATCTCTACAGAAGTCTTGTCATCGGTGTAGCTATCACGAAAAATCCCTTAACAAAACGCCTATAATAGCCGGCTAGGCCTAGAAAACTCCTTACTTCAGTTACGTTCCTCGGTGGTTTCCATTCAACAATTGCTGAAATCTTATTCGGGTCGACTCTAATCCCATCTCCAGAAACAATGTACCCCAAAAATCCCACTTCCTTGAGCCAAAATTCACTCTTACTGAATTTGGCATACAATTGTTTCTCTCTCAAAACTTGTAGAACTATACTCAAGTGCTCAGCATGATCATTCTCATCTCGAGAGTAGATTAGTATGTCATCAATTAAAACCACAACAAATCTATCCAAATACGGTCAAAAAATACAGTTCATCAAATCCATGAAGATAGTGGGGGCATTCGTTAGACCAAAAGGCATGACCAAAAATTCATAGTGGCCGTACCAAGTTCTAAATGCGGTCTTCAGCACATCCGAATCCTTAACTTTCAACTAATAGTACCCTGACCTCAAATCTATCTTGGAAAATACTGTAGCTCCATTCAATTGGTCAAATAGATCGTCGATCCTCGGCAATGGGTACTTATTCTTTACTGTCACCTTGTTGAGTTGCCGATAGTCTATACATAGTCTCATGGAACCATCTTTCTTCTTCACGAATAGGATGGGAGTGCCTTATGGAGAAAAACTCGGCCTCACGAAACCCTTATTTGTTAATTCTTGCAACTGTGCTTTTAGCTCTTTTAGCTCGGTTGGAGCTATTCTATAGGGGGCAATAGAAATAGGGGCAATGCTTGGAACTAATTCGATCCCAAATTCAATCTCTCTATCTGGAGCTAATCCTGGAAACTTCTCCGGGAAAACATCCAGGTAATCGCATACTATAGGTACTGACTCAATTTTCAATTCAGTCTCTTTAGTGTTCAACACAAAGGCAAGATAAGCCTCATACCCCTTCCGTAGGTACCTTTGAACCGACTTGGTTGATATTATTATTGGTGATCCATCCGACTTATTTGATTCAACACGAATAAAATTTTCGTTTTCATCCCTCAACTCAATATGCTTCTTTCCACAGTTCACAATTACCTTATGAGTAACAAACCAATCCATCCCAAGGATGACATCAAACTTATCAAACTGTAATAACATAAGATCGACCGGGAAATAATGACCTTTAATCATCAAAAGACACCCTTTACAAACTCTATCAACCAACACACACTTATTTAAGGGATTTGACACTCTTATAATGAATTTAGTAGACTCTATAGGTATGCTCATGCTAGAGACTAATTTCATGTATATGTACGAGTGGGTAGATCTCGGGTCAATTAAAGCTATAACACGAGTATTATGGAGAGAAAATATACCCGTGATTACGTCAAGGGAAGATGCCTCCTCACGAGCACGAATGGCATATGTCCTCGCCGGTGCTCTACTCTCAACTTTAGCAGTTCGCTCTTTAGGTGGATTCTTGTTTCCCATCTTAATCCCCAGGTTTTTCAATGGTCTTCCTTTTATGGTACTTCTCGATCTCGCATTCTGAGGCCTTCCTTTCTCATCTACCTCGGGACAGTTTCTGATAAAATGGTCCAAGGACCCACATCTGAAACAACCTTTCTCATTAGCTCTGCACTCACCAAAATGGTGCCTGCCACACTGAGGGCATTTTGGTCTATTTGGTCAGACGTTGCGCACACTAGCAACTGATGTAGTTTACCCTTTTGATCCTGAGAATTGCCTGCCCTTATTTCGGGTTGAAAACCCCACTGAAGTGACTGATCGAGTAGTAAAATCCCTCGATTTCTTAGTTGAGGATTGGTGAGGCTTGTTCAGTTGTCTCTTCTTCGAGTTACGAGACTCGTACTCGGCTCTTCTTTTATCTCTAGCCAACTCTTCAGATTTACAGGCCCTATCCACCAACACTACGAACTCCTTTAATTCGAGAACTCCTACGCATAGGCGGATATCTTCATTTAATCCGTCCTTGAACCTCTTACACATGATGGCCTTGGTAGACACGCACTCTCTTGCATACTTTCTAAGCCTTATGAACTCCCATTCGTAGTCGGTCATTGACATATGACGTTGTTTCAATTCTAAGAACTCCTTTCTCTTGTAGTCGATAAACCTCTGGCTAATATACTTCTTCTGGTATTCCTCTTGGAAGAATTCCCAACTAACTCTCTCTCTTGGCACCACCGACACTAAGGTGTTCCAGCATCGGTAGGCTGAATATCTCAAGAGAGGTACCGCACACTTTAAGCACTCCTCAGGCGTGCAGGATAACTCATCGACTACCCGAATAGTGTTCTCGAGCCAGAATTTTGCTTTCTCTGGGTCATTATCCTTATTCGCCCAAAATTCCTCATCTTCCTGTTTCTAGATCTTATCCACAGGAGGCCTTTCTCTTCTCACTACCTCAACTACTTGAGGAGCTATTGGAGCGGGTTGAAGAATAGGTGGGGCAGAGGGGGCTGAGCATTGGGATTTGCTCGGGTATACTCAGTATACCAGTTGTTCATCATATGGAGAAAGGCTTCTCAGCCTCTTCCCCCTGACCCAGGGTCTGGGGTCTACTACTAGCTGGCGCGGTCCCTTGAGCGGGAGCCGACGAGTTACTCGCAATATCATCAGCTGCAGTTCAGTTTGGAGTAGAGTCCATTTACTACATAAAAAAATTTGTACGTCAAGAGCCATCACTCTATCATTACTCAGACACACTTACATATTGCATGTATAACTAGACTCATACTTACGCTACATTAGTCCTAGAATCATTAAACTGTAGCTCTGATATCACTAAATGTAACACCCCATACCCAAGTCCGATGCTAGGACTGGATACGAGACATTACCATATATGACTCACTTCGACATACTCTTCAGCTGTGAAATTTAAAAACTTCTCTTTCTTAGACTAATCATACACATGGGCCTACGAGGCCCTAAGCCCTTATTCGAAAACTTTTTGGACTTAATTGAAAACTCTTCTTTGAAGTAGAGTTCACACGCCCATGTGACTTGGGACACGTCCGTGTACCCTTAGACACGCCCATGTCTTCCAACCGTGGGGAGTTATTGACTATATTCACACGACTGACACGCCCGTGGGCTTAAACCGTGTATTAATCCTTAATATACTGGCTTGATCACATGGTCGGGGCACACTCCCTTGTATCCTGGCTGTGGGGATTTTACAATTTCATGGATAAGGTGCAGACTTCACACGGCCTAGGTACACGCCTATGTGTTACCCATGGCCTTCACATGGTTTGACCCACGCTCGTGTGTCACACTAAGTGGATAAGTTAGTAGGCTATGTACTAAGCCATTGCTTCCCTAAAGTGCACACTCTCATACTTCATCTCAAAATAATCAATTTCTATCTCATAAGCAAGTTTAAGAACTCATTTCCATCATACAAGGTAAGAAAAAAAAAGGCATTCACTTCATGACTTTCATCTTCATTGAAAGAAAGAGTTTGCCAAGTATTTGCCTAACTTATAAAACCATATACAAAATGACTTACAAAACAAACACTTTAACTAACAATTACAACTTGAAAAAATACTCCAGTCCTATACATGCCATACTCAAAACAAGTCTAAAATTTTTATACCAAAGTGTTGTCAATAGTGTGATTTCCGAACTCTTGCAGTAACGATCCTCAAGTTATCTTGGCAATCCTACAAAGAAGAAGGGCAATGGAAAAGGGGTAAGCATAAAGCTTAGTAAGTTGCATGGAAATCAATGGCAATTGTTGAAACACCCCAAACCCGGCCCACAATCCTTGACCGGATCTGGTTTGTTCCTTGAGTAAAACATTTCAGAAACTTGTTTGTTACTTTGGAAAATTTGGGTGGTTTTGAAGAAAAATTGATTTGTGTTGAGTTCAAAGGGAAAACGGTGTTTTTCTTGAAGACTAGATTTTAGTAGAACCTTATTATTATATTTCAAAACTATAAGTTAAAAGAAATGCCGAGTTGTTTTAGGGTTTACCATTAAATTGAAAATCGATTGTGTTTGGGTGTCAAAACATTTAAAATTTATTTTTAAGAAAAGTTATTTAATCTTGATTTAATAATAATCGTATCATGATAAACCAAATTAAATGCATGCTTAAAACAGTTAATAGTAATGGCCATATTACACCAAGCAAAACCCGAAATAAATCTGAAATACTTAAATATAAAAATTCAAAATAAAACAAATGCTGAGCTGAGCATGGCCACCACTAAGCTCTTGCCGACTCGGTCCATTTACTGAGTGTCACCTGAAAAGATATCCCACAATGGGGTGAGTCAACGGACCCAATGTGTAACAACCAACACAATCTCCCAACGATTTAGGCATAACAAATCATATACATAACAAATATAGGCAATGATGCAATCCCGAATCCAAACCTACATAACCATCCTCTACACATCACCCGTACCAGGCAATCACACTGTGGGAATTACTAAATCGACCCTCCATCCGCTACACACCATCGAAGACAATCACTGCAGACGACTTGCACATCGCCCTTATAAATTGTGGCGTAGCCACCAGATAATGTGACGAAGTCACCAGATAACATTTTGTGACATACGTCACCACATTCAGATTATGTGACATGAGTCACCAGATATTGTGGTAAAAACCACCAGATCACTTCCCCTTTTCATAATCACCCATATGCCCATGCACAATACAATACATACAAAATCGTGCCATATATCTTATTCCATGTTCATAACGAATTCGCGTATATGTCATATTCATTATTCATAACACTATTAACATAGTATTAAAGGTGAGCGTGCACAGTACTACGTACCATCGTATGATACCTTTAGCCACATCTTTCATATTTTCATTAACACATATATTAAATCAATACCATAAATCTATCAAAAATTAGTGTGGGGCTACACACCTGGTACTAACGCTTTCACTAAATCCCAAAAATCTACCGAAACAGGTTGTACTCCTCCCTAAAAATCATAGTTAGAATCGGCCAAACAATAATCACTAAATATGGCCTTGGCCGAATGTTCATGCCCTCTTACCTTGCGGATCTAAATCCCGAAATCGCTATCTGTTAATGGAGATGTCGAAATATTTACATGATCTATGTTAGATCCGATTTTAACACTTAATGAACATCATAAATAGCCTTCGGCCTAAGATCACCCTTGCTTACCTTAGATCTAGAAATCCCAAAGATCTCCTCTTACAGTCGGCTACAATAGAAATACCGAAACCTCCTTCAAAGTTTCAGCCAGTGAACATTAATGGGATTAGTTTCCCAATTTCAGCTAATCTAAAAGAAAGAAATAGAAAAGCTAAATGCCCAGAATCTCTTACCAACTCAATCGAATATCCTAGCTTGAAACAGAGAGATTCGGCTCCTGATTAAATGATCAAATCGGCTCCAAAAGGGTAGAGGAGCATTCGGCTTTGGCCACCAAATAGGGAATTCGGCTTAGGCAAGAAGTGAACAATCGGTTAAGGGTCACTTGTGTATTCGGCTTTTGATTGAATTCGTAAAAGAGGAAGAGAAGGGTTGATAATTAAGCAATTCGGCAATGTTAATAAAGGAAGATTCAGCTTCAATGGAAAAGAAAGAATGGTATTATGGTTCGGCCTTTATCAAAATATGGAGAGGGAGAGAGTGAGGCTTAGAAGTTTCAGCAGTGGTGATCAAATGAGAAAGAGAGAAAAGAGTGAAGAGAAGGGCTAAATTTCGGCAAAGAAAAACATATAACCCCTTAACAAAATTCAGGTACTCCTCCCCTACTAACTTGGCCAAAAATCACCTCAAGAGAGTCCCTAGGCCAACCAACACTCTTCTCCTTATCAGCTCCCTTATTTTTCTCCTACTTTCTCTCTTCTTTACCCCTTCAAAATAATTTAAATAAATCAACAATTATCTTCCTACCTTAGCCGAATTTCGAATGCATTTGACTTGATCAAATGCTCATCCATCAAGTGTCCTATTTCCGTCCACCACTGCTCCTCCTTACTACAAAAATAAACTTCCATTTGCATCCCATGCTGCTCTAACCTAAGCCCTGCACCCTGCTTATGGCGTCACTCACTGAGGCTTTAAGTGGCGCCTCCTTGCCACTTTACCAAGCCCATTTTTATGTCCAATTTCCCTTACAAATTTCCTTAAGACTTAAAACACAGTATTTTCTAGGGCTTTCTCCTACACTCTAAAGTTCTCAAAATCTATAAAACACATTCAAAATATACATAGGCATGCTACTTCATACAATTAAGCAAAAATGCACAACCCCTAAATCCTAGATGTTACAGTTCTACCCCCTTAAAATAATTTCGACCTCGAAATTACCTGGCTAAAATAAGTGAAGGTATTGCTGTCGCATTGCTTCTTTCGGCTCCCACGAAGCTTCTTCCGATCCATGGTTACGCCACAACACTTTAACTAGAGGAACGAATTTCCTCCATAGTACCTTCACATCCCGTTCCAAAATCTGAATCGGCTCCTCCTCGGAGGACAAATCTGGTCTCAGCTCCACCTCCTCAACCGGTATTATATGAGATGGATTCGATCGGTATCGGTGTAGCATCGATACGTGGAACACATCACGCATCTGTTTCAACTCTGAAGGCAATTCTAACTGATACGCTACTGGTCCAACCCACTTTAATACCCGATAAGGTCCTATAAACCTGGGACTTAACTTCCCTTTGCGACCAAATCTCATTACCTTAAACTTTAAGAAAAATATAATCTCCCACAGCAAACTCAATCTCCTTCCGCTTAAGATCTGCGTATGACTTTTTCCTATTCGATGCCTCCTTCAACCGTGTCCGAACCACCTTAACCTTTTCTTTCGATTCTACTTGAAACACCCCAAACCCGACCCACGAGTCTTGACCGGATCTGGTATGTTTCTCGTTGTAATCCGATTCAAAATTCTTTTGTGACTTTAGAAAAACGATGTGTTTTGAAAGAAAGATTGTTTTTGGGTTGGGCTCGAGTTGGAAACAGGTTAATTTTATACTTGAAATCCCTTGATTTTAGGTGACAAAACATTTAGAGTTTAATTTATGATAAATTTACTTAGTCTTTAAAAAAAATATTTTGTAGCATGATAAATGGAAGTAAAATAAAATAATTCAACTATGGCCTTATTACATCAAATAATTCCCAAAAATAAATTCAAAGTACTTAAAATAAAAAGAGTCCAAAACAAAGTAAAATCTAAACTTCACATGGCCTCCACTAAGCTCCTGCCGACCCGGCCCATCACTGATCATCACCTAGAAGAAAATGTTCCCCAACGAGGTGAGTCAAACAGACTCAATGTGTAACCAACACTAAAATTTAACAATTCAGGCATACATTCTCATATCACATACATATTCATATAACAGATAGGAAATAATGATGCAACCCGAACCCAAACCTATATGCCATCCGCTACACATCACCCGTACCATCCGGTACACCGTGGGGACTACTAGGTCAACCCTCCATCCGTTACATACCATCGAAGGCAGTCACTGCAGTCGACGTGCTCATCGCCCTTATAAAATTCGTGGCATAGCCACCAGATTAAATAATTGTGACAGAAGTCACCACATTCAGATAATGTGACCGAAGTCACCACATTCAGATATCGTGGTATTACCACCTCTCTCACTTCCCCTTTCACAATGACCCGTATGCCCATGTCATACAAAACATGCCAAATTCTTAATTTACATTCTTATAGTTTCATATGTGTGTCCAAACAGATATTTATCATAATCCTAGTAAGAGTAGGAAAACGTACCTGAGTACTTTGTACCATAGCATGGTACTTTAGCCATATTCACATTCTTATAAACATGCTCATATTAAATATTGCCATAAATCTTATTAAAAGATAGTGTGGGGTACACACCTGATTTACTTAGCAAATTCACTCCAAATCCCGAAAATTCCAATCTACTGCTTAGATCTTTATTTCCTATATTTGGCCATTATATTAGCAAAGCCTATTCGGCTAATAAATTAAATCCCAAAGGACTATCAAAACCAAAACTTACCTTGCGGCCGATTGGATTAAGGATCAAATCCCGAAACTTTGCTATGTTTCTTCTTGTAATCGGCCAAGCACTAGATCACTTCACAGGTTAGTTTTCGGCTTTTAACCGAAGTAAGAAATAAATTTAAGCTCCTAAATAGGCCTTGGCCGATTGTACATTAGGACCTACCTTGCGATTTGAAATCCTCGAAATTCTTGTATACCCCATCGATTGCCCTAAATGTCCATAGTTAAATTCACAAAAAGAAAAGAATGAGAAAAGGGCCATTCGCCACCTACCATCAACCACTCACCTTCGGCTTTTCCAAAATCGGCACTTCAGGCTATTGTAAAACATGATTCAGCTTCTAGAGATAAGGAGAAGGAATTGATAGGCATAGATAATTGATTCGGGTTAGATCTTGATGAAAAAAAAAGAAGAAATCACAAAGGAAAAAAATCCCGAAACTTACCGAATCACTAAGGAACATGCGGCACCTTCGGGAAACTAAACCACCCTTGTAGATTCGGATTTGAGGTTTAGAGAGATTTGGCTATGGGGGTTTTGAGAGGAGGGTATTTGGCTAGAACAGATAAAAGAAAAAGAAGTCTTTGAGAGAGATAGAGGGGAAATTCGGCTATGACTACTTGTGTTTTCGGCTTTGTGGAGAATTGAAAAGAAAAGAAGAATAATGGCAAAGAGAATTCGGCAGAGAGAAAAAGAGAAGAAAGAATGTTGAATGGCCTTAGTTTTCCTCTTTTTGCCGAAATTACTAAGCCTAGAGTCCCCTTCTTGGCCATCACTCTCATATCCTTATTTTCCTACCTTAGCCGAAATTCCAAAAGAATTTGACCTCAACTTAAACTCCTTCCTCAGTCTCCCTATGTCGTCCATCTCCTTACCTTAGGAGTGCCGAAATTTTAACCCATTATTTTGTGCTTCATGTGGCCATACTAGGCCCAAGTCATCCCCCTAAGTAACGCCACCCTCATGCCCAATTTAGTATTACTAAATTTTTGGGTCGCAAGCCCAACTTGCTACTAATTTAATAATCCAACATCAATTACTTACTAACACTTATTTATCAGCCACTTAACCCAGGTTTTAAAGTCCAAACTTGAGCCCAATTATACGTCATATTTCCCTTATTTATTTTCTTAAGGCCACCTTGCTTCAGTTCCCTCTTTTAGACTTAAAACTCGATATTTTTCTAAGGCATTTTCCTTATGTTTCAAGATTCTAAAATTCACATAACACATTCATAACACATAAGACATGCTATTTCATATAATTTAGCAATAGTGCATAAGCCCTAATCTGGGATATTACAGTTCTACCCCCTTAAAATAATTTCGTCCTCGAAATTGCTTACTAACGAAAAATCGTACATCCTAACTCACCACAATACACTACTGCTGCGCACTCTGATCTTAAAACTAACACATTTCCTACAAACATTCACATCCAAGGTTTCATACACTTCACTATCATTACAAGAACGAACTAACTTTATAACAAATAAGGCAATGAAGGGTATTCCAAAAATAAGAACTTACCCGATGTCACATCTGGCACATCACTCTCCTCGCGACGGCCGACTGCATAAACCAACCTTGGTTTCCTTGCATCTGAACCTTCAGCACCTCCGCTTGGTGCTCTACGACCACGGTCGAAATCATTTCCTCCATGGTTTGGATCACGACCCCGCTGAGGCTGTTGTCCCCCTCTACCAGCCTGATTAACATTCTGAGCTACCGGTCGATTCCCATCTGGTCTCATCGGACAGTCCTTAATCATATGGTCCTTTGACCCACACTTGAAACATCCCCCTGTATTCTTCCAACATTCGTCTAAGTACTTTTTCGCACATTGATCACAAGTAAGGTACTGCCTTTCAGTAGCAGCTTGCTGATCTCGTGGCCCTTCAACTCTAGGCCTCTTTTGCTCATTCTTGGATGGCCTTGACGATTCAAATCCTCTCTTCTGCCTATTTTGATCAGAGTTCTATCTTACGGAATCCTTGATACCCTCGGCCACTTTGGCCTTTTCCACCAACACAGCAAACTCCCGCTCTTATTGCGGGGCTATCAATAACCTTAGGTCATCTCTTAGTCCGTCTTCAAACCGGACACACCGCTCATGCTCAATAGACACTATGCCCCGAGCATAATGGCTCAGCCTTAGAAATTCAGCCTCGTACTCAGCTACGGACTTGTTTCCTTGAACCAGTCCTAGGAAAGCCTTTCTCTGGACATCAATATAATGAGTGCCAACATACTTCTTCCGGTATCTTTGCTTTAGCATACTCCACGTGAGTTCTCACCAGTAGCACCATCCCGCACTGTCAGCCACCATTGATATGACTCATCGCGGAGAAGCGACACCAACCCTTTCAGTTTTTCCTCGTCAGTTAAGTCGAGCTCATCCATAATCTACTCAGTCGCCTCCAACCAATACTCAGCGGTATTGGGTGCTACACCTGATACACCGCGAAACACTTCAGCTCTGTTGGCTCGAAGTCACTCAGGTACCGACTTTCGAGCTCCCATGCCTCCACCTGCTCCAGTCACAGTTTCTAAAACCCTCAGCATCACTTGTGACACTGCGTCATCCCCCGTCTGGTCCTGATATTCCACATCAGCGGCTGGGCGTGGTGGTGGTATTTCATTTTTAGATCCTTAACCCAATCGAACGAGTTCAGACACAGTCATTCGGCCTCTACCGCGGCCTCGCACGCTATGGCCACATCCCCTTGAATTCATACTTGCGTTTATCTGATTAAAGAATTTTATGTATTAGTTTTGTTCCACTGACTTAACACGAATAGTTTTATGCTTAATAGTTTTAAGGAGTAGTTCTTTCGATTCATACACATACAGTCTCACATCATTCATTTAGTCACACACATGAACTTGCATCCATTACAGAGAAATATTGTAATTGTCGTTGTTCGTTGTTTTCCACTACCCAGGGGTATTTTCATAATTTTATCCTATAGGGGTATTTTGGTAATTTTCAAATTAGAGTATTTGAAAATGTCATAAAATAGAGGGTGTTGATATTTTACAAAATTAAAATACTTGTTGGAAAAATTTCAAGGGTAAAATGGTAATTTATACACTAGGGGTATTTTTGTAATTTTATAAGTCAGGGTCATTTCGGTAATTTTTTGCAAAGATATGGTTCCTGGTGATTTTCCAAAATGAGGGTATTATTGAAGATTTCTAGGTTGAGGGTACTTTGGTAGTTTTCCTTTCTGAGGGTATTTTGGTCATTTGTACAAATCAGGGGTAATTTCGTAAATTTTTTTTTCAAATCAGGGTGTCTTTGATATTTTGTGAAGTTTTTGGATATTTTTGCAAAACCAGAAATTGTTATTGAAATCGGGGTTAGTATGGTAATTTTGGAAAATCAAGGGCATTTTAGTAATTTTCACCACTAAGGGTATTTAGGTAATTTGTAAATTAAAAATTCTTAGAAAGTTTTTCCAAAATAATAATTTTCATAATTTCAAAAGGGTAGTTTGTTGACTTTTTAAAACTAGGGTTTCCATAAAATGTGGCTAGTCCCTTTCGGGTTTTAATTATTGGGTTTAGCAGGTGGCTAAATCCTCTTGGTTAGGGTGAACCGAAGCTACGCACTGTAGGATTCAGTGGAAAGGAGGTGAGTCACGCGACTACTTAAATACCAAGCCCCACCAAACCAATCCTAGACATGCGCACAATGGTTGCCACACCCTAACTTCGTGACTTAGACACGTGTTTGTTTAATTGTGCCTTAGAGTTTTATGTAATTGATGGGGTAAACTAGTCCTAGGATTTAATTCCTAATCCACTAGTCTCGTCCTATATATCCCTACATACAAATCACAAAGAGATTAGGAGTACTTACAGTGGACTTGATTGAGTCTCGGTGCCATGCCGAAAAGCTTGTTTATTTCTTAGAAAAGTCTATTTTCAAAAGAGCAGAAAACATTTTAGCCTAAAAGCCCTCAAGGTCGAGTTTTGAACCGGGCTCTGATACCAAGCTGAAACACCCCAAACCCGGCCCACGAGCCTTGACCGGATCTGGTATGCTTCTCGTTGTAATCCGGTTCAAAATTCTTTTGTGACTTTAGAAAAACGATGTGTTTTGAAAGAAAGATTGTTTTTAGGTTGGGCTCGAGTTGGAAACAGGTTAATTTTATACTTGAAATCCCTTGATTTTAGGTGACAAAACATTTAGAGTTTAATTTATGATAAATTTACTTAGTCTTTAAAAAAAATATTTTGTAGCATGATAAATGGAAGTAAAATAAAATAATTCAACTATGGCCTTATTACATTAAATAATTCCCAAAAATAAATTCAAAGTACTTAAAATAAAAAGAGTCCAAAACAAAGTAAAATCTGAACTTCACATGGCCTCAACTAAGCTCCTACCGACTCGGCCCATCACTGATCGCCACCTGGAAGAAAATGTTCCCCAACGGGGTGAGTCAAACAGACTCAATGTGTAAACAACACTAAAATTTAACAATTCAGGCATACATTCTCATATCACATACATATTCATATAACAAATAGGAAATAATGATGCAACCCGAACCCAAACCTATATGCCATCCGCTACACATCACCCGTACCATTCGGTACACCGTGGGGACTACTAAGTCAACCCTCCATCCGCTACACACCATCGAAGGCAGTCGTTGCAGTCAACGTGTTTATCGCCCTTATAAAATTCGTGGCATAGCCACCAGATTAAATAATTGTGACCGAAGTCACCACATTCAGATAATGTGACCTAAGTCACCACATTCAAATATCATGGTATTACCACCACTCTCACTTCCCCTTTCACAATGACCCGTATGTCCATGTCATACAAAACATGCCAAATTTTTAATTCACATTCTTATAGTTTCATATATGTGTCAAAACAGATATTTATCATAATCCTAGTAAGAGTAGGAAAACGTACCTGAGTACTTTGTACCATAGCATGATACTTTAGCCATATTCACATTCTTATAAACATGCTCATATTAAATATTGCCATAAATCTTATTAAAAGATAGTGTGGGGTACACACCTGATTTACTTATCAAATTCACTCTAAATCCCAAAAATTCCAATCTACTGCTTAGATCTTTATTTCCTATATTCGGCCATTAATTAGCAAAGCCTATTCGGCTAATAAATTAAATCCCAAAGGACTATCAAAACCAAAACTTACCTTATGGCCGATTGGATTAAGGATCAAATCCCGAAACTTTGCTATGTTCCTTCTTGTAATCGGCCAAGCACTAGATCACTTCACAGGTTAGTTTTCGGCTTTTAACCGAAGTAAGAAATAAATTTAAGTTCCTAAATAGGCCTTGGCCGATTGTATATTAGGACCTACCTTGCGATTTGAAATCCCGAAATCCTTGTATGCCCCTGTCGACTGCCCCTAAATGTCCATAGTTAAATATGGTCAAAAAGAAAAGAACAGAAAAGGGCCATTCGGCCACCTACCATTAACCACTCACCTTTGGCTTTTCCAAAATCGGCACTTCTGGCTATTGTAAAATAGGATTTGGCTTCTAGAGATAAGGAGAAGGAATTGATAGGCATAGACAATTGATTGGGTTAGATCTTGATGAAAAGAAAGAAGAAATCACAAAGGAAAAAATCCGAAACTTCTTGAATCACTAAGGAACATGCGGCCTATGGTGCACCTTTGGGAAACTAAACCATCCTTGTAGATTGACTTTGAGGCTTAGAGAGATTCTGGCTATGGGGTTTTGAGAGGAGGGTATTACTAGAACATATAAAAGAAAAAGAAGTCTTTGAGAGAGATAGAGGGGAAATTCAGCTATGACTACTTGTGTTTTCGGCTTTGTGGAGATTTGAAAAGAAAAGAAGAATAATGGCAGAGAGAATTCGGTAGAGAGAAAAGGAGAATAAAGAATGTTGAATGGCCTTAGTTTTCCTCCTTTTGCCGAAATTACTAAGCCTAGAGTCCCCTTCTTGGCCATTATTCTCATATCCTTATTTTCCTACCTTAGTCGAAATTCCAAAAGAATTTGACCTCAACTTAAACTCCTTCCTCAGTCTGCCTATGCCGTCTATCTCCTTACCTTAGGAGTGCCAAAATTTTAACCCATTATTTTGGGCTTCATGTGGCCATACTAGGCCCAAGTCATCCCCCTAAGTAACGCCACCCTCATGCCCAATTTAGTATTACTATATTTTTGGGTTGCAAGCCCAACTTGCTACTAATTTAATAATCCAACATCAATTACTTACTAACACTTATTTATCACCACTTAACCTGGTTTTAAAGTCCAAACTGAGCTCAATTATCGTCATATTTCCTTATTTATTTTCTTAAGGCCACCTTGCTTCAGTTCCCTCTTTTAGACTTAAAACTCGATATTTTTCTAAGGCATTTTCCTTATATTTCAAGATTCTAAAATTCACATAACACATTCATAACACATAAGACATGCTATTTCATATAATTTAGTAATAGTGTATAAGCCCTAATCTGGGATATTACACTACCACAATTTTCGGACCCAAAATCTGACGTTCTTCTAATTCCGTCCAACATGTAAGAATGCGACACTTCCGTCCATATAGTGCTTCGTACGGTGCCATCTGAATACTTTCTTGATAGCTGTTGTTATACACAAATTTCGCTAAAGGCAAGAACTCTTCCCAACTCCCTCTAAAGTCTATCACATAGCCCCTCAACATATCCTCTAACACTTGGATCACTCGCTCAGATTGACCGTCCGACTGCGGATGGAATACCGTACTGAAATCCAACCTGGTACCCAAAGCTTGATGTAATGCCTTCCAAAACCGAGACGTAAACCTCGGATCCCTATCCGAGATAATTGACACCGGCACTCTGTGCAGCCTCACGATCTCAGCTACATACAGCTTTGCCAATTTCTGTAGAGAATAGTCAACCCGTACTGGTATAAAATGTGCGGATTTCATCAGTCGATCTACTATCACCCATACCGAGTCCTTCTTAGTAGGCGTAAGGGGAAGCCCACTAACGAAGTCCATGGTAATTCTCTCCCACTTCCACTGCGGAATCTTTATAGGCTGAAGCAATCCTGACGGAACTTGGTGTTCAGCCTTAACTTGCTGACACGTTAAGCACTTCCCTACAAATTCGGTAACTTCCTGCTTAAAACCAGGCCACCGAAACTGTTCCCTTAGATCTCTATACAACTTACTACCTCCAGGATGCATAGCATAAGGGCTACTATGCAATTCCTAAAGAATTTTCTGCCTTAACTCCTTATTCTTAGGCATACAGACCTTACCCTTGAAACACAATACTCCCTCACTGTTAACACCATAATCTTCTACCTTCCCATTCCATACTTGCCGTAGCTTAGCACTTAGATCATCATCTGCCAACTGACTCTCTTTCACCTCATTCAACCACGTCGGCTTAACTTGCAACTCTGCTAACAGACTTCCATCGTCATACAAGCTAAGATGTGCCAACATTACCCTCAGATCCGACACTACTTTTCGACTTAGGGCATCTGCCACTACATTCGCCTTGCCTGGGTGATACTCTATAGAACAATCGTAGTCCTTCAATAACTCCACCCACCTTCGCTATCTCAGGTTCAGCTCTTTCTGAGTCAGCAGATACTTAAGGCTCTTGTGGTCTGTGTAAATCACTGACTTTTCTCCATATAGATAGTGCCTCCATACCTTAAGAGCAAAGACCACTGCCGCCAATTCCAAATCATGCGTCGGGTAGTTAACCTCATGTGGCCTTAATTGTCGAGACGCATAAGTAACTACCTTCCGTCTGCATCAAAACACATCCCAAACACATGTGAGAAGCATCACAAGACACCAAAAATCCTTCCACCTCGAAATTTGAATCAAAGCGGAGCTTGGTCAAGACCCTCTTAAGCTTCTCAAAGCTCTCCTTGCTTATCGACCATCTGAAGGTACCTCCTTTCTCAACAACATCGTCAAAGGTGCGGCTATTGATGAGAACCCTTCCATAAACCTTCTGTAGTAGCCTACCGATCCCAAGAAACTACGAACCTCAGCCACAGACTTAGGTGGTTTCCAATCTAGCACTGCCTCAATCTTCCTAGGATTCACCCTTATCCCTTCTGCCGATACCACATGCCCTAAGAAAGTAACTTTCTTAAGCCAAAATTCACACTTGCTGAATTTGGCATATAGCTTCTTTTCCCTTAACACTTGCAGCACTATTCGGAGATGCTCATCATGCTCTTCCTCAGCCTTAGAATACACTAGGATGTCGTCTATAAACACAACAACGAATCGATCCAAGTAAGGTTGAAAAACCCAGTTCATCATATCCATGAACGTAGTTGGGGCGTTCGTTAATCCGAACAGCATTACTAAGAACTCATAATACTCGTATCTTGTCCGAAAAACTGTCTTATGGATATCTGTCTCCTTTACCTTAAGCTGATGATATCCAGACCTTAGATCTATCTTTGAGAATACTGCGGCCCCCTTAAGCTAATCGAACAAGTCGTCTATCCTTGGCAACGGGTACTTGTTCTTGATGGTCAGCTTATTCAACTGTCGGTAGTCTATGCACATGCGCATAGTCCCGTCCTTCTTCTTTACAAATAGGACCAGTGCTCCCCATGGAGACACACTAGGTCGTATAAATCCACGGTCAAGCAACTCTTGGATCTAAACCTTGAGCTCAACCAACTCTTTTGGTGCCATTCTGTACAGGGCAATTGACATAGAAGCTGTACCCGACAGCAAGTCAATTTCGAACTCCACTTCCCTATCCGGGGGTATTCTAGGTAACTCCTCCGAAAAAATATCCACAAATTCTCTTATTGTTCTAACTCTACTAACTCCCCCTTCCTTTGCATCCAACGCACTAAAAAAGGTCAAAAATGCCTTGCACCCTTTCCGAACCATCTTATTAGCCTTTAAAGTAGAGACTACGTTAGACAATTTGTTTCTTCTTTCTCCTATCATAATTATCGCCTTATCCTCCAACGTCCTTAACTCCATTCGCTTAGCTGCACAATCTAATACAGCCTAATGTTCCACTAGCCAGTCCATGCCAAGGATGAGATCAAATTCTCCGAAGGGTAGTTCCATCATGTCGGCAGGAAATACCACTCCTGAAGCTCTAGAGGTACACTCAAAATATCTTATTCACCACTTGATTTGACCTAATGGGCTCACTACAGTCATCTCCCTATTAGACAGTTCAGAGGCTATGCCTAGTGTTTCAACTACTTTACATGCAATATAAGAGTGGGTAGAGCCAATATCAATTAAAGCAAAGTAAGGCTTGTCAGCTATAAGGAACGTACAGGTTATGACGTTCGGTGCGTCACCATCCTCCCTCTGGCGAACTGCATACACCAGACTCGGCTGCCTTGCCTCTGTATTACCAACACCTCTGCCCGATATTCTCTGTCCTCTTTCGGACTGCATTACCTCGCTTAATCAGACCACGGCCCATGGTGGCTGCATCCACCTCTTCCACTGATTAAAACCACGACTGCTTGGTGGCTCCCATCTATTTTCATAGGACAGTCCTTAATCATGTGGTCCTTGGACCCACACTTGAAACATCCTCCCGTCTTCTTCCAACACTCTCCCAAGTGTATCTTTCAACACTGAGCACAAGTGCGGTACTGCCCTCCAGTCACAACCTGCTAACCTCATGGCCCATCAACTCTAGGCCTCTTTTGCATATTCTCGGATGACCCTGATGATCCAAAACCTCTCTTTTGCCTATTCCGGTCTGTATTCTGTCTCACAGATTCTTTAATCCCTTCGGCTACCTTTGCCTTCTCTACCAACACGATAAATTCTCGCTCCTGCTGTGGAGCTATCAACAACGTCAGGTCATCCCTCAGTCTGTCCTCAAACCGGACACATCGCTCATGCTCCGTAGCCACTATTCCTCAAGCATAATAGCTCAACCTTAAAAATTCCGCATCATACTCCGCTACGGACTTATTTCCCTAAACCAGCCTCAAAAATGCCTTCCTCTACGCATCAACATAACTAGTTCAAATGTACTTCTTCTGATATGCCGCCTTAAAGTATTCCCAAGTAAGATCATCTGGGGCAGCACCATCCCTAACCGTGAGCCACCATTGATATGACTCATCGCGGAGTAGCGACACTACCCTTTTCAGTTTCTCCTCGGCAATCAGATCAAGATGCACCCTGAGGATATGGAGAAAACTACTTTCATAATATTGTGGGGTACTTTTTGCTATAAGGTAATGCCATTTGGACTAAAGAATGCAGGGGCAACATATCAAAGGGCCATGGTAACCTTATTCCATAACATGATGCACAAAGAGATTGAAGTATATGTTGATGACATGATCGCCAAATCTCGAACAGAAAAGGAACACATTGAGGTTTTGAAGAAGTTATTTTTGAGATTGAGAAAATTTCAATTGAAGCTCAACTCGGCCAAGTGTACTTTTGGAGCTCGGTCAGGAAAATTACTAGGTTTCATGGTCAGCAAGAGAGGAATTGAAGTTGACTCAAATAAGATCAAAGCTATACAAGAATTGCCTCTACCTACTCAAAAGAAAGTTTGAGGTTTTCTTGGAAGATTAAATTACATCGCTCGGTTTATTTCACAATTAACCAAGAAATTTGATCCCATATTTTATCTTCTAAAAAAACACAACCAAGGTGTATGGGACGAGGAATGCCAGAGAGCTTCTGACAAAGTCAAACAATATCTATCAAATACACCAATATTATCTCTGCTTAATCCAGATAGACCATTGATATTGTATTTGTTAGTGTTTGATAATTCCATGAGGTGTGTACTTCGTCAACATGATGAGTCAGGAAGAAAAGAAAAGGAGATAACTATCTCAGTAAAAAGTTCACCGAATGTGAAATAAGATATTCGTCGATTGAAAAATTGTGTTGCGCCTTGATTTGGGCAATTCAGAGATTGAGGCAGTACATGCTATATCATACAACCTGGTTAATTTCGAAGCTTGATCCATTAAAGTATATGATGGAGTCAACTACTTTGAATGGAAGGATGGCAAGGTGGCAGATTTTGCTGTCCAAATTCGATATAGTCTATGTGAACCAAAAGGCCATAAAAGGGAGCGCAATAGCAAAATTCCTAGCTAGCAGAGCTTTAGAAGATTATGAACCTTTAAGCTTCGATTTCCCAAATGAAGAGCTAATGTATGTGGCAACTACTGAAGAATGTTCGTGGAAGTTAAATTTTGATGGGGCGTCAAATACTGTGGGAAATAGAATTGGGGCAATCTTGGTATCACCTAGTGGTGATCATTATCCATTCACATGCAAATTGGATTTTGAGTGCACGAACAATATGGCAGAATATGAAGCATGCATCATGGGAATTGGAGTAGCTGTAGAGCGTAAAATCAGAGTCTAGAAGTATATAAAGATTCTGCCTTAGTAATCTACCAGCTTAAAGAAGAATGGGAGACAAGAGATCCCAAACTAAGTGATTACCAAAAAATAGTTTTGGGATTGATTGAGGAGTTTGATGAAGTTACTTTTAATTATCTCCCACATGATGAAAATTAGATGGCGGATGCTTTGGCAACCCTGGCTTCTATGATCAAAGTAAACAGACCAGAGGATATGAGACCTATTCAGATGAGTATTTTTGAAGTTCCAGCTCATTGTTATAACATGGAAGAAGAGGGAAAAGATGACCACCCTTAGTATCATGATGTATTGTGATACATAAAAAATCGTGAATACCTGGAGCATGCAACTGAGAATGATAAAAGGACGTTAAGAAGATTGGCCTCTGACTATGTTTTAGATGGGGATATCTTGTACAAAAAGAGAAAAGATTATTGAGATGTGTTGATGCTGTTGAAGCTAGGAAAATCTTGGAGGAAGTTCATGAGGGCGTTTGTGGAACACACGCTAATGGATTCACAATGGCCAAGCAGATAATGAGATTTGGATATTATTGGTCCACCATGGAAGGAGATTGTATCAACTATGCCAAGAGATGTCATAAATGCCATATTTATGGAGACAAAATTCATGTGCCTCCGTCATCTTTGCATGTGATGACTTCCCCATGGCATTTTTCCATGTAGGGCATGGATGTTATTGGACCTATCTCACCGAAAGCTTCGAATGGGCATCGATTCATCTTTGTGGTAATTGACTACTTCACGAAATGGGTAGAAACTGCTTCCTACGCTAGCATTACTAAGTCAGCAGTTAGTTGGTTCTTGAAGAAGGAGATCATTTGTTGATATGGAATGCCCGAGAGGATCATATCGGACAACGCACTAAACTTGAACAACAGCACGATAGCAAAAGTTTGTAGTCAATTCAACATCAAACACCACAACTCGTCTCCGTATCATCCAAAAATGAATGGGGCAGTAGAAGCGGCCAATAAAAATATCAAGAAGATAATAGGGAAGATGACTGAAACTTATAAGGATTGGTATGAGAAATTACCATTTGCGCTCTATGGTTATCGGACATACATCAGAACCTCTACTGGGGCAACGCCTTTCTTGTTGGCCTATGGGATGGAGGCAGTTCTACCTATTGAAGTAGAAATACCTTCTCTTCAAGTTTTATCAGAAATAAAGTTGGATGAAGCTGAATGGATCCAGGCTCGATATGATCAGTTGAACTTAATTGAAGAAAAGAGGCTAAAGGCTATTCGCCACGGTCAGATGTACCAAAAATGAATGATACGAGCCTATGATAAAAAAAGTCCACCCAAGAGAGTTTCACGAGGGGGGCCTTATACTGAAAAAGATTCTTCCCATACAAAAAGATTTCAGAGGAAAATGGATACCGAATTAGGAAGGAAGCTTTCTCTAGAGGTGCACTGATTCTGACCGAGATGGATGGGAAAAGTTTACCCAATCTTGTGAACTCGGATTCAATCAAAAAGTACTTTGCTTAAAGAAGAGAAGAGGCCAAGGTGAAAACCCACAAAGGGCGCTTTAAGTTTCTAAAAAGAAAAAGAGAGGCCAGGGCGAAAACCCGCAAAGGGCGCCTTGAGACCAAAGGGGTTTTGAGTTGAAAACCCAAAAAGGGCGGCTCAAATTACGAATGGACCTTATTTATGTGACTGGTTTAGACCCTAGTCGAGCGAAGGGTTCGAGACCACAAATTTGAGGTCATAAAAAAATATTTTAATGATATTTTCTGTGTGAATGATATGTGACATAGCCTGTGTGAAAATTCTATGTGATGATTTGATCGTTTTAATGCCGAATTAAGAGAAGGGACTTAATCACGTAAAGAGTAAAAGCTATGTACTGATTTATAAGTATCTAAGTGTTGTTGTCTTTTAAATATAGAGGCTTTATGATGCAATTAAACCATTTTGTACTTAGTGGATGGTAGATGGACATTTTTAACCAACAAAAATGTATTATAATATGTTATTATTAAAGGCTAACATGGTAATTTATGCATTAAAATGTTTTATAATAAAAACAAAATATGAAAGTGCGCATTTCATATTCATCTTTGAATTGAAAACACTAAGGAAGAAGAAAAGAGAAAGAAGCTAAGTTCTGCTAGCTTTTGGATTCAATTAAAGTATGATTTAGTTTCGATTTTTGATAATTTCTACATTTTTGTAATCGTTGCTTTGTGCTCTACAAAACCCATGCTAGAATTTTGAGTATTGATGATGTTTGTGTGAGATGACATTGATGCTATATTGAGCTTTGTGATGATTTCTGGTGTTAAATGAAAGGTATGAGTTAGATGAACATACTTTGTTCTTGAAGTTCTGATGAATTTAGCTAATTAGGGCTAAATTGAGAAAATGGAAAGTTGAGGGACTAAATAGAAAATTTGATAAAATATTTGGACTTATATAATCCCTAGAGAGGTTTGGCCAAGCATGTGAATGTGTGGAATTTGCGAATTTGATGATCTTGTGAGATAGGGACTAAAGTGTCAAAATGTGAAAATGAGAGGGTTAATTTCTAAAATGCCTTAAATATGTGTGTTTGGACTAAATGATTGAATTGATGATTGAATGGATTGAATTTGAATGTTTATAGACCAAGAGAGGAGAGGTTCGGATCGAGATCAAGGCAAGGATAAAGTGCTCGATTAATCGACCGTATCGATAGTTCGACGTCCGAGGTAAGTTCGGATATAATACTAATTGTAAACTTTATCTATGTGATATAAATTGAATGGATGTATATGTATCTATGAGATTTGAAATGCTATGTGCTGAATTTAGATAATGGGGCACTAAGTGTGCGAAATTTGAAACGAGAAAGAGATGATTGGCACTGTGTGTGCGAAAAGATAGAAGCTTTGGCTTATCGAGTTGGCACTGTGTGTGCGATACCGATATAAGTTTGATTTAATGTATTGGCACTAAGTGTACGGTGATGAATACATTTCAGTTATGAAATTAGCACTAAGTGTGTGAATAAATCAAAGTAATAGCAAGGGTTGAACGAGATGTAATATCAAACAATTGAGTAGCATAAATGGTAAGTAACAATGTGTTGATCAAGGTACGTTTGAACCTATGTGGTTGATGATAGATTTAAGAGTTGAATGAATAGATAATTGGGTATGTGGTTGAGATTGATAATGTGCCTAGTTGTGCCTTTATCTATGTGATGGTACATATATATATACATATTGATGTTGTAGTTTTGAGTAATATGTATTATATTCCGAACTTACTAAGCTTTGGAAAGCTTACTGTGTGATTTGTTTCTCTGCCTTGCAGTGTCAGTAAAGCTAGCTCAGATCTGGGATCGTCAGCTTTTCAATCACACTATCGGTATTCTATTTTGGTACTTTTGAAAAGATGTATATAGCTGGAATATGGCATGTATAGGCTAGTTAATTGAATCATGTTTGAGATTTGTAATTAGCCATGAGATGTGGCTAGATATGTGATAGGTTTGGCATGAATGAATGTGGTATATATATGATGCATCTTTTGGCATGATTTGTAGATTGATGAATTTGCCATTGAGTGGTAACTTTGTGTTGATAAATGCTAGTAGGGGTAGTGAGATTAGGAATGAATTATACTTGTGATAGAATAAGTATTGGTATTGAATTGGGTATAATTAGAGTTGGTATTGATTGCATGTCTTAAATTGCTAAATTGGTATGCTTTTAGATGGCAATATGTGCATGAGATGTTTTGTTTATTGGCTTGTAGGTTTGACCCTAAGTGGTGGAATGTTGGCCTTGTAAAAATGGCCTATAATGTCACACGGTTGGGGCAAACGAGCGTGCCTCAGACTGCGGGTAAATTGGCAAAATGTGGCTTAAATCAAGCACTGCCTCGACAGGGGTGTCATCTAACAAGTGGTGCACAAGTCGATGGTCGGCTTTAATAGTACATGGCCATGGCACGGGCGTGCCTACAGGTCGTGCGAGAAATGGCAGTATATGACCTTATAGGACACGGCCTTAGCATACGGCCGTGCTTGTTTGCCATGTTGATTTTGGCAGTATATAACCACGGGGAGGTCACACGGGTGTGTCATGTAGCCGTGGAAGAGGCACGGCCTACCCCCACGGGCGTGTCTCCCCTGTATTCTAGAAAAGTTTCAATTTTTCATGAAATTTTATATGTGTTTTGGTTTAGTCTCGACTCGGTTTATAAGCATGCTTAGGGTCTTGATGACTCATTTAAGGGACATTATGATTGTATATGAATGTGTTTGATGATGATTGACTTTGTGTCGACATTTAGAGGTTAAATGTTTTGATTGATCGGTAATACCCTTTAATCTTATTTTGGCGATGGTTTCGGGTTAGGGGTGTTACAATTTTGTCGGTATCAGAGCTACGGTTTAGTCGATTCTCAGACTAACGTAGCGCGTGTAAGTCTAGCTATACATGTCATATTATGAAATTGTGATAGTATGATGAAATCTGACAGTTGAAATGTGTTTTAATATAGTAATGGATCCCGACCGAGTAGTTGCTGACAATGTAGAGAGTAATGCGCCTGCTCCCGCTCAAGGGACAGCGCCGGCCACATCAAGGCCAAATGATACTAGTGAGGAAGGTGAGGCTAAGCAAGCCTTCCTCCGTATGATGAGTGAATGGTTTTTAGAATTTGTTAGAACAAATCTGACTGCTCCATAACCTCCACCCCCGCAAGTACCTGTTGTGCCACAAGTTGTAGATCCGATCAAATTGAATAAATCACCTGTAGACAAGATTTGCAAGTATGAGGCCGAAAAGTTTAGGGCCACAGCTGATGATGATGATGAGCGAGCTGAGTTTTGGCTCAAGAATACCCTTCGAGTATTTGATGAGATGTCGCTAAACCCTGATGAGTGCATTAAGTGTGCAGTTTCTTTGTTGAAAGACACGGATTACAATTGGTGGAAAAAATTGATATTTGTGGTTTTAAGAGAGAGAATCACCTGGGATTTCTTTCAAGTCGAGTTTAAAAAAAAGTATATCAGCCAACGCTTTATTGATCAGAAACGTAAGGAGTTTTTAGAGCTGAAACAAGGCCGTTTGTCTGTTGTTGAGTATGAACAAGAATTCGTGTGATTGAGTCAATATGCTAGAGAGTGTGTTTTTACTGAAGCTACTATATGCAAACATTTCGTAGAGGGATTGAATGAAGACATAAAGTTGTTGGTTGGGATACTGGATATAAATGAATTTGTTGTACTTGTAGAGAGAGCATGCAAAGCTGAGGAACTCAGTAAAGAAAAGAAGAAAGCCGATTCTAAGGCTCGAGATGAAAGAAAGAGATCGATGAATAAATTTTCTCAACCTTCTTCAAATAGATATAGAGATGCCAGCAATCGTTTAAATGCTTCGTTTGGTCATCCTAATAGAGATCGTTTGAGACAGAGTACTGGTTTACGAATTCAAGCTCCAAATGAGTCAAGTGTGGGCAGTGTTAAGAACAACAAGCCCGAATGTAAACAATGTGGGAGACGACATGTGGAAGAATGCTGGGGCAGGTATAACAATAGAACATGCTATAACTGTGGATCCCAAGATCATTGTATTCGAGATTGCCCAAAGATAGTTGAAGAAAAAAATGTTCAGAACAAAAGACCAAGTAATGTGACGGCCAGAAGTAGACCACCCAAGAACATCAGAAATGTGAATGAAAGCCAGAGAAGAACGGCTGATACAGCTGTAAGGTCAGAAGCAAGATCACCTGCCCGAGCCTATGTTATACGTGCACGAGAGGAAGCATCATCTCTAGACGTCATCACCGGTACTTTCACTTTATTTAATATTGATGTCATTGATAGATCCAGGATCGACTCATTCTTATGTGTGTATGAATTTAGTATCGAATAAGACTCTACCTGTTGAGTCTACTGAATTTGTGATTAGAGTATCGAACCCCTTAGGCAAGTGTGTTTTGGTGGATAAGGTGTGCAAGAATTGCCCGTTGATGTTTCGGTGATTTATGTTTTTGATGTTGCTACCATTTGATGAATTTGACATAATTCAGGAATGGGTGGCTTGCTTTGCATAATGCCATTGTGAATTGTAAGAGAAAGAATGTTGAATTGAAGAGTCGAATGGTGAGATAGTTCAATTGAGTCTAGTGATATGAAAGGATTACCACCGTTGTATCGTGATGAAAGCTATGAACTATGTGAGAAAGGTCGTGAAGCTTATTTGGCGTCGTGCTTGATACAAAAGTGTCGAAAAGGAAAGTTGAATCATGCTCGTGATATGTGAGTTTCGGATGCATTTCTAGAAGAGTTCACCGGGGTTACCTCCGATTAGAAAAGTTAAATTTAGCATTGAGTTAATGCTGGAAACTGCTCCTATTTCGATAGCTCTATACAGAATGGCACCAATAGAATTAAAAGAGTTGAAATCTCAGTTGCAAGAATTGACCGACAGAGGATTTGCACGACCTAGTTTTTCACCCTGGGGAGCTCCTGTATTATTTGTGAAAAAGAAAGATAGAACTATGAGAATGTGTATTGATTATTGACAATTGAACAAAGTGAAGATAAAGAACAAATATCTGTTACCTCGGATCGATGATTTGTTTGATTAATTGAGAGGAGCTAAAGTCTTTTTTAAGATAGATTTGAGATCGGGCTACTATCAGTTGAGAGTTAGAGAATCAGATGTGCCAAAAACTGCCTTCAGAATGAGGTATGGACATTACGAATTCTTAGTGATGCCTTTTGGACTAACAAATGACCCTGCAGTATTTATGGACTTGATGAATCGGATATTCAGACCGTATTTGGATCACTTTGTGGTGGTGTTCATTGATGATATTTTGATTTATTCGAGTGATGAGACGCAGCAGCATGCTGAGCATTTGAGAATCGTGCTACAAACTTTGCGTGAGAAATAGTTGTATGCAAAGTTTAGCAAGTGTGAATTTTGGTTGCATGAGGTCAGTTTTCTAGGGCATATTGTATCCGCTGCTGGGATACGAGCTGATCTGTATAAAATGTCTGCTATTTTGGAATGGAAGCCTCCAAGAAATGTGTCTAAAGTTCGTAGTTTTCTAGGACTAGCAGGATATTATAGACGATTTGTGAAAAGGCTTCTTGATGATTTCAACTCCATTGACAAAGTTGTTGCAAAAGGATGTTAGATTCGAGTGGTCAGAAAAGTGTCAACAGAGTTTTGAACAGTTGAAAGTGTTGTTAACAGAAGCACCAGTGTTGATTCAACCTAAATCAGGCAAAGAGTTTATAGTTTATAGTGATGCATCGTTGAATGGTTTGGGCTGTGTGCTGATGCAAGAAGGAAAAGTCATCGCTTATGCTTCGAGACAGTTAAAATCGCATGAAAAGAATTATCCAACGCATGATCTTGAATTGGCTATGATTGTATTTGCATTGAAGATTTGGCGTCACTATTTATTCGGTGAAAAATGTCATATTTATACCGATCGTAAGAGTTTAAAGTATTTGATGACTCAGAAAGATTTGAACTTGCGACAGAGAAGATGGTTAGAATAGTTGAAAGACTATGAACTTGTGATAGATTACCACTCGGGTAAAGCTAATGTTGTGGCTGATGCTTTGAGTTAGAAATCGTTATATATCTTACGAGCTATTAGTAATCAGATGGATCTGTGTGATGATGATGCGGTTGTAGCTGATTTGAGAGTAAAACCGTTACTTTTACAGCGGATATGTGAGACTCAGAAGATTGATAATAAGTTGTTAGCAAAAAAAGTTCAATGTAACTCGAATGCAAAATCAGAATTTTGAGTTGATAGTCATGATTGTTTGAGATTTAGAGTTGATTCAAATGATTTTGACTGAAGCTCACAATAGTCATTTGACTGTACATCCGGAGTACGAAAATGTATAATGATTTGAAACAGTTCTATTGGTGGCATGGTATGAAGAGAGATATTTCTGGCTTTGTGTCGAAATGTTTAGTTTGTCAGCAAGTTAAGGCTGAACATCAAGTTTCGTCCGGGTTATTACAATCGATTATGATTTCTAAGTGGAAATGGGAGAGGATCACATGGACTTTGTGTCGGGTTTGCCCTTATCTCCGAGTAAGAAAGATGCGATCTGGGTAATAGTTGATAGATTGACGAAAGCTGCTCATTTTATTCTAGTAAGAATCAATTATTCTTTAGATAAGTTGGTTGAACTGTATATCGATGAGATTGTGAGATTACACGGAGTACCACTATCTATTGTGTCTAATAGAGATTCGAGATTTACCTCGCGATTTTGGAAGAAATTGCAAGATGCTTTAGGCACGAAATTGCATGGTCAATCCGAGTGAATCATTCAGATTCTCAAAGACGTGCTGAGATGTTGTATACTTGAATTAAAAAGTATGTGGAAAAAGTATTTATTATTGATTGAGTTTGCGTATAACAACAGTTTTCAATCTAGCATTAAAATGGCACCATATGAGGCTCTTTACAATCGAAAGTGTCAAACTCCATTGTATTGGACCGAGCTGAGTGAGAATAAGATTCACGGGGTTGATCTTATAAAAGAGACTGAGCAGAAAGTGAAAATAATTCTAGACAGTTTGAAAGCAGCCTCAGATCGTCAGAAGTCTTACGCAGATTTGAAACGAAAGGATATTGAATTTGAGGTTGATGATAAAGTGTTTCTGAAAGTATCTCCGTGGAAGAAAATACTTCGATTTGGCAAAAAGGGCAAGTTGAGTCTGAGGTTCATTAGACCGTATGAGATCATTGAACGAGTTGGACTAGTTGCTTATAGATTGAGATTGCCATCTAAGTTAGAAAAGATCCATAATGTGTTTCATGTGTCAATGCTTCGACGGTATAGATCAGATCCGTCTCATGTGATTGCTCCTTCTGAGGTTGAGATTCAGCCAGATTTGTCATATAATGAGGAATCGATCCGAATTTTAGCACGAGAGACCAAAGAGTTGAGAAACAAAAGAATTTCCTTAGTGAAGGTATTGTGGCACAAACACAAAATTGAAGAGGCAACGTGGGAGCCTGAGAACGTTATGAGAGAGCAACATCCACAACTATTCACTAGTAAGATTTTCGGGGACGAAAATCCCTAAGGGGGAGTTGTAACAGCCCGGGTTTAGACCCTAGTCGGAATAGTGGTTCGAGATCACAAATTTGAGGTCATAAAAAAATATTTTAATGATATTTTCTATGTGAATGATATGTGACATAGCCTGTGTGAAAATTCTATGTGATGATTTCTTCGTTTTAATGCCGAATTAAGATAAGGGACTTAATCGCGTAAAGAGTAAAAGCTATATGCTGATTTATAAGTATCTAAGTGTTGTTGTCTTTTAAATATGGAGGTTTTATGATGCAATTAAACCATTTTGTACTTAGTGGATGGTAGATGGACATTTTTAACCAACTAAAATGTATTATAATATGTTATTATTAAAGGCTAACATGGTAATTTATGCATTAAAATGTTTTATAATAAAAACAAAATATGAAAGTGGGAATTTCTTATTCATCTTTGAACTGAAAATACTAAAGAAGAAGAAAAGAGAAAGAAGCTAAGTTCGGCTAGCTTTTGGATTCAATTAAGGTATGATTTAGTTTCGATTTTCGATAATTTTTTACGTTTTTGTAATCGTTGCTTTGTGCTCTACAAAACCCATGCTTGAATTTTGAGTATTGATGATATTTGTGTGAGATGTCATTGATGCTATATTGAGCTTTATGATGATTTTTGGTGTTAAATGAAAGGTATGAGTTAGATGAACATACTTTGTTCTTGAAGTTCTGATGAATTTAGCTAATTAGGGCTGAATTGAGAAAATGGAAAGTTGAGGGACTAAATAGCAAATTTGATGAAATATTTGGACTTATATAATCCCTAGAGAGGTTCGGCCAAGCATGTGAATGTGTGGAATTTGTGAATTTGATGATCTTGTGAGATAGGGACTAAAGTGTCAAAATGTGAAAATGTGAGGGTTAATTTGTAAAATGCCCTAAATATGTGTGTTTGGACTAAATGATTGAATTGATGATTGAATGGATTGAATTTGAATGTGTATAGACCAAGAGAGGAGAGGTTCGGATTGAGATCGAGGCAAAGATAAAGTGCTCGGTTAATCGGCCGTATCGATAGTTTGACGTTCGAGGTAAGTTCGGATATAATACTAGTTGTAAACTTTATCTATGTGATATAAATTGAATGGATGTAATATGTATCTATGAGATTTGAAATGCTAAGTGCTGAATTTAGATAAATGGGCACTAAGTGTGCGAAATTTGAAACGAGAAAGAGATGATTGGCACTGTGTGTGCGAAAAGATAGAAGCTTCGGCTTATCAACTTGGCACTGTGTGTGCGATACCGATATAATTTCGGTTTAATGTATTGGCACTAAGTGTGCGGTGATGAATACATTTCAGTTATAAAATTAGCACTAAGTGTGCGAATAAATCAAAGTAATAGCAATGGTTGAACGAAAGGTAATATCGAACAATTGAGTAGCATAAATGGTAAGTAACTATGTGTTGATCAAGATACGTTTGAACCTATGTGGTTGATGATAGATTTAAGAGTTGAATGAATAGATAATTGGGTATGTGGTTGAGATTGATAATGTGCCTAGTTGTGCCTTTATCTATGTGATGGTACATATATATATATACACATATTGATGTTGTAGTTTTGAGTAATATGTATTATATTACGAACTTACTAAGCTTTGGAAAGCTTACTGTGTGATTTGTTTCTCTTCCTTGTAGTGTCAGTAAAGCTAGCTTGAATCTGGGATCGTCAGCTTCTCAATCACACTATCGGCATTCTATTTTGGTACTTTTGAAAAGATGTATATAGCTGGAATATAGCATGTATAGGCTAGTTAATTGAATCAAGTTTGAGATTTGTAATTAGCCATGAGATGTGGAAAGATATTTGATAGGTTTGGCATGAATGAATGTGTTATATATATGATGCATCTTTTGGCATGATTTGTAGATTGATGAATTTTCTATTGAGTGGTAACTTTGTGTTGATAAATGCTAGTAGGGGTAGTGAGATTAGGAATGAATTATGCTTGTGATAGAATAAGTATTGGTATTGAATTGGGTATAATTAGAGTTGGTATTGATTGCATGTCTTAAATTGCTAAATTGGTATGCTTTTAGATGGCAATATGTGCATGAGATGTTTGATTGATTGGCTTGTATGTTTGACCCTAAGTGGGTGGCATGTTGGCCTTGCAAAAATGGCCTATAATGCCACACGGTTGGGGCAAACGGGCGTGCCTCAGACTGTGGGTAAATTGGTAGAATGTGGCCTAAACTGCACACGGCCTCGACACAGGGGTGTCATCTAACCGTGGTGCACAAGTCAGTAGCTGGCTTTAATAGTACGCGGCCATGGCACGGGCATGCCTACAGGTCGTGCGAGAAATGGCAGTATATGACCTATAAACCTTATAGGACACGGCCTTAGCACACGGGCGTGCTTGTTCGTCGTGTTGATTTTGGCAGTATGTAACCACGGGGAGGTCACACGGGTGGGTCATATAGCCGTGGGAGAGGCACGGCCTACCCCACGGGCGTGTCTCCTCTGTATTCTAGAAAAGTTTCAATTTTTCATGAAATTTTATGTGTTTCGGTTTAGTCCTGACTCGGTTTATAAGCATGCTTAGGGTCTTGATGACTCGTTTAAGGGACACTATGATTGTATATGAATGTGTTTGATGATGATTGACTTTGTATCGACATTTAGAGGTTAAATGCTCTGATTGATCGGTAATACCCCTTAATCCTATTCCGGTGACGATTTTGGGTTAGGGGTGTTACACACGCGGTCATCTTGCTATACCTGAATTAACAAGAAATGAAGTATGTTTCACATCGCGGCATCAACAAAATACTTTAGGTTTTCTAAACACATGTTAAGCTCAAAGCAGTCTTCATGAAGTTTGTATATAGAAGCCCAATCAGCGATATCTAGGGCACCTGATCTTTGTCCTATTCATTTTACTATCTTTGGATTCTTTTTCTTCTCAAAGATATGTTTATAGTTAACTTTCTTTGTATTTTTAATAATTCATTTAACTCTGCTTGAGATCAATTTATTTGTTACCGATTATTCATAAGAATGTTGCATTGAAATAATGATTGATGAACTAATAATTTCACAAAAGAAGTTCTACATATTACTTTGGAAATTTCTAGATAAAACAAGAAACCGATACAGGACACTTGTTCAGAATTTCCATGTATGTAGATATTTGAGAAAGAAAAGTCTAGATGGAGACTATTTCTCTGAATTCTTTGTCCAATTGAGTTGTTGTGACAAAGATAAATAATGTCATCGGGTCATTCAGAGAATTGTATGACAGACTAATTTAACGGAAAAGATTCAAAAACCCTAAATTGTGGTGGAATGAATTGAAGTTGAAACAAGTCCTGTATCTTAAGTTGCAGTAAGGATGCGATTCCTGGGGGGATGGTTTAAAGATGATATACTCCCTGTGCCCCCAAGGTTCAAGAGGAATGGACCCTAAAATTTCTATGGGGCAAATTATTTGAACAAGAAAATGATGTTTCAATAGGAACAAAGATGAAACCTTGATGGATAAATAAGTGATAACACCTTGAGTAGGAATCATACTCATATCATTTTTTGCATTCAAATATCATGGCATGTCTAAATAGGAGCATTTGATTCACTTCGATCACGGCATCCTAATCATTCATCATAAGCATATACCTATTCTACAGGTCATAAGATGATGTAGCAGGGTAAATGGTCACTTTCAGTCTTGTCTTCCTGAAGTTGCAGTGGAGTAGATTAAAGATAGCAGATCTGGCGTTCCTGAAGTTGCAGAAAGCAGATCGAAAACATCAGTCTTGCCTCCCTGAGTTTGCAGCGAAGCAGACTGAAGATGGCGTATCTTGTCTTCTTGAGATTACAATGAAGAAGATCGAAAATACTAGTCTGGCGTCCCTGAGTTTGCAATGGAGCAGACTAAAGATAGCAGATCTTGTCTTCCTAAAGTTGCAGTGAAGCAGATCGAAGACATTAGTCTTGTCTTCCTGAAGTTGCAGCGGAGTAGATTGAAGAAAACATATCTTACCCTCCTAAAGTTGCAGGAAGAAGATCGAAGACGTTAGCTTTAATTCTCTGAAGTTGCAGTAGAGCGAGCTAAAAAAATAGCAAATCTGGCATTCCTAAAGTTGCAGTGAAGCAGATCGAAGATATTAGTCTTGTCTCCCTGAAATTGCAACGGAATAGACTAAAGATAACAGATTATACCTTCCTGAAGTTGCAGGAAGAAGATCAAAGACATCATCTTGACCTCCCTGAAGTTGCAGTGGAGCAAACTAAAGAAAGCAGATCTGGCATTCCTAAAGTTGCAGTGAAGCAGATCGAAGACATTAGTCTTGTCTCCCTGAAGTTGCAGTGGAGTAGACTGAAGAGAACAAGATCTTACCTTCTTGAGGTTACAGGAAGAAAATCAAAGACACTAGTCTGATATCCTTGAAGTTACGGCGGAACAAACTTAAGATAACAGATCTGGCATTCCTGAAGTTACAGTGAAGCAGATCAAAGATATCAACTTGGCATCCCAGAGTTTGCAGTAGATCAGGTTAAAGATAGTAAATCTTGTATTCCTGAAGTTGCAGTGAAGCAGATTGAAGATACTAGCCTATCTCCCTGAAGATATAGCCATTTGAGAAGACTGGGCAAAATGGGACCTTTTATCGTCTTTGCTCTATTCTCGTTACACGATAATGAGCAAAGAGGGGCAGCTATAATAGCCCATTATTTCCCGGGCTTAAACAAACAAAAGCAAAACCAAAATAAAATAGAAAAATAAATAAATGTCCAGTTTTACAGTCTATTTTACAAAACCAATCCTCAAACCCAATACTAGTAAATTACTCGTGGCCCAACTAGTCTAAAACCAGCTAAACCTAATCCCATTACCCAACTAGACCCACTAACCCAACAACTAAACGGACTATCCAGACCCAGACACACGACCTAAACGGCCCAATGACTAAACAGTTTCAGTAGCCTAGGGTTTCTGAAACCCTAGGCGCCGCAAGAGGCAGCATGCACCCAGCGCATCCCCGACACCAGCCTCTCCTCATGCCGCATTCAATGCACAGATAGGGCTCGGTCGCGAGATCCTCGCCGTTGACCTGCACAAAAAAGGAAAGAAAGAATAGCGAAAATGGCAAAAAAGATAGGATCGTTGTATTTCCTTTTTTTTTTTTTTGGGGCTATAAAACCCCAAATAATAATCTGTAAGAGGACACACACAGAGAGAATACGCATACATACAGAGAAATAAAAAGATAACTTGATTTTAAAGGTGATTTTCCCAGTAATTTCATTTCGCTTATTTTTCTTTCTCTTCAATCTGTGCATTTTTTACATGTAAAAATATAAAAGAGAAAAGGGGTTCACCTCTTTATTGGCGCTGAAAAATGAGTTCCTGGCTTCTGGCCGCCGTATTTGGCGGCATTGATTGTGGCTCGTGTGGCGCGTGTGGAGGTGGCCCAACGTTCCGATAAACAGAACCCTGATGAGAGGAGGAGGGGTCTAAGAGGATTTTTGAAAGTTTTTTTCTTAAAAGGGTATAAATGAATTTTTTTTTGTTAAAATTGACTTATATAGTCTCATAAAAATGACGCCATTTTTGCTTAAGTGATAAACCGTAAAAGTAACATATTTTAACCCCATATTTAGTATCCCTTTGGATGATTTATCCCTGATTTATGTAAAAAGGTGCTCTTAATCCTTTCTTTTCATGTCTTAAACTCAGGAAAGCACCTAAGGATAAAAAGAACGTAAAAAGGGCTTAAAACGGACCAAATTGGGCCAACCCAAGAATTCGACACGGCCTGGACTTCAAGCCACACGGTCGTGCCTTGTCAAATTACTTTACACGACCATGCCACGATTTACACGGCCGTTCCCAAATCGACAGAATCGAGACACGGCCTGAAGACAATTTACACGGGCGTGTACCTTGGTCGTGCCCCTACCGCGGGAAAGAGCAATTTCACTCAGATTTGGATGCTTGGAGGCAAAGAAACACATTTCTAAGTCTACTTAAACATCCTAGGAGGAATTATACTTGAATGAGGATATTTAGGAGCCAAGTAAAGCATCTCAAAGCCTATATAAACACCCAAGGTAGCAACTAAAAAGGGAGTTCGGCAGAAGCCGAAATGATGGCTTTTTGCCGAAGCTTTCATCTTTTAGGGAATCACTTGAAGATAGCCAATTGATCCATCTCAAGAAGCCGGAACTCTATTCAAGACGGCGGATTTCTCCTTCAAATCCTTTAGGGGGTTTTAGGGATTTCTTATGTTTTTTTTTTTATCTTTTCTCTTGAGATGTTTGCATATTTAGTTACGAACTAAACCCTTCAGATACTTGAAGGGGATGAAACCTATGATGGATTTTCTTATTTGATTTTTAAATTATATGATAAGTACTTGGTTTGTTCTTAATTATATTGCTTAATTTAATCTGATGTGCTTAGGTGGGGGAGGAATAGACCCTACCTAAGAGTAGATCTTGCATAATTGAGCGGAGTTGATCAGGCGCCTAGAGATAGGGTTACGAGATTTTGTCGGATTAGGGTGAAACCTAATATGGGAATCCATTGATCGATTTACTGCTTCCTTAAGGGGTTATTATAAGAGAATGAGAGTTCCACTAATTAACCTAAGGTTAGACGTTATTCGCCTCGAGAGAGGGTTTAATATAAGTTAGGGGGTCTCACGGATCAAGCTACGTAAAGAAATCATATGGTTTGGGGAATAAATAATAAATGAAGTCATAGGTGGATTCTTCCTGAGGGTATCATCTTCATCAACTGAGTTTTCCTAAAGTCTTTCTCCAATTCATTCTTTTGTCTTTGCAACTAATTTAGTTTTTTTTCATTAGTTTAATAAACCAATCACTCCATATTTTAGGCTAAATAATAGAAAGAAAGTGAGTAGTAGTACTTTTAGGTTCCCTTGGGTTCGATATGATATTCTTGCCTAAACTATACTACTGTTCGATAGGTGCACTTGCCTCTATCGTTGTCATAGTTAGTCTACAGGTTCGATCATTCTTTTTATAAATATTAAAACTCGACTGTTTGACACGATCAAGTTTTTGGCGCCGTTGCCGGGGAACACTAAAATATTATGAAAGCTCTATTTTTGTTACTTTAGCCATAATTTTATTATTTCGTAATTTATTTTTATTTAGTATAAATTTTTATTTACACTAAACTTCTTTCTTTGTTCTCCTAGTAGGTACCTCTAGTTTATGACTAGAAGGAACCCGAGAGGACCATTAGAATACGAAAGTGACATTGAAGTTACAGCTCGTAGAAATCGTCGAGAAATTAGACGAGCTCTAGACTACCAAAGAGAAGAACAACAAGAAAGATCAAATCCTACTGAAGGGATGGACGAAAATAATCCACCACCAAATGTGCAAGAACAGAATGCTCCGCGTACTATGTATGATTATGCTAAACCTAATTTGACAGGAGCAGAATCTAGTATTGTTAGGCCTACTATAGCTGCTAATAATTTTGAATTAAAGCCTAACACAATACAAATGATCCAACAGTTTGTTCAATTTGATGGTTTACAGGATAAAGATCCAAATACTCATATATCTAATTTTTTAGAATTCTGTGATACCTTTAAAATAAATGGCATTTCTGATGATGCCATACTTCTTCGGTTATTCCCTTTTTCATTAAGGAATAATGCAAAGCAGTGGTTGAACTCATTACCACTAGGGTCAATCACCGTATAGGATCAAATGACCGAAAAATTTCTTTTAAAATATTTTCCACCAGCCAAAATGGCTAAATTTAGGAATGACATATCTTCTTTTGTGCAGAATGACGCAGAAACATTATATGATGCATGAGAGAGATACAAGGACCTCCTAAGAAGATGTCCACACCATGGATTACCTTTGTGGCTTCAAGTCCAAACTTTTTACAACGGTGTGAATTCTTCAACGTGGCAAATGATTGATTCATCAGTCGGTGGAACTTTGAATAACAAAACTCCTGAAGAAGCTTACGATTTTATTGAAGAGATATCATTGAACACCTATCAATGGCAAATTACAAGAGCCAAACCGATAAAATCAACTGGAGTTTTCAACATAGATGCAGTGACAATGCTGTCAACACAGGTGGAGTTAATGAATAAAAAGCTTGAAAACTTATGTTCTTCACAGGTACACCCAGTCATGCAATGCGAAGCGAGTGGAAATGTGGCGAATCCTAAGTACCCACCCTACCAACCAGGAGCAGAAAACGAGAAAACAAATAATATAGGTAACAATTTCCGATCTAATAATCCTTATAGTAACACTTATAATGCAGGTTGGAGGAACCACCCAAATTTTTCGTGGGGAGGACAAGGAAATCAAGGAAATCAAAGGCAGCAACCTCCTCCTAACTACCAAAATCAGCCCTATCCATAGGAAAAGACATCAAACCTTGAAGAGATGCTGACAAAATTCATGACAGCTACAGATTCTCGTCTCCAAAAGATTGAAGCAACATTTGATGAACAACAAAAATCGATCAAAGGGATAGAGAATCAAGTTGGAGAACTTACTAGGTCAGTGGGACATCTTACAAAGCTGATTTCTGAACATCAACAAGGACGTCTACCAAGCAACACAGAAATAAACCCAAAAGAACAGATCCAAACGATCACATCTCAAGAGGGTACAGAGGTAGACAATCCCACATCAGCACAAGAAATTAGGGAAGAAAAAGGTAAAACAGAGGTAGCTTACGAAAAGCCAAAACCGGTAATCAAAGAGTACCAACCTCGATACCTTATCTCGAAGCATTAAAAAAAGATGATTCTGAGGAACAATTCAGTAAGTTTCTAAAACTTCTAAAGAAATTACATATAACTTACCTCTAATTGAAGCTCTTTTTTAGATGCCCGACTCAAGGAAATTCTTAAGACTGCTCTTAACGAACAAACACAAAATATATTAAGAGCACCATGTGGAATTGAACGCAACATACTCAGCAATGCTACAGAACAGACTACCACAGAAACTCAAAGATCCAGGGAGTTTTACGATTCCATGTTTAATTGGTAGTTTAACTATTGATAATGCGTTAGCCGATCTAGGGGCAAGCATCAATGTTACGCCTTACAAAATGTTTAAACAACTAGATCTAGGGAAACCCAGACAAACTAGGATGAGCATTCAATTAACTAATAAAACTATAAGAATTCCTAGGGGTATAATAGAAAATGTTCTAATAAAAATTGATAAATTCATATTCCTAGTAGACTTTGTCGTTTTAGACATGGATGAGGACAACACGATCCCCTAAATTTTAGGAAGACCCTTTTTAGCAACTGCCAGAGCTAAAATTGATAACTATGCAGGAGAACTCATACTTCGTGTAGGCGACGAGATAGTCACTCTTCAAGCTCTTGACTCAGCCAGAACATCAAGTGATAAAGGTGAGAAAGTAAATTTAGTTGATAACCAACTTGTTCAACCTTCATTGCAGGAAACACCACAAAGCTACAAACCTGAGCCGGACCATAGACCTCGTGCTAATAAAGAAGAATTACATGAAGAACCAGAACCACACGAAGTAAAACCGAAAGAAACCCCAGACGAGCTGATAGGAACAATGAATCACTTCAAATTAGGAGATCAGGTATTATTGAATAATGAAGACCCTTGAATCACCAAATCAGACCTCAAGACAAACGAAGAAATCACTTTTGAGGTACTTAATGTCTTTCTATACGGCACAGTCGAGGTAAGCAATCCTAAATTCAACACTTTTGAGGTAAACATTACACGACTTAAACTTTATATCCATAACCGAGTTGATCGCATGAGAAAGGATTTCCACCTCCTCAAACTACCATGATTGTGCGTACAACAGGTAAGTCTAGCTCAAGACTTTAAACGAGCTCTTCTTGGGAGGCAACCCGAGCACTAACCCCATTTTTACATTTTTTTATTTTTTTATTTTTATTTTTTTCTTTTTTTTTCTTTTAGCACGTAACCATAAACTAACCAAAGAGCGATTTCTAGGCCACACTACCTACACATGGGCGTGCGTGTGGTACGTGTGGAAGCTGTGGAATGAACCATGGACGTGCCAATAGCCGTGCACGACATAGAAAAAATTTCTTTTCCCAACATAGGTGGCGATAATAGTCCACGCCCATGCCGATGCCCCGTGCGAGGTTACTGACTTGTCAAGCACAAGCTAAACACTACTGTGCCTTTCAACCGTGCAAACATTCTCGACTTATCGAACACGGAGGAGCACGCCAGATTAAATGACAAGTGTGAAGAAAGACACGGGCATGCCATGACACCCACGGCCATGCCCGAACACCCTGAATGCGTTCAAAATTCAAAATCCCAAAACACGGGCTACATCTCTATTTAAACCTCATTCCCCATTTTTCTAGTTGTCTTTCATTTTCTATTATTTATTTTTATTTTTAATTCATTTCATCATTATTTTTTACTTTATTTTATTTTATTTTCTTCTTCTTATTCTTTATGATATTTAGATTTAGCTTAGGATACAATAAAACCAAGCCGGCTACTTCGAGGATTCAATTTCAAACAGTTCGAGACGCTTCACCATGTTCACCTCCAATCTTATCCAGTTTCTTTTCATAGACTTCATCCAAAAATTCAGGAAGTGTTACTTCTCCCCTTCTCTTTTGATTTTATTATTAGATAATTGTTTATTTATCTTTGTACATTAAGGGCAATATACATCTTAAGTGTGGGGGGTAAAAGTACCTGACTTTTTGCATTATTCTCAAATCCTGAATTTAGTCTTGTTTTCAAGTATTTTTCTCATATTACTAATTAGGATGAAATTTCTATTGAATTATGATTTTTATTAATATGTTTTAGAGTAAGTCATAGTTAATTGTGCATTGATGATTAAAATTGAAGAATACTAGAGAATCGAGCATGATAAGTCTACTTTCTAAAAAAATTAAAATTGATAGGTTGTTGAATTGAATTTGAGTATTACCTTGAAGTTCAAAATTTATAAGGATTGATGTCAAAACACCCATAATTTTTTCTGAGATTTTGAGCCTTATAGAGCATGTACCCTTTTTCGTGCTTCTTTTAATTGATTATGAGTGTGTTAACTTTGAACTGTTATTCTAGAACTTGCCTCGTTTATACATGTCGAGATGACATTAATGATTTGATATACTGAGATGATAAAGGCACCTAGGTTTTAACCCATTCACACCACTAAAAAGCCTACCTTCACAAATTAACCCCTGGTGAACCCCATTGAATCCTAACAACCTTTTTATTGACTCACCCACTAATATTAACCCAAAATCCCTTTGTATTTGTTATAACCATTCTTTTGACTACCCTTTAATCGAGGTTTGATTTGATTAAATTATCGAATTATATTAGTCCAGTAGTTACATTTATCATTTATGGTGTATTATTTTAGTTTGTAAAAAAAATCAAAGTTTATTCAATATTAGTAGTATACAAAAGAGCTTAGAGCATTCAAACCCCAATTATTGAAGAAAAAGCTCGTATTAAAGTATTATCAAATTTCAAGTGATGAAAATACTCTTTATTATAAGAGTAATTATCAATAGTGGTATTATTAGTTTTCATTCGAAATAAATATTCATATTTAGTTCAGTGTTTCTAGTTAGGTAATTTGTCAAGTCAGTCTCGATTCTAACCCTCTAATTCAGCTTGTATCCACACCCTTAACCTTAGCCCCGTTACAACCTTGATAAAGACCTTTTGATCTGTGTATCATCTCATATACAGTGGTGGAGATTTGATTTTCAGGCAAGCTTATGGGATTAACTTTTCAGGTTCGACTTATGAGTGCTTATTCGTGAACCTTAAACATTTTGAGTGATTTGAGAGAACCTTCAGTGAGGATGTCAATCCTTATCGATTTTGAATAAAAGGTAATTATTCAGATAAGGGGAGACACCTATGTTTTCGTGCTACAAAGATATGACTTATCATAATTGAATCTTTAGGACTCTTTGATAAGTCATATCTTTGTAGCACGAAAACATAGGTGTAAGTTGAGCCCGGGACTTCATAGAAGCCCCCTAACCTTCCAAAATCACTCACCTACTAGATCCAACTTGCATTAAAGTCATTCTCTCATTCCCAAAAATTTTAAACGCTCCTACGCCTAAAGCCCATTGGGCCCAATCCTACTAGGCCCAACTTTGGGATGTTACAAATCTACCCTCCTTAAAGAAATTTCGTCCTCAAAATTTCCAGCTATAGAAACAGTCACACACCCTAACCTACAACACTGCGCACTCTGATTCTAAAATAGTAATACACTTTCTAACTTAAGCTTGGAACCTCTTCCTACAACCAAATATCTAATACAGAAGCAAACAGATATTTAACACTTATACATAATAAAAAAATTTCATTCAAACATCACATCTAAAACATACACAAAATAAATACAGTCATTATAGCATATAATAATAAGTAAGGGGACTCACGGATTTGGTGCCGGAGACTCGGGTGCCATACTTACAATAAAGATACTTTTTTTAAAAAACCAAATTTCAAATAACTTTGAAAAACACTTTCGAACCCATTCCATAGCCGAGTGTTGCAACCTAGGCTCTGATACCATAAATGTAACGCCCCAAACCCGACCTATACGTTACGACCGAATCTGGTATGTCACAGGGTGAAGTAAAATCAAGTCTTAGTTATACTTAAGAAAAATCAAAGATTTGAAAGAAAATTTTTTCCCGAGTATTACGCTGTCTTTTGAAAACATCGATGTGTAGATTAATGAAACTCCACTTTTACCTTAATATTTAAACTACTGTGGTGTCGAATTTGATATAAACAGTAACTAATAAAAACTAAAGTACAACTTTGCAAGACCTTATTACATAACAAAAGTCCCAAATCAAAATAAACTTATAGTAATACTGAGACTATAAAAGAAAGAAAACCAAATTACTAAAGTTCACGAGTAGTATCTCCGATGTATAGCCACCCCCGAGTCCTCCACGGTTCCCAATCCTCAATCGCTGGGAATCACCTGAAACATTTAATAAAAAGAGGGGGTGAGTTTACGAAAACTCAGTGTGTACAACCCTCATCGGTAAGAACATGCATCACAACAATCCAGGCCGAAGCCCATTACAGTAACAGTGTCAATTGGGCCTTAGCCCAAAATAGCTCAGTTGAGCCTTAACCCATATCATATGTCACAGCAGATAATGTATGCAATGTGATGCAAACCCAGCCCCAACCTAGATTTTCCATCCTCTACACACCACCCGTACAAACCAATCACACTGTGGGGATTTCTACAATCAACCCTCCATCTGCTACACACCATCGATGGCAATCATGCTGCAGTTAACTGCTCATCGTCACAATCGTGACATAGTCACCAGAACAGATCATGGCAGAGCCACTACAACAGATCATGGCAAAAGCCACTACAACAGATCATGGCAAAAGCCACTACAACAGATCATGGCAGAGCCACTACAACACTTCCCCTTTCATCACATATTCCCTACCCCATGCAACATAAAATGCAAATGTATGGATGTAACAGATTACCATAAGCGTGTACGAAATACTCATAACATGGATCGAATTATTTCATCATAACCTTTTATTATATCAAAACAGAAATCACTAACCTGATGTCTCGCTTACACCCTCCATAGGTGTCACAATAGCCATACTGAACTTTCGGTATTTAACAGAATATGATAATCATATTAATATAGCATTAAAGATGGTGTGAGTAGTTACACACAATCACGCTAATCAACCCCAAAAGGTATAACGGTAATTTTACCTATCTAGGGTATTTCAGTAATTTACCTACCAAGGGTAATTCGGAAATTCTAATTATAACTAATCCATGTATGCAGTGCATCTCAAACATCATCAATCATACAATTAACACAGACAACATTAGTACTACCACGATGGTACAACGGTCATTTTATTATTTATGGGTAAAACGATAATTACACACTAAGGGTATTTTGGTAATTTTATAATTCAGGGGTATTTCGGTAATTTTACAAATAAGAGGTATTTTGGTAATTTTATAGACCAAGGGTATTTCGTTAATTTTGTAAACCAGGGGTATTTTGGTAATTTTACAAACCAGGAGTATTTTGGTAATTTCACAAATAGGGGGTATTTTGGTAATGTAACAAATAAAAGGGTATTTGGTCCCTCTCGAATTTTAGTTATGAACTTTGGCCCATCAACAAATCCTCGTGGCTAAGGTGAACAGACACTACGCACCAGGTAGGTTTCTAGAAAAGAGGAGGTGGGCCACTAGGGCCGCTTAAGTACCAAGCTCTCCCTAGATCCAATCCTAGACATGCGTATTCCCGTTGCCACACCCTAACCCAGCGAGTTGTTCACAGACATGTTTAATTATTAGAAAGTCTTATGGAATTTAAGAGTTGTTCAAACTAGGCCTAAGGTCCATAAACCCTAGCATACTTGTCTATGTCCCCATAAAGCTCATCAAACCCCAATTACATCATTACGGCCCATCAAGACCAAGTCTCATCATATGGCCAAATAGGCCCAGAACAAATTCAGATCATGTATCATGCATGTCTAATTCAATTTGTATAACCAACCAAACCATTTCATCAAACTTAGCCTTAGGGCCCACCGGGCCCATTTAGCCACTTTCGGCTTTGACGATTTCGTGTGTATAGTGTTTGTACACACCTGGTAACCACGCGTTCTGCAAACCCCTTAGTCACGAACCGTGCACCTCCCGTTATAGTAGCCCTTCCTTCACAACTATTGGCGATTATCCTCTAGGTCTGCACCCAAACACCCACCAAGGTATATTAACTCTCCTCATAGAATGCTCTATATATAGCTAGCTTCTCACAATCCTTCTTCGCATCTTTCCGATGTGGGATCCCTCCGTTAGCAGAGTTTAAATCCAACTCAAACTCTTCTCGTCCAATCCGCAAAATAAATACTCCCTTGCTTGTCATGAGATTCGAACTCAGGCTCTCCCATCAGCCAATTCAAGCCACTTGCCACTAAGCCACAAGCTCCTCTTGTGTTTAAAACCATGCGCAACTAAATATAACCCTATGGCAAAATTCTAAAGTCCATATAAAAAGAAAACAAAAATGCAAAAGTCAAGACTTGACCCTTGGACCTCCTTCCTTCCTTCCTTGTGGCGTCACCCCCTTGTCTCTTATGTGGCATCACTTTGCCAGTACACCACACACTCCACTTGTGTCATTTTCTCCCCATTTTATTATTAAAGCCTACCTACTAACTCCCAGATTTTTTTTCGCCTAAAACCAAAATTTTTCCTAAGGCCTAACTTGAACCCGGAACTTCATAGAAGCCTTCTAACCTTCCAAAATCACTCACCTACTACATCCAACTTGCATTAAAGCCGTTCTCTTATTCCCAAAAATTTTAAATGCTCCTATGCCTAAAGCCCAATGGGCCCAATCCTACTAGTCCCAACTTTGGGATGTTACATGCCCAAATCGACAGAATCGAGACACGGCCTGAAGATGATTTACATGGATGTGTACCTTGGTCGTGCCCCTGCCACGGGAAAGAGCAATTTCACTCAAATTTGGATGCTTGGAGGCAAAGAAACACATTCCTATGTCTACTTAAACATCCTAGGACGAATTCTACTTGAATTAGGATATTTAGGAGCCAAGTAAACCATCTCAAAGCTTATATAAACACCCAAGGTAGGAACTAAAAAGGGAGTTCAGCAGAAGCCGAAATGACGGCTTTTTGTAGAGGCTTTTGCCGAAGCTTTAATCTTTTAAAAAATCACTTGAAGATAGCTAGTTGATCCATCTCAAGAAGCCAGAACTCTATTCAAAATGACGGATTTCTCCTTCAATTCTCAGGGGGTTTTAGGGATTTCTTATGTTTTGTTTTATCTTTTCTCTTGAGATGTTTTCTTATTTAGTTATGAACTAAACCCTTCAGATACCTGAAGGGGATGAAACCTATGATGGATTTTGTTATTTGATTTCTAAATTATATGATAAGTACTTGGTTTGTTCTTAATTATGTTGCTTAATTTAATCGATGTGCTTAGGTGGAGGAGGAATAGACCTACCTAAGAGTAGATCCGCATAATTGAGCGGAGTTGATCGGGCGCCTAGAGATAGGGTTACGAGATTTTGTCGGATTAGGGTGAAACCTAATATGGGAATCCATTAATCGATTTACTGCTTCCTTAGGGGGTTATTATAAGAGAATGAGAGATCCACTAATTAACCTAAGGTTAGATGTTGTTCGCCTCGAGAGAGGGTTTAATGTAGGTTAGGGAGTCTCACGGATCAAGCTAAGTAAAGAAATCATATGGTTTAGGGAATAAATAATAAGTGAAGTCATAGGTGGATTCTTCCTGAGGGTATTGTCTTCATCAACTGAGTTTTCCTAAAGTCTTTCTCCAATTCATTCTTTTGTCTTGCATCTAGTTTAGTTTTTTTTCATTAGTGTAATAAACCAATCACTCCATATTTTAGGCTAAATAATAGAAAGAAAGTGAGTAGTAGTACTTTTAGGTTCCCTTGGGTTCGATAAGATATTCTTGCCTAAACTATACTACTGTTCGATAGGTGCACTTGCCTCTATCGTTGTCATAGTTAGCCTATAGGTTCGATCATTCTTTTTATAAATATTAAAACTCGACTGTTTAACACGATCATTAAGCCAATAAGCGTTAAAACGACGTCGTTTAAAAGCCTTAGATCTGCGCGTTGACCCAAAAACCCGGGGAAGATCCGCGTGTTTTTATAAAAAAGGTAATTTGCCATCTTAGTCCCTCCGTAATTTTATTTGTTATAATTTTGTCCTAATTGAATTTCTTTTTATTTTTAAATTAGCCCTGAGATCTGTAATTTCTTGCAATTTAGTCCCTCTGGCTATTTAAGGGCTGATAACAGAACGGACGCCGTTTAGGAGATATGGCATAATTGCCTAATGGGTCTCTACAGTGTGACACGCGTTTTAATTTAGTCCTTTTACATTTATTTTACATTTCTATTTAATCCCTATTTTTTATCTTATTTTATTTTATTTTTTAAAATATTTTAACATTATATTAAATTATTTTATCATATTAAAATTCTATATTAATTTATTTACTATTTGTATATTAATTTATTAATAAGATAAAGTTTTTGTGTATTGTTTTTACGTATTATTTTCATAAATATTAAATTATTACTATTTATTATTTTATTTAATTACTTATATAAATTTCATATTATTTTATAATTTATATATTATTTATTATATCATAAATTTTAAAAAAATTGTATATTATATAGTATTATATTATATCATATATTACTTTTAAAATTTTATTTTATAAAATTTATTTATATTGTATAACATATTTTATTTATATTGTTTATATTATATATGTAATTTTATATATCTTTATTTAAAATTATTATATGTTGTTTACTAATCGTTTTATCATATATTATCATTTATATGTATTAAATTATTAAAATTTATTATAAGTATTCCTTTTTTTTATTCTAAGCTTTATACTATTTATTTAAAATAAATTGTTAATCATTTTAAAGATTTATATATATATATATATATATATATCATCCATTTCTTTTATATATTTAATCTTGCATAAAAGTTTTCATATTTATTAAGATTTTCTTTTTATTAATTTGGTATTTATTACTTTATATATCCTATTTGTCCATACTCTTTCATTTATATATGATTGCTTTAGTATAGATATTTTTATTAGTCGTTATTTTACATTATTATTTCTTTTATTGTCTATATTAATATGAAATGTTAGTATATCATGATGGCTTTTGGTATTTATGTTTGATGATGTATTAATACGATATTTTCACATGGATCATCGTTTAAAATAAATACATTTTGCAAAATTACTATATTTTATCTAAAGTTTTTTTTTAAATAAGGCAATGTTTTGTATTTAGAAATTCGGAGAATAGTGCCCTAACGTGCTGGGTTTCGATTTTTCGTTTGACTAAATAACTAAATATCCTTTTAATAAATTTTATAAATTATGAGATGAATTTGGTTACGAGGGTTTAAAATATCATGTCCTAACGTGCTGGATGTGATGTTTGTATTCTTTCGGAACAAAGAAATCTCAAATTTTAACTCAAATTGTTCAAGTTTTTAAAGAAAATAATATTTTCAAATCTTTTCAAATTTTCGACACTAGACATGAGATCATCAATTAGGTACCAAATTTTTGGGCGTTTCGAGGGTACTAACCCTTCCTCGTACGTAACCGACTCCCAACCCGTTTTCTTAAATTTCGTAGATAAAAATCAATGTTTTTTTTTAAAATAAAATGTTTTAAAAGGTGATCCGATCACACCTAAGCAAAAAGAATTGGTGGTGGCTCCATTTTTATTTTTTAAAGTCGACCCCGTTTGTCAAAATAAAAATGGTTTCGACACTAATTTAAGCAACGAAAAGCATTTACGTGTAGCAGAGACTTCGATGCCCCCTAGCACTCCATCGTATTGCAAAAGCCCTAGAATATTTAAGTCCATCCTACCTTCATCAAAGATCATTCTCCTACATTATCTTTAAAAAAAATTTTGCACTAACACTTAGCATTGTTGTAACGCCCCAATATTTGTATAACTGCTTCCGTGTATTTGTGACACAATTGTCTATTTGTTTTAGTGGTTATGTGTTCTAAGTGTGTGTGAGAGGTCTTAAGTTCAAGTCTAAGCTTTGGCAAATTTTGGTATTTTTATGAGTAAAGCCCAAACTCTGGTTAGTAGGCTTATAAGTAAAGGTTTGTAAGAACATGTCAGAATGGGCCTGTTGGTCTGGTGGTTAAGAGAAATGTTGGGATGGAAAAGGTCTTGTGTTCGAGTTGCGACATGAGCATTATTTTTGCACTTCTTCTCTAGTTACTGTCGATTTCCCCCTTCCACTATCTCTTTTGATGTCAAAATTTTGTTGCTTTCCCCTCTTATTCCGGTTCTTCTTCTCCAATCGTTTCTGTTATTCAGATTTGAGACACGCGTTTGGTAAGTTGTGGGTTGGATTAATCTTAACCGCTCCTTTGAATGTTGAAGTTTTGCTAAAGGGTTTTTGTTGCACACAGGAGTTATTTGAGAGGCTGGAATCAGCATTGCGTCGATTTGACTTGAAGTAGTGATTGATTTGTTAGATGCAAGTCGAGGTTGGGTGATTTCTTAATGGCGAGTTCGTTAGTTTTAATCTCTAAATTGCTAAATCGAGGCTGTGCATACTGATTTGTAGGCTTTGGAGGGCTTAGGAGTGCTAACGCATCAAATACAATACAGGTGTGCACCTGAAAACGTAAAAAATGAGGTTTCAACGAAAGCCAAAAACCTCACTGTCGACGCCACACGGGAGTGTGGTCACCCGTATGGTAGGCCGTGTGCAAGACTATAAGTCACCACACGGCCGTGTGATCGAAGAGCCAAGCCTTGCGCGAGTGACATGGCCAAGCAAGGCCGTGTGTGACACACAGACTCGACCAATTGGGCCGTGTGGGCTACACGGGCGTGTAGGATTCTGGGCCAGGCCGTGTGATCCACACGGCCAAGACCAATTTGGGCCGTGTGGGCCACACAGGCGTGTGGGTCCATACAGGCAGGCCACATGGGCGTGTGAACCCATTTTAATGATGTAACACCCCTATTCTGTGTCTGATCACCGGATTAGGGTTAAAGGCATTACAAGACAGATCGAAAACATATACAGAATTAATCATACAACCATTCATCAATATCAATCATAATGTCCCTTAAGTAGGTCATCGAGACCCTAAACATGCTTATAAACTGAGTCGAGACTAAACCGAAACACATACGTAATTTCATAAAAATTTAAAACTTTTCTAACATGTAGGGGACACACGGCCGTGGAGGTAGGCTGTGCCTCTCCCACGGCTACTTGACACACCCGTGTGTCTTCCTCGTGGCTATATACTGCCAAAATGAACACGGTCACCAAGCACGCCCGTGTGCTAAGGCCGTGCACAATAGATCACATACTGCCATTTCTCACATGGCCACCAAGCACACCCGTGTCGAGGCCATGTGCAATTTAAGCCACATTCTGCCAATTTACCCACGGTCTTAGGCACGTCCGTGTGCCTCAACCGTGTGACATTATAGGCCCTTCTACAAGGCCAAATGCCACCCACTTAGGGTCTTCCTACAGGCAATATATACCAAAACATAATATGCATATATGGCAACTAAAACATACCAAAATGACCAATCAATTTATACATTCCTTATCCAATTCAATCATGCCAACTTTCAAGACAAACCATATATATAACCAAAGCATATCTTCATTCATTTGCTCACTCATAACTTACCATTCTTTATACTCTAAACCATACTAAAATTTGTGTCATATAGCTCATTCATTGAAGCAAAGTCTTATCTCATAAATAGCCAAATCACAAGGCTAAGATCACATAACAACTTATACCAATATACTAGCCTATACATACCATATTTAGCTATATACATTTCCAAAAGGGTACCACAATAAGTTTTTGTAGTGTGATGACGATCCTTGACAATCCCGAGCCTTCAGTAGCTTCGACGACCTATAAAACAAAGAAAACACACACACAGAATAAGCTTTCCAAAAGCTTAGTAAGTCATATACAAATAAACTTGGTATGGAAAACATATATCAATCACTTGGCAAACTCTCACATATTTGTTTTGGTTCATACACTTTTAACCATATTAGCCATTTTCACCATTCAAGAATCATATGAATACATAGTTCATCTAGCCAAAACAATTCCTATCATATCACAAATTCCATATACTTATCACCATAGTAAGACCACTAAGATACTTACATTACATACACAAATAGTGTATAGACAACGTACCTGAATCGAACTTAATATCACATAATTGTTCGTAGCTCGGATTTGACACTCATATCATAGTCTTGCCTGTTGAACCTTTAGAAACCTAATAGGATACTCAGACAGCTCGGAATAGTAGTACAATGCCAATGTCCCAGACGAGGTCTTACATGCACTCGTATATTGATGCCACTGTCCCGGACAGGGTCATATATATAATCAGATAATGATGCCTACGTCCCAGACGAGGTCTTATGTATAATCAGATAATGATGCCTCGTCCCGCATTTAGGTCTTATGTATAATCGATAATGATGCCTACGTCCCGCACGAGGTCTTATGTATAATCGATAATGTTGCCTACGCCCCGCATTTAGGTCTTACATGAAATTTCAAATCAACGCCAACGTCCCGGATATGGTCTTACATGATAAAACAGAACAGATACCTATGTCATGACATGGCTAATCCTATCTCTTCTTAGGTTCGTACGGGACTTCTCGGCTTTATCACTATATCGAACTTATTTTTGAATTCACGTACTTAGCATCTCATACTCATTCATTTTCATCGATAGACATACGAATACATATATTCAATTCAATATAGATAAGTTTATTTGCATAGGGACTTACCTCGAAATTTGGTTTATCGAACGGAAACGGCTACTCGATTATTTTCGCTTTCCCGCGATCTAAGTCTGTTTTCCTCGGTTCTTGATCTAAACATATTCAGAATTAACCCTTTTATTCACCATTCCATTCAATTCAATCCATAAACACACATTTAGGGCAATTTGCAAATTAGCCCTCACATTTTCACATTTGGATAATTTAGTCCCTATTTCACAAAATCACAAAATACACATAATTTCAAGTTAGCCATGCCTAGCCAAATTCTCAGGTAACTTATACAAGTCCATAAATTTCATTTATTTCACAATTTAGTCCTTCAAATTACTATTTTCTCAATTAAGTCTAAAATACTTAAATTCATCAAAAACTCAAATAAAAATATGCTAATCAAACACATATATTCCATATTTCATCATCAAATATTTCAAAGCTCATGTGTTCATCAAAGACACATTTCAAAATCATAATCAATTCTCAAAATTGGGGCATGGGTTTTGAAGTATACAAAGCAACGATTACGAAAACGTAGAAATTATCGAAAACTGAAGCAAAACATACCTTGAATCAAACCAAAAAGCTAACCAAAACTTTAGGGTTCTTCCTTATTTTTCTTTTCTTTATTTTTCGGCACTAAAAGATGATAACCATCATCTTTCATATGTTTGTTTTATTTAATATACATATTAATGCCTATTTATTATTTTACCCATCATTACAACATTTCCAAAACCACATATCAATGGCCTTTAACCGTCCATCCAATATTTAATGGTATATTCCCCTTTTAAGGACCTCACATGATACAGACATTAACAATTCGGCACTCATTAAATTAGAAGGCCACTTTTGCATTTTCTGCGATTTAGTCACTTGCTCAAATTAGGCATACAAACAGACAATTTAATTCACAGAAATTTTACACATGCTTTATCACACACTGTAGACACGGAAAATAATATTAAAATATTTTTCTGACTTGGATCTGTGGTCTCGAAACCACTATTCTGACTAGGGTATAAATCAGACTGTTACAAATGAAATGTTCTGAAAGATTGCACGGGTCGCCCAAGTCGACTGTGAACCTAATGAAGGGTCGGTAAGCAGTACTTAGACCCTTAGCTCTGTGATTTGATTATGTGAAATTTGTACTGAACATGTATACTGATTTGAATGTATAGACTGTTATTTTCATAAAAGCATGTCATATTATGTATGTTGCATTACATCGGGGTGGGTTGATGATATTTGGAGGAAGTATCTGAAAGGCTCTTAAGCCTATTATCTGGCAGCTCGGCTGTAACTTTTTGATTATGTCCCGCATTCGGTACTGCATGGTGTGTAGAGATGGGTGGGTTGATTTTATCCCCACATGGTGTGTAGGGTTGGACGAAGTTGGTATGTAGAGGCTGGTGGGTAGGACTTTGCTATTCTATTCTAATTTGCATACTATGTCTGAAATGGGCTAAGGCCCTAGAACATATCCGATTCTGTATCTGAATGGGCTAAGGTCCACACCGTATTCGTAATGGGCTCAGACCCGAACTATGAATTTATGACTGCCTTCTGACATTATGCCATGTGTATTTTTTTTGTGGGGGTTACACACTGAGTTTGCGAAAACTCACCCTTTTCTGTTTAATATGGTCAGGTAATCCCCAACAGTAGACGAGTCGGTGCAGCGAAAGACTCGATGGTAACCATGCTTCTGAACCTTTATGGTTTTATTTTATTTATTTCATTTACGATTTTGATTATATCTAGGTATACCTTATGTAATATGGCCATTAAGGATTTTTGTTTAATTTGGAATTTGTGACATTTATGGTATTATGGTTAGAAGTAGGAAAACTCGAGTTTTCAAAATAAACAAATGTTTTATCAAATACACACGAATTCGCAAATTATTTTAAAAGCTTCTGCAACGTATAATGTTTTGAAAATGGATAATGAATGAATAAACGACACGTTTTTTTACGGTAACCTAAGAAATCAAAAATGGCTTTATTGTAATTACGTTTTCCAAAGCACTATCATGTGACATCGCCATATTCGGCTATAACGTCTAGGCCAGGTTTGGGGTGTTACAATTGTTCATTGGGAATGAGCAAAAACCCATGGCTCAACGTTTGATGTGTCTTAGTTTAACCAAAATGTGAGGTATACTCCACGTCATGCAACATATAATGACATCTACCCAAACATTAGATATCCCCTTCCAAAGTATTAATCAATTGATACCCTATTTTTCACAAGAAAAGAATGGTTAAGCTTACCCATCCTTCTAATATCCAGGTTTGATTATTTACGGATCATAAAAACCTACTTTTCGAAGATCTCTTCCCTCTCTTTGGGATCGAACATCAATTACAACTATTTGATGAATGGCTTATTGGGATAGATGTAGTTAAATAATACCCCCTGGAAACGTTTAAGAAGTTTTCTCCTCGTACAGCTCGAGAAAAAAAATTTGATTAATTAAAAGTTATGTCTATGTATGGAATTATAATGTCTAGAATTAAAATGTCAAAAAGATCCATAAACTGACAAATCAATTAGATATTTAACTCCATCTTCTTCTTTTTCGAAAAACAAAAAGAAGAATAAAGCATTCTTACTCTCATAACTCAAAGTCAAATAACTCCCAAAATGCTCAAAAACCTTCCACTTAACCAAATTAATAGCTCTCTGAGTATTCGCCCCAAATGAAGCTTCTAATAATCTTTTCCAGCAGACACCTGCGGGTATAACTGTTGTTGGCATAGTATAAGTGGGGATCGAAGCCAATACAGACATGATTAAAATGAAGGCCCTGAAAACGATGAGAGCAAACTTAATTGATGCTTGATGAAGCTAGTCGAATGTTTGACCTTCAGAAAATAAGGTCCTATTGATGATATTATCCAGGTTGTTCATGTAATTCCGAGAAGTTACCCTGGCTTGTAGAGAAGCTACCTGGTACTATTGATGAGGGTGATGTTTTGCTTCCATTCCAAGAAAGCTTGTGTTGTTGAGATTGAATCACGGCTCTCTCACAAGAGTTTTTAGGTTGCCCCCTTTATCAGGCTTCACTAATGGAAATTCTACAAAAGTTTAAATATGGCATCTACCATGTTCTTGTAGCGACTGATGTTGCTGCCCATCATCTTGACATCAACTCAATTATGAACTTTGATATTGCAAAAGAGGCCCATTGGTGGGACAGGTCGTGCTGGTGATAAAGATGGCACTGCATATACTCTGATAACTCAAAAGGAGGCGCGATTAACAGTTTGATTGCCACTGGTCAAAAGTCCCAATGGAACTCATGGATCTTGCTATGAAGCTAATTCAATTACTTCATTTAATATTTGTTTTGTAGTCAATGGCATTCATTAAAGTTGTTGAAAAACAAAATGGGATACGCTTTTTGCTCTTCATTTCTAGATTGCTTGCCAACAACAATACCCGTGATTGATGGAACTCTCTTAATTACTTCCCTAGCTTTCCTTCATTCTTGAAATTGTGGCCAGTGGATATGATTTACATGTACTTTAAAGTTGTCGCGTTTGCCGTGTCCATAAATAGGATAGGATGCAAGAAAAGAAGGTATGATTCTATTATGACATGCCAATGCAACTGTATACATATGCTTGTTTATATGCAGCTACAATTCTGTTTAAGCTTTTGTGAAATGAAATGTAAAGCAACTAAGAAAAAGTTTCGATAACCAGTTTGTTTTATATGTTTCCCCTAAAAAACTTATGGCTGATGCTATTTACATAAACAAAAAATTTTCTGTTCAAATCTTGAATTAGCCTTGTCTGTATAATTATCAAGCTTAGTTAGTCCCCTTGTTGCTTTCTATTTAATCATAAATTCAGTCAATTTTCATATTTATGGTCTTGAATTTTCACTTTCCGCATTTTTATTTGCTCTCTATCTTTCCTTGGTCGTGTGTTCTTATTTAAGGAGAATTTTTAGTTAGCTGATAAAGGCAACAAATAATTTTTAAGAGCAGTAAAATCTTTTGGGGAAAAAGGTCAAATAGTGCGTCATTCACTGCGGTAAACTACGAGAACCATTCCATTACACATAGCAAAGAAGAAGCAATGGCTGGGAAATGCTCAAATTCATCTTTGCTTCAATTGTAAAGGTACAGCACATTGGTGAGGCTCGTTATCTGCTGTCAAATAAGCCGGCAAATATTGATAAGTACATGGTAACTTGTCCTAGCAATAAGATTTTGATTTTAGCCCATAAACGATTAAGGGAGAGATAGTTCCGGGGGAGTTCAGCTATAGAGAAATCTTTATATATCAACAATTCGTACACATCCACATTAGGGTAGGTTGGAAGCCTAAATCAAGATGTTATGCCTTTGGACATTTCATCACATCCATGTTTCTTTGAATTTCACGTCGTTTATTAGCAATTGGGCATGCATCCAGGCAGGGCTCTTTTAGGGTGTCATCATCCTCCGGCAATGTTGGGCTAACCCCAAATTTGAACTGCCATAGCGAAGTTAAAACAACTTAAAACAGGCAGTTGGTGACCCTTGAAATCAGCAGTTGCAGAGATAACAATAATATAATAGTGCATCATTAGAGGTACTTTGGCTTTGCAAATGAAAACCTAGCCACTTTTTTGAGGTAAAAATCTAGTTAATAGATTTTTACTTCTGCAGAAAAGGAAGCTTGCCGATGATAAACAAATGAAAGTGAACGGGATAAATTACATGTCACCGGCTCAATCTGATTTTGCTGACAATGTTACTCCCGATAACCAAAATGTGTTTCAGAAGATTGAAACACACTTCAATGTACCAAAATTTTATGAAGAAAGAGATGGGGCTCGAGTCCTTGGGAGTTACCTGACAGCTATAATCGCTGAAGTTAGGCTCCATCAGCAGAGGGACCCCCATGTAGTCCTTGAAGAAACTCTGCAAAACCAGTAATGCAACAATTCTCAAGGTAAAAGTCCACTTAGATTGCAGATACGCTGAACAATTTCATGCATATAAATATAATAATTACTAACCTGTGTTGGAAGCTTACAAGTATTGATACAAATCCCTACGCACTTACTTTCCTCTAAGTACTTGCATCTCTCTACAAAAACCTGCAAGAAATTGAAGTGCTCCGATCATGAAAATGAACCTCATTTTGCTCACATTATCATGTGAATCTTAAATCAAAGTTTACCCCGCTATTGCAAGAGGTTCCATCAGGAAGATCCACAGAATTAACCTTGCATGTGCCCATAAGCCACTGACAGGTAAGCACAGTCACCCTTGCTTAACAACACACACAGAGAAGAAAAAATTGAAGTCATAGCCATTTAATTTAACATCAAGTACCATCTGAGAGAAAACTGTCCTATGTTATGAACAAGATTCAACTCACCAACCATCATTGCAGCGACCTTCCCTCCATCTATAGGAGCTATAAGGATTTTGTAAAGCTCTAACAATAATGGCGGAAACAGTGAATTCAATATTCGAACCTGTCATGTCCAAAGCAACAACCACCAATAAGATATATAATGAGCAAAACAGGGAGAAGAAAGAGTTCAGATTGGAACACCGCAGCATCTTTGGTGTGAGAATTGCTTCCGCTGTTCATCATGAGGGCTTTCGCCAATTCAATAAGTCCATCATATCCAGGCTTCTCCGAATCCCATCCAACTTCCTGAAACAGCCCTTAAAACAAAAAACACCGAATAAATGTTTCTTATTTGACTTGTCATACAACAAATTGAGTGGCTGGACTGAAACAATTTCCCCCAAACTTACCTTTACCAATTTGTCACGAAAGGAATTCAGGAAAAAATGGTCCAAGATTCCTCGCTTATACTCAGCCTTTGAATCTTCACTGTGTATCTGAAAAACAAAGAGGAGAAGTAGTAAATGAAAGATTTCAAATTACAGAGTAGAGTAGGAGATAAATGGAAACCCACCGTTTCGGGAGAGACAGAGGAGCAAAAGGCGCGGAAAGATGTTCGATTATGCAGTGAAGATGTTGGAAGACGGTAAATAGGAGATGAAGATACCATCACAGTTTGCGGAGCATGAAGAGTCAGAGCCAGAGGCATCATTTTCATTTCACTTGCCAAACTAATTATCACTCTTTTCCCCTTTATTTTGGCGTTTTAAACTTGAGATAGATAGAGATGAGTGTGAAGGCAAATTAAAGATTGCGGGTAGGGTGAGTCATTAGAGTTTCCGTTTCTGCGTCACCAACTATAAATTTTACATTTCCTCCTAATTGGATAAAATATGACATCACTGATCAATATGGGTCGTTCCTCATTCTTGGTGATGGCTATGGGATTCAACTCAATCAATTTCTTTCTTAAGAATATTTTTGTATATCCTAGAATTCTTGGCGATGCCTTCATTATTTAATCATGTAGAATATTTTGTGTCGAAACCATTTTTTAATTTTTTTTAAAAATAGGGATCGATTTTAAAAACGAAAATAGAGTTGTCATCAATCTTTTTTCGAGGTGTGATCGGGTCACATTGAGATTAATTATTTTAATAAAACATTTTGATTTATTAAAATAATGATTTTGGTCTACAAAATTCGAGAAAATGGGCTCGGGAGTCGGTTACGCACGAGAAAGGATTAGCACACTCGTAATGCCCAAAAATTGGTACCTAATTGATTAATTAATGTCCTAATGTCAAAAATTTGAAAAGATTTCAAAACACGATCCTTTTAATTTTTAAAACTTATGTCCTTTAATTTTAAATGGACATTCAATTATTTGAATTTTAAAACAAAAATCGAAACTCAATAATTTAGAGCACGATCTTTCGAATTTTTCAAACACCGAATATCCTTTACTTTTTAGAAATCATTGCCTCGAGATAACAAAACATCGTATCCAGTGAGTTAGGACACCACATCTTAAATTCCTGAGATAGGTTTTTTTATTTGAAAATCATATATTTTAATTCCAAAAAAGGTATTTGATCATTTAGGCTTAATGAGAAAAATTGAAGCCCAATAAGTTAGGACACGATTCCATCAAAACTCCAAATGTCAAATATTGTCTTATTTTAGAAAATAAAGTTTTGGATAAAAAGTGGCAATTAAAATAAATTTAAAATAATTAAAATAAATGAATAAATAATGATTAAGCAATTAAATGGATAAATAAAAAAAGTTAAAAAACACATAAGTCAACCTAACTCCCGCAATATGAGGATTCGACGAAATTCCTCCACCAAAAACTAACTCGAACGGAAGCAACTCAAAAAGAAACGAAGATGAGCGAAGAACAAAATAAGAACAAGCCAACGGAAAATAAGAATGCAAAAGATAGAGAAATTTGAGTGAATGCTTTCAAGAATTTTTATTACTCAAAACTCCAGTGTGTTTTACAATGAAGGGAGAGGCCTCTATTTATAGTTGAGCCTCCCCAAATCCAATGGTACAGATCAATTACATCAACGGCTAAGATTAAAAGGTATCTACAAAAATCTCTAAGATTATAAAATCATATCTTCTAAGATTGCATACCATATCTTCTAAGATTGCATATCATATCTGAAATTGCATATCATATCTTCTAAGATTGCATATCATATCTAAGATTTGCATATCATATCTAAGATCGCATATCCTTGAAGATTGTATTCCCATATACGTCAAGCTTGTAGATGGACCTTCAATCTTTTAATGGGTCATTCCAATTGGGCCAAATGATATATTTTGGACTGGACTTGGACTTTGTTTTATTATTTTAGGTTTATTATTTTTTGTATGGGCCCGGGCTGAATTGGCCTATTACAGCTGCCCCTCTTTGCTCATTGTCGTGTAACGAGAATAGAGCAATGACTATAAAAGGATCAATTTTGCCCGGTCTTACCGAGCCTTAATTTCTTGATCCTCATCTTCTTCAAGTAGTCTCTAACCCAACTGCAATTTCAAAAAGATTGAATCTGTGGCTTTAATCTTATTCTACTGCAACTTCAGGAAAGTGAGACTAATATCTTTGATCTTGCTTCACTGCAATATTCAGGAATACAAGATCTTCTATTTTCAGTCTGCTCCACTGCAAACTCAGGGAGGCAGGCTAATATATTCGATCTGCTTATTGCAACTTTAGGAAGATAAGATCTGCTGTCTTCCGTTTGCTCCACTGTAAACTCAGAGAGGCAAGCTAATATCTTCGATCTGCTTCCTGCAACTTTAGGAAGATAAGGTCTGTTGTCTTCAGTCTGCTCCGCTGTAACTTCAGGGAGGCAAGGCTGACATTTTTTATATGCTTCCTACAACTTCAGGAAGATAAGATCTAGTGGCTAAAATCTGCTCCCTTGCTACATCAAGAAGATATGATTCGCCAAATACGGTCTGCTCCGCTACCACTTAGAGAGATAAGATCTACAATCTTCAGTTTGCCCCACTACTATCTCAATGAGACAAAATCTGAACTTTTCAGTCTGCTTCCTTACTATCTCAGGAAGACTTCAATCTTCAGTCTACTCCACTACTATCTCGACGGAACAAAATCTGAACTTTCCAATTTGCTTCCTTACTATCTTAGGAAGACTTCAATCTTCAGTCTGCTCCACTACCATCTCGAGGGAACAAAATTTAAACTTTCCAATTTGCTTCCTTACTATCTCAGGAAGACTTCAATCTTCAGTCACTCCACTACTATCTCAAGGGAACAAAATCTGAACTTTTCAATTTACTTCCTTACTATCTTAAGAAGACTTCAATCTTCAGTCTGCTCCACTACCATCTCGAGGGAACTAAATCTGAACTTTCTAATTGCTTCTTTACTATCTTAGGAAGACTTCAATCTTCAGTCTTCTCCACTACCATCTCGAGGGAACAAAATCTGAACTTTCCAATTTGCTTCCTTACTATCTCAGAAAGACTATAATCTTCAGTCTGCTCCACTACCATCTCGAGGGAACAAAATCTAAACTTTTCAATTTGCTTCCTTACTATCTCAAGAAGACTTCAATCTTCAGTCTGCTCCACTACCATCTCGAGGGAACAAAATCTGAACTTTCCAATTTCCTTCCTTACTATCTCAAGAAGACTTCAATCTTCAGTTTGCTCCACTACCATCTCGAGATAACAAAATCTGAACTTTCCAATTTGTTTCCTTACTATCCCAGGAAAACTTCAATCTTCAGTCTGCTCCACTGCCATCCCGAGGGAGATAAGACTGATAGCTTAAATCTACTCCGCTGCTTCATGGAGATAAAATTCGTCGTTCGATCTTGTTCCACTACTGTTAGGGTGACAAGATCTACAATCTTCGACCTATTCCCCTACTGGTTAGGGAGATAGGACTGGTGAATTCATCGATGTTGCTACACCGTCCTCTAAGGGACATGTCCTGTAGACTTGAATGTATTGGACGACATTTGCATGATTGCAAAATGTCATGAGAATAATCCCTTTTTTAAATGTAAAATGATTAGGTTGCAATGATCAGAATGAATCAAATGCTCCTAACTAAATGATATTATGGATGACATTTGCATGAATCCAGAATGTCAAGAGAATGATCTCCTTCTTTTTCTCTTTTTTTTAATGTACAATGATTAAGATACAATGATCAGAATGAATCAAACGATCCTAATTGGAAGTGTATGAATGATATTTACATAAGTGCATGAGAATGATCCCTTTTTCTAATGTTTGGGTTGTCACTGCTCATAGTTCATCAAGGTTCTATCATTGATGTATTACCATGTTTTCTCATGCAGCTGGTATCTTTGACAGAAAACCCAAAGAAACGATCATGTTCTGCTCTGCAAACCTGCCCTGCTGTAATTTCAAAGTCCCTTCCCTTGAACCTTAGGACATAAAATTTGTACTTCCCACTGCAACTTTAGGGGAATAACATTTGGTTTCTTTCATCTATCCAGTTATCACTCAGAGGTATGAAATTTATTATCTTCAATCAACTTGATCTGTTAGACCATTCCCTGGGTGTAATGACCAAATAAATGTAGGTATCTTTTTCTTTTCTCGAGAATGATCCCCTTCTACATCTAGGTTGACATTGCTCGTCATTTGTCGACATGGTATCACTGACGAAATGTCTTATCCAATAAAAATTCGAAGAGATAATTATCTTTCAGTGTTTCCAACCCTTAGGCTTGATGAGTTCTAAACAATAGTCCTGTTTTAGATTCTCATATTATTTAGAAGCTTCTAGAGTAATATGCAAAACTCCTTTTATGAAAGTATTATTAGTCCATTAATCATTATTTCAATATAAAATGCTTGAAAAAGATCACAACAATGGACGGAAAAGAAATTAATCAGGAGCATAGCTCGAAATAAATAAGTTAATCAAAGATAACCAAAGCAATAGAAGAAATTGACTGAGGTGTATCTTGAAAAGAATAAAGTAATCAAATATAGCTAAGGCCATAAAAGAAAATTGATTAGGGTGTATCTTTGAAAAGAATAAAGTAATCAAAGATAGAAAATTTAAAATAGGTAAGATAGAAGCTAGGTGCCTCAGATATCGCAGCCTGAGCGTCTCTGTACAAACTCCTTAAGGACCATTTTGAGCTCAATATGTGTTTAGGGGATCCGGAGTACTTTGTCAACGCCCCAAGACATAGCATACTTCATCAATGTTAATCCAGGCATAGCAAGACTACCACATGCCCTATCTTTGATCAATATTTGAGCTGCCCTTTTCAGGTTTTCAGTTCAAAACCCTTTGGTCTCAAAGCGCCCTTTGCGAGTTTTCTCCTTGGCATCTCCTTTTTCTTTTTCTTTTTCTTTTTTTATTTCGAAAAAATTTGAACTCAATGCGCCCTTTGCGGGTTTTCAACTTGGCCTTTTCCTTTTCAGGTAAAATACTTCTTGACTGCACCTGAATTCACCGGATTGGGCAACTCTTTGGCATCCATCTCAGTCAATATCAATGCTCCCTCAGAATAGCCTTCTTTACGACATAAGGTCCTTCCCAATTTGACATCTGTTTTCCTCTGAAATCCTTTTGTATAAGAAGGATATTCCTCAATACCATGTCCCCATTATGAGATTCCCTTGGATGGTCCATTTTTTACATAAATCAACATCATCCATTTTGGTTTTTTTTTTTTTTACTATGATGAATACTTTCAAACCATTTTCTTCAGCCAAGTTCACTGGAGACATTCTACTTCATCCAATTCTTGACTCAATCAAAGCTTGGGGCAAAGGAATCTCGATTTTCATGGACAAAACCACTTCTATTCCATAAACCAGTGGGAAAAGTGTTGCCCCAACGAAAGTCCTAGTCGACATTTGATAAGTATAGAGAGTAAATGATACCTTCTTACGCCAATCTTTACAAGTCTTGGTCACCTTTCATATTTGTTGTTGTTTTTTTGTTTTTGTATTTTTCTTTTGACGACCTTTGCTGCACTATGATATGTTGTCTGATATTTGAACAAACTGTAATCTTTGACATTGTACAGTTATGCATTATTAAACAAGATCCTTTCTGGCATTCTTTGCTGACATCTGATTCTTTCCTTTTTCTTTTTTTTTTTTTAGAATTTGATGACTGTCAACTTTGTAATATTGGCATATGAAGCTACTTCCACCCTCTTAGTGAAGTAAACGATGACCACGACGATGAATTGATATTGGCTAAAATCTTTTGACGAGATTGGCCCCATCACATCCATGCCCCACATATGGAAAATTTGTGAAGAAATGGAGAAGGCACATGAATCTTGTCTCCTTAAATACGGCATTTGCAGTATAACTGATGCAATCCCCTTCAATGGTAGACCAACAGTGCCCAATCCTCAAGTTAAGCCCGCGTCTTATTAGCCCAGGCATGTCCTGATATGATCGTGCAAAAACATCTTTGAATTCTTGAAAATAACTTAATGATGTCTCGCCTTAGTTCTGTGATGAGCTAGGTTACAATCTTTACCTCTTTTCTAGGCTCAAAATATCCACTGACCCTTTGTAGAGTAGGGTCTGTTTTTTATCTTGTTCTGCCATTCTTAACAAATCAAAAGATAGGTTACAATCTCTGTCATCTTTAAAGTCCTGAGATCCCTCTAGACACATATCTTACTCGAAAGGAGACTCTGAGTCAGTAGCAGCGTTGTTCATATCGTTGATATCTTGAGACCTATTGTAGGTTCGAAGGAAGATTCCAAAGAATAAATGATTGAAAGAATGATCATTTGTATGGTCATAAATAGAGAATGAAAGAATACTTGAAAGAAACAAAAGAATGTACAATATGAAATGTAAATAATGAAAAAAATTTTGCTTAAAAAAATGCATTTTATTGAAATAAAAATTCTGGACATAAGCCTATTTCACAAAAGAGTTCTTATTGCCTCTAGGCTTAAGGCAACAAGCGTATTTTGAATATTACTCTATATCAGCTCTAAAAATACAGGGATCTCTTCCACAGTCCCATTATTCAAAACACTCCCAAGTATGCAAGGGCTTGGAAACATTTATTCCCCGATTCCCTCTTTAGATATGTCATTAGTGTTCAGATTTCCAATATCAGGTCTTACACTAAAGCCCTGAACTCGATGCATTAGTGTTCAGATTCCCAATATCAGGTCTTGCACTAAAGCCCTGAACTCGATGCATTCTTGAATCTTATAGATCTCACCCCTTCACCTATATGGTTGGGTGACAGATTTTTTGACCCAGAGGGATCATCGAATTTGACAATACCCATTTTGACAAGTCTTTCGATCATCTTTTTGAAAGCGGTGCAGTTCTCGATCGAGTGTCCTGTTATTCCTGCATGGTATTCGCATTGAGCGTTCGTGTCTTACCATTTAGGGTATGGAGGTTGTATAGGTTTTAAGTATAAAGGGGATACTACATGTGCATCAAACAAAATTTGGTACAGCTCCCTATACGTGATTGGGATTGGCAAGAATTGGGATTTTTTTTAGTTCGGTCTTGGATTGGGTTCTTACCCTGAGGTGACCTGATGCTGTTGGGGTCTGATAGTAACGGGTACCACTTTTAGATATGTGTCTGGTTGAGTCTGGACGCTTATTAGAGTAAAACCTAGGGGATAGATGAGGTCTTCATTATCATCTCTACTGTTGACTACTAGGCCTTTCCTCTCTTGAAGCCCTTCAACTAGTAAATGACTTAACTGGCCAATCACATCTTTTGGAATTTCCGCAGGTCTTGTTGAATTTTGGTCAATTGCTCTTGCATCTGTATTTGTCTTTGCTCTAATCTCTCCAATCTTTGTTCCATATTTTCCAAGTTAACTCACTCTCTTTCTTTCTCCTTTCTTCTATAATAATTTCAACTAATTAGGCTCTCTCTATGGACTTAAATGCATATGATGTGATGTAATACAAATGCATGAAATGCAATACAAAGGAATGAAATGCAAAAAGAGAGGTGTTGATTCTGAATTCAATTCTATTAGAAAAACTTTACTAGAAAATAAATTTCTTTACACAAAACGGATTACATATGAGGCTTTGTCCTCATAGTCCAACTGAAAGCATCAATCCCCTTCTTCGCAAAAGATTTTATGGTCGTGTCCCGTGAACTTTCTCAATAGATGCCACTTCTAGCTCCTTGTTACTTGATCCAAGCCGTGACTCTTCACTCACTTATTTTCATAAAGCTCGTTAGCTTCTTCAAGAAAGCTAAGACGTGGTGATCCTCGAATAGTCTTTGTCAGCTTGAATCCTTGGACTATCAGTCTTCTCTCATCGTGTTTACTTGGACCATATTCGGATGACCGTATTATAATCCACTTTATCAAGAAATCTATTTTCTCATGACCAACTCTTCTATTTAGCAATAGAATTTGAATCAACACCTCTTTTTTATGATGTGAATGCAATGCAATCAAAACAAAAGAAAACACGTTAGTATAAGAGAAATAAATAACAAAATAGGGTACCTATCTGGATGACCACTAGGATTCAATATAACTCTATCTAGGGTTGGCTCTTAAGGATCACTATATGTGGCTTAGTTCTAAAATGTGGGTACCTGAACCAGTAGATTCCTCAATCCTCACCCATAGGCTCATATGGATCGAGTTCAGTTCAGGGGAATACATTTCCCTATGGCCATGCGAAGGTGAAAACCTCACGAAGACATAGGTACGGATGTATCCCAGAAGCAGTCCACTAGCCCATGCGGAGGTGAAAACCTCACGAAGGCATAGTTCCTTACTCCCACTTAAAAGGTATGACCACAATGGTCGTGCAATATGATTGCTAGGGTTAGGCGTAGTTTTATCTAGGGTAAGCTCTTAGGGCTTTCTACATGCAGTTTGGCTCTAAAGTTGAGGTACCTGAACCAGCAGATTCCTCAATCCTCACCCATTATGGGCTCATACGGTCCAAGTTCAGTTCAGGGGAATACATTTCCCTATGGCTGCACGGAGAAAAAATCTCATGAAGACATAAGTACAGATGTATCCCGAAGGCGATTCACTATCCTACACGGAGGTGAAAACCTCACGAAGGAGTAGCTTCTCACTCCCACTTAAAAGGGTGTGACCACAACGGTCATGCAATGTAATGCAAAGATATTTAAAAAATTAAAACCAGATGCAATAAAAAGGATCATAGTATTTTCAAATAAATTTGGACAAAAGGATAGGAAATAATCGATTTTACGGCTTGACTCTCTTATTGGTCCCTAGTGGAGTCGTCAATCTGTCGAAACTATTTTTTTAGTTTTTTAAAAAATGGGGGTCGACTTTAAAAACGAAAATGGAGTCGCCACCAATCTTTTTTCGAGGTGTGATCGAGTCACCTTGAGATTAATCATTTTAATAAAACATTTTGATTTATTAAAATAATGATTTTGGTCTACAAAATTCAAGAAAACGGGCTCGGGATTCGGCTACGCACGAGAAAAGATTAGCACCCTCGTAATGCCCAAAAATTGGTACCTAATTGATTAATTAATGTCCTAATGTCAAAATTTTGAAAAGATTTTAAAACACGATCTTTTTTTATTTTTAAAACTTATGTCCTTTAATTTTAAATGAACATTCAATTATTTAGATTTTAAAAGAAAAATCGAAACTCAATAACTTAGAGCATGATCTTTCGAATTTCTCAAGCATCGAATATCTTTTGTTTTTTAGAAATCCTTGCCTCGAGATGACAAAACGTCGCATCTAGTGAGTTAGGACACCACATCTTAAATTCCCGAGATAGGTTTTTTATTTGAAAATCATATATTTAATTCCAAAAAAGGTATTTAATCATTTAGACTTAATGAGAAAAACCAAAGCCCAGTAAGTTAGGGCACGATTCCATCAAAACTTCAAATGTCAAATATTGCCTTATTTTAAGAAATAAAGTTTTGAATAAAAAGTGGCAATTAAAATAAATTTAAAATAATTAAAATAAATGAATAACTAATGATTAAGCAATTAAATGGATAAATAAAAAAAGTTAAAAAATGCATAAGTCAACCTAACTCCCGCAATATGAGCATTCGACGAAATTCCTCTACCAAAAACTAACTCGAACGGAAGCAACTCCAAAAGAAACGAAGATGAGCGAAAAACAAAATAAGAACAAGCCACATAAAATAAGAACGCAAAAGAGAGAGAAATTTGAGTGAATGCTCTCAAGAATTTTTATTAATCAAAACTCCAGTATGTTTTACAATGAAGGGAGAGGCCTCTATTTATAGTTGAGTCTCCACAAATCTAACGGTACAGATCAATTATATCAACGGCTAAGATTAAAAGGTATCTACAAATTAAATCTCTAAGATTACAAAATCATATCTTCTAAGATTGCATACTATATCTTCTAAGATTGCATATCATATCTTCTAGGATTGCATCTCATATCTAAAATTTGTATATCATATCTAAGATTGCATATCCTTGAAAATTGTATTCCCATATACGCCAAGCTTATAGATGGACCTTCAATTTTTTAATGGGTCATTCCGATCGGGCCAAATAATATATTTTGAATTTGACTTAGATTTTGTTTTATTATTTTGGGTTTATTATTTTTTGTATAGGCCTGGACTAAATTGGCCTATCATGTTTTGCATTCTTGTTATCGCTATTATTATTATTATTATTATTATTATTATTATTATTATTATTATTATTAGTAGTAGTAGTAGTAGTATTACTATTACTATTACTATTATTATTACTATTATTATTATTATTACTATTACTATTACTATTATTATTACTATTATTATTATTACTATTATTATTACTATTACTATTACTATTACTATTATTATTATTATTATTATTATTACTATTATTATTATTATTAGTACTATTATTACTATTATTACTATTACTATTATTACTATTATTATTATTAGTAGTACTATTATTGCTATTACTATTATTACTATTATTATTATTAGTACTATTATTACAATTATTACTATTATTACTATTAGTACTATTAGTACTATTATTACTATTATTACTATTACTATTAGTACTATTACTATTATTACTATTACTATTATTATTACTATTATTACTATTAGTACTATTACTATTATTACTATTACTTATTACTATTAGTACTATTAGTACTATTACTATTATTACTATTACTATTAATACTATTATTACTATTATTACTACTATTAGTACTATTATTACTATTATTATTACTACTACTATTATTATTATTATTATTAGTACTATTACTATTATTACTATTACTATTAGTACTATTATTACTATTATTACTATTACTATTAGTACTATGATTATTATTAGTACTATTATTATTAGTACTATGATTACTATTAGTACTATTATTATTACTACTATTATTACTACTACTACTATTATTATTATTATTATTATTACTACTACTATTATTACTACTACTATTACTACTACTATTACTATTACTATTATTATTATTATTATTATTATTATTACTATTACTATTACTATTACTATTACTATTATACTCTCATTGTTTAATAACATTTTTACCCTCATTTGTGATCAATAGCAATTAGTAAAGTACACTTTTAAATAATCTTTACCTGCAAAATATCACTTAATAGAAAGTTGTATAAAATAAAATCCAACTATCAAATGTTATAAAAAAATTGTTTGATCATTCTTCGGATCTCTCCAAATTGTTTAATCCCCACAACCGATTAACATGTGGATGTTTTGGAGTGTCCATGTCTTAATTCTTACCGTAGTTTTGTTTTACCCGAAAATACAAAAGCTACAGCATTTAAGTATTTCTGCTGTAATGCTTTAGCTGCTTCACTAATGTTCCAGCTTCCAAATAGCTCTCTACGAATGGATCAACTTTGGGGTACGATTGTGAAAGAGGCAACGATAGTTCTGCACACACACTTACGGACCTAAAACTTGCATATCAAAATCGAGTCCAAAAGGAACACTAATGATATCACTCTCCGAAATTACAGACACCTTTCTCAATTTATCTATTTGGAGTTGGACTTGTAAATTACATCTCATCCAATTTTATTAAACTACAAATACAGTGTCCATATCGAAACAGACTTGCAAACCCCACCCCCGCCAAAAAAAAAAAAAAAAAAAAAGAAAATGCTAGAAGGTTAGTAAAACAAAAAAGGATAACCCAAAAAAGAGCCAGAACAATACCAAGGACACTAACCTATAGACCTTGACTTTGAGTAAATACCACTACCAGCCCCCATGAAGTATGAAGTTCAAAAAAGGATGCACCATTGATTCTTATGATGGTGCTGAAACTTTGTTTGGAATAACAGAACATACATGTAGCATACTTATTTGCTTATGTTTTGATTTTAGATGCTTTGTTTAAGATTCACACTGCGGATCCATATAGAAGATTTAGGTCGATAATGCTCATCTGTGTCCACCTCTTCAATTTCCTGGGCAAAATATTGTACCAACACAATAGATATAACTTTAACAGTAGCTTCTAGGTTTATGAAGCATATGGTATCTGAAAATGATAACCATATGAAAGAAATCTGGAAACATTTTTAAATGCCTCCAACCAATTTTGAAAAAAGTAATGCACAAACAATTCAATGGAAACAAACAATAGCTTGCTTGTTACCTGAACAATGTCTTCTCCCTTAATGACCTTCCCAAAGACAATAAGCTTCTCATTTAGATCTGGGATCGGTGCAGTTGTGATGAAAAGCTCAAATTCTTTCTTATCATGCTTTACCTTAGAAGTTCCAAGCATGAATGCTTCATGCTTCAAACTGGTTGAACATCAGAGGATGTAAGTTACAACAAGAAGTATGCACGTCTAGCCTTAGTCAGGATGGTCGATCAACGAAGAAGTAAAGAGGACAATATGAGTGATTGAGTTCAATCATCAATGTACTAACCTTGTACCAAGTTGGTTGTATTGCTTTCCTTTCAAAGTCCAGTCCTCTACAGCTCCCAGCTTATCACTATCGCCAGCCTGAATCACATAGTGCTTTATCACATGGCGAAAAAGCATTCCATTGAAGTGTCCTCTCTGACTGCATATCAATCGCATGATTCGTGAGGATGACTTTGGAAGACACAGGTCTTCCTTTGAACCGGCTAATGAAATTCAGTAGCACACCATGTTCAACAGGAAAAAAGGGAAAATAATATATTTTTAAAAAAAAAAAAAAAAAGAAAGAAATTCTTGCACTGCACTTCCTAGAAGTGTTTGGCTGCCTGCCTATCCCATGATTCAACAAACCATGCATTTGCACAGCCCACCTAGACCAACTACTTGAAAGTACAAAAGAAATGGATCTGTTTTTATTCCAAAAGATGCTAGATTAGAAGATAAAAATATGGCTAAACATGATTTAGCACTAAAACTAAATTAGATGGAGCTTACATCAATTCCATTAAACAAATTTTCCAGTTTAAACCAAACTCTGAGAATGAATCTTAAGAATTAAACTATAGTAATAAATTCCATGCATTCTTGATAGATAGACATATGCATAAAGCTCAACCAACAAAAACAACACCATGATGCCCAAATAGAAGTCAATGCTACAAGATTAGAGCCTAACAACTTAGAAAATAAAACTGAAATTTGATCTAGAAAAATAATTTAAAACTATTGCTGACTGTTTCACGAGCAAGTATGAACAGCTCAGCTCTACCAACATCATTTTTTTTCAATTCAAATATTGATCACATAGACTTTACTGATTCCAGTACTTACCATAAATCAAGGAATTGATCAACAACTTCAGGACAACTGTCCTTGAAGAGCTCCACTGTTATAGAGCCTTTTGCAGTATCTAAAATCTAGTCATAAGAAGGGGTAAAACAGAGTTAATTCAGTGGATAAAACTCATTCTGAATAAGATTTCGATATAAAAGCCTAAAAGTAAAACAAAGTAATAAATGAACAACTCAGCTAAATTTCATTCATCACAAAAAGCCAACCTGTCAAGATTGTAGGATACAATTGAAAAACCTCAAAGGAATACCAAAAAAAGATGCTTTATTAAGAGACATGCTAATGAAATGTTTTCTTAACAGGTGATGCTACCGAGAACATGATAAAAGAATTTCTTTTGTAATGTCTTTAGATGAATTCATGTACACACAAGACACGTGCCTGCAAGATGAAGGAAAAATTTACTTGCAGAAAGCTGGTTAAATAGATAAAAGAAATGCCTTATTGAGAGACATACTAAGGAAATATATGTTTCCTTAATAGGTGACGCAACCAAGAACATGATAAAAGAATTTCTTCTGTAATGTCTTTTGATGAATTCAAGTGCTCACAAGACACATGTGCAAGCTGAAAAGAATATTAGTTGCAGAAAGCTGGTTAAATAGATACAAAAATATATATGCATTGGATAAAGAAACACATTGTAAGTTAATCACCTAGGTCAATATTGTTTCTCAGAACTAGGCACAGCACGTTGCAGGCCAGTATTACAAGAAAGTAGACATTATTCACACAGGCACCAAATATTAATTAGGAAAGAGCTTAGCTTGTAAGGAACCTACAGCATATCCTGGAAGATCAGATTTCTTTGAATCCATGAAAGAGTTGTCACCCTACCAAATACAAGCCACAATCATTAGAGAGGATATAAAGTTAGACACAATAATAACAAACAGGCAAAATGCCTCATCATAGAAAGCCTCATAAACTAGGATACATTCACAAAAGAACAGAGAAAAATTGCCTTCAAAAATCCTGAAAGGATGATACGTTGATACAGGGCACTGAGTAAAGAGTTAAAACAAATATGAGACCATGAGGATCAAGAAAACCATTTAGAATAAATAAAGTTCTTAAAGAGTGTACCTCAATAACTGATTCCCTGTTTTCAATATGAATTCTTGACCTAAAGACAAGAAAATTGAGTCAAATCCCACTGACTACTAAATATAAACCATAATTTATTCTCCACAAGCAGTTTTATTTTTAAATGCACTGCTCTGCAATTTGCAAGTCATAGAGTAAATTACATGAATAAACAAAGCATGCACATAATCAAGTTTAAAAGCATTGCAGCACTAAATCCCATGGCCAACAGCCGAATTGCAACGAACCTTTGAGTCCAGTGTCTGTAGGTGGCATACACAAAAAACAGAATCAAAACGACAATCAAAGTCAACATTATAATTGTTGTAAGACTTATTCGAGCTGGCCCTTTCTTCCTTTTGCTCTGTTGTAGCAGAGCTTGTGGTTTGATCCTCGCCATCACCTTAAAACTTCAGTTCCAACAATAAAATCCTGAATTTAGAAACAAAAATTCGTGTCAAATCCTGGAGGTAATAAATGCATTACTAGCTATGAAGCAGTAAATAAACCACGAACTCTTTTAGTTCAAATATGTACCGGAAAAAAAGGATTTATTGAGCGTAGGTAAAATAAACTCATAATTGGCCAGTGTGCCATATAATTCGGATATAAGTGCAGGTCATGATCTTCCAAATATATAAAAAGCTTAGGAAAATTTTAGTATTCTTGTGAAACTCATCCTCCGGTCCGCATAACATAGATTAAAACTAAATTTTTCAAAGCTACAATAATTTTTCAAAGTTTACAGTATCAAGAATCAAGGGTGAAGTTGAACATCCTAAAATCTAAGAGTTGAAAATTGAAATATATGGAAACTTAGGAAAGAAAAATATAAAATAATAACTCCTGACTTGAATTTTCATCCAAAACCCTAGAAAAGAGAATCTTCTGGGACGAAAAAGCAGAAATTGGAGGAAAACGATTATAAGACATCAAGGTTCAAATCGGTTAACTTCAAATCAATGGAGAGAGAGAAAGTACCTGAAATTTAGCGTTAGTCCCGTCGAAATGAAAAAGGAAAAAGTGAGTATTTGTTACTTTTTTCTGGTATCTGGAGTTGTTGATCCCTTCGTATAGGCTCCGCAACGAGAAGATCCAGCCAAAGCGTTTTACTATTCTTCCAGTTTTCTACCAGTTAATCCTCATTATTCACAAAAATAGATAACGGGAATTTTAGAGAGTTGGGTCCATAACCTTTTCTATTAATGGACCTTTTATCCTCCTCTTTTTTTTTTTTAGCTTCCTTATATATTCTCTCTCTTTTTAACTTTATGCTTTTAAGTCACCGTTTACCCTCTAATTATTTTGACACGGTTATAAAATAAAGAGATTGAAAAAATAAAAATAAAAAATATAAAAGTAATAGAAAATATAATTTATTGATCAAAAGAGATAATTATAATATTTCATCAAAATCTCTATTTATAGGCATAAGAAATATTAAAGAAGTAGAAATTTAATTCTAATAACTATTAGAATTTAAAGTACACAAAACTTTATCATATTCATAACAGTCCCCCTTTGGATATCCATTAGTAGATAATGTGTCTCGTTAAAACCTTATAAGACCTTGTGGTATAAAAACCTAATGAAGAAAAAAGAGTTCACAATCTATAATATGCATAATATGCTAACTCATTAAAAACCTTACCAAAAAAACCCAATGGGACAAAATCTCGATTAAGGGAAAAAGAGTGCAACGCTTATTTAACCTTGATTAAGGGAAAAAGAGTGCAACGCTTATTTACTTCCCCTAATGAAAACATCACATATTTTCCCATATTCTAGTATTCAATCTTGAATACTAGTTTTTCAAATGACTATTTGAATGTATTTGCTAAACATTTATATTACCATTCTTTTAAAAGTAATGAGTGAGGGAAATTTGGGAAAATATATTTTGATCTCTTCAAGAGATTCAACAATAATCATAACAAACTTTAATCATGATTCTTTTATAAAAATACAAATAGGTATTTTGGATCACTTTATAATCCTCCTTCAACTACTATTCACTAAGTCAAATTTATCACATATGTTCAAATTATTTCAATTCATAAATGAACAATTTCTTGAGAATATGCTTCTAGCATCCGAAATCCTTCAAGGATTTTAATATAAACTTTACTATATAGTGATTCATAAAATGTTATAACAATAACCATTAGGCGCAAATTAAATCTGTTATGAATTGTCAATTTAATAATATATCTAAAAGTTATTGCATCTACCACAAAAGAATATTATATCTTTTCATAATTAATGCCAGGACTTAGCGAAAAACTTCATATTTTATTTCGTTTTTGCAAAACTACTTCAATTGCACCCTCACTAGCTTTATACATTTAGATATTTGGACTACTAGTCTAAAAACTCCACGAATTTAATTGTACTTTGCGTCTTTCTATTTTGATCAATTTATTCCATATTTATATTTCTCAATAGATTTATTTACGATCTTCCTTTTATTTCATTATTTCAATAATAATATTACATGCAAAATCATTGTCGACCACTTTTATTATTCGGTTTCACATTTTTTCGAATTGACATAACTTATCGAGATCTCCTATTTTCATTATTTTAAAATTCAGTTTCAGGTACCTGAATCTTTTCTGGAGTTTTACTTATAAGTTATGTCTTAGGTCTCTTCTTGAGCACCCGCCTCCACTATATGACCATCTAGAAAAATTTTCATCTTGGGAACCGATCAATCTATTATTTATTCTAACTGATTGTCCTACTGGGACTTTAATTCAAATTAAAATATTAACTTATTTATTCTCAATAATTTTTTAAATACATCTGATAGTTAACTTGTAATGAGTTATCATTGTTGAACTTCTGGTTCAAATTACTCTCGCCCTAACTCATTACAAGTTATTATTTCTCTCCCCCTAATATCGGGAAAACTATCAAATCAAAATTATAATCACAAACCATGTCATAATTGAATCTCAAATACATTCAATACATCTAATAATATATATTCCCAACTTTCTTTAAGGATTCACTCATCTTTGTGCGTTGTGGTAGAGCAATTAGAACATATACATACATACCAAAATTCAAAGATAAGAAATATTTAACTCTTGATCAAAAACCAATTATAATGGGAGTATTTATAACTTATTGGCTTAATGCGTACAACACGTAAATCAACATAATCTCATGTTGAAATAAAAAGTTTAGTTCTCATAAGTAATGGTTTAGACATTAATTAAAGGTATTTAATCAATAATTTCTATAAACTATTATGCTAAACTTTTACAAAAAAATTTCAAACTCAATCAATAAAAGACTGAGATATAAACTCATCAGTATTAGCAAAAGGAATTGTCTTTATTACATGATCTGAAATTAATTATTTAAACAAGTAATCTTGCAAATGACAGGTTGCAAGTTGATAATACACGCGTGATTATTTTGTAGATGCATCTACCAAAATCATAAAAAACCATCCACATGGTAAATGAATGGGCCTATATTCATTTCAGAAATGCAAGACATTAAATCTGAATTTTAGCTAGTGAGTTTCTAAAAACCAAATTTTATTGAGAACAAGCAACAAATGAAAATTCTTTAAATTAAAAAATCTTTTGGTTATTTAATGGATGTCCATATGAATTCTCAATTAACTTTCGCATCATATACGATTCAGGATGGTCTAACTGGTCACGCCAAGTAGTAAACGCATTTGTATTAGTAAACTTCTGGTTTACTTTAACATTTGTTTCAATTGTACTAAATTGTAACAAATTAATAATTTTACTATCATTCCTTTTATTTTGTATCCACATATAAGTGCTATTGTGATATTTACTACTGAAAATGTCTAAATCAATGTGAATATTATAATGTCACTAAGTCAACAAAATAAATATAATTTTCAAACAATTATATGCAATATTCACTTTAGGAATATGCCAAAATCTTTAAATATCTAAAACAAATTTGTAACTTTAGGAGTATCCAACCATAACAAGCTTTAGATAAAATTATCATATTTTATTGCTCATAAATAGATCTTTCACAGTTAAATATTTTGCTTCTAACCCTTAATGAGGATAATCACAATCAATTCAATTTAATAACAAGAGTAATCAATATCTCAATCTTCCCTTTTTATCCTTTCAAAATAGATATTTATAGCAATAGTGATTCATATGAAATATAATATTTTCCTCATTCAAAATCTCAATATAAGATTCATTATAAATATCTTTTAAAACCAATAGATTAACCATCACAACATATTAATATATTAGCTCTTCTAGAGCTTTCAACTAATTTTGTACTATCAAATATTGAAATAATATTTATTTGTTTTAGTACCAAATAAGATAAAATACTTTCTATCTATAATGATAGAATTTATTACTACATTCTCATATCCGACCTCAAAGAATATTAACAAAAACAAAATATCATATGTGGCCAATAATATTTCATATCACACTGATAACATAAGTTATATTTACCCTTAGAAGGTTCATCTTGAGAACTCTTATTGTTCTCTTATTTATTACTATGTTTTCACTTTTAGTGGCCCATGAGTATATATTTTATTTTCTTTACGTTTACATTCACTTCGGGGAATGTAACAAATCTGGTAGGACAGGCTTCTAAACGTCTCTATTGATTTTTTATTTCATAATCAACATCGTAAACATACGTGGATTTTAAATCAGAATCTATCCATTTATGTTGCCATGATTATTCTTCAATTATAATAAATATGATATAATAAATAAAACATAATAAAATATACCTGAAAATCTTTAACATCACCGTCATCACCTTAACTATTATCACGAGCATCCATTCTGAGATTGAATCTTTATTGATCAAAAGAGAATGTAATTTATTGATCAAAAGAGGTGATTACAATGCTTTATCAAAGTCTCTATTTATAGGCATAAGAAGTGTAAAAGAAGTAGAGATCTAATTCTAATAACTATTAGAATTTAAAGTACACCAAAACTTTATCTTGATCATGATAGATATCCATTTAATAAGATATTCATAATGATACTTAATTTTTAGTGTAACTTTTTGGCGAAAAATTATTCTTTTAATTTTTCATTTAAGTTTTTAGCTTTTTAGTTCTTTTAACTTACATTTTCTATTAAATCACCCCAAAATTATTAGAAATTTTAACCTTTGTTAACTTTGCTAACTTGGCATACACATGAATTGTTATGTAGATAACACATCAAGATTTAATTAATTTTAATATTTTAAAAATATTTTAAAATATTTTTTATGATTTTAGAATTTTAAATAATTTTAATTTCTAATTTTTAAAAATAGTTTTTATATTTTTGAATTTTAAATTTTAAAATTAATTAAATGATGACATGACATCTACGTAATAATTCATATGCATGCAATGTTAGCAAAGTTAAAAATTAACTTTTACATTTATTTTAAGTGATTTGATAAAAAACGTAAATTTAAAAGTAAAAAAAAAAAAACAAAATAAAAAAAGCTAAAATCAACTTTTCTTTTTTTTTTTTTTGTAAAATTAGAGCCCAAATAAATTGTTATGCTTTAAGCTTTTTATTTCACTTTAATAAGCTAACTATCATTTTTGTTCCATTTTACAAAAAAAAAAATACTGATAAGAACATAACACGTGGCACACTATTGGTATATTGGGGGGAGGGGTTAAAATAAGGCATAAACCTATTTTTTTCAAAGTTTGGGCTAAAAGAAGAAAAAATTTGGTCATTTGTAGTACAAGAAAGAAGAAAACAAAACATAATTTGTAAAAATAACGATGGACCACCATCCAAAATGGTTCAACTCTCAGCGCACCAAGAGCATACTGGTAAATCAACAATGCCAAGGAATAAGGATTGAAGTGGATGAGGAAAACCAATGGTGAGTAAAGAAGAGTTGAACTAGATAAGGATTGAAGTAAAGCTGAAAGATCTAAGAATAAGCAGGTACAGTCCCTTGGACAAATCTGAGGGAGGTACAAGGTTTGAAAAACTTTGCAGCGATAGTAGAAGCCGAAAACCATGTCCTCCCCCACCCGAGGTTGAGCAAGGATCGTCCTACTCTTTGGTCATGTTATGGGTGATTAAAAGCACACTGTACCTCCAATGGATTTCTACAATGCCAACTTGGCTTTCATTAAGTAGTTCTCGCCTCAAAACGGTTAAAATTAATAACACCCTTAAAAAGATATCTCCAATCTAGCATTGTCTTTGCAGCTTCACCTGTTGATTTTGTTTCTCCGTTAGCTTCACTGAAATCTTTGTAGAAGATTAATTTTCGAGAACCATTAAGACTAAAAATAATTAATAAACAATCTATTCACCCAACGAAGCTGCTTATTATTATTATTATTTCAACAAAAATGATTTTCATACTAAATAATTTACCGAGAAAAATGAAAAATGATTCCTCGTCGCCAGGTTTAGTGGGAAACAAGCCGTATTTATTCTTCATATAATCTCCCAATGGCTTTTCCCACCATTTAGAAAGGAAAAACATGTTTTCTGAAATAATGTATTGGTCAAGCAAAGAGAAATAATGTCATAAGAATCTGACATCTTCTTCTTCTTCTTCCAGGATAATGGTGGCAAGAGCAAGTCTATATGCTGAAGACCTAAGGTTCCTAACAAGGATATATATCTCCTTCCTCCTACGATTCACTGTCATCTCCTTCCACTGCTCTTCTCTCAGACTAGCAAGCAAGACAGCCTCACAGAATGCCTCTGCCGTTGGCTTTTTGCTGCATATATAAAAAGGATAATCACTATATGCAAAGCCACATAGGTTTTAATAAAATTACTATACTGGATACTGAATAGAATCCAAGTCTTGCGGTGCTGATATTGGAAAAAGCCAGTACTAACCTCCCTCGAACAAATCCAGTTGTGACAAAACCAACTGGCCACCGATGATATTCTCTAGAAGCAGGGTCATCTGGTACATTGAGTTCCCACTTACCAGAAGGTTGTTCCTTGAAGTATGACCCCACGGCAGAATTAGGCATTTCGAGTCTACCATCACTGCTGCCTGTGCTGCAATATATCCAAATTCAACATATTAATCTCACAAATAAAAGAAATTTATCAATCGTATGCAAAGAAGTGTCAAGGACAAAGCAAAAGTAAATCTTATTAGATTAAAAATGGGTGATATTTTCACCCAGAAAAAGGGATCTAAGCATGAACTTATATTATCCTTGCAAAGGCGCTCTAGATGTACCAAGCATGTTGGAGAGAATACATTTCAGGTAGATAACTCCATTAGCAAAGCCCCAATAATTAGAAGACGTACATGCAGGTTTAAACATCCACAACCAAGCAAGATAGCAGATTTCAAATTAAGTATCACTTGGAATATACACAGTTTAATCAAATCACTACCTGCAAGTCCACATTGATATATCAGTGAGACTTGGAGCACATATAACAGCTCCATCTTCAAAAACACCCTCCTTGTATGCATGAAGATGAACCCTTACAAAACATAACTTATGGCTATAGCTAATTTGAGTAATCCCATTTTGGCCTTTTTCCATCATGTTTTTGTCCTTCATAACCTTAACAAGACTTGATTTTCTATTTTGCAATTGAGGAAATAGAAGTAAATGTTCACCCTGAATGCCATTCAAGAATTCAGTCAGCAAACTAGATGTCCTTGCGACAATGCCACCAAATGAATCACGATATCTCAATGATGTAACATCACTTCTTTCACAACTTGAATTACTCATCGAGTATTTCCGAACTATATTTTCTCCACTTGAAACTTGAGCTTCTTTAACCCTCCTGGACAGCTTGTCAAAAGCAGTATGGACAACATTCCAAGGTGATGGAATAGGAATTCTAAAAGGTCTTACAGCAGGAGGATGCTGCTCCGCATTTTTCCTGGAGGCAGTGGCTTCAATTTCATTTAAGGTTAAGTATGAATTGCAATCGGGGAAATCAGAAGGAAAATAAGGCAATCCAATCTGCAATAAAGAAAAAAAAAAATTAACATGCAGCGCTGGATAAGTGGGTATTCCAAGAGAGGATTCTTAGGACCAAACACTTACTTCACAAGCAATCCAGTGTTTTTCTCTCAGCCCAATCACATGGGCCCCTTTGGAGACAAGAAAATTCCAGAAGACCCTAGCCCAACTTATAGGTACTACAATAGACCATCTGCAACAAAGAATAAGGGAAAAAATTATTCATGAGTTGACATTTCTGAATCAAGATTTTTCAAAGAGAATTGCCTCCATAGTGGCAGGCAAAACGAGATAATGGGGATAAGAAAATTGACAAATCCTGCTGGATCTATCCTAAAGCAGCATAGAAAACTGTTGCGTTAAACATCCAAGCTCCAATTCTCATGCCTAAAGTTAAAACAAAATTATGCACAAGTAAGTGAGCTGAGCGTAGAGCTCTTGTCCTTGTGTGCACTAGACCTTTTGTCTCCATTGTGCTTGTGTCTAGAGTAAAGGCCTCCCCTCTCTTCTTTTGTGGCACCGCTGCCTTTGGCTCAAGATAATTTTTTTTGTGAAATAGAAGACATATCACAACACTACATCAAAATGTTATGTAATGTAAGAATGAACTCAAACACTTTTGTCCTTATTTAAATTGGTATGATATATGGTTCCTAAATGCAAGGATAATGCTGAAACAAATTCTTGTGCATCAAAATTTTAGTTATCAACTTATTTCTAGAGATAATTAATATATAGGGGGAAAGGAACAAAGTAGTTACCCCATAGGAGAGCCCTTCTTGTTATTATTTTTTAGAAGCAAAATAGGGCAAGAACGCGAGAACTGCACCTTGTTCGAAGTCTTTGGGGGCCCTGGTTTTGGTTCATCAAGGCAAAAGAAACCCATCCGCTGCTGATGCTTTTCCATGCAAAGTTCGTTTTCTTCCTCTGGAGGATCTATTCTACTGCTAGAATCCCACAAATTCCTCCCACCAGATAAATTTTCAATTCCTTCAGGTTTTGTACATGAGGGTGAGGCTACCTCTTCGTTGTTATCTAAATTTCCAGTTAAAGTAATCCGGTCACTGGCTCCAACTTCTTGCATATCAATGATAGAATCTGGCTCATGAAAATCTTTGGTCTCTTTTGTGGGCAATAGACGAGGATCCCTGACGGTAAAAGATAAAATTGCACAAGAAGGACTGCATTCCTCATCTTCAAGCGTAAAAGTGTTTTTATTTTGAAAGTCATCCCTATCCCTCTGAAATGAACACTTTTGCAGTCGCCAAGAATTCTCCACGATGCTGCAAAGGCAATAAACTCAGTCAGCTCATTTTAAATTCTTATCTTAGTACAAAATGACCGGAATCTATCCTAAATAACTAACCAAGAGACAGGATGAACAGTCTTCTGAAGAAGTTGAAATGCCTTGGACCCAATTAATTCCAATCTTGCAAGTTGACCCTCATGTGAAAAACAATTAATGGTGATGCCTCTCTCAGTCATCTGGAAAATAATTAGATGCAGAACTTAGCATCTAACCCAATAACGGCTTGTGATATATACAACTCTTTCTGTTTAATGTCTATGTAAGACCAAATGAAAGAGCTTGCTGACATTCATGAGTTCCATGAAATTGTACTATAATTTAAACATTCTTATAAAGTTCAAAGATGGATGATTTACCAGTTTCTGACAAGCACATTTTAGAGCATCATATCCCTCATTAAAAGCTGAGGCATGGATCCAAACCCAAAGTTGGCGAAAGCAAGAACCATAGTTGGTTTTACATTGCTCCTTACTTCCAACCACATCAAGGCAATTATTGTTGTCATCTTTTTTACTCCACTGATGAGGACGCCACATATAAGTTACAGGTGCAATTGGCTGTGAAAGAGGTGCTCCAACATGATGAAGCTGAAAAAAAAAATCATATAGCAAGTAAACGATTTAGTATTATTATTTCTTAATAATAAGAAAGGGTGCAAGAATGACCTACCATAGCAGTCCCATAAGTAACACCGGAAAGAACAGAATCAGAAACACCTTCAGATTTAACAGATGTAAAAGGAACTAAAACCATCTCTAATGTTGCCGCTAAATAATCCTGGAAGCAAACAAAAATAATAAAGTAAAATGTTTGATCCAATTATTACTAAAATCTACTAAAAGAAACACAAAGAGGAGTAAATTAGATTCAAAAAGAAAAGGGAAGCGCCTGCCTCTGGACCTTCTAGTTGAACAGCAATGTTATAGCTCGCATCATGGAGAAGCACTCCCTGTTTAAACCACCTCAAAACCGCCCTCGACCCCCCTCCTCTATATCATATAAACACGGGAATTTCGAATAAGGAATTCTAAAGATTCGGGCTTTTTCTAGACTATCAGAACGCTTAAACGATAAATTTAAGTACCTGCCATGCAATCCTAAGGGAAGGTAAAACCCCCACCGTTTAGCCATTGTAAACCGCTTCGCGTGCCAAACGTGCGTTCTCAACCGCTTGGTACCATCCCCAGAAGTAACGAAACCGCTTTGGGGATTGTTTTTAAGCTCCAATCTCCGACGAAGGCGACGTGGAAGGGGAGATTCATTCTTCTTCTGCTCCGTCTCTAAACCTGAAACACTGCTTTTATCAACCTTAATTAATCTCTGCCTCTTTATGTTTCTCTTCTTGGAAGCTTCATTGTCGAATGCTGTGGTCCTCCTCCTCTTGTTTCTACGAGACCTAAAATCGTTATTGAGTCGAGCGGACACAGTTGAGTGAAGCGACTCGAGCTCGGCAGCTCTGGATTCTGCGAATTTTTGTAAGTTGATTTTGCGCGGGGGTTGAGACGCTGAGGCTTGAGGTTTTTTACTTCCTTCAACAGCCATTGTAGGAAAGTTTTAAAAGATATAAATCATTGAGCAAGGATCTAGCCAAGAAATCAACACTGTTTTTTACTCTTTTGGAAACAGCCAGTAAATAAAACAGAGCAGCTTTCGAGAAGAAAAAAACACGAAGGGTTTAGGGTTTTGCTTTTGGAGCGAATACTCCTTTCTATAGCAAATTACGGAAGTGCCAAACTAAGACACTTTTTGTTTTTTGTTTTTTTTTTTTTAAATTACATTTTGTTTTAATCCTTCTCTCATTAGTTCTCCTTGGACGAGTGATAGAAAACTAACTTTGAGTTTTTTTTTATTTGAGTTTTTTTTATTAATTTAATAATAAATTTAGCTTGTTTATATATTTTATTAATTTGACTTTAAATGTAAAAATTTAATAAATTTAACTATTAATATTTACAAAATTTATTATTTTAGTTTAAATTCTAAAAATTAATAAATTTAACCTCAACATTTATAAAATTTGTCAATTTAATTATAATTCTAAAATTTAAAAAATAAATATATTTTTAAAAAATATTTTAGTCCTTTAGTTCACCTTTTGATTTTCTATCACTTACTTAAAAGTTTGAAGCTCACTAGCAATGAAAATTTTCTATTCCTCCTAATTCAAACATAAACATGTCCCAACTAGTTTGGGAATGATAATTCGAAAGCGTGTCTCAATTTTCCTATCAAAATCAACGTAATTTTCAAGCTCGCTTGTCACTCGATCAATTGCATGTAAGTGTTGTTAAGCACGTTTTTAATTATTTTTATGTTTTTATGATCGGTTTAATTTAATTTAGCTAATTTGGGGGTTAATTTATAAAATTGTTAAAAATTTAGGGGTTTACCATGAATGTATTGGAAGTATTTATGAATTTAATTGATAGATTATTAAGTTTGATAGTTAAATATAAGTATTTTGTTAAGTGATTTTTTTATTTTAGTGTTTAGAGATTTATTTGTGAAAATAGTAAAATTTCATGAAAATAGTGTGAAATGATGAGAAAATAGACTGTAATGGACCCTAGGAAAAATCGGCTAGCTTTGTTTTTCATTAATTGTGGTTAATTTGTGAGTTTCGGGTTTAGGGACTATATTGCATAAAAGGTAAAACATTGGGAGAAATTTTGTAAATTTCTTATTGATAAGGGTTATAAGTTGAATTGATTATATTAAGATATTTGAATGGTTTAATTGAATGAAAATTATTATTTAGATCAAGAAACGAACCAAACGGATCTAAACTGAGGAAAAGCTAATGTGTCGGATAGTCGTCAGCTTCGTTTTTACAACAATTTTTGTTGAGGTAAGTTTGTATAATGGTAAACTGGTTAATTTCTATTTTGGATAAATGATTAATTAAGGTTATGCTTTGTTTAACTTTTATTGAATATAAATTGTTAACTAGTAATTTGGAGTAAATCATAATGTTTATTCAATTGATGAATATTTACGAAAAATGTGGAAATTTACGAATGTATGTATTAGAAATATTATAATGGAAATAAGTTAAATGTTGGATATGGAAAATGTCTCGTTTGAACCTTATGAATACTTATGATACAAATGACATGTCATTAGGGATAACACGGTTTCGGGTGTTGGTCCTAGATGTCCTACCGATGGTTGAGGTCCTACATTTGTTGTGGATTCTCCACAGCTCCTATGAGTAGCATAGTGTAGCTAATATCCCGACCCACAGCTTGTGTGAGCAAGCCCATTTCACAGCTCGTGTGAGCATTATAGATGATGGTTACAATTACATGTAATGACACATTTTATGTAAGCATTTCCTGAGTATCCAATGTTATTCTATTTGGTTCAACAGACAATTAAGGTTTAAAATGAAAAGGTGCATATATAAATGAGCTATGTTATTGAGAATACAGAATGGAAAATGTAATGTAAGTATTTGGATTGAAAATGTAACAATTGAATTATGTGAATAATGTTCGGTAAAGTTCCTTTATACGAGCTTACTAAGCATTAGTTGCATATTTAGTTGTTTTCTTTGTTTTGTAAATCATCAAAAGCTCGATCGATTGGAATCTTATTGAAGCTCTATCACACTATCCGTCGACCATTTTGGTAGTTTTTATTATTATTTTAGCTTATGGTTATAAATGACACGTATAGGGCTTAAATGTAATATTGGTTCCATTAATGTTTTGAGTTTATGATAAGCTTATTAGTGTTTAGTAGGTGTGGTGTTGTAAATGATGATGTAAATAGGTGAAGTTGTTCTTATGCATGTTCTATCTTATATTAGGCAAGTCAATTATTGAATGGTATGCTTTTGAAATGTTGTTGGTATGTTTGATCTATTATCGGATGAACTTGTAATGTTGAATGGGATTATGTTTGGTTTGTGATTGTGGTACCTTTTTTTGGTACATTGGTTAGTCTTATAGATTGATGGAATTGGTATGTTTTAAGTGTGTTTAAAATGTGTTTTGGTCATATGAATATTTGTAGAAATGGTGTGTCTTGGTGTGCAAGAATTGGATTTGAAATGGCTTATTTTGGGGACAATTTATGAAGCATACGGGCTATCACACGGCCATGTGCCACACATAGTCGTGTGTCATTGTTGTTTTAGGAGCAGATTTCACACGTTCTGAGACATGACCTATGATAAGGTCGTGTGACACAACATTGAATGCACAACGGTTTGGCACACGACCTACGACACTGTAACATCCCGAAATTGGGCCTAGAAGAATTAGGCCCATGGGGCCTTGGGCACAAGAGCGTTTAAAATTTTTGGGAATAAGAGAGTGGCTTTAATGCAAGTTGGATCTAGTAGGTGAGTGATTTTGGAAGGTTAGGGGGCTTCTATAAAGTCCCGAGTCCAAGTTAGGCCTTAAGAAAAATTTTGGTTTTGGGTGAATAAAACCCTAGGAGTTAGTAGTAGGCTTTAAGAATAAAATGTGGGGAAAATTACACAAGTGGAGTGTGTGGTGTAGTGGCAAAGTGATGCCACATAGGAGACAAGGGGGTGACGCCACAAGGAAGGAAGGAGGTCCAAGGTTCAAGTCTTGGCTTTTGCATTTTGGATTTCTTTTTAAAAGGACTATAGAATTTTGCCATAGGGTTATATTTAGTTGCGCATGATTTTAGACACAAGAAAGTGAGTGGTCTAGTGGCAAGGTGTCTTTAAGGGTGCAAGGGAGCTTGGGTTCGAATCTCATGACAAGCAATGGAGTATTTATTTTGTGGATTGGACGAGAAGAGTTTGAGTTAGATTTAAACTCTGCTAATGGAGGGATCCCACATCGGAAAGATACAAAGAAGGAAGGTGAGAAGCTAGCTATATATAGAGGATAATCGCCAATAGTTACGAAGGAAGGGCTACTATAACGTGAGGTGCACGGTAAGGTTACGGTAAGGTTTCGGTTTCCGATAAGTGTATATTAAGTTATGATTAATCGTTAGGTGATGTCGATTATAGGTTCGTCACTAAGGGGTTTGCAGCGCGCATGGTTACCAGGTGTGTACAAACACTACACACACGATATCGGCAATGCCGAAAAGTCGAAAGTGGGTAAATGGGCTCGGTGGGCCCTGAGGCTAAGTTTGATGAAATGGTTTGGTTGGTTTTACGAATTGAATTAGTCATGCATGATACATGAATTGGATTTGTTTTGGGCCTAATAGGCTATATGATGAGATTTGGGCCTAATGGGCCGTAAGGGAGTGATTTGGGCTTGATGGGCTTATGAGGACGTAGACATGTATGTTAGGGTTTATGGACCTTAGGTCTAGTTTGAACAACTCTTAAATTCCATAAGACTTAATTTTTATAATTAAATATGTCTGTGAACAAGTCGCTGGGTTAGGGTGTGGCAACGGACATACGCATGTCTAGGATTAAATCTAGGGAGAGCTTAGTATTTAAGCGGCCCTAGTGGCCCACCTTCTCTTTTCTGGAATCCTACCTGGTGCGTAGTGTCTCTTCACTTTAGCCGCGAGGACTTGTAGATGGGCCAAAGTTCATAACTAAAATTCGAGAGGGACCAACTACCCTTATATTTGTTAAATTACTAAAATACCTTTATATTGGTAAAGTACCAAAATACCCCTGGTTTGTAAAATTACCAAAATATCCCTGATTTGTAAAATTACCAAAATACCCCTAGTTTGTAAAATTACCGAAATACCCCGACTTGTGAAATTACCAAAATACCCTCAATTTATGAAATTATCAAAATACCACCAGTTTACGAATTTACCAAAGTACCCCCGATTTGTAAAATTATCGAAATACCCCTAGCTTGTAAAATTACCGTTTTACCCCTAAACAATAAAATGACCGTTGTACCCTCGTGGTAGTACTAATGTTGTCTGTGTTAATTGTATGATTGATTATGTTCCAGATGCACTACATACATGATTAGTTATGAGTAGTATTACCGAATTACCCTTGGTAGATAAATTACTAAAATACCCTCGATAGGTAAAATTACCGTTATACCCTTTGGGGTTGATTGGCGTGATTGTGTGTAACTTCTCACACCATTTATAGTGTCTTGATAACATATATATTTATGTATATTACATTAAATGCCAAAAACTTCGGTATGGCTATTGAAATCCCCGTGGAGGTAAAGGCGATTCATCAGGTTAGTGACTTCTGTGATATTAATAGATGGTTCTGATGAGATGATATGTTATATGTGATGAGCATATTATACATGCTTGCCGATCTTGTTGAAACCATACATCAGTATCTTATGCTTGCATGGGGTTGGGATTGTGATATGAAAGGGGAAGTGTTCTGTTGTAGTGGCTTTTGCCATGATCTGTTATAGTGGCTTTTGCCATGATCTGTTGTAGTGGCTCTGCAACGATCCATTCAGTGATTATGTCACGATTACGGCGATGAGCGATTAATCTATGACATGACCGCCATCGATGGTGTGTAGCGGATGGAGGGTTGATTGTAGAAATCCCGGTGTGATTGGTTGGTACGGTGGTGTGTAGAGGATGAAAAATCTAGGTTGAAATGGGTTTGCATCGCATTGAATACATTATCTGCTGTGACATATGATGTGGGTTAAGGCTCAATCGAGGCTATTTTGGGCTAAGGTCCAATTGCCACCATTCTTCAGAATGGGCTTCTACCGGATTATTGTGATGCATGTTCTTACCGGATGAGGTTGTACACACCGAGTTTTAAGTAAACTCACACCCTTTAATTTTAATGTTTGGTAATCCTGAATAGGCGGCTCGACTTGAGAGAGGACTGGAGATGGCCACACTACAAGCTGTTCAAATGTTTTAATTTATTCAAATGATCTTATTTTAAATACTTTGTTTTTTTCATTGGATTGTAACAAGGCCTTGTAACTCCTAATTGAATTTATATCTTGGGTTATTATTATTGTTCCAACTACCCACTTAAGAAATTTCATAAAATTATTAAAGTGTTAATATGGTTTTCGAAATAAACTTTTGTTTTGGGCTTTTGGGCCTTAAATTTTAATTAGCAAAACCGTTTGAATTGTGCCTTCAATGTGACACGCTTGATTCGGGCCTAACTTCTAGACCGGGTTTGGGGTGTTCTGATTTCTGATCGTGTGGCCCTATTTCAAATACCCACACGAGCAGACACACATGCTTGGACATGGTTGTGTGTCCATACTTCAAATGTCCACACGATCTGGGCTATGTCACATGGCCTGGCCACACAGCCGTGTGACCCTTGTCTCTAAAATTTCAAGTTTTTCTAAAATTTTTTTCTTTGTTTCAAATTGATCCCTGAATGTTCTCAAACTGTTTTTAGGGTATCGTAGACTCGATTTAAGGCCCATAAGTGTATTTACTATAACTGAATTGAGATATTAAATGATAATATTTAAATTGCATAATTGTTTCTATTTTGTACAATAATACTTCGTAACCCTAATTTGGCTACGGAGACGGATTAAGGGTATTACAGGTTTCACTGGCATGTCAAATGAAAATGCCTCCCATAGGGAGCGTTTTCTCTCTAGCTATTTCTACCTCCCCGCTAACTAGATTGTTTTTGCCTCTGAACCCCTGCAACTTAGGATTCCCAGGATAAAAAAAAATTCCCTTTTTACCCCGCATCACCCCCTACATAAATGCACGTTCCAATCCCTTTAATTCAATATCCTAAATTGTTTTTGTTTTTTATTTTTTCTTGCGTGTTGAAATTTTCGAGTTTAAAGATTTATTTCTCTCTCGCTTTGAGGGAGACATAGTTATAGTTTTAAGTTGCGTTTGGGTTTTAAGTAATGTCATGAAGCTCGATAACCTACAAATTTCACTTGTCATATGAGTATGGCGCGATCACCTGAGAAATCGAGATCACTTTGCAACTCGAGACCCGGGTTGGCAATGATTATACCGTCTCAGGTTGAAGTGTAACTAGGGCTTCAAGGTTACAAAAGTTATGCTGTCAAATGACAGAGTATAACTGGGGCCCTAGTTGATGGTGGTTATGTAGGCACAACAACCAATTTCTTTTTGTCGGAGAAGCATACTTTATAAAACCCACACGGAAGTGCGAAGAAGAAAAATGGAAAGGCCTTCCATGTCCATGTCCCCTAAAGGCAATGACCCTGTTAGTAAAACTGTTACACCCCAATTATGTCATAGGTTTTAACAACTGGGCCACCGCTTTTGTTGGATCTGGATAAAATGAAATACTTGATTATATTAAAAGACCACTGGAATTTTCTTCTTTGTATGTTTGTTTGGGTTATATAAAGCATCCTCTTCTAACGAGGAAAAATTGGTTGTTGTGCTCACATGATCACCGTCAATTAGGGCCCTAATTATGATCCATCATTTGTCAGTATAACATTTGTAACCATGAAGCCCTAGTTACACTTCAACCCCTAATCGTATAATCACCGTCAACTGGGACATTGAGTTGCAACACAATCCGATTTCTCAGGTGATAGCGCCATACTCACATGGCAAATGAAAATTGTAAATCACCCAGCTCTACGACATGATTGCAAATTCAAACATTCCTTAAAACTATATCTCAAATCCAGACAAAAATAAATTTACAAGCTTTTAATTTCCAACCACAAGAAAAAAAAAGAAGAAAATAATAATTTTTTTTCCAAAGTGAAAACATGCCTTATAGGATGTGTTTTCCATTCTCTCTCCAAAAACAACATAGATGAGTAAATTTTAAAATTTTCAACATACTTTCTCAATTGTGTTTTTTTTTTAGTATATTTCGATAAATTAACCAGTTTAAATTCTCGTAGAATAATTAAATAAAACAATTAAATTCTATAAAAAAACTCTTTTTTATTTGAGTAATTGACACTATGAAGAGGGGTCATGCTTTTTTGAAGAAAAGTTGCCTTCCGACCCAATTCAAAGGAAGAGAAAAAGCCAATAATTGTTTCTAAAGTCGCATTTCGATCCAATTAATTGAAAGATGTCCAAATCCATTTCAAGAACATAAAATATTTCATCCATTCAATATCAAGTCAGACAACTATTAGATCAAAGTCAAACTAAAAAAGAATTTTTTTTGTAAAGAAAATTTCAATAACTTTCTTTTAAATTGTCAATAAAATTGATTTAAAATTTTCAAATAAACTTTCAACTCGAAATTTGTGTCTACATCGTGCATTTAACATGTAAGAAAATTAATTTTTTATATTTTAAATATTTTTATGATTATCTAAAAATCACTACGAGGATAAATTTAGGTAAATTATTGTTTGAATTTCTAGATTTAATTTTTAAAATTGAAAAAAGACACATTTATTTATTAATTTTTAATATTTGTTAATGTGACATTTTATCACATCAACATAATATATATACATGTGACAATCACTTATCACCTCTCGATTAATCTATCAATCACATCAATAAAAATTTAAAGATTAAAAGAAATTTAATTGATTTAAAAATTCAATTAACTGCAAGTTCATTAGGCGAAATTGTTTTTTTTTTTCAACTACTCGTATTTATTTTAAAATATGCCAGCCCCAGTGCCAGCCGTGTGCTTTACGTGCTTACCACTCCAGTTTACAAACAAAAAAGGGTAGCAAAAAGTTCGTGAGACGTAGCTGGAGTCAATGCAAATCCCTCATTACCTTTTAGCCAAAGTCATTGACCTATGCAGAGGCCAGAGTCAAACTCCGCCCTCGCTCTATTATCTGTTCCGAATCTATTATTGGCTGAAAATCATCACCAACCCTGCTCCCTCAATTCAACCACTTGGATTCCGACACGAATCAGATTCAGACATGGTCGTCCGTATCAACAAATGGACCCACTAAATCCAACGAATCTCAGGAAAAAGAACAAGATATTGTGATTGGATCAAATTCTCCGATATTTTAGCCAAACACCAATTGATTCATTCATCTATTTTTTTTGTCCGAACCAAATAGTTAAACAAACCCCTAAACCGAAAATATCTATCGTTGAAAAGCCTAAAACTAGAAACAAAACTACAAAGTGGAGTAGAACTCAAACAGTACTGACACGAGTGGGCGTAGATATCAATGTCTGAAGTAGATAGATACATAACCCACTTCGGCTCTTCTTATCTCATAGGGCAAAACGAAAACACCCTACTTTCTCCTTCACTCTCCTCCATTCCTCAGTGGCATCCCACTCTCATTTGCCCCCCTCCCTTCATTATCGAATCCCTTATAGCTAGCTACTCTCTCCTCCACCCTCTCTTTCCAGTATACCACTTAAGTCTTCTTTTTTTGTCTCATAAAATTGAAAATCATTGAATGGCGTCAACGCCACCGCACTGTTCAATCACGGCTTCAACAAAGTCCTACAAGAACCATCAATACCCAAAAACTCATTTCAAAAACCACCAGAATAACCACCGCAATCATCCTCTTCCGCGGAAGTTTTCCCTTTCCAACCCCCTTCCTTCACCTTGCAATGCAGCGAAACACACCGCCGCCGCAGCATCCGCCTCCACCGTCCGCTCTCCCCTCTCGCAGGTCTCGACCCCCTTCCCTTCCCTCGATCCCGATTTCTCTGGCCGCCGGTCGACTCGGTTTGTCTCAAAAATGCACTTGGGCCGTCCCAAAACCAGTATCAACACCCGCCACACCTCTATAGCTGAAGAAGTCCTTCAACTCGCCTTACAGAACGCTCTAGCTGGCCTTGAAAGCATTCTCGTCTCCTTTGAATCTAAGCTTAGCGGCTCCGATGACTACACTTTCTTGCTTCGAGAGCTTGGAAACAGAAGTGAGTATGAAAAAGCCATTAAATGTTTTAACTTCGCGGTTAGAAGGGAGACCAGGAGAACTGAACAAGGGAAATTAGCTACTGCCATGATTAGTATTCTTGGTAGATTAGGAAAAGTGGAACTTGCCAGGGGCATCTTCCATACTGCTTTAAGTGAGGGTTATGGAAAGACTGTTTATGCTTTCTCTGCTCTAATTAGTGCTTTCGGAAGAAGTGGGTATTGTGATGAGGCCTTAAAGGTTTTCGATTCCATGAAAAACTATGGGTTGAAGCCTAATCTAGTTATTTATAATGCTGTGATTGATGCTTGTGGGAAAGGAGGATTGGAGTTTAAAAGAGTCGTGGAGATTTTTGATGAGATGTTAAGGAGCGGTGTGCAGCCAGATCGAATCACTTTTAATTCCTTGCTTGCGGTTTGTAGTAGAGGGGGTTTATGGGAGGCTGCTAGGAATTTGTTTAGTGAGATGGTTGATAGAGGGATTGATCGAGATATTTTCACTTATAATACATTTTTGGATGCAGTTTGTAAAGGTGGACAAATGAATTTGGCTTTTGAGATTATGGCAGAAATGCCTGCTAAAAACATTTTCCCTAATGTTATTACCTATAGTACTATGGTTGATGGGTATGCAAAAACTGGTAGATTTGATGATGCACTCAATTTGTTCAATGAAATGAAATTTTTGGGTATTGGTTTGGATAGAGTTTCATATAATACTTTGCTTTCTATTTATGCAAAGCTTGGTAGGTTTGAGGAGGCTCTAGATATTTGCAGGGAGATGGAGGATTCAGGGATGAGGAGGGATGTTGTTACTTACAATGCACTTTTGGGTGGATACGGGAAACAAGGAAAGTATGATGAAGTTAGAGCACTGTTTGATGAAATGAAAGCTCAAAAGGTGTCACCTAATTTATTAACTTTCTCCACAGTGATTGATGTGTATTCGAAGGGTGGTTTGTATGACGAGGCTATGGATGTTTTTAGGGAGTTTAAGCGGGCAGGATTGAAGGCTGATGTTGTACTATACAGTGCATTAATCGATGCTTTATGCAAGAATGGGTTGGTGGAATCTGCTGTATCCTTGCTTGATGAGATGACAAAGGAAGGGATTAGGCCTAATGTTGTTACATACAATTCTATCATTGATGCTTTTGGTCGGTCTGCAACTTCAGAACTTGTGTTTGATGCTGGTGGGATCCGTGAGTCACAAGCTGACTCTTCTTCTTCATTGGTCATCAAGCAATGTATTCATGGCAGGGCAGTAGATAGGGAGGATAACCGGATTGTAAAAATTTTTGGGCAGCTGGCTGCTGAAAAAGGAGGCCAAGCAAAGAAGGATTGTGGTGGCAAGCGGGAAATCTTGTGCATCTTGGGAATTTTTCAGAAGATGCATGAGCTAGAAATTAGACCAAATGTTGTCACCTTCTCAGCCATCCTAAACGCATGCAGGTATAATTATTTGCTTTTTCCTTTGCCTGTCAATTTATTTGTTCCTTTTCGTATCTTGTTCAGTGAAAAATCTGGACTTAGTGCAACAGTCCCAGTGTCCTGTTTCTTTCTAGCTCCATTGAGCATTTTTGGCAATTTCATGTGTATGTTTAAATCTATTTGATGCCGTGACTTGAAAGATTCATTCTTTTTTTTTATACTTGTGCTTAAAATTTTCTCAGCTATGTATGAGCACGGGAATTGCTAGTTATTAAAGTCGAGAGCCTGAGTCGTGATTGCCCAATGCAGGAATGATATATGTGCACTATGATTGCTGACTATGTTCTAGCTGTTCAAGAAAAATAACATTGTCTGAAACTTGATTTTCGTTCCATTAGCTTATTCATGATCCATTTGCATTGAACAAATCAAGTGGCCTCGAGATTTACTTGATTTTTCAGGTTTATTTTATTTGCAAATAGTGGGAGTTTATTTGTGAATTTTCCTCTTTTCTTGTTGTACGTATTAAATAATATTGATCTGGAAAACGTGGTTGATCATTTGAATTTATTGCCTTGGATGCAGTCGCTGTGATTCCTTTGAGGATGCTTCAATGTTGTTGGAAGAGCTCCGGTTGTTTGATAATCAGGTCTATGGTGTTGCCTATGGTCTTCTTATGGGCTATAGGGAGAATGTTTGGATCCAAGCTCAATCCTTATTTGATGAAGTGAAGTTGATGGACTCTTCAACTGCTTCTGCCTTTTATAATGCTCTGACTGACATGCTATGGCACTTTGGTCAGGTTAGCTTTTTGTAATGCTGTTGCTCCACTAGTTTGATACGCTTGTAGCTCACTTCTCTTCCGCTATTTTTATGATTTCTGAAACTTGTATAATTTAATAGCTTGACACTATTAGTATTTTGCCGTACAGAAACGGGGAGCCCAGCTGGTTGTGCTTGAAGGAAAACGCCGGCAAGTGTGGGACAATGTATGGTCTAATTCTTGCTTAGATTTGCATCTTATGTCCTCTGGTGCGGCTAGAGCAATGGTGCATTCGTGGTTGTTAAACATACATTCGACTGTTTTTGAAGGTCATGAATTACCAAAGCTGTTAAGGTAACCAAAGTGGTTTTGCATTTAATGAACTGATTAACTTTTTCCCTATACCTTCTTGTTTGAAAAAGGAATTTGTTTCCTTGTTTTTCCAGCATTTTGACAGGTTGGGGCAAACATAGCAAAGTAGTTGGTGATGGTGCACTAAGGCGAGCTGTTGAGGCACTCCTCACTGGCATGGGTGCACCCTTTCAGCTTGCTAAGTGTAACTTAGGTAGATTCGTCTCGACAGGTCCTGTAGTTACAGCCTGGTTAAGAGAATCTGGCACCAAAAACTTGCTTGTTCTTCATGATAATAGAACACAGCCTGAAAACACTAGGTTTGAAGAAATCTCAAATTTACAGACACTTACTTTATAGTAATATGTATAATATAATGAACTCTTTATTTAAAACTTAAAAAAGAGTTTTCCTCATGTAAATTGTACAAATTATCGAAGAATTGACGTTCGTGTCTCTATCTCGCTTGCTACGCCTGTTAATGTAGGCACTAATGCATCGTTTGCTCTTAGTTTTGAACTGGGTATTTGTTGTTCTGTTTCGAGTTAGCTTGGTCAAATCCAAGGTTCATGAAAGAACCAAGCTTTCAACTTCATCTGCCATGCATGTTTAATCACGTGTGACTAAAGAATTAAAATAAAACCCCAAGTGTTGAGTGTAGTAATAAAGTGTATTGCATTTTTAAGAAGAGATATAAGTTGGAACTTCCAAAATAACAGTGTTAAACTAAATAAAACATGAAAAATGTTGTTACATGATGGCTTGGCTCCTAGAATACAGCACCCACATTTCTTGGCTTGATGGTTCAGTAATGGCTAATTATTGGAGGACTGTGATCTTTCTAGCTAATCTCAAATTCAGCGTCCTTCGAACTTAATCAGAAAAAAATTGAAGTTTAGCATTATTAGATTTGTTGATGTGCCACTATGAGTTGGTAATCCAAAACTATTTTATACGATTAAACACGGTCCGACTGTCTGTACTGAATTTTCATTGTCTAGGGTTTTAAGTTTGGGCGATTTACTCAAAAATATCGAAAAAATAATAAATTTATGGAAAATGGCTGAAACCTAGAATATTTACGGAAAAAAGGTCATTTCCCCACAAAACGTGTCTACGTAAGCGCGTTTTGTGGGGAAAAAGTAGGAAAGCGCGCCATTGAGGGAGCGCTTTTGCCCTCATTCCCCATTTGATTTTCAGCTATTTTTAGTGCTAGGGTATGAAATTTTAAGGTTTCAGGGTTAAGGTTTGTGATTTTTTAGGATCGTTAGATTTAGGGTTTTAGGGGAAAATTAATGGAGTAGATTATAGGGTTAATTAGGGTTTAGTAAAAATATGTTTAGGGTTTTAGGCAAAATATATTAGCAAAATAAAAATTATTTGAATTTTTTTTACAGTTGTATCTGGGAAAATAATTTTGAGAAGACGTTTCTGAACAAATAGTCTGAAAACGCTCAAGCGGGATGCATTGTCGGCAAGAAGTACGAAAAAGAGCTCCCACGTGGGCGTTCTTTTGCTCTGATGATCTCCGGTAAAATAATTTTGAGAAGACGTTTCTAAACAAATAGTGCCGAAAACGCTTCAAGCAGGATGCACTGTCAGCAAGAGTACTGAAAAGAGCTCCCACGTGGACGCTCTTTTGCTACAGTAGTTGATCGGTCTAAAATTGTCGAGTTTTAAAATTTATAAAGAGAATGATCGAACCTGAAAACTAACTCTGACAACGGCTTAAGGCAAGTGTACCTATCGAACAGTAGTATAGCTTAGGCAAGACCGGATTATCGAACCCAAAGGAACTAAAAGTTCTATACTCATTTTTTTTCTATTATTTAGCCTAAATATTAAATGATTTGGTTGATTAACTAATTAATTACTAAACTAAGATGCAAAGACAAAAGAAGAATGAATTGGGAAATAACTTGAAGAGAAACTCAGTTGATCACGATGATACCAATAGGAAGAATCCACCTAAACTTCACTTATTATCTAACACTGAACCATATGGTTTATTCACTTGACTTGAACCGTAAGACTTCCTAACGTATATTAAACCCTCTCTCGAGGCGAATAACGTCTAACCCTAGGTTAATTAATGGAAATCTCTTTCTCACTTAATAACCCCTTAGAATAGCAGTAAATCGAACTATGGACTCCCATATTAGGTTTCAACCTAATCCGACAAAATTTCATCACCCTATCTCTAGACGCGCGAACGACTCCACTTAATTATGCTAGATCTATTCTTAGGCAGGGTCTATTCCTTCTCCACCTAAGAACATCTGACTTGAATTAATATCCCGGAAACATTAACATAAGAATTAAGCACACATAATTAAGAACAAATTAAGTATTTATCATATAATTCAGAAAACAATAGTAAGGTTCATCTAGGTTTCATCCCCTTCAGGTATCCGAAGGGTTTAGTTCATAACAAATAAAGAAAACATCTCAAGAGAAAAGATAAAACAAAACATAAGAAATCCCTAAAACCCCCTGAAGGAATTGAAAGAGAGATTCGCCGTCTTGAGTAGAATTTCGGCTTCTTGAGATGGATCAACTGGCTATCTTCGAGTGATTCTCACAAAGGTTCCGGCTTCTGCCGAATTCCGAACGTCTCGGCCTTCCTTGACGGTTGGCCTCTAGGTTTTTTATATAGGCTTTTGAGATGCTTTTACTTGGCCTCTAAGTGCCCTAATTCAAGTATACTTCCTACTCGGTGTTTGAATAGGCTTTGGAATGTGTTTCTTTGCCTCAAAGTATCCAAATCCTAGTATAATTCCTTTTTTCCACGACAGGGGCACAGCCATAGTACATGCCCATGTAGGTCGACTTTAGGCCGTGTTTCGATTCTGTTGTTTGAGGCACGGCCATGTAAATCGTGGTCAGACCGTGTGAAGTAAACTGACGAGACACGACTGTGTGACTTGAAGTCCAGGCTGTGTCGATTTCCACTTTGGCTCAAATTGGCCCGTTTGAAGCCCGTTTCTTGTTCTTTTCGTCCTCGGGTGCTTTTCTGAGTATAAAACATGAAAAGAAAGGATTAAGAGCATCTTTTTACATAAATCAATGGCTAAATCATCCAAAAGCATGCTAAATATGGGGTTAAAATTTGTTACTTTTACGGTTAATCAAATACCCCCACACTTAAGCTTTTGCTTGTCCTCAAGCAAAATTCTCAACTTACAATTAAAACGAACTTTTCACAATTCATAATTCTCATCAACAATGCCTCATCATAATTCATAGATAATTTATACATGGATAATTTAACTCAAAGACTCTTAAAGATTCAAACAATATAAGTCATATATTTGTAGCACGAAAACATAGGTGTCTCCCCTTATCTAAATAATTACCTTTAATTCAAAACTGGTAAGGATTGACATCCTCACTAAAGATTCACTCAAATCACTCAAAGTGTTTTAAGGTTCACAATTAAGCACTCAACAGTCGAACCTGAAAAGTTAATCCTATAGGCTTGCCTGAAAATCAAATCTCCACCATTGTAATATGAGATGATACACAAATCAAAAGGTCTTTGACAGGGTTGTAAAGGGGCTTAGGTTAAAGGTGTGGATAAAGGCTGAATTAGAAGGTTTGGAATCGAGATTGACTTGACAAATTTACCTGACTAAGAACAATGAACTGAAAAATAAATGATTACATCAATTGAAACTTTGAAACTAATAATACTACGAACTTTTTCCTTGAAAATAGAAATTTAAATTCACAAGCTCACTTTTTATACTACTAATGCTGAATATACTTTGATTTTTCGATCGATTTTTTTTAAAGAACAAATCAAATAGAAACATAATAAAGAAAGAACTTTATCAATTGAAATAAACTAATTCGGCAACTGATCAAATCAATTCTCGATAGAAGGGTAGTCAAAAGAATGGTGATAACAAATCAAAGGGTTTTGGGTTAATATTAGCGGGTAAGTCAATAAAAAGGGTTGTTAGGATCAAATGGGTTCACCAATGGTTAATTTGTGAAGGTAGGCTTTTTAGTGGAGTTAATGGGTTAAAACCTAGGTGCCTTTATCATCTCAGTATATCAAATCAATAATGTGGTCTCGACATGTATAATTAAGGCAAGTTCTAGAATAACAATTCAGTGTTGACACACTCATAATCAATAAAGTGAGCACGAAAAAGAATATATGCTCTATAAGGCTTAAAATCTCACAAAAATTATGGGTATTTGACATCAATCCCTGTAACTTTCAAACTTCAAGGTAATATTCAAATTCAGTTTAACAACCTAGAAAATTTTTTATTCTTGAAAAATAGACTTATCATGCTTGATTCTCTAGTATTCTTCAAGTATAAATCATCAATGCACAATTATCAATGACTTACTCAAAAACATATCAATAAAAATCATAAATCATCAGAAATTTCACCCTAATTAATAATATGAGAAAATTACTTAGGAACAAGACTAAAATTCAAGATTTTGGAATAATGCAAAAAGTTAGGTACTTTTACCCCCTACACTTAAGATGTACATTGTCCTCAATATACAAAGATAGATAAACAATTATGTAATAATAAAATCAAAAGAGAAGGGGAGAAGTAACACTTCCTGAATTTTTGGATGAATTTTTTGTTCCCTTGTCGATTTAGAGGTGGTGGCGTTTTCTATGGGCCTGGTGGGGTGGCTACCGACAAGCATTGTGCTAGATGAAGAAATTGGGTAGCCTAGGAAGATATAGCCAAGAAATCTAAAGAAACATTAAAAATATACTAATAATCTAATTAAAGACAAAGAAAATAAAGAGAAGAAAACTAAAAAGAAAACTGAAATTAAGATAAAAGACTAATTGACAGAAGAGTCCTTATTGATAGATGGTTCGCAAGGTGGGTGTGACTTCTAAGGCTGCGGAGGGGCTGTGGTTGTGGTTCCGGTGTGATTCCCAAGCAGCCTTTAGAACCTAAAACCAAAGAACTAAAACAAAATAAACTAGATTAAGTAGAAGAGAAGTAAAGATAAGGAAATTGAAGCAAAAGAGAAAAGAAAAATAAAAACTAAATGGTCTCAAAGACCCTTGGCTTGTCGAATAGCTGAAGCTACCGGCATGAACTCATGTGAATCGATCTCCTTTGAGGAGACTGTAGTTGGCCTCTTACGCTTCTTCAGCATGGCTTTGGTGTCTCAAGAGTTATAAGAATGTTAGAAAAAAAGGAGAGAGAGGAAATATGATAAGAAGAAGGAAGAAAGAAATGAGGAAGGAGGGTGAAGAAGAAGAGGGGGTGGGTTTAAATAGAATTTTAGCTTTTGACACTTTTCCACGTCCGTGCACCGAGGGTGTGTTGAATTACACGGCCGCATCACACGGTCGTGTGTCTAGGCGTGTTGGTTCACCCACGCCCGTTTTCCAGATGCCACGCCCATTCCTGAAAAGGCAGTGTCGGCCCACGGCTGCATCGCACTGCCGTGGGACTTTGTCTGTACCCGTGGGGTAGTAGTTGGGTCCGTGACTTCAATAGTTAGTTGGGGCTGATTTGTACCATCTCTGCCATATCAGTATGGAGATTCTGTACTTCCACACGGTCACGGCCATGACCGTGTGGTTTGGAAATCTGCACTTTTGTTTCATTAAAATTCTGGAATAAAAATATAGAGAAATAATAAAAAATAGAAATAAATGATAGTGTTAGTGCTCAGGTTACCTCCCGAGAAGCGCTTGTTTAAAGTCTTAAGCTAGACTTTCCCTTCGTTTATATAATCATGGTGGTTTGAAGGTTTGAACATCTTCCCTCATGCTATTGATTTTATATTCATGATAAATTTTAAGTCGAGAAGCTTTTACCTTAAAAGTGCCGAATGTTGGATTGCTTACCTCGACTGTTTCGTATGGGAAGATATTTCGTACCTCAAAATGTCTTCGTTTGAACTCAGGGTTGGTGTTGTGATGCGCCGATCTACTTTATCTAACCGTACCTGATCTCCTATTTTGAAGTGGTTTGATGTTCTCTTCTGGGGGTTCCTTAGGTTTTACTTCGTGCGGTTCCTGTTCCTCTTTGAATTGTGTCTTCTATTCTTTTAGTTTGTCGACCCTAAGGCTTCGTTCCTCATATAATTCTTCTTTGTTGGCACTAGGTTCGTGCTTTGGCTCAGATTCGTATCCTTGTGGTATTTCCTGCAATGAAGGTTGCTCAAATTGATCATCAACTGAATTGACTTTCTTACCTTCATCGATTGTAGTCCTAGTCGAGTCAAGAGCTTGAAGACTGATTGATTCATCACCTACACGAAGAATGAGTTCTCCTGTGGCAACATCAATTTTAGTTCTGGCAGTTGCTAGGAAGGGTCTTCCTAAAATTAAGGGGATTGAATTATCCTCATCCATGTCTAAGACAACAAAATCTACTGGAAAAACAAATTTTTCAATTTTTACAAGAACATCTTCGACAATACCCCTAGGAATTCTAACAGTTTTATCAGCTAATTGAATACTCATCCTAATTTGTTTGGGTTTCCCTAGACCTAGCTGCTTAAACATTGTATAAGGTATGACATTAATGCTTGCCCCTAAATCAGCCAGCGCGTTATCAACACTTAAACTACCAATTAAACAAGGAATTGTAAAACTCCCTGGATCTTTTAGCTTCTGTGGTAGTCTATTTTGTAGAATTGCTGAGCACATTGCGTTCAATTCCACATGTGGCTCCTCGTCTAACTTACGCTTGTTTGTCAAGAGTTGTTTTAAAAATTTTCTCGAATCTGGCATCTGAAAAAGAGCTTCAAGAAGTGGTAAGTTAATATGTAATTTCTTTAAGAGTTTAAAAAACTTACCGAACTGTTCCTCTGTATCGTTTCTATTTATTGCTTCGGGGTAAGGTATGCGGGGTTGGTACTCTTTGATTACCGGTTTTGGCTTTTCTTGTGTTACCTCAACTTTGCCTTCTTCGTCCTTATTTTCGCTTGTTGAGATGGGTTCATCTAACCTTACATTTTCCTGAGCTGTTATGGCTTGGATTTGCTCCTTTGGGCTGATCTCGGTGTTGCTTGGTAGACACCCTTGCGGTCGTTCGAACATTAATTTTGCAAGTTGTCCAACTGCTTTAGTGACTTTCCCTACTGACTTAGTAAGTTCCCCTAATCGGTTCTTGGTCTCTTCAGCCGATGTTTGTTGACTTCTAAGTGTTTTCTCAGTATCTTGGAAACGATTTTCTGTGCTTGCCATGAATTTTGTCAACATCTCTTCGAGGTTTGGCTTCTTCTCTTGCAGATATGGCTGATTTTGGAAATTTTGGAGAGGTTGTTGTCTTTGGTTTCCTTGATTTCCTTGACCTCCCCATGAAAAGTTTGGGTGGTTCCTCCAACCTGGATTGTAAGTATTACTATAAGGATTATTATTGGATCAAAAATTATTACCTATATAGCTCATATGTTCGCTTTCTGTGCTCGGTTGGTAAGGTGGGTACTCAGGATTGGCCATAGTTCCACTTGTGTCGTACTGCATTACTGGATGTACCTGCGAAGAACACAAACTATCAAGCTTTTTATTCATCATCTCTACCTGATTCGATAGCATGGTTACTGCATCAATGCTAAAAACTCCAGCCGATCTTGTCGGTTTTATCCTTGTAACTTGCCACTGATAATTATTCAGTGACATTTCTTCAATAAATTAAGTGAGGTCGCTACGGGAGTTTTGTTATTGAGTTCCACCGTGGTGAATCAATTAGTTGCCTTCGTTGAGGGATTCACACCGTTATAAAAGTTTGGACTTGTAGCCACAAGGGTAAACCATGGTGTGGACACCTTCTAAGAGATCCTTGTATCTCTCCCATGCGCCGTATAATGTCTCTAAATCCATCTGTACAAAAGAAGAGATATCATTCCGTAATTTGGCTGTTTTGGCCGGTGGGAAATATTTTAATAAAAACTTTTCAGTCATTTGGTCCCATGTAGTGATTGACCCTCATGGTAACGAGTTTAACCACTGTTTGGCTTTATTCCTTAATGAAAAGGGAAATAATCGAAGATGAATGGCATCATTAGAAATGCCATTTATTTTGAAAGTATCACAGAACTCTAAAAAATTAGCTATATGAGTATTCGGGTCTTCGTCCTACAAACCATCAAATTGAGCAAATTGTTGAATCATTTGTATTGTGTTAGGCTTTAATTCAAAATTATTAGCAACTATAGCAGGCCTAACAATACTAGATTCTACTCCTATTAAATTAGGTTTAGCATAATCATACATAGTACGTGGAGCATTGTTTTCTGCCACATCTCATGGTGGATTATTCTCGTCCATTCCTTCAGTATGATTGGATTCGTCTTATTGTTGTTCTTCTTGGTAATTTAAGGCTAGCCTAATTTCTCTGTGATTCCTACGAGCGGTCACTTCGATATCACTATCGTATACTAGAGGTCCTGTCAGGTTCCTTCTATTAATAAACTAGAGGTGCCTACTGAAAAAGAAAGAAAGGAAATTAGAAAAATAAAATAAAATCAATTGCAAAAATAAAAATAAAAATAAAAATAAATGCTAAAGTAATAAAAATAGAGTTTTCTTAATATTTTAGTTCCTTGGCAACGACGCCAAAAACTTGATCGGTCTAAAATTGTCGAGTTTTAAAATTTATAAAGAGAATGATCGCACTTGGAAACTAACTCTGACAACAGCTTAAGGCAAGTGTACCTATCGAACAGTAGTATAGCTTAGGCAAGACCGGATTATCGAACCCAAAGGAACTAAAAGTACTAATACTCACTTTCTTTCTATTATTTAGCCTAAATGTTAAATGATTTGGTTGATTAACTAATTAATTACTAAACTAAGATGCAAAGACAAAAGAAGAATGAATTGGGAAATAACTTGAAGAGAAACTCAGTTGATCACGATGATACCATCAGGAAGAATCAACCTAGACTTCACTTATTATCTAACACTGAACCATACGATTTATTCACTTGACTTGAACTGTAAGACTCCCTAACATATATTAAACCCTCTCTCGAGGCGAATAACGTCTAACCCTAGGTTAATTAACGAAAATCTCTTTCTCACTTCATAACCCCCTAGAATAGCAGTAAGTCGAATTATGGACTCCCATATTAGGTTTCACCCTAATCCGGAAAAATCTCGTCACCCTATCTCTAGGCGCACGAACGACTCCGCTTAATTATGCTAGATCTATTCTTAGGCAGAGTCTATTCCTCTTCCACCTAAGAACATCTAACTTGAATTAATATTCCGGAAACATTAACACAAGAATTAAGCACACATAATTAAGAACAAATCAAGTATTTCTCATATAATTTAGAAAACAATAATAAGGTTCATCTAGGTTTCATCCCTTTCAAGTATCTGAAGGGTTTAGTTCATAAAAAATACAGAAAACATCTCAAGAGAAAAGATAAAACAAAACATAAGAAATCCCTAAAACCCCCTGAAAGAACTGAATGAGAGATCCGCCGTCTTGAGTAGAATTTCGGCTTCTTGAGATGGATCAACTGGCTATCTTCGAGTGACTCCCACAAAGGTTCTGACTTCTGCCAAATTTTGAATGTCTCGGCCTTCCTTAACGGTTGGCCTCTAGGTTCTTTATATAGGCTTTTGAGATGCTTTTACTTGGTCTCTAAGTGCCCTAATTCAAATATACTTCCTACTCAGTGTTTGAATAGGCTTTGGAATGTGTTTTTTTGCCTCAAAGTATCCAAATCCGAGTACAATTCCTCTTTTCCACGACAGGGGCACGGCCATGGTACACGCCCGTGTAGATCGACTTCAGGCCATGTTTTGATTCTATTGTTTGAGGCACGGCCGTGTGAATCATGGTCAGATCGTGTGAAGTAAATTTACAAGACACGACCATGTGACTTGAAGTCCAGGCCGTGTCGATTTCCACTTTGGCCCAAATTGGCCCGTTTTAAGCCCGTTTCTTGTTCTTTTCATCCTCGAGCGCTTTCCTGAGTATAAAACATGAAAAGAAAAGATTAAAAGCATCTTTTTACATAAATCAATGGCTAAATCATCCAAAAGCATACTAAATATGGGGTTAAAATCTGTTACTTTTACGGTTTATCAGTAGTCTCCGGTAAAATAATTTTGAAAAGACATTTCTGAACAAATAGTGCCAAAAATGCTTCAAGCAGGATGCATTGTCAGCAAGAGTACTGAAAATAGCTCCCACATGATGCTCTTTTGCTACAGTAGTCTCCGGTAAAATAATTTTGAGAAGACGTTTCTAAACAAATAGTGCCGAAAACGCTTCAAGTAGGATGCACTGTCAGTAAGGGTACTGAAAAGAGCTCCCACGTGGACGCTCTTTTGCTATAGTAGTCTCCGGTAAAATTATGACTATAAATCAGCCAAATTTCATTCTCAGGTTGCATAACAGAAATTGAGGCAAAAGAAAAATAGAAACTGAAAATGAGTGAACGTATTAATGCTGTTATTTACTATGATGGTGAGGTTTGTGACACCAAAAATAGTGTTGTTTTTTTATTGGAGAACACAGCGCGACTGGGTTTTAATCGGAACATAGATTTGTTAAAACTTCGCAAAAAAATTAGGCATAAAATCTTCGTGCATTAAAATAATACAACATCAAGAATAGGGTTAACTACCACATGGTTAAATCCAAGCTCGATAAGTACAAGGCGAAGTGTGCAGTGTAAAACTGTACATGTTCATGGAAAATCATGGCCTCGTTGAGGAAAATGACAGGCTTGTGGGAGATCAAAAAGTACAAAGGTCTACATACATGTCTTACCGGTACAGTTTCACTATGTGTTCAATATTTTTGAATAATACTAATATTACGTAATGTTGCATTATTTAACGTACTTCGTTGACAGATATTACACAAGACAATCTGAAGATGGATTCAGAGATGTTGGCTGACTTAATAATACCGATTGTGAAGGCTGATCCCAAGACTACAGTGCCGGCTTTAATTGGAAATATTCGTAGCCAGTTGGGGTACACGTCATCTTACAGGAAGACTTGGATAGCCAAGCAAAAGGCATTTGAAAAGTTACATGGTCGGTGGGACGCTTTATATAATGAAGTGTGACAGTGGTGTCAGGTGCTGGAGAGATATGTCCCAGACAGCATAACAGACATTGAAACAGAATCAGCGTACTACAACGATCGTTTGCTCCGTGGATGCACAGTGTTCAAGCATCTTTTCTGGACATTTAAGCAATACCGAGATGCATTTATATTCTGCAAGCCATTGGTACAAATTGACGGTACCTTTATGTATGGTAGATATACGCATCGGCTATTGCTAGCTGTGGCACATGACAACAGTGGGAGAATCATTCCGATTGCATTTGCAATAACACCGGAGGAGTCAGCTGATGACTGGGATTTCTTCCTATCTAGGTTAAGGAGGCATGTCTGCCCCCAACCTGATATCTGCGTTATATCGGATCGGGGTACTAGAATACTAGCCGCAATAGAGCGATAAGGAAGCCTGTGGCATCGCACACACCATCGATATTGCCTAAGGCATGTTGCGTCCAACTACCATGGGCAACATCGATCTACAAGTCAACGACGGCAAGTGACCAATATGGGTATGTAATATCTATTAATATAATTTCATTTGTAATATTCAATTTATTCTTAATTGAAGAGTGGTATGTAATATTCACTATCAACGTATATTGGTAGGGTACGAGATCAATAAGGACCGTTTTCAGGAGATGTTGGCAAGTTTGCGATCAGTTAACGAAGAAGGCGCAAACTACCTGTGCAATATTCCTTTCGAACAGTGGACACAAGCATACGACGACGGCCTACGATATGGTCATATGACCTCAAACCTGGCCAAATGCATAAATTTTGTCTAAAAGGAACGCGTCATTTGCCGATAACATCGGTTGTGCGAGAGACATATTTTCGTTTAGCGGCACTATTTCCGAAGCGGCACTATAAACAATTTCTGTTTTATTAAAGATATTAAAATTAAATTACAAAAAATAAAAACTATTATTTTATTAAATATATTAAAAGTAAATTACAAAAATAAAAATAAAAAACAACTTTTATTTTATTCAATATATTCAAATTAAATTACAATAAAAAATAAATAATTTCTATTTTATTAAAGATATTAAAATTAAATTACAAAAAAATAAACAACTATTATTTTATTAAATATATTAAAATTAAATTACAAAAATAAAAAATAAAAAATATTTTATTCAATATATTAAAATTAAATTACATATAAAAAATAAACAACTTCTATTTTATTGAAGATATTAAAATTAAATTATAAACACAAATAAAAAATAACTTTTATTTTATTAAAAAATAAAAAATATTACAATTAAAAATTAAAAAAGTCGGTCCGAATCAATGTTGATGTCGGTCGAAATCGAGTGCCACAGGGGTGGTGGTGGTTACGTCTTGATTCCTCCTTCTTCTAGCTTCCGTGAGGTCGTGGAACCTCGGTGGGATTCAGTTCCTCCGTGGTGGGTGCAGTTGTGGGTGTTAGGAGGATGACCCACCTTGATAAAAATAACGATCATGCGAGGTGTTTGCATAAACCACGGCGGGGTGTCTGAATCCCGTAAGGCGAAGGAGACTGGTAAAAAGAAGTGCTTCCCGACGGTGCCTCCTGTGATCCCTCATGAAACGGTGGCCTCAAGATCAGCTGGCCAGTCTGAGTAGTCGAGAACGGACTCGAATCGGGCCATGCATTCCAACTTGGGGTGTAACATCCCGAATTAGGGCCTAGTCGGAATAATGATTTTGGGACCACAAATTCAATTTAAGAAAATTTATTTTTATTATATTTTTATGGTCTATAATTTCACAGAACGATTTCGTGAAAATTTCGTTCGAAAATTTTGATGTTTGGCCACTCAATTTAGTCAAAAGGACTAAATTGTAAAAAGTGTAAAACTTGAGTTCTAGAAGTTAGAGGTGTCAAATTGCTATGAAATTTTAAAGTACAGATTCTTAAATGGTAATTAGCCCATTGGTTAAATTGTTGGACAAAAATGGATATGGTGTATGTTAGATAAGATTTTTTTTAAGGACATTTTGGTCCTTTTGTAAATTAAATGAATTAAAAACAAAATTTAAAATGCCAAATTTGTTCATCTTCTTCATATGGACGAAATTTACCAAGAGAAGACATGGATAGGGTTTTCTCAACTTTCCAAGCTCATGATCAAGGAAAACGAGGTTTGGAACTAAAACGAGTAATTGACGAATAAGTCATTTTCACCGATTTTGCTTTCGAGGTAAGTTTGTATGTAAATAATACACCATTTTTATTTATGTTTTAATATTTTGTTATATTATATAAGATATAGTTGAATATGAAGTAATTATTTGATGTCAATTATGAATTGTGATTGATTATGGATGAATTGGTAAAATGATGAAAAGTGAGAATTCCCGGTTGAACCTTCGGAATAGAAAAGATACGAATGAGGTAGATAGGTCACATGGGTGGTACTAAGTGTAGGCCACTATGTGTACAAGAGAGCTATGATATGGTTTTAGGTCACGTGTGTAGTACTAAGTGCATGCTACTATTCGTACCCGATAGTTTTGATCACATGTGCGGTACTAAGTGCAGGCTACTATGTATACCATATAGCTTCGGCTACAAGGGTGGTACTATGTGCATGTAACATCCCGATTTAGGGGCTAGTCGAAACAATGATCTCTGAATCACTAATTCAAGGTTAGAGAAAAAAATTTTCATGTTACATTATGTGTTATAACATGTTTATAAGGATGCATGAAAATTTTGGTGCCTTAATTTTAGCAATTTCTAGCTAATTTGCGAAAAAGAACTAAATCGCATAAAGTACGAAAGTTCTGGTTTATTTGCAAAAGGTGCCAAATAGCTATGGGCTATTAATTGGAGGCCCCAATTGTGCAATTTAGCCTTGTTTTAAGTGAATATGCCGGCCATGTAGACAAGAGGGGACAAGAACTTTTAATTTGGTCAAAGTTGGTGGAATAAATGAATAAAATAAGATGAATAGGTGAAAAGCTATCATCTTTCTATTTTTCTTCCCTTCTCCACCGAAAATATCAGCCATGGTGGGGTGTTTGAGAGCTCAAAATTTCAGCAAGCTTTATTCCACACAAGTAAGTGATTTTGATGACTTTTCTTGATAAAAATTGTACTTTTGGAGTTCCCAAAGCTTAATCTAGCTAATGGAGGGGCTAAATTGCAACATGGTTGAAAGTCTAGGGACTTACCATGATAGATTTTATGCTGGTTGTTGAGTTTTATGGAAGAAAATGAATGGTAGGATGATGATAAGCAACTTTTGTGAAAGGTGTTGTGGTGAAAACACCTAATTTGGGCTAAAATGCAAAGGTTGTAATTTGTTCATTTAAGCATGAAATAGTTGGAATTTGAGATAGTTGTAAGAGGATTAAATGTTCAGATAGGCTTGTTTAGCAAGGAAATATGATAAAAATTTATTCTGAGCCTAGGGCAAAATCATAATTTTGCCAAAGTATAGAACCAAAATGGTCATTTTGCCTAAGTGGATGTTAAGTTGTAATATGATCATTAAGTGACTAAGCGAGTAAATTTCATTTTCTAGATCGAAGAAAACGAGATTCGAGCGAGCGGAAGAAAAGAGAATGTGGGCAAAAAGTCCTTTTGGCCTTTTTGTCATCGAGGTAAGTTCGTATGCAAACCTTGCAAAATACGTCAGGTTATTTAATATTCAATGTTGTATGGAATGTACAACTATGCAATGAATGTATTAAATAAGTGTTGATGAGTCGTTAAGAGATTTGGAATCTAAGAATAGTAAGAAATGCAAATATTATGCAAAGATGATAGTTAAGGTTCCGTGTAAGACCATATTGAAATATGGCCTCGGTGAGAGATTTTGAATGGGACCATGTTGGGAACATGGCATCGATAGGTTAACTCGTGTATGATGTCAATGTAAAGTTATGTGTACGAGACTTAAAGGAGTTACTTAAAGATTTTAGTGACTCAATAAGTACTTGAGAATTGAGAATGAATGTATTGTACATGAGAGGTACAGGAATGCGTTAGAACTAAATTGAAGTGGATTCGGTATTTGACGAACCCATAGTGGGTGATATGTAAAGGATGCACTTTAGTGGCATAAGTTATAATTATTGTTGCATTGTGTGAATGCGAACAATTATAGTAGAAAGCTAAGTAAGAATGATAGTGAGTGAGGATGTTCACGGATGAACATTTGAATTAGAGAAATGTATGTGGATAAATATTTGTAAATGTATAATAACGGTGAGCTGTGTGCAAATACACCTCATTGAGGGTTATTAAATGATGGGTTGTGTGCGATACCATCAACCATATAATCATTGGTGGGCTGTGTGCGTTAGCACCTGATTAATTATTAATTGATGGGCTGTGTACGATACCATCACCTATATTATTATCGGTGGGCTGTGTGCGGAACCACCTGACTAATTTGTAATCGATGGGCTGTGTACAATACCATCGCTTATAAATGATTGGTGAGCTAAGTGCGAAATCACCCTAAGTATAATTGATTGGTGGGCTATGTGCGATACCACCCTATAAGAGATTCAATGGTGGGCTAAGTGCGTAACCACCGGGAGATTAGTAATATGAGTGACTTATTGAAAATGCTTGACGTGTTGTTTTATATGATCTTGTGACGATCAGTGCAGGAATGTATGCTACTTAAACGAGCATTTGGCTTGTGGCATGGTAAGAGATAGAATGAGTAAGCTTTAAGGATGATTGAGTAAGTAACTGTGAGTTCATGAGAAAAGCTCATCATAATAACTTGAAATCATGTATATTCAATGAATGTCAGTGTTTATAAGTTGTATGCAGACGAACTTACTAAGCATTATTGCTTACTCCTTTTCTTTTCCCATCTCTTATAGGTTATTTTGGCTAGCTCGAGTTGGAGGCCGCAGGAGATGTTTTCACACTATCGAATAAATGCTTGGTATGGTGTTCCAAGTCCTTATGAGTCATGTCATGTATAGGGATTCTTTTAGAATTGACTAAGTTCTAATTGATGTAGCCAAATTGTGTTAGCCTAAAGGAACTTAGAGTTTTGGTTGTGTATAGCCATAGATGATGGCTTAAGTTGTTGTAATTTATTGGAAGTAGTTCTCCCTAGTGTATGGGATGAAGACTTTATTTCTCTTATGATTAAGTGTCTATAATTTAAGAGTTAAAATGATGCAATATGGAGTTATGTGATGATGATTGTATGTATGTATGTATGTATGCAAATGAGAGTGGCAAAAAGGCTTGGAAGATAGCCTCTAAGTGCCCACACAGTTCGTTACACGGGCGTGTGTCTAGACCGTGTGAACCCTACACCTTAGTGTTTTAAATTAGGATAGACCACGAGCAAAATCCATGGCCGTTTGTATGGACCGTGGGTGAGATACGGTTTGGACATGGGCGTATGCCCCAGACCGTGTGAACAAGTCAGTATACCAAGGATTAACACACGGTCTAGGCCCACGGGCGTGTCAAGGCCGTGTGAATATAGTCAGTAACTCCCCACGGTTCAAAGCCACGGGCATGTTGTGAGAGTACACGGGCGTGCCCCCATTCCACACAGGCGTGTGCCCTAACCGTGGGAGTTTTGGCAAAATGTTGGGATTTTTGAGTACGGTGTGAGCACATGGTCGTGTGTGACTACACATGGGCATGTGTGTCATCTAACATGGGCATGTACACCCTATTTAAATGGGAAAGAAATTTTACGGATCGTAAGAGTTCCCGATATAGTCTCGAGAGCCCTCACATGTGTGAGTGAGGTCTTGTAAGTCAAAAAGAAGTTGATGTATTGACATCAAGGAGAGTAGTCGCGTTGAGCCTAAGTGGTGTTCAAGTAGTTTTATACGGTAATGCCTCGTGCTCGATTCCGACGGGGATTTCAGGTAAGGGGTGTTACAGTGCAGACCACCCTGTATCTGTTATTATTCCGATGAGTTCAATGGAAAATTGACTAAGTGAAAATACATGTGATTATGTAACGATTAAGTGTAATTGAATACGACTAAGTGATGGATAAATGCAGGTAGAAGTGTGAAAATTTATGAACAATGTGCTCGATATTTGAGCGAACTTTCGGTAAGATGAAATAGAGTAAGTGAAATTATGAAAGAGTAAATTTAGAAATAAAATAGTTTTGGACAGCAGCAGTAGAGTAATTTTGAAAAATCACCAAAAATGTTAGAAATGGAATTAGTAGTTAAGTGAGATATGGAATTAAATATTATTGAGTCTATTTTCATATGAAAGAAACAAAGAAAGCAAAGAAATTCTGTATTTTGAGATATTTAGATTTTTGTGAGACTGGTTCAGAGTGATTTCGAGATCCCCTGTTCTAACTTGTAAAAATCATTAAAATTTATAAAAAAATAATTTTGGGACATAATTTATATCGTTTGATTCCTTAATGAGTCTATTTTTAGAAGAAACAAACTATAACATCATTTTAATTCTTTAAAAACAGATAATTAAATTTTAGTGAATAATGGTCGGAACTGTTGGATGGCAGAACAGGGGAAATTTTGAAGAATAAACTGTATTAATTGGATAAACCAAAAAATTTGAAAATTTTATGGTAACAAGATATGTGACTATACTTTCGGGGAAAATTTACGGATCTTAATTTGAAGTTCTGTAGCTCAAGATATAAATAATTTAGTGAAAGTGACTCGAGTAGACAGCTTGAGACTAACATGAATAAAAAGTGAAACTATGTGCAATTATGATTGTATTATCTTGAGAACATATTGTGAAGATTTATAAAAGCCTGCTAATAAATCACTTATTATTTACATACTTACTTACTAAGCTTTGTAGCTTACTTCCCTTCATTTCCCATATTTTATAGGGTTGTATGCTAACTCGAGTTGGAGATCGCCGGAGATGTAATCACACTATCAAGCTATCATCATGGGGTAAAAGTGAATACAAACCTCTTAAGTTTATGGCATGTATAGGAGACTTAGTCATTTGTATATGTCATAATTGGTTTGGCCTAAAATGTTGGCCTTTAATATTTAGCAGTTCATTTTGTATAATTTGGATGAAATTTTATGACTCAGTTTAATACGTTTATAAGTGTATGTGTTTTGGTAATGCCTCGTACACTATTCCAGCATTAAATATGGGTAAGGGGTGTTACATGGGGTGGGACTGAGAAAAGGAAACATAAATGGGTTAGGATACATATAAGGGCTAGGGTACGCACCTGGCATAAAGGCCAAAGGCTGTGATGTCGGTGTCGTCGGCTGAAGTGATGGGCCTGGTGACTGTGTGGGCATTGTTAATGGGCCCAGTGACTGTGTCGGCGCTGTTGATGGTCCCGTCTCATCACCTCTTCTCCTTGGATTTAAAAGGCCTCGTTGTTCCCTTTGTTGACGAAGTTGTCGTCGTCTCTCCTCTTCCGACAACAAATATGACTTACCATGAATCCTAAACCATGGCATGTATTCCGGCATGCACGCTAACTCAGTAACGACGATCGGTTCCCGAATAGGTAAATAATCATACCGGTTCTCCTACATCTCGATATATGCTGACCAAAATTTTGGCCAATCCATGTGCAACTGTCGTAAGTCGACTTTATGCTCATCATCGAGCACCTCAGGTGGCATTGGAATCGATTTTCAGAATCTAAATTGTCCCAGAACCCAATTTGACTGGTGCATCTCCACGGTGGCATAGTTGATCAATGGGACCTTTACATGCTAAATGTTTAGATTTTGCAAGAACTCCTCTAGAAATACTACCCGAATTGCCGAATCCTCGTACGGTGTCCATTGAAACTATATTAACATGACCAAAATATTAGTTATATACATAATACTAAACACTAAATACGAAATACTAAATTATAAATATGAAATTCGAAACTTACTTGTGATTCCGACCGTTGGTCTAATAGAAGTCTTATATCTTCAAGCGAGGTAGGTATTCCAGCATAACTCGCCGAATGGTTTCACCTAATTAAATAAATTTTTAGCATACAATTATACTATAAATCTACGTAATAATTGAAAAATATAACATTAAATTTACCTCGTTATCAGTGGGAATGTATATGGGTGGTCGAGTCGATGACGTAAAAATGGAAATCGAAACCGTGCCTATGACTGCAGTAGTGATAGGCAACCTCCAATTTTCATTTTACTCGACCGCGTCGCCCCGCACATCTCCCGATACAACTTTGATAGCACGGCAGACCCCCAACTCAATTCATCGGCTGCTCTAAAATCAACAAGTTTCAGCAGTCATCTCAAGTGTACGAGGTTTCTAGACAAGTCCGGCATCAGATAGCCTCCAATTATCTCAAGAATGTATGCCCGAGCATATCGTATTCTTTCTATTTCGGTCGAACCATCATTTGACTCCGGGAATGTGTCTCGTAAGCAGGCCATCTCGATCCGACCTCCATGAATGTTATTCGGAATGGCATCCAGAAGCTCGTAGCATACGACGATCCAATCGGTAGAAGTTGCGGACTCGATGACTACGGACCCATCCACCGGAAATCCCAATTGCAGTTGCATATCTTCCAGAGTGATAGTACACTCTCCGCATGGAAAATGGAAAGTGTACGTCTCGGGTCTCCACCTTTCTATCAACGCACTGATTAAGTCTGGCTCCAACTTGCACCCCCGGCCTATCGTGGCCACGTGCCAAAAACCTGCTTCCTGCAGGTAATTCTCGATCAACGGCGATGGGGGACCATGCATATTGCGAATATAGCATTGCAACACCCGATCTACAGACTGTTTAGAAAATTATAAAATAAAAATTAATTAAAATTGCATAAACCTAAAAAATATTAAATAGTATTGAAAAATTAAAATTAAAACTTAACATTTGCATTTGATCGACGGAGATGTGCTAATCGTCCGAGCGAATTAATTCCCGACCATTGGTATCTGATAGAAAATTTTATAATTTATCAAAAAATATATTAAAAATTAAAAAAGGGCTTTTTTGTAAATATTAAAGGACTATTTTGAAATTTGAGAGTAAGTTTCAAAGACTTTAAGATAATTTTGAGAGGAATTTGAGAGAAAGTTGAGAGAAAGATGATAGAGGACTAATGTGTGAAAAAAATAAAAGGATTAGGGGGTTTTATAAGGTTTTTTTTTTTACTGTTGGAGCAGGAAAGCGTGCCCTTAAATACGCGCTTTCCTGCTTTTTCCTCACAAAACGCGCTAACGTAAACGCGTTTTGTAGGGAAATTATCATTTTCCGTAAATATTTTAGATTCTGGCCCTTTTTCGTAAATTTATTATTTTTTAAGTAAATTTCCTTTCAAGTTTTGCATGATGTATTTATTTTTAATAATAAATCAGGCAGGATATACAAAAATAATAACATGTACCTTTATAAATTAATGCATACAGAAACATATGAAATTCTATATTTTACCTTCTAAAAATATAAATAAAATTGAGCATGAAATGAAAATATAAAAATAACAACTTATATTTATAAGTTTAAATTAATAATTTTACAATTCAATATTTTCAATTTTGTCTCTTCTTTTTCCTCTCTTTCCCTTCTATCCAAAACCCGTCACATCTACGGTGCTAGTGCTACCCTTATGTAGTTGTTACAGATACAATAAATTATAGAATCGGATTGAACGAAGCGAGCCTAGAATGAAAAGCATCTTATCTAAGGCCTCGCCCATGTGCACTTGGTTCAACAGATGAGGTGGAATGTTGTCAAATTACAGGGAATAATCGTCTTAGCGGCGGGAGGCGCAGGGCAGTACTTTTCCCGGCACTTACTTCTCACCTCACCTCACCTCACCTCACCAACTGTAAAATAATTCACACAAATTCACTAAACGATATGAAGATGGATATTGCTGGCGTGGGGGTCACATTCAAAACCCTTAAATTAGGGTTCATCACACCCACCTTTCTAAACAATACACTATTATATAAAGGCATAAACCTTTCCAGCTTTCCCTTGTCACTCAAAGCAAAACACACACACGCAAAAAGAGGAGGCATATTTCAGGTTTGTGCATGAATCTAATAAAACCGTAAGCTAGAAAAAGAAGATGGAAAGGTGGATTTGTTTCATGTAAGATTCACGCACAAACTCGTAATCTGTCTTTTCATTTCACTGCCTCATCGTTTCTTCAAGTTGTTATCTGTCAACATCCTTTTTCTTTTTACCCCTCTTCCATGAATTGCCAATTTTAATTCTTTAATTGTGGAGAACAAAAAGGGAAACAGATCGTTGCTGCAAGCCTGCATGTTGAGTTAAAAGAGGCGCCGACTCTCTAAAATTTCAGGGTAATGTTGTCTAATTTTACTACTTTTATTTAATAATTAATGGTTGTTTTTTGGGAATTATCGTAGGATTTGATTCTTTTTAAAAAAAAAATCTCAATTTGGTGAAGTGACTTGAATCAAACAATAATAGGAAAAAAGGTAAAAAAAATGGTGATTGGAAACGAGATTACTGATTCGACTTTTCTAGTAGTTGTGTCCAGCAAAACACCATACTCTTTCAATGCAAATTAGGTAGATGAAGTTGTTGAAAATTTTTGATATTTTATTTTCATCCTCTTTTGATCTTGCATCATCAATTAGATATCGCTATGAATTTCCTTTTCAACCTGATTAAAAAAACAACTTTTCTTTGAAAGCTGGCACGAATTGAAGAAACAATTGCTTATCTATTCATTTTAGCTATGTAATTCCTTAAAATTTTGTTGACCAGCATGTGTAAATCCTCTGGCACGAAATCTTAAAGAATTTCATGCCCTTTTGAGTATACCAGTCGTGGTGAAGTAGTTTTCGATGAATATTTGTATTGGCTTGACCTTTGGGATTGCGATGGGGGTGAAATATATAGCCCATTGCATTCCAGCTTCATTGAAGTAGTTCTGGGCATCCAAAACTAAACCCTGAACAGAAATCCGTTCTTTGGATACCATTTGTTGCTTGTTCCTTTGGGACTGCGATTGAGGGGAACTATATGGGAATGGTGCAAACCAGCTTCATTAAAGTATGGGTTGGGATTCAAAACTAACTCTGAAGGGAAACTGGTATTTATGTCATGGGCCGTAGATCAAAGTCCGTGACGAGTGTGCATGAAATTTTTTGCATAAACCTCTCATTTAATTCACATGAAATGATCTGATTCGTGTAATATATAAAAAATTCATCAGTAGCTCTATCATAGTAATTGTTGTAAATCTTAAAAGATAAAAGATGTATAAACTTTAAATTTTTTGGGACTCTCATCTTGTAGATAAAACGTTAATATTAGTTATCGATGTAATTTAATCTGTTCTGTTGAATCTAAAGAAGTTCAATTTTAAATAGAGATATTCTCCTCATTTGTAATTACTCAAATATTTACTCAAACACTTAATGTGCATTATTTTTCTATGGTTTTGCCGTTCATTTGAAAGTAAAATTTACTTAGGTTACACCGTTTGTTAGACTAAAGTTTTAGTCCCATGATGCACGTGTTTAAAAACCAACCTCGTACGCTTCTCCTTTCCAAAAAATCAATATGCCGAGGCAAATCTTTCTGCTTATGCAAATGTTAAGCTTCATTTGCCACATTAAACAATTCTAGGAGGAAGATTGTATATCTAAGTAGAAGGACCACATTGATAAGGGATGTCATCAAGAGCCCCTAACAGAAGTAGAATTCTGGGACACTTGTATTCACTGTTCTCCGTTCTATTTTTATCCTTCTCACCAGATGGCTACTAATTGCCAAGTAATTCTGTAAATTGATTTAGCCATCCTTTGGTGGGTCTTTGGTAATATCAGAGTTTTTTTTTTAGATCTTTCAATCCATATCTTGTCTCTTCGACATTTTTTGCCTTCCGTTATGTCTCGTTAGGAATGAACGTTCGATCGAATAAAATAAAAAAATTTCAAGTTGATGAATTTTATTTTATTATCTTAAATCGATTTGAAATTTTCTTGAATAGAGTCGAGTGAGATGGGATTCGAATCGAATTGAATATATTTGTTCGAGCTAAATTTAAAAAATGGCTTTAGTTCCTTGTAGCCATTGTCACCCACCATAATCAAATTTATTATTTGCTTTTATCCATTTTGAAACTAGAAAATATATTAAATATAAAAATTGTGATTTTTTAATAAAAGTTACTTTAAAAATAAAGTGTAAAATTGATACCAACAAAAAAAATTTTAACACGAAAAATTTAAGGCATCATTAATTAGTTTTTGGAGTTTGGAGGAAAGTTTTGGGGGAAAAACAAAAGGGAAGTACATTGGTTTGGTATTTGGTTTATTCGAATTATTCGAGTTATTCAAATTCAAAAAATTTCGATTTGAAGTCGAAATTTGAAAAAAAAAATCGGGTTAATTCAATTAACTCGATTAATTTAATTCGAATAATTTAAAATTTATTTTTTTTTTAATTTTTTCAAATTGAATTGAATTTTACTCAATAATGATTCATCAGCATTCACAAATAAGTTTTTGCATTGAATTAATTGTTCTGATTTTTAATAGTAATACCAATAGAAAACTCAATTTTATGTTACAACCTGATTGAAATTGGTCAGTTTGCAGTCTTTTCCTTGGTTTGAACTTTGAAGAGTCAATCTTTGATAGAAATATGGCATTTTGACTCCTACGTACCAAAGGACAAGACTTGCTAATTTATTCTGTCGTATTTGAAATGGTTTTCCTCATAAGGAGTAACCAATAGCATAAACTAACTACTCTATTTTTTCTATTTTGGATTGTTGTCACCCTTTTATGGCATTACTGGTTTTTACTCTTGTATTACCTATGCTATGGGTAGCCATCTAAGGCAGATTTATTGTAAGCTCTGTCGATGTTTCATTAATTATAGATTCTTTTCCAAGCTTAGTGCAATTGCAATGTGCCAGTAATTAATGGTTCTGCAAACTACGTTAAGAAATTTTCTTCTATAAATTGCTTAAATATGAACTTTTAGTAAGGTTTTCAAAACAAGAGCTGACACTTGCCTTTTGGTTTCTATAGTTTGCTCCCACCAGGATTTGTTCCTTGCCTTAATTTGATGAAGGAAGCGGAAAGTTGAACATATCTTGTGGTGGGTGATTTTTTGCAAACATTGAACACCACATGATTCTGTATCGTTGATGCTTGAACCTGACATATGAAAAAGGAGAGTTATGAATCTTTGGTTGCAGCAGAAATGGCTTCTATAATCTAGGGTGTTAGGGTCAACTTTTCAAGTTCTCTCTCTCTCCTCATTCATAAAGTTTGTTTTACATTTTGGTATTAATCCTGGTGTTATTTTCCCTGATTAGGGAGTTTCTGAACAGAATAGGTGATATAAATTTAATGTTATTACTTTTGTCAATATAAGTAAAGGATATATAATTATACCTAAAAACATCTAGTTTTTGAACATGTCAATTATGTCATATACTGATACTGGCAACTAGAGTGAGCATTCTTATAATCCTATTTACGATCTCTTGACTAGAGGGGGACTCACTTTTATAATTTTCTCCTCTTACAATTCAGCAATAAGACTGAGCTTGGTACAGCTCTTCCAACTTAAGGGGTTTCAATGCAATGCAGAAAGATTGAACTATGGACATGGTGTGTAAATTTCTATCTGCCCTTGTATGTGCCTGTTTGTATGATTAGTAACATCGACCACCCAACTCTTAAGCTGGTCACCATGGTATCGCTCAGACGAGGATCCAGGTAGGATTTGAGAACTTTCGGTTATCCAAGTGCACATGAGCCGGAGGAAAGTTGTCTTTGATCTCTGTGAAAAGATGACAATTTGGTAGGGATTTTTGTCTTTCTTTTTTTTGGAGGGGGTGATATGTGGATGCATTTTCAAACAAAGTTATAAGTTTAAGAAAAGATTTGGATGGCCCGGCAAAGTAGAATGAAAGGGTAAAGGCTTAGACTGGACGGGATCTTTCCCTCGTGATATCAGGCAGTGTTTCAAGATTTGGAACCTTTCCAATGCCGTATCAACGCATCATTGTGGGAGCATTCACCTTGCTAAGCTTTTAATACGCAACAATATCAAGTAATTTTAAACTTGTTAAACTTTTGCCTTTGGACGAAGTGTGTGATAAAGTTAAAACTTCGCATAAATCTGGAATTCGAAGCTAACAGAATAGTTGGCAAACTCTATGATGTTGTTGATGACGAACACCAACACGTTTTAGTTGAGAAACAAAACTGGATGTGGAAAGATTCAAACAAGACCGACATTCTGGTCAGTCGTCATAGCCGAACTTTCCAATGAAGAAGCAATCGTGCAAAATGCGTCGGCACCTACCAAATTACAAACAAGGTAATCATATCGGACCAGCTAATAGATTATCAACTTCACCCATCTCGTTTTATTTTTTAAAAATATTTTTATATTATTTAAATAAAAGACCTCTTGTAAATTAATTATATCACAAATCACTCATTTATTGTCCTATTTCTTTTTGTTACTGAATTATTGATTTTTTTTAACTTGTTCACCCAACTAATCTAAATTATTATTTATTCATTTTCAATAAGTGTCGTTAAATATCTTGAGTGATGTGGCAATTAAGAAATAGCTATAATAATAAATTTAACTTTCGATTCTTATATATGATATTGATTTCATCATAATTTTTTAAAAATTAACCCTAAAAAAATATGTTTCTGGTCTCTTCACCGAACTCTAATCACCACCTGAGGACAATGCCCTTCTCTCAATTTCCTGGCTACGCAGATTCATCTCTGTTTTCCTTTACTGCGAAGCTGAATTCGAGGCTATTCTCATTATGGATTGTGACCCTTCCCAGATCTCTAAGCCTCCTTTTGATCGCTTGATCCCTGAATTCCTAGAACGCGCCGTCAAGGCTTTGGACATTAGTAATACCGTTGCCAACGGGGTTGACTCCGTTAGGTATTGCCAAAAGTTGGTTGAGATTGCTATTTCAGCTTTGGACCAAGCACCTATAGGGATCGCCATGCCAAGCGAACAAAAAAGGCCCTACTCATGCTCCTTTCTTCAATGAACTTGAAGGATAAAGAAGGCACCCATTTTAAAGCCACAAAAAGGAGTTGATCCTTTGGTCACCGAGGTGTTAACAAAGAGCAGGTTGTCGGATATTTTAGGTCACTTTCTTGGCAAGTGGTTGCTTGTTCGGTGAGGCCGCAAAGATCATGATGATGATGGGTGGATGGATGTGTCCCATAACTTGATATGATCATCAACAGTAATGAACTAAAAAGCAAATTGAGTGACGAAATTAAAAAATTGATAGTTTGGTTAAAAAAAAAGAAAATAGTGGACTGACCAAATTTAAAAAATTGATAATTAAATGATAAAAAATTAAAAGTAATAATTGAGTGACCTGTAGTATAATTTACCCATAAAGCTATTGGTTTCTTTTTCTCTCTCCATATATTCAATCTTCACTTTCTTTCTTCAGTTCACAACCTCGTTGAAATCTAATAAAAACTCTATATACTGTGATAGTTGCAGATTCATTCTTTTTAATCTTTCAGTTGAAATTTGTTATAAAACTCATTAAACATGTGACTTTGAATTTCAATAATTAATTTATGACCTATATTATTTTTATGAATTTAAATAAATAAATAAAAAGCACCGATCTCTATGACAAAAGTTTCAGATTTTGGGATTCTACTCTAAAATTTCCAAGACGGCAGCATCAAACTACAAAGGCAATGTTTACTGTGTTTGTCGGTAAATGTAAATTTGTATTTATTTTGGTTGTCAGAAAAGTAAATGGATACTGTCTGGTAAGTGGTAAAAGGTCATAGTAACATGTTTTTGTTTTTGGTTGAAATAAAACATAGAAACATGTTGGTGCATGGCTGCTTGCAGCGTCACATTTAAACTCACCATTATTATTTATTACCTCATCTAAATTGTGGGATTCAATTTGGGTCAAAGTCAAATAGAGACATCCTCCGACTCTGAACAGTCTTATCTCTGGTAAAGATATTAGACACACACATGCAGACAGTAGAAAGGAAAGCAGATCATAGGATCCCAATCCCATTAACTAGATTTCCGCCACCCCACGATAAATTTTCGACATTTTGTCTCTTTCCCTTTGCCTCCATCTCCCTCTTCCAGACAGATTTTACTATGAGTCGGTCCCTCCAGTCCTCGATACATTTTATTATTCGAAGATCATGTTGAGCATGCCAAAACCCTTTTCTGCTTTGACTTGCCCATGCCCATGAAATTGCCATGTGCAACTCTCCTGCTCTTGAAATGGGTCAACAATCAATATATGATTCACAAAAAGATGAAACTGAAAAATTTTCAACTCTCATTCACGAGCTATATAACACGGTAACGAAAAAGGATAAGTTCACGGCTTCCTTTCCAAGTTGGTGAGTTTTTTAATCATATAGCTAGCAACTCTGTTTATATAAACACTTATGGTTTTAGCTCTTGGCCCGCCGATAATGAAGGCTAATTGCCAACTTATTTATCATTAATTTATGGATATTTATACTTAATTTATTATCACATGAGTACAAAAATGTGTTACACAAATCATATCTTAATTTGAATCTTGCCTAACTTTTTAATTTAAAATGTTGTCCATATTCATCCTCTCAATTAACAAATAGTCAACTGTATATTAAATGCTTAAATATCCTCGTTACAACTTACAAGTAGAAGTGTTCATAGGCCGGGTTAGGCCGGGCTGGACCTAAAAAATGAGCTTAAAATTTTATCCAAATCCGATCTCGGCCGCCTAGTATTAAATTTTATATTATTTTATATAATTTTAAATATATATAATACATAAAAATACTAAAAATCAAAATAAATATTTCCAAATAAATTGAAAATAAATTTTAAAAAAATGTAGACTTAAATAACACTAAGATAGATGTAACTTAACAAGCAAATACATCTAAAATAATAATAAAATTAACAAATACCTTTAAAATAATAACAAAATTAACAATAAAATAAGTTTTATACAATATTCAATCAATAACAACAAAATAGTAGCAACATAGTAGTAATATGGTAGCAAAATAGGGAGAAAACAACAAGAAAATAACATTCAAAATTTTAAAAAAAAATAGCAAATTTTTTTTGTCATTTAATGAATTCGGGCAGGGCCCGAGCCAAAAATACCTTACCCGATGCCTGGCCCATTTTTTTAAAACGGGCCTTTTTTGTCCAAGTCCATTTTTTGGGCTTATATTTTTGTCCAAACCCCTTCCAAATTTCAATCGGGCCGCCCGGCCCATAAACACCTCTAGTTACAAGTTCCTCATATTTATATTGAATATATTTATTAGAATTAAAATTTGCAAAACCATATATACGTGTATAATGTATTATACTTTTTTTGTTATACCCACATCTGAAACACTGTATTACTTGACCTTTCGTTTTAATTAAAAGTAGCATCAATCTCTTGCGTTATTAACACTTCACTCTTCTCATAAGGGGTTAGGCACCTGTCTTTTTAAGCGTGAATACTTTTCAAATGTAAATCGTCCTCAAGGTCATAGGGACCTACTTAAGTGTAACAACTTCGTATTAATTGAATGAATGGTGAAATGGGCCCACGATGCATGTCTTTCATGGATTGGATGAGGATAACTTTTTTCGTAACAATTTACTACGTCACGCTAATGAACAAGAGGACCTCTCCTATAAATGCTCTGATCAACAATTAAGAAGGGATTTACTCTCAACTTAAAGTCATTGTAAGCAAATACTCCCTCAACAATCAATTTGTCATTTTATTCTTGTTTCAACTCTTGACCTCTTTAGATCAACCGACCTACACAAGGTCACTTTGATCTCTTCCTTGCTCCTTATCCTCCATCCTTATTGTGCACTCTATTAGCACATTTAAGTTATTAACCAGACAAACAATTCATTGACGTTGAATCACAAATTTTGTACCAATTCTTGATCATCTTCTCATGACGTCTCATTAATTATTTTATTTGTACAGTATCTTTAGAGAGCCATTAATATACTCAATTTTTTTATAAGAAGAAGGGAAACAAATAGCTTAAATTCAAGCTAACAATTCTTTTCTTAATTGTAAATCATTAACTTCTTTAAAACCAACCAAAAGAAGAATTAATATTCAAAGATTTGAAAGGAACAAAAGTGTAACATCAATTAATTAGATGGATATGTATTGATGATTGTAATTCACATGTAAGATTTAGTAATTAATTATGAAAATCATTAATAAAACCGTGTTTAGTCTATTGGCTTCCAAGGTAATGGACGATGATGAGTTGGCAAAAGAAGAAATAAAATAAAGAAAAGAAACTTTAATAAATTAAAAAATAAAAATAAAAATGCAAGAGTAAGGCATATACCTTGCCTGTTTCTTGAGCTCCCAAACTTATCCAAGCAGGAAACAGAAGTCAAAAAGTTTTATGTACTATAATTAGAGGTGATATCCGTGAGGTGAAGTTTTTTTAGATTTTTTTTATATTAACTTTTTGTTTTTAATTTTTTAAATTTATTTTATATTATTTAATAAATTCTCAAGGTCCTTTTAATAAATATTTTAAAAACAATATTTTTCTCTAAAACATTTAAATTATTTTTACCATTTTAAATATTTTATATCTTAAAAATTAAAATTAATAATATATTAAATAAAAATAGAATTCAGTTCGATTTCGAGTAATCATGATTTTTTAACTTGCATTCCATAAAATGTGTAAATATCTCGGGTTGGAGTAATTGGTTTGGTCAGTTTTTTCTCGACCCTAATTATAATAGTAAAATGTAAAAGGATTAATTTAAGAAATACCCACAATAGTTAATCATACAGTGCACTGTACACCAGCTAACCTTGTACCCATAGGTCATGAAAAACATAAATTAAGTTGTTTATAAAGCGTGTATGGTTCAATTTGGTAAATTGTGAATAATTTAAATAATGAAACTACTTATTTGATTAATTTACTATTACATGCATCAAATATGGATGAATGTGTTGCAAAAACAACACAAAGCAGCCTGGCAAAGAATATTCCAATGCCGCGTATAAATTTAACTTCCCTTGTCGTTCCAAACCTGTATAGAGGCTGCACTACTTGTATTTCCCAAACACTTGGTTCTTTTTATTCAAGTCCAAAAAGGAGTACAATTATACGTCAAATCTTTTTTAACATGTTTTCCAGAAATTAAGAGTTCCAGGGTAGATGCATGAATTCAGTACTATTTAGAATTGAGAAAATTATTACAAACAAGTGAAAATGTATTATGAAAAAGATGGAGAGGAAGATTGAAGCAAACACAGTAAAAGAAATGGTGAATGTACGAGCCCATTTGCCCGGCCCATTTTACAACATTTTGAACCCAACCAAACCAGAACCTATCCAGTTACAAAACCCAAAACCTATCAACCTAAACCCATTTTACCCGGCCCATTTTATAACAAACCCAATTAACCAAACCCAAAACCTAACCCGAAGCCCAATTAAAACTTAACCCAATAAGCCCAAATCGACAGGCCCAACTACCCAATGGTCAAACTAGGGTTTCAGAAAAGCTGAAACCCTAGCCTTCAGCCTTACTGTCCACCGCCACCAACCTGCTCCAGGCCTCGACGCCACCACCACCGCCCTTCCCACTTGCCTTTGAGCCACTGCGAGCATTAAACAAGAATTGATAGAAAGTATTTGTAAATCGGCTATAAAAGCCGATTTTGAAACTTTGTAAAGGGGCTTTTTTTTTTCTTTTCGATCAATAGAATACCAGAAAAGAAAATTTTTATAGTATATTTTCAAGCACAATATAGGCTTAGATTAAACACAAACAGAACTAGAGAGAAATAGAGGCAACAGGCAAAGATTCAACAAAAAAAAAGGCATAACAGAGACCGAAAAGGTTTTTTTTTTACTTTTTAAACTTTTATTTTTTTCGTTACCGCAAATCATTCATTCGCTCAAATATAAAAAAAAAATACATATATAGACTGATAAAACGTAAAATAAAAAAAGAAAAAAAATACATCGTGAATTTTCTACCATCAGTAATACGATGGTATGACATGCAGCCGGCCTTGCTATGATCAAGCGATCGGTCGGAATCCCACCGGATTCCCCCCTTCTGCAGAGAAAAAAAGAAAGAAGGAATTTTTTTTAAACAGACAGCAAAATGAATTTTTTTCAGGGTTTTGGGCCTTATATAGCCCCCTGAAATGACGTCGTTTTGGGGGCTGGCCTTTAACCCCAAAACGACGTCGTTTTAGCCTTAACCCGATCCGACCGACCCGACCCGCCTCAGGATCCGCGTGTTTTTTTTACAAAGGGGTTTATTGCACTCTCGATCCTTCCGCATTTTTAGATTTTAAAATTAAATTTTTCGCTATTGCAATTTTGTCCCAGAAATTTTACGCGATTGTAATTCGGTCCTTTTTAGAACACTGCGTTTTACTATTTGGGGAAAATTGCGCTCCTCGTCCCCAACATTTTGCGCGCGTTGCTGTTTAGTCTCTTTATTACTTATAATGTCTAATTTGACCCCTTTTATTTCTGTTTTAGTTTCAATTTGACCCATTTTTCAAATTATTTTGCAATTTTTACTATTTCTACTATTATTTAATATTGATTATTTATTATTATTTATATGTTTGTTTATTGTTATTACTATTATATATCTTTTTACTATCACTAATATTATTATCAATTTTATTATTATTATTGTTTTATTATTATTTGTTAGTATTTATGCATTATTTTCACTTGATTATCATTTATATTATTATTTTCACATTATTGCCATTATCTTATATTTTATTATTTAATTTTCATCACTAATTTTATTATTCTATTTTACCACTAATATTATATATGTAATTATTCATATTGGTATAGTATTATCATTGCTTTATATCATTATCATATTATTATTATTAGTACTCTTATATTTACTATATTTATATCTACGTTTATCTTTCTTAATTTCATATTATTACTACATAAAATATATTTTGAAAATCATCATATTTCATTTTAAGGTTTTAGAATAAAGGTGATGTTTCGTATTTAGGAATTCGGGAAATAGTGCCCTAACGTGCTGGGTTGCGATTTTCTGTTTAACTAAATTACTTAGCTTTGATTACGAAGTTTTAGAATATCATGTCCTAACGTGCTGGATGTGATGTTTGTACCCTCTCGGAACAAAGAAATCTCAAATATCCTAATACATTTTAAAGGATCCGTATTTTAAAACCTTTTCAAACTTTCGACATTAAGACACTAATTAATCATTTTGGTATCAATTTTGGGCGTATCGAGGGTGCTAACCCTTCCTCGTGCGTAACCGACTTTCGAACTCGTTCTTTTTGGATTTCGTAGACCAAAATCGTTGTTTTGATAAATCAAACTGCTTATTAAAAACAACCGCTTTCTGAGTGACCGATCACACCTCAACAAAAAGGGATTGGTGGCGACTCCTTTTTTCATTTTAAAACCCAAAGTCGAACCCTTGTTGTTTTCCAAAAAAATGGTTACGACAGCTTGGCGACTCCACTGGGGAAGTTTTAGAAAGTCAAGCCATAAATTGATTATTTTCTGTCTTTTGTCAGAATTTTGAAAGTTCAATTTGAAAATTACGATCTTTTTATTGCATGTTGTTTTAATTTCGGCATTGCATTGCATGACCGTTGTGGTCACACCTTTAAGTAGGAGTGAGAAGCTACTCCTTCGTGAGGTTTTCACCTCTGTGCAAGATAGTGGATCGCTTTCGGGATACATCCGTACCTATGTCTTCGTGAGATTTTCATTTCCGTGCAGCCATAGGGAAATGTATTCCCCTGAGCCGAACTTGGTCCGTATGAGCCATAAATGGGTGAGGATCGAGGAATCTGCTGGTTCAGGTACCTCAACTATAGAACTAAAACCACATATAGTGAACCCTAGGAGCCCACCTTAGATAGAACTACGTCAAACCTTAGTGGTCACCTAGGTTGGTGTTTGTTCATTTTCACTTGTTTTATACTTTGCGATACTAACTTTTTGTATTTTATTTTCGTGCATATCATCTCATTTTCTATAGAGGTATCGATTCACGGCCAGTTTCTGAGTTAGAAAGCTGGTTATGGAAAACGGATCCCTTGATAAAGTGAAAGACAATACAGTCGTTCGTATAGTTAGAACCTAGGCAGTTAGAAGGGTATGGATCCATTTGAGCAAAAGGAAATGTGGCAGTGCTAAAATCTGGTGGTCATCCTTTAGACGGCAAGAGTGTTGGAAGAAAAGTGATTGGCAGAGGGCAAGAGACCTGTGACAATGAATTGGCTGAAAAGGACTTTGCTTACGACGGGGAGAAAAGTTTATTTACTGTTGGTGCTCTTCCAAATAACAAGCATGAGTTTGTAGTTGTTACATCTAACAGAAACAATAGTAATGTAAGACCTGATATCCATGATGACTCAAATGGGCAAGACAGGAAGAGAATTAAACGGCCTTATCGGTCAAATCAACTTTGTTGCATAGTCACCCATGCGAGCAACTCAAAATGCTTGGCGCGGACAGGAATCTAAAAACTCTCAAGAAGCATTAAGGGTGATAGATGTCATTTTAAGATAGCATGCTGCGAAACAGGGATGCCTACTGGTTTGCCAATCTTTCAAGATAATCAGAACAGCTTCACAGACATTAGAAGAGGTGCCCTCGGCAATAGGGGCTTCTATTCAAATTTCATGGCCACTCAAAGAGGCTTTTCCCTGAATATTAATATTCGTCCTAGCCCGGTTGTGGATCCTTTGCCAACCAGAATGCCATGGATCCTGGACTGGACCATGGCTAAGCAAAGCTTTAAGAACCTAAGGACAAAAGTCAGCCCATCCAATCACGAGTACAAGATCACTGGATTGAGCGAGCAGTTGTGCAAAGATCCGTCATTTTTATTGAAGGGGAAAAGTGTGAAAAAAGTTAATGGTGAAGCTGAGAATCTAGAGATTACTGTCTATAATTATTTTGTTGACCATCACAACACACCATCGCGCTTCTCTGCAAGACTTGCCATGTTTTAATGTCGGAGAGCCGAAACAATCTACATACATTCCTTTGGAGCTCCATTCCTGGATGTATTTGCAATTGACAAAGCGCTAACTAGAGAGCTTCTTTGTTTAAGACAGAAGTCTCAGAAAAGAATGAAAGCCTTATCCAATGCTTCACAGGGGAGCAACCATAGTGCCGAACCGATGCTGTGTTCTTGTGGTGTTTCTATCAGCGCTAATTTCACCCAAGTCGAAGATCGTATTCTGTCAATACCAAGGGCAAAGATGGAAATTTCTTTCCGAAGAATGGGCGTTGGATTTAGTGGAACCATCTAGGATGGAAAGATAGATTGTTGTGAACTTCTTGGCTCATCGTTGTGGTCCAAACAACATTGTAAGGGATTTGGTTCGTGTGAAGAAGTGAAAGGAATTTGCATTGACCCCATTTGATAGATCCAAAGAGACGAACCAGAATAGATGACTTTTACCTGTGGTTAGGATGAGAAAAGCTATTGAACAGGTACAATCTAAAATGTCTGGAGCTCTGCAATTCCTTCTTCGTCTAGAAAAACTCTAATCTTTATGAGCCATAGAAGCGGAAGAATCCTCGAATCTGACTGGCTAGAGTAAATGATCGATACTTTTTTGGAAAATTGATGCTAAGCTGGGACAGTCTCTTCACTGCCCTCGAAGCTGTAACTCTGCAATCGAGTTGAATTTAAAGAAATAAAGTGTAGGATCGAAGAGTTAAAATTAGCATTACACAATTGCGAACTGCGAATCAGGCTTCTGAAGATAAGAGAGGAGTGTTGGAAAGAAGAACTTTATCATTCTTATGATCATCAAGTTAAAGAGTCGAGATTACCTCATGAGGGAAGTGATAGTTCAGATTCAAGAGGTAGCTGGTCATCTACAGGTAGATATTTTAAGCATAAAATATGGGTTACAATCTGATCATAGTCAAGAGCTAGCTCCATTGTTTTGGAAATCAAAACCTTTAGGACTTAGGACGAAAGCATATAGTAGTCCATTTTATGTAAAAGAATTTGTTTTCTAATAAAGTTTTCTAAAATGAAGTTGATCAGAATCGATACCTCTTTGCATTCATGCATTCACACTACATTGCATGCGCATTACATACATTTCCATTAGACCTTTACAAAAAGGACCCTAATTAGGTAAAATGTTTCAGTTAACCTGGAAAACATGGAACAAAGGTTGGTGAAGATAGAGCAAAGGCAAATACAGATGCAAGAGAAATTGTCCTAAATTCAACAAGAAATGCGAAAGCAAATGCTAGACTTTCAAAAGAACATGATGGGCCAGCTAACTCAGTTACTAGCCGGAGGACTTGAAAAAAGAAGTGACCCAGTGACCGAAAATATGGATAATGATGAAGACATCATTTATTCCCCAATAAGTGTCCCAGCTCAACCAGACGCAAATTCTCGCGTGGTACCTGTCATTATTGGATCTCAATATAGGACCGATACTTTGGTGCTGCTGAATTCTTTGAGGAGCCCTGGTAATGAGCAAGTCAATCGTGTTGATTTTGGCTTACCAGAGGCAGAGAAAAAGGGAGAAGGGGCTTCAAAAGCCCCGAAGAGGAAGGATAAGGATGTGGCTAGCACGAGTGTGTATACCAAGGGTTATTCGAAGCCGTTTATAGCAAACCAGCCAAAGAAGGCAGATACCAGTCACCTGGTCCCCCCAAAGAAAAAACCCAATCCAGGAACGTATTCGGAAAAACCTCAGTTCACTCCTATTCCCATGACGTATAGGGAGTTATACCAGAACTTATTTGATATGCATGTTGTAGCTCCTTATTATATAAAACCACTACAACCTCCATACCCAAAATGGTATAACCTAAATGTCCAGTGTGAGTATCATGCGGGGGTTACAGGGCATTCGATAGAAAATTGCACAGCTTTCAAGAAGTTGGTGGAAAAATTTGTCAAAATGGGTGTTGTGGAGATAGGCGACGCACCAAAAGCAGAAGCATGAACCTGGGAGCATTTTGAGCAATGAGACTGTGGAAGAAATTCCTATAGTATTTAGAAGCTTACCTAGAGTAATGTACGAAGTATACTTGTTGCTTTAAGCCTAGAAGCAATGAGATCTCTTTTGTGAAATAGGCTCGTGTTACAATTACTATTTCGATTAAATGCATCTTTTGAACCAATATTTTATTTTCCATGCTATATATTCTATTGAATATTCTTTTATTCTTCATTCATAAATCATTCATTCTCTGGAAATTACTTTCATACTGCGCGATAGGTCCCGGATATCAATGACATGAGCGATCTTTATTCGGACTCCCTTTCTAGTGAAATATGTGTCTAGAAGGATCTAAGGACTTAGAAGATGACAGAGATTGTAACTTATTTCCTAACTTGTTAAAAATAGCAAATCTTACCTTACGAAATGTCAGCCGACACCACAAGCCAACGAGGGAGATGAAGATGGAAGCTTAGCTCACCGCAAGAATAAGGCAAGACATTATCGCGTGATCACAGCCAGACACGTTGAGGCCACTGAAACGCGGATTCCTATATGTGAGGCATGGACGCTATCAAGCCAGTCTCCTCAAGAGCTTTGAGCCAACATCGATTCATATTCATAGCCTTTGGTTACCTTACCAAGAGGGTAAAGATCGCTTCACATGTCAAAATTACAAAGTCAGCAGTCGTCGACTTCAACTTCAAATTTAAAATTCAAAAAAAAAAATAAAAAAACAAAAACAAAAAAGAAGAAGAAGAAGAAGAAGAAGAATAAAGAGAGAATGGCGATAAAGAATGCCAGAAAGAAACGTGTTGGCACGAATTTATAATCTGTCCAAAGATCAGACACCGCATCAGTGCAGCAAGATAGCCAAAAACCATTCAAAATTTTTGAAAAATGACTGAGACTTGTAAAGGTTGGCATAGAGAAGTTATCATTTACCTACTAGGTTTCTTAAAAGTTAGCCAGGACTTTCACCGGGGCATCTTTCCCATTGGTTTATTAAAAGGGAAACAATTGTTAGAAGATAAGATTCCTTTTCACGTCAGCAGTACCATCTCGATGAAAAAGGGAGATATATGAATGGGGAATCATTCGCGAAAAAATAATCTTGTACCCATGCAACTATCATGCGTGTACACCTGATCACGATCCACAGGAATGGAAAGGTGCAACAGACCAAATCATTTACAAATTCTATACCCCTGAGTCGTAGTGGGATTGACTGAAGATGACATAGATTCTACACCCCTGAGTCGTAGTGGGATGGATTGAAGATGACACAATTTATATACCCTTAAGGCACAATTGGTTGATCTGAAGATGGTATAGGCCTTAAAGTCCTGTATATACCGTAGAGTGGGCCTTGAAGTCACATTGGGGTAAATTGTTTGAGCAAAATATGATTGTTTCTTTGAGTTTCTGGCAAAGGTACCGACAAGAGCGAGATATCAGGGTTGTACGACTCTGGTGGACGACGAGCAGTGACAACCCTAAGCATAAAAAGGGGTCATTTCATTTTAACATTCATTCATCATCATTAGGAGCGTGCAATCATCGCATCGTGACCCTTATACATTTTTAACAAAGAATCATTATCATGACATTCTGCATTCATGCAAATGTCCTCCATGATACCGTTTAAGTAGGAGCATTCGATTTATTGCGATCAGTGCATCTTAATCACTATGGAAAAGCATCATTCTCATAACATTCTGCATTCATAACACACGTAGTTAGGAGCATTTGAGTCATTCCTATCATGACATCCTCGTTATTTGTATAAGCATCAGCACGTAAAAATAATTCTACAGGACGAATTCCCCAGAGAATGATGTAGTAATATCAAAGATTTCAGATGTTGTCCCCTAGCAGGGCAAATCAAAGACTGAATATAGCATATCCTGTCTCCCTGAGTTTGCAGTGGAGCAGATCAAAGATAGCAGATTTGACATTCCTGAAGTTGCAGGATGCGCATCAAGACATCGGTCCGGTGGTCCCCGAGTTCTGAGGATCGATTGAAGAAAGTAGATTTGACATTCCTGAAGTTGCAGGAAGCAGACCGAAGACATCAGTCTGGTGGTCCCTGAGTTTGCAGGGATCAGATTGAAGAAAGTAGATTTGACCTTCTTGAAGTTGCAGGAAGCAGATCGAAGACATCAGTCTGGTGATCCTTTAGTTTGCAGAGATCAGATTGAAGAAAGCAGATTTGACATTCTTGATGTTGCAAGAAGCAGATCGAAGACATCAGTCTGGTGGTCCCTGAGTTTGCAGGGATCAGATTGAAGTAGATTTGACCTTCTTGAAGTTGCAGGAAGCAGATCGAAGACATCAGTCTAGTGATCCCTGAGTTTGCAGGGATCAGATTGAAAATAGCAGATTTGACCTTCCTAAAGTTGCATGAAGCAGATGAAGACATCAGTCTGGTGATCCCTGAATTTGCAGGGATCAGATTGAAGATAGCGGATTTGACATTCCTGAAGTTACGGGAAGCAGGTCAAAGACATCAGTCTGCTGGTCCCTGAGTTTGTAGGGATCAGATTAAGGATAGCAGACTTGGTGATTCCTGATGTTGCAGGAGCAAATCGCAGTGAGCGGATTAAAAATGAAAATCCTATACCTCTGAAGTTGTAGCGAAAACAACAAGATGCGATGGACGAAATGAGGCTACAAAAGAAGTCGGGGCTTAGCAGGCCCAGGCAAAATGGGCCTTTTGAAAGTCTTTGCTCTATTCTCGTTACACGACAATGAGCAAAGAGGGGCAGCTGTACGAGCCCATTTGCCCGACCCATTTTACAACATTTTAAACCCAACCAAACCAGAACCTATCCAATTACAAAACCCAAAACCTATCAACCCAAACCCATTTTACCCGGCCCATTTTATAACAAACCCAATTAACCAAACCCAAAACCTAACCCGAAGCCCAATTAAAACTTAACCCAATAAGCCCAAATCGACAGGCCAAACTACCCAATGGTCAAACTAGGGTTTCAGAAAAGCTGAAACCCTAGCCTTCGGCGCACCTGTCCACTGCCACCAACTGCTCCAGGCCAGTCTGATGCCACCGGCCACAGCCCTTCCCACTTGCACTGAGCCACCTGCGAGCATTAAACAAGAATTGACAGAAAGTATTTGTAAATCGGCTATAAAAGCCGATTTTGAAACTTTGTAAAGGGGCTTTTTTTTTCTTTTCGATCAATAGAATACCAGAAAAGAAAATTTTTACAGTATATCTGCAAGCACAATATAGGCGTAGATTAAACACAAACAGAACTAGAGAGAAATAGAGGCAACATGCAAAGATTCAACAAAAAAAGAAGGCATAACAGAGGCCGAAAAGGTTTTTTTTACTTTTTAAACTTTTATTTTTTTCGTTACCGCAAATCCTTCATTCGTTCAAATATTAAAAAAATACATATATAGACTGATAAAGCGTAAAATAAAAAAAAAAATACTTGTCGCGAATTTCCGGCCACCGTGTACGGTGGCTGGCGACGACGCCGGCGCGACGGCGATCGGTCGGAATCCCACCGGATTCCCCCTTCTGCAGAGAAAAAAAGAAAGAAGGAAATTTTTTTTTTTAAACAGACAGCAAAATGAATTTTTTTCAGGTTTTTGGGCCTTATATAGCCCCCTGAAACGACGTCGGTTTGGGGGCTGGCCTTTAACCCCAAAACGACGTCGTTTTGGCCTTGACCCGATCCGATCGACCCGACCCGCCTCAGGATCCGCGTGTTTTTTTTACAAAGGGGTTTATTGTGCTCTCGATCCTTCCGCATTTTTAGATTTTAAAATTAAGTTTTTCGCTATTACAATTTTGTCCCAGAAATTTTACGCGATTGTAATTCGGTCCTTTTTAAAACACTGCGTTTTACTATTTGAGGAAAATTGCGCTCCTCGTCCCCAGCATTTTGCACGCGTTGCTGTTTAGTCTCTTTATTGCTTATAATGTCTAATTTGACCCCTTTTATTTCTGTTTTAGTTTCAATTTGACCCATTTTTCAAATTATTTTGCAATTTTTACTATTTCTACTATTATTTAATATTGATTATTTATTATTATTTATATGTTTGTTTATTGTTATTACTATTATATATCTTTTTACTATCACTAATATTATTATCAATTTTATTATTATTGTTTTATTATTATTTGTTAGTATTAATGCATTATTTTCACTTGATTATCATTTATATTATTATTTTCACATTATTACCATTATCTTATATTTTATTATTTTATTATTTAATTTTCATCACTAATTTTATTATTCTATTTTACCACTAATATTATATATATGTAATTATTCATATTGGTATAGTATTATCATTGTTTTATATCATTATCATATTATTATTATTATTACTCTTATATTTACTATATTTATATCTACGTTTATCTTTCTTAATTTCATATTATTACTACATAAAATATATTTTGAAAATCATCATATTTCATTTTAAGGTTTTAGAATAAAGGTGATGTTTCGTATTTAGGAATTCGGGAAACAGTGCCCTAACGTGCTGGGTTGCGGTTTTCCGTTTAACTAAATTACTTAACATCCCCTTTACGAAGTTTCGCGAATCATGAGACGACTTTGATTACGAGAGATTAAAACATTGTGTCCTAACGAGCTGGATGTGATGTTTATATCTTTTCGGGACAAAGAAATCTCAAGTTTTGACTCGAGCCTTTTCTTTGATTTAATCCGATACGATGCATTTTGTAAAATTGCTACACTCCATTTAAAAGTTTTAAAATAAAGGCAATGTTTTGTATTTAGGAATTCGGGGAATAGTGCCCTAACGTGCTGGGTTGCGATTTTCCGTTTGACTAAATAACTAAACATCCTTTTGATAAACTTCGTAAAATCATGAGATAGCTTTGATTACGAAGGTTTAGAATATCATGTCCTAACGTGCTGGATGTGATGTTTGTACCCTCTCGGAACAAAGAAATCTCAAATATCCTAATACCTTTTAAAGGATCCTTATTTTAAAACCTTTTCAAACTTCAGACATTAAGATACTAATTAATCATTTTGGTACCAATTTTGGGCGTATCGAGGGTGCTAACCCTTCCTCATGCGTAACCGACTTCCGAACTCATTTTTTTTGGATTTCGTAGGCCAAAATCGTTGTTTTGATAAATCAAACTGTTTATTAAAAACAACTATTTTACGAGGTGACCCGATCACACCTCAACAAAAAGGGATTGGTGGCGACTCCCCTTTTTTTCATTTTTAAAACCCAAAGTCGAACTCCTTGTTGTTTTCCAAAAAAATGCTGACGACAGTGAATTGTAAGGTGGAAAAGGATTAAGTGTAATTGAAAATAAGGCTGAGCTAAAGTATATGTTGAGAGAGTTTTAGGAGTCATAATCACAAAATGTCAAATCTCCTTCACATCACTCTTACTTTATACAAATTACAAATTAAACATTAAATAGGAGATATGAATAATATTATAAATTAATTGCATTGTTTTTATTCTATCGAAAAATTATGTGTTGTTTTTAAAAAGTATGTTGAATACAACGGTAAGATATATCGTACTCTTAATAACAAAACGTAAGTTTCAACTTTGTAGATGATAGTGTTAGGAAAGTTAGCCACAAAACTTGAATTGAACTGTAAAGCGAACATAGATGATAAAAAAAAAGATCAATGTTTTGTTAACACTTGTGAAAAAAAAAAAAACATGTTTTATTACAATTAAAAATCCTATCACACATGTATGCATGTAGAAACCACATCTTCAGAAGATTGATGTGTGTTTAAAATAACATATAATTGTTAAGTGATGAAAATAATAGAATGTGTATAACAAAATTAAAATGTATAAATAAGTCAATATAAAGACTTGGTTGAGTAGAGTTTTTCAATGTAATAGACATGAGTTGAAATCCCACCATATGCATATTATTATTATTATTATTTAAAATTAAAAGATTAAAGTATCATTGCATAATATAATTTGATTTAAATAGGAAAGATCATTTTATATTTTATTAACGAGTTGATACTGATTGACTTATGACACCAAATTAATTAATTGTATAAGTTACAAGATGCAATTAATATGGTTGAACCCAATAAAATATATATTTTATATACTCTTCTAAAAAAATCTTGACAAAATTATAATGTTGATGGTCAGAATGATTATCCATGTTGTTTATTTAATTGTTATTGGTATTACCATATTGAACTCCTAGGGCTAGAATGTCAATAATTACGTTCTTAAAAAGTAAGTTCAAGTTCCCATTTAAAGAAGAATAAAAACTTAGATTAAACTTCTCCCAAAGTTCATCAACTTCGTGATCCTATTAGTCTATAAGTTTTCCTCCTCTTGCACTGTAGCCCACTATTTTAGTTTTCTGTTTATTGTCACTTACATTTTCTTTCTTTCAATTTTAGTAAGAAAGATATTAGTGCATGCCTTAGTTTGGGGTTTTTTATTTAAATAAAAAATATTTACAAAAATTGATTGAAATAAACAAAAAAAAGGTGATACAGGTTACATGTCCAGCCACGTCACATATAAAAAATAATATTTTAATTAAAAGGGGTGGCAACCCACCTTCTTGTTGTTTTAATTCTATAGTTTAATTTTATTTCATAAAAATGGTGGAATTGTTTTATTTTATATTTTTAATTTTAATATTTTATAATTATAAATTTTGAATATTTATAATAATAATTGAGTTGATAATGTAAAATGTATTGACTTTTTTAGAAATAGAATAAACATGATATAATGTGTAAAATATTAAGGATAAATTTATTATTATACTAACCAAAAGAAGGTCACATCAACATTTTATTTGATGACCAAATACATTTTAATGGAGGAGTGACTAGAATTAAAAATTCACCTAATGAGAGTGACTAATTATTAACAAAAATGAATTCGATGACCAAAATAAGAACTTATTAAAAAACTTGAGTGATTGTTTAAGGAATTTACCCTAATAATTTTATGTCAATTTTATAAAAATGATTAACTTGATCATTATTCTAAATAATAAAAATTTATAATTATAAAATACTAAAAATTATAAAAATAAAACAACTCAACTATTTTTATTAAATAAAATAAAATTATAAAAACAAAAAATTACAAAAATTATTTAAAAAGTATATGAAATTTAAAAAAAAAAAGAAGGTGGGTTAAAAATGGGGTGTTGCGATCACTTTCTTTCATAGCGACTACCCTTTTAATTAATTAATTATTATTTTATTTATTTTATTAAAATATTAATTTTTATAGGTGATGTTGCTTGATATGTATGCAATACCACCTTTCACTTTTCATTTCAATTCTCTTAATTAATTTTTTCTACCCAATTTTGTAATATTTTTATTTAATAAAAATCCCTTGATTTTGCTATTAAAGGTCTTTCTCATATTTTTCAGATTTCTATGAGTTCATCTTTTAACTAATAAAAATTGAAAGAGTTGATAAAATTTAAAAGAATAAATCATTTGAACTCTAATTTTATAAAAAATTATTTTAGCTTTTATTTTATTTTTTGCCCTTTTTATTATTGAACTTATATTTTTTATCAAATTATCTAAAATGAATGAAAAATAACGTTTATAACTCTATTTATGTTGCATTATATGTGGATTACCACGTGGATGACACATCGACATTTAAGTAACTTTTTAACTTTAAAAATTTGAAAAAAATATAAAAACAATCATTAATAATTAAAATATAAAAATATAAAAATATTTTTAAATTTAAAAAGTTAATTAAATGCCAACATGTCATCTATGTGGCAATCCGTGTGGATGCTACGTCAGTAAAATTAACAAACATGAATTTTTTCATCCATTTTGGAAAGATTTGACAAAAAAATATAAATTCAAAGGTTAAAAGAAGTGAAAAATTAAATAAATAACTAAAATGACTTTAAACTTGGAAAGCTAAAAAGTCATGATGCTAATTTTAAATTCATGTCATTTGGGTTTGAAATAATAATTTTAATTATTGTTTTAAACAAGTTTTGAATACGAAGAATTTAATATCATCAAAGGTTTTAATCTTTCCATAAATTATAAAATTAAAAATTATTATGTGATTTTATCAAAAATTATTACATAATAAAATTACACTTTAATCTTTCAAAAATAAAAATATTTTTATTTAGTTGTTTCAAAAGGGATGAAGTTATAAATTAATAAAAGATAAAATTTCTGGATTCAGATTGGATTTTCGTATTAACATGAAGTAGTTAGTATTATTGTTATTTTTATATCAAGAGAAATAAAATGAAAAAATAAAAAACTGAAATAAATTTCCAAAACAAGGCTTTGAATTTTTGGAAAAGGGCAAGAAAAAAAAAACTGAGAAATAAATTTCCAAAACAAGGCTTTGAATTTTTGGAAAAAGGCAAGAACGGTCCAATTAAAATGAATGATCCCAAATCTTGTAACGTGATAGGAGAGGAGAAGGCATGAAATGTAACATATACATTCTCGGCCAGAAAGCCAAAGTCAAGGCACAATCAAGGCCACGTGGGTCCTAATGTCATCATCTTCACGAAAATCTCACCCGTTGGATCTACCACGTGGAAGTTAGCGGAGACCTCCCACAAAAAATAAAAAGAAAAAAAGGAGGTCCGGTCCCACAAAAGCAAAGTCCGTAGGCAAAAGGGAAAGACCACGTGTGCGATCGAGAAAGGTGGCGAAAGGCTCCAACGGTCGCATGCTATCGGTGTGCGGTCGTCTATGGGCACAGACAGCCAGGCCGGCCCTTTATCATCATGATTCATGGCCGCCGCTTTGGTTTTTGAATTTCACGTAATACAACAAAACAAGAAAAAGAGTTCTCGGCTTCTAGTCTTTTGCTTGGATTTTACATACAAGTATTATTTCTATCCTTGTTGGATTTAGAAAGTTGATTATAATACGGAATCGTGTTGGATATGGTAGTAGATGAAAATTAATGCCGTATCTCTAGTGAAAGCTACGAGTGGATAAGACTGTCGTGTAGTTTGGGGTCTTAGAGGGAGAATTTCATGTGAAAATAAGTTAGTAATATTTTATTTGGAGAATGGATATAAAAGGTTTTTTTCATAGAATCATTTGTCTAGTTTGCGTTATACAAGCATAATTATATGGTCCTATTTGTACAGATCTCATTGGGCAAGCTAGGCGTCTTATGCTTCTCACGAGATGGTAGGTGGGAGTAGTTGACATGGAATCGATAATAACTCTCCTTTTCTTAACTTTTAATCATCTCCATCTTGGATAATCTTTGGGGCAGAAGAAGAAATTTGTATATTTATATTCAAAATTAGTTTTTTTTAGTATGAATGTGGAAGAGCTAATTATTGATGGGATAATAAGATGTATTTAGAGTATATATAAGTAGTTTTAATTTAAAATTTTATCAGACTAAAAACAGTCTCATCTCATGTTTATCCTTCCAACAAAATTAAACATGTTGAGATGATGGGGGTGTTAGTAGTTAAGATGTGTGTATGTGAGAATCTATGACTGAAAAAGGAAAAAGATAGAAATGATGTGTGAAAAGAAGCCTCTAAATGAATCCTTAATTTCCTTACCCAAAAGAGTTAGGAACCTAATAATGGAAGCATGCAAAGCTAAGTCCAGCTTACACGCAAATTATTACATATATCATATCACAGCTTCCCATTCCCATTCATTTAATTTCCATTTGGATTTTACATTTGCATTTGCAATTGATTAACGATTATAGTGTGCCTCTGCAATATGCTACACCACCCCCACGTGCATCTACTTTAGCTTTCTCATAATTTCTTTCCTCTCCAATCCCATACCCCCAAACAAACAGATTTCCGATCTTCTTTTCCTTCTCTTTGTTGCCTTTATGTAGGGTTTTCGCTGGGAAGAAGGCTACTATTTTTCCCATTACCTATGCAATTAAATAAACATTGGATCGTACATGTTGTCCCTACAATTGCATCATCTTTATATATGTATAGGACGGATGAAAGTCCCCCTCACTAATTTTATATATTATTTAATTATCTAAGCATTACATTAATACATACGTTATCTTATCTTCTTAAACGAAATTCACAACCGTACACGTCCCCTATATAATAATATAGACTAGAAGAGTACATGCTAAAAATATTTTTTATTTCATTTAAAAGCGTGCTAAGAAGTCTGAAGAAAAAAGTATGAGTGTAATGCAAAATTAAATGTAATTATTGAATTGTATATAAATAATTTTCTTTTGTATTTCCGAAACTTATTTCTTCAATTTATTCCTGCTATCCAAAGTATCGTTTGATTCACATGCACAATAAAGATAGGTATAGTTAAATTTAATCCAAATAAACAAAAAAATAATTTTAATTATTTATACACCCAAACCAAAGCCAAGAGCTTTATCATTATGGGCTATGCCGTAAGAATATCACATGGGGGTGAACTCCGTTCACACTTGAACCAGTTAAAAGACCGCCCAAAAATCTACGTATGAAAGCCTCCACCCCACTGTCCGACCAACAATGGGGCGCTCATGCCTCATGCAATGAATGACAACCGGCACTGTTCAATATCCGTACAAGTGTTTGACCTACAATTGCCCGTCGATCCTTTAATAACTCTCTCTCGCCCTTTCTCAGTAGCCAAAAATCTCACTTTCCTTTAAAACTCTCTTCCTTTCTTTCTCTCACTAAACAAAGCATTCTTCTTCTTCTTCTTCTTCTTCTTCTTCTTTTTCTGTGCTGTGCAAGCTCTTTTTGATGAACAAGAACTGGAGTGTTTGATTGATACATGGAGAGAAAAGAGGGTGTAAAGGTGGAAGATGTATTAGGAAACTCATCGTGTTCGGTGAATGATTTCCCATTACAAAGTATATTTGATTCGAGCAGCAACGAAGAAGAGAAGATCCGGTCGTTAGGGTTCATGGACTTGCTGGGTGTTCAAGACTTGATCAGTAGTCCTTTATTGGAGATCATGGCAGCACAGCAGGTTCCCTCTCTAATGGCAACCCAACCACCCAATCCTTTTTCTTCCACGAAGATCGAATCTCCTCATGAGGTTTTCAATCAGCCTGCCACTCCTAACTCTTCCACGATTTCATCTGCATCAAGTGAGGCTGTTCATGATGAACCTGCTAAACTAGATGACCAAGAAGAGGACCAGCGAAAAACCAAGAAACAGTGAGTTCAGCTCTTTATCTTACACTATTTTCTTTTCTTAAGAAGAGAGAGAAAGAGACGAAGATGGGTCTTTTCCGTCTATGTGAGCCAGTGTTCCTGTTTACTGCTAAACAGGTGTCCCATTTTGAAACTAATTTGGATAAGAAATCAGGGTTTTGATTTCCATCAAAGTGATTTGAAGCTGATCATGAAGATTATTTTTTGTTGTTTTGGCGTTTGTGGGTTTAGGTTGAAACCCAAGAAGACAAATCAGAAGAGACAGAGAGAGCCGAGATTCGCGTTCATGACAAAGAGCGAGGTTGATCATTTGGAAGATGGTTACAGATGGAGAAAGTACGGACAAAAAGCTGTAAAAAACAGCCCCTTCCCTAGGTACTAACTTCAATGTCCCAACTTCAACCTATTTTAGTTCCCTCATTCTGTATGTTATTCTTTTCACCAATTTAGTTAAAATCACAGAGACAGGCAACTTCCATAGGTTATAATGTTTACACTGTTTAATTCTCTTAGGAGTTATTATCGTTGCACCACCATCTCATGTAATGTGAAGAAAAGAGTTGAGAGATGTTTCAGTGATCCAAGCATCGTGGTAACCACTTACGAAGGCCAACATACTCACCCCAGTCCGGTCATGCCTCGTCCCAACCTTGTTGGTTCTCATCTGAATTCAGCCATCTCCGCCGCAAGTTTTGGCATGCCAATGCAAACTACTCCATCTCACTATCACCAGCATTTTCAACAGCCTTTTACCGATAACTTGTCTCCTTTGAACTTTGGTCATAATGGGTCCCTTAACGCCACTTTTCTTCATCAGAAGCGCTTTTGCACCCCAGGGCCAGGACCAGGACCGTCTTTGCTTAAAGACCATGGCCTTCTTCAGGACATTCTGCCATCCCATATGCTGAAGGAAGAGTAGATTAGAACATCCATTACCTTTATATGTAATTGTCCACTTGGGATGAAAAGAGGTATAGCGAAATGATCAGTTCACTGGTATGTAGCTTTTTTTTTTTTGCTGAGTGGTGGCATTTTTATTGAACAAGGAACTCGCTGCCCCTTTTATGCAAAGCTTGATTAATATTACTGTAAATTGGACTTGGCTTTAGTTTCTTAATTGGGGTTTTATTTTAAATGTTTTTTTTGCCACATTTAGTTGCTCTGGATATGTAGAAATTATGCACCAGGGAAATGGTTCTTTCTTTAACTCTTCTGAGTTCTGACCCTTTGTTTGTCCTATACCTTTGTTTTTGTTATTATCAAAGGAATATGCATTGATTCCCGTATGAAACTAAGTAGTGCTTGAGGGCTAGGGTTCTTCAGAGAACAATTAATGCAGAAGCTAGAAAGCTTTCTATTTTCTATTTGTCTGGGAACCAGCCAAATCCAAAATGTTCGTAGCACTAATGAGGCCCTGCAAAAAAAAAAAAAAATAAAGGGGGGGGGGGTTAGAATTTAGTGAGAAAGAATATGAATGTGCAGTAGCTAAATATGCTTGAGTTGGGTTGGGGCAGATGGAACAATAACTGGAGATCGACTTGCATAATAATAACTCTCCTTTTCTTGCGTCTACATCTCAAAGATTTGGTTCATTGAATGGTGAGATGGGGGGATTCAGTGTATTGTTTAATTAAAGGGAGATTGAAGTCATTTTACCTATTCACGCACTAATATTACACATATATATGGAGAAATGATTCTTTTATTCTAATTATATTATGGGGTCTGAATTGAACTTCGCTATCGACAGCTTCTTCGCGGTTGTATATGTGATGTCTACTGGGCATGTGAGTATTAGTCACTGTTAAAGAATAATATTGTCGCCAGTGCCAGGTTGATTATTGGGAAAGAAATGGTACTGAATGCAAAAGGGAAAATCAGTTGCCTTTCTAGGGTATAGCTAGCATAAAGAATAACGTCGAGATAATCCATTCCGTGATTGCTAGGGCCTACTGCCGCCCCCCAACCCAGGACATAATCCCCACTTTTATCCTGCTTTAACAAATATTTGTTGCAGAAACATAGGAGCGAATATAACAGGTAAGCTATAGTCTTGAATGTTGGAAGCATGATTAACCTCGGCCATTCGGTCATCTAAGTTGAAACCTAAACTTATCCTTGGGCTGCAATCATTTCATATGTTACCAAAGGGTGGAAACATGACGTTGCCTAATGTTTATGGCGTAATAAGAAATTGCTATGTTAACCTAAAATATGAGGAACCAATCTTGGCCTGACAGCAGCGCAACAGCTCTTTAATTCAATTTCACTTCAAAAATCCATACTGATACTATTATTTAAGTATTTTATTAAGACGGTATCACTCTCAATCGAGTCATCAATTTAGTTAAAAAGTTATCAGAATATCTTTCCATAATTAAAACAAATAATATTATTTGGGGTATTTTAGTCTTTTTACTTAAAAATCAATAAAAATATGCATATAGTATGAGTTGAATTCACGCTAAATAACATCAATAAAACTTCTACCAACTAAAATTTTTTATTAATATTTTTATGCATTTTAATTTTATTATGTACACTTTATTACTTCTATTAGTTGTATATTTATATTATTATTTAAGCTCTTGATTGAGTTGGTGTCACCCTTAACCGGGTCACCAAACTCGATTAAGAAGTTACGAGAATGCCCTTTCATAATCTTTAATTAAAATAAGTAATATTATTTGAGAGTATTATAGTCTTTTCACTTAAAAAACCAATAAAAATATGCATATGGTAAAGTTTGAATCCACACCAATTGCATTAATAAAACCTTTAATTTACCTTTCAACTAAAGTTTTAAAAAATATTTTCATACATTTTAATTTTATTATGCACACTTTATTACCTTCATCAATTGTATATCTATACTTCTATACTATAATTTAAGCTCTGGTTGAGTCATTGTCACCCTCAACCGAGTCATCAACTTGGCCTCAACTGAGTCATCAACTTGGTTAGAAAGTCATGAGAATGCCCTTTCATAATTAAAATAAATAATATTATTCGAGAGTATTTTAGTCTTTTCACTTTAAAAAACCTATAAAATATGCATTTAGTGAGATTTGAATTTACACCAATTACGTTAGTTAAACCTTTAATTTACCATTCAACTACAACTTTTTTTGTTGATATTTTATACATTTTAATTTTATTATGCACACTTTACTACATTCATCAGTTGTATATCTATACTTACTATTATTTAATTATTTTATTGAGTCGGTGTCACCCTCAACTGCGTAACAACTCGATTAGAAAATTACAAGAATGCCCTTTCGTAATTAAAATAAGTAATATTATTTAAGGGTATTTCAGTCTTTTCACTTTAAAAAACTAATAAAAATATGTATATGCTGAGATTTGAGCCCATAACAATTGTGTAACAATCTAATTTTCAACGACGTCGGAAAAATCAGTTTTAGGGTCGAATTTGTAAATCAAGTTAATAAGAAATTAGAATCGAATAATTACGTGTTGAGTATGAGAGAGTGAAATTGAATTATTAAGTTATATTAAATTAAAATGGTTAATAAAAATAGTATAGAGACTAAATTGTTAAGTGAGCAAAATGAATGAAAATTGATTTTTAAATTAGCAAGTGCCTTAAATGGCAAATGAACAAGATGTTGGATCTAGTGTCCTAAGTATAGTATATTCGTTTGTACACTTGTAATTTTTTCGAATATATTGGTTAATAAAATTATTCATGAATTACATTAGTACCTTTTTTATATTGTCCTCACGTGACTTTTGCATGTAAAGCAAAATAGAAACAAATATTAGCTCATTTGTTGTCTAATGTTTAACTAATACTAAACGGTATTTGTAACACCCCAAACCCGGTCCAAACACTACAACCGAATCTGGCGTGCCACGAAAAAGAAAACGTTTTGAAAACCGATTTGTCGACTTTATTTGCGAAAGAAAACCAACGTGAGATTTGAGAGGAAACGAAGTTGAATCTTGTGACATCTAAAACGCGTTAGAACTTGTTTTAGAAATGCTTAATTGCCTAATTGTTACTTCATAACTATTACTTAGTCAGTGATCACTTTAGAAAATAGGTGTTTTATTAGGTTTTGAAAACAGCCACTTCATAACGTTTAGATATGCTTAAAACAAATTAAAGAACCAATTAAATAAAACATCCTAAAAATAAAACTTGAGCGGCCTTATTACAGTATTGAAAACCCAAAATTTAATAAAACAACCAAGTCTGAATGGAAAACTACGTAATAAACCAAATGCTGTGCATGGCCACCTCGAGTCCACTCCGGCTCCATATCCACGATCTAAGGATTATCTGCAAAATATAATGGAAGGGGTGAGTCACCTAGACTCAGTGTGTAAGTCCCCATCCCAAATGGAAATATGCTCTTACACAAATTCAGATACAAATATGCATGTCATGCAACCCATCAACCTAGGTATCCATCCATATCTCCTGCATCTACCCCTTGTGGTACCAAACCACTGGTGGTGCCAAACCACTGGTAACCGAAGTTACAAAGATATTATATGTGGTACCAAACCACTGGTAACCGAAGTTACGAAAATAGCATATGTGGTACCAAGCCACTGGTGGTGCCAAACCACTGAGACTTAGTCACAATTTATTCATAATATGTGGGGCCAACCCACTGTGTGATACCAAATCACTGGTGACAGTCTGATAGATCATACTTCCCCCTCCTCTCATCACCCATAACACATATATATGCCAACAATATCAGTATGATCATGCTTAACATACAAGATTTACGTATACAAAATAACATGCTTTCAAAGATCTCAATTACCGCGAGAAATAATAACAACTTACCCGGTATCCTCGCTTTTACCCACAGGGGTATTTTAGTAACCATTGCCGTCATTCCGGCTTTTAACAACACACAACATATAACATATTTAGCATAGAAAGTGTGTAAGAATTACACACCTGGTTTTCGTACTAATGCTTTTACTGCTTCTATGCTACTGTCACTCGACACTACCACTATCGGCCTACGATCTACTTCCGAAGTCGGCCCACACTCCAAAGGCCAATCTCGCACTCTCGATACTAATCGTCTCTTGTATTTCGGCGTTGGGTCTACAGATCTAACTTCCTTTGCTTGACTGTTATTCTTCCATAACAATCCCTTAATCACTAAACCATTTAAACAATGAGATCTAATTACTCAAACAATTATAACACTTAAAACGAACTCTTACCTGATTAATCGAATCCTGAGTGTCCTTGAGAAAACACCACCACCAACCTACCTACATTTGACCATTCCCCAAATATTAAACGAATCAAAAATCACAACCATTCCAACCTATATGTCATTCGGCCAAATGAAAAGAATCAAGAAAGGCCTTTCGGTCGAACCTACCACCACCTACCTTCGGCTTTTCCACCAAATCGGCACTTCTGACTATAGATAGGCAGGATTCGGCTTTTAGGGGCAGAGAGTGAATCGACAGAGCCTTAGTACAAGTGATTCGGATTAGAAACTTGATAGAAATAGAGAAATCACAGAGGAAAGAAATCCCGAAACTCATAGGATTACAGAGAAGTATTTGGCTTACGGCGCACCTTCGGGAAACAGAGATCCCACCTGATGATTCGGCTTATAGAGAAAAAAGATGTGCACAAGGAGTATTCGGTTCTCAAAGGGTTTTCGAGAAGAGGAGAAACAATTAGGGAGTTTCGGTTTTGGGAAGAACTAAAGAAAATGGAAGAAAAGAATTCGGCTTCAGAGAAAAGATGAGAAAAACAAATGAAAAGAGATGATAACTGGCTACCAAATTCAGCTACACATGTACACACCTCAGAGTTGGAGTTTCGGCCAACTCTTCCCCTCTCCTGATAGCCTTTATCCCCTATCTCATCCATCTACTATCACATCCCTTATCTTACCTTTAGAATAGCCCACAATAGAACCAACTCTTCCCTCTTAACTATCATCTTTTAATTATACAAAATAAAAGAATTTAAGGCTCCTAAATTAAAACCAATGTGCCGTCCACACCTTCCCTTCTTAGTGCCAAAATTTGACCCATCCATTTGGGCCTCAAGTGGCCACACATGGCCCAATAATCCCCCTAAGTGGAGCCACCTTAATGCCCACTCAAAGCACTCCAGATTTTTGGGCCACGAGCCCAGCTTGCTACTAAACACAACTATTTAGATTTAATTACTACTAACACTATTTTTTTAATCATTCAAACCCCGATTTTAAAGCCCAAATCTGAGCCCAATTCACACCTTAAAGCTTCAACCTACTAATTTACCCATGCAACGTACCAAATGCACAGACCCACAAAATCAGGATATTACAGTATTACTGTAACACCCCTAACCCACTGATGTGTCTCTAACTAACTATGATCACAATAATGGCAAGCGCACCTATCATTTAATAGTATAGTTATGGTAAGACCGAAAATATCGTATCCATAAGGACCAAGAGTACTAGTAATTACTATCTTCCTATTATCTAGCCTAAGAATTGGAGTGATTTTTTTTAAAACTAAAATTAATTAAAAGCACGACAGAGAATGAATTGGGAAAATACTTTTAGACAACCTTATGAAAGAGGCAATACCCAAGGAAGAATCCATCTAGACTTCACTTATTACTTCTGATTCATACGATTTATTCACTTGACTTAATCCGTAGAAATCCCCGATTTATGTTAATATCTCCGTCGAGATTAAGAACAACTGACTCTAGGTTGATTAATTGAAAATTCTTTCTAATTTAAACCCATATTATCGCATTAACTCGATCTATGGATTCCCTTATTAGATTTGACTCTAATCTGGCAAATTTACGTCGTCCTATGTTTAGGATTGTATTCAACTCCGCTTAATTGTGTTGATCTACTCTTAAACAGGGACTTTTGCTCCTCTGAATAAGCACATTCGAATTGAATCAATAACCTGAATTATTAAAGTAAGAATAAGAACTCACAATTAAGAATAAGAATAAGTATTTATCTTATAAATCAAATAGTAATAAGATTCATCTTAGGTTTCATCCCCTCAGGTGTTTAAGGGATTTAGTTCATATTGATAGAGGGAAACATCTTAAAATAAGGAAAACTACAAAACATAAGAAAACCCAAAAACTACAAGAGAAGTTGATAGGAGATCTTCAGTCTTGATGGAGATCCTTCTTCCAAGCTGCTCCCAATGGCTGTCTTCGAGTATTTTTTACTTTCGACTCTATGTGTGTAACACCCCGCACCTAAGACCGATACTGGGTCTGGATACGAGACGTTACTATACTTGAATTCACTGAAACATGTACTTACGGGCTATAAAATTTCGTTTCAAACTTAAAAACTTCACTTTACTAGTCAACACATATAACAAGGGCCTACGAGGCCTTTAACTTATGTTAAAAAACTTTCGGAATTAAAATCAAATAACTTATTTCTGAAGCAGGGTTCACACGCCTGTGTAACTTGGAAACACACCCGTGTACCTTTAAGCACGCCCATGCCCTCAAACCATGTAGGGCTACTGACTATTTCCACACGGCTTAGACACGCCCGTGTCTACCAACCGTGGAAGGTTACTGATTAATTTCACACGGCCATGACACACCTATGGGCTTAGACCGTGTGCTAATCCTTGATATACTGACTAAATCAACACGGTCTAGGAACACGCCCATGTCCAAACCGTGTGTCTTACACGGCACACACACACACGGCCGTGGGATTTGTCCGTGGCCTATTATGATTAATAATACTAAGGTGCAGGGTTAACACGGTCTTGACACACGCCCGTGTGTCCAACCGTGTGGGTACTTACAGGCTATTTCCCAAGCCATTAGCCACCCTGAAATAAAGATCATATCCATACATAATTCAACAATGCAATAATAACCCAATTTTATGAATAATACTACATGCTTCATTGATCTCAACAAACATACTTGCTTAGTCAAATTTGGCCAATCACTTAGCCATATACAAAAGAATAATAATCTTGATAGCTTTTACAAAAGCCCTTCCTAAAACATGTCCACAAAATGAATGTTTCCTATACATGCCATACTTAGTAAAGTAACTTGGCTATACCAAAATAAGAGTTGATAGTGTGTTGCGAGCTCCGACTTTAATGATCCACGAGTTAGCTTAGCGGGACTGCATAGAAAGAAAGAATCATAACGTAAGCATATAGCTTAGTAAGTTTGCATATAACAACTCATAGCATCATCATTGCTTAACATAAACCATTTCACATAAACAATGGTATTTTTCAGCTAAAGAGCTTACTTACTCATATAGATTCTTACATGTCTCATGAAACTTACTATTATCATACTTGTAAGGTAACCATGATGTTGATCATATCGATTAATATACTATAATAACAATAATCATGATATCTACTTTCTCATTCACAACATGAATAATGCTCAACTTCTTCTAACTTCATCTTGATACGAACTTTACTTTCTTAGCTTACTTGCTATCTTCTTTTAGCTTACTCATTTGCCCGATGAATTTCTATGAATAATCGAGGATACTAAATCTCTTCCCACATAATATGATGCCAAAGCCATATCCTAGACATGGTCTTACATAGGTTATCTCATCTTGGTTTCATGGCCATGTCTTGACATGGACTTATATGAAGTCTTGCTCTTGTTAACATACTCAATGCCAAGCTTGCCTTGGACTTACATGATAACTTGCTTGCTAACTTGATCCATGCCAAGCTTGCCTTGGACTTACATGATAACTTGCTTGCTAACTTGATCAATGACAAGCTTGCCTTGGACTTACATGATATCTTGATCAATGCCAAGCTTGCCTTGGACTTACATGATATCTTGTGTGGTAGATCGAGTATCCCAGGGAAATTCATCTTGAATCGGGACTTGCTTGTACATATTATCGTGATTTTTTGCTTGAACATAACATGATCATTTCATACAATTATTGTACATTATACTAAGCAAATTAATGATAAAAATCATAAAACTTAGAAATCATACAAACGTACCTCAATATACAAAATGTATGTAGATGTGTAATTTAGTCCTCGACTTTGTTCTTACCTCAGTTTCGGTCTGGGCTTCGTTTTTCTTGATCTATAATCATAAATAGATCATTTAATAACCATATTGACTAAATTGACTCAAAACTCATACTTTGACAAAATTACTATTTTGCCCCTATACTTTTTAATATTTGCACTTTTGCCCCAATTCTCGTACAATGATTTTCATGCAACTTTCTTAAACTTCATGCTCAACTGAATCATTTTCTCTTCTATAACAATCATCAATTCTCACTATTTCTAGTAGGTATGACCAATTTTATAAGCATACAAAATGGTCCCTACTACCATTTTCATGAAATTCATTAAGGAAAAGATGTTTATCTAACATCAAACTCTCTTAAACTTCCATAAAAAATCATTTAACAAGCATGTCATTCAAGGGTAGATTTTTGAACATGCATCTTTGCTCATTTTATAGCTAAAATTAGCTAATTCATAATACGGGAACTTAAAAAATACGAAGAATATTAAAGACGGGGCTAAGATGAACTTACTATGAGCTTTAAAAAAATGAAGAATCCCTAGCTATGGTGTCTCCAAATTTTCGACAGCCCAAGGAAGAAGATGAGTGGATTTTTCTCATCTGTTTCCCACTTAAAACACTAATTAGGCCAAATAACCAAAATGCCCTTCCTCTTAAAAATTTCTATTTAACCATCTTAAGGCCAATTTTGTCCAAAATTTTATTTCTGGGAAAATTGCTATTTAAGAGCTCACAATTATTAATCTTTAGCTATTTCATGCAAAAAGCTTCTAGAAACTCAAATTTTGCAACTTTTGCAATTTAGTCCTTTTTGGACCAATTGACCTCAACTTAATAAAATTGCTTTACAAAACTTTCATACTAGCATGCAAACATGGCATAAACCTGGAAAACTCATAATTTCACCTCGGGTTCGTGGCCTCGCACCACTATCCCGACTAGGCCCTAAATCGGGCTGTTACAATTCTCTCCCCTTAAGGATTTTCGTCCTCGAAAATCTTCCCAGCAAAAAGGTTTGGATACTGGGTTCTCATATTCTCTTCTGATTCTCATGTAGCTTCTTCGATTCCGTGCCTTTGCCACAATACCTTTACTAAGGCAATACTCTTATTTCTTAGTTGCTTAACTTCCTGAGCCAAAATCTTGACTAGTTCTTCACCATAAGTCATGTCGGGACGAATCTCTATTTTCAAACGGGTAATTACATGTGAAGGGTCTGATCTGTAGCGTCGTAACATTGACACATGAAACACATCATGTATCTTTTCTAATTCAGAGGGCAAAGCCAAACAGTAAGCTACCAGTCCAACTCTCTCAGTAATCTCGTAGGGTCCAATAAAACGTGGACTTAATTTACCTTTACGGCCAAATCTAAAAACTTTTCTCCACGGTGATACATTCAAAAAGACTTTATCTCCAACTTGGTACTCGATCTTTTTTCTCTTTAAATCCAAATAGGATTTCTGTCTGTCTGATGCAACCTTTAAACATTCTCAAATCACTTTCACTTTCTCTTCAGCTTCTTTAACCAAATCAACCCCGTGAATTTGGATCTCTTTAAGTTCAGTCCAAAACAAAGGAGTTCTGCACTTACGCCCATATAGGGCCTCATAAGGCGCCATCTATAAGCTTGACTGAAAGCTATTATTATAGGCAAATTCTACCAATGGGAGAAACTTTTCCCAACTGCCTTGGAAATCCAAAACACAACATCTTAGCATGTCCTCGAGTACTTGAATTAACCTTTCTGACTGACCGTCAGTCTGAAGGTGAAAAGCTGTACTAAAACTCAATTTTGTACCCAAAGCTTCTTGCAGTTTCTTCCAAAATCTGGACGTGAATCTCAGATCTCTATCCGATATGATCGATAAGGGAACTCCGTGAAGTCTTACTATTTCAAACATACAAGTTTGCCAACTTGTCTAGGAGTAATCCACTCATATGTATAAAGTGGGTGACTTCGTGAGTCTATCAACCACTACCCAAACAAAGATCTTTCTTGCTCGGAGACAACGGTAAACTCATTACGAAATCCATGGTGATACGGTCCCATTTCCACTCTGGAATCAAGATAGGTTGAAGTAAACCCGAAGGTACTTGGTGTTCAGCCTTTACTTGCTGACAAATCATGCACTTGGTAATAAATTCTGAAATGTCTTCCTTCATTTTTGGCCACCAATACTGTTGCTTTAGATCATTATACATCTTGGTGCTACCCGGATGTACAGATAAACATCCGTTATGTGCCTCGTGCAAAATTTTCTGAATAAGCTCCTTTTTTCTCGAAACACAAACTCTATCTCTGAACATCAAGTATCCGTCAAAATTAATCTGAAAGTCTGATTCAGCATCTGACTCGCATTGAGCTCTCTTGACTTGCAACTCACTATCTTCTTCCTGAGCTTCAAAGATCTCTTGAAGAGTCTGTAAAACTATCCGTAGATGATTAGCATGTTCATCCTCGTTTCGGGAATAAATCAGTTTGTCGTCAATAAAAACGACTACAAACTTGTCAAGGTATGGTCTGAAAATGCGGTTCATTAAATCCATGAATGCCGTAGGAGCATTGGTCAACCCAAAGGGCATGACTAAAAATTCATAATGCCCATATCTTGTTCAAAAGGCAGTCTTGGATACATCTGAATCCTTCACTCTTAGTGGTAGTACCCTGATCTCAAGTCTATTTTGGAGAACACAGTCGCTCCTTTCAATTGATCAAATAAATCATCGATCCTAGGTAATGGGTACTTGTTCTTTATTGTCACTTTATTAAGCTGACGGTAATCAATGCACAATCTCATGGTGCCATCTTTCTTTTTCACAAACAAAAACGGAGCGCCCCATGGTGAACAACTTGATCTTGCAAAGCCTTTGTCTGTCAATTCTTGCAACTGTAACCTCAACTTTTTCAACTCTGTTAGAGCCATTCTATAAGGAGTAATGGATATTGGTACAGTACCGGGAGTTAGATCAATGCTGAACTCAACTTCTCTAACTGGTGGTAATCCTAGTAATTCCTCAGGAAAAATATCCACATGCTCACATACTATCGGAACTAATTCAATCTTTAGCTCTGCCTCTTTATCATTCAGTACAAAGGCCAAAAATGCCTCATACCCTTTTCTTAGATATCTCTGTGCCATTATATGAGAAATTATTACTGACGATCTACATTGCTCATCTGATTCTACATGAAGAGTATCCCCATTCTCACATCTCATCTCAATATATTTCTTCCCACAATTTACAATTACATTATGAGTAGCCAACTAGTCCATACCAAGAATGAGGTCGAATTCATCAAAAGGTAACAACATAAGATTTGCTTTAAAGCAATGACCTCTAATCATTAATGGACAATCTTTACAAACTTTATCAACTAACATACTCTTGCCTAAAGGATTAGACACCTTAATCACAAATTCTGTGGTATCTATAGGCACACCCAAACCGGGTACTAATTTCATGCAAATTGTAAGAGTGTGTAGATCCGGGGTCTATTAAAGCAATAACTTTGGTATTGTAAAGAGAAAAGGTACCCGTAATAACATCAGGGGAAGATGCCTCTTCGCGGGTGCGAATGAAATAAGTCCTTGTAGGTGCTCTACCCTCGAGTCTCGCGGCTTGCTCTTTGGGGTTACCTCTTCCACTTGCCCCACTTCCAGGGTTCCTCTACGGTCTCCCTCTGACCATACTCCCAGATCTCGGGTTTTGAGTTCTCTCTTTTTTAGTCATCTCTGGACATTCCTTTATGAAATGGTCTTGGGAACCACATCTAAAACATGCATTTTCGTGTGCTCAAGATTCTCCCAAATGGCGCCCGCCACATTGTGGACATTCAGTGCATCAGTCTAAAATTCCCAACACTTGCAAATCAAGTGGTCTGCATGCTTTATTTCCTAATACTACTTACTCTTGTCTTTCCTTAAAACCCAAAGGAAGTAGTGATCGAAATGGAAAATCTCTTGACTTCTTGGATGACGATTGGAACGACTTGTTCCACTGTCTCTTTCTAGAATCGCGAGACTCCATTTCAAATTTCTTCTTCTCTTTTATTAGTTCTTCGGCTTTGCAAGCCCTTTCCACTAGCACAACGAATTCTTTTAATTCGAGAACAGCAACAACTAGCTTAATGTCCTCATTTAAACCATCTTCAAACCTTTTACTCATAATGGCCTTAGTGGACAAACATTCGCGAGCGTACTTGCTGAGTCGTACGAACTCTCGCTCATAATCAGCTACTGACATCTTGCCTTGCTTCAGCTCTAAAAATTCTTTCCTCTTCTGGTCTACAAACCTCTGGCTGATATACTTTTTCTTAAACTCTTCTTGGAAGAATTCCCATGAGATCCTTTCTCTTGGTACCACCGACACAAGGGTGTTCCACCATTGATAAGCAGGATCTCTTAAGAGAGAGACTACTCATTTCATGCATTCATCAGGGGTGCAGGACAATTCGTTAAATACTCTGATGGTATTTTCTAACCAGAACTCAGCTCTTTCTGGATCATCATCTTTTCTAGCTTGAAATTCTTCTGCCCCATGCTTCCTGATCCTATCAATTGGAGGTTTATCTCCTCTCACCACCTCTACTACTTGAGGGGCTACTAGAGGAGGTTGTGGAACAAGCGGGGGTGGAGGGGGTTGTGCATTCGGGTTCGCTCGAACAAACTCCGTGTACCAGGCGTTCATCATATGGAGGAAGGCTTCTCTAGCCTCTTCTCCTCCTCCTTCTTGACTCACCGTAGTGGGTCTATTCTCATTCTTATATGACACCGTCCCTTCTACGGGAGCTGGTGCTTTACTTTCTACATCATCCTTCACAGCTCCTTCGGGATCCATTTACTATATGTATAAACATAATTTAAGTCGTCAGGAGTCGTCACACTATCATTATAAAAACATTCTTACGTATGGCATGTATAGCTAGACTCATGCTCATGCTACGTTAGTCCTAGAACTGACTAAACTGTAGCTCTGATATCACTAAATGTAACACCCCGCACCCAAGACCGATACTGGGTCTAGATACGAGATGTTACTATGCTTGAACTCACTGAAACATGTACTTACGGGCTATAAAATTTCGTTTCAAACTTAAAAACTTCACTTTACTAGTCAACACATATAATAAGGGCCTACGAGGCCTTTAACTTATGTCAAAAAACTTTCAGAATTAAAATCAAATAACTCATTTCTGAAGTAGGGTTCACACGCCCGTGTAACCTGGGAACACGCTCGTGTACCCTTAAGCACGCCTATGCCCTCAAACCATGTGGGGCTACTGACTATTTCCACACGGCTTAGACATGCCCGTGTCTACCAACCGTGGAAGGTTACTGACTAATTTCACACGGCCATGACACGCCCTTGGGCTTACATCGTCTGCTAATCCTTGATACACTGACTAAATCAACACGGTCTGGGAACACGCCCATGTCCAAACTGTGTGTCTTACACGGCACACACACACGGCCGTGGGATTTATCCGTGGCCTATTATGATTAATAATACTAAGGTGCAGGGTTAACACGGTCTTGACACACGCCCGTGTGTCCAACCGTGTGGGTACTTACAGGCTATTTACCAAGCCATTAGCCAACCTGAAATGAAGATCATATCCCTACACAATTCCACAATGCAATAACAACCCAATTTTATGAATAATACTACATGCTTCATTGATCTCAATAAACATACTTGCTTAGTCAAATTTGGCCAATCACTTAGCCATATACAAAAGAATAGTAAACTTGATCGCCTGTACAAAAGCCCTTCCTAAAACATGTCCACAAAATGAATGTTTCCTATACATGCCATACTTAGTAAAGTAACTTGGCTATAACAAAATAAGGGTTGATAGTGTGTTGCGAGCTTCGACTTTAGTGATCCACGAGTTAGCTTAGCGGGACTGCATAGAAAGAAAGAATCATAACGTAAGCATATAGCTTAGTAAATTTGCATGTAACAACTCATAACATCATCATTGCTTAATATAAACCATTTCACATAAACAATGGTATTTTTCAGATAAAGGGCTTACTTACTCATATAGATTCTTACATGTCTCATAACACTTACTATTATCATACTTGTAAGGTAACCATGATGCCTATATCACTTGATCACATCGATTAGTATACTATACTAACAATAATCATGATATCTACTTTCACATTCACAACATGAATAATGCTCAACTTCTTCTAACTTCATCTTGAGACTAACTTTACTTTCTTAGCTTACTTGCTATCTTCTTTTAGCTTACTCATTTGCCCGATGAATTTCTGTGAATAACCGAGGATACTAAATCTCTTCCCACATAATATGATGCCAAAGCCATATCCTAGACATGGTCTTACATGGGTTATCTCATCTTGGTTTCACGGCCATGTCTTGACATGGACTTATATGAAGTCTTGCTCTTGTTAACATACTTAATGCCAAGCTTTCCTTGGACTTACATGATAGCTTGCTTGCTAACTTGATCAATACCAAGCTTGCCTTGGACTTACATGATATCTTGATCAATGACAAGATTGCCTTGGACTTACATGATAACTTGCTTGCTTACTTGATCAATGCCAAGCTTGCCTTGGACTTACATGATATCTTGATCAATTCCAAGCTTGCCTTGGACTTACATGATATCTTGTGTGGTAGATCGAGTATCCCAGGAAAATTCATCTTTAATCAGGACTTGCTCGTACATATTATCGTGATTTCTTGTTTGAACATAACATGATCATTTCATACAATTATTGTACATTATACTAAGCAAATTAATGATAAAAATCATAAAACTTAGAAATCATACAAACTTACCTCAATATACAAAATGTATGTAGATGTGTAATTTAGTCCTCGACTTTGTTCTTGCCTCAGTTTTGATCCGGGAATCATTTTTCTTGATCTATAATCATAAATAGATCATTTAATAACCATATTGACTAAATTGACTCAAAACTCATACTTTGAAAAATTACTATTTTGCCCCTATACTTTTTAATATTTGCACTTTTGCCCCAATTCTCGTAAAATGATTTTCATGCAACTTTCTTAAACTTCATGCTCAACTGAATCATTTTCTCTTCTATAACAATCATCAATTCTCACTATTTCTAGTAGGTATGACCAATTTTATAGCTGTTACAAAATGGTCCCTACTACCATTTTTCATGAAATTCATTAAGGAAAAGATGTTTATCTAACATCAAACTCTCTTAAACTTCCATAAAACATCATTTAACAAGCATGTCATTCAAGGGTAGATTTTTGAACATGCATCTTAGCTCATTTTATAGCTAAAACTAGCTAATTCATAATACAAGAACTTCAAAAATACGAAGAATATTAAAGACAGGGCTAAGATGAACTTACTATGAGCTTGAAAAAAATGAAGAATCCCTAGCTATGGTGTCTCCAAATTTTTGACAGCCCAAGGAAGAAGATGAGTGGATTTTTCTCATCTTTTTCCCACTTAAAAACTAATTAGGCTAAATAACCAAAATGCCCTTCCTTTTAAAAATTTCTATTTAACCATCTTAAGACCAATTTTGTCCAAAATTTTATTTTTGGGCAAATTGCTATTTAAGAGCTCACAATTATTATTCTTGAGCTATTTCATGCAAAAAGCTTCTAGAAACTCATATTTTGTAACTTTTGCAATTTAGTCCTTTTTGGACCAATTGACCTCAACTTAATAAAATTGCTTTACAAAACTTTCATACTAGCATGCAAACATGGCATAAACCTGGAAAGCTCATAATTTCACCTTAGGTTCATGGCCTCGCACCACTATCCCGACTAGGCCCTAAATCGGGCTGTTACAATGTGTCTCTTTAGGTCCTCCTCTAGGGTGTTTTTATAGGCTTTGGAGCACCTTTCTTGGCCCACAAGTAGTCTTTTCTGAATAGAATTAGACTTGGGTTCGGCAGGGACATGCTTGTGTGACACGCTCGTGTGCGATAGCTTAGGCCGTGTTCAATTCTGCCCGTCACACGCGGCCGTGTGGTCTGCCCGTGTGCGATAGTCCAGGCCTTGTTGATTTCTAAGGTAGGCCCATTTTGTCCCTTTTTGGCCCGTTTCTCGTTCTTTTCGACTCCCTAAGCTCTCCTGAGTGTAAAACATGTAATTAAAGGATTAGAAGCATCGAATTCATCAAATCTAATGAAAATTCATCCAAAAATAAGCCAAGCATGGGGTCAAAATATGTATAAATCATGGTTTATCAAATATCCCCACACTTAAGCCTTTGCTTGTCCTCAAGCAAAATCCTCAACTCATAATCAAATAAATTCTTCTCAACTTATAATTTTATCAATAATGTTTTGAAATAATTCACACATAATCATGTATTGAGAATTTTACTTAAAAGAGCATCAAAGTTTCAAACAATCAAAGTCAAACATTTGAATCATAAAATCATAGGTATTCCCCTTCATCTAAGTAATTACCTTTAATTCCAAATCGACAAGAGTTGACATCTTCACTAAAGATTCACTCAAATCACTCGAAGTGTTTAAGGTTCAATAATTAAGCACTCAAAAGTCAATCATGAAAAGTTATTACCATAGGCTTGCATGAAAATCAAATCTCCACCACTATAAATGAGATGAGACACAAACCAAAAGGTCTTTAGCAAGGTTGTAATGGGGCTTGGGTTAAAGGTGTGGATAAAAGCTGAAAAAGATGGTTAGAATTGAGATTAATTTAATAAATTACCAACTAGAGAAATAGTGCTAATTACTGATGTAACACCCCAAACCCGGCCCATAAGTTCCAACCGGATCTGGTATGCTATGGGTTTAATGTTAAAAACTTTACTTAGAATGGTTTTGACAAACTTAGTCGTTCTTGTAGATATTCGTTAAATAGGTGGCTCTTGTAGAAAATCTTTGTAATTTATTTTTTTTTTCAAAATGGAAGTTATTGAAATCATATTTGAAAATCCCATCTTTTTACTTCCGTTAAAACATAAGTCATGTTCATAAAATTTGAGAAGAAATAAACACTAACAAATATCAACTTAAACCTAAGCTACGGGGCCTTATTACATCAAATAATTCCAACATTTAAAACTTGAAATAAAGCGGAAAGTATAAAACAAATAACTTGATGGCCCCTCGAGTCCGTCTCAGCTCCCATGTCCACGATCTACTGCTCATCTGAAAGAGTTGAGAAAAGGAAAGCGTGAGTCACCAAGACTCAGTGTATAAATCTTGAACACACTGACCTAAGGCCCACAAACACATTATGGGCCTTGGCCCATACATAAAGGAAACAATCACAATACATGATAGACAATACATAATGAATGACCCAACCCATCCTAGAATTCCATCCTCTACACACCAACCCGTACCAACCATCACACATTGGGGATTTCTACAATCAACCCTCCGTCCGCTACACACCACGTGGCACAGCCACCGATCACTGTGTGATCTAACATTTAAATTTGGTGGGATTTCTACCACCGGTCACCATGTAACCCATATTTATATTCGTGGGATTTCTACCACCGATAACCATGTGACCCATATTGCACTTCCCCTTTCATATTATATTCCCACCCCATGCATACATACACAAAGAGAACATCATACAGGCTTTCATAAGTCTCAATACACATAGAGATTTCCATGGTTGCATACCTGGCATCCTTGCCTAACCCTTTTAGGGTTTTAATCGACTGTCTACACAGCCACTTTCTAGCTTTTTAGCCCATTACACATAAAATACAATTAGAGAGTGTGTGTTAGAGATCTATACACCTGGTTACTGATAAAACGATACTTTCTATGTCGATGCTATCCGTAGTCGACACAGCTACTATCTACCTAAGGTGTTGTTCAGAAGCCCGTCCACAACCAAGTGGCCAATCTCGAACGGTAGATACCGCTCGTTTCTTAAACTTAGGGATTCTCTCATTTGCCTAATCCATATTTAATTCCATCACAAGTCCTTATTAGAACTACTATCACAATATATGACCGTTAATCCTCATCATAAAGTTTAGATCTTGTATATAATGAACGAATCTAGTAAAGATCTAGGGAAAATCTCCTAACCTTAAAATCTCTATATTAGAGACTAGCTATTTTCGGCTTTTAGATCTAGACGACCAAGTTTCCTTCAAATCCCAGATTGCCGCCCAACATAAAACCATTAGACTATTAGTTTTTTTGGCTTTTTGCTTTCAAAAACCAAGAGAGAGATCTTAAGAGAAATCAAGAATCGACACTTACCTTATTAGAGGGAAATCGACAACTTCTTGGGGATTCCGGCTTTTGAGAAAAATCAAAAAGAGAAGATGATAAGAAGGAATCTTGAATAGTTTCGGCTTTTAGTGTAAGAAATCGGCAAAGAGTAGGGATTGTTCGGCTTTCGAAGAAATAAAAAGAAAAGAAATTGGAGAGGAAGAGTTAAGAATTTTGGCACAGGTTAAGAAGAAGAAAGAAGGGTTCAAATGCCAGAGTTGGTGAGCTACTCCCCTCTATTTATAGAGATTTCGGCACCTACCTTAAAAACGCGAGAGTACCCTTCGTGATTACTAAAAGTCAAGCTAATAAAAAGGGAAAATTTGGCACCCCTTCTTCATGAAGTAGCCGGATTCTTCACTCCTCTAGGTGGTGGATTTTCGGCCATCACCTTTCCTTGATAGCTCATATCTTTTCTCCGTTTTATCTTCTATATTATCAATTATAAATTCCATATAAATCCTCCTAATTTAGAGCCTTGTTACCGTCCACTTCTCCTAACCCTAATACCAAATTTTAGCTCACTTAAATTAAGAGAATTGGCCTCTCTAAAACTTAAATTTTGGGCCCCTTACACCCTTTTTGTGGCGTCTCCCCTTGCTCCCTTTTAAGTGCCGAAAATGGCCCAGAAACAAGGGCTCCTTGGGGCCAAAACTTGGGCCTCTTTAACTGTTAGTAACGCCACCTTCTAGTACCACCTATTGTTGGGCCACAAGCCCACGTTGGTATTTTAAACACAATTACCACCTTTTAACTCTATAATGCCCAATCAGATAATTTAACCAAGGCCTTTTTTCCTAGTCTTGAGCCCAGTTTAGACCCTTAACAGTTAAATTAACACTTTAGACATATACACACACTAAACGCATAGGCCCAAGAATTCAGGATGTTACAGTTCTACCCTCCTTAAAGAAATTTTGTCCTCAAAATTTCCAATTAACTAGTAATCATACTACCTAAGTCTCACCACTATGCTTCTACTGTGCACTCTAATTCTAAAGCCAAAATAAACACTTAGTACACTATGGTAAAATACGCACCATTATTCGCATCTAGAGCGTCTCTATCCCCTTGGCGATGTGCTGCATACACCAAAGCTGGCTGCCTCGCCTCAGCATAACCTGCACCTCTACCTGATGCTCCACGATCGCGTTCATTACCAACATCGCCCCTAGCTTGTCCACGGCCCTTTGGTGGTTGCTGACCACCTCTCCTAACCTGATCAGAACCTCGTTCCGCGGGCTGTGCCTGCTCCACCTGTGGACAGTCCTTAATCATATGCTCCGTGGATCCACATCTAAAGCATCCACAAGTTTTCCATCTGCACTCCCCATAATGCACCTCCCCACACGAAGGACATGATCGATTCTGACCCGTCAGAGCATGAGCTGGCCCATCAGACCTAGGCCTTTTTTGAAAATTCTCGGATGATTCCGACGACCCAAAATTCCTCTTATTCCTATTCCTATCCTTATCCTTGTTCCGTTTCTCAGTTTGCTTAACCTCCTCAGATATCTTAGCTTTCTCAACAAAAACTAAAAAGTCCCTTTCTCACTACGGTGCTACTAATACCCTTAGCTCATCCCTTAATCCATCCTCGGACCGTACGCAACACTCATAGTCAGTCGCCACAATCCCCCGAGCGTAACAGCTTAACCGCAGAAACTCTGCCTCGTATTTAAATACAGACTTACTTCCCTGTACTAAGTTCAGGAATGCCTTTCTCTGTGCATCCACATAGTTCGATCCAACGTACTTGTTTTGAAACGTTGTTTTGAAGAACCCCCATGTGATGCGGTCAGCCACCGTACCATCCTTAATCGTGAGCCACCATTGGTAAGCTCCATCCCTTAAGAGAGATATAACCCCTTTTAATTTCTCTTCCTCCATGAGATCCAGATCGTCTATTATGCGTTCAACCGCCTCTAACCAATACTCAGCTGAGCTTGGGGCTATACTATAGATTCCCCTAAACACTTCTGCCCCATTACTCCTAAGTCACTCCGGTATAGATTTTCGGGCTCCTGTGCCCATACCTGCTCCAGTAACTCTCTCCAAAACCCTAAGCATAGCCTGAGATACAACATCATCTCCGACCATCTGATCTTGAAATTTTGCCTCCACAGCTGGTGGCACTGGTACCTCATTTTCGGATTCGTGGCCAGACCCTACGGGTTCTAACACAGCAATCCTGCCTCTACCTCGGCCACGCACACCACGTCCTCTAGTATTCATCCTACCGTTCGTGATTTATCTGATTAAAAATTTTATGATTTATTAGTTTTCTTTCACTAATTAACCCCGAACAGTCTTATGAATAGTAGATTTAAAAGTAGTTCTTTCGAGTTCGCAACGAGTTCAATCCTAAGTCTGTAACTCCTAATTCTTAGAGCTACATACATTCCACCATCAACATACAAATAACATCCATGAACTTTCATTCATCACGTAAGGGTATTTTCGTTGTTTTACTGCCCAGGGGTATTTTCGTAATTTATCATATAGGGGTATTTTTGTAATTTTTGAAAATAGGGTTCCTTGGTGATTTTGCAAAATAAGGGTTTTTTGGTAATTTTAGAATTCGAGGGTATTTCGGTAATTTTGTCAACTTTGGTAACTTTTGTGAATCAGGGGTAATTTAGTAATTTCTCAACAAGGGTACTTTGGTATTTTTTTCAAACAAGGGTATTTCGATGTTGTTGCTGTCGTGTTGTTGTTTTTTTTTTAAAATAGGAGTACATTGGGAAAAATCTAGTTTCATAATTCGGGTTATTCTTGTAATCATGAGATTATTGAGTAAATTTTCAAAACATAGGTTCTTTATAAATTCATGGTTGATTGGAAATTTCCACAAATCAAGTGTATCTCTTTTACAAAACTTGGGGTTTTTTTTTGAAATAGGGTGGCTGTCCCTTTCGGGTTTTAAATTATGACGTTTAGCCCATCAACAAGTCCTCGTAGCTAGGGTGAACAATCACTACGCACCAGGTAGGATTCTAACGAAGAGGAGGTGAGTCACTAGGACTGCATAAGTACCAAGCTCTTCCTGAATCCAATCGTAGACATGGGTATGCCTGTTGCCACACCCTAACTTATTGACTTGTTCACGGGTTTGTTTAGTTAGATTAAATCTTATGGATTTAGAGAGTGATTTAAACTAAACCTAAAGTCCATTAATGTCTGATATTCTAGCCTACGTCCCTCAAGCCCATTAAGCCCGCATGTATGTCACAACAAAAGTTTAGAATACTTACCTGCATGGATCGGGTGCTGGTAGGCTCGAAGGCCATATCTTCAACCAAAACATTTTTTTCCCAAACTCACCTCATTTTACAAAATATTGCTAAGCCCATTTCACAGGCCGAGTTTTGAACTGGACTCTGATACCAAAAATGTAACACCCCAAACCCGACCTATAAGTTCCAACCGGATCTGGTATGCTACGGGTTTAATGTTAAAAACTTTACTTAAAATGGTTTTGACAAACTTAGTCGTTCTTGTAGATATTTGTTAAATAGGTGGCTCTTGTAGAAAATCTTTGTAATTTTTTTTTTCAAAATGGAAGTTATTGAAATCATATTTGAAAATCCCATCTTTTTGCTTCCTTTAAAACATAAGTCTTGTTCATAAAATTTGAGAAGAAATAAACACTAACAAATATCAACTTAAACCTAAGCTACGGGGCCTTATTACATCAAATAATTCCAACATTTAAAACTTGAAATAAAGCAAAAGTATAAAATGAATAACTTGATGGCCCCTCGAGTCCGTCTCGGCTCCCATGTCCACGATCTACTGCTCATCTGAAAGAGTAGAGAAAAGGAAAGCGTGAGTCACCAAGACTCAGTGTATAAATCCTGAACACACTGACCTAAGGCCCACAAACACATTATGGGCCTTGGCCCATACATAAAGGCAACAATCACAATACATGATAGGCAATACATAATGAATGGCCCAACCCATCCTAGAATTCCATCCTCTACACACCAACCCGTACCAACCATCACACCTTGGGATTTCTACAATTAACCCTCCGTCTCACACACACCACGTGGCACGACCACCGATCATCAATCGTGTGATCTAACATTTAAATTTGGTGGGATTTCTACCACCGGTCACCATGTGACCCATATTTATATTCGTGGGATTTCTACCACCAGTCACCATGTGACCCATATTTATATTCGTGGGATTTCTACCACCGGTCACTATGTGACCCATATTGCACTTCCCCTTTCATATTATATTTCCACCCCATGCATACATGCACAAAGATAACATCATACAGGCTTTCATAAGTCTCAATACACATAGAGATTTCCATGGTTGCATACCTGGCATCCTTGCCTAACCCTTTTAGGGTTTTAATCGACTATCTACACAGCCACTTTCTAGCTTTTTAGCCCATTACACATAAAATACAATTAGAGAGTGTGTATTAGAGATCTACACACCTGGTTACCGATAAAACGATACTTTCTATGTCGACGCTATCTGTAGTCGACACAACTGCTATCTGCCTAAGGTGTTGTTCAGAAGCCGGTCCACAATCAAGTGGCCAATCTCAAACGACAGATATTGCTCGTTTCTTAAACTTAGGGATTCTCTCCTTTGCCTGATCCATATTTAATTCCATCACAAGTCCTTGTCAGAACTACTATCACAATATATGACCGTTAATCCTCATCATAAAGTTTAGATCTTGTATATAATGAATGAATCTAGTAAATATCTAGGGAAAATCTCCTTACCTTAAAATCTCGAAATTGGAGACTAGTTATTTTCGGCTTTTAGATCTAGACGACCAAGTTTCCTTCAAATCTCGGATTGCCGCCCAACATAGAACCATCAGACTATTAGTTTTTTGGCTTTTGCCTTTCAAAAATCGAGAGAGAGATCTTTAGAGAAATTAAGAATCGACACTTACCTTATTAGAGGGAAATTGGCAACTCTTTGGGGATTCTAGCTTCTGAGAAAAATCAAAAAGAGAAGATGATAAGAAGGAATCTTGAATAGTTTCTGCTTTTAGTGGAAGAAATCGACAAAGAGTAGGGATTGTTCGACTTTCGAAGAAATAAAAAGAAAAGAAATTAGAGAGGAAGAGTTAAGAATTTTGGCACAGGTTAAGAAGAAGAAAGTAGGGTTCAAATGCCGGAGTTGGTGAGCTACTCCCTTCTATTTATAGAGATTTCAGCACCTACCTTAAAAACCCGAGAGTACCCCTCCTGATTACTAAAAGTCAAGCTAATAAAAAGGGAAAATTTGGCACCCCTTCTTCATGAAGTAGCCGGATTCTTCACTCCTCTAGGTGGTGGATTTTTGGCCATCACCTTTCCTTGATAGCTCATATCTTTTCTCCATTTTATCTTCTATATTATCAATTATAAATTCCATGTAAATCCTCCTATTTTAGAGCCTTGTTGCCGTCCACTTCTCCTAACCCTAATGTCGAATTTTAGCTCACTTAAATTAAAAGAATTGGGCTCCCTAAAACTTAAATTTTGGGCCCCTTACACCCTTGTTGTGGCGTCTCCCCTTGCTTCCTTTTAAGTGTCGAAAATGGCCCAGAAACGTGGGCTCCTTGCGGCCAAAACTTGGGCCTCTTTAACTATTAGTAATGCCACCTTCTAGCGCCACCTATTGTTGGGCCACAAGCCCATGTTGGTATTTTAAACACAATTACCACCTTTTAACTCTATAATGCCCAATCAGATAATTTAACCAAGGCCTTTTTCCTAGTCCTGAGCCCAGTTTAGACCCTTAACAGTTAAATTAACACTTTAAATATATACACACACTAAACGCATAGGCCCAAAAATTCAGGATGTTACAACTGAATTACAAATAAGTACCCAAAATTAATACTACTCACACTTTAGAACGTGAGATTCCCCTTGAAATAATAACTTTAACTTGTACAAGCTCAATAAAGAATGTAATTACATGAATTTTTTTTTAAGAATAAGAACAAGTAATGAGTATACGTAGGTCGTACCTAAAAAGAAATAATTCAGCAACTAGAATTGACGAACATAGTTAGGTAACAAATCAAATTAAATCTCGATAAAAAGGGAGTCAATAAAAAGGGAAAAATTCTTAATGAATCAAAAATAGTTAAATTGTGGGTTATCATTAAAGGGAAAAATCAAGAGACGATGGTTAAAGCTCAAAAGGGTTCACTAAGGGTTAATTATATGGGTAGGCTTTTTATGGAGTAAGTGGGTTAAATCCTAGGTGCCTTATCATATCAGTATATCAAATCAAAAGTGTGGTCTTGACATGCATAACCGAAGTAAGTTCTAGAATAACAATTCAGTGTTGACACACTCATAACCAATAAAAGAAGTGAGCAAGAAAGAATATGTGCTCTAAAGGCTCAAAATCTCACAAAAATTATGGGTTTTTGATGTCAATCCTGTAAACTTAAAATTTCAAGATAATTCCTCAATTTAGGGAAATATCCTAACAATTTTAATTCTCAAAAGATCAACTTTATCATGCTTGATTCTCTAATGTCTTATAGTTTAATAATCAATGCACAATTACCTATGATTTAATCCAGAACATATCAATAAAAATTATAAATCAATCCAAATTCAGTCTAATGGTAATATGAGTAGATTACTTGAGAACAGGATAAAATTCGGGGATTTTTTTTGATAATCAATTAAATAACCTCCCCACACTTAAGATGTACATTGTCCTCAATGTACAAAGATAGATAATAGCAATGTAAGCAGAAAATCATAAGAGAGGGAAGGAGGTGAAACTCCCTGAATTATGGTTGAAATCCTTAGAAAGTGAAAATTGTAGAAATAGGTCCAATGAGAAGCACGATAAACTCGGCAGAGGTGAAGGTGGAGGAGAATACTCCAGTAGTTTGTTCGTTCCTTAGTAGCACCTTAAACCTTTTGAAACTGTGGAGTCATCAGTAAAGTTTTAGGAAGTTTTATTAATGGACTTCGTTATGGTTACTCGATGATAAACAACCAGAGATATAAAGAAATCAAAATATACTAATAGAAATCAAAGATAAGAAAGATAAAGAGAAAGAGTTTAAAAATAAAAATATAAGAAAAAAATAAATGGACTCAAAGGTCTTCATCAAAAGATGGTTCGCGAGGTGGGGGTGGTGGTGATATGTGGAAGTGTTGACAAATCTGTTGTAGAGTCGCCTCAAGGCCGTCGAATCGTCGAGTGTTGTCATTGAATTGTTGGGTGCAGTACTACTCAAAACGAGTGAGGCGCTCAGATATGTCAGTCAATGAAATAGCCGCATGAACTGGTCGATGAGGCGGTGGTGGCGCAGAAGGTGGCTCCTCATGATGGAAAGGGAAATTATCAGTAATGTTCTCTGGGTCATCCTGATTAGTGGCTTGTGATAGACGTTACTGAGGAGGATCAAACCCACGACGGCACTCAATCATCCTCATATGAAGCATCGTCGAGATGCCCTATGGGGACATCTGCCCAATAAGCGTGAGCGAGGAGGACTGAGCTGCGGTGTTGAGGAGGCCAAAGTGTCGAGCCAGGTGCGTCACATATAGGCCAATGGAGAGGACCTCCTTCCTATGTCGCTCTGTCTGATGCCGAATGGCGAATGCGATGAAGTAAGCTAAATCAAACACGTGCCCATGTGCCATGCCCTATAAAAAGAAGGCGTCGTGAGTGTTGACGACGTCAATGCTCTCTCACCTACCTGTCAAAGTGTGAGCCAAGATGGCGTGTAAATACCTCGAGGATAGGGCGAGAGCTGATGTCTTGGAGTGACTAGGATCGTAGGTAGTCGAGGTAGGAATTAAGGCTCTCCAGTAGGAAGAAGGAGAGTAGTGGATGTGGTGACAAAGGTTCTCGAAGTCGTCGTCCTCCATGAATTCCTCGGTATAAAGTCCCAAAGCAACCCCAAACTCTGGAATACTCAACTCACATTCTAGGCCTTCAAGGCGGAACTGGACTGTGCTTGGGTTGTCGAAGTTTGTCATGACCGCCTGAAGGTGAAAGGTGGAACAGAGCTCCAAAGTAAGCTCTAAGTCGGTCGGCTCGACAATCTCAAAAAAATGCCCCCATGGGTCGTAGTCAATAGGGTCCGAACTGCGTTAGCTAGTTGGACCTGCTCTAAGGCGGGCCAATCAATACATCTCCCCACGCCGGTGGGTCGTGCATGAAGTATCTGAAAAAGTTCCTCCTGGGGTCCCAGGGGAAACTGTAGAAAATGATGGCACACTTCGGTAGATACACTCGCAAAGGTAGCTTCGGGTCCCTTCTGTTTTTCGAAGCAGGGACAACAGTCTTTTTCCCACGTGAAGGAGTCATTATGTGCGTGGTGGTGGCGCACGGGCGTGGTGGTGGCATACGGCATGGACTGCGGGGGTTGGTGCGCGTGGAAAAGAAATGAAGAAGAGGAAAGGAAAAGAAATAGAGGATATGGGGGATAGTTCAGTCGTTGGTGGGTCGTCGAGGTGGTGGTCGGAGTAGGGGAGGAGTAGAGAGGGTGTTTGGGTGAGAGAGCAGCTAGGGTTTTGGGGGGGAATTTGGGGGAGAAGGTGAACAGTAGATGGGGGTTTAAATAGAGATTGGTGCACACAGTCGCGGCCCACACCCGTGTGCCCTGTGTTTAGCCCGTATGTTTCGTAAATGTTGGTTTAGGGTGTGATAGTCCGATTTAGACCCTAATTGAAACGGTAATTTTGGGACCATGAATTCGAGTCAAAAAAATATTTTAAAATTATTTTTGTGTTTATAATGTGTGAATTTGTGTGTATTAAATTTTCGTTTTAAAATTTTATCGTTTGGATATTCGATTAAATAAAAAGGCTTAATCGCGTAAAGTGAAAATTAGGTGGTTGTTTGGAAAAAGGGCTAAATTGATGTTGTCTTTTACAAAGGAAGTACCAAAGTTGTAACAAACCCATTTTTAAATGTAGTGGACGAAAATGGTCGTAAATGACCTTAGTTAGTAAAAAATTTATATTATTTAATAAAGGTTAATTTTGTAAATGTATAAAACATTATTATTTCATAAAACATAAAATAATGTCCACTTTGTTCATCTTTGTTCTTTTAACTGAAACGACACAAAAGAAAAGGAAGAAAAATTCTCCCTAAGGTTCAGCAATAATTAAGCTTGAATCAAGGTTAGTTTGTTTTCGGTTTTTGAAAATTTTTACGTTTTTGAGATCGTTGCTTCGAGTACTACAAAGCCCATGTCTTAATTTTAGAATATTTTGTGATATTCCATTGATAAATATATGTGTTTTGTGATGTTTAATGATGAAATATTAAAGATATGTTTTAGATTGACATATTTTGTATTGGAGTTTTTAATGATTTTGAGTAATTAGGACTAAATTGAAAAAATAATAATTTAAGGGACTAAAATATGAAATAAATGAAATGTATGAACTTGTATGAGTGTAAGGAACATTCGGCCTATGCATAGTGTAGTCAAATTTTGAATATTTTATGTTTTGTGCAATAGGGACTAAATTGTGAAAATGTGAAATATTAAGCATAAAAATGTAATTTTCCCATTTATGTGTTTTTGGACTAAATTGAATGAAAACATGTTTAAATGAGCTTAGTTTGAATATGTTTAGATCAAGAACCAAGGAAATCAGATTTGGATCGGGGAAAAACAAAAATAGTTGAATAGCCGATTACATCGTTCGTCGATATCCGAGGTAAGTTTTTAAGCAATTAAACATTGTTAATTTTGAATGTAACTTAGTAATATGTTGAATTGAACTTATGGAATTATTATTAAGCTAGCCGAATGTAAATGAGCATAAAAAAATGTGTTTGAGTTTATATTGATTGAGATATAACATTTGAAAGTTCGTATGAATTACGTGGAATATTTGAAATATTTGATATATGAAATGTGTATGAGACAACTTTATAGTATTTTTATTCGGGCTTTGGGCCTAGCATGCCTTGTGCTGGTGAATTAAATCGGGCTTTATGCCTAGCAGGCTTATTGCCGGTGTATATAATTAGACTTTGGGTCTAACAGGCTTTGTGCTGGTGAAAGATATCGGGCTTTACGTCTAGCAGGCTTTATGCCGGTGAATTATTATTATATGTTTATGCCTAAAAGATTTATGCTAAGGTGGTAATTAAATACGTTAAATGAGCTCAATGATCAGGTATGTGTTAACTTATTGTTTACTTGAGATAAGGTAAATTAGTATCTTGATATTAGTTACTAATTATGTGTGAAACAAATGAAGATTCCATGTGAATTTTAGTAAGTGTATTCGGCCTTGTAAATAAATAGTATGAATATTGTGGAATTTATTTTTGGATATAGGCATATATGTGTTCATGTATATTCGACCATTTAAGTGGTATATGTACATGATGTGGTGTTATAGTTCTTGAGTTTATATAAATGCGTATGTGTATGTTTGATCATATAAAGACATTTTTAGTTTTGAAAATTGATTAATATTAGGTCATATTGATTAAATGAGCATTCGGCCAAGGTAAATTTTGTGAGTAAAAAAAATGTTATTTATGTCATTTGTAGATTTGAGGTTAAGATTGATAATGATAATGAAATTTGGATTGGCTTAAAATGAGTTAATTATATCATTGGGATGTTTATTTGCTTATGACTTACTAAGCTATTATAGCTTACTTTGTGTTTCCATGTTCATTCTGTTTTATAGATTTTGGATTCAAGTTACAAGCTCAGGGATCTCAACAAAGTCTATCACACTATCAACCGTCTTCGGTATTTTATAAGTTACATTTTGGAACTATGGCATGTATAGGTTGAATTGTGTTTTAATGTGATGAATCTTGGTTTTGTATAAAAGCCATGCGAAAATGGATTATTTAAAAGTTCAAATTTGGTTTTGGTTTGATCATAGCATAAGTCCACTTTAGATATGGTGATATGTGACATGAATGAATGATATTTGTGATGTTTATTTTGTATGTATAAGTTGGTTGGTGTTTTTGGTTATATGTTAAAATGAGATAAAGAATATGGTTGTTCAATGGTTCGGCATTTAAACACATGTTCATGAGATTTATGGTTATATATATATATATATGTGATTTTGGTTTGGGTATATGTTAAGAACATATCCGAATAAATGAAGTATGTATAGTTGCTATGTGTTTTAGCATTATGATATATGATATTTGTTAATTACGCTTAAGTAGATCATGTGTTAGTTAGGTAAGAATCAAAACATATGCATGATGAGTATTCAATGTTCATTTATGGACCAATTAATGATATGAATGACATTTGATTTGGCTATCATAGTAATTTAATTAAGTTGGGTATTATATTTATATGGGAGAATTGAATTGATGAAAAAGAATATGTGTACCTAACATTTGGTTTTAACATGTTAGTTGAATATTTATAAGTTGTTATATATATACACCTAATTTTTCATTGTTCTCAAAATCCTAAATTTTAAACTTGTTCGCCGTGTGTAAGGCCGTGTGGACCACCGAAACCACCACACTGACCGAGTAGAGCCGTGCAAGTTAGTCTACCCACCACCAACATCACGGATCCAACCACCCACACCATGGGCACCGACAAAATAGCACGACCGTGCCTCACGACCGTGCTAAGATACTGACTTATTGTGCACAGGCAAACCATGCCCGTGCCTTTCATCCGTGCTCACATGCTGGCCTTTTAGGAACGGGCATGCCAATCAACAAACGGGCGCGGAAGAACAACACACTCCACAACACGGCCGTGTGAGTCGACACACCCTCGGTACACAGGCGTGGGAACGTGCCAGATTTGAAATCTTATTTAAATCCCCACAGTCCTTCCCCTTTTTTCCCATCTTCTTTCTTCCTTCTCCTTCTTTTCAAATTTTTCTCTCTGTTCATAGAAAAGGTCCAAGACTCTTGAGCAACATAAAAATCATGCCGAAGAAACGTAAGAAGGTAAGCATCGTCTCCTCAAAGGAGACCTTAACATGAGTTCATGCCGGTAGCTTCAGCTAATTGACACGCCAAGGGTCTCCGAAACCTTTTCGATTTTATTTTTCTTTTCTCTTCTCCTTTATTTTCCTTATCTATACTTCTCTTCTGCTAGTTTCTTGGTTTTAGGTTCTAAAGGCTGCTTGGGAATCACGCACCATAGCTTTCGAGGTCACACCCACCTCGCGAACCATCCAACAATAAGGACTCCTTAGTCCATTAGTCTTTTCTTTCAATTTTAGTTTTCTTCTTGGTCTCCTTCTCTTTATTTCCTTTATCCTTAATTGTAATATTAGTATATTATTAATGTTTCTCTAGATCTCTTGGCTATATCTTCGTAGGTTACACAATTTCTTCATCTAGAAAATTGCTTTTCAGTAGCCACACCACCAGGCCCATAGAAAACACCATCACCGCCACCAAAGACACCAAGAATCATCCAAAATTCAGGAAGTGGCACTCTATCCCTCTCTTTTGATCTTATATTAATTGTTATTTATCTATATTTGTACATTGAGGGCAATGTACATCTTAAGAGTGGGGGGGGTAAAAGTGCCTAACTTTTTGCATAATTCTTAAATTAATACCTAATTTTTCATTGTTCTCAAAATCCTGAATTTTAAACTTGTTCGAAAGAATTTTCCTCATATTATTAATTAGGGTGAAATTTCAAATAATTTATGATTTTATTGATATGTTTTGGATTAAGTCATAGATAATTGTGCATTGATGATTAAATTTGAAGAATACTAGAGAATCGAGCATGATAAGTCTACTTTCTAAAAATTAAAATTGATAGGTTGTTGAACCGAATTTGAGTATCACCTTGAAGTTCAAAATTTATAGGGATTGATGTCAAAAACACCCATAATTTATGTGAGAATTTGAGCTTTATAGAGCATATATTCTTTTTCATGCTCACTTTCTTTTGATTATGAGTGTGTCAACTTTGAACTGTTATTCTAGAACTTGCCTCGTTTATACATGTCAAGACCACATTAATGATTTGATATACTGAGATGATAAAGGCACCTAGGTTCTAACCCGTTCACTTCACTAAAAAGCCTACCCATACAAATTAACCCCTAGTGAACCCCGTTGAATCCTAGAAACCTTTTTATTGACTCACCCTCTAATATTAACCCAAAATCCCTTTGTATTTGTTATCAACATTTTTTTGACTACCCTTTAATCGAGGTTTGATTTGATTAAATTACTGTATTATATTAGTTTAGTAGTTACATTCGTGATGTAATATTTTAGTTTATATGAAAAAAAATCCAAGTTTATTCAATATTAGTAGTATATAAAAGAGCTTAGAGCATTTTAAGTCCAGTTGTTGAAGAAAAAGCTCGTATTAAAGTATTATCTAATTTCAAGTGATGAAAATACTCTTTATTATAGAGTAATTATCAATACTAGGTATTATTAGTTTTCATTCGATGTAAATATTCATATTTACTTCATTGTTTCTAGCTAGGTAATTTGTCAAGTCAATCTCGATTCTAACATTCTAATTCAGCCTTTATCCACACCTTTTAACCCAAGCCCCGTTACGACCCTGATTAAAGACCTTTTGATTTGTGTATCATCTCATATACAGTGGTGGAGATTTGATTTTCAGGCAAGCCTATGGGATTAACTTTTTAGGTTCGACTTATGAGTGATTATTCTTGAACCTTAAACACTCTAAGTGATTTGAGTGAATCTGTTGTGAGGATGTCAATCCTTTTCGATTTTGAATTAAAGGTAATTACTTAGATAAGGGGAGACATCTATGTTTTCGTACTACAAAGGTATGGCTTATCATGATTAAATCTTTAGGACTCTTTGAGTTGAATTATCCATGTATAAATTATCTATGAATTATGATGAGACATTGTCGATAGGAGTTATGAATTATGGAAAGTTTGTTTTAATTGTAAGTTGAGAATTTTGCTTGAGGACAAGCAAAAGCTTAAGTGTGGGGGTATTTGATAAACTGTAAAAGTAACATATTTTAATCCCACATTTAGTAAGCTTTTAGATGATTTAGCCCTCAATTTATGTAAAAAGATGCTCTTAATCCTTTCTTTCCATGTCTTATACTCAGGAAAGCACCTAAGGATAAAAAAAACGTTAAACGGGCTTAAAACAGAGCAATTGGGCCTTAGTAAGAATTCGACACGGCCTGGCCCAAAGCCCACACGACCGTGCCTCGTCGATTACCTAGAGCACGGCCTCAACTCCATCACACACGGCCGTGCGTCATTCATTTACCACATACGGACGTGTCAAGCGATCTACACGACCGTGCCCAAAATGATAGAATCGAGACACGACCCAACCACGATTTACATGGGCGTGTGCCATGGCCGTGCCCCTGCCGCGGGAGAGAGCAATTTCACTTGGAATTGAATACTTGAAGCCAAAGAAACATACTCCTAAGTCTACTTAAACACCCTTATAGTAATTCTACTTGAAAGAGATAGTTAGGAGCCAAGCAAAGCATCTCAAAAGCCTATATAAACAACCCAAGGCAGAGATTGAAAGGACGGCTTTTTGTAGGGGCTTTTGCCGAAGCTTTCATCTTTTAGGGAATCACTTGAAGATAGCCAGTTGATCCATCTCAAGAAGCCGGAACTCTATTCAAGACGGAAGATCTCTCCTTCAATTCCTTCAGGGAGTTTTAGGGATTTCTTATGTTTTGTTTTATCTTTTCTCTTAAGATGTTTTCTTATTTAGTTATGAACTAAACCCTTTAGATACCTGAAGGGGATGAAACCTATGATGGATTTTGTTATTTGATTTCTAAATTATATGATAAGTACTTAGTTTGTTCTTAATTATGTTACTTAATTTAATCTGATGTGCTTAGGTGGAGGAGGAATAGACCCTACCTAAGAGTAGATCTAACATAATTGAGCGGAGTTGATCGGGCGCCTAGAGATAGGGTTACGAGATTTTGCCGGATTAGGGTGAAACCTAATATGGGAATCCATTGATCGATTTACTGCTTCCTTAGTGGGTTATTATAAGAGAATGAGAGTTCCACTAATTAAGCTAAGGTTAGACATTATTCGCCTCGAGAGAGGGTTTAATATAGGTTAGGGAGTCTCACGGATCAAGCTAAGTAAAGAAATCATATAGTTTGGGGAGTAAATAATAAGTAAAGTCATAGGTGAATTCTTTCCGAGGGTTTTGTCTTCATCAACTGAGTTTTCCTAAAGTTTTTCTCCAATTCATTCTTTTGTCTTTGCATCTAGTTTAGTTTTTCATTAGTTTCATAAACCAATCATTCCGTATTTTAAGCTAAATAATAGAAAGAAAGTGAGTAGTAGTACTTTTAGGTTCCCTTGGGTTCGATAAAAATATTCTTGCCTAAACTATACTACTGTTCGATAGGTGCACTTGCTTCTATCGTTGTCATAGTTAGTTTATAGGTTCGATCATTCTTTTTATAAATATTAAAACTCGACTGTTTGACACGATCAATCAGCTTTATGCCAAGTTTAGCAAAAGTGAGTTCTGGTTACGAGAAGTTTATTTTCTTGGACATATTGTCTCAGGTGAAGGTATTAAAGTTGATCCGAGCAAGATTTCAGCCATTGTTGATTGGAAGCCTCCAAGGAATGTATCAAAAGTCAGAAGTTTTCTTGGTCTTGTCGGTTATTATAGACGATTGGTAGAGGGATTTTCCATGATAGCTACTCCATTGACAAGATTGCTACAGAAAGATGTCAAGTTTGAATGGACTGAGAAGTGTCAGCAGAGTTTCGACAAGTTAAAGGCATTGTTGATTAAAGCTCCTATTTTAGTACAACTAGAACTGGGTAAAGAGTTTGTGAGTTACAGTGATGCATCCTTAAATGGACTAGGTTGTGTACTTATGTAGGTCGGAAGGGTAATTGCTTATGCCTCTAGATAGTTAAAATCATATGAGAAAAATTATCCGACACATGATTTAGAGCTAGCTGCTATTGTATTTACATTAAAAATTTGGAGACATCACTTGTATGGTGAGAAGTGCCGAATATTCACTGATCACAAAAGTTTGAAATACTTGATGACTCAGAAAGATCTAAACTTGAGGCAAAGAATATGGCTAGAGTTGATTAAAGATTATGAGCTAGTGATCGATTATCACCCGGGTAAGGCAAACGTTGTTGCTGATGCTTTGAGTAGAAAATTGTTATTTGCCTTGAGAGCTTTGCATACTAGTTTGGCCTTACCAGATGATGGTTCTATTTTAGCTGAATTGAGAGCTAAACCAGCGTTTCTTGAAGAAATTTGTGAAGCTCAGAAGGATGATGGTGAGTTGCAAGCCAAAAGAGTTCAGTGCGAGCTAGGTGTCGAGTCTAATTTTCAGATCGGTTCTGACGGTTGTTTGATGTTCAGAGACAGGGTATGTGTACCAAAGAACGATGAGCTTATTTGAAAGATCTTACAGAAAGCACATAGCAGTTCTTTGTCTATTCACCCAGGTAGTACAAAGAAGTATAATGATTTGAAGAAAATGTATTGGTGGACAGGAATGAAAAGAGATATATCAGAGTTTATTTCTAGATGTTTGATCTGTCAGTAGGTAAAGGCCGAACATCAGGTACCTTCAGGTTTATTGCAGCCTGTATTAGTTCTCGAGTGGAAATGGGACCGAATTACTATGGATTTTGTGACAGGATTGCCTTCGCTGAATGGTTTATAGTTTATAGTGAAGCATATTTAGTTTTTCACACTTCTCTGAAGGCTTGCATGAAATATTCTATGATTCAGTCGAAATACCGAAGAAAAACTGGAAACCGGCATCCGTAATCACTCAGGCGTGCGTATGGTCGTAGTGATAATTATAATTCTAATAAAATAGTTTCGGTTAGAAACAGTGACGTGTTTTTGAAAAATAATGAAAAATAGGAGAAATAGAATTAGAAGTGAATGAGATATCAAATTAAAGCTTACTGTGTCTGTTTTGATATGGAAGAAACGAAGAAGGAAAATGAATTTTATATTTTGAGATATCTTAATTTTAGTGAGACTGGTTCTGATTAACTTTGTGGTTCCCTAATCTGTCTTGGAAAAATCATATAAAATTGTACAAAGTGAATTATGGGTTATAATTTATATTTATGGATTTCTTAGTGAGTCTATTTTCAATAGAAATAAGTGGGAGCAGTATATGAAAACTGTACAGTGAGATATTTGAAATTAAGGAAAGAGAGGTCAGAATCATTGGACAGTGAAACAAGGAAAAATTTAAGGAATAAACTGTACTTAATGGTTAAGCCAAAAATTCTGGAAAAATTGTATAAGAAGATATAAGAGTCTAGTTTCAAGGAAAATTTACGGATTTAGATTTCAAGATTCCTAACTCAAGTTATAGTCAATTTAGTCAGTATGATGCAGATGGACAGTTTAAATTTTTATGCCCAAATTAGTAGTTAAGTTTGGATTGCGAATTGCCGAATTACCCTTAGTGGGTAAAATTACCAATTGACGAAAATGCCCCTATGGGCCGAATTACGAAAATACCCCTAAAGGGCCAAAATACAATATTGCTTAATGGACTGAATTGACATATTGCCTTATGGGCTGAATGGACATATTGATTAATGAGCCAATCTGATATTTTGATTAATGGGCCAATATGATATTTTCCTATATAGGCCAATCTGATATTTTGCTACATGGGCCGATCTGATATTTTGCTTAATGGGCCTTTTTGATAAATGAATATAATGGACCATACTTTTGTAATGAATATCCAAATAAATTACTGTTGTTATATTGTAATAATCATGATTTGTTATGCATTATATACATGATTTTGCATGGGATGGGATAATGACGAAGAGAAGTTTTGGTAGCTCTGCTACATAATTTTGGTGGCCCTGCCACAAATTTGTATAGTGGCAATGCCACGTAAATTCTGTTATTCTGGTGGCTTGTCCACAACTAAATTTGCTATAAATGGCTTAGTGCCTGCGATTGGTGTGTTGGCGGGGTGGGTTGACTGATGATCCCCACAGGTGTGTTGGTTGGTATGGGAGGTGTGTAGCGGATGGATTACTAGGCTTGGTTTGGGAATTGCATTTCATATACATGTTATATTTTGATATATTATTGTTATTTTAAATAGGCTTAGGCCCAAATAATTGCTTAATGAGATTTTGGCCCAGTGGACAACGGTAAGTGGGTTACACACTGAGTTCTAGTAACTCACCCCCATTTTTCCTTATCCTTTTCAGGTAATAATCAGTGATGGAGACTTGGGCCGTGGATGACTTGGTGGAGGCCATACTACAAAAACGGTTTAATTTGGAAATTTTGATTTCTTTAGTACTTTTAATTACTTTGCTATTTGAGTTAAGGTTGTATTAAGGCCCCTGGATTTATTTTTTTTATTTTATTGTTTGACTAATTTATAATTTGCACTAAGTATTTCAAATGGAAATTTTTCTAAAATCTTAAATAAATATTTTCTTAAAATGAATAAATAAAAAGGTTTCATAGTAAACTTTTATAAACATATTTTAACTCGAAAATTTCTCTTAAATTTTTTATCAATGCTTTTAGGAAATTATTTTCAAATTTTTCTCAAACCATTAATGATATTTTTAAAGCTATGACTTATAAGATTTTCATATCTCAAATTAATTAAATTATCAATCGATCTTTTATTCAATAATATTTTTTTCAAAATTTTTAAATGGGAGTCGTTTTAATTGATCTATTTATGAAAAAGGACTTAGTAGTATTTTTCTCATGTGACGTGTCAGATCTGGCCTTAACGTAAAGGCCGGGTTTGGGGTGTTACAAGGCCATTATCTTTATCCTTGGCCGAAAGTAAAAAAAAAAAAAAAAGGAAGAAGCTTGAGCTCTCTAATATTTGGTTATTTGCAACTAAAATTAGGTAAGTTTTAGTTTTGGATTTTTGATTATTTTTGCATATTTAAGATTGTTGTTCATTCTACATTCAAACCCATGTATTAATTTTGTGTATTAGTCATGTATGTGAGATATGCCATTGATGTGAAGTTGAGTTTTTGTGATGATTTTAGTATAAAATGAGATATTTGGGCTAGATGAACACATTTTATTCTTGAGTCTTTGGTGAACATAGATGATCAAGGATTTATTTGTGAAAATATTTCTTAGGAGGGTTAAATTTAGAAATTTATGTAATAAATGTACTTGTGTAGTCCTTATGAAGTTTCGGCTTAAAAGGGTGGAAGCCAAATTTTGTGTAATTAGTGAGTTATGTATAAGGGACTAAATTGTAGAAATTATAAATTTCAAGGGTAAAATAGTAATTTACACAATTAGGTATTTACGGATTAAATTGAATGGAAATATTAATAAATGAGTTTAATTTGAACTAAAATTAGATCAAGAACAAAAGGAGACGGGATTGGATCGGGGAAAAACAAAGTCAAACGAATAGCCGAGAAGCTTAATCCGTCAATTTTCGAGGTAAGTTTTAAGTAATTGGATTAAATTGAATTTTATTCTATATTATGTGCATATGTTAAATGATTTTAGGTATGCTAATTATCCTAGTGCCGAATGTGTGTTAATGAATTTAGCATGAGTTGGCCGAATGTAAGACTTGGTATTTGTATAAGTGAACTTTGATTAGTTGAGTTGTTTGAATATGTATGTATGAAATTTGAGATGGATATATGTAAGGATGATATGAGAGATGATTGTTTTTTTTTAAATGGTGGATATATGTATTTTTATGTTTAATAAGTGTGCCGAATGTAATAGTGAGTAACTGATTAAATGAGTTATTTGTAACCCTTTAATTATACGGGTATATGTGAATAAATATTAGAATATATGCGTGCTTTGTAATGAGGAGAAACTGGATTGATGGCACTATGTGTGCGAGCTTATATACAGAGCACTGTGTGTGCGAGATCGGTTGTCTGGGGACTATGTGTGCTAGCTTATATACTGAGCACTGTGTGTGCGAAATTGGTCGTATGGCACTATGTGTGTGGGAAATAAGTAACAGCACAAAGTGTGCGATACGTTACAGAAACTAGGCACTAAGTGTGCGAAAAGACAAAGTAACGGCACTATGTGTGCTATACGTTACCGAAATCTTGATAACAAGTATACAGGTTTGATGTTTCTCTTTAAAGATTCCTATTATTAATGTTGATAAGGATAATAAAATGGTCAAATATAAAGTCACATGATATGTACAGGTAGTTACGGTTGGAAAGGAAAGTAACCTAGAGGTATGTATATTGTATATAACAACTTATGAATGATGGTAGCTTGTAATGTAAGATGAAATTTGGTGTATAAAAGATGCATATGCTGGTTATTTTATTTGTGAAAATGGTGTATGAATATATATATACATAAATATATTTCTTGCGTATAAGGTTGTTATAAAATCTATTTTTGTATGTTTGATTTTTTTTTTTTGGGAAAGGAATTTATAAGTGAAATAATATATTTGAATCATGACAAAGCTTATATGTGAATAAATGCTTAAAACTTACTAAGCTATGAAAGCTTACTTTGTATTTGGTTGTGTTACGTATTGTAGATTTCTTTTGGACATTCATATTGCACTCGGGGATCATCGTCGAAGCTCATCACACTATTGTTGAAATTCTTGGTATCTCTTTTGTGTATAAGCTTAATGTCTATGGCATATATAGGCTAAACCGTTTTTGAATTGACTCAAATGATGTTTAAGTGAATGTATATAAATGTCATATGAAAATGGCTTAATATTTAGGTGTGAGTTGATTGAATATGCTTGCGTTGGTTGAATATATTTGAGTTGTTGGTTATGCATATGCATATTCGGACATGATATAATTTGGTTTTAGTATGAGTGACTTATGGGATTAAGTTATGGATATTATCAATTGGTTTAAGTAAATTTTATATTTGACTTATAAGCTCAACTTTAATGTTGCTCCATATTAAGTTTTGTGCATTATTTGAGTATTGGTTTTGGTTAAATAAAGCCTATAATACTTTGTGGATAGTGGATAAACCTTGCTTATTTTTGCATGTATCTATATCGTAATTCATGAAAGAATAGGATTAATTTATAGGCATGGTATAAATAGGTTTGATGATCTAATGATCCAATGGAATTATATTTGGTTGTAAATATTCGATTAAGGAATTGTTTTTAATTGGTATTTATATTTATCTTAGATTGTTATATATATATTCATATTCGGTTATGAGACTTAACAAGAGTATAATATAGTTATAAATACTTAGTCATGCATGCGATAGAATGTGTGTGGTTTATTAATTGATAAAAGTTGAATAGACTCTAACTTTTATATATATATATATGTATTCGGTTATGCTACTCAAAAAGACCAAAGGAATAGTATTGAGTTATTTGTATGGAATTGTATCTCTGAATGATGCACATGATATTGCATTGAGATGATTTTTAGTTGTGACTTAATAAATTAACTATGCTTTTACCTTGTATTAAGATTTTATTGAATAAGTTGATGATGTAAAAGTATACCGACTTGTATTTAGTCAAGTAATGCCTCGTAACCCTAATCTGGCGACAGAAACGGGTTAGGGGTGTTACATATATAAACACCCATGGGGGCAACTTAAAAAGGGAGTTCGGCAGAAACCTTCTGCCAGGGCTTTTGGCAGTCAGCTAGGCCAAGGAGTCGAGCCAGAAAGGTCAGATTTGTGGGAATCACTCGAAGATAGCCAGTTGATTCATCTCAAGAAGCCGAAATTCTACTCAAGACGGTGGATCTCTCCTTTAATTCCTTCTGGGAGTTTTAGGGATTTCTTATGTTTTGTTTTATCTTTTCTTCTGAGATGTTTTCTTTTATTGTTATGAACTAAACCCTTCAGATACCTGAAGGGGATGAAACCTAAGACGGATCTTGTTATTGTTTTCTGAACTATATGATAAATACTTGATTTGTTCTTAATTATGTGTGCTTAATTCTTTTGTTAATATTTCCGGGATATTGATTCAAGTTGAATGTGCTTAGGTGGTGGAGAAAAAGTCTCTGTCTAAGAGTAGATCTAGCATAATTAAGCGGAGTTGATCGCGCCTAGAGATAGGGTGACGAGATTTTTCCAGATTAGGGTGAAACCTAATATGGGAGTCTATAGATTGAGTTAATACGATTCTAGGGGTTTTAATTAGAAAGAGATTTCAATTAATCAACCTAGGGTTAAACGTTATTCGTCTCGAGAGAGGGTTTAATATAAATTAAGGAACCTTGCGGATCAAGTCAAGTGAATAAATCGTCTGGTTCAGTGTTAGATAACAAGTGAAGTCTAGGTGGATTCTTCCTAAGGGAATCATCTTAATCAACTGAGTTTTCCCTATAGTATTTCCCTCAATTCATTCTTTTTGTCTTTACGTCTTTAGCTTAGTAGTTAGTTAAATTTAGATTAAACAAAACCTTCACTTATTTTAGGCTAGATAATAAAAAGAAAGTTAGTATTAGTACTTTTAGTTCCTTTGGGTTCGACGATCCGGTCTTGCCTAAGCTATACTACTGTTCGATAGGTGCACTTGCCTTAAGTCATTGTCAGAGTTAGTTTCCAGGTTCGATCATTCTCTTTTTATAAATTTTAAAACTCGACAAAACAACGATCAAGTTTTTAGCGCCGATGCTGAGGAACTAAAATATTAAGAAAGCTCTGTTTTTATTACTTTAGCCACTCTTTTTATTTTTGCAATTTACTTTTACTTTTATTTTTAGTTTATTTTCTTTTTACTTTGCTAAATTTTCTTTCTTTGTATTCCTAGCAGGTACATCTAGTTTATGACTAGAAGGAACCCGAAGGGACCACTAGTATACGACAGTGATATTGAAGCTACTGCTTGCAGGAATTGCAGAGAAATTAGGTGAACCCTAAATTACAAAGAAGAGTAGCGAGAAGGCAGATCCAATCCTACTGAAGGGATGGATGAAAATAACCCACTACCACAAGATGTGGCAGAAAATAATGCTCCACTTACTATGTATGATTATGCTAAACCTCACTTAACAGGAGAAGAATCGAGTATTGTTAAGCCTGATATAGCTGCTAATAATTTTGAATTAAAGCCTAACACTATACAAATGATTCAACAATTTGTTCAATTTGATGGTTTGTAGGACGAAAACCCGAATACCCATATAGCTAATTTTTTAGAGTTCTGTGATACCTTCAAAATAAATGGTGTTTCTGATGATGCCATACGTCTTCGGTTATTTCCCTTTTCATTAAGGAATAAAGCCAAGCAGTGGTTGAACTCGTTACCACGAGGGTCAATCACCACATAGGATCAAATGACCAAAATTTTTTTACTAAAATACTTCCCACCGGCCAGAATGGCCAAATTACGGAATGATATCTCTTATTTTGTGCAGATGGATTTAGAGACATTATACAACGAATGGGAGAGATACAAGGATCTCTTGAGAAGGTGTCTGCACCATGGTTTACCCTAATGGCTCCAAGTCCAAACTTTCTATAACGTCAGAACCCTCTACGAGGCAACTAATTGATTCAACCACCGGTGGAACTCGAACAATGTAACTCCCAAGCGACCTACGAGTTTATTGAAGAGATGTCACCGAATAACTATCGGTGGCGGTGCTACAAGAACAAAACCAAGAAAATCACCAAGTTTTCAACCTCGACGCAAAGAACCATGCTATCAACGCAGTAGAGATGATGAATAAAAAGCTTGATAGTTTGTGTTTTTGCGGTACATCCAAGAATGCAAAGGCGATGCAAGTGAAACTGTATAATCCCGAGTACCCACCCTACCAACTGGGCACGGAAAGCGAACAGATGAACTATATATGTAATAATTTCAGATCTAATAATAACCCTTATAGTAATACTTATAATCCAAGTTGGAGGAACTACCCAAATTTTTCATGGGGAGGTCAAGGAAATCAAAGACAACAACCTCCTCAAAATTTCCAAAATCAGCCATATCCACAAGAAAAGAAGCCAAACCTTGAAGAGATGCTAAAAAAATTCACGGCAACCACATAAAACCATTTCCAAGACACTGAGACAACACTTAAAAACCAACAAACATCAATTGAAGGGATCAAGAACCAAGTTGGGGAACTTACTAAGTTAGTTGGGAAATTTTTAAGTCAGTTGGACAACTTGCAAAGTTAATTTTCGAACGACCGCAAGGGCGTCTACCAAGCAACACTGAGATTAACCCAAAGGAGCAAATCCAAGCCATCACAACCCATGATAGTATAGGGTTAGATGAACCTAGTTCACTACAAGAAAATGAGGTAGAAGAAGGTAAAATTGAGGTAACACAAGAAAAGCCAAAACCGGTAATCAAAGAGTACCAACCTTGCATACCTTATCCCAAAGCGTTAAAGAGAGACGATACAAAGGAACAGTTCGGTAAGTTTCTTAAACTCTTAAAGAAATTACATATTAACTTACCGCTTCTTGAAGCTCTTTCACAGAAGCCAAATTCAAGGAAATTTAAAAAAAAAAACTCTTGATGAACAAGCGTAAGTTAGACGAGGAGCCACATGTGGAGCTAAACGCAATGTGCTCAGCAATTCTACAAAATAGACTACCACAGAAGCTAAAAGATCCAGGGAGTTTTACAATTTCATGTTTAATTGGTAGACTAACTGCTGATAATGCCTTAGGAGATTTAGGGCAAGTATAAATGTCATGCCTTATAAAATGTTTAAGCAGCTAGGTCTAGGGAAACCCAAACAAACTAGGATGAGTATTCAATTAGCTGATAAAACTGTTAGAATTCCTAAGGGTATTATCGAAGATGTTCTCGTAAAAATTGATAAATTCATTTTCCCAGTAGATTTTGTTATCTTAGACATTGATGAGGATAATTCGATTCCTTTAATTTTAGGAAGACCCTTTTTAGGAACTGCTAAGAGTAAAATTGATGTTGGCACAGGAGAACTCATTCTTCGTGTAGGTGATGAATCGATCAGTCTACAAGCTCTTGACTCGACCAAGACATCAATTAATGAAGGTGGGAAAGTAAATTCAGTTGATGACCAATTCATTCACCACTCACCACAGGATCAACCATAAAGCCGTAGACCTGAGTCGGACCATAGACCTCGTGCAAATAAAGAAGAACTATATAAGGAACAAAGCCTTAAGGTCGACGAACTAGAAGCATGGAAGACACACTGTAAAGAGGGAACGGATCCGTACAAAGCAAAACCAAAGGAGCCCCCAGAAGAGATCATAGGAATGTCGAACCACTTCAAAATAGGAGATCAGGTACTGTTAAAGAAGGAAGATCCACGAATTATCACGTCAGACCTAAATATAAATGAAGAAATCCCTCTTGAGGTACGTGATAAACCGTAAAAGTAACCTATTTTAATCCCACATTTAGCATGTTTCCGGATGATTTAGCCCTTAATTTATGTAAAAAGGTGCTCTTAATCCTTTCTTTTCATGTTTTATACTCAGAAAAGCACCCGAGGATGAAAAGAACAAGAAACGGGCTTAAAACGGGCCAATTTGGGCCAAAGTGGAAATTGACACGGCCTAGATTTCAAGCCACACGGTCGTGTCTCGTCAATTAACTAGAACACGGCCTAACCACGATTTACATAGTCGTGCCTCCATCACCAAACCCAAACACGGCCTGAAGTCAATTCACACGGGCGTGTGCCATGGTCGTGCCCCTGTCGTGGAAGAGAGGAATTTCACTCGGAAAAGGATACTTAGGGAGAAAGAAATGCATTCCAAGAGCCTATATAAAGACCTTAAGTGTAACCTGAAAGAGGGCGGTCAGTTAGGTAGTCAACTAGGCTAAGCAGCCGAGCCAGAAGGCTAGATTCGTGGGAATCTCTCGAAGATAGCAAGTTGATCCATCTCAAGAAGCCGAAATTCTACTCAAGACGATGATCTCTCCTTCAATTCCTTCAATGAGTTTTAGGGATTTCTTATGTTCTGTTTTATCTTTTCTCTTGAGATGCTTTATTTTATCATTATGAACTAAACCCTTCAGATACCTGAAGGGGATGAAACCTAGATGAATCTTGTTATTGTTTTCTGAACTATATGATAAATACATAGTTTGTTCTTAATTATATGTGCTTAATTCTCGTGTTGATATTTCCAGGGATATTAATTTAAGTATGATGTGCTTAGGTGGTGAAGCAAAAGTCCCTGCTTAAGAGTAGATCTATCATAATTAAGCGGAGTTGATCGCGCGCTTAGAGATAGGGTGACGAGATTTTTCCGGATTAAGGTGAAACCTAATATGGGAGTCCATAGATCGAGTTAATGTGATTCTAGGGGTTTTAATTAGAAAGAGATTTCAATTAATCAACCTAGGGTTAGACATTATTTGCCTCGAGAGAGGGTTTAATATAAATTAGGGAGTCTTATGGATCAAGCTAAGTGAATAAATCGTCTGGTTCAGTGTTAGATAACAAGTGAAGTCTAGGTGGATTCCTTCTAGGGTATCGTCGTAATCAACTGAGTTTTTCTAAAAGTTATTTCTTCAATTTGTTCTTTTTGTCTTTGCGTCTTAGTTTAGTAATTAGTTAGTTTTAGATTAAACAACCAATCACATAATATTTAGGCTAAATAATAGAAAGAAGGTTAGTATTAGTACTTTTAATTCCTTTGGGTTCGACAATCCGGTCTTGCCTAAACTATACTATTGTTCGATAGGTGCACTTGCCTTAAGTCATTGTCAGAGTTAGTTTCCAGGTTCGATCATTCTCTTTATAAATTTTAAAACTCGACAATTCAGACGATCAGTACGCAATATCTTCCCATACGGAATCGTCGAGGTAAGGAATCCCATATTCGGTACCTTTAAGGTAAACGCTTCTCGACTTAAACTTTACCAAAAAAATAGAATTTACAGCATGAGGGAAGATATTCAAACTTTTAAACCTCCCTGATTTTTGAAAATACAAGGAAAGTCTAGCTTAAGACTTTAAACGAGCACTTCTCGGGAGGCAACCCGAGCACTAACCCTATTTATTTACACATTTGCTTTCATTTTAGTTTCTTTTCTTCTCTTCATCTTAACCACCTAGTTTTAAACTAACCAAAAGAAGCCCAACCTTGAAGAGACGTTGACAAAATTCATGGCAGCCATAGAAAACCATCTCCAAGACACTGAGGCAACACTTAAAAACCAACAAGCATCGATCAAAGGCATCAAGAACCAAGTTGGAGAACTGACTGAGTCAGTTAGAGAACTGATCGTCTAAAATTGTCGATTTATAAAATTTATAAAGAGAATGATCGAACTTGGAAACTAACTCTGACAACGACTTAAGGCAAGTGCACCTATCGAACAGGAGTATAGCTTAGGAAGACCGTATTGTCGAACCCAAAGGAACTAAAAGTACTAATACTCACTTTCTTTCTATTATTTAGCCTAAATATTGAATGATTTGGTTGTTTAAATCTAAATTAACTAACTAATTACTAAACTAAGGCGCAAAGACAAAAAGCATGGATTTGGGAAATAACTTTAAGAAAGACTCAGTTGATTAAGACGATACCCTTAGGAAGAATCCACCTAAACTTCACTTGTTATCTAACACTGAACCAGACGATTTATTCACTTAGCTTGATCCGTAAGACTCCCTAATTTATATTAAACCCTCTCTCGAGGCGAATAACGTCTAACCCTAGGTTGATTAATGAAAATCTCTTTCTCACTTAATAACCCCCTAGAATAGCAGTAAATCGAATTATAGACTCCTATATTAAGTTTCACCCTAATCTAAAAAAATCTCGTCACCCTATCTCTAGGCGTGCGATCAACTCCACTTAATTATGCTAGATCTACTCTTAAGCAGGGACTTTTGCTCCACCACCTAAGCACATTCAACTTGAATCAATATTCCAGAAATATTAACACAAGAATTAAGCACACATAATTAAGAACAAACTAAGTATTTATCATATAGTTCAATAAATAATAACAAGATTCAGCTAGGCTTCATCCCCTTCAGGTATCTGAAAGGTTTAGTTCATAACGATAAAATAAAACATCTCAAGAGAAAAGATAAAACAAAACATAAGAAATCTCTAAAAACCCGTGAAGGAATTGAAAGAGAGATCCGTTGTCTTGAGTAGAACTCCGGCTTCTTGAGATGGATCAATTGGCTATCTTCGAGTGATTCCCATGAATTTGGCCTTCTAGCTTGGCTTCTTGGCCTAGCTGTCTGCCTAACTGACCGCCCTCTTTCAGGTTACACTTGGGGTCTTTATATAGGCTCTTGGAATGCATTTCTTTCTCCCTAAGTTTCCTTTTCTGAGTGAAATTCATCTTTTCCATGACAGGGGCACGGCATGGCACATGCCCGTGTAAATCAACTTCAGGCCGTGTTTTGGTTCTATTGATTGAGGCACGGCTGTGTAAATCATGGTCCAGGTCGTGTTTCGATTCTGTTGATTGAGGCATGACCGTGTAAATCATGGTCCAGCCCGTGTGAAGTAAATTGACGAGACACGGCAGTGTGGCTTGAAGTCCAGGTCGTGTCAATTTCCACTTTGGCCCAAATTGGTCCGTTTTAAGCTCGTTTCTTGTTCTTTTCTTCCTTGGGTGCTTTTCTGAGTATAAACTATGAAAAGAAAGGGTTAAGAGCACCTTTTTACATAAATCAAGGGCTAAATCATCCAATAGCATGCTAAATATGGGGTTAAAATATGTTACTTTTACGGCTTATCAAGAACTTACTATGTCAGTTGGACTACTTACTGAGATGGTTTGTAAAATACGGGCAGAGATTTTTTTCTAAAGGAACAGAATAAGTAAAGGCTATTACACTGAGAAGTGGAAAGGAGTTAGTCGAACCAAAGAAAAAAATACCACACGAGGATAACAAAGCAAAGGATGTGAGAGTTGAGGATGTAACTCCAGTACGTAAAGAAGATAAACCATTAATCCCATATCTAGCAAAACTGAAGAAAAAACGATTAGATACCCAATATGGTAAGTTTCTTGAACTTTTTAAACAAATATATATTAACTTACCTTTTGTTGAAGCCATTACATAGATGCCGACGTACACAAAATTCTTAAAGGAACTCATAACGAATAAAAGGAATCTTGAAGAAGTATCAATAGTGGAGCTTAATGAAGAATGTTCAGCCATCCTCCAAAATAAGTTACCAACAAAATTAAAAGACTCAAGAAGTTTTACTATTCCCTGTTTAATTGGTAATTTAAATATTAGGAAAGCATTAGCTAATTTAGGTGCCAGTATTAACTTAATGCCTTATAAAATGTTTAAAAAACTAAATCTCGGGGAACCAAAACCACTAGGATGAGTATTCAGCTAGCCGACAAATCTATTAAATATCCTAGAGGAGTTATTGAAGATGTCTTGGTAAAAATTGATAAATTTATTTTCCCTGTTGATTTTGTTGTACTTGACATGGATGAGGACATTGAGGTTCCTTTAATTTTAGGGCGCCCTTTTTTAGCCACTGCTAGGGCTGTTATTGACGTAGGTGATGGAAAACTTGCATTAAGGATAGGTGATAAGGAAATTATTTTTCAAATCTATGATGCCATGCGATATTCTAGAGAACAAGATAACTCATGTTACTTTGTTGATACCACTGATCATATTATTCAGAATTCATTATAGGAAATCATACACGATGACACGATGGAACTGTGTCTTACCCAATAAGAGGAGGAAGAAGAGGAAGTCGACAAGTTAAATTTAAAAACATTTTCATCTAGACAAACGGAAAAAGAAAGCATTGAAATCGATGATGATTTAAGACAGAATGAACCACCCAAATTAGAATTAAAACAACTGCAGAGACATCTATAGTACGCATTCCTTGGGGAAAATTCTACATTACCAGTGATTATATCTTTAGAACTAGAACCAAAGGAAAAAGAGAAGTTGCTACAGGTATTAAGGGAACATAAAAAAGCCATAGCTTGGAAAATCTCTGATATTAAAGGAATAAGCCCAACATTTTGTACCCACAAAATTTTAATGGAAGATGAATACAAGCCATGTGTACAACCTCAAAGACGATTAAACCCCAACGTAAAAGAAGTCATGAAAGCTAAGGTAATCAAACTTCTAGATGCTGGAATAATTTATCCTATTTCTGACAGTAAATGGGTAAGCCCTGTGCAGGCTATTCCGAAGAAAGGAGACATGACTGTAATAGCCAGCGAGAAGAATGAACTAATTCCCGCCAGAACAGTCACAGGCTGGAGGGTATGCATTGATTATAGAAAGCTGAATGACGCCACTAGAAAAGATCACTTTCCTCTGCCATTTATTGATCAAATGTTAGAAAGGTTATCTGGACATATGTATTATTGCTTCCTAGATGGACTCTCCGGCTATTTTCAAATCCTAATAGCACCCAAAGATCAAGAGAAGACAACATTCACATGCCCATACGGTACGTTTGCTTATCGTAGAATGCCTTTTGGATTATGTAATGCCCCTGCTACTTTTCAGCGTTGCATGTTGGCAATCTTTGACGAACTCGTGGAGGACATCATGGAGGTATTTATGGATGATTTTTCAGTATTTGGTAATTCTTTCCATCTTTGCCTTAAAAATTTAAAACGAGTTCTAATGAGATGTGAGGAAACAAACCTTGTTCTAAATTGGGAAAATTGCCACTTTATGGTACAAGAGGGAATTGTATTGAGACATAAAATTTCTAGTAAAGGAATCGAGGTAGATAAAGCAAAGGTCGAAACCATAGAAAAATTACCTCCTCCTAGCTCAGTTAAGGCTATTAGAAGCTTTTTAGGACATGCAGGATTTTATAGAAGATTCATTAAGGATTTTTCTAAAATAGCTAAGCCTCTAACGAAATTGCTAGAAAAAGATGTACCTTTTAACTTTGACCAGGAATGTTTAAATGCATTCAATATCCTAAAAGAGAAGTTAATTAATGCACCAATTATAATTGCCCCTGATTGGAATCTTTCATTTGAACTAATGTGTGATACGAGTGACTTTGCAGTAGGTGCAGTTCTAGGACAGTGAAGAGACAAGCACTTTCGGACAATCTATTATGCCAGCAAAACATTGACGGCCGCGCAAGAAAATTATACCACCACTAAAAAAGAATTACTAGCTGTGGTCTTTACATTTGATAAATTTAGACAGTATTTATTATTATCAAAAGTTGTTTTTTACACTGACCACTCTACTCTTCGTTATCTTTTAACCAAACCCGATGCAAAACCTCGACTCATAAGATGGATTTTACTTTTACAGGAATTTGATTTGGAAATTCAAGATAAGAAAAGAGCCAAAAATCTTGCAGCAGACCACCTATCTAGACTTGAGAATACCCACATACAAGAACGAGAAGATATAGGGATAAATGACTCATTCCTTGCGGAATAGCTATTCTCTATAAGAAACTATGAAGTACCTTGGTTTTGCAGATATTGTAAATTTTTTAGCTGCTAACATCATATCGAAAAAGTTAACACATCATTAAAAGAAGCGATTCTTTTCTAATATAAAGAACTATTTTTGGGAGGACCCCTTTCTTTTCCGTATATGTGCAGACCAGGTAATTTGGAGATGCGTTACAAAGGCAGAAGCAAGCAAAATCCTAGAACAATGCCACTCTGGACCTTCAGGAGGGCACTACAGTGGCGTCAAGATAGCGCACAAAATACTCGAATCAGGTTTCTATTGGCCCACTCTATTTAAAGACACCAACAGGTATGTCGCTTCGTGTGATAAATGCCAAAGAATAGGTAATATTTCTAAACGCGATGAAATGCCTCAAACATACATGCTATCATATGAAATATTCGATATATGGGGTATTGATTTTATGGGTCCATTCCCTAGTTCATTTGAAAACAAATACATCTTAGTGGCTGTAGATTACATGTCAAGATGGGTGGAACCTGAAGCTTTACCCACCAATGAGGCCAAAGTAGTAGTCAAGTTTCTAAAAAAACTATTTTCTTGATTTGGAACACCTAGAGCAATCATTAGTGATAGGGGTACTCATTTTTGTAATGTCCAGTTTGATAAAGTCTTAAAAAAATATGGAATACACCACAGAATAGCTACCCCATATCATCCTCAAACCAGTGGGCAAGCAGAAGTAGCAAACCGAAAACTTAAATGCATTCTAGAAAAAACGGTTCAATCAAACAGAAAAGATTGGGCATTAAAAGTAGATGATGCCTTATGGGCCTATAGAACAGCGTTTAAAACCCCCTAGGAACATCCTCATACAAAATTGTCTACGAAAAAAGTTGTCATTTTCCATTCGAGTTAGAACACAAAGCTTTTTGGGCTATAAAATTCTTAAATTATGATCTTAAAACTGCAGGAGAGAAAAGAACGATGTAGATAAACAAACTAGATGAATGGAGAGCTGAAACCTACGAGAATTCAAAATTATACAAGGAGGCAACAAAGCGACACCACGATGCTCGTCTAAAGAAATCAAAATAATTCGAAGTAGGGGACTTGGTCTTGCTATACAACTCAAGGTTTAAACTGTTTGCTGGGAAGCTAAAATCAAGATGGTCAGGTTCATTCATGATCAAAACAATTTTTCCCTATGGCACAATCGAGGTAACTCATCCTCCTCAAGGCACATTCAAGGTAAATGGTCACCGACTCAAAATCTATAATCGTGAAGATGTTAGGAATATGAGAGAGGAGCTTCAGCTCCGTGAACCTTCTTATAGAACTGAAAATAGGGTAAGTCTAGCTTAAGACTTTAAACGAGAGCTTCTAGGGAGGCAACCCGAACACTAACTTTAATAACATTATATCGTTAAACTTTCAGCATCTAACTCCATACTGATTAATCCAATAAAGTGCAGGTTTTAGACCACACGGCCTTGCACACGGGCGTGCCCATGGCTGTATGGAACCCACGAGACAAAACACGGGCGTACTTGTAGCCGTGTACGACAAGAGGCAAATTTTTCCCAAATACGGGAAGGACACGGCCATGCCTTAAAATCATGGACTATCCTGACTTGTCAAACACGAGTGAAAAATGTCCGTGCCTTAAAATCGTGGACTATCCTGACTTATCGAACACGGGCGGAACACGCCAGTTTTACATGACCGTGTGAAGGAGAACACAGGTGTGCCACTATACCCACTGCCGTGGCCAAGTACCTGAAAGCGCCCAAAATTCAAAATCACGAAGAACATGGGTGCATTAAAATTGAGCCCGTGCTCTCACCCTTATTTAAGCAACTTAAACCTTTCATCTTTCCCAAATCAACCCTAAAACGATTTCTCAACCCCTTTTTCTCCCAAATACAGTCAGACCTACGAACTCAACCTTTCCAAAACCCCTCAACCTCCTCTTTTCTCCAAAACCCTTACAAAAATAATGCCCACGCCGCCACCACCAGCAGCTTCAAAGAACCCACGCCTCGCCGCAGCCATGTACACAGTAAAAAATCACAAGATCACTGTGTGCTCACTGCATCTCCAGTTGATTCACACCACCACGACCCCTGGTTCCCTCCATTACTTCAGTCCCTTAACTGATTATTTGATAAATTTCATAATATTCTATTTTGTTTATAATAACTTTTGTATTAGTTATGTTCTTTTAGAATTACAATTTTAGAACTTGTTTCAATTGTTCATGATAGCTAGTTTCTTTTTCAACTTTGGTATTATTTACTCTATTTTGCAAACTCATATTGATTGTTATATTGAACATTCTGCTTTATATATTCATTAGATAGAATTGGTTGCTCATAGTTAAAATAATCGTATTTAGTTTTAAATATCTCGGGTCTAGATGAAAGTACTTGATTTAATTTGATACAAATACTACTTTAATATTCACTATTTTCAGGTACAATGTCATCATCTCGAGGAAAGAGAACAGTAGCCCCGAGCGCAAAAAAGTGAAGGGACCCGGATCACCTTCTAGAAGAGCATCCACTGAAGTGCGCTATCCGTTCCTTCAATTTCCTCCAGAGGTCCAAGAGGACCGTTATAAATTACTACGCACACGAGTCCTCGGCACGGGCAGATGTATCGACTGGGCCAATTTAGAACAGGTCCATCTTGACAATGATATCCAGGCTCTCCTAACCACTGATTCGTGGGAGCAATTCTTCAACATTAACGAGCCCACATACATATAGCTCACTCTGGAGCTCTGTTCAACATTTCAACTTCAAACAGTGATGAGCCATTACGATGATCCGGGCACGATACAATTCCGCTTGGCGGCACTATACGATAGCTGAATGCGTCGCAGTTCAGATCTGCTTTAGGACTTAATACAGACGACTTCATAGCAGAGAATGATCTTTCGGAGTTGCATCGCCATATACATTTCAGCCCCACCCAATGTTGGCACAAGATAGCTACCACCTCCTTCGATTATGACCCTAGTCGCTCAAAAGCAACAACCCTAGCTCCGTCTCTAAGGTACGTACACACTATTTTGGCTCATACTTTGACAGGTCGACGAGAGAGCACCAGCATCGTCAATACTTATGACGCCTACATCTATGGTGCATGTCAGATGGACATGTCGTCGACCTAGCATATTTTATAGCCCGAGTTATTCAACATCAAACGGAGCAACATCGGTGAGGGATCATATCTATGGGTCCCTACATCACATGCTTGGCTCAATACTTTGAGCTCCTCAACACCGACGCACAAACCTCCTCGCTAACACTGATCGGCCACGTGGTACCTCAGGGCATCCAGATGATGTTGCATATGACGATGATTAAATACCGTTGTGGGAACGACCCTCCTCAGTACTGACTAGCCATATACACAGACGAGGAGGAGCCTAAGGACATTACTGATGATGTCCCACCACCACCACAGGAGGCACCAGCCCCGAGCCAATGGCCCTTCTATACAACAGCTTCTTTGTCGGATATCTCTGCACGCCTCACCCAATTCGAGCAGTACTGTAACCAGCAGTTCACTGACACCACTCGACGTTTTGATGGGATCGAGGCCACCCTTCAACAGATATGCCATCACTTTCATATCTCATCACCGACACCACCACAGGACCCGGCCGATGATGAGGACCTCTGAGTCCTTTTATTTACCTAATTTTTCTTTTCTTTATTTTAAGTTTTATTTTTTTTTCTTTCTCTATTTTAATTTTTATTTGTCTTAATTTGAACTTTTCTTTCTACATTGCAAACTTTTATTATGATTATCATTGGTTATCCAACCTCAGAGTATGCCTAACACATATTTATTTACGCCTCTGAGATATCTAACTGATGACTTCGCAGTTTCAATCGCACACTCCATATAAACAAACAAATCACTAGGAGTAATTCACTACTACATAAGTCATCTTTTACCACGAGCACTGCCAAACTCCTAGAGTCATCCGAAATTCAGGAAGTGTTACTTCTCCCCTTCTCTTTTGATTTCATGATTATTTATCTATCTTTGGACATTTAGGGCAATGTACATCTTAAGTGTGGGGGGGTTAACTATAGTATTATTTGAAAATCCCTGAATTTTAACTTATTCTTTAAGTATTTTTCTCATATTACTAATTAGGGTGAAATTTTTGATGATTTATGATTTTTATTAATATGTTTTGGATTAAGTCATTGATAATTTTGCACTGATGATTTGAAACACCCCTTACCCACAATCCTCGCTGGAATCGGGCACGAAGCGTTACCGTACAAAACTACTTGATCGCCACTTAGGCTCACGTGACTACTCTACTTGAGTCACTACAACAACTTTATTTTTGACTTACTAGATCTCACTCGTACATACAAGGGCTCTTGGGACTATATCGAAAACTCTTACGATCCATAAAAATTTTCTCTTTTCCATACGGGGAGTACACGCCAGTGTTAGATGACACACACGCCTGTGTGTAGTCACACACGCCCATGTGCTACCATCGTGCCCAAAACCCCACCATTCTTCCAAAACTCCCACAGCTAGGGCACACGCCCATGGGCCGACCGTGTGCCACACATGGTCTAGACACATGCCCGTGTGCCTACCCATGTGGACAGAACAAGGCTGTTTTCCAAGCTTCTATCACCCCTATATCTTACACTACATGAGTTCATTGGACAAACTAATAAACATCTCATAATTCAACATGCACTCACATTGATAACTTTGAAATTTCATAAATGATAAAATGTGCCATCATTCTTGGCAATTTACAAAATAAATGTCTTAGCAAGATCCAATACACCTTTGGCCAAAATAACAAAATAATCTATCTAGTCTAGCCCCTATACATGCCATACACAAAATCACTAAGTCTGAATATACCGAAGTGAGCAGATAGTGTGGGCGGCCTCCTTGTTATCGACGTATCCCGGATCGGCTCTTAAATTCTATAAAACAAGGGAAAAAGAGAAAGGGGAGTAAGCTTTAAGCTTAGTAAGTTTACATGTAAACAATATAACATTATAACATGTATTAAAAAATTACATAGCATTACATACTAAGCGAGAAACAATCTACATTCATAATCATGCTTACTCATTTTCTCCATTCCCACATTGCAACCATATCACAAGCTTAATGCATGCATTCATTAACAAGTTCCCCTGCACTTAGCATCACAAAGTCACATAGTACAACACATCACTATCTCAAATTTCATTACTCCTAGTTAAATTACTCGATGGTTTCGCACTTAGCCCACCATCAGCCTTTATTAGGGTGGTATCGCACATAGCCCACCAAAAGATTAGTTATGGTGGTATCGCACATAGCTCACCAAAAAGATATATAGACAATGGTATCGCACATAGCCCATCGTAATTAAGCAACAAGGCGGTATCACACATAGCCCACCATCAAATATCGTCAATACACATTCATATGATTATTTCGCCATTCATACAATAATTATTCAATGACTATCACATTCAATCCACTAGAACCACATATGTTCTCAATCATGTCATACTCTAATTAGCAACATAATGTTTACGAAAATATATATTGCTTACACATAAACTTATCTCGATGCAAACGTGTTAGCTAGCGATTTACTCAATCACCTTGCCTTTCCCACGGTCAAGGTTGGTTTCGCGTTCTTCTTGATTTATAACAATGAAATTCATTCGTTTAGATCATTCTATGATTATAATACATCAAATTCTACACTTGGGCAAAAATGACCATTTTGCCCTTGTACATTGGCAAAATTATGATTTTGCCCCTAGGCTCGTAATTTATTTTTCATCGCATTTTCTCGATAAACAAGCATATATTAACATTTATTTCTCTTACAACTACTCACCATTTCAACTATTTCACGCATTTATGACACAAACTAAATCTTTGCATTTAAGTCCTACCTAGGTGTTGTTATGAAAACACCTTTCACAAAAGTTGCTTCACCACTCCCCAAAATTTAATTTCTTCCATAAAAACTCAGCTAACCACTTAAACACTCCCATGGAAAGTCCCTATACTTTCAACCAATCACAAATTAGTCCCTTCATTAGCTAGCTTAAGCTTTGGGGACTCCAAAAACACAAAAATCATCAATTAAGACCACCTAAATCACTTACTTGAATGAGAATTGAGTGGCTGAAAGTTTGAGCCTCCAAGAGCTCTATTTCCTCTTCAATTTTTGGTCGAAAGAGATGAGTGAATAGTAAAAGATGATAACTTCTTTTACTTCTCTTATTTTATTCATTTCATCACATAATTTCCACTAAATTTGACTAACATTTAATGCTCTTGTCCCCCCCTTTGTCTACATGGCTGGCCATACCCTACTAATGGCCTAATTGCATTTTAAAATCCTCCAATTTATAATCTATAGCTATTAGGTACCCCTACCTTATAAAATAGAACTTTTTCATCTCATGCGGTTTAGTCTTTTTTCTCAATTAAACATGCTATTGCTAAAATTAAAGCACCAAAATTTCTATATAGCCATATATTAATACCACAACACATAAAATAATACTACAATAATTTTTCTCAACCTTAGATTAGTGGTCCCGAGACCACTATTTAGACTAGCCCCAAAATCGGGTTGTTACAACTTCCCCCCTTTAGGGATTTTTGCCCTCGAAAATCTTACCGGTAAAGAGGTTTTGATATTGTTCTCTCGTGGCTTCTTCCGGTTCCTACATAGCCTTTTCTACACCGTTTTTTTGGCATAACACTTTTACTGAGGCTATGTCCTTATTCCTCAATTGTTTCACTTCTCGAGCCAAGATTTTAATCGGCTCTTCCTCATATGTCATATCCGGTCGTATCTCAATTTCTGTCGGAGGAATCACATGTGAATGATCGAAACGATAATGCCTTATCATTGATACATGGACCACATTGGGAATTTTCTCTAACTCTACCGGTAAAGCCAACCGATATGCCAATGGCCCAATCCTTTCGGTAATCTCATACGGCCCTATGAATCTCTGACTCAATTTACCTTTTTGACCAAATCTCACGATTTTTTTCCACGGCGACACTTTCAGAAATACCTTGTCGCCCACTTGGAACTCAATTTCTTTTCTTTTCAAATCCGCGTCGGTCCAAAGCAGCCTTCAAACTATCCCGGATCACTTTCACCTTTTCCTCAGTCTCTTTAACTAAATCAATCCCATGGGTTTGTTTCTCGCTCAACTCGGTCCAATACAAAGGAGTCCGACACTTATGACCATATAAGGTTTCATATGGTGACATCCGTATGCTCGACTGATAACTATTGTAGTAAGCGAATTTGACCAAAGGTAGGTTTCTTTCCCAACTATCTTCGAACTCTAACACACAGCACCGGAGCATATCTTCAAGAACTTGAATTACTCTCTCAGACTGACCATCAGTTTGAGGATGAAAAGCAGTACTAAAATTAAACCTTGTACGTAAGGCCTCTTGTAACTTCTTCCAAAACCTCAAAGTAAATCCCGGGTCTCTATCCGAAATAATAGATATAGGCACTCCATGTAATCTTACCACCTCTGCAATATACAACTCGGCTAACTTCTCTAGTGAATAATCAATACGCACAGGTATAAACTGAGCCGACTTCGTTAATCTATCAACAACAACCCACACAGCATCTTTCTTTTTAGGAGTCAAAGGAAACCCCGTAACAAAGTCCATGGTAATCCGATCCCACTTCCACTCGGGAACCATCACTGGTTGGAGTAGTCCCGAAGGCACTTGATGCTCAGCTTTCACTTGTTGACAGATCAGACATTTTGTTACATACTCTAAGATGTCTCTTTTCATTCCTGGCCACTAATAAAATTTTTTCAGATCAGAGTACATCTTCGTACTGCCTGGGTGTACTGACAAATAGCTACTATGTGCTTCCTATAAAATTTCTCAAATCAACTCGTCATCTTTGGGTACACAAATTCTATCATGGAACATTAAGCAACCATCCAAACTCACTCAGAATTTCGAATTCACACTTTGCTCTTTTAGCTAGTATTTCACTATCATTTCTTTGAGCTTCACGTATTTGTTGAACAAATAGTGGCCTGGCTCTCAATTCGGCCAGCATAGCACCATCATCAGACAATTACAAACTCGTGCTCCTAGCTCTCAAAGCATACAAGGATTTTCTACTTGAAGCATCTGCAACTACATTCGCTTTCCCTAGGTGGTAATCGATCACTAGCTCGTAGTCCTTCAATAATTCAAGCCATCGTTATTGTCGTAAATTTAAATCCTTTTGATTTATCAGGTACCTCAAACTCTTATGATCCGTGAAAATTTGACACTTCTCACCATATAAGTAATGTCGCCAAATCTTTAACGCGAAAACAATTGCGGCCAACTCTAGGTCATGAGTCGGATAATTCTTCTCATGTGGTTTTAGCTGTCTCGAGGCGTAAGCGACTACCTTACCCTCTTGCATCAACACACAACCAAGACCATTTAACGACACGTCACTATAGACCACAAACTCCTTTCTTGACTCAGGCTGTACCAAAATTGATGCTTCTATCAACAACATTTTCAATCTCTCGAAACTCTGTTGGCATTTTTTAGTCCATTCAAACTTAACATCCTTATGCAATAATTTCATCTTTGGAGTAGCAATCATAGAAAATCCCTTCACGAACCGCCTATAGCACCCTTCCAAACCCAAAAAGCTTCTAACTTCTGACACGTTCCTCGGCAGTTTCCACTCCACCATAGCCGAGATCTTTCTCGAATCAACTTTAATACCTTCACCTGACACAATGTGTTCTAGAAATCTGACCTCTCGGAGCCAAAACTCGCTATTGCTAAATTTGACATATAATTGCTTATCTCTCAAAGTCTGCAAGACAATTCTCAAATGATTTGCATGGTCACTCTCATCTCGGGAGTAAACCAATATGTCATCAATAAAAACAACCATGAACTTGTCCAAATACGGTCAGAAGATACGGTTCATTAAGTCCATAAAAATCGCAGGAGCATTCGTTAAATCGAACGGCATGACAAAAAACTCATAATGGCCATACCTCATCCTGAATGTTATTTTCGGCACATCTTGTTCCTTAACCCTCAACTGGTAATAACTGGATCTCAGATCAATCTTGGAGAACACCATAGCTCCCTTCAGTTGATCAAATAGATCATTTATCCTCGGTAAAGGATACTTATTTTTCACCGTCACCTTGTTGAGCTGTCTGTAGTCTATACACAATCTCATTGATCCATCTTTCTTTTTCACAAATAATATCGGAGCACCCCACGATGAATAGCTTGGTCTTGTAAAACCTTTATCCGTCAACTCTTGCAACTGGACCTTCAATTCTTTAAACTCCAACAGAGCCATCCTATACGGAGTGATGGAAATAGGTGCCATTCCCGAAACTAACTCAATTCCAAACCCAACCTCTCTGATTGGAGGTAGTCCAGGTAACTCTTCTGGGAATACATCCGGATACTCACATACAACCGGTACGGTTTCAATCTTTGCTTCAGACTCTTGAGTGTTCAGCACAAAGGCAAGATACGACTCACATCTTTTTCTCAAATATTTCTCAGCTACCATGGACAAAATCATCACCAGTAGACTATCTGAATCATCTGATTCAACCTGAACAACATATCCATTTTCACACTTTAATTCAATATATTTACTACCACAATTCACTAAAACGCTATGGGCAGTCAACTAATCCATACCAAGAATCAAATCAAACTCATCAAATGTCAATAACATAGGGTTTGCCAAAAAATAATGACCCCTAATTGTCAAGGAGTAGTTCCTACACTCCTTGTCAACTAACACCTGTTTACCTAGTGGGTTTGATACTTTTATCACAAATTCAGTAGACTCAATAGTCATATTCAAACTAAATGCCAATCTCATACAAATATAAGAATGAGTCGACCCCGGGTCAATCAAAGCAATAATAGAGGTGTCATAGAGAGAAAATGTACCCGTTATTACGTCCGATGATGAGGCCTCTTCTCGAGCTTGAATAGCATAGGTTCTTACTGGCGCCCTACCCTCTGACCTTACAATAATGTCTCGTGATACACCTCAACCACTAGTCCCACCTTCCGAGTTCTTTTGTGGCCTACCTCTAAAGGATGCACTGCTTGATCTTATCTCTTGCTTCTTCTCATTGTCATCCCTTTCAGGACAGTTTTGGATGAAGTAGTCGGGGGATTCACACCTATAAAAATTTTGATTGTTTCCCCAACACTCCCCAGTGTGATGTCTGCCACAACTTGGGCGCTACGGTTTGGACGTTAGATTGCCCACACTCGCCATTGAGGTGGCCTGAACTCTTGAACCCGAATACGTGTTACCTCGCTCTCTCTATGAATGCCCGTCTGACGTAGTCATCCGAGGGTTCACTTCTGATCGCTGCAAAATAGTCTAGTTTTAATATTTATAAAAGAGTGATCGAACTCAGAGATCGATCATGACAACGATAGAGGCAAGCGCACCTATCGAACGATGAGTATAGCTCGAGCAAGAATATCTTATCGAACCCAAGGAACCTAAAAGTAATACTACTCACTTTCTTTCTATTATTTAGCCTAAAATATAGAGTGATTGGTTTATTAATCTAAAACAAATGAAATACTTAAACTTAATTGCAAAGACAAAAGAATGAAACTTTGGGAAAAGACTTTGAAGAAAACTGAATTGATAAAGACGATACCTTCGGGAAGAATCCACCTATGACTTCACTTATTATCTACCTTTTTCAATTCATATGATTTCTTTACTTAGCTTGATCCGTGAGACTCCCTAACCTATATTAAACCTTCTCTCGAAGCGAATAACATCTAACCTTAGGTTAATTAGTGGAACTCTCCTTCTCTTATAATAACCCCATAAGGAAGCAGTAAATCGATCAATGGACTCCCATATTAGGTTTCACCCTAATCTGGCAAAATCTCGTAACCCTATCTCTAGGCGCCCGATCAACTTCGCTTAATTATGCTAGATCTACTCTTAGGCAGGGTCTATTCCTCCTCCACCTAAGCACATCAGATAAATTTAAGCAACATAATTAAGAACAAACTAAGTATTTATCATATAAACCGAAAGAATTAAATAACAAAATCCATCATAGGTTTCATCTCCTTCAGGTATCTGAGGGGTTTAGTTCATAACTAAATAAGAAAACATTTCAAGAGAAAAGATAAAACAAAACATAAGAAATCCCTAAAACCCCCTGAAGGAATTGAAGAGGAGATCCTCCGTCTTGAGTAGAACTCCGACTCTTCGAGATGGATCAATTGGCTATCTTCGAGACAATCCCTGAACGAGAAAGGCTTGGCAGAAAACTCTGCTCAATCATCCCCCTTCGAATAGCCGCCTTGGGGTGTTTATAAGGACTTTTGGGATGCTTTACTTGGCTCTTAAGTACTCATAATTCAGGTATAATTCATCCTAGGTGTTTGAGTAGACTTAGGATTGCGTTTCTTGGGCTCCAAGCATCCTATTCCGAGTGAAATTTCTCTTTCCCGTGGCAGGGGCACGGCTAAGGCACACCCGTGTAAATTGAGGCTCAGCCCGTGTCTTTATTCTATTGATTTAGGCACACCCGTGGTATGCCCGTGCAAGTCGAGGGTCAGGCCGTGCTTTGGGTCTGTCGATTGGGGCACAGCCATGCAAATTGGGGATAGGGCATGTTGGGCTTTTTGTCAACGATACACGACCGTGTAAATTGGTGACAGGCCGTGTTCTAGGTGGATAGCAAGGCACGACCGTGTGGAATAAAGCCCAGGCCGTGTCGACTTCTTGGGTTGGCCCAATTTGATCCGTTTTAAGCCCGTTTTACGTTCTTTTTATCCTTAGGTGTTCTCCTGAGTATAAGACATGAAAAGAAAGGATTAAGAGCACCTTTTTACATAAATCGAGGATAAATTCATCTAAAAGCATACTAAATGTGGGATTAAAATATGTTACTTTTACGGTTTATCAAATACCCCAACACTTAAGCTTTTGCTTGTCCTCAAGCAAAATTCTCAACTTACAATTAAAATGAACTTTCCATAATTCATAATTCCTATTAATAATGCCTCATCATAATTCATAGATAATTTATACATGGATAATTTAATTCAAAGAGCCTTAAAGATTCAAATGAGATAATTCATGATTTTGTAGCATGAAAACATAGGTGTCTCCCCTTATCTAAATAATTACCTTTGATTCAAAACCGACAAGGATTGACATCCTCACAAAAGATTCACTCAAATCACTCGAAGTGTTTAAGGTTCAAGAATAAGCACTCATAAGTCGAACCTGAAAAGTTAATCCCATAGGCTTGCCTGAGAATCAAGTCTCCACCACTGTATATGAGATGATACACAGATCAAAAGGTCTTTATTAAGGTTGTAACGGGGCTAAGGTTAAGGGTGTGGATACAGGCTGAATTAGAGGGTTAGAATCGAGATTAACTTGAAAAATTACCTAACTAGAAACATTGAACTAAATATGAATATTTAACTTGAATGAAAACTAATAATATCACTATAATAAAGAGTATTTTCATCACTTGAAATTTGATAATACTTTAATACGAGCTTTTTCATTAACAATTGGAGTTTAAATGCTCTAAGCTCTTTTGTATACTATTAAATAAACTTGGATTTTTTTTAAGAACAAACTAAACATAATAGAAGGAACTTTGGTGATTGAAATAACCTAATTCGGCAATTGATCAAATCAATACTCGATAGAGGGGTAGTCAAAGGAATGTTGATAACAAATACAAAGGGATTTTTGGGTTAATATTAGTGGGTGAGTCAAAAAAAGGTTATTAGGATTCAACGGGGTTCACTAGGGGTTAATTTTTATGGGTAGGCTTTTTAGCAGAGTGAACGGGTTAAAACCTAGGTGCCTTTATCATCTAAGTATATCAAATCATTAATGTGGTCTCGACATGTATAAACGAGGCAAGTTCTACAATTCAAAGTTGACACACTCATAAGCAATTAAAGTGAGCACGAGAAAAGGGTATATTCTCTATAAAGCTCAAAATCTCACAAAAATTATGAGTGTTTTGACATCAATCCTTATAAATTTTGGACTTCAAGGTGATACTCAAATTCAGTTCAACGACCCATCAATTTTAATTTTTTAGAAAGTAGGCTTATCATGCTCGATTCTCTAGTATTCTTCAAATTTAATCATCAATGCACAATTAACTATGACTTACTCTAAAACATATCAATAAAAATCATAAATCATTAGAAATTTCACCCTAATTAACAATATGAGAAAAATACTTAAGATCAAGACTAAATTCAAGGTTTTGAGAATTATGCAAAAAGTTGGACACTTTTACCCCAACACTTAAGATGTACATTGCCCTCAATGTACAAAGATAGATAAACAATTATGTAGTAATAAAATCAAAAGAGAAGGGGAGAAGTAACACTTCCTGAATTTTTGGATGAAGTCTATGAAAAGAAACTGGATAAGATTGGAGGTGAACGTGGGGAAGCATCTCGAACCTTTTGAAATTGAATCCTTGAAGTAGCCGGCTTGGTTTTATTGTATCCTAAGCTAAATCTAAATGCCATTGAGAAAAAGGAGAAAATAATAAAGGAAGAAAAAAATAAAAATAAAAATAAAAATAAAAATATGAATAAAAGTAAATAATTAAATAAAGATAAGGTCCACGCTCATGTGCCTAGTCGTGGTGTCCACACGGCCACGGCCATAGCCGTGTGCAAGGCCGTGTGGGTATGGAAACCTGTGCCTAAATACGAAAAGAAATAAAACCAAACTAATTAATACAGTTAGTACTCAGGTTGCCTCCAGAGAAGCGCTCGTTTAAAGTCTTGAGCTAGAATTACCTGTTGTACGCACAATCATGGTGGTTTGAGGAGGTGGAAATCCTTCCTCATGCAATCAACTCAGTTATGGATACAAAGTTTAAGTCTAGTAATGTTTACCTCAAAAGTGTTGAATTTAGGATTGCTTACCTCGACTGTGCCGTATAGGAAGACGTTAAGTACCTCAAAAGTGATTTCTTTGTTTGCCTTGAGTTCTGAATTGGTGATTCAAGGGTCTTCCTTATTCAACAATACCTGATCCCCTATTTTGAAGTGATTTGTTCCTATTAGCTCGTCTGGTGTTTCTTTCGGTTTCAATTCGTGTGGTTCTGGTTCCTCTTTAAAGTGTGTCTTTCACCCTTCTAGTTTGACGACCTTAAAGCTGTGTTCCTCATGTAATTCATCTTTATTGGCACGAGGTCTATGATCTGGCATCTACGAAAGAGCTTCAAGAAACAACAAGTTAATATGAAATTTCTTTGGAAGGTTAAAAGACTTACCGAATTCTTCCTCTATGTGGTCTTTCTTTGCCGCATTGGGGTATGGCGCACGAGCTTGGTACTTTGTAATTACCGAGTTTGGTAAATCCTGGCTTACCTCAACCTTACCTTCACTTACCATAGGTTTTTCCCTTGAGTTTGGTTCGTCTAACCCTTCATTATCGTAAATGGCTTGATTTTGCTCTCTTGGGTTAGTTTCAGTGTTGCTTGGTAAAAGACCTTGTGGTATTTTGGACACCAGCTGTGCGAGTTGTCCAACTGACTTAGTGATTTCCCCGACTTGGTCCTTGATCTCTTTGATCGATATTTCTTGGTTATCAAGTGTTGTATCAATTTTTTGGAGACGAGTTTCTGTCACCGTGATAAATTTGGTTAGCATCTCCTCGAGGTTCGACTCCTCTTCTTGTTGGTGAGGTGGTTGTTAAAAATCTGGAGGAAGTTCCGGTCTTTAGCTATTTTGATCATCCCACGAGAAATTGGGATGGTACTTCCAACCTGCATTATAAGTGTCACTATAAAAATTATTTTGATATCTAAAATAGTTACCTGTATAGTGAGCTTGCTCGTTTTCCATGCCATATCTGTAGGGTGGGTACTCAGGATTCACCACGCCTCCTAGATTTGAATCATATTGTATTACTGGGTGTACCTGCGAGGGACTATACCAATTATCAATCTTTTTATTCATCATCTCTAGTTGGTTAGATAACCTGGTGACCAAGTCGAGGTTGAGGACATCGTCTGCTTTTGTTGGCGTTGTCCTCATGACTTGCCACTGGTAATTATTCAGTGCCATCCCCAAGAATTATCTGCCAAAATTAAATAAAAGAAAAATAAGCAAAGGATAGAAATAAAAATAAATTGTAATAATAATAATAAATAAAATTTTGATCTAAAAATAAAAAATAATAAAAAATAAAATAAAAATAAAATAATGGCTAAAGTAATAGAAATAGAGCTTTCTTAATATTTTAGATGTTCCCCGGCAACGGCGCCAAAAACTTGATCGCTGCAAAATAGTCTAGTTTTAATATTTATAAAAGAGTGATCAAACCTGTAGATTGACTGCGACAACGATAGAGGCAAGCTCACCTATCGAACAGTAGTATAGCTCAGGCAAGAATATCTTATCGAACCCAAGGAACCTAAAAGTACTACTACTCACTTTCTTTCTATTATTTAGCCAAAAATATGGAGTGATTGGTTTATTAATCTAAAACAAATGAAATACTTAAACTTAATTGCAAAGATAGAAGAACGAAACTTTGGGAAAAGACTTTGAAGAAAACTGAATTGATAAAGACGATACCTTCGGGAAGAATCCACCTATGACTTCACTTATTATCTACCTTTTCAATTCATATGATTTCTTTACTTAGCTTGATCCGTGAGACTCCCTAACCTATATTAACCTTCTCTCGAAGCGAATAACATCTACCTTAGGTTAATTAGTGGAACTCTCGTTCTATTATAATAACCCCCTAAGAAAGCGGTAAATCGATCAATGGACTCCCATATTAGGTTTCGCCTAATCCGCAAAAAATCTCGTAACCCTATCTCAAGGCGCCGATCAACTTCGCTTAATTATGCTAGATCTACTCTTAGGCAGGGTCTATTCCTCCTCCACCTAAGCACATCAGATAAATTTAAGCAACATAATTAAGAACAAACTAAGTATTTATCATTAAACCAAAAAAATTAAATAACAAAATCCATCATAGGTTTCAACCCCTTTAGGTATCTGAGGGTTTTAGTTCATAACTAAATAAGAAAACATTTCAAGAGAAAAGATAAAACAAAACATAAGAAATCCCTAAAACCCCCTGAAGGAATTGAAGAGGAGATCCTCCGTCTTGAGTAGAACTCTGACTCTTCGAGATGGATCAATTGGCTATTTTCGAGACAATCCCTGAACGAGAAAGGCTTGGCAGAAAAATCTGCTCAATCATCCCCCTTTGAATAGCCGCCTTGGGGTGTTTATATAGACTTTTGGGATCCTTTACTTGGCTCCTAAGTACTCATAATTCAGGTATAATTCATCCTAGGTGTTTGAGTAGACTTAGGATTGCATTTCTTGGGCTCCAAGCATCCTATTCCGAGTGAAATTGCTCTTTTCCGCAGTAGAGGCACTGCTAAGGCACGCCCGTGTAAATTGAGGCTCAGTCCGTATCTCTATTCTATTGATTTAGGCACGCCCGTGGCACACCCGTGCAAGTCGAAGGTCAGGCCGTGCTTCGAGTCTGTCGATTGGGGCACAGCCATGCAAATCGGGGATAGGCCGTGCTGGGCTTTTTACCGACGAGACACGACCGTGTAAATTGGTGACAGGCCGTGTTCTAGGTGGATAGCAAGGCACAGCCATGTGGAATAAAGCCCAGGCCGTGTCGACTTCTTGGGTTGGCCCAATTTGATCCATTTTAAGCCTGTTTTACGTTTTATTTATCCTTAGGTGTTCTCCTGAGTATAAGACGTGAAAAGAAAGGATTAAGAGTACCTTTTTACATAAATCGAGGATAAATTCATCTAAAAGCATACTAAATGTGGGATTAAAATATGTTACTTTTACGGTTTATCAACTTCTCTGGACCTCTTCGATTGAGCTTGGTATGATTTGCTCATCGGCCTCTTCTTCGCATCCCGAGCCTTACTCAGGGCTTTCCTATTTTCCTTACTCAATTATTTGGCCTTACTAGCCCGATCCACCAATACCACAAATTCTTTCAACTCTAAAATCCCAACTAAAAGTCTGATGTCTTCATTCAACCCGTCTTCAAATCTCTTGAATACGGTAGCTTCCGTGGATACACATTCTTGTGCGTACTTACTGAGCCGAACAAATTCACGCTCATATTCCGTCACAGTCATTTTTCCTTGCTTCAGCTCAAGGAATTCCTTCCGCTTCTGGTCTACAAACCGTTGACTTATATACTTCTTCCGAAACTCTTCCAAGAAAAAGTCCCACGTTACCCTCTCTTTAGGAACCACTGATGTCAACGTTTTCCACCAATGGTATGCCGAGTCCCTCAGCAAAGATACAGCACATTTCAAGCTCTCTTCAGGTGTACAGGAGAGTTCATCAAAAACCCTCATTGAGTTCTCAAGCCAGAACTCTGCCCGCTCAGCGTCATCATATTTGTTAGCTCGAAAATTTTCATCCCCTTACTTCGAAAATTTTCAGCAAATTAGATTTGGTTTTCTAAGATATAGATTAGAAGGAGTGGCCTTTCAGCCAAACGAATGGTATGAACCCCCTTACCTTGATCGACCGAATCCGATTGTCCCCCAAAGACCCTTCAAACGCTGGCCAGATGCAAAAAGAATATGAAAATGAGGCCCCCCAACATTCAGCCAAGCACCACAGTACAAGATTAACGCCTTCAGTTTATCAACCAGCAAGGGAGAAAAAAGAATTGAAAGGGAAGAGGAACACTTACCACCAAATGAGAAGTAACCAATTGGGAAAGTTAGGAGAGTGAGTGAAGGCAATCTTTTTCAGACAAGAATGAATGAAGGGGAAAGAACAGTCAAAGATTCGGTTAACAGGAACAATAGGAACAAACTCAGAGAGAAGAAAGAAGAAAAAGTTTCAGCTTGAATAGATGAGAAAGAAAAAAAAAGGTGAATCACCAAGGTGCAAGTTAAAGATTCGGCTATGAAGAAACAATTGAGAGAAAATGATGAAATGGAGAAAGTGATAGGAGAGTTCGGCTAAAGAGTTATGAAAGGTAAGGTGAGTGTGAGCAAAAGAAAAGAGAGGGATTTGAGGTTTCGATTTTTGGTTGAAAGTAGAAAGAATGCCAAAAGTGAGGTTCCCCAAGAGATGATTTCAGTTTGTGAATGATAGAAGAAAAATAATTGTTCACCGGTTGCCAAAAGAGAAATAAGGTTTGATTCACTAATTCTCAACTCAAAGTAACCTATGAAAAAATGGCACACACCTACACACACCCATCTCAAAACCGAAAATGAACCAAAGATGCAAGAAATGCCTAAGATCGCTTTCAGCACAAGCACCTTGCTTAGCCCCCAAAACCGAAAGCTCCCCCCTTTCAACCCCAAGCACATTCAGTCAACAATCCCAACAAGCCACCAACTCCTTGATCACCTCCTACATTCACTCCCCTCCCCACATTCGAATCAGTTTGAAAGATTCAACTTCCACCTTTCACTCTTGGCCTCCCATTTGAAATATTAGACTTAGTCCACTCCCACTCTTCAAGGTCCCTTGCCGAATCCATCACCTCCCATCCAGACGCCAGAATGAATTCCCAAAAAGCAAACTATGCGACTCGAACCTGCTCCCTCACCGCTCCCCTATGGCGTCACTTTTCTGCCTCTTAAGTTGCGTCTCCTTGCCACCTTACCACTGTACATCTTGTGTCAACAAACACAAGCATTAATCCTTAAAGCCTTCCCCATCTAGCTCTCCCCTAAAGTGCCTAAAATTGAAATTTTCGCCAAGGCTTTAGCTTAACCCCGGGCCTTTTCGGGGCCCCCAAACACACTCACACAACAAGTAAAGTATACCAACTACACAGAAGCATAATAAATGCAAAGCCCCTAATTCCCGGATGTTACATTACATGTAAACAATATAACATTATAACATGTATTAAACAATTACATAGCATTACATACTAAGCGAGAAATAATCTACATTCATAATCATGCTTACTCATTTTCTCCATTCCCACATTGCAACCATATCACAAGCTTAATGCATGCAATCATTAACAAGTTCCCTTGCACTTAGCATCACCAAGTCACATAGTACAACACATCACTATCTCTAATTTCATTACTCCTAGTTAAATTATTCGGTGGTTTCGCACTTAGCCCACCATCAGCCTTTATTAGGGTGGTATCGCACATAGCCCACCAAAAGATTAGTTGCAGTGGTATCGCATATAGCCCACCAAAAATATATATAGACGATTGTATTGCACATAGCCCATCGTAATTAAGCAACAAGGCGGTATAGCACATAGCCCACCATCAAATATCGTCAATACACATTCATATGATTATTTCGCCATTCATACAATAATTATTCAATGACTATCACATTCAATCCACTAGAACCACATATGTTCTCAATCATGCCTTACTCTAATTAGCAACATAATGTTTACGAAAATATATATTTCTTACACATAAACTTACCTCGATCCAAACATGTTAGCTAGCGATTTACTCAATCACCTTGCCTTTCCCACGGTCAAGGTTGATTCCGCATTCTTCTTGATCTATAAAAATGAAATTCATTCGTTTAGATCATTCTATGATTATAATACAACAAATTCTACACTTGGGCAAAAATGACCATTTTGCCCTTGTACATTGGCAAAATTATTATTTTGCCCCTAGGCTCGTAATTTATTTTTCATCACATTTTCTCGATAAACAAGCATAGATGAATATTTATTTCTCTAACAACTACTCACCATTCAACTATTTCATGCATTTATGTCTCAAACTAAACCTTTGCATTTAAGTCCTACCTAGGTGTTGTTATGAAAACACCTTTCACAAAAGTTGCTTCACCACTCCCCAACATTCAATTTTACCACTTAAACACTCCCATGGAAAGTCCCTAAACTTTCAACCATAGCACAAATTAGTCCCCTCATTAGCTAGCTTAAGCTTTGGGGACTCCAAAAACACAAAAATCATCAATTAAAACCACCTAAATCACTTACTTGAATGAGAATTGAGTGGCTGAAATTTTGAGCCACCAAGGACTCTATTTCCTCTTCAATTTTCGGTCAAAAGAGATGAGTGAATAGTGAAAGATGATAACATCTTTTACTTATCTTATTTTATTCATTTCGTCACCTAATTTCCACCAAATTTGACTAAAATTTAATGCTCTTGTCCCCCCCTTTGTATACATGGCCGGCCATACCCTACTAATGGCCTAATTGCATTTTAAAATCTCCAATTTATAATCTATACCTATTAGGTACCCCTACCTTATAAAATAGAGCTTTTGCATCTCATGCGATTTAGTACTTTTTCTCAATTAAACATGCTATTGCTAAAATTAAAGCACCAAAATTTCCATATAGCCATATATTAATACCACAACACATAAAATAATACTAAAATAATTTTTCTCAACCTCGAATTAGTGGTCCCAAGACCACTATTCCGACTAGCCCTAAAATCGGGCTGTTACATGATTAAATTTGAAGAATACTAGAGAATCAAGCATGAAAAGTCTATTTTTCAAAGAATTAAAAAAAAATTTAGGTTGTTGAACTGAATTTGAATATTACTTTAAAGTTTGAAATTTACAAGGATTGATGTCAAAAATACCCATGATTTTTGTGAGATTTGAGCCTTATAAAGCATATTTTTTTTTCGTGCTCACTTTATTGATTATGAGTGTGTCAACACTAAATTGTTATTTTAGAACTTGCCTCAATTATACATGTCAAGACCACATTATTGATTTGATATACTGAGATGATAAAGGCACTTAGGTTTTAACCCACTCACTCCACTAAAAAGCTTACCTACATAATTAACCCCTAGTGAACCCTGTTGATCCTAACAACCCTTTTTATTGATTCACCCACTAATATTAACCAAAAACCCTTTGTATTTGTTATCACCATTCTTTTGACTACCCTTCTATCGAGAATTGATTTGACCAGTTGCCTAATTAGTTTATTTTAGTTGATAAAGTTCTTTCTTTATTATGTATTTATTTAGTTTGTTCTAAAAAAATGAAAAATGAAAAAAATCAAAGTATATTATATATTAGTAATATAAAAAGTGAGCTTGTACATTTAAATTTCAATTTTCAAAGAAAAAGCTTGTATTATTAGTTTCAAAGTTTCAATTGATGTAATCATTTATTTTCTAGTTCATTGTTTTTAGTTAGGTGATTTGTCAATTCGATCTCGATTCTAACCCTTCTAATTTAGCCTTTGTCCACACCTTTAACCCAAGCCCTGTTACAACCCTGTTAAAGACCTTTTGATTTGCGTATCATCTCATATTACAGTGGTGGAGATTTGACTTTCAGGCAAGCTTATGGGATTAACTTTTCAGGTTCAACTTTTGAGCGCTTAATTGTGAACCTTAAACACTTTGAGTGATTTGAGTGAATCTTTAGTGAAGATGTCAATCTTTGTCAGTTTTAAATTAAAGGTAGTTATTTAGAAGAGGGGAGACGCCTATGTTTTTTGTGCTACAAATGTATGACTTATATTATTTGAATCTTTAGGACTCTTTGAGTTAAATTATCCATGTGTGAACTATCTATGAATTATGATGAGGCATTATTGATAGGAATCATGAAATATGGAAAGTTCATTTTAATTGTAAGTCGAGAATTTTGCTTGAGGACAAGCAAAAGCTTAAGTGCGGGGGTATTTGATAAACCATAAAAGTAACATATTTTAATCCCACATTTAGCATGTTTCTGGATGATTTAGCCCTTTATTTATGTAAAAAGGTGCTCTTAATCATTTCTTTTCATGTTTTATACTCAGGAAAGCACCCGAGGACTAAAAGAACAAGAAATGGGCTTAAAACGGGCCAATTTGGGCCAAAATGGAAATCGACACGACCTGGATTTCAAACCATACGGTCGTGCCTCGTCAATTAACTAGAACACGGCCTAACCATGATTTACACGGCCGTGCCTCCACCACCAGACCTGAACACGGCCTGAAGTCGATTCACACGGGCATGTGCCATGGTCGTGCCCCTGTCGTAGAAGAGAGGAATTTCACTCGGAAAAGGATACTTAGGGAGAAAGAACCGCATTCCAAGAGCCTATATAAAGACCCTAAGTGTAACCTGAAAGAGGGCGATCAGTTAGGCAGTCAGCTAGGCTAAGAAGCTGAGCCAGAAGGCTAGATTCATGGGAATCTCTCGAAGATAGCCAGTTGATCCATCTCAAGAAGCCAGAATTCTACTCAAGATGGGGATCTCTCCTTCAATTCCTTCAGGGGGTTTTAGGGATTTCTTATGTTTTGTTTTATCTTTTCTCTTGAGATGTTTTATTTTATCATTATGAACTAAACCCTTCAGATACCAAAAGGGGATGAAACCTAGATGAATCTTGTTATTGTTTTCTGAACTATATGATAAATACTTAGTTTTTTCTTAATTATGTGGGCTTAATTCTTGTGTTGATATTTCTAGGGATATTAATTCAAGTATGATGTGCTTAAGTGGTTGAGAAAAAGTCCCTGCTTAAGACTAGATCTATCATAATTAAGCAGAGTTGATCGCGCGCCTAGAGATAGGGTGGCGAGATTTTGCTGGATTAGGGTGAAACCTAATATGGGAGTCTATAGATCGAGTTAATGCGATTCTAAGGGTTTTAATTAGAAAGAGATTTCAATTAATCAACCTAGGGTTAGACATTATTCGCCTCGAGAGAGGGTTTAATATAAATTAGGGAGTCTTACAGATCAAGCTAAGCGAATAAATCGTCTGGTTCAATGTTAGATAACAATCGAAGTCTAGGTGGATTCCTTCTAGGGTATCGTCGTAATCAACTGAATTTTTCTAAAAGTTATTTCTTCAATTTATTCTTTTTGTCTTTGCGTCTTAGTTTAGTAATTAGTTAGTTTTAGATTAAACAACCAATCACTTAATATTTAGGCTAAATAATAGAAAGAAGGTTAGTATTAGTACTTCTAATTCCCTTGGGTTCGACAATCCGGTCTTGCCTAAACTATCCTACTGTTCAATAGGTGCACTTGCCTTAATTCGTTGTCAGAGTTAGTTTCTAGGTTCGATCATTCTCTTTATAAAATTTAAAACTCGACAATTTAGACGATAAGTACGCAATATCTTCCCATACGGAACAGTCGAGGTAAGTAATCCCATATTCAGTGCTTTTAAGGTAAACGCTTCTCGTCTTAAACTTTACCATAAAAATAAAATTTACAGCATGAGGGAAGATATTCAAACTTTTAAACCACCCTAATTTTTGCAAATACGAGGAAAGTCTAGCTTAAGACTTTAAACGAGCGCTTCTCAGGAGGTAACCTGAGCACTAACCCTATTTATTTACACATTTGTTTTCATTTTAGTTTCTTTTCTTCTCTTCGTCTTAACCACCAAGTTTTAAACTAACCAAAAGTGTAGATTTCTAGACCACACGTCCTTGCACATAGCTTTGGCCATGGCCGTGGCCGTGTGGAAGTACAGAATCTCCGTACTGACAATGGAAGAAGAGGCACAAGTCAGAGAGAATCAAATCTTTGAGTCACGGGCTCCAACCACCACCCCACAGACACTGACAAAATGCCACGGCCGTGCGATGCGGCTGTGGACGACACTGACTTATCACCAACGGGCTTGGCAATCTATAAAATGGGTGTGCATGAACCAACACACCTAGACACAAGGCCGAACGAGGCAGCCGTGTGAAACAACACGCCCACGGTCCACGGGCGTGGAGAGTGTTAAACCCCAAAACTCTATTTAAACCCAACCTCCCTTTCCTCTTCTTCTCACCAACTCCCCATCTTTTCTTTTCTTCCTTCCCTTTCTCAGATTTCTCCCCTCCCTATCAATTCTCTATACTCTTGAGCTATACCAAAACCATGTCAAAGAAGCGGAAAAAGCTAAGCGCAGTCTCCTCAAAGGAGAGCGATCTACATAAGTTCAAGCCAGCCGCTTCAGCTACTCGATAATGCAAGGGTCTTTGAGACCATTTAACTTATATTCTACTTTTCTCTTTTGCTTCAATTTCCTTCTCTTTGACTCTCTTTTGCATAATTTAGTTTATTTTATTCTAGTTTCTTGGTTTTAGGTTCTTCAGGCTGCTAGGGAATCACATTGGAACCACGACCACCCGCTCAAGATAGCCTTAGGAATTACACCCACCTCGCGAACCATCCAATAATAAGGACTCCTCAGTCCATTCATCTTTTATGTTAATTTTATCTTACTTTTTGCTTTCTTTCCCTTTAGTTTTCTTGTCCTTAAATATATAATTAGTTTATTTTAAATGTTTCTTAATAATTCTTGGCTAATCCGTCACGAGTTTCTTAATTTCTTCATCTAGCACAGTGACTGTTGGCATCCACCACAACACCACCGCCTCCTCCTCCAAATTGGGTCGTGAATAGTGATCGCAGAAAAAATTCAAGAAGTGTCACTTATCCCCTTCTCTTTTGATTTTAGTATCACATGATTATTTATCTATCTTTGTACATTGAGGGCAATGTACATCTTAAGTTTGGGGGGTAAAAGTACCTAACTTTTTGCATTATCCTCAAATCCCTGAATTATATCTTGTTCTTAAGAAATTTTCTCATATTACTAATTCGGATGAAATTTCTGATGGTTTATGATTCTTATTGATATGTTTTTGAGTAAGTCATAGTTAATTGTGCATTGATGATTTAAACTTTAAGATACTAGAGAATCAAGCATGATAAGTCTATTTTTCAGAATTAAAATTTTTGCTAGGTTGTTGAACTGAATCTGAACATTACTTTGAAATTTGAAATTTATGAGGTTGACATCAAAAACACCCATAATTTTTTGTGAGATTTTGATCCTTACAGAGCATACATTCTTTTTCGTGCTCACTTTTTGATTATGAGTGTGTCAACATTGAACTGTTATTCTAGAACTTACCTTGATTATACATGTCAAGATCACATCATTGATTTGATATACTGAGATGATAAAGGCACCTAGGTTTTAACCCACTCACTCCATTAAAAAGCCTACCTTCATAATTCACCCTTAGTAAGCTCTTTGATCCTAACAACCCTTTTTATTGATTCACCCACTAATATTAACCCGAAACCCCGCTCGTATTTGTTATCACCATTCCTTTGACTACCCTTCTATCGAGACTTAATTTGATAAGTTGCTCAATTATATTATTTTAGTTATAAAAGTTCTTTCTTATGCAATTTGTACTAGCGTTATCTTAAAAAAATAGAAGTATATTCATTATTAGTTCTGTAATTAAGTGAGCTTACATGTTTAAATTCAACATCTTGAAGAAGAAGCTCGTATTTTAAATTTTTTTGTGATATAATTATTCAGGTTATTAGTTCATTTTTCTAAAGTTAAGTAATTCGTTAATTCAATCTCATTTTAACCTTCCAATTCAGCTTTTATCCACACCTTTAACCTAAGCCCCATTACAACCTTGTTAAAGACCTTTTGATTTGTGTATCATCTCATATTACAGTGGTGGAGATTTGATATTCAGGCAAGCCTATGGGATTAACTTTTCAGGTTCGACTTATGAGTGCTTTTTCCTAAACCTTAAACACTTCAAGTGCTTTGAGTGAATATTTAGTGAGGATGTTAATCCTTTTCGGTTTTGAATCAGAGGTAATTATTTAGATAAAGGGAGACACCTATGTTTTCATGCTACAAATGTATGACTTAGAATTGTTTGAATCTTTAGGAGTCCTTGAGTTAAATTATCCATGTATAAATTATCTATGAATTATGATAAGGCATTGTTAATGAGAATTATGAATTGTGGAAAGTTCATTTTAATTGTAAGTTGAAAATTTTGCTTGAGGACAAGCAAAAGCTTAAGTGTGGGGGCATTTGATAAACCGTAAAAGTAACATATTTTAATCCCATATTTAGCATACTTTTGGATGATTTATCCTTTGATTTATGTAAAAAGGTGCTCTTAATCCTTTCTTTTCATGTTTTATACTCAAGAAAGCACCTAGGGATGACAAGAACGAGAAACGGGCTCAAAATAGACCAAATTGGGCCAAAGAAGAAATCGACACGGCTTGGGCCCAAGACCACACGACCATGCCTCCCTAATTTACTCTACCGCGTCTTGGACCCCGAAACACATGGGCATGTCTCTTCAGCAGACTCGAACACGGCCTGAAATCGATTCACACGGGCATGTGCCATGGTCGTGTCCCTGCCGCGGCCAAGAGGAGTTTTACTCGAATTTGGATACTTGAAGGCAAAAGAACACATTCCAAAGCCTATTCAAACCCCCTAGTAGGAATTCCACTCAGATTAGGATACTTAGGGGCCAAATAAGCATTCCAAGAGCCTATATAAACACCTAATGGGGCAACTTAAAGGGGGAGTTCGGCAGAAACCTTCTGTCAGGGCTTTTGGCAGTCAGCTAGGCCAATGAGCCGAGCCAAAAAGGTCAGATCTGTGGGAATCACTCGAAGATAGCCAAGTGATTCATCTCAAGAAGCCGGAATTCTACTCAAGACGGCGAATCTCTCCTTTAATTCCATCAGGGAGTTTTAGGGATTTCTTATGTTTTGTTTTATCTTTTCTTCTGAGATGTTTTCTTTTATTGTTATGAACTAAACCCTTCAGATACCTGAAGGGGATGAAACCTAAGATAGATCTTGTTATTGTTTTCTGAACTATATGAAAATACTTGATTTGTTCTTAATTATGTGTGCTTAATTCTTGTGTTAATATTTTCGGGATATTAATTCAAGTTGAATGTGCTTAGGTGGTGGAGCAAAAGTCCTTGTCTAAGAGTAAATCTAGCATAATTAAGTGGAGTTGATCACGCGCCTAGAGATAGGGTGACGAGATTTTGCTGGATTAGGGTGAAACCTAATATGAGAGCCTATAGACGAGTTAATGCGATTCTAGGGGTTTTAATTAGAAAGAGATTTCAATTAATCAACCTAGGGTTAGACGTTATTCGCCTCGAGAGAGGGTTTAATATAAATTAGGGAATCTTACGGATCAAGTCAAGAGAATAAATTGTCTGGTTCAGTGTTAGATAACAAGTGAAGTCTAGGTGGATTCTTCCTAAGGGTATCGTCTTAATCAACTAAGTTTTCCCTACAGTATTTCCCCCAATTCATTCTTTTTGTCTTTGCGTCTTTAGCTTAGTAGTTACTTAAATTTAGATTAAACAACAACTTCACTTATTTTAGGCTAGATAATAAAAAGAAAGTTAGTATTAGTACTTTTAGTTCCTTTGGGTTCGACAATCCAGTCTTGCCTAAGCTATACTACTATTCGATAGGTGTACTTGCCTTAAGTCATTGTCAGAGTTAGTTTTCAGGTTCGATCATTCTCTTTTTATAAACTTTAAAACTCGACAAAACAACGATCAGTCTTCATCCAGCGAACCATCAAACTGAACAAACTGTTGAATCAATTGAATAGTGTTAGGTTTCAAAATTATTTGCAGTAATAGTAGGTCTAACAATACTCGATTCAGCCCGAGTTAAATTAGGCTTAGCATAATCATACATAGTACGAGGAGCAGGATTTTCGACAACCACCGGAGGTAGTGGATTATTATCATCCATCTCCTCGGTAATATTGGTTTCGCCCTCTTGCTCTTCTTCTATGTATTGTAGACTTCGCGTTATCTCTCTCAATTTTTGCGAGCGATACTTTCTATCTCACTGTCAAAAATCAAGGGTCCTGACGGGTTTTGTTCTAGTCATAAACTAAAATTACCTGCCAGAAGAAAATAAAAGACAAATTAGCAAAATAAAATAAAATAATAAATTGTAAATAAAAATAAAAAATGGCTAAAGTAATAAAAATTTAGTGTTCCTAATATCTTAGTCCCCGGCAACGGCGCCAAAAACTTGATGTGTCTCTAACTAACTATGATCACAATAAAGGCAAGCGCACCTATCGTTTAATAGTATAGTTATGGTAAGACCGGAAATATCGTATCCACAAGGACCAAGAGTACTAGTAATTACTATCTTCTTATTATCTAGCCTAAGATTTGGAGTGATTTCTTTTAAACTAAAATTAATTAAAAGCACGACAGAGAATGAATTAGGAAAATACTTTAGACAACTTTATGAGAGAGGCAATACCCAAGGAAGAATCCACCTAGACTTCACTTATTACTTCTGATTCATACGATTTATTCACTTGACTTAATCCGTAGAAATCCCTGATTTATGTTAATATCTCTTTCAAGACTAAAAATAACTAACTCTAGGTTGATTAATTGAAATCTCTTATTAATTAAAACCCCTACTGTTGCATTATCTTGATCTATGGATTCCCTTATTAGATTTGACTCTAATCCGACAGATTTACGTCGTCCTATATCTAGGATTGCATTCAACTCCACTTAATTGTGTTGATCTACTCTTAAACAGGGACTTTTGCTCCTCTGCATAAGCACATTCGACTTGAATCAATAACCTAAATTATTAAAACAAGAATAAGAACTCACAATTAAGAATAAGAACAAGTATTTATCTTATAAATCAAATAGTAATAAGATCTGTCTTAGGTTTCATTCCCTTAGGTATTTAAGGGATTTAGTTCATACTGATAGAGGAAAACATTTTAAAATAAGGAAAACTATAAAAACATAAGAAAACCCAAAAACTTCAAGAGAAATTGATGGGAGATCTTCAGTCTTGATGGAGATCCTTATTCCAAGCTGCTCCCAATGGCTGTCTTCGAGTATTTTCTGATTTTTACTCCATGTGTCTTTAGGCTCTCTCCTTAGGTGTTTTTGTAGGCTTTGGAGCATCTTTCTTGGCCTACAAGTAACCTTTTTCGAATGAAATTAGACTTAGGCTCGGTAGGGGCACGCCCGTGTTCAATAGCTTAGGCCGTGCTTGATTCTGCTGGCCACACACGGCCGTGTGATCTACAACTTAGGCCGTACTTGATTCTGCTCGTCACACACGGCCATGTGATCTTCCCGTGTGCTATAGTCCAGGCCGTGTTAATTTTTGAGGTAGGCCCATTTTATCCCTTTTCGGCCTGTTTATCGTTCTTTTTGACTCCCTAAGCTCTCTTGAGTGTAAAACATGAAATGAAATGATTAGGAGCATCGAATTCATCAAATCTAATGAAAATTCATCCAAAAATAAGCCAAGCATGGGGTAAAAATATGTATAAATTATGATTTATCAGTGGAGCACACGGCCTAGACACATGGGCGTGTCGCAGGCCGTGTGTGAAATAAGGTAATCGACAGAGAGTTACACGGCCTGGCGACATGGCCGTGTGGGCACGGGCGTGTGGGATCTCACATGGAAGTGGGAGAAGCGAAGGAAAACACACATGGTCTAGCACATGGCCGTGTGACCCACACGGCCTGGACACATAGGCGTGTCCATGGCCATGTGAAAACTGGGTTAATCACTCCATTTTTTTATTATTATTTCTTATATTATTTATTTTTATTTTACTAATTTTTTTTTTTTTATTTATTATTCTTATACTTATATTTTTTTTCTATTTCTTTTTTTTATATTTTTTACTATTATTATTACAATTACCTTTAAGTTGTTGGTGTCATTGAGTTTATTATTATTACTTTTCATTTTATTTTATTTTTTAATTTTGTTTTAGTTGCTTTATTATTATTATTTATTTATTATTTTCTTCAACTTATTTTCACTATTATCTTTTGAAATATATATGGCTGTTTCTAATCGAGTAATAACCCCTTAATCTTCTTTATTATTTGTGTTTATTTTCTTATTAGTTTACTCGGAATCATGAGTTACATTTAGATTTGATTACAATTCCGCTTTTCACTATTCTGGGAATTTCATCCACTATTTAGGGCAATTTTAATTCTCTCCCTCTCTTATGATATTTTGTTTCTACTGTGATTATCTATTTTTGTGCATTGAGGACAATGTACATCTTAAGTGTGGGGAGGTTATTTATATGATTATTAGAAAATGTTTGAATTATGTCTTGTATTCAAGTAATTTTCTCATTTTACTATTAGAATGAAATCTTATCAATTTGTGATTTTTGTTGATATGTTTTAGATTAAATTCATAGGTAATTGTGCATTGATTGTTTAAGCTTTAAAACATTAGAGAATCAAGCATGATAAGTCTATTTTCAGAATAAAAAATTACTAGGTTGTTTCCCTAAATTGAGGTAGTACCTTGAAGTTTGAGATTTGTAAAATTGATATTAAAAACCATAATTTTTGTGTGCTCACTTTATTATTGGTTATGAGTGTGTCAATACTGATTGGTTATTCTAAAACTTGCTTCGATTATACATGTTGAGACCACACCTTTAATTTGATATATTGAGATGATAAAGGCACCTAGGTTTTAACCTACTTATCCCCAAAAGCCTACCTTCATAATTAACCCTTAGTGAACCCCTTCGAGCCTAATAAACCGTTTCTTGATCTACATTTAATATTAACCCATAACTCATTCTTTTTGATTCATTGAGAATTTTTCCTATTGCATTGACTCCCTTTTTATCTAGATTTGATTTGGTCAGTTGCCTAACGATGTTCTTCTGTTTCAGTTGTTAAATTATCTCTTTTATCCATAACTCAAAAAAAGTGAAAAAAAAATATGTACATTTATTTAATTATTACTATTTCTATGTTATTTGAGCTTAAACGGTTAATTTCACATTTTGAGAAGAAACTTGTGTTATTATTGATAAGTTTTCAATTGATGTAATTATTAAGTATTAGTTTATTTTTCTAGTTAGGTAAATTGTCAATTCAATCTCGATTCTAACCCTCTATTTCAACATTTATCCACACCTTTAACCCAAGCCCCATTACAACCCTTTAAAGACCTTTTGATTTGTGTATCATCTCATTTTATAAAGGTGGAGATTTGATTTTCATGCAAGCCTATGGTAATGACTTTCCATGTTTGACTTTTGAGTGCTTATTTTTGAACCTTAAACACCTTGAGTGATTTGAGTGAATCTTTAGTGATGATGTCAAATCTTGTCGGTTTTGAATTAAAGGTAATTACTTAGATAAGGGGAAATACCTATGTTTTCATGCTTTAAAAATGTGTGACTTGGATTGTTTGAATCTTTGGTGCTCTTTTAGTTGAATTATCAATGTGTGATTATTTGTGAATTATGATAAAACATTATTGATGATAATTATGAATTGAGAAAGTTTAATTTTAATTGTGAGTTGAGGATTTTTCTTGAAGTCAAGAAAACACTTAAGTGTGGGGATATTTGATAATCCATAAAAGTAACATGTTTTTAATCCCATTCTTGATGCGTTTTTTGGATGAATTATTATGTGAATTAGTAAATTTGATGCTCCTAATCCTTTAAATTCATGTTTCTATACTTAGGTGAGCATAAGGGAGTGAAAGGAGTGAAAAACGAGCCAAAATTGAGCAAAAAGAATTGTTTCTAGTATCCACACGGCCTAGGCATTTCCACACGGGCTAGCCACATGCCAATGTGCCTGCCCGTGTCGATATCACTCCATATTTTTTAAACACGAGAAAAAAGCCAATTTTTAGGGTTTCTGAGCATTCTAAAGTCTATAAATACACACTAGAAGAAGACCTAGGGGAGGACGCAGGGCTAAAAGAAGAAAAGACTCGAAGAACGCTAACGGATTCAACTCAGAAGCAGGATCTCTTTCAAGACTGAAGATCTCCATTCAATTTTTCTCGAAGTTTTTGGGTTTCTTTATGTTTTGTTGTTTTCCTAATTTTGAGATGATTTCCTCCCAAAGTATGAACTAAATTCCCTAGAAACCTAGGGAAGATGAAACCTAAGATAGATCTTATTATTTGATGTTTCTAAATTACATGATAAATATTTGTTCTTGATCTTAATTATGTGTTCTTATTTCATGTTTTAATGTTTTCAGGATATTAATTCATGATTGATGTGCTTACTCAGTGGAGCAAAAATTCCTATTTAAGAGTATATCTGGCATAATTGAGTAGAGTTGCATGCAATCTTAGAAATAGGACGACATAAATCTACAGGATTAGAGTCAAATCTAATAGGAGAATCCATAAATCGAGTTAATGCAATAATATGGGTTTTAATTAGAAAGAGATTTCAATTAATCAACCTAGAGACAATTGTTTTTATTCTCGAAAGAGATATTAACATAAGTTAGGGATTTCTACAGATCAACACAAGTGAATAAATCGTTTAATTTAGATTTAGAATAATAAATGAAGTCTAGACGAATTCTTTCCTGGGTATTGTCTCTCTCATCGATTTTCTTTAAATATTTTCCTACTTTATTCTCTATTTCGTCTTAGTAATTAGGTTATTTAAGATTAGGTTAAAATAAATCCCTTCAATTTATTCGGCTAGATAATAAAAAGATAGTAACTACAAGTACTTTTAGTCCTCGTGAATACGATATTCCTGACTCACCATATCTATACTACCATTCGATAGGTGCGCTTGCCTTTGTCATATTTTAATTAGTTCATGACATCATCAGTTGTCTATCAAATACACTATTATCGGGTTTTTGTCTCTCGTACTCGGAGGAGAGCCGAAAGGAGTAAACAGAATTTAGGAAGCGCTTTAGTTGGTGGAGATATGACCTACAAGCTTACGACAAACGTGTTAGTATTACGCAAAATATTAATTATGCATGTTGCACTTGTGGGGAACCAAATCATCAACCACTCCTTTGCTTATTAGTACTTTTTGTTTTTCTTTTGTTATAATTTACACTTGTAGTTTTACATTATTATAAAACAGATTGATGGAAACTCAATTCAGAAGCTAAAAACAGTGATGGAATCTCAATTCAAAAGCTAAAAACAGTACTGGACATTGTTAGATAAATGTTTCCTATATGTTCTTATTCAATTGCTGGGTAGAATATTAGATGTTGATGAATACATCTGCTTTCTTAGGAATTTATATACAGTTAGCTTGTTGTAATATTAATGGAGAATAGACCAGGCCTAGACATAAATTATGATTTCTAGTAAAATTTACAATGAATACACTGGTCTACCAAGGTACAAGATACGATAAAAAGGAATAAAATAAATATCATGACTTTGTGCCATGGTAGCAAGTTTAATCGATTGGTAGCTGGGTAATTTTTGTAACACCCCTAAATTATTGTATTATAAAATAGATAATAAATTGAGATTATGAATAATTAATTTTTCAATAAAGTAACATAAGGAAATGAAAGTGATAAAAGAGAAGGTTGAGGAGTATCAAAGAAATTTAAATTAAAAAGTATGTTGTGGTATACTAAATAAGGATTAAATCGTAAATATGTAAAAAATTTTGAGGTTTAAGAATAATTATTCAAAATTGTAGGGTTAACATATAAAAATAAGAAATTTGAAGGACTAAAGTTGAAATTTACCAAATTTCTTATGACATGAAATTAGTGTGCAAAGGCCAAATTGAATAAGTGAAGAAATATAAGGGACTAAATTTCAATTTTACCAAAAGTGTGCAGTGATTTAGGGATGAAATTTTAAAGAAATATGAAGGGTAAAATGATCATTTTCTAAATTGGATAATTATGAGAAAATATCATGGTTGTTGGAAAAATATGGACCCTTGGATCAAATTGAAAAGTGAGAAGAAATCTTGGCCACTAGATTGAAATTATGGCATAAATATATTTTATATTATAATATTTTAAGATATTTACATGGAAACATGAAGAAAAGTCCTCATGCTTCCAAAGTCACTTATATATAGTGCAAAGAGATTTTTATTTTATTAAAATTTGGTCTTTTACCATGAAATCTCACTTTTCTCCCAAATTCTTTGAAATTTTCCATAGCCACCCAAAAGGAGAAGTAAACTGGAGAAATTTTATTCCAAAAGTAGTTAGAATATCATCTTGGAAGAAACAAATTGGAAGTGGAAGTGGAGAAAGTTGTGGAAAACGTGAAGAGATTATAGAGACAAGGAAAGTACTTCAAGAATTTTAATCTAAGTGTAGAGAATTTTAAATAGTTGAATTAATTATGAATATGAAAATATTATGTATGAAATTAAATTACTACATTGAAGTAGTAGAAAAGACTAAATTGTAAAATAAAAAAATAAGATATATGGAATGGAATGTTGAAAGAGAATATAAATGAAGTGTGATGATATAGTGATTTCATAAAAAGTGAATGTGTGATGAAATTTCCAAGTTACATTGAATTTATGATAATGGGACTAAATTGTAAAGAGTGAAAAATTTTGTGGTTTAAGTAAAGTATGAGGATAAAGGGTTAAAATTAATGAATTGATGTTAGGTAAAATTATAGTAAATAATGAATTTTCATAATGTTAGGGATTAAATTGTAAGCTTATGAAATTTATAATTGAAATAAGAGAAGTTATGATAAAATTATATGTTGATGATAAGTTAGTTTTAAGGATTAAATTGAAAAATAATTAAAAGTATAATGATTATGTATATCTAAGTGAAAGTTAATACAAAGAACTATGAAAGACTAAAAATAGCATTAAAACAATTTCGGGACAACAACAGTGGTCCAACTTTGAAAATTCACCAAATATTTTTGAAAATTAGAGCTTATTGAGTCTAGTTTTTCATAAAAGAAACGTTGTAAGCAATGTAATTGTAAATTGTGATATATAATAAATTTTATGAGACAAGGTCGGAATGATTTCAGGTTCCCTTGTTCTAACTTGGAAAAATCATTTTAAATTGTATAAAAAATTTTAGGAGATGAAATTTATATACCTAAAATATTAATGAATCTATTTTCAAGGGAAACAAATGGAAACATAATACTATACTTATACTAAAAGATATTTAAGTTTTAGAGAAGAAGGGTCAAAGTTGCCTAGCAGCAGAACAAAGAAGACTTGAAGAAAAACACTATATTAATTGACTTATCTAGAAATTATAAAATTTTTATGGTATAAATCTCATTGAGTCTAGTTTCAAATACAACAAACGGATCTTAATTTCGAATTATATAGATTGAAATGTAAATAAATTAGTGATTGTCACTCAAATAAATTAGTGATAGGAAAGTCCAAAAGACCTAAGGTTATAAATCACCTACCCATATACGAAGGCTAGGATGCTCAACTTTCAAGATCATTAACGTCATGAATGATGCCAAAAACAAGTTATTATTGAGTGATGAACGCGAGCAGTGTTGGGAAATTCCAAAAGATCCAAGGTTACTATCACCTATCCATATTCGAAGGCTTTTGAGATCATTAACAACGTCATGAATAGAATTTATATATGTTCATTCATGCGACGGAGAGAATCTTCCGAATTCTAGTTGAATGTATTGATGTGTTTAAGTCCATATATATATATATCAAGTGAATACTTGATGAGGTTCCAAGTTCGTTCCAATTTGTCATTTGTATTCTTTCTCAAATGTTTGTTAATGCGGTGAGGCTACGATTGAAACCACTGTCACAATGTGTGAATAAGTGTGGATTTCCACATACGAAACTTCCTGTCTGACAGGGACAATGTTTGGAAAGTGATCGACTTAGATGTCAAATGGGCAATAGTTGAAGGTTCTAAAGAAAATCAAGGTTGCTACAAAGGGTCGTATAAGAATAGATATGACCAAAGAAAAATGATCTGGGACTGATAATTCAGAAATGAAAACCGAAGTGGCAATTTTACAACTTTGTGATGGCGCCTCATGTCTTATAATTCTTCTTTCTTATCTTGATTCCATACCAAAATGTTTCCTCAATTTTTTTCAACTACCAAATTTCACATTTGATGGCATTGGGATCTAAAAAGCATTGCCAAGTTAGAAAAAGAGTATGGAGTTGGATGCAAGAATGTAGTGGCGTAGAGACAATTGGCTGTCAACATTATGCAAATGCCTAACTTAGCTTCTTGTGGGGTATATGTTTTGGCTCATATCATATGGTTGACTGATCGCTGCAAAACAGTCTAGTTTTAATATTTATAAAAGAGTGATCGAACCTGTTGACTGACTGCGACAACGATAGAGGCAAGTGCACCTATCGAATAGTAGTATAGCTCAGGCAAGAATATCTTATCGAACCCAAGGAACATAAAAGTACTACTACTCACTTTCTTTCTATTATTTAGCCTAAAATATGGAGTGATTGGTTTATTAATCTAAAACAAATGAAATACTTAAACTTAAATGTAAAGACAAAAGAACGAAACTTTGGGAAAAGACTTTGAAGAAAACTGAATTGATAAAGACGATACCTTCGGGAAGAATCCACCTATGGCTTCACTTATTATCTACCTTTTCAATTCATATGATTTCTTTACTTAGCTTGTTCCGTGAGACTCCTTAACCCATATTAAACCTTCTCTCGAAGCGAATAACGTCTAACCTTAGGTTAATTAGTGGAACTCTCCTTCTCTTATAATAACCCCCTAAGGAAGCAGTAAATCAATCAATGGACTCCCATATTAGGTTTCACCCCAATCCGGCAAAATCTCGTAACCCTATCTCTAGGCGCCCGATCAACTCCGCTTAATTATGCTAGATCTACTCTTAGGCAGGGTCTATTCCTCCTCCACCTAAGCACATCAGATAAATTTAAGCAACATAATTAAGAACAAACTAAGTATTTATCATATAAATAGAAAGAATTAAATAAAAAATCATTATAGGTTTCATCCCTTCTGTATCCGAGGGTTTAGTTCATAAATAAAAAAGAAAACATCTCAAGAGAAAAGATAAAACAAAACATAAGAAATCGCTAAAACCCCCTGAAGGAATGAAAGAGGAGATCATCCGTCTTGAGTAGAACTCCGACTCTTCGAGATGGATCAATTGGCTATCTTTAAGACAATCTCTGAACGAGAAAGGCTTGGCAGAAAACTCTGTTCAATCCTCGACCCCTTGAATAGCCGCCTTGGGGTGTTCTTATAGACTTTTGGGATGCTTTACTTGCCTCCTAAGTACTCATAATTCAGGTACAATTCCTCCTAGGTGTTTGAGTAGACTTAGGATTGCGTTTCTTGGGCTCCAAACATCCTATTCCGAGTGAAATTGCTCTTTCCCGTGGCAGGGACACGGCTAAGGCACGCTCGTGTAAATTGAGGCTCAGCCCGTGTCTCTATTCTGTTGATTTAGGCACGACCGTGACACGCCGGTGCAAGTCAAGGGTCAGGCCGTGCTTTAGGTCTGTCGATTGGGGCACAGCCATGCAAATCGAGGATAGGCCGTGTTGGGCTTTTTGTCGACGAGACACGGCTGTGTAAATTGGTGACAGGACATGTCCTAGGTGGATAGCAAGGCACGGCCGTGTGGGATAAAGCCCAGGCTGTGTCGACTTCTTGGGTTGGCCCAATTTGATCCGTTTTAAGCCCGTTTTATGTTCTTTTTATCCTTAGGTGTTCTCCTGAGTATAAGACATGAAAAGAAAGGATTAAGAGCACCTTTTTACATAAATCGAGGATAAATTCATCCAAAAGCATACTAAATATGGGATTAAAAGATGTTACTTTTACGGTTTATCAAATACCCCCACACTTAAGCTTTTTCTTGTCCTCAAGAAAAATTCTCAACTTACAATTAAAATGAACTCTTCATAATTCATAATTCCTATTAATAATGCCTCATCATAATTCATAGATAATTTATACATGGATAATTTAATTCAAAGAGCCCTAAAGTTTCAAACGAGATAAGTTATGATTTTGTAGCATGAAAACATAGGTGTCTCCCCTTATCTAAGTAATTTCCTTTAATTCAAAACCGTCAAGGATTGTCATCCTCACAGAAGATTCACTCAAATCACTTGAAGTGTTTAAGGTTCAAGAAATAAGCACTCTATGTCGAACCTGAAAAGTTAATCCCATAGTCTTGCCTGCAAACCAAATCTCCACCACTGTATATGAGATGATACACAAATCAAAAGGTCTTTAATCATGGTTGTAACAGGGCTAGGGTTAAAGGTGTGGATACAGACTGAATTAGTGGTTATAATCGAGACTGACTTGACAAATTACCTAACTAGAAACATTGAATATTGACTTCGAATGAAAACTAATAATATCACTATTGATAATTACTCTATAGTAAGGAGTATTTTGATAATACTTTAATACGAGCCTTTTCTTTAACAATTGGAATTTAAATGCTCTAAGCTCTTTTATATACTACTAATATTGAATATATACTTGAAATTAGTATTTTTTTTAAGAACAAACTAAGTTAAACATAATGGAAGGAACTTTGGTGATTGAAACAACCTAATTCGGCGATTGATCAAATCAATTCTCGATAAAGGGTAGTCAAAGGAATGTTGATAACAAATACAAAGGGATTTTGGGTTAATATTAGTGGGTGAGTCAATAAAAAGGTTGTTAGGATTCAATGGGGTTCACAAGGGGTTAATTTGTCTGGGTAGGCTTTTTAACGTAGTGAACAGGTTAAAACCTAGGTGCCTTTATCATCTCAGTGTATCAAATCATTAATGTGGTCTCAACATTTATAAACGAGGCAAGTTCTAGAATAACAGTTCAAAGTTGACACACTCATAATCAATTAAAATGAGCACGAAAAAGGGTACATGCTCTATAAGGCTCAAAATCTCACAAAAAATTATGGGTGTTTTGACATCAATCCTTATAAATTTTGAACTTCAAGGTAATACTCAAATTCAGTTCAACAACCTATCAATTTTAATTTTTTTAGAAAGTAGACTTATCATGCTCGATTCTCTATATTCTTCAAATTTAATCATCAATGCACAATTAACTATGACCTACTCTAAAACATATCAATAAAAATCATAAATCATTAGAAATTTCATCCTAATTAATATGAGAAATATACTTAAGATCAAGACTAATTTCAGGATTTGAGAATTATGCAAAAAGTTAGGCACTATTACCCCCACACTTAAAATGTACATTGCCCTCAATGTACAAAGATAGATAATGAAATTTATGTGCCAAATCAAAAAGAGAAGTGGGGAAAGTAATACTCCTTGAAATCTGAATGATCCCTGGCGTCTTTGGTGGCGGTGATGGTGTTTTCTATGGGCCTAGTGGAGTGGCTACCGAGAAGCAATTTGCTAGATGAAGAAATTTGGTAGCCTGTGAAGATATAGACAAGAGATCTAGAGAAATAATAATATACTAGTAATATATTTAAAGATTAAGGAAATAAAAAGAAGGAGACTAAGAAGAAAACTGAAATTGAAAGAAAAGACTAATGGACTAAGGAGCCCTTATTGTTGGATGGTTTGTGAAGTGGGTGTGATCTCGAAGGCTGTAGTGTGTGATTCCCTAGCAGCCTTTAGATCCTAAAACCAAGAAACTACTATGAAATAAAATAAATTAAGCAGAAAAGAAGTATAGATAAGGAAAATAAAGGAGACGAGAAAAGAAAAATAGAACCGAAAAGGTTTTCGAGACCCTTGGCGTGTCAATTAAGTGAAGCTGCCGGCATGAACTCTTGTTGAGGTTTCCTCTAAGGAGATGATGCTTACGTTTCTTCGGTATGATCTTTGTGTTGCTCAAAAGTCTTGGACCTTTTCTTTGAATAGAGAGAAAAATTTGGAAGAAAGAGAAGGAAGAAGGAATGTGGGAGAAAAGGGAAGGCTGTGGGGATTTAAATAAAATTTCAAAATCTGGCTTGTTCCCATGTGTCCATTCACACGGCTACCTAGAACGGCCGTGGCTAATGGCGTATTACTTTTTTCCATGCCCGTTTCTTGGTCAGCTACGCCCGTTTCGAGAAAGGCAGCATCCACACACAGTTCAGAGGCACACCGTGCTTACTTTGTCGGTACCCGTGCTTCAGGGTGGTTGGGCTCGTGACGTTGGGGAGTGGTTGGACTGACTTGTATGGCCCTGCTCTTGTCAGTGTGGCAGTTTCGGTGGTCCACACGGTCACGGACACAGCCGTGTGTAAGGCCATGTGGTCTGGAAATCTTCACTTTTGTGTTATTTTCCAACTAAATACTTAGGAAAGAAAGATGGAAAAAAAAGAAACTAAAAAAAAATTTGAAAAATAAATAGTGTTAATGTTTGGGTTGCCTCGCGAGAAGCACTAGTTTATAGTCTTAAGCTAGACTATCATCATGTTTGAAAATTTCAAGGAGGTTTAAAGGTTTGAATATCTTCCCTCATGCTTGTGATTTTATTTTCATGACAATGGAGTCGAGAAGCATTTACCTTAGATTTATCAAATTTTGGGTTACTTACCTCGACTGTGTTGTGGGGGAAGATTTCGTGTACCTTGGGAAGAATTTCTCCTCTTTCCCTCAAGTCTGTTGAAGTGATGTAAAGATCGGCTTTGTCTAACAGCACCTGGTCTCCTATTTTAAAGTGATTTGATGTTCCTATGAGCTCTTTTGGTGGTTCCTTAGGTTCTACTTCGTGTGGATCCGGCTTTCCTTTGGTGTATATCTTCTGCTCTTCTAAAAACTTGATCGTACGCTTTTGTGTTGGCTCAATTTTGATGCTTCGTGATGTTTCCTGTGATGGAGGTTGAATAATTTGATTATCTATTAAAACGACTTTCTTACCTTCATCTTCTGTGGTTCTGGATGAGTCGAGAGCTTGAAGATTGACTGATTCATCTCCTACACGAAGTATGAGTTCTCCTGTGGCAACATCAATTTTAGTCTTGGAAGTTGCAAGAAAAGGTCTTCCTAAAATTAAAGGGATTGAATTTTTCTCATCCATGTCTAAAACAACAAACTCTACTGGGAAAACGAATTTATCGATTTTTACTAAAACGTCTTCAATAATGCCCCTAGGAATTCTAACAGTTTTATCGACTAGTTGGATACTCATCTTAGTTTGTTTGGGCTTCCTAGACCTAGTCGTTTAAACAAAGGTATAAGGCATGACATTTATACTTGCCCTAAGTCACCTAACGATTATCAATGGTTAAACTACCAATTAAACATGGAATCGTAAAACTCCTGGATCTTTTAATTTCTACGGTGAGCGGTTTTGTAGCATTCTTTGAGCATGTTGCGTTAACTTCCACATGGTGCTCTTCATCTATTTTGCGTTTGTTTGTTAAGAGCTGTCTTAAAAATCTCCTTGAGTCGGGCATCTGAAAAAGAGCTTCAAGAAGAGGTAAGTTAATGTGTAATTACTTTAGAAGTTTTAGAAACTTACCGAATTGTTCCTCTGAATCATCTTTTTTCAAGGCTTCGGGATAAGGCATTCGAGGGTGGTACTCTTTAATTACCAGTTTTTCTTGTGCTACCTTAATTTTACCTGTTTCTTCCTTGGTTTCTTGTACTAGGGTGGGCTTGTCTACCTTTGTATCCTCTTGAGATGTGATGGCTTGTATCTGTTCTTTTGGGTTTAATTCTGTGTTGCTTGGTAGACGTCCTTGTTGACGTTCTGAAATAAGCTTTGTGAGTTGTCCCACTGACCTAGTGATTTCCTCGACTTGTTCCTTGATTTCTTTAATCGATATTCCTTGGTTATCAATCATTGTATCAGTTCTTTGAAGACGGGCATCTGTGTCTGCCATGAACTTTTTCAACATCTCTTCAAGACTCGGCTTCTTTTTTGGTGGATAAGGTTGATTTTGGTAATTTGGAAGAGGTTGCTGCCTTTGATTTCCTTATCCTCTCCACGAAAAATTTGGGTGGTTCTTCCAACCTGGATTGTAAGTGTTTGTAACATCCTTAAATAGGGGTTATTGTGTTTGAACTTCTTTGCATGTGTGTGGGTTGTTATGTTGTTGATTGAGGTGTTCTAGAGGCTGGTTATAAGCCAAAGGTAGGCCTGAGCTGTAGGAAAATTTTTTGTTTTAAGTTTTATTTAAGGGGGCTGAAGGAGCTAGAAGTTAAGTATATTTCGTGGGGAAATTTCAGCACAAGAATGGGCTTGGTAGAGTGGCAAAGAGCCGCCACTTAGGGCCTTGAGGGTGACACTACATGCAGGGAAGGGAGAGCTCAGGTTCGAGCAGTAGAAACCCTATCTTCTGCTTACTTTCTGATGCCAAGGGGGGAGGAGTTGTGCTCAGTACAAACTCTGTCAGATAAGCATGGATTGAGTCAAATTAATTTGAATTGGTGGCAAGGAGAGGATTTAGGAGTTTGACTAATTCAAACTCATTCGAACTAGTGGCCAGGAGAAGTTGGTAGCAGTTGCCGAAATTTGAACTCTTGTTTAGGAGGAGTGTTTGGTTTGGGAAGCTAAGTAAGGGGGTTGCCGAAATTCCATAGTTAGCTTAGGGGGGTCATTTTTGGCTAGCAAGGCCTTGTTGCATTCGGTTGAGAGGCAAAACTGAAACCCTTTTTGCACTTGCCGAATCCTCCTTAGTGCATTTGTTGAAGCAAACCCGAAGCCTTAAGTGGCACCTGTCGAATTCTCTTGAAAGCATTAAGTCGAATGTCCATCTGAACTTCTATTGGTTTATTTCTTTTCTTCTTTTCAAAGGCTTGGCCGAATCTTCTTCTCCCCATATCTCTTTTTTCTTTCTCCCATTTTTCCTTTGCTCAAAGCCGAAAGCATCCATCTTTTCCTTTCATCTTTTTCTTTTCTCAAACCCTTGTGCCGAAATCCTCACCATCATCCTTGCCGAATCCTCCCTCTTCCATTTTATTCTTCTTTTCCTTTCCCTTTTTCCACTCTAGCCGAATCACATTTGTTTGCCTTCTATCAACCATAGCCGAATCTCCCTTCTTGCTTTTTGTTTTGTGTTGGTTGAATAACAATCAAGGCTAGCTCTTCTTCGGTTTTTCTTCAACCAGATCTAAGAAGGGGGTAAGTAAGTTTGGCCGAAACTTCATTTTCTCTTTCTCTTTTTCTCTATCTACATGGAAGACAAAAGCTGAATTTTGGCATTTGTTGACAGTATTGCTAATCATGTATAGGAATCAATTTCTTTTAGGTTCTTCGGATTTTGGAAGCGGTGGATCTGAGCCGTTATTCTCTAACAATCAATTTCGTAAGGCGTAAAGGTAAGGATTGTGTTAGTTATGCGTTATCACACCCTTCGAGATTTATTGGTATTGCCGAATGGCCTTTGGTAATAACCTAAGTGTTGGTAGAATGTAGGACAAGAGGTTCTAGTCGATGAAGCGGGTCTTGAGATTCAAAGGTTGCGTTAATGTGTGTGTAGCTTACACACTTTATAACTTGGTAAATATATTAATAACTTATATTTGTTAAAAGCTGAAAACTGTGTAGATCATGACATGATACCTTTATGGGTATGAGCAAGGATTACGGGTAAGTCCGTTTTGATGAGATCTTGCTATATGATGATTGATACTATGATTTACTTATAGATTTGATATATGTTTAATTTTAAGGCATGTTGGCATGATTTACACATGTATTGCATTGTCATGGGCGATATGAGAGGAGGGGAAGATTTGATATCGTGTCTTTGGGACACCAAAGGTTTGGCACCACGCTTGATTTCGTGACTTTGGGTCACCGAGGTTTAGCACCTCATAGCGACTCATCCAGTGGCTTAGTACCACGATGGGTTGGCCCCACGATTGATGTATTGGGATTGTCGCCATGATTTGGTATCACACGGGTTGGCCCCACACTTTGATTATTGATATTTCGTGACTTTGGGTCACCAGAGGTTTGGCACCTCATAGCGACTCGTCCCAGTGGCTTAGTACCACAGTGGGTTGGCCCCACATTTGATATTACGGGATTGTCGCCAGTGATTTGGTATCACAATGTGGGTTGGCCCCACAGATGGATTATTCGTGACTTTGGGTCACCAGTGGTTGGGCACCACATTATTATTGGATATCGTGACTTTGGGTCACCAGTGGTTTGGTACCACACGGGGTAGAAACGGAGTTATGGATGGCTAGGTTTGGGTGCATGATATATTGCTTGGTTATGACTTGTGTAAGCTTGTTGCATTAGCCAGGAGGGGGATTATGCACTGAGTCTTGGTGACTCACCTTCTCCCTTATCTTTTCAGGTGATGCGTAGATCGCGGATGAGGAGTCGGGTGGACTCGATGAAACACCCCAAACCCGGTCCAAAAAGCCTGATCGGATTTGATATGTTCCTCGAATAAAACTCTAGAAATTTCTCATTTTGTTTAAGAAAAACTTGATGAGTTCGTATAAAATAGATTAACTTAATATTCAGGTTGAAATCGAATTTAAATAAATTTGTATCTTCATAAAACATTATTTTTATGAGAAATTTATAAGTTAAAAGAAAACCAAATTTAATGAAAATTTTACTTATTATTGTAAAACATATATATATTAGTGTCAAAAACAGTTTAAATTATTTATCGAAAACCATTTAGTTATTTAATAAATATTGTTCATGGCAGAATAAAAATCCAAACGTAAAAATTTAAAAGCAGTTTATAGTGGCCTTATTACAAAAATAACAAAACCCATAATAAAGTCTAAGTAATAAAATAAACTTAATAAGTTTAATTAGGAGAAACTCCAAATACTTTGTTGAGCAATGGCCACCACGTAGTCCTCATTGACCGATCCATCATGCTAAGAGTCATCTGAAAAATTATCCCACAAAGGGGTGAGTCATAAACTCAATGTGTAACAAAAACACTAAAAGCCCAATTGATCATGGCCTTTAAGCCCATTTACATATAGCCATAAGCCCAATTAAGTCATATTTAGCCATAAACCCATTTTTATAGCAAATCAAATCAAATCATTTAGAAATCACATGGATATTTATATAATGAAATGCAAACCCGGCCCACCTAAATATCCATCCGCTACACACCACCCGTACCAACCAATCACACCGTAGGGATTACTAAATCGACCCTCCATCCGCTACACACCATCGAAGGCGCTTCTTTGCGGTCAACATGCACATCGCCTTATAATTTTGTGGCAAGGCCACGGATAATTGTGACCGAAGTCACCATATTCAAATATGTGACCGAAGTCACCAGATTCACATATGTGACCGAAGTCACCGGATTATGTGGTAAAAACCACCGGAATACTTCCCCTTATCAATAACACCCATATGCCCATGCACATACATATTATTTAGTTTTCATGCCATTTACCCCAAAATCATAGCAAAATCATACTTATTTCACATTTAGGCATGTAGCAAAATTAACGAAATATTAGGGTACACATACCTGAATATCGCATACCACTGAATGGTACCCACATTCATTATCAAATATATTTTCATATAAATCACATTTATTTTAGATCTATGAGGAATTTAGTATAATGTTACACACCTTATGACAGTGAGAACGATACCTTCCCGCTCGTCAACACCTAGTTAATTATCACACTTGATTAGAACACACTAATACTTATAATCTACACTATTGATGAGAGATCTAAATCCTTGCCCTCGGAATCTCGAACAACCGTTATATGTGGTTTCTCTATGGTAGATGGATCAAAACCCGATGACAACCCACTAACGAAAAGTGGCTCGGGTGTACGCACGACTTCAAATAACCGATCTTCGTTAGCAGAGGGTCCACAACCCGGTGGAAAATCTCGTATCCCCGATACAGCCCTTCGTTTGAAGTTTGAGGGTATTATAGAGCCTCCCCTCTTCCAAACACTCCTTACCGCTCTTTTCGAACCTATCTTGTTCGTCCCGAACTCTCCCCTTGGTTGATTCCGAATAATCTCTCCTAAAACGTTGGTTTCCAAAAAGAATCCTTAAAATCCCCTTCAAAGGTTCGACCAAGGAGAAAATAAGAGAGTTAGATTTCTAAAATCGGCAATTCTGAAAGAAAATAAAAAGAACGATTTGTAGAAAATCCTTACTCGTAATACGGAGATTGATTCACCCTTACTTACACTATTAGGAAGATTTGGCCTTAATGATTTAGAAGAATAGAATTGGTGATTTCGGCTTGCACACAAAGAGAAGAGAAAAGATAGTGATTTTTGACTATAGTGGTTTCGATTTTCAATAAAAGAAAAGAAGGAAGAAGATGAAAATGAAAGATGATTCGGTTTGACAAAAGAGAGGAAAAGAATGGTGATTTTGGTTTTGGTAGAAGATGGTTTCGGTTGAAAGTGAAGAAGAAAGACAAAAAGAAAAGAGAAAGAAAGAGAAAGGGAAAGAAAGAAAATAAGAATGCCCTTTGATGCTAGATGATTCGGCACTAGAGAGGGAGAAAAGAGAAGAAAATTGTCTTCAAAATTTCTTTGGTGTTTTCGGCAATGAGGAAAAGAGAGAGTTAAAATGGTCATTGATAATTTGATATTTTCAGTTACAAAGAGAAGAGAAAGAAGAAACCGAAATGGTAAAACTCAATTGACTAAAAGAAAGAAAAAGGTTTCTCTTTTGTGTAATAGGCAATCGGCTAAGAGACAAAATTTGGAGAAAAGAAAAGATGCACAAATTGGTTAAAGTTTTGGCCAACTTTTACCCCTAATGCCTATGCAAAATTCGGCCAACACCCTTTGCCAACATGATCCCCTTTTTCCTCCTCATTTCTTCCCCATCAATCCCTTGATTCTATCACAATTAAACCATCCCCCTTAGCCCCTTATGCCGTTTAGGTTCATGGTCAAATGACCACGAAAAAGCTTCCAAAACATCATCCCATCTTCAAGCCCTTTGTCCCCCTATCTTACCATAACTTCATGATTCCATACCATAACTCCTAACTTGCCTTTTTCCTAAAGTCTACTAACCAAAAATAAAAAGATGTCCATCCATTCTAGATAAGCTTGACCGACACTATAGGAAAGAAAGCAAAAAAATTAAAATTCTTCCACTTGCTAGCTAGGGGATTTGAACCTCTCTCCTCATGCATTCACTCATGCGCCATTACCACCTTGCCAATTGACTTATTATGCTTAAAACCTCTTGCCAATATTTCTTAAAGCCTATCTTGCTTAGCTCCAACTTAAATATTAAAAATTTAATATTTCTCTAAGCATTCACTTACATACTGAAGTTCCTAAAACTTCCAAAACACACTCAATTATACTTAGGCATGCAACAACATTCAATTAAGTAAAGATGCATAGCCCCATTATTCAGGATGTTACACTCGAGGTGGCCATGCATTAAATACATTCGGTTATACATGGACTTTGATTTGGGTATTTATTTTTAAATTTTGATTTTTATTTGGGTTTGTAATAAGGCCTTTAAATTATGTTTTTGGATTATTTTGCATGTTTTAGATTTGATTTCAAACTGTCAAAGTAAATTATTTGACTTGATTAAACAATTTGAACACAAGGTTTTGTAAACTATAATACGCAACGGTTTTTGAAACTTTACCATCGGGTAATACAATTCGCTTGACAATAACGACAACTCAAATTATTTTCAAACTTAAGTTTTCCACACTTAATTCAAACGATTTCTAATTAAGCAAGTTAAAAGAGGTACTCGGGATTTGATGGACATAAATGTCCTTCGTAGTAATGATTGTCAAGTGGGTGTAAAAAAACAAAAGAGACTTTCGGAAATTTTAAAGTTAAGGTAGTATTTTCAACTTCACATACACAAGTTTTTCCGAAACGTTAAGCAACACTAGGGTTTTCACCGAAGATAAATCGGTGACTCATTTTCTTCAAAACGTTTTTACTCTGTAATATGCCGGACTCAGTTGTGGTGTGTTGACCGAGTTTGGGGTGTTATAATTTTGGTATCAGAGCCAAGTTCAAAAGCTCGACTGTTGGCCCGAGGCCCAAAATGTTTTAAGGAAGAGGCTTTGAAAAGTTTTTGGAAAAGGTACATGGGTTGAACAGCATGGCACCGAGTCTCCGGCACCAATCCGCCCAGGTAAGTATTCCTAACTGTTGTGTGAATTATATTTGGGGAAAATAGGTATTTTGGGATCGTAGATTAGTAGAATAAGAGTTATTGAACCTTAGGAATAGCTTACTCCAACACAATTACATAAGACTTAAAGATCCATTAAACAAACCTGTGAGTACGTCACTAAGTTAAGGGTGTGGCAACCGTTGTGCGCATGTCTAGGAATGGATTCAGGGGGAGCTTGGTATTTAAGCAGTCCTAGTGACTCACCTCCTCTCCACTCGAATCCTACTTGGTGCATAGTGACGGTTCATCCTAATTGAGATGATTTATTCACAGGCTAAATTTAATAACGAAAACCCGAAAGGGACCAGCCATTTTGTTTTGAAACACTTTAAACCTTAGTTTTGAAATTACCATAGTACCCCTGATTTGGAAAAAGACCAAAATACCCTTGATTTGAAAAATGACCAAATTACCCCTGACTTGTAAAAAAATTACCAAAATACCCACAGTATGGAAAATTACCGAAGTACCCTCGAAGTGAAAATTTTTAAAATACCCTTATTTTGTAAAATCACCTGGAACCATATTTTGGAAAAAAAATTACGAAAATACCCCTAGATTATAAAAATTACGAAAATACCCCTGGTTTATAAAATTACCAAAACACCCCCGATTTTTAAATATTCTGAAATCTCTACGATTTGTAAAGGTTTTCGAATTAACCCTGTTTTATTACTAAAATACCCCGATGGGTTACATTACGAAAATACCCCCAGGTAGTGAAATGACGAGAATACCCCTACACGTGGAATGAGGGTAGGAAATTGAAATGAAAACTTTGTGATGATCGAAAAAACCACAACCAAATTTCTCTACAAAAAACTTATTCTTGTGTAATCAGTGAAACAGAAGCTAATTCATAAAAAAACTTCTTAAGCAGATAAATCGCAATTATAGACATGAGTACTAGGGGACGTGGGCGTAATGTGCGAGGACGCGGTAGAGGTAGAATGACCGTATCGGAATCGGTCAGGTCTGGTCAAGGGTCCAAGAATGAGATACCACCACCACCAACTGCTGATGTAGAGTACCAGGATCAGACGGGGGATGATGCAGTGTCGCAGGAGATGCTGCGAGTGCTTGAGAGAGTGGCTGGAGCAGGTGGAGGCGCGGGAGCTCAGAAATCCGTATCTGAGCGACTCCGAGCCAATGGAGCCGAGGTATTTTGAGGTGTTTTTGGTGTGGCTCCCAGTACGGCTGAGTATTGGTTAGAGGCCATGGAGCGAATCATGGATGACTTGAATCTGACTACTGAGGAAAAACTAAAAGGGATAGTGTCGCTTCTCCGGGATGAGTCATACCAGTGGTGGCTCACGGTTTGGGATTGTGCAGCAGTGGATAATCTCACTTGGGACTATTTTAAGGCAGCTTATCAGAAGAAATATGTTGGGTCTAGCTATATTGATGCGCAGCGAAAAGCGTTTTTTAGGCTGGTTCAGGGGAGTAAGTTTGTATCGGAGTACGAGGCAGAATTTTTAAGGTTGAGCCGGTATGCTAGGGGCATCGTGGCTCTGAAACATGAGCAATGTATCGTGTTTGAGGATGGATTGAGAGATGAGTGAGATTGTTGATCGCTCCACGCAGGAGCGAGAGTTCTTTGTCTTTGGTGGAAAAGGCTAAGGTAGTGAAGGGTAAAGGAGTCTGTGAGATAATCGGATAGGAATAGACACAAGAGAGGTTTCAGATCATCGAGGTCAGTCAGTAATTCACAGAAAAGGGCTAGACAGAGTGGGCTGAATCAATCTAGAAGGCCTATTGCTACTAATCAGTGACCAAATAGCATGTAATCGATGTGGGAAATCTCATTGGGGAGGATGTTGGGTGGTGGAAAGGGATGTTTTGAGTATGGTTCACTGGATCATCGTGTGGGGGACTATCCACGTAAGTTAGCCAGGATTCAGTCTAAGGGTCAAGGTCGTGCTCAGTTCAGAAATGAGGGACCACCACCGCAGAGGGGTCGTGGTACTGGTAGAGGAGGTAATAATTGGTCGGGCCATGAGCACCGCGGCGTAGGTGCAGTAACATCTTGAAGCAAGACAGCCTGGGTTGGTATATGCAGCGAGACGTCGAGAGGAGGGCGACGCACTGGACGTCATAACCGATACGTTCTTAATCTTTGGATCACCATATAATGCTTTGATTGATGTGGGTTTGACATATTCATATGTTGCTAGTAGCATAGTAGAGACCATGAACCTAGACTTTGAAACTACTTCTAGAGAGATGACAGTAATTAGCCCTCTAGGTCACTCGGTAGAAGTAAATAAGCTGTATAGGGATGTACCCCTAGAACTCCAAGGGGTAGTATTTGTAGCTGACCTAATCGAACTGTCGTTTGGGGAGTTCGATCTGATTCTTGGGATGGACTGGTTGGTTAAGTATCAGGCCAGTTTGGATTGCGCGGCTAAGCGCATAGTTTTGAGAATAGCTGAGGGTGAAGAAGTGGTGATGATAGGTAATAGAAGAGATTATCTATCTAACGTGGTATCTGCGTTGAAAGTCGAGAAGATGGTCGAAAAAAGAACGTGGAGGCGCTCGTGGTTTATGTATATGCTTTGGAGGCTAAGGAGTCTCATCAGAAAGAATGTTCGAACAGTAAAGGATTTTGCTGACGTATTTCTAGAGGAACTTCCGGGTCTGCCTCCAGATCGAGAAGTTGAATTTTGTTTAGATCTGTTACCCAAAATTGTGCCAGTGTCTATTACCCCGTATAGAATGGCAATGAAGGAATTGGTAGAGCTGAAGGCTCAGATTCAGGAGTTGTTGGACCGAGGTTTTATCCTGCCAAGTGTTTCGTCTTGGGGAGCACCGGTACTCTTTGTCAAAAAGAAAGATGGTACAATGCGGATGTGTATAGACTACCGCCAGTTGAGAAAGCTAACGATCAAAAACAAGTATCCGTTACCAAGGATAGATGACTTGTTTGATCAGCTTAAGAGGGCATCAATTTTCTCAAAGATTGATTTAAGGTCTGGGTATCATCGCTAAAGGTGAAGGAGGATGATATCCACAAGACGGCATTTTGTACTCGGTATGGGCACTACGAGTTTCTAGTAATGCCATTTGGGTTGACGAACGCGTCAGCAGCATTTATGGATATAATGAACCGGGTGTTCCAACAGTATTTGGATCAATTTGTCGTGGCATTTATCGACGACATCTTGGTATACTCAAGGTCAGAGGAGGATCATAATGCGCATTTGCGAGTAGTGTTGTAGATACTGAGGGAAAAGCAGTTATTTGCCAAGTTTAGTAAGTGCGAGTTTTGGCTTAGAGAGGTGACTTTCTTGGGTCACGTGGTGTCAGTTGAGGGAATTAGAGTGGATCGTTTGACCAAATCAGCTCATTTCATACCAGTGAGGGTTGATTATCCACTTCAGAAGTTAGCTAAGTTGTATGTAGCCAAGATAGTAAGGTTGCATGGTGTGCCAATATCAATTATCTCGGATAGGGATCCGAGGTTCACATCGAGGTTCTAGAGAGCTTTGCATCATGCTTTGGGAACGAGGTTGGATTTCAGCATAGCTTTTCACCCGCAGTCCGATAGGCAGTCTGAAAGAGTAATTCAGATCTTAGAGGATATGCTAAGGGGCTGTGTTTAGATTTCAGTGGTAGTTGGGAGGAGTATCTACCATTGGCGGAATTCACTTATAACAATAGTTATCAAGCGAGTATCCAGGTGGCACCATATGAGGCACTGTATGGACGAAAGTGTCGTACTCCTACGTGTTGGACAGAGTTGAGTGAACGGCAGATATTAGGTCTGGAGTTGGTGGCAGAAACTGAGGATAAGGTTAAGGTGATTCGGGCTCGTCTCAAAGAAGCGTCGGACAGGTAGAAGTCTTACGCCGATCTTAAGCGAAGGGATATAGAGTTCGTCGTGGGTGATAAGGTCTTTTTAAAGGTCTCACCATGGAAGAAAGTGTTGAGATTTGGAAGGAAAGGTAAGTTAAGTCTGAGGTTTATTGGGCCGTATAAGGTGTTGAGACGAGTGGGACCAGTAGCTTATCAGCTCGAGTTACCAGTAAAGCTGAGTCAGATTCACGATGTGTTCCATGTCTCCATGCTCAGGCGCTATTGTTCAGATCCATCGCATGTCGTAGTAGTGGAGGAAATAGAGGCAAGTCTAGATTTGACTATCGAAGAGGAACCGGTGCAGATCCTGTATCGAGATGTGAAGGTTTTGCGCAAGAAGTCAGTTCCATTAGTGAAGGTGCTGTGGCAGAATCACGGTGAGGAAGAAGCTACGTGGGAACCAGAGGATGTGATGAGACAGCAATACCCTAAACTCTTTTGACCAGGTAATTTCGAGGCCGAAATTATTTTTAAGGGGTAGAACTGTAACATCCTTAAATAGGGGTTATTAGGTTGTTGTGTTGTTGATTGAGGTGTTCTAGAGGCTGCTTATTAGCCAAAGGTAGGCCCGAGCTGTAGGAAAATTTTTTTTTTTAAGTTTTATTTAAGGGGGCTGAAGGAGCTAGAAGTAAAGTATATTTCGTGGGGGAATTTCAGCACATGAATGGGCTTGGTAGAGTGGTAAGGAAGCGCCACTTAGGGCCTTGAGGGTGACGCCACATGCAGGGAAGGGAGAGCTCAGGTTCAAGTAGCAGAAACCCTATTTTCTACTTACTTTTTGACGCCAAGGGGGGAGGAGTTGTGCTCAAGACAAACTCACGATAAGCATGGATTGAGTCAAATGAATTTGAATTGGTGGCAAGGAGAGGATTTAGGAGTTTGACTAATTCAAACTCATTCAACTAGTGGCCGTGGAGAAGTTGGTAGCGATTGTCAAATTTGAACTCTGCTTTAGGAGCAGTGTTCGGTTTGGGAAGTCGAGTAAGGGGTTGCCAAATTCCATAGTTAGCTTAGGGGTCATTTTCGGCTAGCAAGGCCTTGTTCCATTCGGTTGAGAGGAAAAACTGAAACCCTTTTTACACTTGCCGATTCCTCCCTAGTGCATTTGTTGAAGCAAACCCGAAGCCTTAAGTGGCACCTGTTGAATTCTCTTGAAAGCATTAAGTCGAATGTCCATCTGAACTTCTTTTGGTTTATTTCTTTTCTTCTTTTCAAAGGCTTGGCCGAATCTTCTTCTCCCCATATCTCTTTTTTCTTTCTCCTATTTTTCTTTTGCTCAAAGCCGAAAGCATCCATCTTTTCCTTTCATCTTTTTCTTTTCTCAAACCCTTGTGCCGAAATCCTCACCATCATCCTTGTCGAATCCTCCCTCTTCCATTTCATTCTTCTTTTCCTTTCCCTTTTTTCCACTCTAACCGAATCTCATTTGTTTACCTTCTATCAACCATAGCCGAATCTTCCTTCTTGCTTTTTGTTTTGTGTTGGCCGAATAACAATCAAGGCTAGCTCTTCTTCAGTTTTTCTCCAATCGGATCTAAGAAAGGGGTAAGTAAGTTTGGCCGAAACTTCATTTTCTCTTTCTCTTTTTCTCTGTCGACATAGAAGACAAAAGCAAAATTTCGGCATTTGTTGATAGTATTCCTAATCATGTATAGGAATCAATTTCTTTTAGGTTCTTCGGGATTTTGGAAGCAAGTGGATCCGAGCCGCTTATTCTCTAACAATCAATTTCGTAAGGCGTAAAGGTAAGGATTGTGTTAGTTATGCGTTATCACACCCTTCGGGATTTATTGGTATTGCCGAATGGCCTTTGGTAATAACCTAAGTGTTGGCCGAATGTAGGACAAGAGGTTCTAGTGTAGCAGAGCGGGTCTTCGGGATTCAGTGCTTACGTTAGTAGCAGGTGTGTAGCTTACACACTTTATAACTTGGTAAATATATTAATAACTTAAATTTGTTAAAAGTTGAAAACTGTGTAGATCTTGACATGATACCTTTATGGGTATGAGCAAGGATTACGGGTAAGTCTGTTTTGATGAGATATTGCTATATGATGATTGATACTATGATTTACGATAGATTTGATATATGTTTAATTTTAGGGCATGTTGGCATGATTTACACATGTATTGCATTGTCATGGGCGATATGAGAGGAGAGGGAAGATTTGATATCCGTGTCTTTGGGACACCAGTGGTTTGGTACCACAGTTGATTTCGTGACTTTGGGTCACCAGAGGTTTGGCACCTCATAGCGACTCGTCCCAGTGGCTTAGTACCACAGTGGGTTGGCCCCACAGTTGATGTATTGGGATTGTCGCCAGTGATTTGGTATCACACGTGGGTTGGCCCCACACTTGGATTATTGATATTTCGTGACTTTGGGTCACCAGAGGTTTGGCACCTCATAGCGACTCGTCCTAGTGGCTTAGTACCATAGTGGGTTGGCCCCACATTTGATATTACGGGATTGTCGCCAGTAATTTGGTATCACAATGTGGGTTGGCCCCACAGATGGATTATTTGTGACTTTGGGTCACCAGTGGTTGGGCACCACATTATTATTGGATATCGTGACTTTGGGTCACCAGTGGTTTGGCACCACCAGTGGTTTGGTACCACACGGGGTAGAAACGGAGTTATGGATGGCTAGGTTTGGGTGCATGATATATTGCTTGGTTATGACTTGTGTAAGCTTGTTGCATTAGCGGGAGGGATTATGCATCGAGTCTTGGTGACTCACCTTCTCCTTATCTTTTCGGTGATCGTGAGATCGCGGATGAGGAGCCGGGTGGACTCGAGGTGGCCATGCATTAAATACATTCTGTTATACATGGACTTTGATTTGGATATTTATTTTTAAATTTTGATTTTTATTTGGGTTTGTAATAAGGCCTTTAAATTATGTTTTTGGATTATTTTGCATGTTTTAGATTTGATTTCAAACTGTCAAAGTAAATTATTTGACTTGATTAAACAATTTGAACACAAGGTTTTCTAAACTATAATATGCAACGGTTTTTGAAACTTTACCATCGGGTAATACAATTCGCTTGACAATAACGACAACTCAAATTATTTTCAAACTTAAGTTTTCCACACTTAATTCAAACGATTTCTAATTAAGCAAGTTAAAAGAGGTACTCGGGATTTGATGGACATAAATGTCCTCCGTAGTAATGATTGTCAAGTGGGTGTAAAAAAACAAAAGAGACTTTCAGAACTTTTAAAGTTAAGGTAGTATTTTCAACTTCACATACACAAGTTTTTCCGAAACGTTAAGCAACACTAGGGTTTTCACTGAAGATAAACCGGTGACTCATTTTCTTCAAAATGTTTTTACTCTGTAATACGCCGGACTCAGTCATGGTGTGTTGACCGGGTTTGGGGTGTTACAGTGTTACAGTGTTACTATAAGGATTATTATTAGATCTGAAATTGTTACCTATATAGTTTGTCTGCTCGTTTTGTGCTCCTGGTTGGTAAAGTGGGTCCTCAGAATTCGCCACATTCCCGCTCGCTTCGTATTACATGACTGGATGTACCTGTGAAGAACATAAATTATCAAGCTTTTTATTCATTAACTCCATTTGTGTTGACAACATTGTCCCTGCGTCTATGTTAAAAACTCCGGCTGATTTTGTTGGTTTAACCCTTGTAATTTGCCATTGATAGGTGTTCAACGACATCTCCTCAATAAAATCGTAAGCCGCTTCAGGAGTTTTATTATTCAGAGTTCCACCGGCTAATGAATCAATCATTTGCCTTGTTAGAGAATTCACACCATTGTAAAAAGTTTGGACTTGAAGCCACATAGGTAATCCGTGGTGTGGGCATCTTCTTAGGAGATCCTTATATCTTTCCCATGCATCATATAATGTTTCTGCGTCATTCTGCACAAAAGAAGATATATCATTTCTAAATTTGGCCGTTTTGGCTGGTGGAAAATATTTTTAAAAGAAATTTTTAGTTTATTTGATCCCATGTGGTGATTGACCCTCGTGGTAACGAGTTTAACCACTGCTTTGCTTTATTCCTTAATGAAAAAGGCAATAACCGAAGAGGTATGGCATCGTCAGAAGCGCCATTTATTTTGAAGGTATCACAGAATTCTAAAAAAGTAGATATATGAGTGTTTGGATCTTCATCCTGCAAACCATCAAATTGAACAAATTGTTGAATCATTTGTATTGTGTTAGGCTTTAATTCAAAATTATTAGCAGCTATAGTGGGCCTAACAATACTAGTTCTGCTCCTGTTAAATTAGGTTTAGAAAATCATACATAGTACGCGGAGCATTCTGTTCTTGCACATTTGGCGGTGGATTGTTTTCGTCCATCCCTTCAGTAGGATTGGATCATTACTGTTCTCCTCTTTGATAGTCTAGGGCTCGTCTAATTTCTCTGCGATTTCTGCGAGCGGTAGTTTCAATGTCACTTTCGTATTCTAATGGTCCTCTCGGATTTCTTCTAGTCATAAACTAGATGTACTTGCTAAGAAAGGAAGAAATTTAGAAAAACAAAAATATATGTATAAAAATAAGAGAAATTAAAAAAAAATAATGGCTAAAGTAATAGAAATAGAGTTTTCTTAATATTTTAGGAGTCCTCAGCAACGGCGCCAAAAACTAGATCGCTGCAAAACAGTCTAGTTTTAATATTTATAAAAGAGTGATCGAACTCAGAGTATCGATCATGACAACGATAGAGGCAAGCACACCTATCGAACAGTAGTATATCTCAGGCAAGAATATCTTATCGAACCTAAGGAACCTAAAAGTACTACTACTCACTTTCTTTCTATTATTTAGCCTAAAATATGGAGTGATTGGTTTATTAATCTAAAACAAATGAAATACTTAAACTTAAATGTAAAGATAAAAGAATGAACTTTGGGAAAAGACTTTGAAGAAAACTCATTTGATAAAGACGATACCTTCGGGAAGAATCCACCTATGACTTCACTTATTATCTACCTTTTCAATTCATATGATTTCTTTACTTAGCTTGATCCGTGAGACTCCCTAACCTATATTAAACCTTCTCTCAAAACGAATAACGTCTAACCTTAGGTTAATTAGTGGAACTCTCGTTCTCTTATAATAACCCCCTAAGGAAGCAGTAAATCGATCAATGGACTCCCATATTAGGTTTCACCCCAATCTGGAAAAATCTCGTAACCCTATCTCTAGGTGCCCGATCAACTCCGCTTAATTATGCTAGATCTACTCTTAGGCAGGGTATATTCCTCCTCCACCTAAGCACATCAGATAAATTTAAGCAACATAATTAAGAACAAGCAAAGTATTTATCATATAAACCAAAGAATTAAATAAAAAATCATTATAGGTTTCATCCCTTCGTATCTCGAGGGTTTAGTTCATAAATAAAAAAGAAAACATCTCAATAGAAAAGATAAAACAAAACATAAGAAATCGCTAAAACCCCCTGAAGGAATTGAAGAGGAGATCCTCCGTCTTGAGTAGAACTTCGACTCTTCGAGATGGATCAATTGGCTATCTTCGAGACAATCCTTGAACGAGAAAGGCTTGGCAGAAAACTCTACTCAATCCTCGACCCCTTGAATAGCCGCCTGGGGTGTTTTCATAGACTTTTGGGATGCTTTACTTGTCTCCTAAGTACTCATAATTCAGGTACAATTCGTCCTAGGTGTTTGAGTAGACTTAGGATTATGTTTCTTGGGCTCCAAACATCCTATTCCGAGTGAAATTACTCTTTCCCGCGGCAGGGGCACGGCTAAGGCACTCCCGTGTAAATTGAGGCTCAGCCCGTGTCTCTATTCTTTTGATTTAGGCACGGCCGTGACACGCCCGTGCAAGTCGAGGGTCAGGCCATGCTTCAGGTCTGTCGATTGGGGCACAGCCATGCAAATCGAGGATAGGCCGTGTTGGGCTTTTTGTCGACGAGACACGACCGTGTAAATTGGTGACAGGCCGTGTCCTAGGTGGATAGCAAGGCACGACCGTGTGGGATAAAGCCCATGCCGTGTCGACTTCTTGGGTTGGCCCAATTTGATCCGTTTTAAGCCCGTTTTACGTTCTTTTTATCCTTAGGTGTTCTCCTGAGTATAAGACAAGAAAAGAAAGGATTAAGAGCACCTTTTTACATAAATCGAGGATAAATTCATCCAAAAGCATACTAAATGTGGGATTAAAATATGTTACTTTTACGGTTTATCTTCGACTCACAGAAGCTTGACAAACCGACTTCCGTTGTATTTAGTGACAGGGTTAGCAACGTCTTAACATGAAACAGATCAAATTTGTTGTGGCAAATGCTTATACATATTTCAAGATAGGGAAGAAGTTAGTATCTAGTAAGAGCCCTTTGACAAGAACTTTTTAGGTCTACAATTCAAGTGCATGTTATATTCAAGAAATAAAATCTCGGAAGTCCGAGGTTGATCTATAAGGAAGTTAATTGGAACTTACAAGATTACAAGTATTATGCTAGATCAAATATTTAAAACTTAGTTTTGGAATGAGTGTAAAAAACGAAAGTAGGAGTAAGAAGCACCGTAAATAAAAATAAAAATCAACAAAAGAAACTAATTAAGGCTCCATTTGGTAACTTGTAAAAGTTTTTCCATAAAAGCTTTTAATGCTTTTCTGCTGTTTGGTTGGCTGTAATTGATTTTCCATGGGAAAATATTTTACAAAACACGGGAAAATGAGTGTTTTTTTAGGAAAATGTCTTACCCTTTTGAATTTGATAAGACATTTTCCGAAAAATGACGCCTTCTTCTCCCCTTTCCCTTCCCCTTCCCCTTCCCCCTATGTTGAAAATCAGTTTGGTCAAGGACTTTTTCCGGTTCCTCCTTCATCCAGGTAAGGCTCATTCTTCTTTTTTCGTTCTTCATTCCTTTTCCTTCTTCCGTTCTTCATCTTCTCTTCAAGGTAAAAGTCAGACGCATATCTTCTCTTCTCATCATATTCTGTTTCGTTTCTCTCTTTCTCAGGTAAATCTACCATTAATTCTTCGTTGGGTCTTAGCTTAAGGCGATGATCGTTCTTTGATTTCTAACATTTTTATTTTAATGAATTATGCTGATTGTCATCAAATTGAGAGAAAGTGTAGTAGCCGATGAACATTACAGATTATCTATTGGGCTATTTGCCTCCTATTTGGGCGACTTTTGCTACTGGAGTTTTTCTGTCATAACAATTTCCCTTTTATTATTTCTTTTTTTCGAGCACCTTTCTTCATACAAGAATCCTGAGGTAAGTTTTTGTGTTTTTCTTTTTTCTAATTGAAATTTTTATTTTTTTTTCCTTATTTGGTTTTGCATTTTTTAAAAAATTTTGTGTTCTTGGATTGACAAGAGCAAAAGTTCTTGATCGTAGTTGTTCTTATGGTTCCTTGCTATTTTGTAGAATCAGTGAGTTTATTTGTATTAGTTGTATTCTGTAGAGTCAGTGATAATTATGGGTCACTATACATTGGAAACCCTGGTGGACATCATAATTGGGGTGACTCCTATGGTACTTATAAAAGTCAAGGTTTCAATATGTGGCAGCCTGGGACTGTTGCCAATAGTGGGGCACTTTTAAGCTTTGATGCAAACAAGCAATCAGATACATCTTTTGGTTTGAATATGCCTATGAACAACAATGTAAGTAACTTCCAGTCAACCTATAATTCTCTGCAGGAAGCTCAGTCTGTCAATAGTGCTAATCGTTAGGTGATAGTTGGTCCTTTGGCGATATAATGAAATGCACGTCTGAGTGAATTCACTAGCTAAATGTTTTATGATCAATGCTGTAAACTTTTGCTTCTAAAGATGCTTGCAGTGGGAATTTTTGTTGTTAGACTCATTAACTTCTTTTATGACTCTTCAACAGTCTGATCTGATATTGCTAACATGCTTATTTGAAGCTATGAAGTTAATCTACATTGAAAGGTGTGGTTGTTAGTTGGATACGTTTGTTCATAAAAAAATTGACCTAGATTCAACTTAGGCTACTATTTAAGTTTTGAGTATAGTTTTGGCACAACATGCAACATGTTAATTTTGCACCATGCATCTGGTGTAATTATATGTTATTTTCAGTCTTACTAACTTGGATTATTTTAACAGTTTGTATCATTGGTGCATCCATCAGTTAGTGTTGATTGTTCAATACTACATGATTGCTATGAATCATTTGCAATGTATTGTTTTGGAAGATACCTCTTGGGTATGTTCATTTCAAAGACCTTGAACTTCAAATAAAGATTTTATTTCTTATCTCTAGATCAGCCTTGCACAATTTTTCATTTAGTTTATAGTTTCTGTGGTGACATTGTCTTTGTTATTTGCTTTGCTTATTCCCTTGAATCTGAATTTTGGACACCCATATATTATTTTAAATGTCATTGAATAGTCATTTCAACACTCTGCTTTTTCATATCTTTACTTTTTAAGAATATATAGGTTCTTCTGATGTCTAACATACCATAATCATAATTCCCCTTAATGCACTAAAAGGAATATGCACTACTTTGTTAGTCGACAAGGTACGGATGTCGTTGAACTTTGGCCTGCAATGCAACAGAACCAAAGAAGAAACCAAAGATGCATACCAAAGATCCAAGTTTGAACCGAAGAAGCAAAGATTTTGTTTATTTTGTTCATTTGTAACTTAATTTAGTTCCAATGTAATTTATACTTAAAGTTAGTAGGAGTAGTTGTTGATTTATGTTTGATGTTATAGCTAGTATGTCTGCTACATTTTGTGTGTAATTCTAGCTAGGCTTTAGTCATGTATTAGTGGGAGTAGTTATACATTAGGTAACTGCCATATTTCATTGTAACATAAATGCTTCTCAAGTCAATGAAAAAGATCTGATTTTTGGAGATCAAATTCAGTTTTCTTCTTGTTCAAACTTCTTTGCATTCGTTTTTCTTTTTCTCCTTAGTTTTTTGCTAAAAAAACCAACACATGTAATCCAGACTACTTATGTATATGACATACTACTTATTCAAGTAATGAAGTTAATCTTTACATCGCCCGGGTTACTTGCTTCTGTTTTCTTCCTCTGCTGTCAAAATCCCAACAGATGTGATTTGTAGCTCTTCCCTTTAGCATTGATGACCAGCTCAAGGCTCGACATTGCAAGTTTTACATGGTGGCCATAGGTTGTTTCAGTTACTAGCCAACAGTTGTGAAACACCCCAAACCCGGCCCACGAGCCTTGACCAGATCTGGTATGTTCCTCGAGTAAAACACTTGAAAAACTATTTGTCACTTAGGAAAAATTCGAATGGTTTTGCAGGAAAATTTGATTATGTTGGGTCCAATTGGAAACTTTGTAAATTTTGAAATCAGAGATCTATTAAAACTTGGCTTTTATATCAAAAACACATGCCGATTTTGTTTTAAGAATTTTACCTTTGAATTTAAAGCATTTGTATATAGATGTCATAATATTTGAAGGTTTATTTTAAGAAAATTTACTTAACTTTAAATTTTATAAAAATTGTATCATACTGAAATAAATGACATGCATGCATAAAATGGTTCATACTATGGCCTTATTACATCAACATAAAACCCAAATTAAATTCAAAGTACTTAAAATAAAAAGTTCAAATAAGATAAATTCCTTGCTGAGCATGGCTACCACTAAGCTCCCGCCAATCTTGGTCCATCACTGATCATCACCTGAAAAATGTTCCCACAACGGGGTGAGTCAAACAGACTCAATGTGTACGGCCAACACTAAGGCCCAACAGATTATGGCATATAGAATCATACATACAAATATAAAAACATAAATAATGATGCAATCCCGAGCCCAACCTAAATGCCATCCGCTACACATCACCCGTACCAACCTGCACACCGTGGGGACTACTAAGTCAACCCTCCATCCGCTACACACCATCGAAGGCACTCGCTGCAGTCGACGTGCTCATTGCCCTTATATAAAGGTTGTGGCATAGCCACCAGATAAAATATTTTGTGTCATGAGACACCATATTCAGATAATGTGACCGAAGTCACCACATTCAGATATCGTGACATAAGTCACCACATTCACTTCCCCTTTCATAATCACCCATATGCCTATGTTATACAAGTCATACATTAACATGCCATGTTCTATATATTCACATTCTTATAGGTGCACATAAGTGCTACAACAAATTCAAATCATACTCATAGTAGGAGTAGAAAAACGTAACTGAGTACTTTATACCATTGCATGGTACCTTAGCCTTATTTTTACACTTTCATATTATCACATGCATAAAAACAATACCATAAATCTATTAAAGCTGAGGGTGGGGTACACACCTGATATACTTAGCAAATTCACTCCAAATCCCGAAAAGCCCGATCTAAAGCCTTAGATCTCAAGTTCCTACATTCGGCCGACATGCAATATTTTAGCTAAAGGCCATTCGGCCAATTAATCAAATCCCGAAACTTACCTTGTTGCCGATTTGTCTCCTAACCAAATCCTAAAACTTACAAACCCTCCTCCTTGTAATCGGCTAACACTAGATCAATTGATTTGATTAGTTTTCGGCTTTTGAACAATTAAGAAATAGATCTAGGTTCCTAAATAGGCCTTGGCCGAATGTGTAAGTACACTTACCTTGCGATCCACAATTCCCGAAAACTGCTACTTGATTATGGAAGTGTCGAATTACCTATAGACATAGGTTAGATTTAATTCTAACATTAAATCACATAGATTTGGCCTATGGCCAAATACCACATAACCTACCTTGGATGTTGAAATCCCGAATAATCCTTCTTATAGTCGACTACTCTGAAAATCCCAAAAGATCCTTCCAAATTTTGGCAACCAACAATATTAATGGGATTAGTTCTAGATTTCGATAAGTCTAAAGAAAAAAGATGGAAATTAAATGATATTTGGCCTTTACCTTCTTTAAAAAAAATCGACAGCACCTTACTTCACACCTTAAAGGAATTCGACTTTGAAGGTTACTATAGAGATTCAGCTATAGGCTATGCAATGATCAGTACGTTTCGGCTTTTGATGATTGCTAAAGAGATTCGGCCTCACAAGGATGAAAAGAGAGGGATATGAGGCTTAGAACGAATCAGCACTAGTGGAATTTGGAAGAAGTTTCAGCTAGAACACAGGGTATTTCGGCTTTGGAAAAATAAAAGAGAAGAGAAGAGTTTTACTTGAAAATTCGGCAGAGGAAAAGAATGAATGAAGAATAGCCACCCTTTTCCCCTTTCTGCCAAAATTAGTCTACCTAGAGACCCTTATTCGGCCAACTCTCCCTATTCTGATAGCTTTATCTCTTCAATTATCACCTTATTCAAATTAATAAAAATTTAATCCAACATTTATCCTTGCTAGCCGAAATTTTAAAAGAGTTTAATCCTAAGTAAAGCTCATCCTTTCAAAGTCCTTTAGCCGTCCATCACTCCCCTCTCTTTGACGTCAACAAGGAAAATAAAACCCCAAAATATTGCTTCCCACGCTACTCGAACCTTAAGACCTTCCCTATGCTTGTGGGGTCATTTCCAGAGCCCCTAAGTGGTGCCTCCAAGCCATTTTTCCAAGCCCGTTTGTGTGTCATATTTTCCCTTCATTTTCTCTTAAGGCCACCTTGCTTTAGTTCCCTCCTTTAAACTTTAAACTTAATATTTTCCAAAGCTTTCTCCTATTTTCTAAAGTTCACAAATTTCATTAGACACATTTACAACATACTCAAGCATGCTATTAAGCATAAATGCATAAGCCCATTTTCAGGATGTTACAGTTCTACCCCCTTAAAATAATTTCGTCCTCAAAATTACCTGGCTGAAACAAATGAGGGTATTGCTGTCGCATTGCCTCTTCTGGCTCCCACGAAGCTTCCTCCGATCCATGATTGCGCCATAACACTTTGACTAGAGGAACTGATTTCCTTCGCAATACTTTCACGTCCCGTTCTACGATCTGAATCGGCTCTTCTTCGTAGGACAAATCTGGCCTTAGCTCCACCTCTTCAGCTGGTACCATATGAGATGGATCCGATCGATAACGACGTAGCATGGACACATGGAATATGTCGTGTATCTACTTTAATTCTGAAGGCAATTCTAACTGGTACGCCACTGGTCCAACTCGCTTCAACACTCGATAGGGCCCTATAAACCTTGGGCTTAACTTCCCTTTCCGTCCAAGCCTCATTACCTTCTTCCAAGGCGAGACTTAAAGAAACACTTGATCTCCCACATCAAATTCTATCTCCTTCCATTTCAAATCAGCGTACGACTTTTGTCTATCAGATGCTTCTTTCAACCGTTCCCGGATTACCTCAACTTTCTCTTCGGATTCTGCCATAATCTCGGGACCCAAAACTCGACGCTCCCCTAATTCGGTCCAACACATAGGAGTTCGACATTTTCGACCATACAACGCTTCATATGGTGCCATCCGTATACTGGCCTGATAGCTGTTGTTGTAGGCAAACTCTGCTAAAGGCAAATATTCTTCCCAACTTCCTCTAAAGTCCATCACACAGCCCCTCAACATATCCTCTAACACTTGGATTACTCGTTCAGACTGCCCATCAGACTGTGGATGAAAAGCCGTAGTGAAATCCAATTTGGTGCCTAAAGCTTGATGTAGTGCCTTCCAAAATTGAGACGTAAACCTTGGATCCCTGTCTGAAATGATTGACACTGGCACTCCATGCAACCTTACAATTTTCGCCACATATAACCTTGCCAACTTCTGTAAAGAATAATCTACTCTCACCGGAATGAAGTGCGCGGACTTTGTCAATCGATCCACTATTACCCATACCGAGTCCTTCTTAGTAGGCGTAAGGGGAAGCCCACTAACGAAGTCCATGGTAATTCTCTCCCACTTCCACTGCGGAATCATTATCGGTTGAAGCAATCTCGACGGAACTCGATGTTCACCTTAACTTGTCGACACATTAAGCATTTGCCGACAAATTCAGAATCTTCCTCTTCGCACTGTGCCACCAAAACTGCTCCCTTAAATCTAGACAACTTAGTGCCTCCGGATGCATAGCATAAGGGCTACTATGCGATTCCTGAAGAATCTGCTACCTTAACTTCTCATTCTTCGGCATACAGACCTTACCCTTGAAACACAAGATTTCATCACCGGACATCTCAGTAATCCTCTAAACCACCATTCGAACTTGCCGTAACTTAGCACTTAAATCCTCATCTGCCAACTGACTTTCTTTCACCTCATTCAACCACGTCGGCTTGACTTGCAACTCTGCCAGCAGACTTCCATCGTTATACAAACTCAGATGTGCAAATAACGCTCTTAAATCCGACGCAACCTTCCGACTTAAGGCATCTGCTACCACATTTGCCTTGCCCGGGTGATACTCTGTAGAGCAGTCATAATCCTTCAGTAACTCCACCCATCTTCATTGCCTCGATTCAACTCCTACGAGTCAACAAATACTTAAGGCTCTTGTGGTCTCAGATAAATCATGCACTTCTCTCCATAAAGATAGTGCCTCCACACCTTGAGAGCGAAGACCGCTGTCGCTAATTCCAAATCATGCGTTGGGTAATTAACCTCATGTGGCCTTAGTTGTCGAGACGCATAAGTAACTACCTTCCCATCTTGCATTAATACACATCCCAATCCTGTATGAGAGGCGTCATAATACACCACGAAGTCCTTCTGAATCAAAACTGGAGCTTCGGTCAAAACCCTTTTAAGCTTCTCAAAGCTCTCCTGTTGCTTATCTGACCAAACGAAAGGTACTTCCTTTCTCAGCAACTTCGTCAAAAGTGCAGCAATTGATGAGAACCCTTCCACAAACCTTCTATAGTAGCCTGCCAATCCCAAGAAGCTACGAACCTCCGCCACAGACCTAGGTGGTTTCCAATCCAACACCGCTTCAATCTTCCTAGGATCTACCCTTATTCTTTCTACGGATATCACATGGCCCAAAAACGCAACTTCCTTCAGCCAAAATTTACACTTGCTGAATTTGGCATAGAGCTTCCTCTCCTTAGCACTTGTAACACAATCCGAAGGTGCTCATCATGCTCCTCTTCAGACTTAGAGTACACTAGAATGTCGTCGATGAACACAACAATGAACCTATCCATGTAGGGTTGAAAAACCTGGTTTATCATATCCATGAACGCGGCTGAGGCGTTCGTCAATCCAAATGGCATTACCACGAACTCAAAATGGTCGTATCTTGTCCTAAAGGCTATTTTATGGATATCTGCCTCCTTCACCTTCAACTGATGATATCCCGACCTTAAGTCGATCTTTGAGAAAACTGCGGCCCCCTTCAGCTGATCGAACAAGTCGTCTATCTTTGGCAACGGGTACTTATTCTTGATGGTTAGCTTATTCAACTGACGGTAATCTATGCACATACGCATAGTTTCGTCCTTCTTCTTCACAAACCGAACCGGTGCTCCCCATGGAGACACACTGGGTCAAATAAACCCACGGTCTAGTAATTCTTGGATTTGAGCCTTGAGCTCAACCAACTCCTTTGGTGCCATTCTGTACGGGGCAATTGACACAGGAGCTGTTCCCGACAGCAAATCAATTCCGAACTCTACTTCCCTGTCTGGGGTGTTCCAGATAGTTTCTCTGGAAAGACATCCACAAAGTCTCTTACTGTTCGAACTCCACTAACGCCCCCTTCCTTTACATCCAATGCATTAACGAAGGGCAAAAATGCCTTACACTCTTTTCGAATCATCTTATCAGCCTTTAAAGCAGAAACTACATTAGACAAGTAGTTTCTCCTTTCTCCTATCAAAATCACCACTTCATCCTCCCGGTCCTTAACTCCATTCTCTTAGCAAAGACAATCCAAAACAAACGATGTTCTACCAGTATCCATTCCAAGTATGAGATCGAATTCTCCGAAAGGTAATTCCATTAAATCGGTAGAAAATACTACTCCTTGCATTTCTAGAGGCACTTTTCGAAACATCTTATTCACACTACAGTTTGACCTAGTGGGCTTACTACAGTCATCTCCCTATCAGAAAGTTTAAAGGCTATGTCTAGAGTTTCAACTACTCTACATGCAACATAAGAATGGGTCGAGCCCACATCAATTAAAGCGACATAAGGCTTGCCATAAATAAGGAACGTACCGGTTATAACATCTGGTGCGTCTCCATCCTCCCTTCGGTGAACCGCATAAACCAAATCACTGCCTTGCCTCAGTATTAACAGTACCTCGGCCTGGTGTTCCACGTCCTCTGCCAGTACCATTTCCTCTGTTATTCGGACCACGACCCTGCTGAGGCTGCTGTCCACCTCTACCAGCCTGATTAACATTCTGAGCTACTGGTCGATTCCTATCTGGTCTCATTGGACATCTTTAATCATATGGTCCTTTGACCCACACTTGAAACATCCCCCTGTCTTCTTCTAGCATTCGCCTAAGTGCTTTTTCCCACATTGAACACAAGTACGATATTGCCCTCCAGTAACAGCTTGCTGACCTCGTGGCCCATCAACTCTAGGCCTCTTCTGAACACTCCCAGCTGACCCAGCCGACCCAAAACCTCACTTATTTCTATTCCGATCAGAGTTCTGCCTTACAGAGCCTTAATTCCCTCGGCTACCTTAGCCTTTTCTACCAATGTGGCAAACTCCCACTCCTGGTGTGGGGCTATCAACAACCTCAGATCATCCCTTAATCCGTCGTCAAACCGAACACATCGCTCATGCTCTGTTGCCACCACTTCTCGAGCATACCGGCTCAACCTTAGAAATTCAGCTTCATACTCTGCTACGGACTTGTTCCCTTGAACCAAATTTCGAAATGCCTTTCTCTCGCTTCATCAAGATAACGTGTCGACATACTTCTTCTGATATGCCGCCTTAACATACTCCCAGGTCAGATCCTCAGCTGTGGCACCATTTCGAACTGTGAACCACCATTGATACGCTTCATCCCGTAGTAGTGCCACCATCCCTTTCAGTTTCTCCTCAAGGGTCAGATGGAGCTCATCCATAATTCGTTAGGTTTCCTCCAACCAATATTCAACTGTACTGGGTGCCACACCAGATACGCCACAGAACATTTTCGCTCCATTAGCTCGGAGTCGCTCGGGTATAGACTTCTAAGCTCCCATATTTCCTCCAGCACCAGCCACCATTTCCAAAACTCGCAGCACAGCCTGCGATACTGCATCACCCCCGTCTGATCCTGTTGCTCAACACCAATAGCTGGTGGTGGCGGTGGTGGTACCTCATTATCGGACCCCTGACCCGATCTAATAGGTTTCGACACGATCATTCTGCCTCAACCACGTCCTCGCACATTACGACCGCGTCCCTAGAGCTCATTTCTACGATCGTGCTTTAATCTGATTAAGAAACTTTATGAATTAGTCCTTGTTTCACTGATTATTCGCGAAGAAGTTTTATGAAAGAAGTTTAGAGGTAGTTCTTTCGATCAATCAAAGTTTCAAGTCTTCTATCCTAGTTCAGAGAAGTTCAATCCATTCAATATTCCTACCACACACATTCCTGTTCAAACATTTGTGTGCATTCCTATCCTAGGGGTATTTTCGTAATTTGTCCTACAGGGGTATTTTGGTAATAAACTGGGGTAAATTTGTAAATCTTGATAGATCAAGGGTATTTCAAAATTTACAAAACTTAGGGTTCTTTTTGAGAATTTGCTTTCCAAATCGATGATGTTGCAAAAATTTTAGAAATCAGGGTCATTTTGGTAATTTTGTAAGTTAGGGGTAATTTGGTAATTTTTTTTCAAATCAGGGTATCTTGAATTTTCACAAGTTAGGATTTCATGGATACTTTTGTAAAGTAGGGAAATTTTATTGAAATCAAGGGTAATATGGTAATTTTTTAGAACCAAGGGCATTTTAGTAATTTTACCACTAGGGGTATTTAGGTAATTTTGTAAACCGGGAATATTTCAGAAAAGTTTTGCAAAATAGTTTTTACAAATTAAAAGGGTAATTTTAAGAGTTTTAAAACTAGGGTTTTTTATAAAAAATACGGCTAGTTCCCTTTCGGGTTTTAGTTATTGGGTTTAGCCCGTGAATAAGTCCTCTTGGTTAGGGTGAACCGTCACTACGCACCAGGTAGGATTCGAGTGGAAAGGAGGTGTGTCACGCGGACTGCTTAAATACCAAGCTCCCACCGAAACCAATCCTAGACATGCGCACAATGGTTGCCACACCCTAACTCTCGTGACTTAACCACGTGTTTGTTTAATTAGGCATTTAAAATTTTATGTAATTGTTGGGGTAACCTAGTCCTAAGGTTCAAGTACTTATCATGCTAATCTACGTTCCATTTCTACCCTTCTACAATTCATATCACAAATCACACAAGAGATAGGGGTACTTACCTGGTGGACTTCGGGTCGGAGACTTAGGTGCCATGCCAGAAAAACCTGCTTAATTCACAAAATTATTTTCACAATACTTACTTGGGCTCAATTTGAAATGTTTTGGGCCTTAAACCCAAGGCCGAGAGTTTAAAACTGGGCTCTGATACCAAATTGAAACACCCCAAACCCGACCCACGAGCCTTGACCAGATCTGGTATGTTCCTCGAGTAAAACACTTGAAAAACTGTTTGTCACTTAGGAAAAATTCGAATGGTTTTGCAGGAAAATTTGATTATGTTGGGTCCAATTGGAAACTTTGTAAATTTTGAAATCGGAGATTTATTAAAACTTGGTTTTTATATCAAAAACACATGCCGATTTTGTTTTAAGAATTTTACCTTTGAATTTAAAGCATTTGTATATAGATGTCATAATATTTGAAGGTTTATTTTAAGAAAATTTACTTAACTTTAAATTTTATAAAATTGTATCGCATCAAATAAATGACATGCATGCATAAAATGGTTCATACTATGGCCTTATTACATCAACATAAAACCCAAATTAAATTCAAAGTACTTAAAATAAAAAGTTCAAATAAGATAAATTCCTTCTTGAGCATGGCCACCACTAAGCTCCTCCGCCAATCTTCCATCATCGATCATCACCAAAAATGTTCCCACAATGGGGTGAGTCAAACAGACTCAATGTGTACGGCCAACACTAAGGCCCAACAGATTATGGCATACAGAATTATACATACAAATATAAAAACATAAATAATGATGCAATCCCGAACCCAACCTAGATGCCATCTGCTACACATCACCCGTACCAACCTGCACACCGTGGGGACTACTAAGTCAACCCTCCATCCGCTACACACCATCAAAGGCAATCGCTGCAGTCGATGTGCTCATCGCCCTTATATAAAGGTTGTGGCATAGCCACCAGATAAAATATTTTGTGTCATGAGACACCACATTCAGATAATGTGACCGAAGTCACCACATTTAGATATCTTGACATAGATCACCACATTCACTTCCCCTTTCATAATCACCCATATGCCCATGTTATACAAGTCATACATTAACATGCCATGTTCTATATATTCACATTCTTATAGGTGCACATAAGTGCCACAACAAATCAAATCATACTCATAGTAGGAGTAGGAAAACGTACCTGAGCACTTTGTACCATTGTATGGTACCTTAGCCTTATTTTTACACTTTCATATTATCACATGCATAAAAACAATACCATAAATCTATTAAAGCTGAGGGTGGGGTACACACCTGATATACTTAGCAAATTCACTCCAAATCCCGAAAAGCTTGATCTAAATCCTTAGATCTCAAGTTCCTACATTCGGCCGACATGCAATATTTTAACTAAAGGCCATTCGGCCAATTAATCAAATCCCGAAACTTACCTTGTTGCCGATTTGTCTCCTAACCAAATCCCGAAACTTGCAAACCCTCCTCCTTGTAATCGGCTAACACTAGATCAATTGATTTGATTAGTTTTCGGCTTTTGAACAATTAAGAAATAGATCTAGGTTCCTAAATAGGCCTTGGCCGAATGTGTAAGTACACTTACCTTGCTATCCATAATTCCCGAAAACTGCTACTTGATTATGGAAGTGTCGAATTACCTATAGACATAGGTTAGATTTAATTCTAACATTAAATCACATAGATTTGGCCTATGGCCGAATACCACATAACCTACCTTGGATGTTGAAATCCCGAATAATCCTCCTTATAGTCGACTACACTGAAAATCCCGAAAGATCCTTCCAAATTTCGGCAACCAACAATATTAATAGGATTAGTTCTAGATTTTGACAAGTCTAAAGAAAAAGGATGGAAATTAAATGATATTTGGCCTTTACCTTCTTTAAAAAAAATTGACAGCACCTTGCTTCACACCTTAGAGGAATTCAGCTTTGAAGGATACTAGAGAGATTAGGCTATAGGCTATGCAATGATCAGCACGTTTTGGGTTTTGATGATTGCTAAAGAGATTCGGCCTCACAAGGATGAAAAGAGAGGGATATGAGGCTTAGAACGAATCGGCACTAGTGGAATTTGGAAGAAGTTTCGGCTAGAACACAGGGTATTTTGGCTTTGGAAAAATAAAAGAGAAGAGAAGAGTTTTACTTGAGAATTCGGCAGAGAAAAAGAAAGAATGAAGAATAGCCACCCTTTTCCCCTTTTTGCCGAAATTAGTCTACCTAGAGACCCTTATTCGGCCAACTCTCCATATTCTGATAGCTTTATCTCTTCAATTATCACCTTATTCAAATTAATAAAAATTTAATCCAACATTTATCCCTTGCTAACCGAAATTTTAAAAGAGTTTAATCCTAAGTAAAGCTCATCCTTTCAAAGTCCTTTAGCCGTCCATCACTCCCCTCTCTTTGACGTCAACAAGGAAAATAAAACCCCAAAATATTGCTTCCCACGCGACTCGAACCTTAAGACCTTCCCTATGCTTGTGGCGTCATTTCCAGAGCCCCTAAGTGGCGCCTCTAAGCCACTTTTCCAAGCCCATTTGTGTGTCATATTTTCCCTTCATTTTCTCTTAAGGCCACCTTATTTTAGTTCCCTCCTTTAAACTTTAAACTTAATATTTTCTAAGGCTTTCTCCTATTTTCTAAAGTTAACAAATTTCATTAGACATATTCACAACATACTCAAGCATGCTATTAAGCATAAATGCATAAGCCCATTTTCAGGATGTTACAAGTTGGTTTTAGTTTTAAAGTTATTTGGTGCTAGCAATGTCTTGCATTGAATTGGTGCTAGCAATGTCTTGCATTGAGTTACTGATGGCAAACATTTGAAAGAACATGCATTAAGACGCACAGACATTCAGAAAAAGGGTATTGTAAATATTTCATTAAAGAGATTTGAAAGAAGAATGGATAGTTCAGTACTTATGTCAAACTTATTTGTACATGCTTTTTTTCTCTTCATGTATTTGGCATTATGGATCTATTTGTCAGAATTCATAAATTAATTATATATATATAAATTTATTAATATATGTAAAAATAATTTTTTCGAAAAATATTTTCAGGAAATCTGCCAAACAACAGAAAATATTTTACACAGATTCATCTAAACACCAGAAAATATTTTCAGTAAATCATTTTCCAGAAAAGTAAATCATTTTCCAAAAAACATTTTACTGACAAACAAACGGACCTTAAAAATAATAAAAACAAATACCTGGAAGAAAATATGTTGAGGTTAGAGGATCAACTATTGGTGTTGATTAAATTTTAGTACTCAATGTTATTACTCAATTAGAATCCACACAAAATTGAGATCCTAATCAGAGAATCTAGCAATGTACTTTCAACAATTAACCATAAAAATCCATGAGCAAAGGTATGTCCATCAAATGAGTGTCCAATATGATTGTCCAATAAGTCAAGAGTTTAACAAATGAATCCATAAGTAAAAGATGGTGCAATATGAAAGTTCAAATGTTTAAGTTCAGTCTAAAAATATAACATATGGTATTATAATCGCTTATAACTTCAAAACTTATAAAAAAAAGATTTCAAATGTTTATGCCAATTTTTATATGTCTACAACAAATCAAGGTTAACTTATCCAAGCATTCATTGTGCGACCTATTGTCTATAACAAATAAAAGATCTTACTTTACAAGTATAGAATTTACCTTAATATTTGTCAAGACTTTCACTCTTCCACCTCAACATTGAAAACTTAGAATAATATAACAAAATTAAATAACTCAAACTTAGATGGAAAAGATATATTAGATATAAGAAACTTAAAAGCTTACACAAATAAAGAAACTGACAAACACTTAGCAAAAAATGATTTTGATATCAACTTCAAGATCCTCCTATTCTGAAACAAAGATTATAATAATTATAGAGGTTTGTGAAGAGGAAAATGACAATGTAAAAGACTTACAACTAATAAATTGCTAAGATCACTTCTTTATCATCTTTTGAGTAAATTTTTAGAGGTTAATTGATGAATTTTTTGTCTAAGTTAATATCTCTCAATTGGAAAAATTTAAGTTAATTTATGATCTGCATCTTGTACATTTATTGTAGAAATTTCAACTCCAAACTCTAAATATATTAAAAAATATAATCTAAACACAAAAATGCATCAAAACTACCCATCAATTTCAGTGCGTGCTCAGTAGGGAATGGTTTTGCTTTTGCTTTGTAGTTTCTGCGATGGAAGTTGTAGCTTGTTTATGCATATGCATGCAGTCTTCTTTTGACTAATGCATGGAGAAACGACGGTGATCACAGAGCGGCTGTGTTTAATTGCTTTAATGCTTTTAATTAAAACAAACATGGAGAAGGGCTCTGTTATCCAATTCAAAACAAATGTGTCCCCTTTGATAATGTCAATTAAACACAAAAGGTGGTTGTGACATGTGGACTGTCAGTGGAACCTTCGTTAGTTGCAATGCCCACTTTGTTTTTTGGTTCTAAATAAGCAATGCCGGTTTGAATTGGCGTATAGTAATTATCCTCCATCAGTGGATAAGATAAAATGAATCATCAAATGAAATAAAGCTGTTTAAATAAATCTGGGTTGAAATTTTGATCTAGCTTTAGTCAAAGAAAAAGCATAGGATTCTCCAAAACTAAGACTCCTAATAACCCAATATTCCTTCTCATCTAATCTAATCAACTTTTGTTTCCTCTTTCCTAAAAAATATTTGAATATTCTGGACTAGTACACGTCTTGTGATCAACCGGCAACAACCCGTAACCATCCTCGGAGAACTCGACACTTCCAACTCCACCAACATCTACTTTTCAAAATGACCTTTTGTTTTCCCGTTTTTAGTTTTTAGTGCTTTACTCTGTTTATAAACAATTAAAAACCTTTCCAAGTTTTAAATTTTAAACCCACAAAAATTATTAAAAAGGCCATTTTTTTTTCAATGGATTAAATTAAATTGAATAACATGCGCTTGCTGAGATGGTCTCCAGCTCCGGTTTGAAGATAAAAAGTTTGGCGAAATCTTCAAAGATATGAGATTCCTGGTAGACATCCAATTGGGCTCGTTTTGGTTTTAGTTGAGGTACATTCCCACATAGATATGTCTCACCTTCAAGTGTTTGTCAAAGTCAGGGTGTAGTTTCCCTCTGTCTTCTGGCTTTAAATTTCAAAGGTTATCTGCTCTTCTTTTTTTCTGAATATATAAATGTAAAATTGCGGGGTTTATTCCGGTTTCTATTATTCTGCCTCTTTATTATTCACAATTGTAGAACTGCATTATAAATTATATATAAGGTAGTGGTTGGGAGCTGATTGTTGTCCTGCTTCTGGTTGCCAATTAAAAGAAGAAAAAAAATCAAGTTTTATTGTTTTTCTGGGGAAGTGAAAATTCACTTATTCGACTAATTTTCTCTTTTGGTCTGTTCCATTGGGTCTCGGGTTATGACGTTTTGTTATTCCACTCTTAAAATTTCCTTCCTTTTGTTCTCCAAGTTAACATTTCTATTGACCGTCTATTTCCCTATATTTTCTACAACTAATATGTGATTTTTCATTAACAAACTCAGGATCGTTTGCTTGCTCAAAGTCGAGGCTATGCTTTGATCAAAAGTGTCGAAGTTTAGTTGGATTTTGTTTTCATTTGAAGTGAAAGATTAATTCATGTAGGCAAGGACTGAAGTAGTTTAGTAGTAATATAGGTACCTTAAGGTTTCAGAGGTACAGAAGGTTTCTTTGAATGGATCACTCGTATTTAAAAGAAACAAGTATTGAAGTAGATCTTGAAAGTGGTGGAACAATCAGTGAAGATGAAAGAACTAAAGGTCATGGTTCATCAAATTTGCAAACAAATAGAACTTTTAGTAGAGTTTGGAGTGATCTTTTGAGATTTGATAGCGTTGGCAAGGGCAAATATGGCGTAAACTCTTGTAGTAGTTCCTCAAGGTTTGGCTCAGTTGAGGGTGAGAATATGGAATTCTGGGTGGACAAGAGTTCAGAAGGGGAAGATAATCGTGATCTCATGGCGCTTGTGGAGAAGAACTTTGCAGAGGATAATTGTAAGAAGAAAAACTCTAGCAAGCCTCCCAAGCCTCCACGGCCACCGAAAGCTCCTTTGTTGGATGCTGCTGACCAGCAGTTGGTTAGGGAGATTGCTGAACTTTCCATGAGAAAACGTGCTAGGATTAAACGAATTAAAGCAATGAAGAAGATGAAGGCTGCAAATGCTGCGCCATCATCAAGCAGTAGCCTTTTTGCTATGGTCATCACAGTTATCTTTTGCCTTGTCATACTCTTTCAAGGTATTTGATATCTTTTGAGTTCCAGTAAAGAACCTAGATAAAGATTATTCTCTTCCTAACAAGAATAAATCTTTGGCTCCTATATTTTAAACCAAGCCTTTCAAAAGCACATTTTCACAGCACTTTCCAAAAGCAATGAAAAACTAGCCCTTAGTACTTTCACGAGCAACCAAGTATGATTGAAGTCAGTCTCAGAGGTGAAGCATGTTAGTTTAGCAATCACAGACTTAGTCAATTTATCAAGTTCCAACTCTTTCAGAAAGATTAGCGTGCTGAATAAAACTTAGGCAGTATAATTACTTGTATTTGAAGCTTAAACTTTGTTGACGAGCTTTCTCAGTTTCAACTGCATCAATTTATTGTGCCTTGACATGGAACAATTTCAACTCCTCCAAAAGTATTGTAAAGTTAATCATCTCTAGTAGGAAGTTTTAAATTAATTTATTTGCACATTTCAAATTCTAACTTCTTATGTTGGATAAGCCTTCAATATGAAAAGAAAAATGGAAAAGAGTTACATCAACTCTCTATTAAATTGTTTGTCCAGAATGAAAAGCCTTACATTGCGGAGAATGTTGTATACAGATTATTTTTGGAATTGTATATGAAGTTTTCTGTAGAAGAATGAAAATTTCTTTTCAAATTTAGGGAACTCTTGAGCAGTGAGCTGGAGCGTTAATATTTTCCCAGGTAGATAGTGGAAAAGAACAGGTCGGTGAGTTGACATCACTCGATTCATCATCTTGCTTAATTTTGAGAGATCTCTATCTGCTTATAAAGACCCTAATAAGCTTTTGAGCTTCGGGCATTCTTTGGGTCCTCCATGTATCATTTTTGGTCATGTCACTAATTCTTTAAGCCATTATCATTAAGCTTGACAATTTGATTCCTAGACAAAGTATAATTTCTGAAGTAACTCTTCTAGCTCTTGTCATAAACCTTTCATGATAGAAATAGAACCTGAAGCTTGTTTCTTCATATGGAATGTGATAAGCATTTAATGTATGTTAGAAGTGCTCTCCAGTTATCCATTTATGTACCAGTCCCTACTTTGTTGGAAAATTTGAGGTTCACAATCCATAACATCTACCATTTGAAGGAATTTCTGACATGTCAGACATTGCTTGCAGGCATATGTTATAGACGCGGCACAACTGTGATGTTACAGGGATCTCCTGCACCAGCGGTTGGTGAAGGCTTGATTTCTGTTCAATTTTACAAAACCTTCCCTACAACTGAAAAACATGACCATGATCCTCCTAGGTACAAATTCCTCTCGTCATTTTTGGATTGAAAAATTCATTCCCTACAATACATGAGTTCAAGAGATGCCCATTTTTGTTCATGGTGACCATAAAATGCAATGAATGGTTTTTCTGAGTGTTACATGTTGATAATGCAGCTTGTTAGAGCAGCAGGGTTCGAGTTCAGTTCTTGGAGAAGAAACTAGGAAAGTTGACTGATGATGCGAAAAAAATGGGTGAAGTTGCCAGTCATTGTGGTCTTTTGCATGTCATGTACAATTGATCTTCTTGATCTTTATGTAAACAAATTTTGATGCGATACCTGGCTTTGCTGATTTCTGTATATCTGAGCTGTTGAATGCCTAGCACTCCAGTTATTGTACGGTACAAGTTTAGTTAGAAATGTAATTTGTTGGGACAAAATTTTATTATTTGATCCTTTCAAAACTGGGATATTCCTGCAGAAAGTGACAATATAAAATCCTAATTTCCTAGAATATCGATAAGCCAAGGGGGTTTAACAAGCCAGTATTAGAATGTGGTTGATGAGAGAAGAAAAACTCACATTTGTTATGTCTTTTCAAATGAGTGTTTCATTCGCTCCATACCTTATTTTTTCAAAGGATGCCTAGAGGGCACCGTATAAGGAAATTAAAATCACATTATTTATTTTTTAGTATATAGAATACAATATGGCTCAAGGACATATAACAAAATATAAATGTCTTAGTTCAAATGTCAAACGAATAAAAAGAAGCTAAACGGTTCTTCTCAGTGAGGAAGGAAGAATCAATTTTAATGGAATAAAAAGGAAAATCACAACAGATAAGCTGCTTTAAGGTGTGTTACTTTTAGGTTATAGTTGGAGAATATTACAAACCTGTTTGAAGCCAAATTGGTAGTTTAGTTAGAATGTTGAAAAGGAGTAGAAAGGCTAGAGCTAGACATATCGAAATTCGAGGCCGTCTGAGAGGACCCGAGTAGTCTATAAAATCACAACTCCAGTTGCTGGAATCCACTAGTCACCATAAATAAATTCTCTGACTGTAAATTGATAAGCTTCTAGGGAGTGGCCCTGTATCCTTTCCACTTCACTCTACCATATGTGGCTGAACCTGGACCTCCGTTATCCTATTCGGCATAGGATAGATCCAAGTCCGAGCTTCTGCTATCGAATTCCAACCATCCTCGTGGATCAATATAGTCATCCAAGTAACTCTGCATCACAATGGTCCTAGCACAGCCTTCCCAAGTAGGTTCCGAAGTTGCACCAATTATGCAGTTGTGGATCACGAAGCCCGCTTGTCCTACGGAAACTTCTCGTCCTTGGCCCATCATGGTGTTTGATTGCTCAGCGAGTGGCTTCCGAGCGGACATGTAGCACCCATGGAACACGGCAGCTGCATCACCGAAAATGAAATCCACCGTCCCATAAATCTCGCACTCCTTGAAACTGGTACCCTCTTTCGGCATAAAGTGTATCCTGGAACCCGATTATTCTACACTTGTAAAAAGCCAGGTAGCTGGATTTAGTTAGCAATGCTATTAGATTTTGGCCTTCCATGCAGCCCATGCAGCAGTGAGAAGACAGCACGTGAAGAAGCAAAGGTGGCCATGTAGTAGCCATTATTTCATGTGCAACAAGTTTTTTATTTTGTTCATTTTGTATTCCCTAGTTGATGTAATGTAATTTAGTTACTTTCAAACTAGGTTAGGTTGATATTTTATGAAGATTTGATGTTGATTGAGTTGATTATATCAGCTATACAATGAGTGCAAGCTAAGTTTTCAAGTTTCCATGAAATCTTAGTGGTATTAGGTAAACATTAGGTGATGATTTGCTAAGATTTGAATTGTCATTTGTTGGTATATGTAATGGTTGTAAGCCAATGATGTTTTGTAATGAAATAAAACAGATTTCATACAACTTAAGCTCTAATTTTTTGCTTTGCTTCTCGATTCTTTTCTGCTAGCAAATTGTTGCCATTTTTCTTTCTTTCTTCTGCTACAAGTCTCGAGCCTTATTGCTCAAGCTTCAGCTACTTGTTGCTGTTTGCTTATCAAAGTTCCAACAATTGGTATCTAGAGCCTTTGTCTTAGAGGACCTCGTGTTGTCAAAAACTCAACACGAATGGCTGCAAACTTTTCTCCAGCAGCACCACCAGTTTTCAGTGGTGAAGGCTTCCATATATGGGCTGTGAAGATGAAGACTTACCTGCAAGCATTCGGCCTATGGGAGGTGATCAACACCGATGCTGAGCCAGCTCCTCTTTGAGCCAATCCAATAGTGGCTCAGATGAGGCAACATGTTGAAGAGAGAACCAAAAGGCACAAGGCCATGTCATGTATTTAGAACTGTGTATCTGATGTTATTTTCACCAGGATCATGGCCTGTGAAACACCAAAGCAGGCCTGGGAAAAACTCAAGGAAGAGTTTCAAGGTACTGAAAGAACTAGGCAACAGCAGCTCTTGAACTTGAGAAGAGATTCTGAGAATCTCAAAATGAAGGAAGAAGAAACAGTAAAGTAGTATTCTGATAGGATCACAGTTGTGGTTAACAGCATAAGGTTGCTAGGAGAAGAGTTCAGTGAAGCAAGAATCGTGGAGAAGGTGCTCTCAACATTACCTGAGATATATGAAGCAAAGATCTCATCCATTGAGGATTCGAGAGACTTGGCTACCATCTCCCTGACTAAGCTTATTCATGCTTTGTATGCTCAGGAACAAAGAAGAACCAGTAGACAAGAAGAACACCAAGAAGGTTCCTTCCAAGCCAAATCAAAGCCATCCTCAAGCAATACTGCCTACAAAGGCAAAAAGATCTGGAGAAACAGGCCTAAGCCTGATGTTGCAATGGGTGGTGAACAACTTTGTAAATTTTGCAAAAGACCAAGCCATCCTGAAAACAAATGCTGGTTTAGACCATATGCAATATGCCAGCATTGTAAAAAGAAGGGCCATGTTGAGAAGGTTTGCAAGAACAAGGGCAAACCAAGGCAGGCACAACATCAACAGCCAAAGGCTGAGGCTCGAGTTGTTGAAGAATGAAGTGATCATGATGAGCATGTCTTTGCTGTGTCATGCTCAGATGGCCAGAAGAAAGGCTCCAAATGATGGCTCATTGACAGTGGTTGCACTAACCATATGTCACCTAATGAATCCATTTTCAAGACCCTGGATAGAAGCTGTCGAATAAAGGTTAAGATTGGCAATGACCAGTTCATCATGACTAAAGGCAAAGGGGATGTGTCAGTGTCCACTCCAATAGGTAACAAACTCATTTCTAATGTGCTTCTTGTACCTAAAATCGATAGAAACTGGCTTAGCATAGCTCAACTGCTGGGTAAGGTCTATTCAGTAGTGTTCAAAGGCAAGGAATGTCAAATTACTGATCCAAGTGGGTCAAACTTCATGGCAGTTACTATGACTAATAAATATTTTGAAGTAAACTGTTCAAGTGCCTCAAACTTTATATAGCCTCGACTGATGAGTCTAAGCTTTGGCATCAAAGACTTGGGCATGCCAACTTCAAGTCACTGTCTAAGATGATCAGTGAAGGACTGGTTGAAAACTTCACCAACTCAATGAGCAATGAAAGTGTTTGTGAAGTGTGCCAGCTAGGAAAGCAAGCCAGGCATCCATTTCCTTTGAATCAAGCATGGAGAGCAACAGAAAAGCTTCAACTTGTGCACACTGATGTATGTGGTCCTATGAAGACTGAATCATTCAATGGAAACAGGTATTTTATCTTGTTCATAGATGATTTTTCAAGATATTGCTGGATTTATTTTATGAAGCACAAGTCTGAGATAGCTCATGTGTTTATAAAGTTCAAAGCTCAAGCTGAGACAGAAACAGGTTTCAAACTTAAGACCATTAGGTCAGATAATGGAGCTGAGTATACCTCAACTCAGTTCCAAGCTAGTTGCACTAAAGGTGGCATTAAATATCAACTGACCAATGTTTATACTCCCCAACAGAATGGTGTGAGTGAAAGGAAAAATAGAAGCTTGTTAGATATGGCCAGGTGCATGTTGTTTGAGAAGAATATGCCAAAAAACTTGCGGGCAGAAGCTGTGAACACTGCTGTTTATTTGTAAAATAGGCTCCCAACCAAGGCTTTGGCTTACAAAACTCTATTTGAAGCTTGGTTCGAGTTCAAGCCATCACTGGCTCACCTCAGAACCTTTGGTTATCTATGCTATGCATAGGTTCCAGCTGTTAGAAGAAGTAAACTAGATGAAAGAGCTCTAGCAGGCATACTGGTGGGCTATAGCTCGATCAAAAAGGGTTATAGAGTTCTGTTTCCCTCAACAAATAAGGTCTTAGTGAGCAGAATGTGGTCTTTGATGAAAAGGCATGCTGGAATAGAGACAAGAATCAGCCAAAGGCCAATTCTGAAGAGCTTACAACAGGTCAGATTGAGCCTGATCAAGGTGGTCCAAAAATGGACTTTGATGATGTACCAGTTAGGGGAACAAGGCCTCTAGCAGAAGTTTATGAAAAGGCACAAGTGGCCATTGTCGAGCCAAGCTGCTTTGAAGAGGCTAAAGTACACCAAGGTTCACAGCAAGCCATGGTTAATGAAATCCAAATGATCAAGAAGAATCAAACATGGGAGCTGATTGAAAATCCTACAAACAGGAAGGTCATTGGTGTCAAATGGGTTTATCAAGCCAAAAAGAATGCTGATGGGAGTCTAAACAAGCTAAAGGCTAGGTTGGTTGTCAAAGGATTTAGTCAGAAGTATGGCCTAGACTACATGGAAACCTTTACACCAGTAGCCAGGCTTGACACCATAAGATTGCTAGTTGCTTTGGCAGCACAAAAACAATGGAGCATACACCAACTAGATGTGAAATCTTCCTTCCTTAATGGTCTCCTTGAAGAGGAGATTTACATTGAATAACCTCAAGGCTTCGTTGTACAAGGAAAAGAATACATGGTGTACAGGCTCAAAAAGGCTCTATATGGCCTAAAACAAGCTCCAAGAGCTTGGTATGCTCGAATTGACAACTATCTGATCAGTTTGGGGTTTGAGAGAAGTGCCAGTGAACCAATATTATATGTAATGAAGAATGAAAGTGAAACACAGCTCATAGTGTCCTTGTATGTAGATGATCTCTTGGTGACAGGAGGAGACAAAAATGTTTTAAGTGACTTCAAAGTCAAAATAAAGGAGGTGTTCGAGATGTCAAACTTGGGCCACATGACCTATTTCCTTGGAATGGAAGTGAGTCAAACAGAATGAGAGATCTTCTTGAGCTAACAAAATTTTGCTAAGAAGATCTTAAGCAAATTCTCCATAGAGAATAGAAAACCAACAAGCATATCTATGGCTGTTGGAATGAAACTGTCAAGCCAAGGTGACTATGATCGAGTGGATGAATCTGCCTACAGAAGCTTAGTAGGTTGTCTACTTTATTTAACAGCAAGTAGGCCAGACATTATGTTTACTGTGAGCATGCTATCGAGGTTCATGCATTGCTGCAACAGAAAACATCTTCAAGCAGGAAAAAGAGTGCTCAGGTACATCAAAGGTACCCTGAGCTATGGTTTAAAGTTCAGCAAAGCTGAAAACATGAAACTGGTGGGCTATACAGATAATGATTAGGCTGGATCGAAGGATGATATGAAGAACACTTCTGGTTATGCATTTACACTTGGTTCAACAATGTTTTGCTAGTGCTCAAAGAAGAAAAATTTGGTGGCTCAATCAACAGCAGAAGCTGAGTATGTTGCTACTACTGCTGTTGTGAATCAAGCCATATGGCTGAGGAAAATTCTAGCTGATTTAAACCTACAACAAGAGGGAGCAACAGAGATCCTATGTGACAACAAGTCGGCTGTTGCAATTGCAAAGAACCTTGTCTTTCATGGTAGAACCAAACACTTAAATATCAAGCTACATGTGGTAAGGGAGATGGAGCAAGCTCGAGAGGTTGAGCTGATTCATTTCAATTTTGAGTATCAAATTGCTGATATTTTCATCAAGGGCCTCAATGCAAAAATGTTCATTAAGTTGAGACATGAGCTAGGAGTATGCAGCATGGAGACCAATGAAGAGTGTTAGATTTTGGCCTTCCATGCAGCCCATGCAGCAGTAAGAAGACAGCACGTGAAGAAGCAAAGGTGGCCATGCAATAGCCATTATTTCATGTGCAACAAGTTTTTTATTTTGTTTATTTTGTATTCCCTAGTTGATGTAATGTAATTTAGTTACTTTCAAACTAGGTTAGGTTGATATTTTATGAAGATTTGATGTTGATTGAGCTGATTATATCAGCTATACAATGAGTGCAAGCTAAGTTTTCAAGTTTCCATGAAATCTTAGTGGTATTAGGTAAACATTAGGTGATGATTTGCTAAGATTTGAATTGTCATTTGTTGGTATATGTAATGGCTGTAAGCCAATGATGTTTTGTAATGAAATACAATAGATTTCATACAACTTAAGCTCCAATTTTTTTCTTTGCTTCTCGATTCTTTTCTGCTAGTAAAATTGCTTCCATTTTTCTTTCTTTCTTCGGCTACAAGTCTCGAGCCTTATTGCTCAAGCTTCAGCTACTTGTTGTTGTTTGCTGATCAAAGTTCCAACAAATGCAACTGCCTGCTTTTTTTCAAGGCTAGCAGTAATCTGGAAAGTTATTGATAAACCGTAAAAGTAACATATTTTAATCCCACATTTAGTATGCTTTTGGAAGATTTAGCCCATGATTTATGTAAAAAGGTGCTTTTAGTCCTTTCTTTTCATATTTATACTCAGGAAAGCACTCAAGGATGAAAAGAATGAGAAACGGGCTTAAAACGGGCCAATTTGGTCTAAAGAGGAAATCGATACGGCCTGGACCTCAAGCCACACGGTCGTGCATCATCAAATTACTTCACACGGCCTGACCCTCGATTTACACAATCGTGCCTCAAACAACAGAATCGAAACACGACCCAACCATGATTTACACAAACGTGTGCCATGGCCGTGCCTCTGCCGCGGGAGAAAGGAATTTCACTCAGATTTGGATACTTTGAGCCAAAGAAACATATTCCAAAGCATATTCAAATACCGAGTAGGAAGCAGACTTAAATTAGGACACTTAAGGGCCAAGTAAAGCATTCTAAAAGTCTATATAAACACCCCAAGTGTATCCTGAAATGGGGCGGTTAGCTAGGCCAAGGAGCCGAGCCAGAAGGTTAGATTTGTGGGAATTACTCGAAGATAGCCAGTGGATCCATCTCAAGGAGCCGGAATTCTACTCAAGACGGCGGATTTCTCCTTCAATTCCTCTAGGGGGTTTTAGGGATTTCTTATGTTTTGTTTTATCTTTTCTCTTGAGATGTTTTCTTTATTCATTATGAACTAAATCCTTCAGATACCTGAAGGGGATGAAACCTAGATGAATCTTGTTATTGATTTCTAAATTATATGATAAATACTTAGTTTGTTCTTAATTATGCATGCGTAATCCAAATCTGATGTGCTTAGGTGGTTTTTGGCGCCTTTGCTAGGGAACTAAAATATTAAGAAAGCTCTATTTTTATTACTTTAGCCATTATTTTTATTTTTATTTCGCAATTTATTTTATTGTTTTTGCTATTTTTCTTTTTTCTTTTTTTTCCTAGCAGGTACCTCTAGTTTATAACTAGAACGAACCCGACAGGACCTCTAGTATACGATAGTAAAATTGAAGCTACCGCTCGGAGAAATCACAGAGAAATTAGGCGAGCCCTAAATTACATGAAAGAAGAGCGAGAAGACAGATCCAATCATACTGAAGGGATGGACGAGAATAATCCACCACGAGATGTGGAAGAAAACAATGCTCCGCGTACTATGTATGATTATGCTAAACCTCATTTAACAGAACCAATCTAGTATTGTTAGGCTCGCTATAGTCGCTAATAATTTTAAATTAAAACCTAACACAATACAAATGATTCAACAATTTGTTCAATTTGATGGTTTGCAGGACGAAGACCCGAACACTCATATAGCTAATTTTTTAGAGTTCTGTGATACTTTCAAAATAAATGGCGTTTCTAACGATGCCATTCGTCTTCAATTATTTCCTTTTCATTAAGAAATAAAGCCAAACAGTGGTTGTACTCGTTACTGCGAGGATCAATCACTACATGGGACCAAGTGACCGAAAAATTTTTATTAAAATATTTCCCACCGGCCAAATTATGGAATGATATCTCTTCTTTTGTGCAGATGGATTTAGAGACATTATACAACGTATGGGAGAGATACAAGGATCTCTTAAGAAGGTTTCCACACCATGGTCTACCCTTATGGTTACAAGTCCAAACTTTTTATAATGGTGTAAACCCCTCAACAAGGCAGCTAACCGATTCAAATTACCGATGGAACCTCAACAATGTAACTCCCAAGCGACCTACGAGTTCATTAAAGAGATGTCACTGAATAACTATCAATGGCAAGTTACAAGGATAAAACTGACAAAATCAGCCGGAGTTTACAACCTTGATGCACTGACCATGCTATCAACACAGGTAGAGATGATGAATAAAAAGCTTGATAGTTTGTGTTCTTCGTAGGTACATCCAGTCATGCAGTGCAACGCAAGTGGAACTGGGGCGAATCCTGAGTACCCACCCTACCAACCGGACGTAGAGACCGAACAGATGAACTATATAGGTAATAATTTCAGATCCAATAATAATCCTTATAGTAATACTTACAATCCAGGTTGGAGGAACCACCCAAATTTTTCATGGGGGGGCTGAGGAAACCAAGGAATTCAAAGACAACAACCTCCTCAAAATTTCCAAAATCAACCATATCCGCAAGAGAAGAAGCCAAACCTCAAAGAGATGCTGATAAAATTCATGGCAAACACAGAAAATCACTTCCAAGAAACTGAGAAAACAACTAAAAGCAATGAGAACCGAGTCGGGGAACTTACTAAGTTAAGGAAGCCACTAATGCAGTCGAACGACTCGCAAAGCTAATGTCAGAATGACCGCAAGGACGTCTACCAAGTAACACCGAGATTAACCCAAATAAGCAAATTCAAGCCATCCCAGCTCATGACAGTAAGGGGTTAGATGAACCTAATCTAATACAAGAAAACAAGGTAAACAAAGTTAAGGTAGAGGTAACACAAGAAAAGCCAAAACCAGTAATCAAGGAATACCAACCTCGCATACCTTATCCCGAAGCGATGAAAAGAGACGATTTAGAGGAACAGTTCGGTAAGTTTCTTAAACTCTTAAAGAAATTACATATTAACTTACCTCTTCTCAAAGCTCTTTTTCAGATGCCAGACTCGAGAAAATTTTTAAAACAGCTCTTGACTAACAAACACAAATTAGACGAAGAGCACCACGTGGAATTAAACGCAGCATGCTTAGTAATGTTACAGAATAGACTACCACGGAAGCTAAAAGATCCAGGGAGTTTTACAATTCCATTTTAATTGGTAGTTTAGCTATTGATAATGCGTTAGCTGATTTAGGGGCAAGCATAAATGTCATGTCTTATACATTATTTAAACGACTAGGTCTAGGGAAGCCCAAACAAACTAGGATGAGTATACAATTAGCTGATAAAACTGTTAGAATTCCTAGGGGCATTATCGAAGATGTTCTTGTCAAAATCGATAAATTTATTTTCCCAGTAGATTTTGTTGTCTTACATATGGATGAGGATAATACAATCCCCTTAATTTTAGGAAGACCTTTTCTAGCAACTGCCAAGACTAAAATTGATGTTGCCACAGGAGAACTCATACTTTGTGTAGGTAACGAATCAATCAATCTTCAAGCTCTTAACTCGGCCAGGACAACAACCGATGAAGGTAAGAAAGTCAATACAGATGATAATCAAATTGTTCAACCTTTATTGCAAGAAACATCGCAAAGACACAACCCTAAGCCCACTCATAGATCCCAAATCGACAAAGAAGAACTGGAATCGCACAAAGTAAAACCTGAAGACCCACCAGAAGAGATCGTAGGAACATCCAATCACTTTAAAATAGGAGACCAGGTACTGTTAGACAAAGCAGATCCGCACACAATCACAACAGACCTGAAGGCAAAGGGAGAAACCCTTCTTAAGGTACATAATATCTTCCCACATGAGATAGTCGAGGTAAGCAACCCAATATTCGACACTTTTGAGGTAAACACTTCTCGACTTCAACTTTGTCAATAAAATAAAACTTTAAGCAAGAGGGAAGATATTCAAACCTTTAAACCTCCCTGATTTAAGTACAAGGAAAAGTCTAGTTAAGACTATAAACGAGCGCTTCTCGGGAGGCAACCCGAGCACTAACCCTACTTCTTTTTATATTTATTTTTATTTTTTTTATTTTTTTTCTCTTTCGCTTTGTAACGTAACCAAAAGTGTAGATTTCTAGGACACACGACCTTACAGACGATTGTGTCTGTGGCCATGTGGACCATCGGAATCCCCGTACTGACATAGCAGAGGTCGTATGAATTAAATCCCAACCACTTTTCGACGTCACGGATCCAACCACTCCCCCACAGGCACTGATAAATTGTCACAGCCATGCGCCAAGATCATGTGAAGCTACTGACTTACCAGACACAGGACAAACACGCCCATATGATCCAACCGTGCCAACATACTGCCTTTTCAGGAACAGGTGTGGCATTTGGCAAACGGGCATGGGTGAACCAAACACGCCTAGACATACGGCCGTGTAATGCGGCCGTGTAATTCAACACACCCTCGGTCTACAGGCGTGGGAACGTGCCAGATTGGAAATCCTATTTAAACCCAACAGCCCTTCTCCTTCTCCCCTCATTCTTTATTCCTTCTTTTTCTTTCTTTCCTTAGAAAAGATGTCCAGACTCTTGAGCTACACTACAATCATGCCGAAGAAGTGTAATAAGGCAAGCATTATCTCCTCAAAGGAGACCCCATCACATAAGTTCATGCCGACCGCTTCATCCAAACACCAAGCCAAGCGTCTTTTAGACCATTTAAATTTTTCTTTACGTTTATTTTTCCCCTTTATCCTACTTATCTATACTTCTTTTCTGTTTAATATATTTTAATTTCTTTTAGTTTCTTGGTTTTTGGTTCTAAAGGCTGCTTGGGAATCACGCACCACAACCTTAGAGGTCACACCCACATCACGAACCATCCAACAATAAGGACTCCTTAGTCTATTAGTCTTTTCTTTTAATTTCAATTTTCTTCTTAGTCTCCTTCTCTTTATTTTCTTTGTCTTTAATTATAGTATTAGTATATTATTAATGTTTCTTTGGATTTCTTGGCTATATCTTTACAGGCTACCCAATTTCTTTATCCAACACAAATCTCATCGGTAGACACCCCGCCAGGACCATAGAAAATGCCACCATTTCCTCCTCCACCCACCTTCTACCACGACCTCTACCAACTCCCGGAATCATCCAAAATTCAAGAAGTGTCACTTCTCCCCTTCTCTTTTGATTACATTATTAGTTATCTATCTTTGTACATTGAGGGCAATGTACATCTTAAGCGTGGGGGGTAAAAGTACCTAATGTTTTGCATTATTCTAAAATCCTGAATTTTAGTCTTGTCCCTAAGAAATTTTCTCATATTATCAATTAGGGTGAAATTTCTAACGATTTATGGTTTTTATTGATATGTTTTTGAGTAAGTCACTGATAATTGTGCACTGATGATTTATACTTGAAGAATACTAGAGAATCGAGCATGATAAGTCTATTTTTCAAAGAATCAAAAATTTTCTAGGTTATTGAACTGAATTTGAATATTACCTTGAAGTTTGGAATCTACAAGATTGATGTTAAATACCCATAATTTTTGTGAGATTTGAGCCTTATAGAGCATATATTCTTTTTCATGCTTACTTTATTGATTATGAGTGTGTCAACACTGAATTGTTATTCTAGAATTTGCCTTGATTATACATGCCGAGACCACATAATGATTTGATATACTGAGATGATAAAGACACCAGGTTTTAACCCATTCACTCCACTAAAAAGCTTACCTACATAATTAACCCCTAGTGAACCCATTTAATCCTAACAACCTTTTTTATTGAATTACCCGCCTAATATTAACCCAAAACCCTTTGTATTTGTTATCACCATTCTTTTTTACTACCCTTCTATCGAGAATTGATTTGATCAGTTACTGAATTAGTTTATTTCAGTTGATAAAGTTCTTTCTTTATTATGTATTTACTTAGTTTGTTCTTAAAAAAAAACAAAGTATATTTCTAACATCCTGAACTATTGGGCCTATGTGTTTGGTGTGGGGATATGTTTAATGTGTTAAATTAAGTGTTAGGGGTTCAAATTGGGCTTAGGTTTGGGTCGAGGCTGTAGTTAAAATTTCTTGTTTGAACATTTTAGCGGAAAGCTTGTTAAGTTAAGGCATAACAGATATTAGCTGTGTTTTTAAAACACAAATGGGCTTGTGGCCCAGTGGCAAAATGGCACCACAATAAGGGAAGGGAGTTGGCGTCATTTGAAGGTCCAAGGTTCGAGTCGCCTGGTACCTTTTATTTTAATTATTTTCTGCATTTACAAGAGCAGTAGTGGAATTTGGCAATAATGCTTAAATTTAGAAATTTTTTAATGTGATAATAAGGTAGATAATGTGTTGATAAAGGAGTGAAGAGGTTGTGTCATCCATGACACTGTGGATGAGTAGTCAGATAAGGATAAGGAGAAAATCAAGGAGTTATCTACAAAGCTAGGTGGTGGCCGAAATTTTGACTCTAAGAGGAGTAAAAGAATTGGTTTCCTTATAGCTTAGGGGTGTCGAATTCTCCCCTATTCTTTGTTTAATTTTTAGCTGTCAGAAAGGGCATTTTTGGGTTTTGATAAGTAGGTGTCCTTATTGCCTATAAATGGGGGTGGTAGCTCATTAATTTCGGTATTTGAACCCTACTCTTTTCTTATTTCCTTGTGCCGAAATTCTTATTCTTCCTCTCTAATTTCTTTTCTTTTGATTTCTTCAAAAGTCGAGGCCTCTCAATCTTCTCAACATCTTTTCTTTCAAAAGCCGAAACCCTGAACTCTCTAGCCGGATAGTCCCTATTCTTTTTGCCGATTTCTTCAATTAAAAGCCGAAACTACTTAGAATTATTCTTATTATCTTCTCTTCTTGACCTTCTCAAAAGCCGGAATCTCCTAGGAGTAGCCGAATTTTCTCTAGTAAGGTAAGTCGACTCTTGTTGTCCTTAAGACCTCTCTTTTGGTTTTTGAAGACAAAGCCAAAAAGCTAATGGTTTAATGGTTTCATGTATTTTATGTGTTTGGTGACATTCGAGAAGTGAAGTGGATCAAGTAGATCTAAAAGTCAAAAATCGTTGTCTCTGATTTTAGGATTTCAAGGTAAGGATTTCGGTTCTCCTTAAGAGTTATCAATCGGTTTCTTTTTGTTATTCGTGCCCTTACCCAATCGTTTCGTTAAGCCATCGTTATAGTACCTTCTGACCAAGATCATTCATGGACTCAAATGTCAGAAAATCAAAGGAAGGGGTTGGATCTATAGCCTCAGCCCCAAAGTACAAGAAACACGTGGTGCTTGTTATTCGTGATTGGCCACCAGGTTGTGGACCAGCTTCAGAACAGAATCTTAGGCTATTAGCAACAGTAGTGGATTCCGATAGTGCCGACTTTGACAGTATCATCTTGTCAGTAATCAGGTGTGTAGATCTTTATCACTTAAATCTCCTGTATAATATCTAGTATGGGCTGAAAAGCTGGAAAAGGCTATGTGACAGTCGAATAACCCGTAGGGGTTGGGCTAGGAATCCCAAGTACGTAAACATAGTATTATCTCTATGTGTATCGATGTATGTGTTATCCTGTTATCCAGTAAATGGTCTAGTGCTTTTGATATGGCATGTGTGTATGCATGGGATATGGGTTTGATTTGATGAAGGGGAAGAGCATGTATTTAGGTCACAGTAGTGATCGGTGGCTATGTCACGTTATCCTGATATCCTGATTCTTAAATATTATGACCGACAGCATGACTGTCAAATTGGCGTATAGAGGTTGGTGGGTCGATTGTAGAAATCCCTGAGATGTGATGGTTGGTAAGGGTTGGCGTGTAGAGGATGGACTCTTAGGTTTTGGGATGGGCCATATTGCATGAATTATTCTGTTACCTTTGTGTATAGGCCAAGTCCCATAATGTGTTTGTGGGCCCAAGGCTTTTATGTGATTTCGGGATTTGCACTGAGTCTTTGTGACTCACCCCTTTTGTTTTTCCCACTTTTCAGATGAGCAGTAGTTCGTGGACATGGGAGCCGAGGCGGACTCAAGGGGCCATCAAGTCTTTTATCTTCCTAGACTATTTTCAGTTATCTTTTAAGTTTTAATTTTGGGATTTTTTTTGTAATAAGGCCTCCATCACTTAGGGTTTTATATTACTTCTTTTTGCTAGGTTATAATAAACTTATGTTTTTCCAAAGTCATAATTATAAAGTAAAATGAAAAATGGCTTCTCAAACACGACCCATGCAAATGTTTAAAGTTATTTTCAAATTTTCACATTTAATTGATTATTCGGTTATAATAGACTAAGTTTCTCCAAAACCCTTCAGAGTAAAGTTTTCAAGATTCAACCTGTAGCATACCAGATCCGGTCCTGACGCATGGGCCGAGTTTGGGGTGTTACATTTTTTGTATCAGAGCCCAGTTCAAAACTCGGGCTGTGAAATGGGCCTAGTAATGTTTTGAAAATTTGTTGGGAATAGTGAGGAAAATATTTTGGATGAAGATATGGCCTTCGAGTCTACCGGCATCTGATCCACGCAGGTAAGTATTCTAAACTCTTGTTGTGATATACATGTGGGCTTAATGGGCTTGATGGACGTAGGATAGTATATTAGACATTGATGGAGTTTAAATCACTCTCTAAATTCATAAGATTTAATCCAACCAAACAAACCTGTGAACAAGTCGCGAGATTAGGGTGTGGCAACAGGCATACGCATGTCTAGGATTGGATTTAGGGAGAGCTTGGTATTTAAGCAGTCCTAGTGACTCACCTCCTCTTCGCTAGAATCCTATCTCAAAAGCGTAGTATTTGCTCACCTTAGCCATGAGGACTTGTTGACGGGCCAAAATTTATAATTAAAACCCAAAAGGGACCAGCTACCCTATTTTGTAAAATTAATAAAATAACCTCTAGTTTTGAAAATTTCTGAAATACCCCTGATTTGTAAAATTACTAAAATATCCTTGATTTGAAAAAAGACCAAAATACCCCTAATTTGTAAAATTACCGAAATACCCCTGGACTACCAAATTATCGAAATATCCCTGGATTATAAAATTACCAAAATACCCTTATTTTGTAAAAATCACCAAGAAACCTTATTTTGGAAAATTACGAAAATACTCCTGTAGGATAAAATTACAAAAATACCCTTAGATAGTGAAATGACGGAAATACCCTTATGTGATGAGTTCATGGATGCTACTTGTATGTTGGTGTGTATGAATGTTGAATGTGTATGGCTCCTGGAATTAGGAATACTGAAACCTGTAGATATAATCGCGAATTCGAAAGAACTACTATTAAAACTACTTTTCATAAGACTGATCGTGATTAAACAGTGGAAACAATTAATAATTCATAAAATTTCTAATCAGATAAACGCCAATCGGAAGAATGAGTACAAGGGGTCGCGAACGTCCACCGCTTGGTCGTGATAGGGGTAGGATGACCGTGTTAGAACCAGTAGGGTCTGGCCACGGGTCAGGAAACGAGATACTGGATTTGCCACCGTGTGGAGGAGAATCTCGTACAGACGGTACGGAGATGATGCGTATCTCGATTTATGTTAAGGGTGTTAGAAAGGGTTGTTTGAAGCGTGGCATGGGCCCAGGAGCTTGGAAATCTGTGTCGAAATGACTGAGAGCCAATGGGGCAGAGATGTTTAGAGAAATTTCTGGAATAGCCCCGAGTACAGCTGAGTACTGGTTAGAGGCGGTGGAACGTATAATGGATGATCTAGATTTCACAGAGGAGGAAAAGCTAAAGGAGACGTATCTCTTCTGCGGGATGAAGCATACCAGTGGTGGCTTACGGTTAAGAATAGTACAGTGGCTGACTGTATCGCCTGAAATTTTTTCAAAACAACGTTCCAAAGTAAGTACATTGGGACAAGTTATATGGATGCGCAGCACAGAGCATTTCTGAATTTGGTTTAGGGTAGTAGGTCGGTGGCTACGTATGAGGCGAAATTTTTGCGCCTTAGCCGTTATGCTCGAGGGATGGTGGCCACAGACCATGAACGTTGTGTTCAGTTTGAAGATGGTCTGAGAGATGATCTGCGTGTTTTGATAGCCCCACAGCGGGAAAGGGAGTTCGCTGTCCTGGTGGAAAAGGCTAAGATAGCTAAGAAGGTAAAGCGGACAGAGAAGCTAAACTGAGATAGAAGTAGGAATAAGAGGAATTTTGGACCATCAGGGTCAGCTGGACGTACTCAAAAAAAGTCTAGGTCAGATGGACTGAGTCAGGTTGAAACACCTGCTGCTGCTGGCCAGACGCAGAAGTGTGCTCGGTGCGATAAACTCCATTGGGGTGAGTGTTGGTCGAGTAGCGAAAAATGTTTCAGGTGTGGATCTATGGACCATCAGATTAAAAACTGTCCGCAGCAACGGGACAGTGAAGGGTCCGCAGGCCAGGGGAATATTTAGTCGAGTAGAGGAGGTCAGCAGCCACCGAGAGATCGTGGTCCGACTAGAGGTGGTAATGGTCGGGGTCGTGGAGCACTGGGTAGAGGTGCAGTAAACATTGAGGCGAGACAGCCAGGGTTAGTCTATGCTACCAGACGTCGAGAGGAGGCTGACGCACCGGATGTTATAATTGGTACGTTTTTAATTTTTGGCTTACCTTACACTGCCTTGATTGACATTGGGTCAACACATTCTTATGTAGCTAGTAGTGTATCTGAAATATTAAGGTTAGAATCTGAGATTACCCTTGGGGCGATGACTGTAATTAGCCCGTTAGGACAATCGTAGTGGTGGATAAACTCTATCGGGAGGTACCTTTAGAAGTTTAGGGAATAACTTTTCTAGTGGATCTGATGGAATTACTGTTCGAAGAATTCGATTTAATTTAAGACATGGATTGGTTAATGAAGTATCAAGCGAACTTAGATTGTGCAGTCAAGTGTATGGTGTTAAAGACCCCTGAGGGAGGAGAAGTATTGGTGATAGGAAAAAGGGGGAACTGTTTGTCGAATGTGGTGACTGCCCTAAGAGTAGAGAGGATAGTGAGAAAAAGATGTAAGGCAGTTTTAATGTTTGTTCGGCCTCTGGAAACTAAGGACATAACTGTTGGGAACGTGAGGACGATGAAGGAATTTCCTGATGTCTTTCCCGAAGAGCTTCCGGGGTTACCTCCGGATCGTGAAGTAAAGTTTGGAATTAATCTTCTTTCAGGAACAACGCCAGTATCTATTGCTCCATACAGGATGGCGCCGAAGGAGTTGGTGGAATTGAAAGCGCAGATTCAGGAGTTATTGGATAGAGGGTTTATACGACCAAGTGTGTCGCAGTGGGGAGCGCCGGTGTTATTTGTTAAGAAGAAGGATGGATCAATGAGTATGTGCATTGACTATCGTCAGCTGAACAAGTTGACGATTAAGAATAAGTACCCGTTGCCTAGGATCGATGACTTGTTCGACAATTGAAGGGGGCTTCGGTCTTTTCAAAAATAGATTTGAGGTCAGGATACCATCAACTTAGGGTCAAGGAAGCAGATATTCATAAGACGGCTTTTAGGACCCGCTATGGTCACTACGAATTCATGGTGATGCCATTTGGTTTGACCAACGCACCTGCAGCATTCATGGACATGATGAACCGAGTGTTCCAACCCTACCTGGATCGGTGTGTCGTGGTGCTTATCAATGATATCTTGGTCTACTCAAAGTCAGAAGAGGAGCATGATGTTCATCTGCGAATGGTTTTGAAGATTCTGAGGGAAAAGCAATTGTATGCCAAATTCAGCAAGTGTGAATTTTGGCTGAAGGAAGTTACTTTTCTAGGCCACATTGTGTCGGCAGAGGGGATTAGGGTTAACCCTCAAAAATTGAAACGATGTTGGATTGGAAACCGCCTAAGTCGATGGTGGAAATTTAAAGTTTTCTTGGTCTGGCCGGATATTATCGAAGGTTTGTTGAGGGATGTTTTTTTATTGCGGCACCGTTGACTAAGTTGCTACGAAAAGGAGTTCCATTTGTTTGGTTTGATAGGCAGTAAGAGAGTTTCGAGAAATTAAAAAGGATTTTGATGGAGGCTCCAGTGTTGATTCATTCGGAGGCTGGAAAGGAGTTCGTGATTTACTGTGATGCTTCACACACGGAACTAGGATGCGTGTTGATGCAAGATGGAAAGGTTGTTGTGTATGCTTCTCGGTATTTAAGACCGCACGAATCAAATTATCCCACCCATGATTTGGAATTGGCGGCAGTGGTATTTGCTTTGAAGATATGAAAGCATTATCTGTACGGGGAGAAATCTGTCATTTATACCGATCATAAGAGCTTAAAGTACCTGTTAACACAGAAGGAGTTGAATTTAAGGCAAATGAGGTGGAACGAGTTGTTAAAGGATTATGACTGCTCGATCAAGTACCACCCAGGGAAGGCTAACGTGGTGGCAGATGCTCTGAGTCGTAAGGTGATCACTGACTTGAGAGCAATGTTTGCTCACCTTAGTCTATATGAAGATGGGAGTTTATTAGCTGAACTCCAAGTAAAACCCTCTTGGGTTAGTCAGGTAAAGGAAAAGCAATAGACCGATGAGTTGCTTAAGGAGAAATTATAGCTTATCTCGAATGATGGGCTAGCAAAATTTAGTGTGAACGAGGAAGGACTGCTGTGTTTTCGGGGGAGGATTTGCGTGCCGAAAGATCCAGAGTTGAGGCAGAGGATTTTGCATGAAGCACATGAAGGTACATACGCTATGCATCCTGGAGGGAGTAAGATGTATCGGGATTTGTGAGATCAGTTCTGGTGGTCGGGTTTGAAGCAAGAGGTAACTAAATTGGTAAGTAAGTGTCTGACCTATCAGCGGGTAAAGGCGGAGCATCAGTTGCCATCAAGGTTGTTACAGCCGGTAAAGATTTTGCAATGGAAGTGGGAAAGGATCACAATGGACTTTGTTAGTGGGCTACCCCTCACGCCTACTAAGAAAGATTCAGTTTGGGTGATCGTTAATCGGTTGATGAAGTACACTCATTTTGTACAGGTTCGGGTCAATTATTCTTTACAAAAGTTGGCTAAGATATATATAGCGGAGATTGTAAGGTTGTATGGAGTACCTGTGTTGATTATTTCAGACCGAGGTCCTAGGTTTACGTCAAGGTTTTGGAAGGCGTTACATCAAGCGTTGGGTACGAAGTTGGATTTCAGTACAGCATTTCATCCTCAGACCGATAGAAAGTCTGAACGGGTGATCCAGATCTTGGAAGACATGTTAAGAGGTTGTGTAATTAATTTTAAGGGTAGTTGGGAAGAGTTTTTACCATTGGCAGAGTTTGCGTACAACAACAGCTACCAGTCTAGTATTCAGATGGCGCCCTATGAAGTATTGTACGGGCGAAAGTGTCGTACTCTTTCCTGTTGGACGGAATTAGGAGAACGTCAGATTTTGGGTTCGGAGTTGGTGACCGAGACAAAAGAGAATATTGAGTTAATTCGGGCTCGACTAAAGGAAGCATCGGATAGGCAGAAGTCCTATGCTGATTTAAAACGTAGGGACATAGAATTTGCTGTGGGTGACAAGGTTTTCTTGAAGGTATCACCTTGGAAGATGGTACTAAGGTTTGGACGGAAGAGTAAGTTAAGTCTCAGATTTATTCGACCATACGGAGTGTTAAAACGAGTAGGACCAGTAGCATATCAGCAGAGTTACCTCCGGAGTTAAGTCAAATTCACGATGTATTCCACGTCTCTATGCTGAGACGATACCGTTCGGATCCATCCCATGTGGTGTCAATAGAGGAAATTGAAGTGAGACCTGATCTATCCTTCGAAGAGGAACCGGTGGAAATTTTAGATCATGATGTCAAGGTGTTGTGAAGAAAAACAGTTCCGTTAGTAAAGGTGTTATGGCGGAACCACGGTTCTGAAGAGGCTACGTGGGAACCGGAGGAAGCGATGCGGCAGCAATACCCCTATCTTTTCTGACGAGGTAATTTCGAGGACGAAATTTCTTTAAGGGGGTAGAACTGTAACATCCTGAACTATTGGGCTTATGTGTTTGGTGTAGAGATATGTTTAATGTGTTAAATTATGTGTTAGGGGTTCAAATTGGGCTTAGGTTTGGGCCGAGGCTATAGTTAAAATTTCTTGTTTGAACACTTTAATGGAAAGCTTGTTAAGTTAAGGCATAAAAGATATTAGCTGTGTTTTTAAAACACAAATGGGCTTGTGGCCCAGTGGCAAAATGGTACCACAATAAGGGAAGGGAGTTGGCGTCATTTGAAGGTCCAAGGTTCGAGTCGCCTGGTACTTTTATTTTAATTATTTTCGGCATTTACAAGAGCAGTAGTGGAATTCGGCAATGATGCTTAAATTTAGGAATTTTTTAATGTGATAATAAGGTAGATAATGTACTGATAAAGGAGTGAAGAGGTTGTGTCATCCATGACAGTGTGGATGAGTAGCCAGATGAGGATAAGGAGAAAATCAAGGAGTTATCTACAGGGCTAGGTGGTGGCCGAAATTTTGACTCTAAGAGGAGTAAAGGAATTGGTTTCCTTATAGCTTAGGGGTGCTGAATTCTCCCCTATTCTTTGTTTAATTTTTAGCTGTCAGGAAGGGCACTTTCGAGCTTTGATAAGTAGGTGTCGAAATTGCCTATAAATAGGGGTGGTAGCTCATCAATCCCAGCATTTAAACCCTATTCTTTTCTTATTTCCTTGTGCCAAAATTCTCAGTCTTCCTCTCCAATTTCTTTTCTTTTGATTTCTTCAAAAGCCGAGACCTCTTAATCTTCTCAACATCTTTTCTTTCAAAAGCCGAAACCCTGAACTCTCTAGCCGAATAGTCCCTATTCTTTTTGCCAATTTCTTCAATTAAAAGCTGAAACTACTTAGAATTCTTCTTATTATCTTCTCTTCTTGATCTTCTCAAAAGCCGGAATCCCCTGGGAGTAGCCGAATTTTCTCTAGTAAGGTAAGTCTCGACTCTTGTTGTCCTTAAGACCTCTCTTTTGGTTTTTGAAGACAAAGCTGAAAAGCTAATGGTTTAATGGTTTCATGTATTTTATGTGTTTGGCAGCATTCGAGAAGTGAAATAGATCAAGTAGATCTAAAAGCCAAAAATCGTTAGCCTCTGATTTCGGGATTTCAAGGTAAGTATTTTGATTCTCCTTAAGAGTTATCAATCGGTTTCTTTTTGTTATTCGTGCCCTTACCCAATTGTTTCGTTAAGCCATCGTTATAGTACCTTCTGACCAAGATCATTCATGGACTCGAGTGTCAGCAAATCAAAGGAAGGGGTTGGATCTATAGTCTCAGCCCCAAAGTTCAAGAAACGCACGGTGTCTGCTATTCGTGATTGACCACCGGGTTGTGGACCAGCTTCAGAAAAGAATCTTAGGCTATTAGCAACCGTTGCGGATTCCGATAGTGCCAACTTTGACAGTATCATCTTGTCAGTAATCAGGTATGTAGATCTTTATCACTTAAGTCTCCTGTATAATATCTATTATGGGCTGAAAAGTCGGAAAAGGCTGTGTGACAGTCGAATAACCCGTAGGGGTTGGGCTAGGAATGCCAGGTACGTAAACATAGTATTATCTCTATGTGTATTGATGTATGTGTTATCCTGTTATCCAAAGAAATGGTCTAGTGCTTTTGATATGGCATGTGTGTATGCATGGGATATGGGTTTGATTTGATGAAGGGGAAGAGCATGTATTTAGGTCACAGTAGTGATCGGTGGCTATGCCATGTTATCCTGATATCCTGATTCCTGAATATTATGATCGACAGCATGACTGTCAAATTGGCGTGTAGAGGTTGGTGGGTCAATTGTAGAAATCCCCGAGGTGTGATGGTTGGTAAGGGTTGGCGTGTAGAGGATGGACTCTTAGGTTTTGGGATGGGCCATATTGCATGAATTATTCTGTTGCCTTTGTGTATGGGCCCAGGCCCATAATGTGTTTGTGGGCCCAAGGCTTTTATGTTATTTCAGGATTTGCACACTGAGTCTTTGTGACTCACCCTTTATGTTTTTCCCACTTTTCAAATGAGCAGTAGTTCGAGGATATGGGAGCCGAGGCAGACTCGAGGGGCCATCAAGTCTTTTATCTTCCTAGACTATTTTCAGTTATCTTTTAAGTTTTAATTTTGGGATTTTTTTTTTTTTGTAATAAGGCTTCAATCACTTAGGGTTTTATATTACTTCTTTTTGCTAGGTTATAATAAACTTATGTTTTTCCAAAGTCTTAATTATAAAGTAAAATGACAAATGGGCTTTTCAAACACGACCCACGCAAATGTTTAAAGTTATTTTCAAAATTTCACATTTAATTGATTATTCAGTTATAATAAACTAAGTTTCTCCAAAACCCTTCAGAGTAAAGTTTTCAAGATTCAACCCGTAGCATACCAGATCCGGTCCTGACGCATAGGCCGAGTTTGGGGTGTTACAATATTCAAGCATTAGTATATGATTAAAGGAGCTTATGCGTTTAAATTCTAATTGTTGAAGAAGATCTCGTATTAAAAGTATTATCAATAGTAGTATTACTAGTTTCAAAGCAATCATTTATTTTCTAGTTCATTATTCTTAGTAGGTAATTTATCAGGTCAATCTCGATTTTTAACCTTCTAATTTAGCCGTTATCCACACATTTAATCCAAGCCCCGTTACAACCCTAATTAAAGACCTTTCGATTTGTATATCATCTCATATACAATGGTGGAGATTTGATTTTCAGGCAAGCCTATGGGATTAACTTTTTAGATTCAACTCTTGAGTTCTTAATTGTGAACCTTAAATACCTTTGAGTGATTTGAGTGAATCTTTAGTGAAGATGTCAATCCTTGTCGGGTTTGAACCAAAGGTAATTATTTAGAAGAGATGAGACACCTATGTTTTCATACTACAAATATATGACTTAGAATTGTTTGAATCTTTAGGACTCTTTGAGTTGATTTATCCATGTATAAATTATCTATGAATTATGATGAGGCATTATTTATAGGAATTATGAATTATAGAAAGTTCGTTTTAATTGTAAGTTGAGAATTTTGCTTGAGGACAAGCAAAAGCTTAAGTGTGGGGGTATTTGATAAACCGTAAAAGTAATATATTTTAATCTCACATTTAGTATGCTTTTGGATGATTTAGCCCTTGATTTATGTAAAAAGGTGCTTTTAATCCTTTCTTTTCATATCTATACTCAGGAAAGCACCCAAGGATGAAAAGAACGAGAAACGGGCTTAAAACGGGCCAATTTGGTCCGAAGAGGAAATCCACATGGCCTGGACCTCAAGCCACACGGCCGTGCATCATCAAATTACTTCACACGACTTGACCCCCGAGTTACACGACCGTGCCTCAAACAATAGAATCGAAACAAGGCCCAACCACGATTTACACGAACGTGTGCCATGGCTGTGCCTTTGCCGTGGGAGAAAAGAATTTCACTCGGATTTGGATATTTTGAGCCAAAGAAACATATTCCAAAGCAAATTCAAATGCCGTGTAGGAAGCAGACTTAAATGAGGACACTTAGGGGCCAAGTAAAGCATTCTAAAAGTCTATATAAACACCCTAAGTGTATCCTGAAAGGGGGCGGTTAGCTAGGCCAAGGAGCCGAACCAGAAGGTCAGATTTGTGGGAATTACTCGAAGATAGCCAGTGGATCCATCTCAAGGAGCCGAAATTCTACTCAAGACGGTGGATTTCTCCTTCAATTCCTCTAGGGGGATTTAAGGATTTCTTATGTTTTGTTTTATCTTTTCTCTTGAGATGTTTTCTTTATTCATTATGAACTAAATCCTTCAGATACCTGAAGGGGATGAAACCTAGATGAATCTTGTTATTGATTTCTGAATTATATGATAAATACTTAGTTTGTTCTTAATTATGCATGCTTAATCCAAATCTGATGTGCTTAGGTGGAGCAGGAATAGACCCTGCTTAAGAGTAGATCTAGCATAATTAAGCGGAGTTAATCGCAAGCCTAGAGATAGGGTGACGAGATTTTGCCAGATTAGGGTGAAACCTAATATGGCAGTCTATAGATCGATTTACTGCTATTCTAGGGGCTTATTATAAGAGAACGAGAGTTCCACTAATTAACCTAGGGTTAGATGTTATTTGCCTCGAGAGAGGGTTTAATATACATTAGGGAGTCTTATGGATCAAACTAAATGAATAAATCGTATGGTTCAGTGTTAAGTAACAAGTGAAGTCTAGGTGGATTCTTCCTGAAGGTATCGCCGTGATCAACTGAGTTTCTTTTCAAGTTATTTTCCAATTCATTCTTTCTATCTTTGTGTCTTTAGTTTAGTAAGTCATAAATTTAGATAAAAGCAACTTCACTTATTTTAGGTTAAATAATAAAAAGAAAGTTAGTATTAGTACTTTTAGTTCCTTTGGGTTTGATAATCTGGTCTTGCCTAAGCTATGTTACTGTTCGATAGGTACACTTGCCTTTAATCATTGTCAGAGTTAGTTTCCAAGTTTGATCATTCTCTTTATAAATTTTAAAACTCGACGAAACAACGATCAGTTATACCAGAAGCAACAAAGCCATCACCATTTATCTCTGTCATTTTGATGATTCAAGAAAGAGCAGTAAAACAAAAAATTAAACCCAAACTTATATAATAATTAATTATCTTTTATCTAAAACTATACAGATTTTTTAACTTACCAACTGTTGCAGTCTCGAATGTTTTCATGCCATCACCATAACTCCTGCTGCCTGTGATAATACCTCTTTCCATCCCTTCCCCAATGATTATCAGATTGGTCTTCTCCTTGTTAATGACGATGTTCTCATTGTAAATACCTGCACATAATTTTATCCTGAACCGAAGCTCGGAGCTGATGATATTCCTTGGGTGATGGTAGTGAAATCTCCTGATCCATCCTGTGCTATGATCATGTCGAAGAGTGGAGCCAACTGACCCTAGCCTTCCCACCATACTGCCAAGATATCTATAAACATGAAATGCTTCCTTGCTGTTATCATCTTTACTCAAGTGCAGGAAGAAGATTTTTGAAATGACAAAGAAACAAATCCCTTTTAATTAACCAAACCAGGCATATGTGCAAGTGTAATTATAAAGACACTTCTTACATAAGTTCTTTTTTTTTGGGGGGGGGATGGACAACAAAATTTTAAGAACTTTGTTCCTGCAATCAAGCCAAAAGGCATAAGATTTCTATTTATGATGACATTTTTCTGTAATTGTTTGTTCAGTTTCATGTCAATAACATTTACCATTATTAGTATTGCTACTTCTGCATGGAGAATCCTTCCTGGAAATAGCAATTCAAACCTTCAAAATGTAAGGTTGGAATATCCATTTTTGTTCTTTTGTTTTTATAATTTTCCAACATGTCAGTTTCTTTCTTACCGTAATGTAGAACAAACACAAAATGATAAAAGCAGTGGATGAATTTTAATCCAAAGCTGAATTTTTTCTCATCTAAAAACTATCAGATTGAGAGGCAGAAGTTAAAAGCTTCATTTATAGACCTGTGGTTGTGTATTTGTTTATTCCATATAGTTGTGTAAGGATTAACAAAAAGTAGAACAGTCAAAAGGATTTAAAAAGAGAACTTATTCATTAAATTGACTAAAAGTTCAGAATTTACTTATAATAAGTTTTTTCAATGTTTTGGCATCCTATACCATTTTTGCCTAGGCCCAGACAAAAACCAAACAGAAAAAATAAATAAAAATAACAAAATTCCAAAGTCTATCAAGTTCATTTACAATATCAGACCTAATGGCCCAAATTAAATAACCCTAATACCCAATTATAGGCCCAACGACCTAAATTTTTTTCTCAAAAAGAAACCCTAATACCTAGCCGCTGCTCCTAGCCTCTGTCACCATCAACCACCCCTTTGCCTCCACCGTTGACCATGTGCCAATACCTGCAAAAAAAAAGGACGAAGAAAAGACAGAAACAACAAAGAGATAGCAGCAGAGAACAGTGACAAAATAGTGGAAAAGAACAGTGAAAAATAACAGTTCGATTGTATAATTGGTTATAAAAGCTATTGTAATGGCATGTAATTTTTAGAGAGAAAATCGAATACAAAAAAAAAAAAAAAAAAGAAAAGCAATCGGAAATCAAACTTCTAAAACAGGTGTTCTTTTTTATCCTTTTTATTTTTTGCTTTATTTTTTTACTTATATTTTTAAAAAAATAAACATAAAATAAGAAAAATAAAGTTGAAATCTTACCAACTTTTCGCATTCCGTCGCCGTGGGTGGCCGAGGACCGTCATCTCCGATGATAGATGACACTTTTCAGGGTCGAGAAATCAAAAGGCTAAGAAAAATGACTATTTTTGCTTTCCGGCCACCATGAACGGTGGTGTCGCCGCCGGCGACCAACAGTTGCCACGGTGGTCGATGGCCAGAGCCAAGACATTCCTGGGGCCTTTGAGAGAGAGGAGAGGTTTTTTTTTTTTCTGAAATGGGATAAAATGAAATTTTTGGGGAAATTTTTGGTTAATTTTTTTTTCTGAAATAGGATAAAATGAAATTTTTGGGGAAATTTTTGGTTAAGCAAGCGAAACGAAGCCGTTTTGGAAGAGTTCGAAAGGCCCCAAAACGACGTCGTTTTGGGAGCCGACCCGATTACCTGACCCAGTAACCTCAAGATTCGCGTGTTTTTAGACTAAGGGTCTATTTACCCTTTCAGTCCTTCTGCTTTTTGAACGATTTACAATGTAGTTTTTTTTCTTTTTAATTTTTACCCCTTAATTTTATTTTTATTTCATTTTCGTCCCCAATGGGACGATGCGTTTAGAGGACCAGGGAATAATATTCCCAGTTGGTCCCTCCTTTTTTATGCGCATTTTATTTGGGTCCTCATTTATGTTTCCTTATTTAATTTATCCGTTTTATTATGATTTATGCTTGTTATTTCATTTAAATTCCAATTTAGTCCATCATCTATTTAACTTCAACCTTTTACAAAATTTTCTTTATTTATTTATTCCTTCATTTATTACTTTTTTATTTTTATTTTTATTTTTTACATGTTTAAAATAAATTTGTTATCATTTTATTTTACATTTTTGATCATTTATTATTGTTGTTATTATTTTATTTTCATCTTATTTTGATATTATATCATTCCTTCTATTATTCCCATATTATTTATATTTATATTTATATTTATATTCGTCACGAGGCATCTAGCATTTTTATTTCTTTTATTTTTATTACTTTATTTTATTATTAATGCCATGAATTAATATTCTTATTATTGTTATAATTATATTGGTTCCTTTATTTATTATTTATCGCTTTAGTGTTCTACCCATATAGCTATTTCACATTACTTCATTATTATTATACCATACACTATATTTAAACATATTTTTCCGTTTTCATACCACGCCCGAATAAATTAAATGCATATCACCTTATGTGTTACATTTTTTTTCTTTTCATGTGATGTACAAAAAAGAAAAATTCTTAAACCGAGGCAAATGTTCATTATTTTGGAATTAGAAAAGTCATGTTCTTAACTTACAGAATTTGGCTTCCTTCTAAAATTGAGATAGTCGAATATTTACTTTAAAACAAAAATGAGATTCAAGCAAGGATCAATCGGCGCTTATTCTCGTTCTCGAGGATTTAAGGCATTGTGTCCTAACTTACCGGACATGATCCTTCCTTCTCGGTTAGCTTGAAATAATCCCTTTTCAAGAAAATTAATTTAGTTAAATAACATTATTAAAGAGGGGTCATATTTTAAATCTTTTTTGAGTTTTCAACTTTCGACACTAAGACATCAAGTAATCAACTAGGTACCAATTTTGGGCGTCACAAGGGTGCTAATCCTTCCTTGTGCGTAACCGACTCCCGAACCCATTTTCTAAATTTTGTAGACCAAAAATCATTGTTTTAATAAATCAAACCTTTTATTAAAACGATCAAATTACGAGGTATCCGATCACACCTCATAAAAAAGGATTGGTGGCGACTCCCATTTTTTCGTTTTTTTTAGATAAAAGTTAACATTTCAAAAAAATGGTTTCGACAGCTTAGCGACTCCACTGGGGACAAAATAAGAGAGCCAAGCCGTAAGTTGATTACTTTTGGTCTTTTTGTCGAAAATTGATTATTTGATTTAAATTTACGATCCCTTCATTGGATTTCATCCTTTATTTTTGAGGTGTTACATAATGATATATTTGCTTTATTGGTTCAAGTCTCTTGGTATATTTTCGCATATTGCATTTGCATAATCATTCGATTTTGCCCTTCTTAAGTGGGAGTGAGAAACTATTCCATCGTGAGGTCTTCACCTCCGTATAGGATAGCGGATCGCTTTCGAGATACATCCGTACCTGTATCTTCGTGAGATTTTCATGTCCGTATAGCCATAGGGAAATGTATTCTCCTGAACCGAACTCGGTCCGTATGAGCCTATAATGGGTGAGGATCGAGGAATCTGTTGCTTCAGGTACCCTTACTTTAGAACTGAACCGCATATAATGAGCCCTAAAAGCCCACCCTAGGTAAGATCAAACCAAACCTTAGTGGTCACCCGAATAGGTGCTCTATTTATTATTGCTTGCTTACTTTAAATTCTAGCTTTGTATGAAATATACCAACTTGTTTTGTTTTGTTTTGACTGTGATTGCATTGCATTTTCATCATAGAAAAGGGTGTTGATTCACGTTCAGTTGCTAAATAGAGAGCTTGTCATGGAAAATGGGTTTTTTGATAAAGTGGAAGACAACATGGCCACACGAATATGGTCCAAGAAAAGGCAACAAGAGAAATGTGATAGCCTGTGAAAGGGGCATGTCAGAGATATAGACCACGTTATGAGCAAAGCTTTGGTTCGAATACGAAAAGTGGCTGACCACTTGTAGACCCCAGCCGTTCAAAGCCTGAAATATGAATCGGAGTCGAATCGGAGTCGAATCGGAGCCGAGAATTAGCTTTGTTTCCTAGGAAAGTTAATGTTTTGAGTGTGAAGGCGAGGTTGTATACGTATCCTCTTTATGTAAAGAAACTTGTTTTCTAGTAAAGTTGTTCTAATGGAATTAAACCAGAATCAATGCCTTTTTGCATGCATATTTTCCATTCATTAGCATTACATTTCATTACATGCAATAAATTTCATAAAATCCAAAAGTGCATCAAGTTCAGAACTCTAGTACAGAGCTTGATGGATAATAAAAAGTTGGAATTCTTTATAGATATCGAAGGTTCGGAAGGGAAAGATGTTTGTGCCTTTGAAGAAGGAACTAAAAAAAACCTTCTTATTAGGAATTTGTTGCTACATCCCTAGAAGTGTTCTGATTAATTGGACTGTGGAGGAGATCCCTATAGTTTTTTGGAGCATTTCAGAGTAATATTCAGAACACACATATTGCTCTAAGCCTGGGACCAATAGGAATCCTTTTGTGAGAAAGGCACATGTTCATTTTTTTTTATTTCAATAAAAACAATGCATCTTTGTGTCCCACTTAGCAAATATTCTCCTTTTTTTTCATTTTATTCATACTCATACTACACAGATAATTATTCTTAGATTCATTTGCTCTTTGGTCTTCTTTCGTTCCTATAATAGATCTCCAGATATCAATAATATGAGCGACGCTGCTATTGACTCAGAATCTCTTTTTGAGTAAAATATGTGTCTAGAGGAACCTCAAGACTTTGAAGATGATCGAGGTTATAACCTATCTCCTGATTTGTTAAGGATGGTAGAACAAGAGGAGAAACAGATTCTACCTCACAAGAAGTCAGTAGAAATTGTGAGCTCGGAGATGAACAAGAAAAGAAAGATGTGAATATCGGAGCTTGCATCACCGTAGAGACAAAACGAGACCGTATTGAGTTACTTCAAGAATTCAAATATGTTTTCACATGGTCGTATCAAGACATGCCTGGTCTATGTATTGATATCAGGGCACACCAGCTCCCTATAAAAGAAAAATGCGAGCCAGTTCCGTAGAAACTTTGAAGGATTATGCCCGACGTCCTGTTAAAAATAAAAAGAAGAGGTCAAAAAGCAATTTGACGCTGGTTTCCTACAAGTGGTCAAATACTCAGAGTGGGTAGCCAATATAGTCCCCGTCTTTAAGAAAGATGGGAAAGTACGAATGTGTGTAGACTACAGAGATTTAAACAAAGCCAGCCCAAAAGACAATTTCCCATTGCCTCACATTGACACCTTAGTAGACAACACGACAAGTTACTCACTGTTCTCCTTCATGGATGGTTTCTCGTAACTATGTGGGGAACATTTTGCTATTAGGTGATGTCATTTGGACTGAAAAATGAGTGAGCAACGTATCAAAGAGCCATGGTAACCTTGTTTCATGACATGATGCACAAAGAAATTGAGGTTTATGTCGGATATGATCATAAAATCCTGAACAGAAAAGGAGCATATACAAGTCCTTAGGAAATTATTCTTGAGGTTGAGAAAATTTCAGTTAAAACTTAATCCAGCAAAATGTACCTTTGGGGCTAGGTCGGGTAAATTATTAAGATTTGTAGTCAGTGAAAAGGAGATCAAGATTGACCCAGATAAAGTCAAGGCTATACTGAAGTTGTCTCCGTCGCGCATTCAAAAGGAGGTCTGGGGTTTCTTAGGGAGATTAAATTACATCGCTAGGTCCATTTCACAATTAACAGAAAAATATGACCCCATATTCCGTCTCCTTAAGAAATACAATCCAGGTGTATGGGCTGAAGAATGTTAGAAAACTTTTGACAAGGTTAAATATTACATGTCCAATGCCCTAGTGCTGATGCCACCTAGTCCAGATAAGCCGCTGATATTGTGCTTGGCAGTATTCAGAAATTACATGGGATGCGTGCTTGGTCAACATGATGAGTCTAGAAGAAAAGAAAGAGCAATATATTATCTAAGTAAGAAATTCACTGAATGTGAGACAAGATATTTGCCAATCAAGAAATTGTGTTGCGCCTTGATTTGGATAACTCGAAGATTGAGATCATACATGTTGTACCACACAACTTGGCTCATCTTAAAACTGGACCCTCTAAAGTACATGATGGAGTCGACTGCTTTGAATGGAAGAATAGTCCGGTGATAAATTTTACTTTTCGAATTTGATATAGTCTATATGAATCAGAAGACTATAAAAGGGAGCGCAATAGCAGATTTTCTGGCCAGTAGAACTTTAGAAGATTACATGCCTTTGAACTTTGATTTCCCGAATGAAGATTTAATGTATGTGGCAACCACTGAAGAAGACTCTCAAGAAGGTCATCCTTGGAAGCTAAACTTTGACGGAGCCTCAAACGCTGTGGGTAACAGAATTGGGGCAGTTCTGGTATCCTCAAACGGAGATCATTATCCATTCACTAGTTAATTGCACGAATAATATGACAGAATACGAAGCATGTATCATAGGCATCCGTGCAGCCATAGAACACAAGATCAAAGTACTAGAGGTATATGGGGATTCTGCATTAGTGATATATCAACTCAAAGGTGAATGAGAGACGAGAGGCCTCAAATTGATCAATTATCGAAGGCTAGTTTTTTGAATTAATTGAGGAGTTTGATGACATCACCTTTTGCTATCTCCCACGAGATGAAAACTAGATGGCTGACGCCTTAGCTACTTTAGCTTTCATGATCAAAATGAACAATCAAGAGGACGTAAAACTATCCAAATAAGTATTTATAAGGCTGCAGCTCATTGTTACAACGTTTAGGAAGAAGAAAATGACGATCACCCTTGGTACCACGATATACTGCGATATGTGAAGAATCGTGAATATCCTGACCAAGCAACCGAGAATGATAAAAGGATGTTGAGAAGACTAGCCAGTGACTATGTCTTGGATGGGGAGATCCTATACAAAAGAAGAAAAGATCAAGTACTACTAAGATGTGTGGACGATGTTGAGGCTAAGAAAATCTTGAAAGAAATCCATGAGGGTGTTTGCAGAACATATGCTAATAGTTTTACAATAGCTAGGAAAATCATGAAATACGGGTATTATTGGTCTAACATGGAAGGGGATTGTATTAATTACACCAAGAGATGTCATAAGTGCCAAATTTATGGAGACAAAATTCATGTGCCTCCTTCACCTCTTTATGTCATGACTTCTCCATGGCTATTCTCTATGTGGAACATGGATGTCATTGGGCTGATATCGCCAAAAGCTTTTAATGGGCATCGATTTATCTTCGTGGTCATTAATTACTTCACCAAGTGGGTAGAAGCCACTTCATATGTCAATTCTTGAAAAAAGAGATCATATGTCGGTATGGAATGCTAGAAAGGATTATATCTGACAATGCATTGAACTTGAACAACAGTACGATAGCGGAAGTCTATAGTCAATTCAAGATCAAACACTACAACTCGTCACCATATCACCCAAAAATGAACAGCACGGTTGAAGCAGCCAATAAGAACATTAAAAAGATCGTGGGGAAAATGGCTGATACTTATAAAGATTGGCATGAGAAGTTACCATTCGCCCTCTATGCTGATTGAACGTTTGTCAGAACCTCCACTAGGGCAATGCCCTTCTCTTTGGTTTATGTAATGGAGGCGATTTTGCCCATTGAAGTCGAGATTCCTTCCCTCCAAGTTTTGTCAGAACTAAAGTTAGATGAAGCAGAATGGATCCAATCTCAATATGATCAGTTGAACTTGATCGAAGAAAAGAGGCTAAGGGCTATCCGTCATGGCCGGATGTTCCAAAAACGAATGATGTGAGCTTATGAAAAAAAGGTTCACCCTAGAGAATTCCATGAGGGGGACCTAGTATTGAAAAGGATCCTCTCCATACAAATGGACTTCAGAGGTCAAACTGGGAAGGATCTTATGTGGTAAAGAATGCCTTTTCTAGATGAGCGTTGATTTTGACCGAGGTGGATGATAAAAACCTGTCTAATCCTGTGAATTCGAATTCAGTTAAGAAATATTTCACCTAAAAAAGAAAGAAAAAAGAAAAAGGATAGGCCAAGGCGAAAACCCGCAAAGGGCGCCTTAAGACCAAAGGGTTTTGAGTTGAAAACCTGAAAAAGGACAGCTCAAATTTGGAGTAAAGATTGAACATGTGATGGCCGAGTCTTCTCGGAAGGAAGAACGTTACATCTTAGGGCATCAACAAAGTACTCTAGATCTCCTAAACACATATCAGGCTCAAAATGGTCCTTGAGAAGTTTGTGTAGAGAAGCTCATGCTGCGATATTTAGGGCACCTATTTTCATCTTACTCATTTTGAATTTTAGCAATGTTTGCTATCTTTGATTAATCTATTCATTTTAAGCTTTGCTTCTAATAAATTTCAACCTTGTTCACCACGATTTTTTTCAAGCATTTTTCATTGAAATAACTATTAATGGAATAGTAATATTCAAACAAAAGTTTTTTTCAATATTGCTCTGATAGACTTCTAAATAGTATAAGGACTTGAAACAGGATCACTAGTTAGAACTAACCAAACCTAAGGGTTGGAAACATTTAAGAAAGAATGGTCTAAATTGTGACTATTTCTTTAGATTTTCTGTCAAAGATACTAGCTAAACAAGAAGGCATGGTAACATATCAGTGATAGAACCTTGGTGAACAACGAGTAGTGTCAACCTAACCATTAAAAAGGATCATTCTAAAAAAATGACATTTTTGTATTCATGCAAACATCATTCATACACATTTAGTTAGGAGCATTTGATTCATTCTGATCATAACATTCTAATCACTTGGCATAAATAGAGGCCCATGAAATGGATTCTACAGGTCATGCTCCCCAGAGAATGGTGTAACAAGATCAGAGAAACCATAAATCTCACACCCCTAAAGTTACAGTGGGATCGATTGAAATCATCGTTGTGAATCTTATCTCCCTGAAGTTGCAGTGGAGTAGATTAAAGCCACAAGTCTTATCTCCCTGAAGTTACAGTGGAGCAGACTGAAGATAGCGAATCTTATTTCCCTGAAGTTGCAGTGGAATAGATTAAAGCTGCAGATTACAAATCTTATCTCCCTGAAGTTGCAGTGAAGCAGATTAATGTTACAAATCTTATCTCCCTAAAGTTATAGTGGAGTAGATCGAAGACAGCAAATCTTATCCCTCTGAAGTTGCAGTAGAGCAAATTGAAGCTATAAACCTTATTTCTCTGAAGTTGCAGTAGAGCAGATTAAATATAGTAAATTTTATTTCCCTGAAGTTACAGTGGAACAGATTAAAGCTACAAATTACAAACCTTATCTCCCTGAAGTTGCAGTGGAGTAAATCGAAGATAGAAAATCTTATCTCTCTGAAGTTGCAGTAGAGCAAATTGAAGCTACAAATCTTATCTCCCTAAAGTTGCAGTGGAATATATTAAAGCTAAAAATTACAAATCTTATCTCTCTGAAGTTGTAATGGAGCAGATTGAAGATAACAAATCTTATTTCCTTGAAGTTGCAGTAGAACATATTTAAGCTACAAGTTACAAATCTTATCTCCCTGAAGTTGCAGTGGAGCATATTGAAGCAACAAGTCCTATACCTCTGAGGTTGCAGTGGGTCGGATTAAATCTACCATAGCAAGTCTTATCTCTCTGAAGTTGTAGTGGAATAGACTAAAGTTACAAGCTACAAATCTTATCTTCCTAAAGTTCTAGCGGAATAGGTTGAAGATACGAATATCTCCCCGAAGTTGTAGTGGAGTTAATTAAAATTACAATTCCTATACCCTTAAAGTTTTAGTGGTTCAAAATGAGGCTACTTGAAGAAAAAAAGCAGTAAAGAAGTCGAGATTTGGCAAGACCAGGCAAACTTGGCCCTTTTTGATGTCTTTGCTTCATTCCCGTTACACGACAATGAGCAAAGAGGGGCAGCCGTAATAGGCTATTTTTGCCCGGGCCTAGACAAAAACCAAACAGAAAAAATAAATAAAAAAACCAAATAGAAAAAATAAATAAAAATAACAAAAGTCCAAAGTCCATCAAGCCCATTTACAATATCAGACCTAATGGCCCAAATTAAAAACCCTAATACCCAATTATAGGCCCAACGACCTAAACTTTTTTCTCAAAAAGAAACCCTAATACCTAGTCGTCGCTCCTAGCCTCTGTCATCATCAACCACCCCTTTGCCACTACCATTGACCACGCGCCAATACCTACAAAAAAAAAAGGATGAAGAAAAGACAGAAACAACAAAGAGATAGCAGCAGAGAATACTGACAAAACAGTGGAAAAGAACAGTGAAAAACAATAGTTTGATTGTCTAATCGGCTATAAATGCTGTTGTAATGGCATGTAATTTTTAGAGAAAAAAGCGAATACAAAAAAAAAAGCAATCGGAAATCAAGCTTCTAAAAAAGGTGTTCTTTTTCATCCTTTTTATTTTTTTCTTTATTTTTTTTACTTGTATTTAAAAAAAATAAAATAAGAAAAAGGAAGTCGAAATCTTACCGACTTTTTGCATTCCGCCGCCGTGGGTGGTCGAAGACCATCATCTCCGATGAAAGATTACACTTTTCAGGATCGAGAATTCAAAAGGCCAAGAAAAATGACCATTTTTGCTTTCAGGCCACCGTGGATGGTGGCACCGCCGCCAGTGACCGGCGATCACCACTGTGGATGATGGCCAGAGCCAAGACATGCCTGGGGCCTTTGAGAGAGAGGAGATTTTTTTTTTTCTTAAATGGGATAAAATGAAATTTTTGGGGAAATTTTTTGCTTTTATAAGCAGGCGAAACAACGCCGTTTTGAAGGAGTTCGAAAGGCCCCAAAACGACGTCGTTTTGGGAGCGGACCCGATTACCCAACCCAGTAACCTAAAGATCCGCATGTTTTTGGACTCAGGGTCTATTTACCCTTTCAGTGCTTCTGCTTTTTGGACGATTTACAATGTAGTTTTTTTAATTTTTATCCCTTAATTTTATTTTTATTTCATTTTCGTCCCCCATGGAACGATGCATTTAGAGGACCATAGAATAATTTTCTAGTTGGTCCCTCCTTTTTTATGCGCATTTTATTTGGGTCCTCATTTATGTTTTCTTATTTAATTTATTCATTTTATTATGATTTATGCTTATAATTTTATTTAAATTCCAATTTAGTCCATCGTCTATTTAACTTCAACCTTTTACAAAATTTTTTTATTTATTTATTCCTTCATTTATTACTTATTTATTTTTATTTTTTACTTATTTTATTTTCGTCTTATTTTTGATATTATATCATTCCTTCTATTATTCCCATATTATTTATATTTATATTTATATTTATATTCATCACGAGGCATCTAGCATTTTATTTCTTTTATTTTATTACTTTATTTTATTATTAATGCCATGAATTAATATTCTTATTATTGTTATAATTATATTGGTTCCTTTATTTATTATTTATCATTTTAGTGTTCTACCCATATAGCTATTTCACATTACTTCATTATTATTATATCATACACTATATTTTAACATATTTTTCTGCTTTTCATACCACTTGAATAAATTAAATGCATATCACCTTATGTGTTACTTTTTTTTTTTTTTTGTGATCTACAAAAAAGAAAATTCTTAAACCGTGGCAAATGTTCATTATTTTGGAATTAGAAAAGTCATGTTCTTAACTTACAGAATATGGCTTCCTTCTAAAATCGAGATAGTCGAATATTTACTTTAAAATAAAAATGAGATTCAAGCAATGATCAATCGGCGCTTATTCTCGTTCTCGAGGATTTAAGGCATTGTGTCCTAACTTACTGAATATGATCCTTCCTTCTCGATTAGCTTGAAATAACCCCTTTTCGTAAAAATTAATTTAGTTAAATAACATTAATAAAGAGGGATCATATTTTAAATTCTTTTCGAGTTTTCAACTTTCGACACTAAGACATCAAGTAATCAACTAGGTGCCAATTTTGGGCGTCACGAGGGTGCTAATCCTTCCTTGTGCGTAAACGACTCCCGAACCTATTTTCTAAATTTTGTAGACCAAAAGTCGTTGTTTTAGTAAATCAAACCTTTTATTAAAACGATCAAATTACGAGGTGATCCGATCACACCTCACAAAAAAGGATTGGTGGCAACTCCCATTTTTTCGTTTTTTTTTTTAAAAATAAAAGTCGACCTTTCAAATAAATGGTTTTGACAGTCTAGATGTGTTTAGCATAAACCCATTTTTTAAGCTGATCATTGCTCACACACAAACATATATATATAAAGTGTTGTTAGTCCATGTACTTATATAGAATTTGAGATTTGGTCCCTATACTTTAAACATTAGAAGTTCAATTCTCCTACTTTTTTAATTTAAAAATCTTAGTCCAATTATTATTTTCGTTAGTAGTTTTGTCAATTTAATATGTTTATTTTTATCAACCATATGCCACATTATATGAGGGCAACCTTATCAAATTCTAAATTGACAAATTTTGATAGAAAATACTTATTATATTAATGACTGGAATGAAATTTTAAATAAAAAAGTAGGAATTAATTTTAACTTTTAAGCACAAGGATTAAATCTCAAATTTTATCAAAACACAGGGACTAACAACATATTTTAACCTCTATATATGTATGGGAGGCAAGACCTGGCTATTCTGATATCTTTATATTGACGGACAACAGGCGGCATTAATGTAAAGGTTGGCTTAGTGGATATGTTTTCATGTAAGAAGTGTACTTGAAAATTAGGCTACCTACTGTCCAAAGTAACATGATATGAACAGGAGATCTTTATATTCAGCATTAACTTCTATTTTGGAAGGTTACGAGGATAGTCTTCTCTAGCAGCATAAATATAAACTAAGATCAGCACTAAAAAGAAATCAATCTGTAGAGTTAACCTTTATTATTTTTAAAATATATCATTTATTATTTAATTGTTAGTATTCTTAAAGTTTTATGATTTTATAAATAAATATTTTATTTGAATTTAAACTGCAATCATGTCATTTTTAAATAATAAATATTAATCTATTTTAATAGTAAAAGATTAGATTAATTTATTTAATGAAAAATTAATTTGATTCGAACTCTATTTATTAATATAAAACATAAAAAGAATATAATTGAGTGATCAAAACCATATAAACTTGATACGTGAGAACTAATATATTCAATCTAAACCCGGTCCATTTTTTAATTACTTGGGAAGAAGAAATTAAGTAGTACATGTTTGTTGTTGCGGATATGTGGGAGAGATGGGTTGAGTATAAGGACCATCAAAATATCTACTCCAAAGCATTGTGCCTCCGTAGTTCACTGTTGGAAGGACACCGTCGATTAGATCGCTTGGCGGAATATATAGCCTCCTATGGGTTGGGTGCCCCACACTTCGAAGCTCATAACCCATCATCAACTTGCTTCATCTTCTCCTACTCCACTGGTCCCAATTACATTAGGGTAGTTGATTACTTCAAGCACCAATTAATGGGAATGACGACGTTTCATTCATTTACGTGCACGATTCCAAACAGCAGTTATGCATGCAGCTCCTTTCTTCTTCCTTTTTGCCCTAGGAGTGCTCATGATTGCCAGCGATTTAGAAATTAGAGATATATATGGTCACTAAATATATTCTTCCATAATCTCTAAATTTAAAAGTTGTTTAAAAAGCCAAAATTTACTTGCTTAAAATTTTCATCTAATCATCCCTTCTCTAATGATAAAAAAAAAATTAGAAAAATTAATTTTGTTGGACTCTTTATTGAAGGAGATCTAAACTTTGATTTCATTGTTTAATTTAGACATATAGCTTAATTGGATAATACGTCACCTGATGCAATTAGTCATTTGAGCTAAATTATTCAACTGGCAAAAAAAACTTGAATCTAATGGGTTCTGACTCAACCCCTTTACCCTAACTTGAAGTATTTTCAAAAATACTCTTATTAAGAACAGAATGAAAAAATTAATTAATTTAAATTCGAGTCAGGAGCAGAATCAAATTTCTTGTTCAAAATCGATTCTTTTGTGGGTGTCATTTTTCATTTGAGCACCGCCTGATCGTATTTCGCCCGAGATGAAAGAAAAGATAAACAATCTGTCTTTTCAGAACTACCGCCCCACTAAAAAAAATATTCTTGTGATAGGTCCGGTTCCTGGTAAAAAATATAGTGAAATCACCTTTCCTATTCTTTCCCCCCAAAAATTTATATACCATATTCTAATTTTGAAGTCGGGTACTTCAGGTGCTGATTTCAACCATGATGCTAAATAGTTTCAATCAATCTATTTTGCTAAATAATTTTTTTTATTTCATATATATGAAAGAAGAAAAAAAAAAAAGCCTACAAAACCCTGATGGTTTTTCATGAAAAAGGAGAGAGGATATTGTTGCTAGACATTCACTAACTTACCAAACAGCTAGCTCTTTTTCCTCGTAATAAAAATGACAAAAATCTATGATCATACGCATGATGATATGATTTTATGGTCATGGTGGTAGGTTTCACATCGATTTTAATATTATTGATTAGTGCGTATTATTTTAATGCTAAATCGAAATAATTAATGTTTCTTTCTGCTTTAGTAAAATTTTCGGTTTAAATTAATTACATTGACTCGTTTGGTTAATTTCAATCACATTGGATGAAATATGGTGTACCTATTGAAGCATGAATAATATTAAAACTTATTTTTAATTATTTACTATTATGCTAAAACTTAATTGGATATGGCCAATATGTAAAGTTTGAAAAAAATTTAAACATTCTTTCACATTTAAAATATAATAAAAAGTTATTCACCCAATTTTTAAAAAAATAAAATTGGCCCACACTTCTTTTATCAAAAATAAAAGATATGAACTAAATCCTTAAAATTTCATATTGAATGATGGATTTTTATTATTAATTTTAAATTTGATAGATTCCTTGTTAAGTTTATTAATGAGCCATTTATATAATTGATAAATATTTTATATTTGAAATTTATTATCATTAATTTGATATTTACAAATGTATTTATATATATTAAGTATTTTTTTAAATATTGATAAAATTAAAATAGTATACTAAAATAGATAAATATTGATATAGATCGGTTTTAGTAAAAAACGATATACCTACCAATATGATGTTAATTATCTTGCATGGGACTCGTATGCTTATTTAATTTTAATTTATGTAAGGTAATTTTGTGAGTAGGCAAACCAAGCATTTAGATTGATGGATGAGATAAATTTTGATATAACTTCAAAGTTCAAACTACAAAAAGTTGTGTGAGGTAGTCGTCCAACGCTCATTGACTAATGTAAATTACGTGATCAGATCAGAACCCTTGACACTGGCACCAATTGCATGAATATATCTGACGTCCAACTTACAATTTGTTTATGAAAAAGTAGCTCTATCTTATAATTTTAAACAAAGCAAAGCAGTACATAAACAGTTTAATTACCAACTCCTTTTCTTACCAGCCAACCAAATTATTTGATTCACAGTCTTTTCCTTTTGGGAACAAATTCGGATTTGCTTGCACTAATATCGTTGGCCAAATTCAAATCAGTAGTTAAGGAGATAAGGATTTTATATTAGGGGAGTGGCCGAGAAGCTAATTAGAAATGACGTTGGTTGATAGTGTGTTGTTATATATGCCCAGGAAGCAATTGAGGAAAGCATGGCTTCTTTAATTTTGTTAGTGAAGGCGCTTATGATCAGATGCCAAAATCATGATCTTTTGTCGAACAAGGTAGAGATTGAAGACAGTAACCATGATGTGAGACACCAAGGCTGCATTTGGATGCCCACGGGCAAGGAGGAGGATGCCCACATTTGGAAAATAGCTCATCACCCTTGCATGTGGCCTTGACAACCCAGCCCTACGAATGGTGTTTACTTTCTCGGTCTTTTTCCTTTTTCTCCTTTCTGCATTACTCTGAGTAAAGAATTAAGTGTATGACATTCTTGTATTTTATAACAAGGAACATAAAAACAAAAATTAATTAATTTCAGATCAGATGGTAGCTGATATATTTATGTTCGCTTATTTAAAGTATTTATGTGTTTTTAACAGAAAAAAGAAGCTGAAATATAAACAAAGACCCCCGAAAGAAAAAACATAGCCTTTTTCTAACCCTTGATCATAACTAGATTAGAATTTACTTGTTCCTCGTTTAGCTAGAGGCAGTCCCTATATGAGCTTACATTGACATTTGACAGCATGTAATTTTTCTTTTTGAAATTGACAGTATATGATTTTTATATATTATAAATTAACCACATTTTATTAATGAAATAATTAATGTTTTAAATAAAGTAAATAAAAATATTTGAAAGTCTTAAAAATTAAATATGAACATTCTTAACCACCACGGGACCTTAATTTGCTTGTCCCTACTACGGCTACATGTTAATGTTTTATTAAAAACTTTTGAATTATTGTTAGTAATCAAAATTAGTTTAATTTTCAGAATTAAAGAATGGATCTTAGACGTGTTAATGATAATAATATTAATAATATTTAATCCGTGTTAATATCAGATGAGTAATAAGATGCCACAATATCAATTGGTCCACTATAATGGAGGCGAGTTAAGTGGAGTTTATTGCTGGTGAAGTGAGTCAGTGATATAACGGAGTCGAGAATGAGCAGGGTCAGGTCTGATGACCCAAGCTCATGAAACCCAATTTAAAGGCTGGCGTTTTGATGGGCAGATTAATGAGCTCAATCTGAATAATCGCCCAAATGCGAACGGGCCGATAACAAAAATATTATTTGCACTTTAAAAATATTCAATTTGGTGCTTCAGTTTTGATATCTAAACTTTCATAAAATCTTTAATGTGATACATATATTTTAAAAATGTCTAATGTAGTACTTAAATTATTATTTGGTGTTTATGTTCTTATAAAATGTTTAATATGATACTTGTACTTTGAAAATGTTTAATGTAGTGCTTGAACTATTTAATCTATGTATTATTATTGTCCATGGAGTTACCACTTTTACTAAATAAAAATTCGGCACATAGATTGATTTCTCAAATCATCAATTTCATATGAATAATATAACATTATGTGAGAAGTTAAATAAAACAAAAGAAATGGAATTAAATTAAATTAAATCTAAAAATAACAAAACATAAACAACATGGTTTAACTTTAAAAGGTTTAGGTTTAGTTATTTTTAAATTTTAATATAGGTTAAATCTTTTGTTTTATTTAATTTTTCATATAATAATATATTAATAATGCGGAATTGATGATTTGGAAAAAAAAGTTTTCACATGTTAAAGTTTAATTAGTTGGTTTAATATTTACTAACAATGCTAACTTTAGATACCACAATAATACACAAATTGATAATTTATGCATCATATTAGATATTTTATGGAAATATAAGTATCAAATAATATACAAATTGATAATTCAAATATCACATTTGTCGAAACCATTTTTTGATAAAAGGTGTCAACTTTGGTTTTGAAAATGAAAATGAACATAGGAGTCGCCACCAATCCTTTTTGATGAGGTGTGATCGGGTCACCTTGTAATTTGGTCATTTTAATAAAAATTTTAATTTACTAAAATGATTATTTTTTTTGTCTACGAAATCCAGAAAACGGGTTCGGGAGTCAGTTACGCATGAGAAACGATTAGCACCCTCGTTACACCCAAAATTGATACCTAATTGATTATTTGATGTCTTTATGTCGAAAGTTAAAAACTCGAAAAGAATTTAAAATACGATCCCTTTTTACATTAATGTTTATTTTGTTTTGAAATGCTTAAATAAGTCGCAAATATATTGAAGACTTTCTTATCCCGAGACAACAAAACGTCACATTTCGTACGTTAGGATATGACATCTCGAATCCTTGAGAACGACTTGGCCTTTGATTTTTATTTGAAATCTTACTTGTTTTAATCTTTAAAAGGAGATTCGATTATTCGAACTCAACGAAAAGAATCGAAACCCCATAAGTTAGGGTACGATTTTAATGAATCTTTCAAATACGGAACATTGTCTATTTTTTAGAAAATTTTATTGACATGTTCGGATAAAATTTAATGATATAAAATATTACATTGATAAATGACGGTACAAACGGTGATATACGAATGAAATGTCACGTTTAATAAAATGACAATAATGAATATACTAACGAAAACAATATACGATAATCACATAATATACATTATTTTAACGCTATTATGAACAATCAAAATAAAATAAACAAACGATGGTATTAGTAATAATGTTAGTGACAAGACAATACACACAAAAGAAAATACAAAATTTTGAATATTATGAGGACAAAGAAATATATGCGTACATGAATAAATATTGAGAAAATAATTTAAAATATTGAAAATAAAATATCAAATAAAAAAACAAATAAGAGGGATGCAATTTGTAATAAAGCACAATAGGTAATGATAAATAATAATAATAATGATAATAATAATAATTATATAATAAAGTAAAAAAGGAAATAAATTACTTTAAAGTACTAAAAGTAAAGAACAATAAATAAATAAATAATAAATAAAATAACAAATAAATAAAATAATATACAAAAAATGAACCTATAAGTGGTTGAAACCAAGTGAATGGAGATCAAATTGGGATTAAATAATAATAATAATAATAATAATAATAATAATAAATAAATAAATAAGAGTAATAATATTAATAATAACAATATTTAGATAAATAAACATTAAAGAAATAATGGTAATAATAATAAGGTTAATTAATAATAATAGTAATAAAGGTTAATAATGTTGAAATTAATAATAAATAGCAAAAATAACGAAATAAATAAATAAAGGACTAAATTGAACTCAAAACAAAATTTCGGGGCAAATATAAAAAATAAAAGAGGAAAAGGACTAATTCGCATGCGCTAATAATAAGGAGGGACCAAAAGGGAAATTATTCCTCCCATCCAAAACACGCTGTTGTAGGGGGACTAAATTGCAATCTGAAATAAATTATAGGGCAAAAATTAAAAATACCAAAGAACTCGATTGTAAAATAATAAAAAAAGCGGAAGGACCAAACTGGCAATAAGACCAGTCTTTAAAAAACACGCGGATCCTCCTTTGGGGCAAGTCGAATTTCAAGTCGGCCTCCCCAAAACGACACCGTTTTGGCGTTTGGGGAGGTTAAATGGAACGGCACCGTTTTGCCGTTCTATGCAAGCCCAAAAATTTAAAAAAAAAAAACCTTACATTTTAACCCTCTCAAAAAAAAATCTGAAATTTGCTCTCTCAACTCTCCTCTCTCCCTTCGGTCCGGTTAGGGCTCGTCATGGACCACCACGCCAGCAGTGGGCTCCGTCGTCGTCGGCCGCAGTGCGTGCTGCGGTCGGAACCCAAAAAAACCTTTTTAAAACATATTCGAAGGCTAAGCCTTCTTAACCCGAGAGGCCGAAAGAAAGTGGTCCCTAGCCCGCGTTTTAAGCCCGATTCCGACGATGGAGAAGGGACCTCCGACGACGGGACTGCGAGTTAATTCAGGTAGACTTTTTTTCTTTTCTTTTTATTTTTTCTGAATGTAAAATAAAGATTAAAAAGGAGAAAAAACTTAAGAGTAAAATAAACAGAAATATCAAAAGAAAATAACCTTTAGGAAATTTTTCTATATCCAATCTCCTTGGTTTTCGTATTTAATCTTGTTTTTTTTTTCATTCAAAAAAAATCCCCCCTTTTACACTGATGTTTTCACGGCTTTTATAGCCGAACAAATACATTGTTTTTTTCATTGGTTGCTACTACTGTTTCTATTTGTTTCTACTCTGTTCTTGTTTTCTTTTTGCTTGTTTGCAGGTCCTGGAGAGAGTCAACGAGGCAGGTGTTTCCATTTCGATGCAAGATCAATGGAGGAGCAGCCCCTCGGGCGGTGTGCACGCCGAGGGCGCACATTGAGGGGTACGGCGCCTTGTGGCTAGGGTTCCAGCTTTTTTTTTCTGAAAATGTTACAAATGTGGGCTAGGGTTTGGTTTGTTGTGTAACACCCCTAACCCGTAACCGTCGCGGACTAGGGTTTAAAGGTATTACTAATTATTTCCGAACATATCAAATCATTCCACATTCAAACATATTAATTCACATTCAATGAGTCCCTTAATTAGGTCAACAAGACCTTAAACATGCTTTAGAATAGGGCTGATACTAAACCGAACTCATACAAAAATTTCTAAAAATTAAACATTTTTTAAGTTACAGAGGTCACACGCCTGTGTGGGTAGGCACACGGCCTCAGACACGCCTATGTGTCCAAGCCGTGGCAAAACAGGGCATACCCACTAACTTGTCCACATGGCCTGAGGCACGCCTGTGTGCCTCACCCGTGGTCGACACTGACTTGTTTTAAATTGCATCCACGAAGGACACGGTCAAGACACACGCCTGTGTGCTCAACCGTGTGGGCAATTATAGGCCATCTTTAAGGCCAAATTACCATCCACACTTTAAAATCACCTATAAGCATCAATCTAATGCCAATTCATGCCTCAAATGCAACCAAAACATACCATTTCAAGCATCAATTAATCATCAACAAAACCATCTATTCTTATACTCAATTCATCTCAAATAAATCCATCCAAAACACCATTTTTACAACTCAAATCATATAAGCTAAACACCATCTATTCATGCCATAAATACACACCTAAAACACATTTCTCATCAACTAAATCAAGCATGGAAAATACCATTTCCATCCTCACTAATTCATACCACATTAATCATTTACGTAGCTCACACATAGTAACCAAAAATCATCTAACTTCCAAGCCATGTCACATGGCAAGTTCCAACATCTCAAAGTACACCATAATTACTAGCCTATACATGCCATATACCAAATATATACATCTTACAAAAGTACCGAAATATATAGCCGATAGTGTGATAGAGTCACTGGCGATCCCCGAATTCGAGCTAACTTTACTGACACTGTAAAACAGAGAAACATATCACACAGCAAGTTTTTAAAGCTTAGTAAGTTCGTAACATAATACATTCAATTTAATAACTTAAATACAATGCACAAAGTGAATCCATCACATAGATCAACTTTCCAATGTTCACACCATATCATCCATATCTAGTATACTCACTCAACCATTCATAATTCCATACACAAGTATATCAACCACATAGGTTCGATACATACCTTATCCAACACATAGTAACTCACCATTTATGCTATTCAATACTCGATATTACACCCCTCAACCTTTGTTACCCATTTGATTTATCGCACACTTAGTGCCAACTTTGTAGCCAAAATATAAATATCATCGCACACTTAGTGCCAGAACTTTAAACCAAATTCATCTCAGTATCACACACACAGTGCCAAACAATGAAGCCGAAGCTTCCATAATTTCGCACACACAGTGCTATTCATTTCTATCTCGATTTCAATTACGTACACTTAGTGCCATCTAAATTCAATTCTGCATATAGCATTCCTAATCTCATATTCACATATATATTCATTCCACAATACTAAAACATAATTTAACAACATGTATCATATCTGAACTTACCTCGAAAGTCAAAAAACCTGAACTAGCCGATTAATCGAGTAGTTTATCTTTACCTCGACCTCGATCCGTATCTCTCCTTTCTTGGTCTAAACACATTCAAATTTAACTCGTTCAATCACCAATTCATTCAATTTAGTCCAAATAAATATATTTAGGGTATTTTACAAAATAGCCCTTATATTTTCACATTTCGACACTTTAGTCCTTAATTTACAAAATCACAAAATACACAAAATTTGACTACACCATGCTTAGGCTGAATTCTCCTTATATTCATACAAGCTCATATATTTCATTTATTTTACATTTTAGTCCTCTAATTTCTTATTTTCACAATTTAGTCCAATTTACTCAAAATCACCAAAAATCCAAAGACAAACTATGTTAATCTATCACATAACTTTCCTATTTCACTATTAAACATCAAAAAGTTCACATATTCGTCAACGGCATATCTCAAAATCACCATCAATTTCTAAAATTAAAGCATGGGTTTGAAAGAACACGAAGTAACGATCACAACAACATAGAAATTATCAAAAACCGAACAAAAATTACATACCAATCAAAGCTTGAGTTTGCCGAAATTGAATGAGCTTCAAACCCTTATTTCTCCTTCAATAATCGGTGGAAGAAAGATGAACACCCACTAGTTCTTGATTTTGTTTAATTATAACTTATATATTATTTATCAAGTTACATATTTAACCTTATTATTAAACATTATAACATATATTATGGTTGGTTATAATTGTCCATTAACATCCACTAACTATATAATGGCTTAATTGCCTCATAAGGCTGCTACATTTAAAAACCAACTTAATTAAGTGCATTAATAATCAGCACACAGCTTTTACATTTTATGCGATTAAGTCCTTTTTTTCATAATTCTACACACAAACAATAAAATTTTCACACCAAATTTTCACACATGCTCAATCACATATTATAAACATCAAAAATAATATTAAAATATTTTTTCGACCTTAAATTTGTGGTCCCAAAACCACTATTCCGACTAGGGTCAAATCGGGCTATTACATGTTGGGTTGGGCCATTTGGAATTGTAATTAGGCTAATGGACTTTAATTATTTTATTTTGGTTATTATTTTTGGTTTGGGTTTTAACTGGGCCCGGGCAAATTGGGCTTGTACAGCTGCCCCTCTTTGCTCGTTGTCGTGTAACAAGAACAGAGCAAAGACTTAAGAAAGACCAATTTTGCCTAGTCTTGCTGAATCTTGACTTCCTGATGTTTCTTTTCTTCAAGTAGCCTCCTTCCATTCCACCTCATCTTCAAGGGTGTAAGAATTGGTGCTTCGATCCGCTCGAATGTAATTTCAAGGAGAAGAGATTTGTAACTTCGATCTACTCCGCTGGAACTTCAACGAGATAAAAATTGGTAATTTCAACCTGCTCCACTGCAACTTCAGAGAGATAAGGTTTGCTGGCTTCAATCTGCTCCACTACAACTTCAGGAAGATAAGATCCATCGTAATCTGTAGCTTTAATATGTTTCACCGTAACTTCAGGGAAATAAGATTCATTGTCTTCAGTCTGCTCTGCTGCAACTTCAGGCAGATAAGGCTGGTGGTTTCAATCTGCTCCACTACAACTTCAGGAAGATAAGATCTGCTAATTTGAAGCTTCAATCTGTTCCACTGCAACGCCAGGGAAATAAGATTCGCTGTCTTCAGTCTGCTCCACTGTAACTTCAGGGAGATAAGGCTGGTGGCTTCAATCTGCTCAACTACAACGCCAGGGAAATAAGATTCGCTGTCTTCAGTCTGCTCTGCTGTAACTTCAGGGAGATAAGGCTGGTGGCTTTAATCTGCTCCACTGCAACTTCAGGAAGATAAGATCCGCAATCTTTGATCTACTCCACTGCAACTTCAAAGAAATAAGATCTACAACTTCAATCTGCTCCACTACTACTTCAGGGAGATGAGATTTGTGATTCACCGATCTTACTACATGTCCTCTAGGGGACATGGCGTGTAGAATCGATTTCATGTGCATATGCTTATGCCAAATGATTAGGATGTCATGATCAGAATGAATCGAATACTCCTAACTGGATGTGTATGAATGATATTTACATGAATGCATGAGAATGATCCCTTTTTAATGTTTGGGTTGTCATTGCTCGTTGTTCATCAAGGTTGTATCAGTAAGGTGTTATCATACCCTCTTTTTTTAGCTGGTATCTTTGACGGAAAACCCGAAAAAATAGTCATAATTTAGACTATTTTTTCTCAAATGTTTTTAACCCTTAGGTTTGGTGAGTTCTAAATAATTGTCCTGTTTCAGGTCCTTGTACTATTTAGAAATTTCTAGAGTAATATGCAGAACTCTTTTTATGAAAGTATTAGTCCATAAATCGTTATTTCAATGCAAATGCTTGAACAAGATCATAATGATGGACAAAACTGAAATTTATCAAAAACAAAATCTGAAAAGAATGGATTAATCAAAGAAAGAAAACATTGCTGGAATACAAAATAGGTAAGAGAAAAAAATAGGTGCTCCAGATATCACAGTATGAGCCTCTCTGTACGAACTTATTGAGGACCATTTTGAGCTTAACATGTGTTTAGGAGATCCAGAGTACTTTGTTGATGCCCTAAGACGTAACATCTTTCCTTCTTGTTAATTCAGAGAAAGCGAGACTACCACATGCCCCATTTTTTTATTAAAAATTGAATTTCTCTTTACGGGTTTTCAATTCAAAACTCCTTTGGTCTCAAGAAGCTCTTTGCGGGTTTCGCCTTGACCTCTCCTTTTCGTTTTCTTTTCTTTTCTTTTCTTTTCTTTTTATCTTCTTCTATTTTTTTTTTAATGAAATATTTCTTGATTTGAACTCATAGGATTGGGCAAGTCCTTGTTATCCCTCTAGGTCAAAATTAACGATTTTCCAAAGAAGGCCTTCTTTACCACAAAAGGTCCTTCCCAGTTTGGCATCCACTTTCCTCAGAAGTCCTTTTGCATGGGAAGGATCCTTTTCAACTAAGTCCTCCTCATCGGACGAACCTCTTCGTCGTAATCTCAGATAGCTTTCAACCTTTTTTCTTCAATAGGTTTACTTGATCATATCAAAATTAGATCTATTATGTTTTATCCAACTCGAACTCTGGCAAAACTCGGAGGGAATAAATCTCGACTTCAATTGGCAAAACCGCCTCTATTCCATAAATTAATGAGAAAAGCGTTACCCCAGTAGGGGTCTTAACAGATGTTCGACAAGCATAGATGCCAATCTTCATGAGTCTCAATTATTTTTCCCGCGATCTTTTTTTTATCACCGTTCCTTTTGGGGCGATACGATGCTAAATCTTGAACAGACTGCAAACTTCTGATGCCGTGCTGTTATTCAAATTTAATGTATTGTCAGATATGATTTCTTTTGAGATTCCATACCGACATAGAATTTGTTGACTGTCAACTTTGTGACATCGGCATATGAAGTAGCTTCTGCCCATTTGGTGAAGTAATCGACAATCATAAAGATGAATCGATACTCGTAGAAGCTTTCAGCACGATCGGACCACTAACATCCATGCCCCACATAGAGAAAGTCCATGGAGATGTCATGAAGAGATAAAGGAGGCACAGGAATCTTGTCTCCATAAATTTAGCACTTATGGTATTTCTTGGTATAACTGATGCAATCCCATTCCATGGTGGACCGCAGTACCCGAACCTCATGATTTGCCCTAGCCATTGTAAAACCATTAGCATGTGTTCCTCTTTTAAGATTTCCTTAGCCTTAACAGCATCCACATGTCTTGGTAGCCCAGGCATATCTTGATACGATCATGCGAAAATATTTTTAAATTCTTAGAATAACTCAATGACGTCTCGCTTTGTCTCTATGGCGATACAGACTCTGATCTTTACTTCTTTCCCTTCTCTAATGACTTTTTATAAGGTAGGATCTATTTTTTTTCATCTTTTTCTACCATCCTCAAGAAATCAGGAGATAGGTTACAATCTATATTGTCTTCAAAGTCCTGAGATCCCTCTAGACACATATCTAGCTCAAAAGTAGATTCTGAGTCAGTACCTGCGTCGCTTATGTCGTTGATATCTAGGGACCTGTTGTAGGTATGAAGGTATATTTAAAGAATAAATAAATTTAAGAATAATTATTTGTGGTATGAACATGAATGAAATAAAAGAATATTTGCTCAAAGTAAGACACAAAAATGCATTTTCATTGAAAATAAAGATGTTGGACATAAGCCTATTTCACAAAAGATTCTTATTGCTCCTAAGCTTAGAGCAATAAGCGTGTTTTGGACATTACTCCGAATTTGGCTCTAAAAGATACAGGGATTTCTTCCACATTTCCATTGTTCAAAATACTCCTATGTACGTAAGGGCAGACGCTTGGAAAATTCTATTCTCCGGTTCCCTTTTTAGATACGGCGTTAATATTTAGATTTCTCGATATTCTTTTCGGGCTCTTGACCTCTTTAAGGAATTCCAACACTTTATTATCCATCAGGCTCTACACCAAAGCTTTGAATTCTGCGCACTCTTGGATTTCATGACCTTCTTCTGCGTGGAATTCACTGTGGCTCCTCATCCCTTTGGGTGCCTTCTCTGAAGTCTGAATGACTAATCACATGTCTATCATTTGTTTCAAAATCTATTTCAATAGGGTTTTTACTTCTATAATATTCTTCTTGATTCTCTTTCCTATATTCTCGATTATCGCATTTACCCATTTGTTAGAATGGTTGGGTATTCAGATTTTATGCACCAAATGAATCATCGAGTTTCACAATACTCATGTCAATGAGTCTTTCGATTATCTTTTTGAAAGTGGTGCAGTTCTCAATCGAGTGTCCTGTGATTCCCGCGTGGTACTCACATTGGACGTTCGCGTCGAACCATTTGGGAAAGGGAGGTTGTATAGGTTTTAGGTAGAAAGGGGATACTATATGTGGATCAAACAAACTTTGGTACAACTTCCCATACGTAATCGGAATAGGCATGAACCGGAGTTTTTTTGAATTCGTTCTTGGATTGAAATCTTACCTTGGAGGACCTGATGGCTAGTAGTTGACTTCCTTGGCTGGCTTATGGTAATCGGCCTTGAATATCCCTTATTATATATACTCCTATTATTCACCACATTTTCCCTCTTCCTCGAGGTCTTTAGAGTATTGATTTGGGAGCTCCACTCTCGCCTTTTTCGTTTGTAACGATCTTCAAATTGTTTTGAGAGCTCCACTCTCAACTTTTTTATTTTCGCTAGATCATCCAAATCAAGGACGATAGGATTGATTGGATTATCCCCTAGACTAGAACCTGAACCTGGAGGGAAGTTCACCGGTGTCGAGGTACCGGTCTTGTAACACCCCTTACTCGTGTTCGACGGGAATGAGTATGAGGCATTACCAAGAAAATACGAAACACTTACATTATTTAAACCATTTATCACTCAAATATCAAAATTGATTATAAAAGTTCCTTTAACGAACCCTTGAAGTCCAAATCATGCATTGGGATTGGGTGGGACTAAATTAGAATCGTATAAATTTTTTTTTTTAAATCCTTAAATTTATCTCATTTACAAGGGTCCCACGCCTGTGTGCTCGGATAACCGTGCCTATAGGGCGATAACTTTCTAACTTGCATCGTAGAGAAACTTGAGTCACACGGCCTTAGTACACGCCGTGTTGCTTGGTCGTGTGGTAAAGTTAATTTTCATAAATTATGCTATTTTTCAAGCCATATTTCTCACTCATTTGATCCTTATTCTTCACCCACATTTAATACATACAAAAACCAATTTAAGATATTCAATGAGCCTTATACTTAATACGATTTGTTAGTCGTACACTTCATATAAATAACAAGAAACGATATAGGCTCAATTCTCATTAAATTTCTCTTGTACTTGTACTTTTCATCCTATGTATTCATATAGCATATAACAATCACACCTCTGTTTTTCATATACATTTTATAACAATTTGTCTTGGTTTCAAACTACTTCATATTTGAGTTTTACTTATCCAATCATTTGAAACATCATCTTTATACATATAGTGCACTTGAGATGCAAAAATTCTATAATTATGAATGAACACATTTATCAAACACATTCCATGTTTTTATATATTATAGTCTCATATTTCCATGTATCATTTACCATCATTTTCTTGTATTTTTGACAAATACATATAACAACTCATAATCATGCAATTCACTAACTCTTCCTCGCCAATTACAATTTAAATTGACAACTCACTTATTGAGCCCAATTTCAATGTTCACTACAATCTATCATATAAATTTGGATGTACGTATCCACCAATAAATTCTATGTACAGGTATCATCATCTCATATTTCTACATACATTACTTTACATATTATGAACTCAAATAACATATACAAGACATACCAATGTATTTCAAATACGTTTTCATAATATTTCATTTAGAATTAAGATTATTTTAAATTAGAACTCTTCTCATTAACTCATTTGTCAACCAAGTTCTACGTTCATGTCTCATCAACTCGTATTTCCTTATATCACATAATATATATATCATGATTTCCATTCCCTTAATATTTTTCCATATTTATCCCGTTGAATTTCTTGGAATTTTCGATGGATTTTCAGAGGTACACTTTAGTGTACAAATCCAGATCCGTCAATTCGTGTTCATGTGGGCACATTTCCATTTCAGAGAGCACACTCCCGCGAACCTCATCCTTACAGCGGGATTACCAGTCCAGGCTAAATCCCCTGTAAGAGAGCACACTCCCGCGAACCTCATCCTTACAGCGGGATTACCAGTCCAGGCTAAATCCCCTGTAATATAAACTCATAGAGTATTGTCGGGATTACCAGTCCAGGCTAAATCCCCTGCAACGACAATTACTCTAATGAGCTTGGATCTGAATTACCAGTCCAGGCTAAATTCAGACCCTAATTCGGATTACCCGTCCGGGCTAAATCCATTTTCCACATATTCTTCGGGAGGGCTATATCAGGATCACCCGTCCGGGCTAGATCCTTTTCACACATATTCTTCGGGAGGGCTATATCGGGATAGGATCACCCGTCCGGGCTAGATCCTTTTTACCGTCAATTCCTTTTCAGAGATCCATCAATTTCCCTTTCATTCAACCGGATTTCTTCCACTTTTATCAAATATATCAATGTTTCGTCAACTTTCATACAATGAACATTCAAATTATATTCATATCAATAACATACATTCCAAGCATTTAAGAATATAATTCAAGTTACATGAACTTACAATTCGATTTTGATACCACAACGATAATCTTAGTTTCATAATAAATATTCCAAATAAAACATTATATCAATTATAATCGAACATGTAATCAATTTATACACAAGTCATTCATATATTATTTTCCCTCCTCCTCCTCTCCATCCACATCCTTAGTATAAACAACACACTTGTAAGTAACATTTTCTATAATTTTCACTATTTACTCATGTGAATGTTCAAGCTGTCCATCTGTGTTATATTCACTAAAATATTTTTATCTCGAGCTACAGAGCTCTAAATTTCAAACCGTTAATTTTCTTTGAAACTAGACTCACATATATTCTTACCATAATTTTTCCAGAATTTTTGGTGTGGCCAATTAGTACAGTTTATTAGTTAAGTTCTCCCCTGTTACACAGTCCTACTGCTCTGACCTCTCTTCACTAAAAATCAATTATCTCATAGTACGGTTTTCATATAGTGTTTCTGATTATTTCTAATGAAAATAGACTCACTAAGGAATACAAACATATAAATTATAACTCATAATTATTTTTGTACAATTTTTAGTGAATTTCTAAAGTGAGAACAGGGGATCACGAAGTTGTTCTAAACCAGTCTTACAAAAATTTAAATATCTCAATATGTAGACTTCCTTTACCTGCTTTGTTTCTTTTATATGAAAATAGACTCAACAAGATTTAATTCTATATCTTACTCAGCTTCTAATTCGATTTATACAATTTTTGGTGATTTTTCAAAGTTAGACAACTGCTGCTGTCCAAAACTGCTTTAGTATAACATGTTGATTTCTATTTTGTCCCAAATTCCACATTTCATACAATTCAATCCTTGCTCAATTAACCCCTCAATTTAGCTAATTTTCTCATTTAATACTTTTCTCTATCATTTTAAACTACTTCATAATCTTTGAAAATCAGAATTTTAACTCTAGACCTTAATTTCAACTCTTTCACAATTAGGTCCTAAAATCAATTTCCATCAATTTTACTTCATAAAATCATCATATAACAAAATTAAAGCTTCAATTCAATATTTATTCATCATATTCTTCCAGCACTAATCCACATAAACTTTAAAAATTAGCTATAGAAACAAAAACTAATGACATAGTAAGTTGGACCCAATTGTAAAAGTCCAAAAACATAGAAATTTCAAGGAGAAAGTAAGAATTAAACTTACATGAAGCTTGAGTATGAAAACCAGCTTGAAACTCTCTCCATGGCTGTTTTTCAGCTGAAGAAAATGAAGAGAAATGAAGAGAAATCTAGATAATTCCAATTTGGTCCCATACTTATTTAACTAATTTTGGCAATTTTCCAATTTTACCCTTATTTCATCCATTTCCTGATTTTTTCTCAGCTATTGCCGCCCAAAATATCTCCTTTGGGCTTATTTTCACTTTAGGTCCTTCCTCATTTGACAATCAGACTATTTAATCCTTTTAGCAACTTTTATACACTTTTCATTTTAGTCCTTTTATTTAATTAACCACCCAAACGTCAAAATTTTCTAACGAAATTTTAATACTACCTTATTGACATTCCTTAAATATTCATAAAAATATTTATGACTCGGTTTATAACATCGAGATCTCGATACTTCTTTTTCTCGATTTCTTGACCAAATAAATCTTTATAAAACACAATTTACTATTTTAAAAACATTTTAAAAGCTACATTTGACTCGTAAATATTAAATAAATATAATCTACAAGTCCATTTCTCAGATTTGGTGGTCTCGAACCATTATTTTTAATATAACTAAAATTTAGGCTATTACAACTCTCCCCCTCTTTAAGAATTTTCGTCCTCGAAAATTCCTTTAGTGGAAAGGTTCAAATATTTTTCACTACTTATACCTTTTCCGATGTCAATTCCTTACACAAAATTTAGAGAAATCTAGATACCAAAATCACCACGTTTCTATGATCAAACCAAAAGCATAATCATAACAGACATAGTTATCACAAGCTGAACAACACACTTTAATGATAAGCCATGATTAATAATTTACGAAATATGAATGATAGGAAAACCAAGATAAGGAAATTCAAGATACAATACCATACCAGAAATCCGAGAACATAACTCATAAAAAAAAATAATAAAGATACTGATGATTCCTCAGAGAAGGCCAGAAGAAAAACACTGCTTACCAACTTTGGACTTCCATCATAACAGAGATAATATATTTCCAAATATTTATATATATATAAGAATAATATCCAATAAGAACGGAAGAATAGTCCAACATAAATTTTTACTATCGACTTTATTCCAACATAATAAAATAGAATTCCGAATAGATAAAGAAATACCGATCATAAATCGACCCGACCAATAGGGCTTTCGTCTAACATCATAGTTTGTTAGCATTCTCATAACATAAGAACTCCATCAGAGCTGAACAATCACACACATATCTCTAAGGATAAAAGAATATATATAGAATACCCAGAAAAATCATCATATTCATCTCAACTATAACTATCACACACAGACATCTTTATTACTCAATTATTATTTCTCTAACTAATTCTATCATCATGTTCCCCGCATCATTCCATTTACCAACGAAAACCAATTCGAGAAGAATATCAGCAACTCATACTTTAAGCTTCACACTCAATTGAGTCGAATAGTCGAGACTAGCTTCTTCTTTATCCGTGACATTGTATACTCTGTGTAATCTTTAAAATAATCTGATATTTCTTTTTAAAAATGAGTTCATTTGTCGTACTAAACTCAACTCTCTCTTTTTTTTTTTTCCACCACTGGACTCTTTAGTTTCTCACTTATGAACTTATTCAACATAATTCTCGCGAACTTTCATCATAAAGCAATATTAGTAAGGGGGTGAGGTCATAAAGCCTCTAACTTGACTCTCATAAATACACATATATGACTTAGCATTCATCATCAATGTGACATCATCATAATCACATAATTCACTCTAAGCAATTTTCATACTTAGTCATGTTACATGAACTTTTCGATTATCTTATTCAAACAAGCGTACTTAAACATACATTCCATGAATTTTGAGTAAATTTACTCATAACACTCACTTAATCAAGCATGTTAGACACATAACATCATATGAATACTAACATACATGAACGAGCTTATCACAATAAAGACTTCCGTTTCATTTCACTTTTCCACATTTCCCAACATATGGTTATCTCATTAAGCACATTAACACATGCTTATCATGAACTTCTATTAATACCTTTCCACATTTCAATACATCGTAAGCACATTTCAATCATCTAAATATCATTTTTAGCATTATCGACAATAGTTCGATTGGAAGTCATTTCTGTCTTAACAAAATAATTTCGTTAGAGCCGGAGATATCACACTATCACAGGTTCACATATGGCATGTATAGCAAGATCATTGCACACGCTATGTTAGTCAGAATCGACTAAACCATAGCTCGATACCACTAAATGTAACACCCTTACTCGTGTTCGACGGGGACGAGTATGAGGCATTACCAAGAGTACTGAAACACTTACAGATTATTTAAACCATTTATCACTCAAATATCAAAATTGATTATAAAAGTTCCTTTAACGAACCCTTGAAGTCCAAATCATGCATTGGGATTGGGTCGGGACTAAATTAGAATCGTATAAATTTTTTTTTTAAATCCTTAAATTTATCTCATTTACAAGGGTCCCACGCCCGTGTGGCTCACATAACCGTGCCTATAGGGCGTATAACTTTCTAACTTGCATCTGTAGAGAAACTTGAGTCACACGGCCTTAGTACACGCCCGTGTTGCTTGGTCGTGTGGTAAAGTTAATTTTCATAAATTATGCTATTTTTCAAGCCATATTTCTCACTCATTTGATCCTTATTCTTCACCCACATTTAATACATACAAAACCAATTTAAGATATTCAATGAGCCTTATACTTAATACGATTTGTTAGTCGTACACTTCATATAAATAACAAGAAACGATATAGGCTCAATTCTCATTAAATTTCTCTTGTACTTGTACTTTTCATCCTATGTATTCATATAGCATATAACAATCACACCTCTGTTTTTCATATACATTTTATAACAATTTGTCTTGGTTTCAAACTACTTCATATTTGAGTTTTACTTATCCAATCATTTGAAACATCATCTTTATACATATAGTGCACTTGAGATGCAAAAATTCTATAATTATGAATGAACACATTTATCAAACACATTCCATGTTTTTATATATTATAGTCTCATATTTCCATGTATCATTTACCATCATTTTCTTGTATTTTGACAAATACATATAACAACTCATAATCATGCAATTCACTAACTCTTCCCGCTAATTACAATTTAAATTGACAACTCACTTATTGAGCCCAATTTCAATGTTCACTACAATCTATCATATAAATTTGGATGTACGTATCCACCAATAAATTCTATGTACAGTATCATCATCTCATATTTCTACATACATTACTTTACATATTATGAACTCAAATAACATATACAAGACATACCAATGTATTTCAAATACGTTTTCATAATATTTCATTTAGAATTAAGATTATTTTAAATTAGAACTCTTCTCATTAACTCATTTGTCAACCAAGTTCTACGTTCATGTCTCATCAACTCGTATTTCCTTATATCACATAATATATATATCATGATTTCCATTCCCTTAATATTTTTCCATATTTATCCGTTGAATTTCTTGGAATTTTCGATGGATTTTCAGAGGTACACTTTAGTGTACAAATCCAGATCCGTCAATTCGTGTTCATGTGGGCACATTTCCATTTCAGAGAGCACACTCCCGCGAACCTCATCCTTACAGCGGGATTACCAGTCCAGGCTAAATCCCATGTAAGAGAGCACACTCCATGAACCTCATCCTTACAGTAGGGATTACAGTCGAGCTAAATCACATAATATAAACTCATAGAGTATTGTCGGGATTACCGGTCCAAGCTAAATCCCACAGCGACAATTACTCTAATGAGCTTGGATCCAATTACAGTCAAGGCTAAATTGAGACCTAATTCGGATTACCCGTCCGGGCTAAATCCATTTTCCACATATTCTTCGGGAGGGCTATATCAGGATCACCCGTCCGGGCTAGATCCTTTTCACACATATTCTTCGGGAGGGCTATATCGGGATAGGATCACCCGTCCGGCTAGATCCTTTTACCGTCAATTCCTTTTCGAGATCCATCAATTTCCCTTTCATTCAACCGGATTTCTTCCACTTTTATCAAATATATCAATGTTTCATCAACTTTCATACAATGAACATTCAAATTATATTCATATCAATAACATACATTCCAAGCATTTAAGAATATAATTCAAGTTACATGAACTTACAATTCGATTTTGATACCACAACGATAATCTTAGTTTCATAATAAATATTCCAAATAAAACATTATATCAATTATAATCGAACATGTAATCAATTTATACACAAGTCATTCATATATTATTTTCCCTCCTCCTCCTCTCCATCCACATCCTTAGTATAAACAACACACTTGTAAGTAACATTTTCTATAATTTTCACTATTTACTCATGTGAATGTTCAAGCTGTCCATCTGTGTTATATTCACTAAAATATTTTTATCTCGAGCTACAGAGCTCTAAATTTCAAACCGTTAATTTTCTTTGAAACTAGACTCACATATCTTCTTACCATAATTTTTCCAGAATTTTTGGTGTGGCCAATTAGTACAGTTTATTAGTTAAGTTCTCCCTGTTACACAGTCCTACTGCTCTGACCTCTCTTCACTAAAATCAATTATCTCATAGTACGGTTTTCATATAGTGTTTCTGATTATTTCTAATGAAAATAGACTCACTAAGGAATACAAACATATAAATTATAACTCATAATTATTTTTGTACAATTTTAGTGAATTTCTAAAGTGAGAACAGGGGATCACGAAGTTGTTCTAAACCAGTCTTACAAAATTTAAATATCTCAATATGTAGACTTCCTTTACCTGCATTGTTTCTTTTATATGAAAATAGACTCAACAAGATTTAATTCTATATCTTACTCAGCTTCTAATTCGATTTATACAATTTTTGGTGATTTTTCAAAGTTAGACAACTGCTGCTGTCCAAAACTGCTTTAGTATAACATGTTGATTTCTATTTTGTCCCAAATTCCACATTTCATACAATTCAATCCTTGCTCAATTAACCCCTCAATTTAGCTAATTTTCTCATTTAATACTTTTCTCTATCATTTTAAACTACTTCATAATCTTTGAAAATCAGAATTTTAACTCTAGACCTTAATTTCAACTCTTTCACAATTAGGTCCTAAAATCAATTTCCATCAATTTTACTTCATAAAATCATCATATAACAAAATTAAAGCTTCAATTCAATATTTATTCATCATATTCTTCCAGCACTAATCCACATAAACTTTAAAAATTAGCTATAGAAACAAAAACTAATGACATAGTAAGTTGGACCCAATTGTAAAAGTCCAAAAACATAGAAATTTCAAGGAGAAAGTAAGAATTAAACTTACATGAAGCTTGAGTATGAAAACCAGCTTGAAACTCTCTCCCATGGCTGTTTTTCAGCTGAAGAAAATGAAGAGAAATGAAGAGAAATCTAGATAATTCCAATTTGGTCCCATACTTATTTAACTAATTTTGGCAATTTTCCAATTTTACCCTTATTTCATCCATTTCCTGATTTTTTCTCAGCTATTGCCGCCCAAAATATCTCCTTTGGGCTTATTTTCACTTTAGGTCCTTCCTCATTTGACAATCAGACTATTTAATCCTTTTAGCAACTTTTATACACTTTTCATTTTAGTCCTTTTATTTAATTAACCACCCAAGCGTCAAAATTTTCTAACGAAATTTTAATACTACCTTATTGACATTCCTTAAATATTCATAAAAATATTTATGACTCGGTTTATAACATCGAGATCTCGATACTTCTTTTTCTCGATTTCTTGACCAAATAAATCTTTATAAAACACAATTTACTATTTTAAAAACATTTTAAAAGCTACATTTGACTCGTAAATATTAAATAAATATAATCTACAAGTCCATTTCTCAGATTTGGTGGTCTCGAACCATTATTTTTAATATAACTAAAATTTAGGCTATTACAGGTCTAGTATTATGGTCTAATGTTAACAGACACCCTTTGCGGATACCCGTCTAATTGTGCTTGGGTGTTTGTTGGGTTAAGCCTAAATGATAAACGGAGTCCTCGTTATCGTCCCCAGAATTAACTATAGGGCTTTTTCCTTTTTCTAACCCTTCAGCTAGCATATGGGTTAATTGACTCATCATGTTTCTTTGAAATTCTAGCATCTGATTCTTCATATCTTATCGAATTTTGGCCAATTGCTCTTGCATCTGTATTTTCATTTGCTCTAATCTCTTCAACCTTTGGTCCATTGCTTCAATTTATACTGTGACGATGTTCGGCTCTTGTCAGTTTCTAGATTAACTGAAATAATTTTGTTTTAATTAGGGTAGCTTCATGAAATTTAATGCATGTGATGCAATGCAATGTAAATGCATGAAATGAATGCAAAAAGAGGCATTGACTCTGATTCAATTCCACTAGAACAACTTTACTAGAAAACGAATTTCTTTACATAAAACAGATTACATATACGGCCTTGCCCTAATATTCGAAGCGAAGACATCGATCCTTTTCTTCATATCTAGATGTTAAGATCAAATATCGTAAATTTTCTGATGGATGCCTCTACTAGCTCCCTTTTGCTTGATTCGGGCTGCGACCCATTGCTCACTCATCCCCGTGATGCTTGTTAGCTTCTTTAAGGAAATTGGGACAATATCGGCTCTCGAATAATCTTTATCAACTTGAATCCTCGGGTAATGAAGCGAAGTCGTGTACTCTTCTGTCAGATCATCACCCTTCTCTCATTGTGTTTATTCGAACCATATTCGGAAGGTCGCATTATTCTCCACTTTATCAAGAAATTCATTTTCCATGACAAGCTCTCTATTTAGCAACTAAACGTGAATCAACACCTCTTTTCTATGATGAAAATGCGATGCAATCATAACCAGAACAAAGAAAATACGTCAGTAAAAAAACATAAATAACAAATAGAGCACCTATTTGGATGACCACTAGGGGTTTGGAGTGGTTCTACCTAGGGTGGGCTCTTAAGGCTCGCTATATGGGGTTCAGTTCTAAAGTAAAGGTACTCGAACCGGCAGATTCCTCGATCCTCACCCATTATAGGCTCATATGGACCCAGTTCAGTTCAGGTGAATACATTTCCCTATGGCTACACGGAGATAAAAATCTCACGAAGACATAGGTACGGATGTATCCCAAAAGCAATCTACTATCATACACGAAGGTGAAGACCTCACGAAGGAAGAGTTTCTCACTCCCACTTAAAAGGGTAAGATCGATCGATCATGCGATGCAATGTGCAGAAACATATCAAAAATTCAAACCAAAAAAGTAAACCAAAATGATGAAAGTCAAAACAAAGACAGATGAAATGTAACAAAAGGATCGTACATTTAAACCGAGTTTTTTAATTTTCGACAAAAAGATAAAAAGTAATCAACTCGTGGCTTGACTCCTTTATTTAGGTCCCTAGTGGAGTCGTCAAGCTGTCGAAACCAATTATTTTTATAAAAGGCGTTGACTTTGGTTTTGAAAATGAAAATGAACATAGGAGTCGCCACCAGTCATTTTTTATGAGGTGTGACCGGTTCACCTGGTAATTTGGTCATTTTAATAAAAATTTTAATTTACTAAAACGACGATTTTTTTTGGTCTATGAAATCTAAAAAACGGGTTCGGGAGTCGATTACGTGCGAGGAAGGATTGGCACCCTCGTGATGCCAAAAATTGGTACCTAATTGATTATTTGATGCCTTTATGTCGAAAGTTGAAAACTCGAAAAGAATTTAAAATACGATCCATTTTTACATTAATGTATATTTTGTTTTGAAATGCTTAAATAAGTCGCAAATATATTGAAGACTTTCTTATCTCGAGGCAACAAAACGTCACATCCCGTAAGTTAGGATATGATATCTCGAATCCTTGAGAACGACTTGGCCTTTGATTTTTATTTGAAATCTTACGTGTTTTAATCTTTAAAAGGATATTCAATTATTCGAACTCAACGAAAAGAATAGAAATCCCGTAAGTTAGGATACGATTTTAACGAATCTTTCAAATACGGAACATTGCCTATTTTTTTAAAAATTTTATTGACATGTTCGGAAAAATTTAATGATAAAAAATATTACGTTGATGAATGAAGGTACAAACGGTGATAAACGAATGAAATGCCACGTTTAATAAAATGACAATAATGAATATACTAACGAAAATAATATACAATAATCACATAATATACATTATTTTAATGCTATTATGAACAATCAAAATAAAATAAACAAACGATGATATTAATAATAATGTTAGTGACAAGACAATAAACACAAAAGAAAATACCAAATTTTCGAATATTATGAGGAAAAAGAAATATACACGTACATGAATAAATATTGAGAAAAATAATTCAAAATACTGAAAATAAAATATCAAATAAAAAACAAATAAGAGGGTGCAATTTGTAATAAAGCACAATAGGTAATGATAAATAATAATAATAATGATAATAATGATAATTATTATTACAAAATAAAGTAAAAAATAAAGGAAATAAATTACTTTAAAGTACTAAAAAGTAAAGAACAATAAATAAATAATAAATAAATAAAATAACAAATAAATAATAGATAAATAAAATAATATACAAAAAAATGAACCTATAAGTGGTTGAAACCAAGTGAATGGAGATCAAATTGGGATTAAATAATAATAATAATAATAATAATAATAATAATAATAATAATAATAATAACGAATAATAATAAATAAATAAATAAATAAATAAGAGTAATAATAATCATAATAATCATAATAATAACAATATTTAGATAAATAAACATTAAAGAAATAATGGTAATAATAAGGTTAATTAATAATAATAGTAATAAAGGTTAATAATGTTGAAATTAATAATAAATAGCAAAATAACGAAATAAATAAATAAAGGACTAAATTGAACTCAAAACAAAATTTCAGGGAAAATATAAAAAATAAAAGAGGAAAAGGACTAATTTGCATGCGCGAATAATAAGGAGGGACCGAAAGGGAAATTATTCCTCCCATCCAAAACGCGCCGTTGTAGGGGGACCAAATCGCAATCCGAAATAAATTATAGGACACAAATTAAAAATACCAAAGAACTCGATTGTAAAATAATAAAAAAGCGAAAGGACCAAACTGGCAATAAGACCAGTCTTTAAAAAACACGTGGATCCTCCTTTGGGACGGGTCAGATTTCAGGTCGGCCTCCCCAAAACGACGTCGTTTTGGCGTTTGGGGAGGCCAAATGGAACGACGTTGTTTTGCCATTCTATGAAAGCCCAAAAATTTAAAAAAACTTTCATTTTAACCCTCTAAAAAAAAATTCGAAATTTGCTTTCTCAACTCTCCTCTCTCTCCCTTCGACTCGGTCAGGCTCCGATCGTAGACCACCGCACGTCGCCCTAGGCTCCGCCGCTGTCGACAGCCTTGCACAGCGGTCGAAACCCAAAAAAGCCTTTTTAAAACGTATTTGAAGGCTAAGCCTTCTTAACCCGAAAGGCCGAAAGAAAATGGTCCCTAGCCTGCGTTTTAAGCACGATTCCGACGATGGAGAAGGGACCTCCGACGACGGGACTGCGAGTCGATTCAGGTGGACTTTTTTCTTTTCTTTTTATTTTTTCCGAATGTAAAATAAAGATAAAAAAGGGGAAAAAAACTTAAGAGTAAAATAAACAGAAATATCAAAAGAAAATAACCTTTAGGAAATTTTTCTATATCCAATCTCCTTTGTTTAATCTTGTTTTTTTTTCTCTTTAAAAAAAAATCTCCCCTTTTACACTGATGTTTTCACGGCTTTTATAGCCGAACAAAATACATTGTTTTTTTCATTTCTTGCTACTACTGTTTCTATTTGTTTCTGCTCTGTTCTTGTTTTCTTTTTGCTTGTTTGTAGGTTTTGGAGAGAGTCAACGAGGCAGGTGTTTCCATTTCGGTGCAAGATCAGCGGAGGAGCCGCTCCTCGGGCGGTGTGCACGCCAAAGGCGCACATGGAGGGGGTACGGCCCCTTGTGGCTAGGGTTCCAGCTTTTCTTTTTTTGAAAATGTTACAAATGTGGGCTAAGGTTTGGTTTGTTGGGTTTGGGCCGCTTGAAATTGTAATTAGGCTAATGGACTTTAATTATTTTATTTTGGTTATTATTTTTAGTTTGGGCTTTAACTGGGCCGGGTAAATTGGGCTTGGAGAACATTTAACATTTAAAAAAATTTATGGGTGTAAAATATGACATTTATCTCTAAAACAAAAAGGCAGGCAGCAGGCTGAGGTAAGCAGTGACAGCATCGTGATAGAAAGAGAGAATCATTTTCAGCCCACAATTTAATTTCTAAACTCCACTAAAACGTTTACTTGGAAGGAAGCAACTTATAAAACAATTGGCTGCTGCATCTGGGGAAAAAAATGACCAAGGCCTTGGCTTTCCCCTTCAATTTTCAATATGATTAATAATTTTCTCACCCTATAATTAGGGGGAAGGCTACAAGAGTCAAGCCTAGCACCAATGGGTGCCTGCCTACTGTTTAAATTTTGGCTTGGAATAATCAGCTCGTTTAGTGTATGCATTGAAGAGTTTTTGTTGTCCAATAAAAAGTATTTCCCAACTTGCCATTCTCTTCGATCCACGTTCATATTTAGTTACTTAATTTTCCATCATGCAATGACTCATTGCGTGGAGAATGTGTGATTGTTTCCAACATGGAATGAGTCTAAATATATAAATTTGAATGAGAACTTGGATGAAACTGGGAAGAATAAATTCAATGGCAGAGTGGCATGGATGGGAGTTAGAGTTGACTACTGATTCAATGGGGGTGACTGGTTAGACTTTTGGAATTGGACATGATTTCAACGGTTTCGGCAGTTAGTGCTTGGAACCCTACGGCTACCGTTGAAAATCCGATGCAAAATGAACCCTTTTTTCCCCTCTGAGGAAGGCAGCACAGCACAGGAATATTTAGGCCCCTCTTCTTTTTTATTCCAATTTTAAATTAAATAAACCAATGACAAAGGTGCCTCTTCTAGAATCTCCAAGTTGCAGCAGCAGTCACTAGATCTAATTCTTTGCTTGGATAAACATTAAGAAAATGTGCCAAAAGAAAAGAAGGATCCATGGGATGTGTCTCCACAGACAATGTTGGGGAGGGAGAGTTTTCATCCCACATTCTCACCCAAACTGTCAAACCATGCATTTGCTTTGGTATATTACAATAGAGACAAACCAAGAAAACAAGCATATATACATGATATATATGTATTGTACTTCCAGGATATTCCATAAAGTTGTGGTGTAAGTGCCACCACCTGTGCAATTCTCTTCTTTAATTATTATCAAGTTTCTAAAGATTTTTTCAAGTTTTCATACAACTAATTCCAATTCATCTGCCTATAATAGCAATTAGATTATTTCGCACCCTTTTCGAAAAATTAAACTGCCATATTACTCAAATACTATTATTGTCAATTTAAGTGTGTTTTAATCTAATTTTTAAATTTATTTGTTAAATATATAATAATATACGTATTTACAAATACTACCATCATATCTTAAGATATTTTCCATTGACAAATTTTGTAACACTAGTAAAATTTGTTTTCAATAAAAATTAAACTATGAATGCTCGAATAATGATAAAAAGAAAAAAACAGAGTAGATTAGAGCAGGGCAAAAGATATTTCTTCAGAACACACTAATAATTAATGCTACATATAAACCCTGACAATGTTGCGTGAATCATTTACATTCTAGAGGCAGTCACATTTGGCGATGTTAGTCGAAACTTGTGTTTTTCATATTCTCCATCATCGGATAACATTATGGGGGCAATGGTTTAAAATAGAAAAAGTGGAAGCGTCACACTGGCGAATTCATGTGGTTAGTCCCATCATGAAGCTGCTGCTGTAAAAACCAAACATTCTCTTCATTCCACACAGTGTCCATCGATGACTCCCCACCACCAACCAACCAACCATTGCTATGCTCCTCTGTCGCCTGGAATTCTTCACCTCTGCCCCATGTGGCCGCTCCCTCCTTTTTCAAACCTAACCCCTTGTGTAAGTAGTTTGAAAGGCTTTGTGGATTGTAACAATCGGTCAGGTCCGAAACGGAAGAGACTTGGGTGTCAAGAAAGTCTGATGACGTGCCTGATAATTCGGGCAGAAGACTTGGGTCAACCTGGACCGACCCACTCGCATTTGCGTAGCTCATTTGATTGCTGCTTATGTTGCTGATACAATCATTGTAGGTGGTGTTGGTGGTGGTCGAAGGTTGACTCGAGGGAGACTCGGATGAAGCACGGATCCGTTCAACTAAACGGGGGATCCAAACGTAACGCATGGCGTCCTTGAATTGTTTGCTGTTAACGTCACAGTTAAGCTGCTTGGCCTGCTTCTGGACTCTTGTTCTCCAATAATTCTTTATTTCATTGTCTGTTCTTCCAGGCAAGTGTAGTGCAATTTTCGACCACCTTCACAGTTTCAAAAGGTCAAAAAGATTAGCCTAAGATCATTCCTATGTTTATTGAATTGCAGGAAGGAGGAAAGCCAGCAAAAAACCTGTTGCCCCAGCGAGAATGGAGTTCAAGAATCAATAGCTGCTCTTCGAGGCTGATGTTTCCTCGTTTGATTTCTGGTCGCATATAGTTCAGCCATCTCAATCTGCAGCTTTTTCCGGTTCTTCTCAATCCTGCGCACATTTCATTTCATACTGTGAGAAATTACGAAAAGAAGCTAAAACCAAATTTGTTTCAATAACCAGGGAAAGAAACTACGCTATATATATTAACCTGATAAGCGAGCAACAGCGTTCCAGCGACCTTCGCCGTGGATATTGACATACGCCTTAAGCATGGAGTCCTCTTCTTCAGTCCATGGACCTTTCCTTAGCTCCATCTCTTCTTCACTTCTTGAAGTTTCAGATATGAAACCTCTCTTGTAAACATCCATTTCTCAACTTAAAACAGGTTAATTACAGTCGGAGAGGCAAGGATAAACCTCTAAGCTGATTTGAGAATTGACTTTGTGATGAAGATAGCTTACGAGTATATTAGATAGGAGGATGATTATATAGACAGCGGCAAACATGGGTTTAGACTGAAACTAAACAATAGTTTTTTTTCTCCTAATAAACAAGAAAAAAGGTCATGTTTGACGATCCACGAGATTAATCATAGTAATCAAACTGATTAAGTTAATAGCAGAATACTACTATTTTATTGGACCCATTTGTGATTTTTTATTATTTTTTATTTTGGTATTTGACTGTCTGACTTTTCATATCTGTTTCAGGAGCACAACTGAACAAATCATACGAGTATGAATTGTGAAGACCAAAGAGACAGGCTAATGGCAAATAGATTAAAAAAAAAAAAAAGGGGGTCTTCTTATAGGGACAAGTTGTCTTTGTTTATTTTTACGCATATGTCCATTGTTTTCTTCACTTCGTTCTGATATGGTTTGCAACATGTGAAGATGATGAGACGACTTTGCTTTCACCTTTTTTAAGGGCCAAGTGTTACTGCAATCACGTCTAATTCTATTTGGTCTGTTCAGTTTAACGGTTGAGTTGAATGAAAAATTAAAAATAAAGGAAGTACTGAAATTAATTATTGTAGGGACAAATTACTTGATATGTGTTTGAATTTAATCGTAAAAATAATCATTAACGATATTATATTAAAATGATTATATATAATAAAAAATATTAAAAATTATATTTATATTTAATAATAAAATAAATTTATCCTAATATTATATTTATATTGATTAGTAACATATATTAAAAAATATATGATGGGCCAAGGATTACAGGGGATTGAGGCCAACGCAAAGTAATGGTTGAGTGACAGTATCCAAGTTATTAACGTGGTTAGCTCCGTGGATGTCAGAAGGAGCAGACTGGGATTGGTGAGAAGAGTAGCAGGCCTTTGCAACATGGAGTGGGAAGTCTGTTTCTGCCACAGTTAAGACGACAATGCACCTCATCTTTATTTGTTTGACAACTCCCTACTGGAGTAGTAACATAAACTTGGGATCACATTTCAAACATCCATCCTCTTCCAATTGAATTAAGCTAGAGTTTTACTCTCCTTTTCTCAACCCAAGTGCTTAACAGGATAAAAGAAACAGTCTGATTGAGACTTGCGCGGATTGGGAATGCCGTTGTTGATTCCATAAACATGAAACTTAACATAGCATGGGTATTAACTATTAACGATGTGTTGGAAGAATAATTGCATCCATTTTCTTTCTTTTTTCTCTTCTTTCTTTATCAACTTAATCGAGCATTGAATGAAAAAGAAATTATTTTTATTCTTTTTTCTATCTCAAATTACAATCTTTTCATTTTTTTTTTCTTTTTATCTTACTAAGCAAACTAAGTGTCAATTGATCAGCCTCTTCGAAAATTGAAACACCAAGGATTTTGTATCCTACTTATATGACAAAAGGCCTTGCAAACGAAATTTTGTTTGCTTCTGTAACCAGTAATCCTAAAACAAAAATGGGTTAGGTGAGCTAGGGTAGTAGGAATAATTTTAGGGTGATAGAGCAAAGGGAAGTCAAATTGGTAGCTGGTAAAGGATTGTGACTTGTATAAACTGTTTTCCACTGATGAACTGAAAGCTGAAACGGATCAGCAAGATTGGTTCAAAATGTATACTTTTTTTCCTGCAAATTGTGTGCTGACAGAAAAAACAAAAAAACCCCCACAATTTTCTCTTAAATTATCAAGTTTTATACATGCAAGTATCATTTTCAAACTGAAACTGAAAATGAAATATTGTTTTTGACCCCCAAAAAAAAACCCACAAATTGCGTTAATAAATGGATGATGGGAATGGTTCTTCTAGTTTTTGCCACCCATCATTTTCGTTCAACAATTCCAAATCTACAGTAACTTTTCTCAATTCTTCACACGTAAAGTAGTTTGAAGGTGTTACCATACAATCATGAGATATTGGTCGTAATTAGTGTGGTTCAACATCTGATACATGATAACACAAATCACCAACTACTCCTACTTTAACAGGGAGTCTCCCTCTTCCCTGTACTGAAAATCCTGAATTAAGATTGCCTCGTCATTATCAGCAGACGAAGGATGACCAGCAAGGGTGCTATTGACCATTAATATTCATGAATTGTCCTACCATTTCATATAAAATTATCAGTATCTAATCAGTTATCTGCTCCCCAGCCTAAGCCTTTTGCAGTTTTTAAATGAAGAGGAAGATGGAAGAACCCCCGGATGTTAATTTCAATTTTTCTTACACGTAATATTAAAATCGCTTTTATAAATTACTATAAATTCTATCACAAGTATAAAATCATGTATTAAGAATACAAGTTTGCGTTTAAAGATATTAGTATAGATAGAAGAAAAACAAGTGATGGACGTGTTGGTTGACTGGTAGTCAGTTTGGCAGTCAAAATAGAAGCTTCTTGCTTCCTGCACTAAAATTCTATTTCAAACCTCTTCTGTTCTACATGTAAGGTATTTTAACAGTCATCAAAACTATAAATATATGAAAACAAAGACCATTAGTTATTACAATAATGTTAATGCTATCTCCTTTTGACTTAAGAAAAGCATTAAACAATGGAGTTCCCTTAATCAAATGTAAGGGAGAAAGGCACTAAGTAACAGTTCCAATTAAATAATTTAAGCTCCCTTGTTGAGTGCATTCATGGCAATAGTGAAAGGCAGTCTAGAAAACGAATGCATGATAATAGCAGTACTGAATTACCAAAAGCAAAAAAGAGAAACAAAATTGAATATATTATTACAATCACATATTTTTTAAAAAAAAATTCAAGCAAGAAAATGGGGGAATATTAGTTTAACAAGGTAAGTAAGGTCACAGGCAGCATTCACTGCAGTCTCAATCTCAAACAAATAAACCCAAGCCCAACAAGTAAGAACAAGAAAAGGGACCTCTACAACTTTGGGTTTTGGGACACTCCTGTATAGGCCATTGCAGTGAGACGAAAGCTAACGATGAACTTGATCCTTAATTGGGTCAAACTTTTCATACAGAATGAAATGCAGAGCCTTCGATGGACCTGAGGACTGTTCATCTTTCATTAATTAACATAGGGATCAAAATCAAGTGTAGGGAGGCGACTAGGTTTATAAAGTAATATCAGTTAAGTGGATAGTTGTTAGACAAATATCCTATCGAGAACGACACGCCATGGAATGTCCCAAACCGTAACTTATAAGGTGATTCAAGTATAAGCGTCCCTGGTAGCAGTAGTAGAACCAATGAAGCGCCGATGTCAATCGTTGCATTAGACCAGCCAGACGTTGAAGATGGAAATAGAGACAACAGCCTTCGAGACGGATATTGTAATTTTTAAGTAGGAAAAATGGATGGGTGGTATGGAATGAACTCGACACATAAGCTGCCACATCACTCGCCATTGGTCCATGGTTTCGCGTGTAATACGGGGGAACTAGACACGAGACGAGAGTTTCCGTGCACAACTGATTTCTATTCGAACTTTGTTGTGAGTCGATTGGAACTACTTGTTCAAACCAAGAGCTTCAGATTGTGTAATTAAGAGCAGAGATGGAAATTTCTCAACCCGTGATGGATGACAAAATGATACATACTCCTATCTCTACCACTGCCCACATTCTTTAATTTAACAAAATAAAGGATCCTTCATACATTAAATTTTAATTTTACGTTAAATCCGAATTAGGGTAAATTACACTAACAGTCACTCAACTTCGGAGTATCTGACAAAACAGTCATCTAAGTTTCATTCCAGTCACTCAACTTTTGAAAAATTATAAAACAGTCAATAACGTTATAAAAAAGTGACAAAATAGTCACTGATTAACAGTTTCCGTTAGTGTCTTAACAGGATCGCTGATGTGGCAAGTTAACTAGCTGATGTAGTCAGTTAACTTGCCACGTTCGTGAAGTAATTGATGGATTTTGGTTTGGGGCGGGTTTTGGGAAAAAAATTGAAGGGTTATGTTGGTTTAGGGCAAAAAATTAGAAACTGATTGTGATTAAAGGGAGGAGGAAAAGAAAATCGATTTGGGAAAAAAATTGATTGTGATTTGGGTTGGTTTGGGTTTGAAACTGATTCTGGAATCAATTAACAAGGTTGGTTTAGGGTTAGAATATCGATTCGATAATCGATTAATAAGGTATAGGGTTAGAAATCGATTGGTCTTTTCTATTTGGGGAGAAAAGAAGACAAAACCAGAAACCAATCAGTGTTTTTAGTTCTCAACAACAATGGTCAATAGAAGAGAAGCTGCCAATGTTGTTACATCCACTGTAACGGGTAAGTTTCTGCATTTAGTTTTTTTTGGATTTAGGGTTATTTCAATTTAAGGTTATTTTGGGTTATTTCAATTTCAATTTTGATTTTGATTTTGATTTTGATTTTGATTTTTGATTTAGGTTATTTCGATTTTGATTTCATTTGTTATTAATATGCATGACAGATTAGGGTTTGGTTATTAAAGTGAATGGCAGATAATGTGTATGGTATGCCATGTGCATGATGTTTATGTTTGTATCAAACTGATATTTATTGTTTGTATCTGCCATTGTGTAAATGGCATTATCAACCTGATGCTTATTGCTTGTATCTGCCATTGTTTGTATCCTAGCTGCTATATTGTATGAATGGCAATATCAAATTTGTTATTTACCTTTTATATTGTATTGGTTATTGTTTGCCATTACCTAGGTGAAGAGCTAAAGTGTTTGGTTTTTGTCTGCCATGTGCATGACAGAAATGGTTGTGTTTGTATTAAATTATTTTTGTATTGGTTATTATCTGATAGAAATGGCTAAAGTGTTTGCCTATGTTATATTAAATGGTTTGGTTGTTGTCTGCCTTTATTGATGAGTAATTTGTTTGGCAGGTTTAATTGATGACAATTTTAATGAGAGTGAAGAATAAATGTTTGAAACTGATGTATCTGGTAGTGATGTGTCTAATAGGATACAAGTTAATTTAGATGATTTAAACATGGATGATATACAAGTAGGTGAACTATGTGATAATGATGATTCTGGGAGGTTAGACAGTGCACATGAATCTGACTCAGATGGCCAAAATTGACTTGAGTTCAACCTAGAGAATGACATGAGTAATTCTAGACTTAAGGTTGGAATGTTATTTAAGTCCAAAGACAGTCTAAAAAAATCTGCCAAGCAATATGGTAGGTTGAATAGTTATTTTATTAAATTTCCCAAAAATGATCTAAAAAGGTTAAAGACAGTCTGCAGTGAAAAATGTTCTTGGTTCATATGGGCTTCTAGACTAAACCCTAATGACCTTACTGACTAGACTTGGCAAATTAAGAGTTTAAACCCTAACCATATTTGTTCTAAAGTCTATAAAAATAAGAATGTAACCTCAACTTGGATAGGCCAACATTATAAAGAAAAAATTATTGCTAATCCTGATTATTCTCTAAAATCATTACAACAAGATGTCAAAAGAGATTTTTTGTTGCATAGTCTCACTAACCAAATGTAGGGGGCTAAACTTAAGGCATTGGAATTAATTGAAGGAGCTCATAAGGCTCAATATGAGAAGATTTATGAGTATTTGTTGAAGTTTAGGACCCAAAATGAGGGAATGACAACAATCTGTTATCTGGATAATAAGTTGTTTCAAAGGATGTATGTCTGTCTGCAAGCATACAAAGATGGCTATAGAGTTGGTTGTAAGAGGATAGTAGGTTTAGATGGATGTTTCTTAAAGGGCTACTATGGTGGCTACTCACTTGCAGCTGTCGTGATAAATGCAAATAATGGCATCTATCCTATTGCATATGATGCTGTCAAAAGTGAAAACCAAGCATCATGGCCTTAGTTATTGGAGTTGCTCGCAATAGACTTGGAAATTGTGAGCTCATACCAGATATCTTTCAGGTCTGATTAACAAAAGGTAAAACTCTATTTATTTATTTTTTTATGTTATTTTTATTTAGAGTTTAGGGTTTGTCAAAGAATTAAACTGTATTTGTTCTAATTGCATAGACTTTTACAAACAATATATATGTTGTTTTCTAATGCAAAAATAAGGCACTATGTTAGACACCTACATGCCAATTTCAAGAAGGTTGGTTTCGGAACAAAGGAATTGAAAGATTTGCTTTGGAAAGCTGTTAAAGCAAGCACTCCAAGGGATTTTGAAGATGTCATAGATAAACTGAAGAAAACAATCAACATGCTTATGATTGGTTGAAGGAAAAGAACCTTACTCACTGGTTAAGGTCTTACTTCTCAATTAGGAGTCATTCTTACATGATGGTGAATAATCTTTCTGAATTTTTTAACAAGGTAAACCCCTATTTTTTATGTTTTTTTACTAATCATTAGCAGTTCACTAATCCTTTATGTTGTTTACTGGTAGATGATACTGGAAGCAAGAGGGAAACCTATTCTGACCATGATAGAAATTGTAAGGGCCAAGATTATGTTGCTGATTATCAAGAGAAAGAAGAAAGAAGAAGTTGAAAAATAAAAAGGAATGTTGTGTCCAAAGATCAGGAAAAAGTTGGATGTCAATATCAAAGATTCATTGAGGTAAAGTTACCCTTTTTAATCTTTATGATGCCTTTATTCTACTTTTATGTTACTAGTCACATGTTGTTTTAGTGAGTGCTTTTTAATATGCATGAAATGTTTTCTAATTTTTCTGTGTATGATTGTTGGTAGGGTTGGTTACATGTTGTTGACTGTTTTTTAATATGCATGCAGTGTTTTTTAATTTGTCTGTGTATGATTGTTGATGGGGATGGTCATATGTTGTTGACTATTTTTAATATGCATGCAGTGACTGTTTTTTAGATGTGTGTGTATGATTGTTGGTGGAGATGGTCACATGCTGTTGACTATTTTTTAATATGCATGCATTGACTTTTTTTAGGTGTGTGTTTGTGTGATTGTTGGTGGGGCTAGTCACAATGTTATTTTAGTGACTGGTTTTTAGGTGTGTTCCATCACATGCTAGTGGGGACAGATATCAGGTTGAATGTGGTACAGGCAGTCAGCATGTGGTGAACTTAGTTGAGAATTCTTGCTCCTGCAAGAATTAAGATCTCATTGGCATTCCTTGCATGCATGCATTGGCTGTCATTCATCTAAAATATGAGTTCCCAAAGACCTATGTACAAACTTGGTACACCAAGCAAACCCAACTAGACATTTACTCTAACTTCATAAGGCCAATAAGGGGTCCTAAACAATGGATGTCTTTGTCAAACATGCTGCCAATACTACCTCCTACACTAAGTAAGCCACCTGGAAGACCAACTAAGGTGAGAAGGAAAGAACGTGATGACCTGCAAACAACAGAAAGGTTGAGCAAGAGAGGGCTGGACATGAGGTGCAGTAAATGCAAAAAAAAAAGGCCACAATAAAAGGAGTTGCAAAAGGGAAGTTGGCTAAAACATTCCAGTAAGTCATCTGCCTTTGCTTATTATATTACTTAAGTTATGAATTTGTTTGACGAATTTCACTTGTTCTTGTAGGTCAAAAGACGCAAAGTTGGTGTTCACAACCAAGTGGTTGCCCCAACTCAGCAACAGGCTACCCCAAATCAACAAAAGAGTACCCAATTCAGCAGAAAGCTACCCAACTCAGCTACAAACTGCCCGAACTCACTAAAAAGATGATGCCCCAAAAGAAAATCTCTCGTTCAAGAGGAAACCAACCATTGTTAAATGGATGCCTCCTACTCAAGAGTCATCTATGACAGACCAATGATGACATTATGAACAGACCTTATTTTGTTAGCTTTTTGAAATTGTGTAAATTTGCCTATACCTGCTGCTGATTTATTAATTTAGGTAGATTAATTTTTTTAAATTTGTCTATGATTGCTACTGTTATCTAAACTTAAGCATATAATCACTGAATTTTTTTGTAAATTTGCCTACAATTTACTTCTGTTCAATTGTGTTTAATTGTAAGAAAATTTGATTATTGCCTTCCTTCCTTCTGTAAATAGTTTGATATTTGGCCTTAATATACGAGAATTGATCCATGCAATTTGGCAATGAAATCTAATGTGTAAGAATTGAGAAATACAAAAGAAATGGAATCAAGATTAAACATTCTTTCAAGTCTTTTAACTTTGAAATGAAATCAAATATTACAAAACAACTTTCTAACCACATATTCTCCCATTACAATTTGTAAGCAACAACCACATATTCTCCCATTTCAAGTCTTTCAACTTTGAAGTTTGTAAGTAACAACATAAGTTGGTTAGCCATGTATACCAGCAGCCATGTATAACAACATAAGCAACAATATACCAGTAACAATATTACAAAACATAAGCTGGTTAGCCATGAATACAAGTAGCCATGTATAACAACATAAGCAACAATATATCAGCAATAATACTACAAAACATAAGTTGATTTTCAGTGCTAACAACAACAACATAAGCTAATTTAGGGTTTGAAAAATAGAAACAAGTTACAAATACAAGCACCAAAAACCATATTTTTCTCTCCCTCCTCCTTGCATCCTCCAATGTCCTCACTTTTTTAAAAAGACCTAACAACACAATTTGTAGATCAAATCAGGTGAAAAAAACGACATTGTTTTCGAAACCCACTCCCAAATTTCTTACACCCAAAAAACCTCCTACCTGGGTTGTCATTGGACCAAGACGTGTTTAATTTGGCTGGGTTTCCACAGTAGCACACTGGAATCAGTCCAAGCATCTCTATTTTTTCTCTTCTCCTTTTTTTTCTTCTCCTTTTTCTTCTTCTTCTTCTTCTTCTTCTTCTCTTTTGAATCTACTGTTCAAACCCTAAATGGCTGCTGATATGGTGTTTAAATTAGTGCTAACTGGCCAGTTGACAGTTAATGACACCAAGCAAGCCATCATTTGCCATGTCACTTTGTCGTTACTTCTGTAACGGAAAACGGCACAAAGGACTATTTTTTTCTTCTTTCAAAAGTTTAGTGATTGAAATTAGACTTGAGCGACTATTTTGTCAACTACCTTAAAATTGAGTGATTGTTAGTATAATTTACCCTTCAGATTATTCCCAAATCAAGGGTTATGTCAAATAGTCCATGTTGTAATTTATCATTATATTATTAGCACGTTTTTTTAAAAGCATTTTTGTTCCACGTATGTTTTCTAATATATAAGTTTAAAAGTTATCATTAGAGGTGAGCATGGGCGGTAGGGTTTGAGTTAGGGTCGGGCCCAACTAAAATTTTAGGCCCGTTCATTGGGCTCGGGACGGGCCGAGCCCAAAAAATGGGCATAAAATTTTGCCCAAGCCCGGCCCATATAAAAATACTAAAACCGGGCCCGCCCACCATCCATATTAATTTTTATATTATTTTATATAATTTTAAATATATATAATACATCAAAATATTAAAAATTAAAATAAATATTTTTCAACAAATTGAAAATAAATTTTAAAAATATGTAGACTTAAATAACACTAAAATAGATGCAACTTAACAAGCAAATGCCTCTAAAATAATAACAAAATTAACAAATGTCTTTAAAATAATAACAAAATTAACAATAAAATAAGTTTTATATAATATCTAAACAATAACAACAAAATAATAGAAACATAATAGTAAAATGGTAGCAAAATAAAGAGAAAATAATAAGAAAATAATATTTAAAAATAATTTTTTTCCTTTAATGATTTGGTAATGGCAGGGCCCTGCCAAGAAATTCTTACGAGGCCGCCCATTTTTAAACGGGCCTCATTTTCTGTTCAAGCCCATTTTTGGGCCTATATTTTACCCGAACCTCCCATTTTTCGGCGGGCCTTGGTAGGGCAGAGTGGCCCGACCATGCTCACTCTAGTTATCATCTTCAAATATATATATATATATATATATCAATCTTCAACACTTATTTTCATGACAGGAGCATAATTTTAGGAACACGTTACCATCAATACTTAAAAAGGATTCAGGGTAGTGCTCGGACATTGCACCAAACTAGGTGCACCTACCAACTATATTAATGTTCACATTACTTAAAATCATTTTTAACTGTTAAGAAACAATAAAAAAATTAAAAAAGAATAATGAACCCTCAAACAAATTGGAAAAGAAATAAAAAAATAATAAGGAAGGATTTTAATTTAATCAAAGATCCTCTTTTAAAAGCATATACTAATTGCGTAGTGGACAAATTATATTATTAGACCTTGTTCTGGCTGATGGAAACAAGGCAAGTTTTTTAAATTCAAAGATTAGGACATGCACTTCCCCTTTACAATTCTCATATATATAATTTTCCTTTTTTTTCTTTTCATTTCCTATTTCCCAACAAACAATCTGAATTAATTTAATGCAAAATTTGACCAAAAAAGGCCACATGTATGAACAATATCTTTGTACAAAAATTACTCAAGATTTCATGCTAATTAAAGTCGCAAGAACAATACAATTTTATTCACAATCAATTTTTAAATTAAGATATAATTTATTAATATTTAAAAAATAGTTTTAATGTTTCGGATTTGGAATCAATTAATCGAATTCGTGGTTTAGTGGCAAAACACTTAGGTCAGAATTAATGTTTGGTTTGACTTTTTTTCATTTTTTAAAAATAATTTTATCTTTATTTTTCTCAAAATTAGAAATTACTTTAAGTAAATAGAAATAAAATTTTGTTTTAATGAACTCATTAATTATATTTATATTGATTTGAAATTTAAAAATGCTAAAAAATATTTTTGCCTTTACGTGACTTTGAAAGAGTTGGTTCATTTAAAATTAAAACCTTAGTTTTAAACTCTTATAAATTTTACAACACTTTTATAAAACAATTATATAATAAATTTATTAAAAATTGAGATAAAAATCAAATAGGACTTTAGTTTAATAGTAAAGTTTAAGTGTAAATTTTATACTGTATTGAATTCAGATTAGATCTGATCTTAGGTCAGACCACCCCGTTCATGCTCGAATGCCCGCCTGAAAAGTGGGAGAGTGTGGACAAAAATATAAGCCTGAAAAAAGGCTTGGACAAAAAAATAAGACCTGTTTAGAAAATGAACCGGGCCTCAGGCAAAACTCTTTTTATCTGAGTCCAACCCGAATTAGGTAAAAAAAATTGTTGATGTTGTTTATTGTTGTTATGTTGCTGCTTTGTTACTACTATGTTATTGTTTTGCTACCATTTCGCTATTATATTGCTACTATTTTGTTGTTATTGTTTGGATATTGTATATTTATTGCTTCATTGTTGTTAGTGTTATTTAAATATAAAGATTTTTTTATAAATATTTTCAATCTGTTGAGAAACATTTGTTTTAATTTTTTTGTTTATTTGATGTATTTTATTTTGAAAATTTATTTTTATATAAAAAATCTTAAAAAATTAATGTCGTAACAATTCGTTCAGTGAAATCAAAATAGTAGTTTCGGGACCACAAATCTGAGTCCGAAAAGAAAAATTATTTTAATATTATTTTATGGTCTGAATTATGATAGAAATATCTTATGAAAATTCATAAAGAAATTTTACCAATTTCATGTTTAATTTAATAGAAAGGACCAAATTGCATAAAGTGCAAAAGTTGGATTCTAGTAGCTATAAGTATCAAATAGCTATGGAATTCAAAATTTGAGATCCTTATATGGAAAATAGACCATTAAGAGGAGTGAGTAGATAAGTATGCTTAGTCATCCATGGAAAATTAAATAAAGAAAATGACTAAATTGGAAAGTAAAAATAATAAATGATTAAATATATTATCTTTTTCATCATCTTTCTCAAATATTATTACATGAAAACCCTAGTTAAAAGAGCTTGAAGGTAGCAAGCTTATTTGGTTCAATTAGGTGAGTATTCAAGTCCCGTTTTTAGTAATTTTTATGTTTTCGAGATCGTAATAGCTTAATTTGGCTATTTTGGGGATTAATTTACAAAGTTATCGAAGTACCGGGGTTTTTCCATGGATGAATATAGTTGAATTATGAAGTTTTATGATAGAAAATGAAAAGTTGTTGATAGATAAACAACTTTTGTAAAGGGAATTTTGATGAAATTATGATTTAGGGACTAAATTGAAAAGTTGTAAAATTCATGAAAAATTCTAAATTTTATGAAATACATGGGTTGCTATTGTGACATGTAAAAATCGACTAGGCTTTGAACAAGGATTAAATTGCATGAATTTCAATTTCCGAGCCTAGGGACAAAATCATAATTAAATAAAAGTATAGAGGCAAAATGGTAATTTTGCCTAAGATGTGAGTTGAATTGAATATGAATTGTATTAAATTGAGTTAAATTTACTCGTATAGATCCTGAAAGACAAAATACGGAATTAGATCAAGGAAAAGAGAAAGTGTCGAATTAGTAGACAACAAATTAACGAACACTTGTCAAGGTAAGTTCATGTAACTAAATTGTATATTTATATGTTTGAATTGAATTTATATATGTGATTGTATTATTGCCATATATATGAAAGTAATCACATATTTGACGATAACCGACAAGCATTAAGTCCCGTTTGAATCAATGAAACTCAATTGGATACAGGGTGGTCTTGCATATGTTGCGGACACAACATAGCTCGAAAGAGCGTCCTGTTATTAGCCCTCTCGAGCTTCTCGATATATGGTTCTTACGAGCTTCCCGTTAATAACTCTTCAGAGCATCCCGATCGATTGTGATCCTACATGTGTTGTGGGCACGCCGCAGCTCTTATGAGCTTCCCGATATATGGCTCTTTGTGAGCTTCCCGTTTAAAGGCTCTTTGTGAGCTTCCTGATTAATGGCTCTCCGGAGCTTCCCTATATATGGCTATCCGGAGATTCCTGATTGTGGCTCTTATGAGCTTCCTGTTATATGGTTTGTGAGAACTCTAATGAGTACCCCCGAATATGAATTAATGGATTTCAGACTTGTACACTTCATGTGTAATACTCTTGTATCCATCGATATTTTAAATGATTCAACGGGTAAAGTTCTGATATGAGATGAAATTATGAGAGATATTTGAAGTACAAAGATATGATATGTACATGTTCACTTATATTTGAAATGATAAATACGTGTATGTGGAAATTGAATATTGATGAGCTCATTCATGTTTCTTGGTATTTATGTAAATTAAATGACTAACATGCTTGATGAGGATATGTGTTTAGGCATTTGGCCAAATTGGTTTGAGCATGTTTAGTTAACTTGCCTTAATGTGAAATAAATGGTAAGTTAATTTCCTGTTATACTAACTAGAGGTGATCATGAGTTGGGCTACTGGCTACTAGATGGCCTTGCTTAGAAAAATAGGAGGGTTTGGGTAAAAATATAGGCCCGAAATATGGGTTTGGGCAAAAAAATGAGGCCCATTTAGAAAATGGGTCGGGCCTCGGGTAAAACTTTTTTGGCCCGGGCCCGGCCCAAATTATGTATTAAATATATAATTTATTTTTAATCAAATATACTTTTTAAATTTACATATTTTTTATTTATTTTTTGTTTTAATATTTGTTTTAAAATTTTTTATTTAATGAAAAAAGCTAAAAAATATTTAATATGGGCCGGCCCGGCCCAGGCTCAAGTTTATCAATTTTCTTTCGGGCAGGGCTTAGACAAATTTTTAGGCCCATATTTCGGGCCGACCCGGCCCATGATCACCTCTAATACTAACTTACTAAGCGTTATATGCTTACTCTGTTTTATTTTACATGTTTTATAGTACTTGGAAGTTTGTAAAGGTTGGAGGTTGGTCGGAACATCATCACATTATCCTTCGGTTCATTTCGGTATAAATAGTAAATTACTTTTAGTTATAATGGCATGTATAGGTTAACTAGCCAATGCTAATATAAAAATGATTTTGGTTGTAAATAGCCATTGGAATGGCTTGTGATGATCATATTTTGATATGTATGTAAAAGGTCTTATCATGTTTAATGTGTGAAAGTATGGTTGAATGATGGATAAATTATAAACATGTTGATGGTTGGATTTGAATGTCTTGTATTGACTTGAGAACATATTTAAGTGTTTATGTAGGTGAATGATACGAACTCGTTTTGGAATGATTCAAGTAGTTTATATTGCCCGATCGTGAATTAAGTAAGGATAAGTTTGTTTCGAGTTAAATGAAACAAAATAGAATAAATGGCTTCAAACAATGGTAGTAGGTAAAATGGTCAAGTAAATAATGGATAATTTGGCTAAGACCGAGAATGAACCAACAATATTGTATTGTTGACCCGAGTTTCAAAATGGCTTTTAGGTGATTTACAGTTTAAGAATACAGCAAGGACCTTGACCCACTATCAAAAGTGATAGGAACCAAAGGTATATGAACGCCACACCAAAAGGTGATAAGTTCGGTTTAAAAAAGAAAGAATGACGCCACAAGAAAACTTGATAAGTCAATTCAGTCTCGAAGTGAACTAGGAGAGTTGGAAATCTCACAAGTTTCAGTTTAAGCATAAATTTTGCAAAAGGTCCCTTACAATGAGCTGATTACAAGTATTTATAACAAGTATTTATAATACTAGATGAGGCATAGCCGAATAGTCACTTTTGTTCAGCTTAATGAGCTAATAATGAGTTGAAATTAACTTAGTCACTAAGCACAAACTCTTGAAATCTCTAGGCCAAAGTAACAGCAACTATCAATATGATTTAATGTTCCAATTTAGCTGATTTAATGAGCTTGAATGCTTAGGTTTCATTCTTGAGCAGCCAAAGAGTTTAGGAAAAGCTTCAAATTCTCCCTTGGATAGCCGAATAGACACCATGGAGAAGAAGAATAGGCTGCCAAATTTTAAAGGATGTATAATGCTCTCCTTTGAATGATGTAACAGCTCCTTTAAATTATGTATAATGTTCTCCTTTAATTGATGTAATAGCTCCTTTAAATGATGTAACAGCCCCTTGTATGTAACCACCGATTCCAACTGAATAGTCACATTTAACACTTTGTAACATCCCTTGTTCATAATTGTTTCCAGCTGATTAGTCACCTACAATCAAACACATTAAAAACACTTTAAACACTTTAAACACATTTAAACACATATTAAACTTAATAAATTTAATTAATAAACTATAAATAAACACATTTAACACTTAACTTAATTTAATAAACTTAAAACACATGCAACAATAAATTATTCCAACAACTAATAAACAAAGAGAAGCATAATTAAAATAAAGTCTAGCAACTTAATTATTAACTAAGATGAGTTTAATAAAGTTCAGCAAGTTAAAAATGGGTTGAAGTTAAGCTAAATGAGCTCGGGTTAAACTAGACGAGCTTGAAGAAGCTAGAATTGAGCTCATTGAGCTGAAATTAAGCTTCATTTTGTACTTAAGCCCCTCGACCTTAGGCCAATTCTGATGTCATCGAGTTGTATCGAAACATGATGCGGCCAAGATCGCATCAATGGAAGACAAATTTGGGTGAGAAATATGGCTTGGAAATGGCCTTATTTCGTCCACACGAACAGAGACATGGGCGTGTGTCTCAGTCGTATGTGACACACGGCCTAGCACATGGGCGTGTGGTTTGGTCATGTGTTCCCTACATTTTTGAAATTTCAAAACAGAATGTTCAGAATTGATCACACGGCCTGGCAACGGGTGTGTGGCTTGGCCGTGTGACCCGTGCACCTACACACGGCCTAGCACACGGGCATGTGACTTGGCTGTGTGACCCAAGTCAGAGAGTTACACGGGTACAGACACGGGCTGGGACATGACCGTGTGCCCCATTTCGAATGCCCACACGGCCTGAGACATGGGTGTGTCTCTTGGTCGTGTGAGCCACACGGCCTGACCACACGGGCGTGTGTACCCTGCACCTGGGAAAAATTTTGAAATTTTTCGAAAAATTCTCTGAGTACCCGGTTTAGTCCCGACTTGTTTCTAATATATGTTTTTGGCCTTGAGGGCTCATATAAGGGACTTAAAGAATAATATCTAACATGAATGTTAAATAATATGAAATGTCTGTATTTGATCTGTTTATTTCAGTAATGCTTCGTAACCCTATTTCGGCAACGGATACGGGTTAGGGGTGTTACAAATGTGGGTGGGTCGAGCCAAGCTTGAGCAAAATTTTAGGCCCATTTTTCAGGTCAGACCTAATTTTTTGCACTGGTCCAACCCGAACCCGATTTAGCTTGGCCTAACCCATGATCAACTCTATTTCAAATCTCATTCTATACATATATTTTTCTTTTACAAAATATAAAAAATACCCTTAAAATAATAATTATTACTTTGTTATAATAAGGTTAAATTATGCTATTAGTCATTATACTTTGCAAAAGTTGTGGATTTAGTCCCTATACTTTTATAAATTTTAAAATTCGAGTCCTCACCAAATGAGAACTATTAAATTCATCCAGTTAAGTTATGCTAATTTCAAAATGCGACGTAACGAACATATTATTATATTTGTAATGACATGCCAGCTTGTTATTTCAACATATTCGCTAAAAATTCAGCTAATGGATTAACAACGGTCATTTGTGCTAAGATTGAAACTTAGAATTTTGAAAAAGTATAGCAACTTAAAATGATCCAATTAAAGAATATAGACTAAATATACAACTAAATGCTTAGTACTTGATTAGTAATTGAATTTAACTAAAAAATTAATTCCTACTATTTGGGTTAAAACTAAAATCTAAAACTTTGAAAAGTAAAAGGACTAAAATTGACAAATTTAAAAGTATAGGACTAAATTTGATCAAATTAAAATATACGGACTAAATCTACATCTTTTGCAAAGCACAAGGATTAATAGTAGAATTTATCTTGAAAATAATTGGTAATTTAACAAGTGAGTTGGGACCCGATTGAAGAATGATATCAACTCAATCAGAATAATTATATATAATAGGCATAATGACTTATTTTGCCTTCCAACTTTATAAAAAATCATTTTAACTCTTCATTTAATTTTTTTGCCTCTCTTAGCCTTTGAATTTGTATTTTTTTTGTCAAATCACCTCAAAATGGATAGAAAAATTAACGTTTTTAACTTTTCTGACGTAACATATATGTGGAAGACATGTAAACATTTAATTGATTTTTTTTTTAAATTTAAAAAATATAATTAAATGACGGTGTGTCATCCACGTGTATGCCACATCAGCAAAGTTAAAATATATTAATTTATCTATCCATTTTGAGGTGACTTGACAAAAGAATAAGTTTAAGGGCTGAAAAAGATGAAAAATTAAATGAAGGACTAAAAAGAAATGTTTTATAAGGTTGGAAGGCAAAATAAATTATTATGGTTATAAATAATATAGATAGTGTTTAAAAAAAAACACAAAAATTACATCTATTTCTTTAAAGAGTTAAAACCTTAAATCTCTCTCTCTCCTAATAATACTTATTAACTTCAAATATATCAGTATTTGTGGTTCCACTTCCAAGTTTTAAAGCCTTCATTCTGCGCCCATATATGACATTGTTGATTTTGCTGGTAGTGGCACCATCTTCGATACTATACAGTGTCCCAATACTTACAATATCAGTATTTGTGGTTCCACTTCCACTTCTATTTAATTATTTATTTATGGTCAGAAATTTTACACCATGTTTGGTTGGGTGTAATGGATATGTCATTACACCCCTATTCCGTGGGCCCACTTAATGCTTTTGTTTGGTTCACCGTTTCTTCATTCGGCCACATTACTTATTACGTTTCTATTCCCTCAAACGCGTAAGAGGGATTCACTGCTGAAAGCTCTGAATGGCCATTCCGTCCATCGCCGAATAGAAATGAAGAAAATTTTTCCCAAAATCTCCTTCAGACTTTCTCTGCAAATGCCTTCAAAGTTTCTTCTTTTATCACAACAATACACTTTCAGGTTAGCAGATTTTTCTTTTCAAGTTTAAATTCGTTTGGTATCTGTTCTTGCAACAATCAAATTTATTTTTTCTCTTTTTTAATTTTTGCCCTCACCTTTACCCAGAGAGAATGAAGAAGCTGTAACGGGAACTATCATCTTCTCCTTCGGTCTTACTGGTAACTTTCTTTCCTTTCCATCTCTACGTTTCCCTTTTTTTCCTTTGATTGCAGAGGAGACCTAGGTCAATTTATTGAAGTTGTCTCTTCATTTTTCATTCGATTTATTGCTTTAATTTGTTATATCAGAGTTTAAATTTTCGTTTGAATCTTTGAAATGCTTTCTCTTTGCGAATTGGTTTTCATTTAATTGATTCGTTAAACAGGAATAAATGGCGGTCCTTTGCTATAGAAGAAGATTGTGAAGAAGCGTGTTAAGAAGTTCAAGAGGCCTCAAAGTGACTGCAAGATCTCCGCCAAGGTTATAGCAAAAGATAATTCTTATCTTTCTTATTGTATTTTACTGTAATTGGTATTACTGGGTTCTTTCTTACTGTGATCTTAATATCTTAATTGGAGGATCTCCCTAGTTGAAGAATATGTGTGGTTTCCCTTAAAATGCTATAGAGAATTGAGGTTACAAAGAAAAAACATGAATGTCGATTGAGTACTAGCGCAATTAACATTGTTGCTAGGGGTTTGAGCACAATTTAGAGGTTTGAAGAGGGTTTAGGTGTAGTTAAAGAATTTTATATATATAAAAGAAAAAATATAATCAATTCAGGGCGTTTCAATGGTGTATTCGTGTTTGCATTGTAGAAATTATTACAGAGGATGCTAGTGGACTCCTCTGTTTTTGTGTCTTTTACTTCTTTTCCTTTTTCGTGGTAACTAGGTGGTGACATTTGAACAATGATTTGCTACTTTTCCTTTTTTGTGTATTTGTTTGCAGATGAACGGTCCTTGATGAGTTGATTCATGTTGGACTATTGGAGTTTGATATGGAAAAAAAGAGTTGGTTGTGGAAGAGGAAGTCTTCTGAGAGAAATCCTGACTGAAAGTTTCAGATCGATATCGTCGCAGTCCAAGAGATTCTCAGATGATCAGGTAGTTGGATAATCCTATCCTTAATTATCATCAATTTTAGCTTATATACTTTTCTTTCTTCTTCTCATGGTTTAGTTACTAGATTCTTTAGCTATGCTCCCATTAATGTGAATTCTGGAGAGTTTCTGTTTGTATCATTCATGGTTAACTTTGTTTATATCATTCATATGAATCCATCTCTCTTTTTCAACTGCCAGAAATTCCTTGATGACAGTTTTGACTTATGCTCATTTTCCTTATAGCACTGAATTACAGTTCATATTTTTCAACATAGTTGTTTTCTATTTCTCTTGTCAAGTTGATATATCTATAATAAGACATTAATAAGGGTAATGGGGTTAGTTCATCTGATAATCATGTTAGTTACCTATCAATTGCTTGAAGTTCTTGTGCCGTTACTTAGGCGAAAGAAGTAATATCAAGTAGAGGAAAGCATATTGGGAGGTTAAAGCTGCATTTTAAGGCGCTTTTGGTGCAATGAGTGATGCTGCCATTAGAATTAGATGGTACAAATTAAATGATCTTTTTTGGTAATGCATCTTTTAATCTGATACCTAAAGCATATTGTCCACAATGAAAAGTTACTAGTTTTAGTTGAACAAGGTGAAAGTTGATATAAAGCAACCTGCATGATTATTCAGTAGTCATTTTCTAAAGCTATATGTTGCCTGTCGGTTGAAAGCATCTTGTGAAGCATGAAAACAAGACAGGTAGAGACGATGTAGTTACAGTCTCATCTCCGGCTAAAGTTTCTATGTTTCCATTTTGAGATGGTCTGAGCTGCTTTGCTAATTTTCTAATTTGAACCAGATCCAGTAGGTTTTCTCCAATTCAGATTGATTTTCATCTCTCTAATTTGTTGAATCAGGAGGCTTTCAAGGAATCATCACCTAATGATTGCACAAAATCACCTGAAGTGTCGTCAAAAACTTCAGTCGTTCTTGAAGAAGTTAATGATATCATTAGGAGTTTGACAGAGAATTATCAGCTGCTCTAGTAAATGTTAGTGCCAAAGAGGATTTTGTGAAGCAACATGCCAAAGTTGCCGAATAAGCTATTGCAGGTATTACTTTACAAGTTTGGGAACTTGTCCTAAATGGTTCTTTTTCTTTTCCGTTCATCTTTGTTTTCTTGATTATAGTCTACTTACTATAATCTAGTTATATTTTTTATTGAACTTCAGGTTGGGAAAAAGCTGAAAATGAAGTAGTGGTATGAAAGCAAAAACTAGAGATTGCAGTTAAGCAAAACTCAGCTTTGGAAGACCGGGTGACTCATCTTGATGGAGCTCTCAAGGAATGTGTTAGGTAGTTAAGACAAGCAAGAGAGGAGGAGCAGAAGATCTTGTAACTTTTTGTTAATATATGAATATTATGCTTGGATGTGAAATATAATTCTCAAGTTATTTATTACTTCTAATATTTAGTTATTTTTTATTGTATAATAATTAAATTATTTATTTCAATAATGATATTTTAGCACATTAAATATGTATTTCAGTTTAAAAATAATAAAGTAGATTATATATATTTTATAGTATTATATATTTTGATTTTTAATCCATATAATAATTATATTAAGAATGTTATTAAATTATTTTTATTAAATTATATTTAATAATAATTATGTTAAAATATGATTAAATTATTTATTATTTTATTAAATTATTTTCAAGAACAATCTTATTAAAATTTAATAACAATAACAATAATCATCTACCTAATAAAAATTTTGCTAAGGGTATTCTGGTCATTTTAGTTCTTTTCCTTATGCTATTACAACATCATTCTATTCAACCAAACACAAGAATTCTATTACAGCTCTATTTTATTCCATTCAACCAAACAGTTGAATTACTTATTACAGTTCTATTCTATTACACATTTATTCCATTACAACTCTATTCAATTACACATCTATTTCATTACAGTGAATTAAACGTACCATTTATTTATCACCAAAGCCACACTAAATCTTACATTGCTAATTTTTAGCCACCAACCTAATTAAAACCATCTTTGCAAATGATCAGATCAGATCATGACCATCGATTCTTTTATTTGTTTTTTTATTAACATCATCATGCCATATGGATTCGATTTAAGCCACAAAACGGAGACGCCCTACATATGCACCGAATCAGAGGTGATTATAACTCTCGCCTTTTTTGGCAAATTAACCTCTAATAAACAAAGACCTTCTAGCGCCTTCCAATGCAATTTGCAACAAAGTAGAGCTAATATAGGCAACTATCCAGAACTTTCTGGCAACCAATACTCCTACCGTTGGATCATCTTAATGACACGTGTACGGTGCACTTTCCTACATTACCGTACCCGTCACATAAAATATTTTTTCCATTTACCATCTACGTTCAGAGGCGAGGTTCTATTTAAACAGCACCTACCATCCCCATTCTTTCAAAGAAAAAAGACCTCAGCAAAGGCAATCCACAAAATCTTGCTCTCTTCACGCCTATTTTAACCATCTCTTCCTGGTCCTGGCCCCTTCCCTAGCAAGCAACATTTCCATGGCCCCCCTTGAATTGGTTCAACTCAGTGATAAAACAAACGTTTTCGCTAAACAAGTCACTTTGCGTAATCGTGCATATGTTACATTCTTGGCCGGAAATGGGGACTACGTGAAAGGCGTTGTAGGGTTAGCCAAAGGGTTAAGGCAAGTGAAATCGGCGTACCCTTTAGTGGTAGCCGTTTTACCCGACGTGCCTGAGGAGCATAGGCGGATCCTGGAGAACCAGGGTTGTATTGTCCAAGAGATCGAACCCGTTTACCCCCCTGAGAACCAGACCCAGTTCGCCATGGCCTACTACGTCATCAATTACTCCAAGCTTCGCATTTGGGAGGTACGTACGTTGTTTTGTAACTATTACACGTGGCTAATTTTCTGGTTTCAATTATACACGTGGCGGGCTCTCATGTATGTCCTGTAGTTTGGCTTGCCTAATCTTTGCATGACGTTTCAACTTTCTAGAGCTGTCATGAAAATCCTTTGTTTTTTACGCGATTACCCCTTATTTGATAAGGACCGTTAGTGCTGATCGATGGCTGAGAGTGTCATTTAAGGCCTACTTACATTTTGAGATTCCGAGCTTAGTTACAATGACTTGTCGTTGATTTACGTTTAATCTAAATTAATCATTTCAATTACGTGGGCGTGTTAATTTCATGCGTGCAGTTCGTGGAGTACAGTAAAATGATATACTTGGACGGCGACATTCAGGTATACGACAACATCGATCACCTATTTGATCTGCCCGATGGGCATTTCTACGCAGTAATGGATTGCTTCTGTGAGAAAACATGGAGCCACTCCCCACAATACAAGATCGGTTACTGCCAACAATGCCCTGACAAGGTGAAGTGGCCCACCGAGATGGGAAATCCCCCTTCACTTTACTTCAATGCTGGCATGTTCGTGTTTGAGCCCAGCCTTGTGACTTACGAATCTCTCTTAAAGACTCTCAAAATCACACAACCTACCCCATTTGCAGAGCAGGTAAGTCTTGAATTGGAAGCTGTTTATGATTTAAAAAATTAAAGGAAAATGAGTGTAGGTGGGGTTAAACTATAATGATTTGGACTTTCTGTCTGTTGCAGGACTTTTTGAACATGTTCTTTAAGGACATTTACAAGCCGATTCCTTTAATTTACAACCTTGTTCTCGCCATGTTATGGCGTCATCCCGAGAATGTGGAGCTTGAAAAAGTGAAAGTTGTTCACTATTGTGCTGCAGTAAGTACTAAGTTGTTCACTATTTCACTTTCCCATGTCAATTTCTTGGTGTTAATGTGTGAAAGCGTTGAGTGTTGGTCTTGATAACTGAATCATGGGATTAAAAACAGGGATCAAAGCCTTGGAGGTACACAGGGAAGGAAGATAACATGCAAAGAGAGGACATTAAGATGCTTGTTCAGAAATGGTGGGACGTTTACAATGACGAGTCACTCGATTACGGAACCAGCGCGGCTGAAGCAGGGACAGAGACCGTTAACCTGCAGCCGTTCCTGGCGGCACTCTCTGAAGCTGGGGCAGTCCATTTCGTGGCCGCTCCATCTGCGGCGTAAATATGTTCTGTAACGACGATGAAAGACGGTCCATAGGTGTAAAGAAATATTGTAAGAATCGAGAAAGGGGCGATCCTATGTGGAAAACAAAGGTTTTTTTAAACAAGGGTTGAGGAATTGGGGAAAAGCTTTTAGGGGTTTTAAAAACTATTTAGGGCGTTGTTTTTTCTTGATGAATGGTGATGAAGTGTGGGGTCAAAGTGGATGTCTGTTGATAAAATGTGTATGCTGAATGGGGCCATTATAATCTTGAACTTTCAGCAATTGTGACATGAAAATTTAAAAAATGTTTGTGAATCACGACTACAGGTGCAAATTGCCACAAAAGGATTTCAATATTTATTTTTCTCTTCTTTATGGTTTTGTCGTCGGCAAAATTGAAATGTTCGTCAATTGAAGGGTACAGATCTGTTTTTCAGGGCATGCTGGAACATGGAATGAGTCGACCTCCAAACTAATGGCCAAAAAAAGAACCCTATAAACTAATGGCTTAATTAGCTACTAATATTAATAATTATTTTTTAAAAAAATTTGCTTTAAATTAAGTTAAATATTAAAATCTGAATTATATCAAAATATATTTTATTAAATACATGCATAAATTAGATAAAACAATATATATTACATTAAAAATACTAAATTTTGCCAATTGATAAATAAAAAGAAAATTGAGCTATTAATATTATGAAGGTGAAGGGATTAATGATAATTGTAGGTATTTTATAAAAAATGTTTGACTTGGATATCAATGATATTGTGGTGGTTAAATTTTAGTTTTAAAATTTTATCATATTCAAAATTGATATTTAATTTTTAATATTTTATTATTTTTATTAATTAATTTAATTAGTAAATATTGTCAATTTAATATTAGGTGATTATATATAATTTAAATGCATTAAGAGTTATAGATTGAGATGTAACTTTCTATTTTTTGAGTTTGTCTTGTTTTGTTTTGTTTTATTAAGAGTTATAGATTGAGATGTAACTTTTATTTTCTTGTTTTGTTTTGTTTTACTTATTTGATTCTTTTATAATATCATTAGTTAGTCTAAATAAGTAATATTATTAATTATTTTAACTAAAATATTAATTTTAGTTTTTTTAAATTATTCAATGAAGAAAATAATTTATATCAGACAAATGAGTATCTTCAAGAAAAAGAATCTCTCAATTTTTCTTAAGAATGATTAATTCCTCAAAAATAAAAGTAAGAGAATTGAATTTTAAATGTACAAAGTTAATAGAAAATTTGAACATATTTTAACCTTTAATTTTTATTTTATAATTTAATATAAATAAATAATTAATCAAATGCGATGTGTAACCTAATTATTGTAGTTGATTTTTTTTTTTTGGTGAAAATTCTGGTTAAAGTTTTAAAAGAAAGTTTTATATAGCTTTAAGTTTGGGAGGTAATCAATATCTTTTAAAAAGAAAAGTAAGGAAAGGATATTCGTCATTAATTTAATAAAAAAATAATGTTTACTTATTTATCATTTTATTAAAATTATGTCAAATACATTATTATATTTTGATTGATAATTATTGAATTATTCGAAAGTTTTTATTCATTTGAATAGTTATGTCTCTATAGAAATATACTAAAATTTTTATAAATAGGAATCGAAATTTATTTGTTTGGTACACCAAAAGCACGTTTCTTTTTATTCTCCTCCATTTTCTAATATTATTGCAAAATTTTTTATAGAAATTGATACTCTTATCATGCTCCACTCAATGTTTTCATTAGTGCAAAACGTAGACAATCATTAATTTTCATTGTATTATTAATATTCATTTGCCAATAACTCTTTTACATATTAAAATATAGGCGAGAATGAATAAAACCTTAAAGAAAATAATATTAATACACGCTTTGAGACTTTCATTAATTTCTCATAAGTTCATTTTATCCCCACGCATCGACATATTATGCATATTATACATAATTAACTTTTACCTTTCCAATTTCCATTAGTTTTTATTAAATTATTACCATAATTACTTAATTTAAAATTATGTACTTTATAACCATAGGTAGAAAAGAAAAAATTTATAAGAGTTTAATTTGATTTGAATGGGATGTTTCTAATTTATAAAATTTGAAAATTAAAAATTAGGGAAAGATTACACAAGTAGTCTCTAATAGTGTGTATTGTATGAATTTATGATGATTTTATTTTAATTAAAAACTGAGATTTAATTTTAATCAAAATTATTACCAAATGCATGTTAAAATTTGGCATCTTTTAAGTACAAAAAGTCTAATATTATTATTGATTTATTATTAACATACCATATGTTTTTTTCTGTCAACAATATACATATACCATGCATATAATTTACTTCCTCGAATAAATTTTAATGTTTTATATTGACTTTTAAATTAAAAACGAAACACTCATAGATAATTTTAATATTTTCATAACTAAAATATTTTTGTTTTATGATCAAACACATTAAAATTCCTTTTAAAATGTTTTTAAAAGAAAACTCATAATAACCAAAAAAACAAGAGCAATTATTTCAATGGTTGAGAGATTCCTAAATTTCAAGTCGACAGTTTTACCCTATACACTCAGTTTTATGTCTCTCCAGCATACTAAACTCAAAAATTGCAGTTAATTAAGTAAATGATTTCTATGTGGCTCATCTTATAAACTGTCGTAATAATAATTTCTCACGTGTATATACAATCAAGAGTATAGGGAAAGATTGGTTACAATCAAGAGTAAAAGGAAAAGATTAATTAAAAGATAGATTAAAAAGAATTATGTCTTGACTTCAATGAAGTAGTGGTCAAACTTCTGTTCCGAATTGTATTTTCTCACTCTTAAATAATAAAAAATTATGATAAGATTAATTACCATAAAAATGGGAAAGATTAATATTTTATTAAGTAATTTAAAATAGTTGATGTTAAAATATTGGATAAGTAAATGAATATTTTAATTTAGTAAAAGAGAAAGATTAAAGAAAATATATTTCAAGTAATTAAAATAGTTAGGGATTAGGGTTATAGTAACTATCAACACAAACTACAAAGGGAATATTAATTACAAAAAGAGTAAAAAGAAAATAAATTAAAATTAGGGTAGCTTTTCAAAGCTATCACAAGATTTGACTTCCATTGGTATCGTTCGTTTTATCCTATAAATACTGTCTCTCCATACTAAATCGAAATACATTCATTTTCCTTCTCCTTGTTTTTTAATATATAGCTAGATATTTGCTTACCACTGTGCCATGGAAGTGGAACACAAAGAAGTAGAAATATGGAAATGTACAAAATTTATAGATAAAGTAATGAGACATTTTATAGATAAAATGGAAATCATGAATATTAATTGTATTTACTATATTTAAACCAAGTATTTTTAGTAACTTAATTAGTAAAAATTAATTGAATTAAAATTTCAAAATAAATAAATATTTTACATTTAAATATAAATTTTACTAAATATATTAAATGTTTTGAATGCACAATCCCAAGGAGGAGGGTAATACTTGTCAATATTTTGCGCTTACACTTACGATAATGTCCATACATGTTTTAATACCCTATTATAGTGTATATGATTTTAATTTCTCTATGTTTCAATTGCAATAAATAAAAATCACGAAAAATAAAATGGCTTCCGTTTTCTGTTGTATAGCTATAATATTCCAAGCCATTTCCTCTTTTTCCTTCAATGGTTGCAATGCTGATGCTGCCTTGATTGAAAGTATCTGCAAAGAGTCCCAAGACTACAATTTTTGCATGTCAGTTGTGGGCAACGGCCCTCGCGCGGCCGCAGTAGACATGCATGGTCTTGCTTTAGTTTCTATTTCCGTGACGGCCATTGAAATTCAGGACACCCTGGATGAAATCCCCCGAATTCTGCAAGACCTGAAAGACCTGCTGGCACAAACTCGACTTCGGGAATGCCAAACAGATTACAACGAGGCATTGGGGAATTTCCAGAGCGCCTTCTAGAAATACTTATTTCGACGCCATCAACTTCACTAGTTATTGATTATCATAATGGATTTAGGAGGAATGGTCCCATTGCCACTTCCCCAATTGACGCCAAATGGTGTGAAGGTCTTCAAACTATCCGAGATTATTTTGATAGCCATTGATCGTCTTATTCCCAAGAAATTGTGATAGTTACGTCAATTATTTAGTTTCAGTAATTGCTTGTTTATTTTGAATTTCAATGAGCTGAACCATCTCTCTCAAAAAGACAATGCAAGAAAGCAGCATCGTGAAATTTTCATTATCAACTCCAACACCTAAATCACGATACACAGAAGATTTAAAACCCGGCAACAGCGTTATCAACACCATTTAAGAATCCATGACATCTTTAATGAACTCTTGCATTGTACCAATAACGCTCCTCATAATATACATCAATCCATAGTACCTGCAAATCTACCCAAAACAACCCCACCTAAATGATATCACTTGTAAACTCTAAAAGTGGCTTCACTGTTGAACCATGCACGCCCATTAAAATGTATCTTTGTAGGGTATAACATTAATAATTCAGGGTGTATTTAAAATGTTTTCAAGTTTAGGGACCTGTTACCTAATGCAATAATTAACACTAAATAAATAGTTAAAATGAAAATACTAGAAACAATTACATGCTTTTAGCTTCGAGAAGACGTAAAAGAAAAGAAAAAACCTAAAAACTAATAAAACACCAAATAAACCAAAGAATTGGAAAGGAAAAGAAGGTGGCACACAATGGATCTTTTAACTTCTTTCTTTTTTTTCATTTCATTAATTTTCAATCTTAAAAAGAAAAATTCAAAGTTCTTTTTTTTTTTCTTTTTTCTGTCGCTATGGTTCTTTTTTCATATTCAGATTTTTTCCCTAAATTATCTTGCTTCTTTCTGAAATATTTTTAATTTTTTTTTTTTACTTTTAGGATACATTTAGAAAACTACTTAATAATTGAATGAGTATAATTACTTATAATCATATATATATATAAAATATAGCAATATCAGGTTAAAAAATAAAATAAATAGCCGTACACATATTTACTTGCGGCACTCTCTATTTAAAGTACTTGTCCGTTTACAGTTTGGGTAAATTTCCTTTTACTCCTTACCTTTTTAAAATTTTAAGTTATTTCATTTTTTTGTTTAAAACTCTTCTTTATGATTTCTTATAATTTAAATATAATGTTTATTTTAAATAAATTATCTCTTTGTTTTAAGATTTTACTTAATAGAATTAAATTTTAATGTTATAATATTAAAATTAATAAAATTAAATTGTTAAGCTTAAATACAGTTTAAAAAACACATATTAATAATATTTATCAAATTAAAATTATATTTGTCAAATATATTAAGAGTTAATTAAATTCATTGATAAAAGTAGAGAAAAGATAAATATAAAATAAAAAATTGAATATTAACAAATTTAACAATATATATAATAAATAACATGAAAGAAATTATTAATAAATGTTATTTAAATTTTAATATTTAACATTAATATTTAAACATGATGAATTTTATATTATTTTAATATTTCTAAATTAGTTAAATATTTCTAAAAATACTTTTAATTACATTACTTTTTAATTTATTAATTATTTTTAAATAAATTTATTAAAATTTAAATAAAAATTAATGTTATAAAAGGTATTATAAATTTAATATATGCAACTGATATGTGCATTGCTCAAAAAACAAACTAGTTATTATATATATATATATATATACACACTAATTTGTGTAGCTATGCAGTACACGAACTAAATTTGTATTATGGAATTAAGTCAAAATAAATTGATAAAATATTTAAGTATGTGTTAAAAAGAAAATGAATTTTTGATATATATATATATATGAATGATAAATAAGGTATGTGTTATTGTGTTAATTTGATTAATTATTTTGAATAAGAAGTAGTGAAGATTTGATAAATTGTGTTAGGCACTGATACATACATATTAAAAAGTCTATTGATATAAACTAATTGCAAATACTGAGCAATAACATGATTGATTTTGAGAGAGGTAAATGACTCATCATTTGCTAAAATTTTTGGTTATATTCCTTTTGCTTTTTGGTTTTCTGGTTATCTCCGGTAATTAATGCAACCAATATTACAAAAAAAGAGAATTAAACCATTATTTAATGATAATGCAATCTTAATCTGTTTGGTATCCATTAGCAAAAAAACAAAATAAGTAAAATAGAAATGGCTTCCTTCTTCTCTTGTACGGCCACAATATTCCTAACCATTTCCACTTTTTCCATCAATGGCTGCAATGCTTATGGTGCCTTAATTGAAGGTATCTGCAAACAGTCCCAAGACTACAAATATTGCATGTCAGTTGTGGGCAATGACCCTCGCGCAGCCGCAGCAGACTTGCATCGCCTTGCTTTGCTTTCTATTCAAGTTATGGCGATTCAAATTCAGGACACCCTCGATCAAATCTCCAGAATTCATCCCAACTTGAAAGACCCACTCGCACAGCGTCGACTTCGCCAATGCAAATCCGATTACGACGAGGCTTATACAAATTTGCAGAGCAGCTTCAGCTCCACTTCTAAAACTGCTTATATGGACGCCATCAACTTCATGGGAATTGCAACTAACAAAGTCATTGATTGTCATAATGGATTTCGGAGGAATGGTCCTATTGCCACATCACCAATTGACGCGGATGATATGAAAGTCTTTAAATTATCAGAGATTTTCTTGTTAGCCGTTGACCGTCTTATTCCTAAGAAATTGTAAATTATTTTACCCTAAACAAATGTAATCTTCCATAATTTCTATAACTGCATATCTTCTTTTTTTTTTTTTTATGAAATTTATTATATCACCTTTTTATACCATTCACTAACTTAGATCCTCTGCATCTTTAACTTCTTAAAAGTAAAAGGATCTACAACATAATTTGTCAAAAATGAATGAAAGATAGCAGAGGTATTTGTTCCTCATTAATGTGCTGCCATCAATTAATAATATCTTTTCCAAAATAGAATCTTCTAAACAATGGATGAAACCATCTACCGATTTTGACATTTTGTGGTTAACATTTGTTTCAAAAGGTTAAATTTATCAAAATAATGAGGAAATCACAAATTCCTGCATGTAGATGTAAAATAGAGTGGTTCAAGTATTTGTATACATGGCCAATTCCCGGGGATGCCAATCTCGTTTAATTATTACAGATTATTTCGCTAAACCATTTATGTAACACCCCTAACCCTAAACTGTCACCGGAACAGAGTTACGAGGCATTATCAGATGTATCAGACAATTTACGAATACTTCATAAATTAACATACATAATATAATTTAATCATTAATTCCCTGTAATGAACCCTCGAGGCCCAAACCACGTATTAAAAGTGGAACGGGACTAGTTCGATTACTCCAATTTTTTTTTTTGAACTCAATATAACCCCTTTATAAACATCTAGCCTTCCTTGCAAATTTTCAAACCGCAACCAATTTGCAACCAATATAACAAACCATACATTTCCACACTCAAACATACCTAACTATGCCTACAACATTAATTTAACAATTTATCTATTTGATCACTCATAAATAACTTTTTAATTGAACTAATAATTTCATTCATTTCCCATTTTAGTTTCATACCACATTTTACCGAATATGCTATACTAATTCATTTCCCAAATTAGACATCATTTTACAATCAAATTAAAGTTTCAAAACTTAAGTACATAATTTATACAATACCTAAGTACATGCCACTTTTACCAAAAGAGGGATTACATCATCAAATTGTCTCTGAAGTCGGGATTGATTTGGATCTTTGAGCAGGACCTTTGACTTCTCTTGACCTCGTGCGAAACAACCGCATCTTTGGTATGCCTATACTCAGTGGTATTACCATTGTAGACCCCAATTATTACCCGGGCCCAATACTATTAACCAAATTAAAAAACCCAAAATCAAAAAATTAATAAACCCCGAGGCCCAAAGTTAAACGAAGCCCAAATTTTGGCCCAAGATGCAATCGGAACAGGGTTAGGAAACCCTAGCAGTCAGCGCCGCATGCCCCAGCAGCCCTCTCCACGTCGTGCGCAACAACCCAAGCCGCATGTCTCCAAATAGCTCCGTGTTTGGCGCCTCCATGTCATTGTACCTGCGAAAGAAAAGGAAAAGCAGCAGCAACAAATAACTAGAGTTCTAGTCTTTGAGGGGAGCTTCAGGAAAAGGCTATAAAAAGGCAAGAATATTATTGTAAAAAGGACTTTTTTTTCACACGATTTACGCAGATAAGAGACAATACATTACTTTTTCTACAAACAGAATCAAAAATCCAGAAAAGGTGTAATGGCCTAAATTCAAGATTATCGGAACAATGGTTTCGTAACCATAAATCCGATTTAAAGAGAAATTTATTTTAATATTTTTGCATGAATATTTATATGATAGGAAAATCGTATTAAAATATCGATAGGAAAATTTTACCGATTTAGTGGTTAGTTAGAAAAGGAATTATTGAAGGAATTGGGTAAAACAAGGTATCGAGACCTTGATCTCATAAAATTGAGTAGGAAATATTTTTATAAATATTTATAAAATGTTATTAATGTGGTAGTAAAATTTCGTTAGAAAATTTTAACGTTTGAGTATGTAATTAAATGAAAAGGACTAAATTATAACAAATACAAAATTATAAAAATGATTAAATGGTTTAAAGGATAAAAGAAAGAGGGCTTAAAGGAAAATAGACCCAAGGTCTAATTGGGCTGGACAGCAAGGGTATGAAATCAGCAAGAAAATAAGGAGAAATAAGGGTAAAATGGGAAAATAACAAAATTTGCTAAATAAAACTAGGACTAAATAGGGATATCTAGAAATCTCTTCATTTTCTTCACTCTCATCAGCTAAAAACGCCATAGGAGGGTATCTAAGCTGTTATATCATAATTTTGCACCAAGTAAGTGAATCCTTGCCTATTTCTTGTAATTTTGTGTTTTAAAGACTTTTACAACTAGGTCCTACTATTAAATTCATTAGTCTTTGATTTCATGGATGAAATTGAAAGCCACCATGGTTGGTTTATGTAAGTTTATGATGAAATAGCATGAAATCTAAGCCTTAATTCGTTTAAGAGATGATTTTATTAGGTAATTTCAATAGAAATTGATTTTTGGGACCTAATTATGAAAGTGTTTGGAATTAAAGTCTATTACTGAAATTATGATTTCCAAAGGTTATAAAGTAGTTTAAAGTGATAGAATAAAGTGTTAATTGAGAAAAATAAGCTCAATTGAGAGGTTAATTGGGTAGGGACGAAATTATCATTCATTGAAAGTTTAGGGAAAAATGGTAATAACCAGCTTGCACTAAAACAGTTTTGACAGCAGCAGTAGTCTAACTTTGAAAATCACCATAAATGGTAGAAGTTGAATTAGAAGATGAACAAAATATGAAATTAAAGCTTATTGAGTCTAGTTTCTTATGGAAGAAACGTTGTAAGCAATAGAATTGTAAATCATGAGATATAATAGGTTTTGTGAGACAAGGTCAAAATGAATTCGGGTTCCCCTGTTCTGACTTTGAAAAATCATAAAAAATTGAATAAAAATAATTATGGGGAGTGGTTTATATTCTTAGAATGAGTCTATTTTTTTATGGTACAAACGAAAACATTATTTTAATTCTATACAGTGAGATATCTGAGATTTTGTGAAGAGATAGCAGAACTGTCAAACAATGAAACAGGGGAAACTTTAATGAATAAACTGTACTAATTGGCTAAGACAAAAATTATGAAAATTTTATGGTGTGAAGATATGTGAGTCTAGTTTCAAGGAAAATTAACGGTTCTTCATTTGGAGTTCTGTAGCTCGAAAAATAAATAATTTAGTGACTATGACTCAAGTAGACAGCTTTGAATGAACTATAAATAGTAATAGAATTATAATGAATGGTACATGTGAACATGAAATGTATTGAATTGATGATTGAATTTATTCATTTAGATCCGGAAAACTCAAATACAAAGCTAGATCGAGGAAAGGAAAAAGTCCCGGATTAGTAGATTTTATATACGAACTAGTATCGAGGTAAGTTCATGTAACTTGAATTATCTTCTTAAATGCTTGAAATGTATGTTATTGATGTGAATATAATTTGAATGTTCATTGTATGAAAGTTGATGAAACATTGATATATTTGATAAAAGGGAAGAAATCCGGTTGAATGAAAGAAAATTAGATGGATCTCGAAAAGGAATTGACGGTAAAAGGATCTAGCCGGACGGGTGATCCTATCTGATATAGCCCTCCCAAGAATATCGAAAAATGGATTTAGCCAGACGGGTAATCCGAATTAGGGTCTCAATTTAGCTTTGGATGTAATTGGATCCAAGCTCATTAGAGTAATTGTCGTTGCGAGGATTTAGCTTTGGGTGGTAATCCAGACAATACTCTATGAGTTTATATTCTGAGGATTTAGCTCGACCGGTAATCCATTGTAAGGATGAGGTTCATGAGTGTGCTCTCTGAAATGAAAATGTCGCACATGAATATGAATTGACGGACTCGGTTTGTACACTAAAGTGTACCTCTGAAAATCCATCGAAATTTGAGTAATTCAATGGGATAAATATGGAAAAATAACAAGGAAATGGAAATCATGATATTGATGAGCTCATCAATCATAGTATTTGTATTATTGATATATGGAAATTATTGAACTGACTTGAATGTTGAGTTTGTGAATGTTAGGGTAATAATGCATTGAATGGGTATATGAGTGTTTATTGCTTATATTGAAAATATTGGGTAAGTATAATTCTTGTTTCATGGGCTTATAAGCACAAAGTGCTTACCCTATTTCCTTTTTCCCTGTTTTGTAGTGTTAAGAGCTCGAAGATCGGATCGGTGGGAGATTCATCACACTATCAACCTCAATATTTCGGTATTTAAAGAAACTTTAGTTTGGGAATGAATGGCATGTATAAGCTAATAAAATAAATGTAAATATGAAATGAATGTAAGGTCCACCATTGGTATGGCTAGCAAACCTTGGTTTGGTATGTGTTGATGTTATCTTATAAATATGCATGAATTTATTTTGAAAATATGTTGAATTGGAATAGTCTCGGTTGAGAACTTGCAGGAAATGCTAGATATTTATAAATGGGTTATTTTGAGTAAAAAAAAAAAATCGTAAACTCCGGTAATGCCTCGTACCCTATTCCGACAATGAATACGGGTAGGGGGTGTTACAAAAGGTTCTACTTTTACATTTTATTCCCGAATCTGTTCGTTTCTTGATTTTTTTTTCTATTATTTTTGTTTTTTTTTAATATAAAGGTTACTATAATATACGATATTAAAAAGGGAAGGAAAAACTCACCTTTTTCAAACTCCTGCCACCGTTCACGGTGGCCGACGATGGCGGCCGACGATAGTCCGGCGATCGTGATTTGGTCGGAAGGGGGAAAAGGCTTGAGAGGATTTGAGAGAAAGTTTTGTGTTTTTGAGAAAGGAGGAGGAAAATGAAATTTTAAAAAAAAAAAATTGTTTATATAGACGAACCATACGGCACCATTTTAAGCATTAGGGTCAGAGGCCAAAACGACGTCGTTTTGGTCCTCTGATCCATGACCCGACCCGATGGGTTAAGAGGATCCGCGTGTTTTGTATAGGGAGGGGCTAATTGCACGTTTAGGCTTTTCCATGGTTTTACAATCAGGGTTTTTATTTCCTAATTTGGCCCTAATTCTTCCTTTTTCTTTAAAATTTCCCCCGAGTTTTCATTTTTGGCTTAATTTAGTCCCTTTTTCTTATTTCCTTTTTTATTTAACATTTTTATTATTGTCATTTTTAATTATTGTTATCATTTTTAGTGTTATTATTTTTATTATTACCACTATGTTATTTATATATATATTATATTTAATATTTTATTATTACTATTAATATTATTAGTATCATTTTTTATCCTCTTTGTCCTTTATTATTATTATTGTTATGCTTACTTTTTTTATATACATTATTATTATAACTATATTTATTATTATATTTATTATTATCTTTGTTTTATTATTAGTGTTAATATTATTACTATTATCTTATTATCGATTACTATTTTTTTATTTTGTTTCTAGTAGTATTATTATTATTTTTACCTTTTAGTAATATATTTTTATTTCTTTTCCATTTATTATTATTATCACCATTTATTATTATTATCACTATTTATTATTACTATCACTATATGTTTAGTATTAATAGTATTTTTTTTTTTTATAATTTTTAGTACTATTGCTATTATACGTAGTGTCATTTTTCTTTTTATTACTATGTACATATATTACTCTTATTCTTATTATTATTAGTAGTATGTTTATTATTCGCCCTTATTATTATCGTGTTCACATTTCAATGTTTTATTTTTGCTTTATTAAAATTCATAAAAGAAAGGGGTTTCACAAAGGTAATATTTCGTATTTAGAAGTCCGAGAAATCGTGCCCAATCGTGCTGAGTTTCGATTTGTCGTTCGTCTAGATCACTAAATATCCTTTAAAGATTTTGATCATGTTTTTGGAAATAAGGCAATGTTTCGTGTTTGGAAGTTCGAGGGATTCGTGCCCAATCGTGCTGGGTTTCGATTTTACATTATTCAAACAACTAAATATCCTTCAAAGATTCTTTTATCTTGTTTCTTAAATAAAAGCAATATTTCATGATTGGAAATTCAAGGAATCGTACCCAATCGTGCTGGGTTTCGATTTTTGGTTTGGCCAAATAATGAAATATCCTTTTAAAATTGCAAGACAAGAATGTTGGAAATCATGAAATGATCTTAGTATCGATAGTTGGAAACATCGTGTCCTATCGTGCTGGATGTGGTATTTCAACTTTTCGGAACAAGAGAGTTTCGATATCCAATGTGACTTATCTAAACATTTTTAAAGATTCATATTTTAAAATTTTTTTTTAATTTTTGATATTAAGGACATTAATCAATCAATGCGGTACCAATTTTGGGCGTTGCGAGGGTGCTAATCCTTCCTCGTGCGTAACCGACTCTCGAGCCCGTTTTCTTAAAATTCGTAGACCAAAACGTTTTCAAAAGTGGCCCAATCACACTTCAAAAAAGATTGGTGGCGACTTCATTTTTCTTTTTAACGTCGGCCCGTTTTCCAAACAAAAAATGGTTTCGACTGCTTGGCGACTCCGCTGGGGAACTATAAGAGAGTCAAGCCGTACAATTGGCTGATTAATGTCCTTTTTATCGAAAATAATTTTTTTGATTTCGTTTTTCATTTGCATGAGTGCGTAATAGCGTCATATATCTGCTTTGGTTTGAGACACATAGAATATTTTTGCATTCATATTGCATGACCGTTGTGGTCACACCCTTAAGTGGGAGCAAAATCTATGCCTTCGTGAGGTTTTCACCTCGCATGGGCTAGGGACCACTTAGGGATACATCCGTACCTATGGTTCCGTGAGGTTTTCACCTCGCATGGCCATAGGAAATGTATTCCTGAGGCGAACTCAATCAATATGAGCCTATAATGGGTGAGGATTGAGGAATCTGCTGGTTCAGGTACCCTTTCTTTAGAATTAAACCATATATAGCGAACCTTAAGAGCCCACCTTAGGTAGGGCCATGCTAAACCTTAGTGGCTACCTATATAGTGGTTTGACATTTTTCACTTACTTTGGTTACTTTTATGTGATACTAACTTGTTTTATTTTGGTCATGTCTGCATGTCATTTCATACTTAAAAGGCGTCAATTCCTATTTTAATTACTAAGTTAGAATGCTTGTTATGGAGAACGGATTTCTTGATAAAGTAGAGGATAATGCGGCCGTGCGTATATGGTTAGAAGATCTGACTGAGAAGGGGATAGCCTAACCAAGGGTACACACGAATTATTGGACTTCACTCGCATCGATGTGACACGAATGAGCTCAAGAACTAAGAGATATATGGGCTTGTTGGGATGAAGCGACTAGGCAACTTGTCTACCTTAATTATGGTGATCTACCCTACTTACTCGACATCGAGTGGACAAACACTTGTTTGGGCTATGACTCAATATTGGAATCCAGCTTATAGCTGTTTTACGTTTGGGGAAGTGGACTTAGTGCCTACCGTGGAGGAATATACGGCTTTGCTTCGCAGTCAAAGGGCTCGGGTCAACAAAATTTACCTCAGATGCACCGAATTTTGTAAAGAAGCTAATGAGTATCACTGGGATGAGCGAACAGTAGGTCATGGCACGGATTCAGCAGAAGGGTGAAGGGAAATGCATTCCTTGGGTAAGCTTGAGAGACCTGATGGTGGCACACCCAGATGTTAAGAGGAAAGTTGACATTTTCGCCTTAAGTATCTATGGCTTGGTAATTTTTCCCAAGGCTTTGAGACATGTAGATGAAGCAGTTATTGATTTGTTCGATCGTCTTGACAAAGGGATTACGCCGGTACCAGTAATTTTTACCGAAGCGTTTAGATCTTTGAACTCGTGTCGAAGAGCAGGTGAAGGAAGATTCATGGGATGCGCACAACTGTTGTTGGGGTGGTTTCATAGCCATTTCTGGAAAGTAGATAGAACTTCTTGTCGGGTTTTTTTTGTGAAGTACTCCCCATTAAAGGAGTTGCAGCCGCGCCCAAGAGAGATGACATATCAGAAGAGAACTGGATCGCGCTTTTTCAAAATCTTCAAGAAAAAGATGTGGAATGGAGAACTCATTGGTTCGTTCCTGATAAAATCCTCTACCGGTGTGGGAGTTATGGTTGGGTTCCTTTGTTAGAAATCTGGGGAGCCGTTGGGTATGCTCCTTTGCTCGTGCTAAGGTAATACCAATCGAGACAGTTTATACCGGTTATGCATGGGTTAGCTCAATTTAAATTCTCGTATAGTGGGAATAATTATAAGAAAAGAGTTCGAGAAGTTTCTGATGCGTGGAAGAAGATTCACCGAATAAAAAGAGTTGCTATGGGTCCAATGGCAACCCTCAAATATAATACATGGCGGAGTAGGAGAGCAAACGATAAAATTCTCGGGCCGATACAGGATGCTGCTCGATCGATAGAGGAATACCTGCGAGCAGTCCCTTCTGAGTTGGAGATCATGAAGCAGGGTTTTGAAAGTAAAAATTCAGAGTTAGGGAAAAAGATAGAATAACTGGAAGAGGAAAAAATGAATTTGATGTTAGATATTGATATCCAAAAATCAGAGGCTGAGAAGCTGAGGAAAGGAAAAAAGAAGGCCGAAGAAGATTTGGATAGCTTGAAGACCGATTACAAGAAGTTACATCTATCGATGAGGACTGCTGGGCTGGGTAAAACCTCAGAACAATGGCGTCAAGAAGTTCAGGAGGAGAAGACCAAGGTCGACCAGTGGAAGAAGAGATTTCATGGGGCTCAAGCACAAAAGGATGCCCTGAAAAAGACTGTGGATGAGAGCCAAAGCGAAAATAAGATGCTAAGAGCTCGAGTAGAAGAATTAGAGAAGGCATTGTGTCAAAGTCACAACTTTACGGTGAAGTTAGAATCAAGCCTAAGCCAGATTGAAGAGTTGAAGGGAAAGGTGGTAGAGCTCGAAGCAGTCTTTGCAAAAGCGGTGGCCGGATCCAACTATTGGAGGCGGACAACCAAATGAGGAAAGAACAACTTCAACGATCTCGAACCAAGTCGAGAAAGAGACTACCTTATGGTAGAAGGCGTGGTTCGAGATCGAGAAGTGGCCGATCATTTACAAACTTTAGCGGTTCAGGCTGACGTGTTAAGTATAGTATATGAGTCAAAGTCGGACTGGGATCGAGAGTTAGTTTCGCTTCTTAAGAAAGTTAAAACTTTGGGCATAAGGGTTAGGTCGTATATGTGACTCTGTTTTATGTAAAGGATTTTGTTTTTTTTCAATAAGTATTCTAAAAGAAATTAAAGCAGAATCGACTCCTCTTATTTTTGCATTCATTCATTCATTTGCATTGCATTTCATGCATTTGCATTGCATCACATCATTTGTATTAAATATCATAAGACAACCCTTTTAATTAGAGGTTATATTATAGTTATCCTGGAACACCGCTATTTCTCTCGAAAAAAACAAAAGCAATGGATCAAAGGATGGAAAAGTTAGAGCAGATGCAGAAGGAAATGCAAGACCAACTACGAGGAGCGATTGCTAAGATCCGGCGAGGACATGAGGATCGGATCTTTGAGTCGAGAGGAGTATGATGAGCAGTTAATGCATTTGTTGACTCGATGGCAAGATAAAGGAAAGGGCCCGTGGGCGATGTTGAAGATGAAAATAGAAATTCAGCTTGTCTTCCAAGCTTAGCCCCGGAAAATTCTCAAGCACAACCACCGAGAGTGTCTGTTAATATCAGACCTCAGCACCAATCTGACACCCAGTAGCTAGTAAATTTCCTGCGAGCTCGAGCTCCATCCGGGGATAACGACAAGGCCGATGGTCCACGATTTCGATGATGTAGCGAAGAGGAAAAGGCGAGGTAGAACTCGAAAAGAGTTTGAGGATCACTGCAAATGGTTGGAGGAGAAGTTTAAAGCATTGGAAAGTACTGATTATCAATGCGAGGTGGATGCTAGGAAGCTGAGTCTAGTTCCAAATCTGGTACTTCCTTCGAAGTTCAAAATGTCAGAGTTTGAAAAGTACAATGGGACTAGCTGCCCTGAGGCTCATATTACCATGTTTTGTCGGAGAATGACGGGATATGTCAACAACGACCGTTGTTGATTCACCGCTTCGAGGATAGTCGTGAAATTTGCAGACAAAATGGTACAACCAGGTGAGTTATGCATAAATCAAATCGTGGAAGGACTTATACGGTCTTCATGAAGCATTATGGCCACATAAGCGATATAGCGCTGATAGAATCATACGCAAAATATGGAAAAGAAGTCGGCGAGAGTTTTAGGAAATATGCCCGGAGGTGGAGGAAGTCGCTACAGGTCCAACCACCTTCTTTGGAGAAGGAAATGACCATCTTTGTTTGTTAATACCCTAAGAGCACCTTTTATCAATCATATATTGGGGAGCGCGTCCAAGAGTTTAGAGATATAGTGATGTCGGCAAAATAATAGAGAATGCGATAAGGTGTGGGAAAATAGAAGCTGGGGAGAGTATGAAAAGATCAGCTTCCAGAAAAAGGGAGAATGAATTGAGTAATGTAAGCTCGGGTTATCCCAGACCCATTACTATTAATCAACCAAGAGTAACTGTGGGCCAACAGGCCCCATCAAAACAAGAGCCCAACACGAGGCAGAAGACTGAGAAGTTTCAGTTTACTCCCACACCTGTGACATATAGGGAGCTGTATAAAACTTTGTTCGATGCGCACGCCGTAACCCCATTCTACTTGAAGCCGTTGCAACCTCCGTATCCCAAGTGGTATGACACAAACGCTCAATGTGAATACCATGCAGATGTAGTTGGTCACTCGATAGAAAATTGTACTTCATTCAAAAGGCTAGTTGAGAAACTTATCAAGGCAGGAGTGGTAGAGTTCAATGACGCTCCTGTGGGAGGAAATCCGTTACCTAATCATACGGATAATGGGGTAAAGGTGGTAGTTGAGAACAAGAGCAGAAGAACCAAACAAAAAGTCGATGAGGTCAGAACTCCATTGAGGGAAGTTTGGAAAGCAATGCAGAAAATAGGGTTAGTTCTGCAGGGGAATGTGAACAGATCTCGAGATGCAAGGAACTACTGTGAGTTCCATGATAAGGAAGGCCATGAGATCCAGCAATGCAACGAGTTCAAAACCTTAGTATGAGGGTTAATGGATAATAAAGAGCTGGAGTTCTTTGACTTTTCCAAAGAGGTGGATGTATGCGCCACAGAGGGTGGGTCTGCAGAAAGGATCCCTAAAGTCAACCACCCAATAGTGATTATCACACGGCCAAGGGTCAATAAGGTCGGAGTGGAAATAGCACCGAGGGTTGAAATTAAAAAACCCATGACCTCTCCTTATAAGGATACACCGAGGGTCGTAATCAGAAAACCCGTAACTTCTCCTTATACACCGAGGATTGTAATTCAGAAACCCGTGACTTTTCCTTATAAAGATGACAAGAAGGTACCTTAGAATTACAATTGCACTGTGACGATTTTCTAGAAAGAGAATTCGGCCAGCACATCCGACCCAGAAGCTGAGTCCTCTATGACGAGAAGAGGAGACGAGAAAACAGGACCACTAGTTAATGAACCGATGTGAGAGGATGAAAGTAGGAGAGTTTTGAAGTTCTGAAGTATAGTGAGTCTGATGTTGTGGAGCGATTCATGGCGATCGAACGCGCACATCGGTACTAGCCTTATTACTAAACTTAGAAGAACACTGTAGTGCGCTAATAAAGCGTTAAACCAAATTTATGTTCTTGATGACATTTGATAAATAAATGGGATCTTTGTAAATAATATAAGCGAGATAATTTCATCTTGTTCATGATGATGAAATCTGCCGGGCATGGGATCTACCAAGGCTTTGCACATCACTACCCGATGCAAAGGGTATACCTTGCCGGGGTATTAATTGACAACGGATCGGCCTTTGAGCGCTTTGCCCTATCTACACCGGACGGAGTTACACAGAGACGACTCTCACATGAAAACATGCCAAAATATAGTGAGAGCATTCGATGGCACCGAGAGAAAAGTAATGGGGAGGATCGAGATACCCCTCCTAATTGGGCCAAACACGTACGAGGTAGATTTCCTCGTGATGGACATCAAGCCTTCTTATAATTGCTTATTGGGGAGGCCGTGGATCCACTCAGCGGGAGCTGTACCATCGCCATTGCACCAAAAGTTGAAATTGGTGACAGAGGGCCGGTTGATAACCATAAACACAGAGGAGGATATCATCGCGTCCGTTACTAGTAATGTACCGTACATAGAAAATGATACGGAGGCCATAGAGTGTTCCTTCAGGTCATTAGAGTTTATAAATGCGACTTTCATCAGTGAAGGTGGCAATGTCCCAATGCCAAAAATCTTTGAAGCCACAAGGATGGGCCTACAGCTGACGGTAATAAAAGGAGCATTGCCTGAAAAGGGACTCGAAAAATACCTTCAGGGCCCGGTTAGAGTGCCAGAATTGGTTAACAAACATGATCGCTTTGGTTTGGGGTATAGGCCAGATACCAGACAGAGAAAGGAGGAGTTGGAAAGAAAACGTGAGAGACGGAGGGCACGATTGAATGGTGCTGAGATCAAATGGGGTTCGATGACTTTTCCCCATATATCTAATATATTAGTGTGCGGAGGAATTATCCATTCGGGGTTAGAGATTATGAATAGAAAGCGATGAAGACATGATGAGAACTTTGAACATCAATGCTGTGTCTGAAGGAAGTTCAAGGAGAGGAAATTTGGCGGGTATTCGCCCTTACGAGCCTAGAAGTGTTCTGGACAACTGGACTACGGAAGAAATTTCTGTAGTTTTTAGGACCAAAACAGAGTAATGTTCAAAACACACTTGTTGTTTCAAGCCTAGGAACAATAAGAATCTTTTGTGAAATAGGCATGTTTACGCATCGTTATTTTCAATAAAAAGTGCATTTTTTTCCATTCCGTGCAATTATTCTTCTACTTCTGTTCTATTACATTTATAATCATAACGCATGAATAAGTCATTCTTAAATTCATTTTCATTGAATATTCTTTCATACCTACTATAGGTCCCCAAATATCGATGTCATGAACAACGCTGTTACGGACCCAGAATTTCCTGATGAGCAAGACATGTGCTTAGAAGAACCTCAGGACTTTACAGATAACAGAGATTGTATTATATCCCTAGATTTGTTAAGGATGGTAGAGCAGGAAGAAAAGCTGATTCTGCCTCACAAAGAGACAATTGAGAATGTGACTCTAGAGGAAGGGAAAGAGGTGAAAATTGGAACCCTCATCACCAAGAAAACAAGGCAGGACCTCATTAGACTTCTCTTAAAGTTCAAAGATGTCGCGTGGTCATATCAAGACATGCCTGGGTTGAGCACTGATATTGCGGTACACTGTATCCCCAAAAAGGAAGATTGCAAGCCGGTCCAACAGAAACTCCGAAGGATGAGACCCGATGTTACGGTGAAAATCAGAGAGGAGGTCAAGAAGCAGTTTGACGCTGGGTTCTTGCGAGTTATGAATTACGGAATGGGTAGCCAACGTTGTCCCCATTCCTGAGAAAGATGGGAAAGTACGAATGTGCGTCGACTACAGAGACCTAAACAAGGCCAGCCCAAAAGACAACTTCCCACTGCCTCACATTGACACTTTGGTAGATAACATGGCGGGTTTTTCATTCTTCTCATTCATGGATGGTTTCTCAGGATACAATCAAATAAAGATGCATCCTGAGGACATGGTAAAGGCTACCTTCATAACCTTATGGGGAACTTTTTGTTACCAAGTAATGCAGTTTGGGTTAAAGAATGCGGGGGCAACATATCAAAGGGCCATTGTAACCTTGTTTCACGACATGATGCACAATGAGATTGAGGTCTACGTCAACGATATGATCGTAAAGTCTCGAACAGAAGGGGAGCATGTGCAAGTTTTGAGGAAACTATTTCTGAGGTTGAGGAAATTTCAACTGAAACTCAATCCAGCCAAGTGTACTTTCGGGGCTCGATTAGGGAAGCTACTTGGTTTCCTGGTCAGTGAAAAAAGAATTGAAGTAGATCCGGATAAAGTTAAGGCCGTACAAAAGTTACCTCCGCCGCGCACTCAAAAGGAAGTCCGTGGCTTTCTAGGAAGACTAAATTACATCACTCGGTTCGTCTCACAATTGACTGAGAAGTGTGATCCTATATTTCGTCTTCTTAAGAAACACAATCCAGGCATTTGGGACGATGAATGCCAGAAGGCATTTGACAAAATTAAACAGTATTTGGCTAATACTCCAGTGCTAATGCCACCCAGTCCTGACAGACTATTGATTTTGTATCTGACGGTATTCGATAATTCAATGGGATGTGTGCTACGCCAACACGACGAGACAGGGAAGAAAGAGAGGGCGATATACTACCTCAGCAAGAAATTCACCGAGTGTGAAATGAGATACTCGCCAATTGAGAAATTGTGTTGTGCATTGATCTGGACAACTCGGAGGTTGAGGCAGTACATGTTGTACCACACAACCTGGTTAATCTCAAAATTGGACCCTCTTAAGTACATGATGGAGTCGACCACTTTGAATGGAAGAATGGCTCGATGGCAAATTTTACTCTCCGAGTTTGACATAGTCTACGTGAATCAGAAGGCTGTGAAGGGGAGTGCAATAGCTGATTTTCTAGCCAGCAGGGCGCTAGGCAACTACAAACCCCTGGATTTTGATTTTCCCAATGAGGATCTGATGTTTGTAGCGACAATTGAAGTAGATATCTTAGAAGATCGTCCCTGGAAGTTAGACTTTGACGGAGCATCAAATGCCGTTGGAAATGGGGTTGGGGCAGTCCTGGTATCCCCAAATAGAGGACACTATCCATTCACTTGCAAGTTGGACTTTGATTGCACAAACAACATGGCAGAATACGAAGCATGTATCATGGGAATCCGAGCTACTATAGACCGTAAAATCAAGTTGCTAGAGGTATATGAGGACTCCGCGTTGGTAATATATCAGCTCAAAGGAGAATGGGAAACAAGAGATCCTAAATTGATCAGCTACCGAAAGTTAGTTTTGGAACTAATTGAGGAGTTCATTAGTTTTGGAACTAATTGAGGAGTTCGATGATATCACATTCTTTTACCTCCCGCGTGATGAAAACCAGATGGCTGACGCCTTGGCCACCCTAGCTTCTATGATTAGAGTAAACGAGCAAGAGGGTATAAAGCCCATCCAAATGAGTATTTATGAGACTCCGGCTCACTGCTGCAATATCGACGAAGAGGAGGAGAGAGATGATCATCATTAGTATCATGATATTCTGCGGTATGTGAAGAGCTGAGAATATCCTGATCAAGCAACAGAAAATGACAGGAGAACATTGAGAAGACAGGCCAATGACTATGTCTTAGATGGAGAGATCCTGTACAAAAAGAGGAAAGATCAGATATTGTTAAGATGTGTTGATGCTACTGAGGCCAGAAAAATCCTGGAAGAAGTTCATGATGGTGTCTGTGGAACACATGCCAATGGGTTTACAATGGCCAGACAAATCATGAGATTCGGGTATTACTGGTCCACGATGGAAGGAGACTGTATCTGTTATGCTAAGAAGTGCCACAAGTGCCGGATTTATGGAGACAAGATCCATGTGCCTCCTTCACCTCTTTATGTTATGACTTCTCCGTGGCCTTTCTCAATGTGGGGCATGGACGTCATTGGGCCGGTCTCACCGAAAGCTTCTAATGGACATCGTTTCATCTTCGTGGTCATTGATTACTTCACCAAATGGGTAGAGACAGCTTCATATGCCAATGTCACGAAGACGGCAGTTAGCAAGTTTTTAAAGAAGAAGATCATATGTCGCTACGGTATGCCAGAAAGGATCGTGTCTGACAATGCACTAAACTTGAACAATAGAGCGATAGCGAAAGTCTACAGCCAGTTCAACATTAAGCACCATAACTCATCGCCATATCGCCCAAAAATGAATGGAGCAGTCGAGGCGGCTAATTAAAATATCAAGAGAATTGTGGGGAAAATGGCTGAGACCTACAAGAATTGGCATGAAAAGTTACCGCTTGCCCTCTACGCTTATCGAACATCGGTTAGAACCTCTACCAGGGCAGCTCCTTTCTCGTTGGTTTATGGGATGGAGCGGTTTGCCTATTGAAGTTGAAATCCCTTCACTCGGGTTTTGTCGAGTGAAGTTGGGCGAAGCGAATGGGTTCAATCTCGATATGATCAACTGAATCTAATTGAGGAAAAGAGGCTAAGAGCCATTCGCCATGGTCAATTGTACGAGGCGGATGATGCGAGCTTACAATAAGAAAATGCGCTTGAGTATTCCATGAAGGAGACTTGGTGTTGAAACAGATCCTCCCTATGCAAAAGGACTTGGGGAAAGTGGATGCCTAATTGGGAAGGACCTTATGTTGTAAAGAAGGCCTTTTCTGGATGAGCTTTGATACTAGCCGAGATGGATGGTAAAAGTCTGCCAAATTTAATTAATGCAGACTCAGTCAAGAAGTACTTCGCATGAAAAGGGGCCAAGGCGAAAATCTACAAAGGGCGTCTTGAGTTCAAAAAAAAAAGGGGAGAGACCAAGGCGAAAACCCGTAAAGGGCGTTTTGAGACCAAAGGAACTTTGAGTTGAAAACCGGAAAAGGCTGGCTCAGATTATGACCAACTCGTGATGGGGCATACAATGGTCTCGCTACGCTTGAATTAATAACGAGGAGGTATGTTACATCTTGAGGCATCGACAAAGTATTAAGGATCTTCTAGACACATGTTGAACTCAGAATGGTCTTGAGAAATGCGTCTGAGAGAAGCAGTTTGTGATATCTGGGGCATCATTGCTATTTTTACTCATTTTTTGTACCTTAGTAGAATGTGTTTTCTTTGCTCAATCCTTTGTACTTTAGTGGAATGTGTTTTCTTTGCTCAATCCATTCTTCATGGGTTTTATCCGAATAAATTACGAGTTTATTCATTTCTATAATCTTTTCAAGCATTTCCCATTAAAGTAATGATTACTGAACTAATAATGCTTTCAGAAAGAAAGTTTTAAGTATTACTCTGAAAGTCTCTAAATAATACAAGAATCTGAAACAAGACAGTTATTTAGAACTAAACAGGCTTAAAGGGTTCGAAGCACTTGAGATAAGGAATTGAGCGGTGGCGATATCTTGATTCTCTATTAGAAGTATCGATTGAGCACACATCAAGGAGCACCTTAATAAGCGACAAGCAATGATAACCCAAGGGTTAAAGATGGATTATTCTCATGACATTTTGCATCCATTCATAACATTCATAATACATATAGTTAGGAGCATTTTTCATGACATATTAATCATTTGACATAAGGATAGACCCTATGAAATCAATTCTACAGGTAAGTTCCCAGGAGGACAATGTAGCAAAATTGATGGGAATTCTGAAGAATGTAGATCTTATCTCTCTGGCGGAAGTAGTAGCGGATCGAATCTGATGGCCTTAACCCCTAGCGATGGGTGTGAGTTTGAAAATAGCAGATCTTATCTCCACCGGCGAGTGGAAGCGGATCGAGGCGGCAGATCTTATCTTCACCGCAGCAGGTGGAGCGGATCATAGCGGATATTATCTTCACTTGAGCAGAGAGTGGGCGGGTCAAAATTACAGATCTTATCTCCATTGGCGGGAGTGGAGCGGATCGAAGATTCTAGCCTTATCTTCACCGGCGAGGAGTGGGCGGTGAAAGAATAGATCTTATCTCCACCGAGCAAGAGTAGGCGGATCGAAAGTAGTAGATCTTATCTCCACCGGCGGGGTGGGCAGATCGAAGATTATAGCCTTATCTCCACCGGCGGGAGTGGGCGGGCTAAAGATAGTAGATCTTATCTCTCCGAGTGGGAGTAGAGCGAGATCAAATCTGATGGCCTTAACCCCTAGCGGTAGGGTAGCAGGCTAAAATAGTAGATCTTATCTCCACCGGCGGGGTGGTGGAGCGGATCGAGGCGATCTTATCTTCACCGCGGGAGTGGAGCGGATCATAGCGGATCCTATCTTCACTTGGCGAGGTGGGCGCGAGCTAAGGATAACAGATCTTATCTCTCTTGCGGGAGTAGAGCGGATCGGAAGATTATAGCCTTATCTCCACCGAGCAAGAGTGGAGCGAGCTAAAGATAGCAGATCTTATCTTCACTGGCGAGGAGTGGGCGGATCGAGGACAAGATCTTATCTCTCTGGCGAAGTAGGGCAAATCGAAAAATAGATCTTATCTCTCTGGCGGGGTAGAGCGGATCGAAAGTGGCGAGATCTTGTCTCCACGGCGGGGAGTGGAGTAGATCGAAACAAAATTCCTATACCCATGAGGGTGCAGTGGGTTAAAATGAGGTTACCCGAAAAAAGAATGCATCAAGAAGCACCGAGACTCGGTAAGACCGGGCAAAATTGGTCCTCTTAAAGTCTTTGCTTCATTCCCGTTACACGACAACGAGCAAAGAGGGGCAGCTGTAGACCCCAATTATTACACGGGCCCAATACTATTAACCAAATTAAAAAACCCAAAATCAGAAATTAATAAACCCCGAGGCCCAAAGTTAAACGAAGCCCAAATTTTGGCCCAAAATGCAATCGGAACAGGGTTAGAAAACCTTAGCAGTCAGCGCCGCATGCCCCAGCAGCCCTCTCCATGTCGTGTGCAACAACCCAAGCCGCACGTCTCCAAATAGCTCCGTGTTTGGCGCCTCCACGTCGTTGTACCTGCGAAAGAAAAGGAAAAGCAGCAGCAACAAATAACTAGAGTTCTAGTCTTTGAGGGGAGCTTCGGGAAAAGGCTATAAAAAGCCAAGAATATTATTGTAAAAAGGACTTTTTTTTTCACACGATTTACGCAGATAAGAGACAATACATTACTTTTTCTACAAACAGAATCAAAAATCCAGAAAAGGTTCTACTTTTACATTTTATTCCCGAATCTGTTCGTTTCTTGATTTTTTTCTATTATTTTTGTTTTTTTTAACATAAATGTTACTATAATACACGATATTAAGAAGGGAAGGAAAAATTCACCTTTTTCAAACTCCTACCACCGTTCATGGTGGCCGGCGACGGCGGCCGGCGATAGTCCGGCGATCGTGATTTGGTCGGAAGGGGGAAAAGGCTTGAGAGGATTTGAGAGAAAGTTTTGTGTTTTTGAGAAAGGAGGAGGAAAATGAAATTTTTAAAAAAAAATTGTTTATATAGACGAACCATACGGCGCCGTTTTAAGCATTAGGGTCAGAGGCCAAAACGACGTCGTTTTGGTCCTCTGATCCATGACCCGACTCGATGGGTTAAGAGGATCCGCGTGTTTTGTATAGGGAGGGGCTAATTCCACGTTTAGCCCCTCCGCTTTTCCATGGTTTTACAATCAGGGTTTTTATTTTCTAATTTGGCCCTAATTCTTCCATTTTCTTTAAAATTCGCCCCGAGTTTTCATTTTTGGCTTAATTTAGCCCCTTTTTCTTATTTCCTTTTTATTTAATATCTTTATTATTGTCATTTTTAATTATTGTTTTCATTTTTAGTGTTATTATTTTTATTATTACCACTATGTTATTTATATATATATATATATATTATATTTAATATTTTTATTATTACTATTAATATTATTAGTATCATTTTTTATCCTCTTTGTCCTTTATTATTATTATTGTTATGTTTACTTTTTTTATATACATTATTATTATAACTATATTTATTATTATATTTATTATTATCTTTGTTTTATTATTAGTTTTAATATTATTGCTATTATCTTATTGTCGATTACTATTTTTTTATTTTGTTTCTAGTAGTATTATTATTATTTTACCTTTTAGTAATATATTTTTATTTCTTTTCCATTTATTATTATTATCACTATTTATTATTATCACTATTTATTATTACTATCACTATATGTTTAGTATTAATAGTATTTTTTTTGTTATAATTTTTAGTACTATTGCTATTATCGTAGTGTCATTTTCTTTTATTACTATGTACATATATTACTCTTATTCTTATTATTATTAGTAGTATGTTTATTATTAGCCTTATTATTATCGTGTTCACATTTCAATGTTTTATTTTGCTTTATTAAAATTCATAAAGAAAGGGTTTCACAAATGTAATATTTCAGTATTTAGAAGTCAGAAATCGTGCCCAAGCGTGTTGGGTTTCGATTTGTCGTTCGTCTAGATCACTAAATATCCTTTAAAGATTTTGATCATGTTTTTGGAAATAAGGCAATGTTTCGTGTTTGGAAGTTCGAGGGATTCGTGCCCAATCGTGCTGGGTTTTCGATTTTCTGTTCGTCCAAACAACTAAATATCCTTCAAAGATTCTTTTATCGTGTTTCTTAAATAAAAGCAATATTCCATGATTGGAAATTCAAGGAATCGTGCCCAATCGTGCTTGGTTTCGGTTTTTGGTTTGGCTAAATAATGAAATATCCTTTTAAAATTGCAAGACAAGAATGTTGGAAATCATGAAATGATCTTAGTATCGATAGTTGGAAACATCGTGTCCTATTGTGTTGGATGTGGTATTTCAACTTTTCGGAACAAGAGAGTTTCGATATTCAATGTGACTTATCTAAACATTTTTAAAGATTCATATTTTAAAATATTTTTTTTAATTTTCGATATTAAGGACATTAATCAATCAATACGGTACCAATTTTGGGCGTTGCGAGGGTGCTAATCCTTCCTCGTGCGTAACCGACTCCCGAGCCCGTTTTCTTAAAATTCGTAGACCAAAACGTTTTCAAAAGTGGCCCAATCACACTTCAAAAAAGATTGGTGGCAACTCCATTTTCCTTTTTAAAGTCGGCCCGTTTTCCAAACAAAAAATGGTTTCGACAACCATAATTCAAACTATAATAACAAATAATAATGTATAAACATATAAATATCAAACATATAATAATTTATTTATATATATATTAATTCATACTTTAACTTTCAAATTTTCAATTAATCAAGTTGATATCACATATCATCAAACTGCATTCAGTCATCTCATGAACCTTTGGTTCATGTCTTTCGTTTTCAGTCTCCATTCAATTCACAATTTCAATGTTCTCATTTCTTCAATAAATCAATCGATCAATTTCATTCATTTTATCATTTCATTTGCTTACCCTTATTAACAAGACTCGGACCTTGGCGGATACACGAATTCCAACCAAACACATCAGAATAAATAATCCTCCCAAGCACACCAGAAAGACATTAAATGCCTCTTCGGATAATCCGAGGAAATAAAGTAACATCAGTATCTCCTCGGCCAAGCCGAAAAGTCCCCTGAACTCTTCCAAATCCTATGGCATGCCAACTATATCCAACTCAGCCCGACTAGTTAATAGGGTATTCAAATTATTTCTCAATTCAATCTCATTTCAATTCAAAACACACCTTTCAATTTAATCACAATTCAATTTAATACATTTTCCACTTTCTAATCAATAAACAATTTAAGTACTCAAACATATTCATACTTCATCTCAATTTCATTCATGTCAATAGTAATACTTACCTTATAATTTACTTACCATACATAAGAATTTAAATATAACATTAACTAAATAGTAGTTTGAATTATAGTAATACAAACCCGAAATTCACGATTACTCCTCGATGATCTTCTCTTTTCCTTTCTTCGTGGATGCCTCGGGTGCGATATTAGCTACGAAAAATTAAGATAATTTCATAATCATTAATGCACTACTAATTTATATCTAATTAATTGAAATTCTATTCAATTTTCTACTTTAATTTCAATTTAGTCTTAACTAAATTCACTTATTTTTCTATCTCAATTCATACTTTATTTCTATTCAAATTTCAACCAAACTTAGACATAACTATCTAAATTTTATCATAAAACCCTAATTTCGAAATTCTTTCAATTTAATCCCTACTATGTAAAACTAATAGCTTCTTTTACAATTTAATCCTTTAATCAATTCTAACTAAAAATTCATTCAATTAAACCTCTAATTTAACAATTAGTTCAACATGAATCATGTTCAAAAACCTAAGAACTTCCAAAACTTCAACTTAATTTCAACAAAACTTTGTTCTAAAGCTTCTAAAACATCAAAATTAAATAAAAGGACTTAATTGACTTACCAAATTAAACTCCAAGCTTTAAAACCTTAGTTTTTTCTTTTCTTCTTTCCTTTCTCCCTATTTCGAAAGCTTCTGCTTCTTTTCTCCTTTTGTTTCTTTTGTTATTTTACTTTATTTCATATATATATATATATATATATTAGTTAATAATATTAATAATAGTAATACATTATAATAATAATGTATTATAATAATATTTAATTCATAAATATCTTTTACTTAAATTAAAAGAAAATATTTTATTTTATTACAAGTGTATTTATATATATATTTTACATGTACCATTAATCATTATACAATTGTCTTCATTGTAATTTATTTTAATAATAATAATAATTTAATAGTTTAATATAAAACTATAATAATAATTATAATAAATATCTATTTAATAATAAATACATATATCACAATTATACATATAAATATTTTTACATTTGTATATTATCATGACCATCTATTTGTCTTTCTTTTATTTATTTATCATACAAAATCTTATAATATAATTATTTAATTAATAAATATCTTTTAACTTAAATTTTAAGTAAATAAATAATTATAATACAAGTGTATATATACATATTATTACACTTGTACCATCTTATCACCAAAGTCTTAATTTATTTTATTTCATAATATAATAATATTAATAATAATATTTAAATAGAAAACCATAATAATAATTAATAATTATACTTATAATAATAAATTAATAACAAATCTCAAGATTTTTATACTCATTAGCCGCCTCATTCTAAGAAATTAGTTTAATTGCTTATTTAGCCCTTAAGTTTTTCTTTAGTCTATAATTAAATTTTTACCCTTTATTCAATTTAATCTTTTTTAATTACTCTTAATTAAGCTAAATTCACCTAATTAAAACTTAATTAAGCTCACTACTAGACTCATAAATATTTCTAATAATTATTTACTGAACTTGATTTACTAAGACGGAGGCATGATATTACACATTTCTGATACCCGTAAATTTTAAGTCATTACAATTTATCCTACTATAAATATGGATAAGGATTGAGCACTGTCCCTAAGTCTTCATCTAACTTACCCACAACTACAAAATTTTTTCAATGTAAGATTATAAATAAATTTGGAATATTTAGTATGTTAGAGTTTAAAATTTATTATTTATAAATAAATTTATTATTATATTTTAGTGTTTTTTTCAAATGAGGTTTTCATTAGACTTATTACGCTTGCGCAAAAGTGAGAATTTTAGTAAAATTATATGTTTAAAAAAATGAGTTTAGATAAAAAATAACATTTGTTTTCTAAATGGGTCCAACTCGAAATTGGCTAAAAATTTTATCCATGTTACTGTTACGATATTGTAAAACTCTTATTTTATTGTTAATTTTACTATAAGTTTAGAGGCATTTGCTTACTAGGTTGCAATTATTTTAGTGTTATTTAAGTATAAAATTTTTTTAATGTTTGAGAAGCGTGTATTTTAATATTTTAGTGTATTTGATATATTATATTTTTAAAATTTATTTTTATATAAAAATAATATAATTTTTTTAATATGGATAGATCATGCTAGACTTAAGTTTAACATTTTTATTTGGGTCGGTTTTTTTTAAATTGGTTAAAAAATTTTACCGTTGCCAACATTTAAAAAATCGTTGAAAAAATGAGAAGGAAAACACGTCTAGCTGAACCCGCTTTCACACACCTAATGATTTATCTCCCTAAATTAAAAAAAAATTAAAAGGAATTTTTTTTTTAAAAAAAAAAAGGGCATATAAGCATAATTTGGCTGAAGAAATTAGAATCCTTTTTCCTCGTTAGGTGCAAATAACATAAGTCGACGTCGTGTTAGCTCTAATAATGCTTCACTTGGTTGATTCAGAGTTTAGGCTTGGAAACGCCCTCTTACTCTCCGCAAAATCCACTAGCACAAAAGGAAAGCAAAACGCTTTCATCACTCATAGAATTCAGATATCGCCAAAATAAGCAATGATAATTCGAGTCCCTCTCCCTCAGCTATCTGTTTCAAGGTACGTTTCACCATTCTCGTTTCTTCCCTTTAAATTCTTCTGCTCTGATCCCAACCCTCCCCTAAACAACGACGTCGATGCCGTCTATCGCGTAATAACTTCCTCCACCTCTTCAAAACACTTGACCCAATCCTTAAAATCAACTGGGATTTTTCTCTCTAATGATTTAATCGATAAAGTGCTAAAAAGGGTCAGGTTTAGCCATGGGAATCCTTTGCAAGCTTTTGAGTTCTTTAACTATACTGGAGAAAGGAAAGGGTTTTATCACACCGCATTTTCTTTGGATACTATGCTTTATGTTCTGGGTAGGAGCCGCAGATTTGATAAAATTTGGGAGGTTTTAATTGATATTAAGAGAAAAGATCCGTCTTTGATAACCCCTAGAACTATGCAAGTCGTTTTAGCTAGAATTGCAAAGGTTTGTTCTGTTAGAGAGACGGTAGAGAATTTCTGGAAGTTTAAGAAGTTTGTTTCTGAATTCGATATATCTTGTTTTAATGCATTATTAAGGACATTGTGCCAAGAGAAAAGTATGAAGGATGCTAGGAATGTTTATCATAGTTTAAAGCATGATTTTAGGCCAAATTTGCAGACTTTTAATATACTTTTGTCTGGGTGGAAGTCCTCAGAGGAAGCCGAGGGTTTCTTCGAGGAAATGAAGGAATTGGGTGTTAAACCAGATGTTGTTTCATATAATTGTTTGGTTGATGTCTATTGCAAGGGTAGAGAAATGGATAAAGCATACAGGGTGGTTGAAAAGATGAGAGATGAGGAACTTTGGCCTGATGTGATCACATATACGAGCATTATTGGGGGCTTAGGATTGGTTGGTCAGCCCGACAAAGCTAGAGAAGTTTTGAAGGAAATGGAGGAGCATGGATGTTACCCAGATGTTGCAGCCTATAATGCTGCGATTAGAAATTATACCATTGCCAAGAGGCTGGGTGATGCTTATAGTTTGATGGATGAAATGGATAGAAAGGGTTTGAGTCCCAATGCAACAACTTACAATCTGTTCTTTAGGGTCTTTTATTGGTTGAACGATTTGAGTTGCTCGTGGAGTTTGTATCAGAGGATGATGTATTCTGGGTGCCTGCCTAATACACAATCTTGTATGTTTCTGATTAGGTTGTTTAGAAAGCATGAACAAGTGGAGATGGCACTGCGGTTGTGGAAGGACATGGTGGAGAAGGGTTTTGGGTCTTATACTTTGGTATCTGATGTGTTGTTTGATCTGCTTTGTGATATGGGGAAGCTGGTAGAAGCGGAGAAATGCTTCTTGGAGATGATAGAAAAGGGTCATAAGCCTAGCAATGTTTCTTTCAAGAGGATCAAGGTGCTCATGGAATTGGCAAACAAGCATGAGGCTATTAAGAACTTGATAGAAAAGATGTCTGTTTTTGGGTCTTCAATCCAACTCTCTGGAGGTGCTCAGAATCATACAGAAACATTAGATTTAGACTCACTTACTGTTAATCATGTCAGAACTAACTAATGAAGCAACCATGGAGGTACAATCATATTCAAAAAGAGGCTTTTCTAAACAATCAAGAAGATGCACCATATGAAGATTGAAAAAGCTGTGAAGACTACCTACATTTTTCTTCATTCTCGTGGGTCATTGTCACAGTTGATTACCGTATGTGGACTACCATTTGACTTTTTTTATCTAGTTCTATGGTTTTCACTATGATTTCAACCGTTTTTATTTTCTAATGATCATTTTATGGTTATGCCGGCGATGATAGGTGGATCTGGTAATTGGTTTGTTCCGATTCTGATAGGTGCACCTGACATGGCATTTCCGCGATTAAATAATATTTCATTCTGGAGGAGCAGTTGATTCAGCAATTTCTAGTCTTCATGTACTTACAATGATGTGAATTCTTCAATGGTGGTAGCATGTGAAGAAACCCACATTTGAAGCTTTTCCAGTACATCATTTCTCGTTAGCTCTTTCTGTTGTTTCCTTGCTCTCCGGGTTTCACAAATATGCTCCTTCATGTGGGTTATTGCAATCCGTGTATTTTCTGGAAGGTGATAAAAAGGTCTTGTTCAGTAGTCTGTTCTCGAAGTGGGATTATTAACCATCATCTTTTTCTTACATTTACTTTTTTATACATGACACCAGAATGAATGATGTGGATTTTCTGGTTCTCGTTCACTTTGAGATATAGGCTCGTCAACTGCGGCTACTTTTAAACTGTTCATCAATTGATTAGGTCCTCACATTTTAAGATATTTGCATGAACTTGGTATGATCGAAATTGGGTAAAAAAATTCAGATTTCTACATAATTTACTAAAGAAGAAGGGCTCTCATTGATTGGCGAGTTAAAAGAAGCATTCAAGAAGCTAGCTATCCTTAAATTTCCACCAAGAAAAGAGCTGCCCAAACTTGGGGATGTTTTTTTTTTTTTCAGCTATCGGGATAATACCGCGAAGGAAACAAACAAGTTATCAATTATTGTTAAACTACAAGTAACAAATGGCAGTGTTTGCAAGAAACAAATGAACACGAAAAACCAAAAACACTTGAACAGGATAAACATCCGGAACTCTAAAAGGGGCCAGCATTGGTGAGACTTACAACTCATTGATGCCATCTATGCCTGCAATTATTAGCATAGATAAATATAAGGAGAAACTGAAGAAACCAAAATGAATATAGTCTGCAACTTCTCGTTTAAATATAAGCCAAAAGTCATCAGGCATAAGTTTACCTTGTTTGCAATGTTGTTCGAAAGCCAGTCCAGTCCCTCATACAGACCTTCACCAGAAGTGGCACATGTGCTCTGGATGTACCTGCAAAACATATTATATAGAGGGTTAAAATACGGATCCACAAATAGAGACCATCAGAGAGAGAGAGACCAAGAGAATTGTTCATCTTACCAGTGGCGTTGGCGGAGAGAATGAAGGCCAAGCTTGTCGGTAATCTCAGCAGCATTCATAGCATTTGGAAGATCTTGCTTGTTTGCAAATACTAGCAGGACAGCATCCCTCAACTCATCCTGCCAATGCACATAACACAATATGTTAGATTTCAGTACAAAACCCCATCCCGGGTGCAGCTTTATTAACTTCAAATCCATTTATTAGAACCATTGCCCATTAATAAGAAACTTCATGCCCAAGTACCTCATTCAACATCCTGTGCAACTCATCTCTAGCTTCAACCACACGATCACGATCGTTGCTATCAACCACAAAAATAAGTCCTTGTGTGTTTTGGAAGTAATGTCTCCACAATGGTCGGATCTATATCGGAAATAGCAAATTTGCCAGTAGAATAATAGAGACAAACAAAAACTATAACACGTTTCCAGTACTCTAATATATCTAAGATATACTCAAAACGTAAGGCCCAATTTTGAGTACTAAGCATCCAACTTCGCATATACCTGACGAACACCAACTTGTGTTCTCCCTTCAATGGAACTACATGTATTCAGTTTATCAAGATGCTTAGATGCTTATAGAATATACGAGAACATGAAATTCTAATCATATAAATAAACAGAGCACATTAAAACACACCCTAGTTTTTTCCTATTTAACAATAACATCTTTGAATGAAAACTAAACTTCAGTACCTTGTCCTGGCCACCAACATCCCAAACCGTGAAGCTGATGTTCTTGTATTCCACGGTCTCAACATTGAAACCTACAAGATTATAATATAAGTATCACGGTGTTGAAACAAAATTCATTTGAATAACAAATGTCGAACTTCAAAAGTGAAAAAAAGCTACTTTACCGATGGTAGGAATGGTAGTGACAATCTCTCCCAACTTAAGCTTGTAAAGAATGGTGGTTTTACCAGCAGCATCAAGCCCAACCATCAGTATACGCATCTCCTTCTTGGCGAAAAGCCGGCTGAATAGCTTTGTGAAAGACAACCCCATTTTTCACGTCTGTCAAGCACCAAAATCCACATATCAATTCCCATAACCATCAATAGAATTTGATTCTTTTTCAAAAAAAATCCAACGGTCTTAAATCAAAACAAACATAAGATCGTTCAAGGAACAATCGGAAACCAAGCAGGGATGAATTGATCCATATCAACCAGTAAACATCTAAATCCAAAATGTTTCGGGAAGAATTCAATCCGGAAAATGCAGATCAGAGCACTTAAATGAGCATACGACGCTTCCGAGACTTAGATGAGATGAAATTACGGATGGAATTGAGAATTTCAAGAGATAACACAATGTTGAAACAGAAGTGAAGTCAAAATGTAAAAGGCAGATCTGAAGAGAGAGAGAGAGAGAGAGAGAGAGAGAGACTAAACTAGAGTAAAATCAAAATCAGAATTGACTTATAAGAAGAGAGATAAAGTTGCCTGAGAGAACTGCAAGCGGTTATCAAATGGAGCAGAACGACGGAGAGAAGCGAAGATCTCCTCCTCTCTCTCTCTATCTCTATTGGAATCGAAGGCGCTGAACGAACTAACGCTAGAAGGTAAAGCCTGAAGTTAAGAGCCTTTTATTTATATATATATGGACTGGGGAGCTTGATTTAGATAAAAAGCCCATAAGGATACACGTCTACTATTAAGCCTAGTCGCTACAACGCAGTTATCACAATTATCTATTGCTGAGCGTAAACAATGGCTGCAGTTGAAGGGGAAGAATTCGTCTACAGAATTAGCACTGCTGAGGAATGGGAAGCATTGCAAAAGAATGGATCTATTTTTGGCGGTGACTTAGACAAATCCTCTGGTTTCATTCACCTCAGCTCCCTTCATCAGGTCTCTCTCTCTCCCTCCAGTACTTTATTTTCTAATCGTTTCTGGATACATGACAGTGAATCATGTTTGTGTTTGGTTACAATTATTGCAGGTGAAGCCGATACTGCAGAATTTTTTCTCCAACGTCAAGCTGGATTTGTACCTTCTTCAAATTGATGCTAAGAAGGTGAAATAAAACATATACATGTTTTTTGACAAATAATTCTCCAGATCTTACTCATCTTTGCTAATTGATGTTAGAAATCAAGCTGAAATGAACATCTAAAATTCATGGGTACTTGACTCTATGCACGGCATATGTATATCTTGATGTTTGGTCTGGAATTGAGAGATGTGCAAAACCTTAAAATGAACTTTACAATTTTAGTTATCAAGGAAGCAAAAGTAGGAAGGTTGGTTTAATTGTTCATTTCTGGAAATGATAGGAGTTCTGCTTAAAACATGGGTTAAAAATCCATTCATCTTCTAATCATAACACCTTTGTCATTTCGTACCTAAAGAAATAAAATCTGCAACCAAGTTTCCATATATTGAGGAATGTTACAGGCCTTGTTATTTCCCTGTCCTTGAATCAGTGACATAATGATATACAAACACTGCATTCGCAAGCATTGAGCGTCTGTTAGTCACCTCAACTTCTTGATGTGTATGAGCTCTTTTTTTAACATCTGCAGCTTGGAGATGGATTGATATATGAAGTTGTAGATGGTTCCAACAGCTTCCCGCACTTCTACGGCCCATCTCGAAGCTTTGCTGCTCTTCCATTAGATGCAGTTACAAAAGCTGAGAAACTATCGGTCGTAGATGGCCAATTCAGCTGCAGTTTACTGAATTAGCGCTGATGCTTCCAACAGCTTCCTGCACTTCCCTTGTGTGGAGATAATGTACGCATTGGATTTGGATGTAACTATACAATGTTATGCCATTGTAATACTTCACTCCTAATAATAGCAATGGTGTGTGTATTAGTTGTGGTTTTATCCATTATACTTCTGGGACTCCATCTCTGTTCAAACCCTGTATCAGAGGTTGAAGAATTTTGTTATTTTGATTTTTGAGTCAACTTACTTGAGCAGTAAAGAAGCAGGTTGAGCCTGTTTTCTCAGCCTGTAAAAGTCTCTTGCTAAAAATATGGGTCTAAAATCCCTGTAAAACTTGAACGGTGCCATTATTACTAGCAGAGAATCCACTGGACAGTGAACATGTGAAGATAAGGATCAATTCCAGTTCAGCGGATAATGGTAATTGGAGGCAAGCTACCAGTTTCTTCAAAATCATCATTATTCTTGTCACGTTCCCTGTATTATTAATACATCCGGATAGGAAAAATGCCAATAAAACCAAAAACCTTAACATCTTTTTTATTGTTTAGCAGTTTGTCCTGACATTGCTTATGCATGTATTACATCAGATTTACCAGTTGTGACCGACATTTTATAATCTCCACCTACCACTCCGCGTTTGGTTCTGTTAATTCATCCATCAAGCTGCTTCTGTCTAAACAACAAAAAAGTTGGTGCATCAAATCTGTAATGGAAATGACTACTCCCACTTGATAATTGTATGTCATGCATCACGGCAGCTGTATATGCTGGTGCAAAGTACTATGACTTCTCTGGTTTTATGGCCTGGAATTCATTACATAAATTTCCTAGGCCCATCCACTTGGACCATACTGCATATCTTTTCAAATTAGGTTTTCATTCCATAAATGGTCTTTGGGGTTCCTTTTTTTTGTACTTCACTATATAACATAGGCTCGTATATTCCATATATGTTTTCTGAAGCCATCAGTCAATATATCTTGCGAAAAGACAATAGATTTCGATTTCCTTTTTCCCCTTAGAATAAATGCCGGGTGGATGAGATTAAATCTCCCTTGCTAGTTGTAATTTTCCCCACTTTAGAGAGAGAGAAAGAGTGTGTGTGTGTGTATATAACGAGGCCATCATTTATGATTGTAGTCCAAGAAAAAGCAAGCAAGCTAGTTATGGGAGTCGTAAAGGAAGGACGTTATCCTCTGGTTCCCTTTTTCACACTTTATATGATTCTTTTCCTCTATCTCCCGTTACTTCCCCATTCAGTCCACTGCCAGTGTACCAAAACCCCCATTATCTTCAACTTTGGCGACTCTAACTCTGACACCGGTGGCTATGCAGATGGTGTAGGACTCAAGTTTTCACCTCCCAACGGCCGTACCTATTTCCATCAACCAGCTCGTCGTTTATCCGATGGCCGATTGATGATTGATTTCCTCTGTAAGCTCACGTTTGCCTTTTTTCGCTCTATACATCTTCAACAATTAATCGGTCCTTCTTTTATCTCAAAACCAAAGATCAACATATACTCAGAGATGTATGGAAACTCGTAACAGAAAATGCATGAACCATATACAAAACTCATAAATTGCTATTTTTTGCATACAAACAAGCTTTCCTCATGACAAAAAGTTCGCAGTATTTCATATATAATAAGACAAATAGCTTCTGTTTTTATGCTTATCTGCTAACTCTGCATTTGGCCACCTTTCTGCCTTGAGCATTACCGGTAGGAAGGGCACAGTGCCACATCACTTCTACTTGTTGCCTTGTTACTTGTATATACGATGAAACCTTTTCTTTTAGATGGATTTCTTCCCCAAATCAGTTGGGCTGATAAACCCATAATTTGATTCTGGTAGATGGGCTTGTTATCTTCAAAATCTGACTACCGAAAAAGATAGACAGCCCAATCTTTAACTCACTGTTTCCAGGAAATTTAGATTTTTTGGGTCTCCACCGACGGACCATTATTTGTCTGGAAATGGATCATTTTGGAAACCAACGTCAGAAATTGCGTGCTCTATGTTGACCTGGATGCTGAATATTTGTGCAGGTGAAAGCTTGAATACTGATTATTTGACTCCATATCTGAATTCTTTGGGACCAAATTTTACAAACGGTGTCAACTTTGCAATTATTGGGTCAGCCACTCTGCCTAGATATGTCCCTTTTAGTTTGTTCGTCCAAGTTTCTCAGTTTCTTCGATTCCGCTCTCGCTCCCCGGAACTCATGTTGAACGGTATATTCTTACATGAACCATGAAAATTAGCTACTTATTTACAACTCTATTTATAAGATAATTCACCCAACAATATGTTTCTTTTTTTGGTCTCTCGAGTCAGGCTACAAAGATTTGGTTGGTGACGAGGACTTCGAAAATGCACTTTATACAATTGATATTGGACAGAATGATTTAGCTGCATCATTTGATAACCTTACCTATTCACAAGTCATTGAGAGAATCCCTTCTTTCATCACTGAAATAAAAAATGCTATTTGGGTGAGTCCTCGCGGAAACCAGATTGGTTTGATAAGTTTTTAAAAGTACCTAAAATAATAAAACCCACCACCCAGTGTCTTGTTTCATGTGCCTACCACAGATGTTTATTTTATTCTTCTCTGTAATCTTAATTGCAGAATATGTATGAGAAGGGAGGGAAGAAATTCTGGGTACACAACACTGGCCCACTCGGATGTTTGCCCCAAAAACTTGCTTTGCTTGCCCGAAACGCCACTGAACTTGATGAGCATGGCTGCCTTCAGCCTCTCAACAATGCTGCGAAAACATTTAACGCACAATTGCGTGTCTTATGTGAACAACTGAGACGTGAACTGATTAATGTCACCATTGTCTATGTCGACATATATTCCATCAGGTATGATCTCATTGCCAATGCCTCTAATTACGGTATGCTCTCACTTCTCACCGCTTCTGTTTCATGTTACTTGTAGTCGGGAATTTTAGTCTCAAGTTGATTGAACCGTTTTGACTGACAGGCTTTGAAAGTCCATTAATGGCATGTTGTGGCAATGGGGGGCCGCCATACAACTACAACGCCAACATCAATTGTGGCCGAACTGGTTACACTGTCTGCCATGAAGGATCCAAGTTCATAAGCTGGGATGGAGTTCACTACACGGAAGCGGCCAACGCCATTTTCGCTTCCAAAATTCTTTCTACTCATTACTCCACTCCTCAACTTAGCTTCAACTTCTTCTGTAACAATATGTGAATTCTGCCTGGAAAAAAGCAAAGGAACTTCGTATTAAACTGCAGAGAAAACTAAGACATATATACCCCTGGTGTGCTCATACTGTTGTAAACCACAATGTCAAACCCTGTTGGTGGTTGACGGAGGTGACCCCCTTTTGTGGAAGCTTGAGGCCCACAATTTAATACGTGTGCCACAAATCAATCTCAAAATTCAAACGTTTACCAGAGCTTAATTGGTGGCGCAAATTTGTTGGCCATATATCACATTAGCTGGACTTCCCAGTCCCATAGTTGAGATTAATTTGCATAAATTGCTTTATGAAATACCGTTTGATGCATTATATTATATAAATCTAAATTAAGTGTCTTTACTTCTTCTTTTTTATAGTAATTTTTCATATAGCTTAATATTTTAATAATTCAACTGTTGAATTTATCAAAATATTTATAACGACCAATTTTCGTTAGTATTAAAAAGTCAATTTGAAACTGAATTTGCTAAATTGAACCGTATAAAAATTTAATGAGGAAGTTATAAGTTAAACACAGGACTAAGAAATGAGATTATCTAGTAATTAAATTGATTAAGTTGTTATAAATTGTACAAGGACTAAATTAAAAGAAAAATAGAACAAGAAGAAGTTACAAGGTCTTAATGTGTAATTTAATCAAGGACCTTGGAGTAATTAAACCAACTATTTAAACCATGTTAAAGTTAATGGTTCATTACGTCATCATTTTCCATTAAATTAACAACAAGAGAGATTGACACATTAAATTAATGGTTTAATTAAGTTAGTGGCTTTGTTAATTATGTGTATATATATATATATATGACACTTAGTGAGAGAGAGAACGTAAACACAAACATTTCATCTCTCTTTGTTTTCTCAACCTTTCCGTTTCAATTACATAAGGTAAATATGAATTTTCATTTGAATTTTTAAGAGTTCTTGTGTAACATCCCTTACCCGAGACCGTTGCCGGAGTCGAGCACGAGACATTACTAAACTTAACTACTAATTCGGCATAAAATTTAAAACTGTCCATCTGCGTCATAGTCACTAAAATATTTATATCTGGAGCTACGGAACTCCAAATTAAGATCCGTTAATTTTTCCTGAAACTATACTCATATATCTTTTCACTATAATTTTTCCAGAATTTTTCATGTAGCCAATTAGTACAGTTTATTCATTAAAGTTTCCCCTGTTTCACTGTTCGACTGTTCTGACCTCTCTTCACTACGAATCAAATTACTCTTCATACAGAATTCATATGACCTTTTTATTTATTTCATTTGAAAATAAACTCATTCAGGATTCCATTCATATAAACCATATCCCATAATTATTTTTGTACAATTTTTAATAATTTTTCAAAGGTAGAACAGGGGACCACGAATTCGTTCAGAACCAGTTTTACTAAAATTTAAATATCTCTTGATTTCCATTTCTTTTGCTTACTATATTTCTTTTATATGAAAATAGACTCAAAGAGCTTTCAATTCATATCTCATTAACTTTCTAATTCCATTTCTTCTAATTTTTGTGATTTTTCAAAATCACGTTACTGCTGTAATTCAAAAACTGTTTCATTACAAAATATTACTAACTAGTTTATAACATCTTTACTCCATCCCATTTAAACTCTATACATGCCATATAAATCTTTAAGCATAAAACAAAAGCTACCGAAATTGATCTGGATAGTGAGCTTTACTGTGATGATCCGATCTACCACTTCTCTTTAATTCAATCTACATAAAAATATCAAACACACACAAGTAAGCTTGATGAAGCTTAGTAAGTCCATAGGTTTAAAAGTAATGCTTACCACACATAATATTTCCAAACAATAACAAAACATTTTCTAAAGTTCCCTGCCATTCACAACCATTGTTAAAATACTTCTCATAGTTGAGCTCAACATTAACAACTACTCAATCTTTTCCATTTGATTCACTCATTTTATATTACTTTTTATCAAATTAGGAAGCGTCTTACAATTTGAGTACGTCGTTGCTTTCGATGCCACGTTTCACAACTCGGTATGGTTAATACCATACCTACATTTCACAACTCGGTATGGTTGATACCATACCTACATTTCATATCTCAGTATGGATGATACCATACCTACATTTCATAACTCAGTATGGATGATACCATACCTACATTTCACAACTCAAGACATTTCATAACTCAAGATGGATGATACCATACCTACATTTCACATTTGCCATGGATTAACCATGGTCTTATCCAATCAATTCATCACATGTCACGACACGAACGTACTCAATTCTGCGTTTTTCCTAATTTGAATTACCGCCATTTATTCTTTCATTTTATCATATTTTCCACAATCCCACAGCAAATTCACATTTACAGCACATTATATCATTCAATCTTTCACAAATAAACATATAAATTCAACCATATGAACTTACCCGGCTAATTTGTAGAAGATTTTGAAATTTAGGGACTACTCTGCAACTTTTTCTTTTCCTCTTTCTTCTTTGGTTTCTTGATCTATAATGTAAAATATTTTCACTCATTAGCATATATTTCATTTCCATTTCACTTCACAAATTATGCTCTTCAAATTTCGAAATTGCACTTTTACCCCAAAATTTACAGTTTTTACAATTTAGTCCCTGCTCAATTCAGCCATCAATTGAACTAATTTTCTCAATTAACACTTTATTCTATCATTGCAAACTATTTCACAACCTTTTATATTCTGAATTTCAACAGAAACCTCTAATTCACAACTTTTTACAATTAGGTCCTAAATATCATTTCCTATCAAAATCACTTAATAAAACCACCTTAATATGAAATTATAATTTAATTTTCATAATAATTCATCATAAACTTCCATTATTCAGCAAGGGTAACTTCAAATTTTACCCACCAAATCAAAAACTAATGAATTCTATAAGTGGATCTAGTTGTAAAAGTCATAAAAATATAAAATTATCAAGAAAAGCAAGAATCAAACTCACATGATGTAAAGATATGAATAACCAGCTTTCTCCAGAACTCCTATGGTGTTTTGGCTGAGATAATGTGAAGATATCTCTAGGTTTTCTATTTTATCTTTATTATACATGTTAAAATTATTAAATTTCTAATTTTGCCCTTATTTTCCTTATCTTTGTGATGATTTTCTTCCCCTTGCCGTCCAGCCTATTCACCTTTAGGTTAATTGCCCTATAAAGCCTCCTTCTTTTAACACTTGAGCTATTTAATTCTTCTAACAAATTTGCACTTGTTACAATTTAGTCCTTTTATTTAATTGACTACCCAAACATTTAAATTTCTCAACCAAACTTTAATACTAACTTAATAACACTCCATAAATATTTCTAAAAATATTTATGGCTCGATTCAAATTCGAGGTCTCGATACCTCGTTTTGACCCATTTGACCTAATAAATTCTTTTAATTCACCAAATTCGCCAATCCACAAATTCTTCGAATTCTTACTTGACTCATAAATGTTAAATTACTATCTTATTCAATCTTATCTGTCGGATTTAGTGATCTCATATCACCATTTTCGACACCACTTGAAAATTAGTAATTCTGACTCTCCTCCCTTAAAAAATTTCGTCCTCGAAATTTGTTACTGAAAATAGATTTGGATACTGTGATCTCATTGACTCCTCTGTTTCCCAAGTTGCCTCCTCCATACCATGTCGATGCCATAATGCTTTGACCAATGGTATCTTTTTATTCTGCAATTCTTTAACTTCACGAGCCAAAATCTTCATTGGTTCTTCTGAATAAGTCATATCTGGTTGAAGCTCAATTTCAGTATGAGAAATTACGTGTGAAGGATCTGACCTATACCGCCTGAACATAGACACATGAAACACATTGTGGATCTTCTCAAGTTAGGAGGTAAAGCCAACCGATAAGCTACGGGACCAACCCTTCCACAATTTCATACTACCTATAAATCTCTTGACTCAATTTTCCTTTTACGCCAAACCGTAACACCTTCTTCCATGGTGAAACTTTTAAAAATACTCGATCACCCACCGCATATTCTATGTCTCTTCGTTTCAAATCCGCATATGACTTCTGACGGTCTGAAGCAGCTTTTAGACTATCTCGAATAACCCGGACTTTCTCTTCAGTTTCCCGAATCAAATCAACCCCAACTATTTTTGATTCACTTAATTCAGACCAACACAATGGAGTCTTGCATTTCCTACCATAAAGAGCTTCAAATGGTGCCATTTTTATACTAGACTGATAGCTATTATTATAAGCAAACTCAGCCAAAGGTAAATACCTTTCCCAACTGTCACCAAACTCAAGTATACAACATCTTAACATATCTTCTAGAATTTGAATCACTCGTTCTGACTGCCCATCCGTTTGAGGATGAAATGTTGTACTAAAATTTAATTTGGTACCTAAAGCTTCTTGTAGTTTATTCCAAAATCTCGAAGTAAACCTCAGATCCGATGCGAGATGATGAATCTTGGAACTCCATGCAATCTCACAATCTCGACACATACAATTACGCTAACTTCTCAAGTGAAAAATGCATTACATTTGGAATAAAGTGTCTTGACTTTGTCAATCTATCAACAATCACCCATATCGAATCTTTCTTTCTTGGAGTCATAGGCAATCGACACAAAATCCATTGTAACACACTCCCACTTCCATTCAGGAATCATAATGGGTTGTAGTAAACCCGTTGGCACTTGATGCTCTGCTTTAACTTGCGACAAATCAAACATTTTGCAACAAATTCGAAATTTCTTTTTCATACCAGCCACCAATATATCTTTTCAAATCACCATACATTTTCATCTTGCCGGGTGAATAGAATACATACTACTATGTGCTTCAGAAAGAATATTATTCTTCAAATCAGATTTGTTTGGAACACAAATTCTGTTATGATAACGCAACATACCTTCATCATCAATGCTAAACTCTGAATCTAAATTATCTTGAACCATTTGTCGTTTAAATACCAATTTCAGGTCTTCATTCTGCAGTTTCTAAATTTGTTGGAGAAACATGGGTTTCACTTTCAATTCTGCTAATACAACACCTTCTTCACTAAGAGCCAAATGAGCATTCATTAACCGAAGTGCAAACAATGATGACTTTCGACTAAGTGCATCAGCAACTACATTAGCTTTTCCTGGATGGTAGTCAAAAACCAAATCATAATCTTTCAGCAACTCTAACCACCGCCTCTGTCTTAAGTTCAGTTCCTTCTGAGTCATTAAGTATTTCAGACTTTTGTGATCTGTATAGATATAACACTTCTCACCATATAAATAGTGTCTCCAAATTTTTAAAGCAAAAACAATTGCAGCTAATTCAAGATCATGTGTAGGGTAATTCTTTTCATGTGGTTTTAATTGTCGTGAAGCATAAGCCACTACCTTTCTCATTGCATTAACACACAACCCAAACCATTTAAAGATGCATCATTTGTACACAATATACGGTATACGATTACGGTTGAGTCAAAGCTGGAGCTTCATTAACATTTTCTTTAATTGGTCAAAGCTCATTAACATTCATCGACCACACAAACTCAACATTCTTTTGTAATAAACGAGTCATTGGTGAAGCAATCATGGAAAAATTCTTTACAAAGCGGTGATAATACCTGCTAGTCCCGAAAACTTCGTACTTGATTTACATTCTTGATGTTTTCCAATTCACCATCTTGAAACTTTACTTGGATCCACACGAATTCCTTGGTGACACAATGTGACCCAAAATCCAACTTCATGAAGCCAAAAACTCACATTTACTAAATTTTGCATACAACTGCTTTTCTCTCAAAGTCTGTAATACAATTCTCAAGTGGTGTGTGTGCTCGGATTCTGTCTTTGAATAGACCAATATGTCATCAATAAATACCACCACAAATCTATCCAAATAAGGCTGAAAAATTCGATTCATTAAATCCATAAATGCAGCAGGGGCATTTGTCAAACCAAAAGGCATTACCAAAAATTCGTAGTGACCATACCGAGTTCGAAAAGCAGTCTTTGGCACATCACACTCTTTAACCTTTAGTTGATAATACCCAGATCTAAGGTCTATCTTTGAGAACACTGCAGCACCTTTCAATTGATCAAATAAATTATCGATACGAGGTAATGGATATTTATTTTTAATTGTTACCTTGTTCATCTGTCTATAATCAATACACAATCATAACGAGCCATATTTCTTTTCACAAATAAAACAGGTCGCCTTACGGTGATGTACTCGGTCTAATGAACCCTTATCCAATAACTCTTGCAATTCGTCTTCAACTCCTTTAACTCATTTGGTGCCATTCTATACGGTGCTATTGATATCGAGTTGTGCGAAATTACATCAATTACGAATTCAACCTCACGATCCGGGGTAAACCGGGTAATTCCTCGAAACACATCAAGAAACTCATTAACAATGGCGGTTGTTCCATCTTCATTGAAACCCCGAGTATCAAGAATGTAAGCTAAAATGCTTCATTACCCTTTCGAATCAATTTACGAGTGTAATGGTTTGAAATAGTTCGACATCATTCTTTTGATCTCCAAACTCAATTGAAACTATTTCCCACATCGACATTTTAAATCAACCCGTTTTCTCTACAATTCACTATGGCATCATGTTTAATCAACCAATCCATGCCAAGAATAACATCAAATTCTCGGAAAGGTAACAACATTAAATCGGCGAGAATTCACGACCTTGTATTTTCGGTGGACACTTGACATATTAAATTAACTAACACACTTTGCCCTAACGGACTAGTGACTTGCATATCAAAGTCAATGGACTCAACAGTCATTTTCTTTTCTGACACTAATACAGTACAAATATATGAATGCGTAGATCTAGGATCAATTAAAGTATACACAGAATCATTAAAAAGATGGAAAATACCAGCTATCACATCCGGAGCGAAGCTTCTTCTCTTGCCGAATAGCATATGTGCGTCAGTGCCCTTGTTTACGATCAGACTCAATATCTCTCATTCCCGAACGAGCGGTCTCAGCAGCACTACTTTGACCCGAACGTCTACTTTTCTGAGGAGTATTTGTTTGCTTCTCGCCTTGTTCTTTACTTTCTTTTAATGACTGAGGACAATCCCGAATAAAATGATCAGTTCCACCACATCTATAACAAGCTCCGGTTCTTCCCCAACATTCCCCAATATGAAATCTACCACAATTCTTCAATCTAGGTCTCATAATATTTTGTACACTACCAGTACTAACTGCTGGTTTATTAATCACTCCGACATCTCTTTGAGTTGTTTTACTTTTATACGATCATTCCGGAATTGTAACAGATCGACTAGAATCATCTCTGAACTTTTTAGCCGGAAAAGTCGAAGTTGGTCTAGAAAAACTTCTTTTATATACTTCTTTGCCTTTTCTGTCTCTTTGTATCTTTCTGTTATACACTTCTTCCATCTTTTGAGCTCGATCAGACAGAACCACAAATTCTCGAATCTCTGTGCCTCCAATCATCATTCTGATTTCATCATTAAGCCCTTCTTCAAATCTAATGCACATTTCTTCCTCTGTCGGTACAACATCCCGAGCATACCTACTGAGATACACAAATTCTCTTTCATATTCAGCCACTGTTTTGTTCCCTTGTCGAAGATCAAGGAATTCCCTCTTCTTTTTATCTAAATATCTCCTTCCCACATACTTTTTTCTAAACTCATTTTGGAAGAATTCCCAGGTAAGTTTCTCTGCAGGTACCACTGCCTCAATGGTTTCCCACCAATTATACGCTTCTTCTTTCAAGAATGAAATCGCACACCTCAAATAGTCTTACGGAGAACACATCATCTGTTTAAAAACTCTTTCCAAGCTTTTTAACCAATACTCTGCTTTAACTGGATCATCGTCCGATCTTCCTCTAAATTCTTCAGCTCCGAACTTTCTGAGTTTCTCAATCGGTGTTCTTTTGCTAGATTCATCTATTAAAGGAGGAGCAATCTGGGTTGTAATCGGTGGTACAGAGAGGGAGGAGGAGGTTGTGGTGCCTGACTTCTTCCTTGCATTGTTTCACTAAACCACTGATTCATTACCCCGTAAATCAAATTTTTAAGTTCTTCTTCTCTCATCAAAGAAATCGGAACATTATTACTTGTTCCTCGCTTCGAAAGTCTGTACTCTACTATTAACTTCCTCTTCATGATCAGCACCTCGTGTCTATCGGACATCTTTACAATCTATAACAAAATTAATAGTTAGATCGGATCATTCACATCCCACTATCACAGATTTATATGGCATGTATTTCTAAACATTTTATACATCACACTCATTCCGAGAATCGTCTAAACCAAAGCTCTGATACCAATAAATGTAACATCCCTTACCCGAGACCGTTGCCGGAGTCGAGCACGAGGCATTACTAAACTTAACTACTAATTCGGCATAAAATTTAAAACTGTCCATCTGCGTCATAGTCACTAAAATATTTATATCTGGAGCTACGGAACTCCAAATTAAGATCCGTTAATTTTTCCTGAAACTATACTCATATATCTTTTCACTATAATTTTTCCAGAATTTTTCATGTGGCCAATTAGTACAGTTTATTCATTAAAGTTTCCCCTGTTTCACTGTTCAACTGTTCTGACCTCTCTTCACTACGAATCAAATTACTCTTCATACAGAATTCATATGACCTTTTTATTTATTTCATTTGAAAATAAACTCATTCAGAATTCCATTCATATAAACCATATCCCATAATTATTTTTGTACAATTTTAATAATTTTTCAAAGGTAGAACAGGGACCACGAATTCGTTCAGAACCAGTTTTACTAAAATTTAAATATCTCTTGATTTCCATTTATTTTGCTTACTATATTTCTTTTATATGAAAATAGACTCAAAGAGCTTTCAATTCATATCTCATTAACTTTCTAATTCCATTTCTTCTAATTTTGTGATTTTTCAAAATCACGTTACTGCTGTAATTCAAAAACTGTTTCATTACAAAATATTACTAACTAGTTTATAACATCTTTACTCCATCCCATTTAAACTCTATACATGCCATATAAATCTTTAAGCATAAAACAAAAGCTACGAAATTGATCTGGATAGTGAGCTTTCTTGTGATGATCCGATCTACCACTTCTCTTTAATTCAATCTACATAAAAATATCAAACACACACAAGTAAGCTTGATGAAGCTTAGTAAGTCCATAGGTTTAAAAGTAATGCTTACCACACATAATATTTCCAAACAATAACAAAACATTTTCTAAAGTTCCTGCCATTCACAACCATTGTTAAAATACTTCTCATAGTTGAGCTCAACATTAACAACTACTCAATCTTTTCCATTTGATTCACTCATTTTATATTACTTTTTATCAAATTAGGAAACGTCTTACAATTTGAGTACGTCGTTGCTCGATTGCCACGTTTCACAACTCAGTATGGTTAATACCATACCTACATTTCACAACTCAAGTATGGTTGATACCATACCTACATTTCATATCTCAGTATGGATGATACCATACCTACATTTCATAACTCAGTATGGATGATACCATACCTACATTTTACAACTCAGTACATTTCATAACTCAGTATGGATGATACCATACCTACATTTCACATTTGCCATGGATTAACCATGGTCTTATCCGTCAATTCATCACATGTCACGACACGAACGTACTCAATTCTGCGTTTTTCCTAATTTGAATTACCGCCATTTATTCTTTCATTTTATCATATTTTCCACAATCCCATAGCAAATTCACATTTACAGCACATTATATCATTCAATCTTTCACAAATAAACATATAAATTCAACCATATGAACTTACCCGGCTAATTTGTAGAAGATTTTGAAATTTAGGGACTACTCTGCAACTTTTTCTTTTCCTCTTTCTTCTTTGGTTTCTTGATCTATAATGTAAAATATTTTCACTCATTAGCATATATTTCATTTCCATTTCACTTCACAAATTATGCTCTTCAAATTTCGAAATTGCACTTTTACCCCAAAATTTATAGTTTTTACAATTTAGTCCCTGCTCAATTCAGCCATCAATTGAACTAATTTTTCTCAATTAACACTTTATTCTATCATTGCAAACTATTTCACAACCTTTTATATTCTTAATTTCAACAGAAACCTCTAATTCACAACTTTTTTACAATTAGGTCCTAAATATCATTTCCTATCAAAATCACTTAATAAAACCACCTTAATATGAAATTATAATTTAATTTTCATAATAATTCATCATAAACTTCCATTATTCAGCAAGGGTAACTTCAAATTTTACCCACCAAATCAAAAACTAATGAATTCTATAAGTGGATCTAGTTGTAAAAGTCATAAAAATATAAAAATTATCAAGAAAAAGCAAGAATCAAACTCACATGATGTAAAGATATGAATAACCAGCTTTCTCCAGAACTCCTATGGTGTTTTGGCTGAGATAATGTGAAGATATCTCTAGGTTTTTCTATTTTATCTTTATTATACATGTTAAAATTATTAAATTTCCAATTTTGCCCTTATTTTCCTTATCTTTGTGATGATTTTCTTCCCCTTGCCGTCCAGCCTATTCACCTTTAGGTTAATTGCCCTATAAAGCCTCCTTCTTTTAACACTTGAGCTATTTAATTCTTCTAACAAATTTACACTTGTTACAATTTAGTCCTTTTTATTTAATTGACTACCCAAACATTTAAATTTCTCAACCAAACTTTAATACTAACTTAATAACACTCCATAAATATTTCTAAAAATATTTATGGCTCGATTTTCAAATTCGAGGTCTCGATACCTCGTTTTTGACCCATTTGACCTAATAAATTCTTTTAATTCACCAAATTCGCCAATCCACAAATTCTTCTGAATTCTTACTTGACTCATAAATGTTAAATTACTATCTTATTCAATCTTAACTGTCGGATTTAGTGATCTCATATCACCATTTTCGACACCACTGAAAATTAGGCCGTTACATCTTGATTAGTTGAATTTGGTCTAGCTAACCCAAGTGATGAATTTTTCAATTGTTGAGTTTTTATCAAATTGCCATTAATGAATCTTAGTTATTTTGAAACTTGAAAACATGTTATACTTGGTTGGATTAGTTTAGTTTTGAAAAGAACATGATACAATTAAAGTGGGTGAAGTTGTAATTAGGTTAAAACTTGGTGTTTGTAATGGAAATTATGGTAATGTTATTAGGGACTAAATTGAATTGATAGAAAGTTGTTGAAAATCTATGTTATAAATTGGAAGTTGTTAAGAAATTATGCTATAGATTAAAAGTAAAAGGTTCCTAAAGAAAGAATATGAAATTAGATTTTGATTCGATAGTAAATATCGGGAGATATGAGCATTTCAAATATTAGGGCTTATAAGGATTAAAATGAATAAAAATGCATTAATATTTAATTATTGTTAATATGGAAATTTGATTGAGAAATTGACATCGTTTTGAAACTGTATTATCGAACATAACGAAAGATAACATCGGAACATCAAACGCGAAAAGAAAGAAAAAGGCGAGCATCTAATAGCTACTACAGTTTATGTTTTTTAATTCATTGCGTAGCTAGTTAATATAAACAGGTTTGAAATATGTATCGAGGTAACCGTTTATCACCTTAAAGCTTAAGATTATGAATTTGATATTACGTTCATTTAAATTGGGTTATATATATTTGACTTAGAAGATATATATATATATACACATATGTGTGTTTGACGATAAATATCATATATTGATACTTAATTGTGATGATATGTATTACGATGATGGTTACATGTGATAAAGCCCCGTTAAACGATGTTAAACGTAGTTCGAGTATAGTTGGCATGTCATAAGGTCATCGTTATTAGTGATTTATTAGCTCCAATTCTTAGAGGATTATGGACAAATATCAAAAGTCATCGTTGTCAGGTAATCCAAGATGGAAAAATAAAATATTCCGAACAAATACTACAAGTCATCATTGTTAGGAAACTAGGGATGGCTGAATAAAATAGTCTTAATTCTCAAAGAGTTAGGGACTTACTCGTTATATAGATCCAAGTATTAGTTCTATTGTCTATCTTCGGTTAATGGGGGCCTAAAAGAATAAATATTTAAAATGATAATGAAAGACGTTGGAATATTAAGTACATCAATATATGAAACTATGAGACATTCATGCAAGTATTGAAGGAGAAAGTTTTGAAATTATGTGATTATTGACTTTGTGACGAGTTAAGATAGTGTAAGTGTATTTGATGTTTACTTTGTATGTAACATCCTAAATTTTTGGGCCTATGAGTTTAATGGGTGAATATGTGGAATGAGTTAATTTAAGTGTTAAGGGCCCAAAATTTAAGTTTTAAAGAGCCCAAAAATTCTAATTTAAGTTAGTTAAATTTGTCATTAGGGATTAGGAGCATTAGAGATTAGGGAAGTGGACAGCACAAGGCTATTTTTTTGGGAATTTTATTATATTTATTCTATGTAGATAATAATCAGATAAAGGCTATTTTTAGGGATTTAGTCTTTAAGGATAATAAGCAGATAAAGACTATTTTTGAGGAGATAATAGATTAAGATAAGGGAAAAGGGATAGGAGCTATCATGTGTGGCAGTGTTGGCTGAAAATCAATCTCTGCTAAAGGGAGGAATCGGTTTTCTATATAAAGAGGGGGTGTGCCGAAATTGTGGAAGCCTTTCTTTTATTTTCTTTTCTCATCTTCTTCCTCTCATGTAACATCCCGAAATAGGGCCTAACGGAACAGTGGTTGCGAAACCATGAATCCAAGCTATAAAAGTTTATTATGATTAATTATTATGATTTATCGAGTGATTAAATACATGTGTTAGAGTATTGATAAGAAGTTTTATTAATTTCATGCTTAAATTACCTATTAGGACTTGTTTGCAAAAGTTGCTAAATAGGGGTTCTAATTTATAGAGTACTTGATTGAAATGGGGGTTTGAAGTAGGAGTCCTTAAATGGCAATTAGACCATTATATTCTCATGGACAAAAATGGACATATATAGGTAGAAAGAACCAAAGTTTTTAATGAAGGGTAATTTAGTCATTTGGTAATAAAAATGAATTAAAAAGGGAAAAATATGAGAAAATATGCTCATCTTCTTCATTAGGACGAAATTACAAGGGTTCACCATAGCTAGCGTTTGTTTCAGGCTTCCAAGCTCCATAGTAAGTGATTCCGAGCCTCGTTTTTAATGTTATTTTACATTTTTGAAGCCCCGGTAGCTCGATTTAGCTTATTCTATCAATAATTCATGCTAGGGTTCATATTTGGAAAAATACCCATAGGTGAAATGTGTTTATTTTGATGTTTTATGATAGAATATGAAGTCTGAAATTATGTTAAACAACTTTTGCTAAGTGATTTTAAGTGAAAACGAGTAAAACGGCTTAATCGGTAAAAATACCTAATGTTCATAAGTACAAGTTAGAGTGAGAATTTGATATTTCCATAGAAGGGAAAAATGATCAGCATGTCATAAAACATAAGAATAAGGGATAAAGTTTAATTTCTGAGCTTTGGGGCAAATGTGTAAATATGCAAAAGTTTAGGGGCAAATTTGTAATTTTGCCAAAGTTAAGAGTTAAGGACTGTTTTGATGAATATGAGTATTAAATAAGCTAAATTTGCTATTATAGATCAAGAAGAACGAAATCCAGAGTTAGATCAAGGAAAGAAAAAGATAGAGGACTAAATCGATATAGTTGATCGTATTTTGTTTCGAGGTAAGTTTGCAGTAAATAAATGCAATATTCTATTATTTTATATTTAATACTATTAAATTCCAGCATTTACATATTTATTCTGTAAATGTATTATTTAAAGACTCAAGTATGAATTGACGGAAAAGCTATCCCAGGAAGTTCCGGTTGAACCTTAGGAATGTGTAGGATACAAATGTCATGACATTAGGGTTTAAGGAAATCATGTAAGACCATGTCAAGACATGGCATTGGTATGTTACTATAAGGCAAAGGTCCCATGTAAGACCATGCCAAGGCATGGCATTGGTGAGTTCATAAGGCAAGGATACCACGTAAGACCATGTCAAGACATGGCAATGGTTAAGTTTCATAAGGAAATGTACCCGCGTATCCTTAGTATTCCAAGTGGTTCAACGGGAAAATTCAAAGAGTATACCAAAGTAAAGGTAAGACAAGTTCAAGCTAAAAAGGTAAGGTAAGATAAATTCATGTTAAAAGGTAAGGCAAGTATACAAGTTTTAAGTATATTGAGTTAAAAGTTTAAGTGATCTTGATAAGAAAAACATAAGATAATTCATTAAGAATGTTGCTATTTATTTACATGTAAACTTACTAAGCTTTATGCTTACTCCCATTCTTTAATTTTTTTATAGTATTACAAGCCAACTCGGGAATCACAAAGACGTCGGAGATCGTTACGCACTATCAAAGGATTATACTGGTATTTTGTAACTCGACGTTTTAAGTTATGGCATGTATAGGGACTTAGCTATCTTTTGTGTATAACCTTATGATATCGCTTAAGATTGGCTTGTAAATGTTTGGTAATGATTAGCTATTAAAATGGCTAATTAAGAGCATGTTTTGGACATTATGAAATGCCTAGTTGGTAATTATTAGAAAGAATTGGTAATTATTAGAAAGAAATTATGTAAGTATATGCAGGGGAACAGTTTGTACAGCAGTAGTGATGTGATTTTGAAAAATCACCAAAAATAGTATAAATGTAATTAGGTTGTGCATGAGATATAGAATTAAATCTTATTGAGTCTATTTTTATATGAAATAAATGGTGTAGGAAAAAGAGTTGTATATTATGAGATAATTTATTTTTAGTGAAGAGAGGTCAGAACTGTCAAACTGTGTAACAGGGGAGGCTTTAACTAATAAACTGTACTAATTGGCCACACCAAAAATTCTAGAAAAATTATAGTAAGAAGATATATGAGTCTAGTTTCAGGGAAAATTTATGGATCTAGATTTTGAGTTTCGTAACTCGAGTTATAATTGATTTAGTGAACATGATGCAGATGGACAGTTTTAAACTTTTATGCCCCGAACTAGTAAGTTAAGTCTAGTAATGCCTCGTACTCGACTCCGGCAACGGTCTCGGGTAAGGGGTGTTACATCTCAAAAGCCGAAAACCACCATTTTCTTCACACTTTCTTCCTCTCTAAAATTTCCTGGTTGGTCGAATCTTTTAACCTCTATTGTTATTTTTCTTCTAATCCCTAAAATCCGAAATCACATCTCTATTATTCTATTCTTCTCCTTAATATTCATTGGCTAAATCTCTTAGCCATCTCTTCAATTCTTAAATCTTCTAAAACCGAAATTCTTAGATCTCACCTCCGAAGTTGCGAATTTTCTTGAAGAAAGTCTGCCTTGCGAATCAAGAAAACAATAGGTATGTGTCGATTTTGAGTTTCCAATATTTATCTGACTTTTCAAAGTCTCTAGCCGAATGGCTATTTAGTGACTAATCAAGTGTTTTTCTTATTTTCGGCATTTCGGGATCTGAAGAGGAGTCCAACGCTTAGATCTCTAAGTCAAAGATCAGTAACACTCAAGTCGTGTTATTTTTGGGTTTTCAAGGTAAGGAGATTGGTTTATTTATAAATATATGAAATCGGGTAGAACACTAACCATGGTCGAATATAGGAGAGGCCCTATTTTCACATCTTTTCGACTTTTTGAGTAAAGTTGTAGATCGGGATAACAAGGATATCGACTAAGAATATTGGATTTCGCGATATCAGGTGTGTAACACTTTCCCACCATCTAGATCTGTTTGATTAATATATGATTATAAGTCTTATATGTTTTGATAAATGCCGAAATCCGGGCACAATAGAGGAAACCCAAAGAGGGTAAAAACAAATCATCAGGTTAGTGAATGTTCTGATTAAACGATATAAGTATATTGATTTTATGTGATTGCATGGGTTGGGTTTGATGAAAGGGGGAAGTTATATGTTGTAGCAGTTTTCACCGTGATCTGTTGTAGCGGTTTTCACCGTGATCTGTTGTAGCGGTTTTTACCATGATCTGTTGTAGCGGCTTTTGCCGTGATCTGATGTAGTGGCTACAGCCATGATCTGATGATGAGCAGCACGACTGCCATCAAGGCGTGTAGCGGTGTGGGTTAATTGTAGAAATCTCCAATGGTGTGAATGGCTGGTACGGGGGCGTGTAGCGGATGAAAACCTAGGATTTGGATTGGGCTTGCATATTATTTTTATTATGTATATTAATTCTGATTATTTTAGTTGTATGGGGCTAAGACCCAAATCTAATGGTGCATGAGGGTTGCACACTGAGTCTCGCGACTCAACCAATTAATTAACATTTCAGGTAGCATTTAGTGCATCGGACCGGGCTGGAGAGAAGCGCAAGGTGGCCATGCAAAAGAACATTTGGATCCAGCAAAAAGATTCTAGTTATTATTTTATATTCTCATTTAATGGATTTTAAATATCGTTGTCATAAGGCCATGGGCCACCAATTTATATTTTGTTTTATTACGGGCTTTTATTACTTTTAGTTATTTAAATTTTTATTTTTAATTGAACTAAGGCATGTATTTAAATTTGGGTTTTTAATTCACAAAGGCATATTTTATTTAAAACTATAAATTATAAATTTTTCCCGAATAAAAGGTTAAACTTCACCAAAATGTTTTTCTGAAAATGCGACATGTTTTACAAAATTTCCTTAGTGATATACCAGATCCGGTTGTAGTGTTTGGGCCGGGTTTGGGGTGTTACATTGTATATTTGGCTTAGCTTAATTTTATTGTATTGAATTTGAGTTATATTAGTATAACTGAGTATTCAATACTCGGCGTATGGTAATGTTTGTTTCTGTGGGTATCTCTCGGACGAGAGTTATCGTAAAATAGAAGTTATACATTAAGTTAATAGCTCAATTCGAAAATAGGGGTGAAGCCAAGGGGCTGGCATGGGCCCCGACCCCCTAAAATGTAAAATTGCTATTTATGCCCTTAAAATTTTTTAAAAATTTTAAATTAGTAAAGGTAAAATTACACTTTGGCCCCCTAAAATTATAAAAATTCAATTTAATCCTTTACAAATTATAAATATATAAACTATAAAAAATTAAAATTTCATCCGCCCCCCTAAAAAATTGTTCTGGCTTCGCCCCTGTTCGAAAATCAACTTGTTGCTTACTTTGTGTGTTTGTATATGTATAGGTTGGTTTTCAACTTGTTGTTTTGGTTGGTATTGTGGTATATTGGCTATGTGACATATAAGGTCTATAAAGTTGAATATCATTTTGTGATTAGTATATAATTATGTTAGCTGATATGAGGTTGGTTATGCAAATGATTTAGTCAGGCATTGATGCATGGATTGCTATGATATTATAATGCTTAATTACGTTGGCATGTGCCACATTGATGATTAAATATTGGTGAAATATTTGTGTACGTTTTAGGTATGAATAGGAATGGTTTGAAGGTTTGAAAATGTGTGCTTTTATGTGAATTTGTCATTCAATCTCGAGATAGAAAGAACAAGTTTTGAGATTATGAGAATAAAATTTACCTTATTGTTCAATCTATAGTTTGATGTCTCGAATCTTATTAAACTAGTCTTGAGACAACCTCATTTATGTTCCGAGATAGAGTGGCCTCTGTCTCGAGACATTCAAATCCTGTAGTTAAAATAGAAAACAGGGAAAGTTGGTCTCAAGACCTAGTCTCGAGATATAAGGGACCTTGCCTCAAGACACAACTTCTAGTATCTCGAGACATGTCGATATTGAAGCTAAAATTTTGAAAAAATAAAATAAGGTTTGTCTCAAGACCTGAAGACTCTTGTTTTGAGACACAAAATTGAAAGTTGACAATTGAGTTTTGGAGTCGAGTCCTAACTCTAAATTTGACACACAAAACTTCGTAAAATAATAAATTTGAATCTTAAACATTATGAATACATATGCATAAATATGATTGGTGTTTAAATTGAATTGATTGATAATTATGAAGTAAATTTTGTGATTATATAATGAGACAGTCTGAGTTGCCTTAGCAACATAATGTGGCATCACATTCGAATCTGACGATCGGATCAGAGGGGATGTAGGGTGTTACAATATTTGTAGTATGTAAATTTTTGGATTGACCATATAAAATATTAATCATATAAAATTTATGAATAAGTATAAAATTATTTAAAATTTATATCCCTTAAAAAAAAACTATGGAAATTTTATATCCTCTCATAAAAAATTTACCTAAATCCTAAAAGCAATTGCATAATAGAGCTTGTCCATTATTTAATTTGAAACACAAATGGCTATAGCAAAATCATGTTGTTGATAAAGGAATTAAGAATCTAACTTTTTTATTAATAAATAACCGTAAATCAGATTCAGTGTCAACTTTAGAATGAAAGCAGTTGAATAAATTAAGGTTAATGCATAATTAGTGTAGTGATAATACTGTTCTCTCTACTCTACATCATCTATAAAAAAGAAATTGTACTTAATGTAAACGGGTGTATAGTAAGAGGGGGCATCTTTCTGAAAACTACCTTCTTAAGCACTGGTTGATGTCACTTTTGGTCATCTCCCTCCATGTAACACCCTGAAAGTTTCTACAGTAAGAATGTGAGATATTATCTTTGATATAGTAAAATAAGGAAATAAATTGAAAAAAAGGGAAATTTTGAGTTATGTCAACAAAATCTATTTAGGAAGTATATTATGATATATTAATTCAAGAAAGGACTAAATCGAAAAAGTGAAAAAATTTTGTGGCCCAAGAGTAAATACTCAAAATTTGAGAGGTTGAAGTGTAAATATATAAAAGTTGAAAGACCAATAGTGCAAATATTTTAAGGGTGGAAGGATCTAGAAACTAAGAAAAATGGATGAATTAAGACCAAATTGAATAAGTTGAAGTAATTTTACTAAAATGAGTGATTATTCAATGAAGGAATTTTGAAGGATCATAAGGGGCAAAATGGTCATTTAGCAAGGAAGATAATTTTGAAGAGTAATGATGATGTTGGTGATATTTTAGATTAAATAAATAAATAAATAATAGTTTATTAATATTTTAATTTGACCTTTATTTATATTTTATTAATTTTTTTTAGTATATAAGGAAAGAAAGATGAAGAATTGTATTCATCTTTCCATGGTTCCAACGTGAGAAGAAGAAAAGAAAGAAAATTTTTTCTTTTCTTTACAATTTGGTCTTTTTACCAAAAATCTACCATTTTCACTTAGAAATCAAAATAATTTCCATAGCCATCAAGAGAGAAAAATATTAAGGATACTATAGGGAGCTAGAATATCAAGTTAGGTTCAAGAAAATAGAAGTTGGAGGGCAGAGAAAGTCAAGTTAAAGTTTGGTTTCAAGAGAATAAGGTATGGATGTTAAGGTTTTATGTTACTTTTAAGCTTAGTAGTGATAGAAAAGCATAAAAAGGGTGTTAAAGTAAAGATTTCTCATGAGGAAATATTGTGTTTTTGACATGTTGATGAAGAGAGAAGTTGAGTAAGGGAATCAAGTGGTAGGAGAAGAGAAAAACAAGAGAGTTTGATAGAAAAGAGGTAAGTACGTACCCATGAACTTTCTTGTTATTTAAGGATTAAAATGTGATTTTTGTAAAGTAAGTGGTAATTAAGTAATATATATATATATATATATATAGCGTGAAATAATTTCTTAAGTGAAGGAGGAAATTATAATAAAAGTATAAAGGGTTATGTGTTAGCAAAAATATACAAAGTATTAGATAAGTAAAATTATAGGAAAATGTGAAATTTTATGGAAACAAGGACTAAATTGAAAGACTTGAGAAATATATGTGGTGGAAATATTAATAGAAATTTGATGTGGAAAATGAGATAGTGGAATTAATTATGTGAATTAAGTGAGATGTGAAAGAAAATTATTTAATATTGAATAGAGAATTTTTTTTAAAAAGTGATTAAATTGGAAAGTTATAAAAGTTTACAAGGAAATATTGATAATAAAGCATACGGTGGAAAATAAAAGAATATATGAATTTTGTAATCCAAACTACAATTATTTCCTAAGTTGTGGAAATTAAGGGTTAAATTGTAAATTTAGAAAATTTTATATTAGAAATAGAAAATAAAGTGCACAACACTTAGAATGAGAAACATTGATGTTGTAATGAATTTTGGAATATTAATAAGTATTTAATTATGTTATATGTGTTATTAAAAGTAAAATATCTTGCTACATGAAATTTTGTGCTAAGGACTATATTACAAAATATATAGAACCGATATGTGAAATATATGATAAAGATTATTAGTGAATTATGGATGAATAATGAATTTAGAAAAATATTACAAGTATTAAAGATAGTGAAGATATAAGTATACAAATTATTGATGCAAGGATTAAATTGTAAAGTATGTAAAAGCATTATGCGAAAAGTGTAAAAGTGATATGTGTGCATGGTATAATTTGCCCAAGTAGACGAGATTAGAATTATTAGGATATTAGCGACATACCATTAAGGAACATTAGTGCTCTATCTGATTATTAGCACGTTAGTGCTCTCTGATTATTAACACGTTAGTGCTTTCTGTCTAGCACATTTGTGCTCTCTGTATAGCACTTTAGTGCTCTCTATTTAATAGTGCATAATAATGTACTTGTGTATCAGTTCCGTATATCCTAAGTGTTCTGTTTAGTCTACGGGGCCTCTATTAAAAAGGTAAACAATTTTCGTTACAAGGTGAAGGTTTATCTCTGATTCATGTTTGAAATATTGAATTAAAAATAAATTGTGAAAGAAATAGTGAGAAAATCATGAAAATTTACACTAAATGGTGAAATACGATACATGTATAAAAAGAGTAGTAATTTTTATAAGTTGATTTGAGGACTTAAGGACTAAAATGTGAAATAAGTAAAAAGTTACAAATGAATATGATAAATAAAAAAAAAGAAACGAGATATTGGAAATTAAGAAATTTAATAGAATTTAATTATCATCGGTACTTACTAAGTCTTCACCGACTTAACGCGTTTATTTTCAATGCGTAGGTACAGTGATGTTGAAAAGTTGTAATTGAAGTTGTGAACATCCATCTCATCACATCTCCAAGTGCCAATAGAGTATGTTTCAAAATTTTAAATAGAATGGTATGTGTTTAGGAAGATCAAGTGTGTTCCAAGTAGTAGGTACTAAAATATAAGTTATGAAAACTTTATTTTTTTAATGTTCAAATATATTAGTAATTAGCCAAAATCACTTTAGCACCAATTGCAATATTCCTATATCACCTGGTATAAGGGTGTTAAACTCCACCCACTCTTCTTCTTTCTTCATTAATTAATAACGGAGAACCTCTTTTTCATTTATCTTTTGCATTAAGCAAATGGAAGTTCCACTTTCCTTAACTACAAATATAACATTTTCTTTCCCATTTTTGTAATGCTAATCAATTAGCTCATGTTTTATACAAATCTTACGATAAAGAACATTTAAATTTCAAAATAATTAATGAAACATACAAGTTATTACATTAAGATGTTCAGTTGTTAAAATTATGATATGACATAATATCCCTCTTTTACATCATATATATGATTAGCATTACAACAAAGACAAAAGTAGTTCATCAAAAAACTTTAGTACAAATTTTAGGTGGTTAAGTGTTGAAGATATGCAGTTTCTTACATAGTTGTACACTTAAAAAAGTTTATCAACTTGTTATGGTATTCGCCATTATCAACCTGCTACTCGCTTATTCGATTGGGACCGACTTGATTCTCTTTACTTTAGTAGTGATTATCAGCATAGTTCGTTTACATGAGTTCGCACGTGCGTGGTGGATTCGCATCATCATGCAAGTGAACTCACATTTAGGGAATACGTGTTAATTAATCTTAGAATAGGGTACATGTTGACATGCATAAAGATCTACTTAGAACATCACATCTAAAAACCGTATCATATAAATAGAAAAATTAACAACTTTTACATTTTGCATCAATTCTTCTCTACCCTAATAGAGTTGAAGCTAAAATAAATAAAGATAATACAATATAAACAGTGAAAATATAGGAGGAGATGAACGCATATTTAAATAAACATTAAGCAAAACTTAAATCAAACTCTTAAAAACAAATTGGCAAGTTAATCAAAATAATTTTGTTATTTAACAGCGGTTTCTCTCAGGACTTTTTATTAAAAGACTCCAACAACTAATGTAAAATATAATTGATCACACCACTTTAAATGGGCCCAAGCATCTGTTAATATCCCATTCCTAATTGAAACAATTGAATACCACTGGCATGAGATGCTTCAAATGCACTAGTGATTTTCATTTTCCTATTCTCACCTTCTCATTCTACTTTAAAACAATGAAAATATGGACATGAGTTTTATATAAATTAAATCTATTATGTAACTATATAATGATTGTATAAATTTTACTTTTAGACAATAATCTAGTGAGTATAAAATATTTATGATCGTATAATTTTAAGTAATATTTAGTAGAAAGTAATTTTAAATAAAATTATTTTTAATATAGATATGATCTTAATAATATTTAATTATTATTTAATGTAAATATAATTTTAGTTATTTATTATATATATTATAAACACATTTTAAGCTAATGTTTGTAATAATTAAGGCTGATCACGAACGATATCGGTTTTTGTTCATCACCCGTTAATTTATCCTTCAAACATGTTGATTTATTTTTGTTCATCACCCTTAATTTTAGTATCAACTGTGTTAATCTCACTGGGTATACAAAGGAGGCTTGCCTTTGGATGGTCGAACAACACCAGTGAGGTATGTTTGGACCTGTTTTTGCAGTCAATCACACAACAAACTGGTTTTTGGATAAACACCAGTGAGTTGTGCTCAAAATTTCAGCTGGTATAATTGCCTCCAGTGGGTGGACTGGACAAGAGTTTTTCATTTTTTTTATCCTTCAAAGTTGTGTTTAATCTTATCACGACACTTGTTTTTAACCTTATCAAAAATAACCTCACCATCCATCTAAGGACGCATGTAGCAGAGAAATGGTTTTTGGGGTTTGGCCATGGAATAGTAGTTTAATATGAAGAACATTCATGAAAATATCTGGCCACGTGAGGGGACCCCGGGGGGGGGGGTCCCAATCTTACTGAAACCACAAAAACTAAGAGTACTGTTGTTGAATTCTCAAATCTCAAGCAACAAACAAAACAGTTAACAAATCTCCGGCTCTTACCAGCGACCTAATTACATCAGATCCTTTGCCATCTATGAAATCCAATTCCAAAAGAAAACTTACGGCATGCTCCTACCTTACCAACCCTCTTCTAACTCAATATCCAAGAGGAACGAGATTCAACATTGATCATTAACATCAATTAATTAAATTTTACATTATCATCAAACTCCAAATGGAGCTTTTCTTCTCTTACCCCCCAAAAGAGAAAAAAAACTAGTAAGGAATATTCTATTTGAACAAGAAAACTAAGATGAAGCTGGGGACAGGGTCAGGTTAAGATCCAAACCATCATCTTCTTGTTTTTTCTCCTCTTGTTTGTTGTTGAAAGAGGGTGGAAAGATGATGGATGGCCTTCGAAACTCAACCTCTGCAGTAAAATCTTCCCATTCGAAGCTTGGAACCCAACTGGATTTCTCACCATCATCACCCAACTTACTTATCTTGATTTTCTTCTTCTTCTTCTTCTTACTTATCTCTTCCTGCTCTCTTTGTATCAGCTCATGTTTTCGCCTATTACGCGCCTCTCGAAAATTCCTTAACAGCGCAAAAAACTGCTCCATCTTCTCCTCTTCTTCCTCATCTTCACCATTCACAACATGAATTTCCTTCTCGCTCGCCATGTCAAAAGAAAGAGGGGAGATTCAGTAATATTATGTAACGGAAATGGGCTCTTTTCTGAAACTGCTAGTACGATTTTTATCTGTTGTTTTCTTTTCTGCTTACCAATTCATTCAAATTTGTCCGCCTATTTATACAAAGAAAGGGAAATTCCGTCAGGGTCTGCTGTAGAAAGACAGACTTGCCCTGCCGGCGCCAAGCTCATAATGGGGCCATAAAAGTCAAAGTGAAATAGGACGCGTGGACAGTGAATTTAGTTGGTACGTCACAGAATGACGTGGGGTGAGATGTTGGTTGCATGACAACGTAAAGCGTTGGGAGAATGTTGACGTAAGTGGAATGACGCAATATGAAACCAAATCTTAAACAAATATAAGGCTGGCGTGCGGGGTTTTTTACCCAAATAATACAAAAAAATTAAAAAATATCCAAATTGGTATACAATCTCAATTATTTACCAAAATGGTACAAATGGGTGGTGCCGCCTCTGCCACCGGGGGCACCTCTGACACTGTCACCTTTGGGTGCCGCCTGTGGCAGACCACTAACCCCCTAATTTTGTTTTTTTTCAGCAGTTTCTTGAGGGACCAATTAAGTAATTTTTCTAATTTTTAGAAAAAGAAGGGAAAGGTGCGGCTGTCACAGCCAACTTTAAATTTGAATAATTACCTTCTAAGCCCTCCCTATTTATTATTTTCTTTTTATTCCCCTTCAACTCAATATATTGTGTTTAAACAAACAATTAATCTATTTTTATAGTTAAATAAGCCCCTTATTTATGGTTTTTACTTATAAAATTTTGTAGTAAAATAATATTTTAATCCTCCTAAAATTTAATAAATAATTTTAAGAAATTTATCATAAATTTTTAGCTTTGCACCCTTCAAATATTTTATAAATTTATCTCAATCCCACGACATACAATTTTCGACTTCATCTATGCAAGAAAAAAATATAATAATAGTTGTAGTATAAGATATTCAACGTTAAAAACAAATAAAGCTTTAAATCATAAAAGAAAAAAAAGAAATGATACTTATCATTTTGAAAAATGTTGTAAAAAGTGTAATATGTTAATTTCAAGTGTTTAATATTATTATCGTAAAATTACGGTTGAAAGTTAAAATATCTATTTTAGACATAATGATGGGAAGTAAAATAGTAAATAATTTAATATAATGATATATGACATATAAATTTTAAATATCTAAATTATTTGTAATATTTAATTTAAATAAATAAATAGATATTATTAATAATATAATATCAATTACTCTTAGTAATATAATAATAACTATTAAATCTATGCATATATGAGATTTGAAGAGTGCAAAATGTATATCATAATGTTTACGATTTCCAAACATGTGCCCCAAGAGTAAAGTATTGTTAATTGTGTAAAGTAAAGTTAAAATAAAGCTATTTAAAAATATAAACTAATTTACATCTTATGTTGGTGTAAATTTGATGAGAATAATTTATTAAATAAAAATATATATTTAATTTAATCAACAAGTTTTAAATTTTATAAGTAAAAACCATAAGTAAGGGGCTTATTTAACTATAAAATAGATTAATTGTTTGTTTAAACACAAAATACTGAGTTGAAGAGGAATAAAAAGAAAATAATAAATAGGAAGGGCTTAGAAGGCAATTATTCAAATTTAAAGTTGGCTGTGACAGCCGCACCTTTCCCTTCCTTTTCTAAACATTGGAAAAATTGCTTAATTGATCCCTCAAGAAACTGCTGAAAAAAAAATAAAATTGGGGGTTGATGGTTCACACAAAGTGCACCCAAATGTGCCGATGTCGGAGGTGCCGCCGGTGGCGAGGCGGCACCACCTATTTGTACCATTTTGGTAAATAATTGAGATTGTATACCAATTTGGATATTTTTTAATTTTTTTGTATTATTTGGGTAAAAAACCCCGGCGTGCGTGCCACCAAATATATGGCTTTTTTTTTATAAAATTAACCTAAAAAATTTAATTAATTATATAAATTAATATTTTTAATTAAACACGTAAATGACATAAAATTTATTGTAAAAATTAGTAGAGTCAAAGAGTTTATTGTCACCAACATGCCACGTCATAATTAGAATAAAAATTAATTTTTAGTAAAACTGTAAAATAATATAACTTGTATAAATATCAAGAAAATATTATAATTTTTAAAAAATAGGTGAATTTTAAAATAAAATTTTCTCTTTTGTGGAGCCAAATAAATTCGCGTAACCAGTTTTCAAAGCTGCCCACCTTTTTCCTTTTAAAAATTTAAATATATTTAAAAAATCTTTTATTTTTGTCTTTAACTATTAAAAATATTTTCAAATTTTAAATTTGGTCATACTTTATTTTTTTAATATGTTCAAAATTTTAATATATTTTAATATATTTAAATATACTCAAATTTAAAATTGGTTATACTCACATTTTCTTTTAACATATTTAAAATTTTAATATATTTAAATCTTTTAAGTTTTTAAAATTTTAAATATATTAAAATTATTTTTCTCTTTACCTATTAAAATATATTAAATATATTAAAATTTTAAAATATATTATAAAAATATATTGAATATATTAAAATTTTAAAATTGGTTATACTTAACATTTTTTAGTATATTTAATTTTTAAAGTTTTTAAAATTTTAAATATATTAAAAAATTTTTGTCTTTACCTATTAAAATATATATTAAGTATATTAAAATTTTAAATATATTAAATTTTAAAATTGATTATCTTGAACATTTTTAATATATTTAAATTTTAAAAACTTAAAGAAAAAAATCACATTAGAAACTAGTGGCGCCAATTTATTTGGCTCCACCAAAAAATAGAAAATTTTTATTAAAGTCTCCCCCATTTTTTTAGAAATTATAGTATTTACTTAATATTTATACAAGTTGCGCCATTCTACATAGCTTCACTAAAAATTTGATTTATTTATCCCGATTGCTGACGTGGCATGTTGGTGGTGCCAAACTCTTTTACTCCACCAACTTTCACTGTAAATTTTAGGTTATTTACGTGTTTAATAAAAAAATAAATTATTTATGTAGTTAATTAAATTTTTAGATTAATTTTATAAAAAAAACCCAAATATACACATAGGCAATAGTTGATTGTAAATTGGCCAACTGATTTAACTTTTGACCCATAGAATCCCACAATCGCTGTACTCTGAATTGGCCTTTTTCTGGGGTTGGCTAATAAAAACGTAGAATCAGTATCCCATTCTAAAATTCTGTAGTAGTATTTGTTAAGACAATGGCATCTCCCAATGTTTCTCCAAAAGCCAAAGGTTTTGGATGGAAGAGATGTTTGGTGCATTTGGAATTTTTCCTAAATAGAATTTAACTTGAGAAATTTTGTTGGATTTTAAGCTTGGTTGAATTAATGGTAGTAGGTTTCACATGGCTTGTTGATTTTTGAAACACCATTAAGTAGACATATATGAAAACGACTTCATACCTAAAAAAGCTGATCGGAGTAGACATCATTATGAATCTAGAAAGTTTAGGCATTATTGGTATCTAAGTTGGGGAGGGGGCTCCAAAGTTTTGAATCCATTGTCTATTTTCAACCCCCAAATTATCTCATTTATTTATCCTATTCTTTTCCCCAAAATATTTTCATTTATTTATTGATTAGTGCTTATCTCAGCATAGCGTTAATTTTATAGTCTGCTGATATCAGGAGAATCCTGCATGTATGCCCGTCACCTTAATGACAGCACCAAACACAACGACTGGAATATACTAATAGTAGTAATACAATACTAGTCAACACTACGACGGTTGCAACCATCGTTACCCCACGGGGCTCTTGACGCTTTCATGGGATGGCAAATTCAATTGTGGGTTTTTTATTTAAATATTATGAAAATAATAATCAGGGTAAATTACAGCTCAATTCACTCTAAAATTATGTTGTTTTTATTTTGATTATAATAATTTTTTAATCAATTTAATCACTCTAATTAAAATAATTACTTGAATTGATCACTTATATTAAAAACTCCATTAATCATTAATGGATTGCTGATATGATTTTTTTTTTTTACTTTTGACTAAAATTAGAGACTTTTTTGTAATTAGTTCATAACACTTTTTTTTTAGTTTGTTTGCAACGTAAGAGAATGTTTCCTAAAAAAGTAATAGAGAAAAATGAGGATAGTTTTGAATTCTTTTTTGACTTATAGTTACAGGGAGTATTATGTTTGAAGTGTTTATTTGTACACGTTTGATTTGTACTCGTATGTGGCTACGTGCTTCTCAAAGATCCTTCATAATTTCTTTAAGATTTGATCTTAATATGGCTAGTTTTTCTTTCTTTTTTTATAAAGAAAACTTTATTTTCCCCCTTAAATTCTTAAATTTCCGGAACTAGATTGTGTTTTGTTTCTTTATGTGTTGGTTTATTAACAAATCTGGTTTTGTTGGGTGTTTAATTTTATTGATGAAAACAATGATTCCCCAAACAATATTTTTATATAAATATTCCTTGTCATTTTCTTTTCATAGTAATTATGTTATTGTTACTATGTGTTGAATGATAATAATGAAAGGATGATTTAGAGGGTACTCAAGAGAAGATTTTAAGGTTTTTAAAGATTTTTTTTAGTTTTTTTCTCTTTTTTTTTTTTTTTTTGCTTTGCATGTTTTCTCTGAAAAATATTAAGAGAAAATCAATTGAAGGAAAACAAAAAAAAGAGTGATAAACTTATCCGTGTAAGAAACTAAAATATGAGGTGTTTTGGACAATTCAAATAAACAAGTCAAAATTATGCTCATTTTTCTTTGTTGCTTTTTCGCAGGAAACAAACAAGAAGAAGAGGGAAAAATAGAAAACTTATAAGCTTTAGTTTTATGTTGCAAATAAACAAAAAATATTTTAGACTAATTGCAAAGAGGTCCCTAGCTTTTGTCAAAAGTCAAGAAAAATGACATATCAACAAATTTGTTGATGAATTAACGGAATTTTTAATAAAATAACCAATATTCAAGCAATTATTTTAATTAGAGTAACTAAATTGACAAAATTAGAATAACAAAAATAGGAACGACACTATTTTAAAGTTACAAGTAGTATAGTTGATTCTAATAATTAATTATCTAATTAATATGAGTTCTGAATTATTTACAAAAATATTATGTTTTAAATAGTATTTCCAAATTACTATTTGACATAGTGATTTGATTATTTTTTCAAAATGACGATTTAGAATTTTAATATGACAAGTGACCGAAAATAAAATAAAAATTCAACAACCTATATTACTATTCAGAAGATAATATTTAAACAAATATTTGAGATCCATATTATCTTAATAAATACTTATTATCATATTATTTTACTAAAAAAACTCAAATTAGGGAAAATTTTATTTTAAACTAATCAATTTTGAATGAGGTTAGCTCAGAGAAAACCACGTAAGGTTGCATGCTTTCTTGCTTGCTTACTACCTCTCTATCTCCTTTCTTAACGTCTATGGCCACTTTTTCGTTGCTTTTAAAAAGTATCATGAAAAAGTTTAGTTTAAAATGTAAGTGATTAATGCGGGAGTTAAAAAAATATTTTTGAGAAATAAAATATTCATTTTAAACATGATATTGTGAAGTAAAATATATATTTAAATAATGTTTAAATTAGTTAATTTTATGATTTTAGTAAGAATATAAAAGATAATTTAATGTATTAACAATATTTTAACATATAAAATATAAAATTTAAATATTTGTGCGATTAATATTAAATAATTTGTAAAATTTAATTTGAATATAATATATATTTTAAATATTATTAAAATATAATTATTTTAATTTAAATATATAATATTATATATTTGAAATAAATTTCAATAGAAAAATAATTATATACCTAAGATAAATATTACATAAAATATATTAGATTGTAAATAAAACTTAAAAATGTCATTTTGGCTTCAAAAGTGTTTTTCCAACTTTTTTAGCTTTTGGGTTCAAAAGCACTTTTGACTTCAAAAGTTATCTATTTAGTATTGCAGACACTTTTAACATTATTTCTAAGAAGCACTTTTGCGATAAAAAGTACTTTTGAGATAAAAATATTATTAAATAAGATACTTTTGAACTTTTTAAAAGTGCTTTCGAGGTTAAAAAAAATGATTTGTAAGAGCACTTTTTTAGTCAAAAATAAAAGCATATAATTTTAACTTTTGCTCAACAGTGCTTTTTGGAGAAGCAATGAAAAACAATGTGCAAATGCTTTCTTTATTATTATTTTTTTATGTTTTATTGCCACAAATCCAAATATTTTCTTTCATTTTATATCATCCTCGTACCACATAACCTTATAACTCAAGGAAAAATTTAACAAAGTTCTACCTCACAATCTCGTCTTAACATCCCATCACATAAAAAAGGTTTGCATGATCCTCAAAAGATATATAAATAAAAGTTATTGACAACTCATATCAATCTATCACATCTTCTTCCTCACAAACATTTTATTTAGTCCATTCAAGTGGGCTCTAGTAATACTCTCAATTAACATCCATCACTCTATATTACCCACACCTATAGAGTGGGGAGCTTAATACTGACGCACCTATATAAATATCACATCTCTACACCAAGGCAAAGCATAAAATAATTTAAATGCTCAAACACAACCTCATCACCTCCCAACCACCAACTCTAAGGACTCTACACACCATTTACAATTTAAACCACTTTCATTCTAGTAAATCTCACATCTTTTATGATGTGAACCTCTTCTCTTATATGTTTTTTTGCATTGTGTATAATTTAATTATTGCAACTCTTACTCATCTCCATCTCCATCTTCTCTAATTACTTTTCCTTTTCTATTTCTTACCAATTTATATCTTCTTTAATTTACTAATCAAAATTTTTAATTATATTTTGCACATCCTTTTACTCATTTCCATCTTCTCTAATTTCTCATCAAAATTTTTAATTATACTTATCACGTTTGTATTATAGAAAAATAATTATCAATGGTATTAAAATAGTCACTTTTGTTTACCTCGGGTTACATTTTAGTCACTTATGTTTGAAATATTACGTTTTAGTCACTTATGATAACGTGTTGTAACATTTTAGTCACTGAGACATTAATTGCCGTTAACGGTGTAACAGTAAGCTAACATGGCACGTTAAATCATCATTTCAAAAAAAAATTATTATAAAATTGGTCCCCATATTTTTTCGTTTTGAGCGAGTTAAATTTTTTTTATGTTCTTTTAACTTTCTTTTTTTTTTCTTTTTTTCATTCTCTTCTGCTTCTTCCTTAGTTTTCCTCCCTTCTCCATTTCTTTTAATGTTTTTTTTATGTTTTCCATTTGTTAAAACTAAAGAGGTAGAATAAAAAGAAAAAAATTTAAATGGTTCAAAAAAAAAGTATAAGAATGTAATGACCCGTTTTCAGTGAAATCGGAACAGTGGTTTCGGGACCACAAATCTGATGTTGTAAAATTTATTTTAATATTATTTTGTAGTCTAAAGCATTATAGTATTATGGTATAAAAATTTCGTTAAGAAATTTTACCATTTGTGTGCTCAATTTGTGAAAAAGGACTAAATCGCATAAAGTGTAAAAGTTAGGTTCTATTAGCTAAAGGTGTTAAATAGCTATAGAAATTTAAAGTGGAGGTCCTTATATGATAATTAGATCATTAAAGGTGATAGTGGATGAGCATGTGATCGTGTGTCAGAGTCTTAAAAAATTATAAAAAGAATGATCGAACCTGGAAACTAACTAAGACAACGATGGAGGCAAGCGCACCTATTGAACAATAGTATAGTTTAGTGGCAAGACTGGATTGTCCAACCCAAAGGAACCAAAAGTACTAATACTAACTTTGTTTTTAATATTTAACCTAAGAATTAAGAGAATTGTTGTTTAATCTAAAATTAACTAACTACTAAGTTAAAGATGCGAAGACAAAGAGAATGAATTGGGGAAATACTTGTGGGAAAACCAATTGATTAAGACAATACCTGAGGAAGAATCCACCTAGACTTCACTTGTTATCTAAATCTGAACTAGACGATTTATTCACTTGACTTGATCCGTAGGATTTCCTATTTATATTAATACCTCTTTCGAGGCTACTAATGTCTAACTCTAGGTTGATTAATTGAAATTTGTTTCTAATTAAAACCCTTAAGATTGCATTAACTCCATCTATGGATTCCCATATTAGGCTTGACCCTAATCTGGCAGATTTTCGTCATCCTATTTCTAGGGTTGTGATCAACCCTGCTTAACTATACTAGATCTACTCTTAAACAGGGACTTTTGCTCCACTGCCTAAGCACATCAATACTTGAATCAATATCCTAGAATATCAAAGCAAGAATTAAGAACACATAGTTAAGAACAAATCAAGTATTTATCATATAGCTCAGAAAACAATAACAAGATCCGTCTTAGGTTTCATCCCCCTTAGGTATTTGAGGGGTTTAGTTCATAATCATAAAAGAATACATCTCAGAAGAAAATATAAAACAAAACATAAAGAAAACCCTAAAACCCCTGAAGGAATTGAAGGAGAGATCCTCAGTCTTGAGTATGATTCCGGCTTCTTGAGATGAATCAACTGGCTTTCTTCGAGTGAATCCCACAATTCGGCCCCTCTGGCTTGGCTCTTTGGCCTAGCTGAACTCCCCATTGAAGGTTGGCCTCTAGGGTGTTTATATAGGCTTTTGGATTGGCTTTCTTTACCTCTAAGTACCCTAATCCGAATGAAACTCTTCTTTGCTACGGCAGGGACACGCCCGTGTGGCATGCCCGTGTAATTCGAGTTATAGGCCGTGGTCGGTCCTGCTAAAGAGGCACGGCCGTATGACTCGGGGTCCAGGCCGTGTGGATTTCGTAATTTGGCCCATTTTCTCTATTTTTGACCCGTTTCTCGTTCTTTTCATCCTCTAGTACTCTTCTAAGTATAAAACATGAGAACAAAGAATTAAGAGCACCAAATTCCACAATAAAGGGGATAAATCATCCAAAAGTATGCTAAATGTGGGGTTAAAATATGTGTGGTCTGGCCGTGTGACCCAAGTTAGAGAAATACACGAGGTTGGACATGGGTTGGGACACGGCCATGTGATCCCATTTCGAATGCCCACATGGCTTGAGACATGGGCATGTCTGTTGGCCGTGTGAGACACACGGTTTAGACACACGGGCGTGTGTCCCCTACACCTTGAAATTTTTTGCATGTTTTTTTAAAAATTTCTTAAATACTCGGTTTAGTCCCAAACCACTTCTAACGTCAATTTAGGGCCTCTAGGGCTCGTATTAGGGCTATATAAATGAGTTTGAATGGTTTTTAATTTGAATGAGAATTGTTTATAAAATGTTTGAATGATTGAGTTATAAGTTTGGTAATGCTCTGTAACCCTGTTCCAGCGTCAGATATGAGTTAGGGGTGTTACAAGGAACTAGTTTTAACAAATTAAAAATATAGAAAAACTATGTTAAAAGAGATGGAGAAGGGAGGAAAAACAAATGGAGAAGTAGAAGAGAATGGAAAAAAAGAAGAAGTTAAAAGAACATAAAAGAGAAAAATTAAATTGCTCAAAAAAAATATGGGGATCAATTGTATAATTTAACCTAAAATTTTTGTTTAAAATGATGATTTAACATGCCACGTTAACTTACCGTTAAACCGTTAATGGCAATTAATGACTCAGTAACTAAAATGTTACAACACATTAACGTAAGTGACTAAAATGTAACATTTCAAACATAAGTGACTAAAATGTAATATGAGGTAAACAAAAATGACTACTTAAGTAGTTTATCCTCATTATCAAACATGTTTTCATATTTTCACTATTGAAAATAATTTTTATTTCTATTTGTTAGACATGTATTTTAATTTTTAAAAATAGAAAATTAAAATTATTTTCTAAAATGAAAATAAAATTACTTTCAAAACAAAATGGAGCCTAATAGTCATGATCTGATTGTTTCAATTGAAAATGATTTTCGAAAATGATTTCTAGAAAATGATTTATTTTTATAAAAAGTTAATATTTTCGGTATTTTAATGAATCATGTAAAATATTTTACGTTGTTTAACAAATTTCTTAAAATATTTCATAAAAGTTGTTTTCAATGAAACAAACATACATTTGAGATTTTTTTATCTTTTCATTATTTAATTGAGTTTTTTATATCTATAAATTTATATTTTACATTGTTTTTACATATATTAATTTTTTGTTAAATTCAGTTTATTACAATGCCGTTTTTAGTTGCACGACTACCAATTGAGTTTTTTATTTAAAATGTAACATCAACAAAATTTAACAAAAAAATTTAACAATATCAATAATTGAACTTGATTTTCAAATCGAAAAGTAGAGACTAAATTCTTGAAAATAAAGTACAGAGACTAAATTATAAATTTGTGAAAAGTACATAAACTTATGACATATTTTAATTTGTATACTATAAAACATTTATTATTAATATATTTACAATTATAATAAATATTTAATATTAAAATATTAATATCGAATATTTTCAATAATATGTGAAGAATATTATTTAAAATTAATATTTTAAAATTTATTATTAAAATAAAATTAAAATATTAAATAATTTATTAAAATAATAAATTATATTAACCATTTTTATATGAATAAATATAAATAATTAAATATGTATGTTTAATAATATTGAAAATATTACCTATAGCTCTTTTCCGAAAAATGACTTACGCTTTTTAAAATGACAAGTTATTCTACACGAAAAAGGATTTATTTTACGTTAACATGTAAATCATTTTCCGTTGATCAAATTATTTTCTGTGAAACAAACACAGGAAAATGAAGAAAATATTTTTCGTAAAACCTTTTACATGCAAACTGTTAGAATTAAGTGACCCGAATCCTTATTTAAATAAAATACAATAGTAAAATAAAATAAAAGAAGATTCCCTATAGAACTACACTTCTTTTATTTTATTTTAAATAAAGTTTTTTAAACTTTATTAAACTTTATCTATTTGATATTGATTAGAATAAGGTGTTTCAATCTTACTACACTCCTATTAGAATATGGTTTTACAAGCCTATAAATAGATATAGTCTATTCCTTTTGTAATTATTAGAATTCGACATAGTTAATTTTCTTCTCCTTTGTGCGTGGTTTTTTTTCCGAAAGGGTTTTCACGTAAAATTTGTGTGTTCTTTATTTTTTATTTCTCTTTTCTTTTCGATATATTGTCATTACCGACGTTATATTTTTAACACAAACAAATAGACCCTAATATTATTCAAAAAATCATGATAAACTATCAATAATAATTGGTTAAAATGTGCTACAAGTCTATGTACTTTTCAAAAATTTGAAACTTAGTCCCTCTTCTTTTATTTCTAGGAATTTAGTCCTTATATTTTCAGATTTCAAAAACTAGGTCCAATTGTTGATGCCACATTAAAATTCTATTATCAAATTCATTTGTGTAAAATTTTGAAATTTAAAAAAATACTCACTTAATAGCAATGTAACAAAAATAATGTTACAATGAACTTTAATTTAGTAGAAAAATTTTAATAGTGTTAATAATTGAATTTACATTTTTAAATTTAAAAATAGTGAGACTAAATTTCTTGAAATAAAATAGGAGAACTAAATTTTAAATGTAATCATGTAGAATTTGAGAAATTGAGAAATTGTTAGATACAAATCTAAAAATTAAAAGGTCCTAGTAATCCAAGAAGAATAGGAAAGAATTAGAATTAGATACAATGGCAGTTGGTTACAATTACAAATTAAAAGAGGTAAAAACAAAATTATATATGAATTATGATTTAATATATAATTTTATACATAAATTTTAATTTTGTGTAATTTTATATATAAAATTTTGATTTGATTCAATTCTTGTAAATTATTAACACAATTATTGATATAATATCATTTTATATTTATATATTACATACATAAATAATTATATTTATTCAATATTAAAATAAATTGATGTATTTATTTTTAAATATACATGATTAAATCAAAATTCATATATACTTTTAAAATTTATCCCAAATAAAAAATTGAAATAAAATATTCAAAAAGTAAAATGGATTTGTCCAAAATAATAATATGATATTTTCAACATTTGAATCTTTCAGCACACGAAAGTAGAGTAAAATAATAGTAATCTCAATCTCCTTTTACTTCCCCTTTTCTGTAAAAAGAAAAAGGTTAATGGAAAAAAATTACTTATTTACTTCAACAAATCTTTACTGTATTAGTAAAATGTCTACAGTAGCACTTGAAGTTTTATTTGCGATTAAGGGTTTTAAATTCCGACCTAATTTATAACGTGACATGTGGTCAGGAAAAAATTAAGTTCCCTTTTATTTTTAATAAAAAGATATAATTAAAGAATTTCAGTTAATTTTAACTTTCTCTTCCTCAGTTTTTCCAAATCTAGCACTTTCTCTTCTATTAAACTTAAATCATTTTTTCTCTCAAGCTTTGTACCGCTAATGGTCCTCCTTCAGCATAAAACATTGTTGTACCGAAAATGATGGGTGCCATGTTTTTCTCTCTTGATGGAAAGGTTTTTATTACTTGTGATACAAAGGGGGTTTACAAAGTTATTCACATTTATTTTTGATTTTATTTATTTTCTAATACAAATGCTAGAATTTAATATCAACTTAAATGAAAATAAAATTTTAAATTAACACACCCATTCCAATAATGACGCAAGCAAAACTTGAAAAGATTATAATTTGTTAACATTATTATTGTGAGGTGTTCCATTTAAACATGAAATAGTAATAAGTTATTGGCAAAAGAAGTTGGTGGATACTTTTGCTAAAGAAATGTGCTCAGGCCAAATGCTTTGGTATCTACTTTATGTTTTAAAAAAAATAAAAAAAAATGTGTTGATCTCTACTAAATAGTTAATTTTAAAAACTAAAAAATATTCATATAAAACTTTACAAGATTTCTTTTCTCTCATCCTAAACCATAACATATGTCAAAGGTGAATATGAAATTATACACCAAAAATATTAATGTTTATAAATATTTTCAAATATTTAAGAGTGAGTATTTGATACATTAACAGTGTACTTTTTTTATTCTACAAAAAACCTTAAAATGTTGACAATTGGCATTCTGGAAAATTCGGGAAGAGACTTGAAATCCCAAGAATGGCATATGACAATTACCTTGGAAGTTTTAGGGCCCTCAACGAGTTAGATATTTTATTTGGCTCGTTCTTAAAAAACGTCTTCTTACTAATTCTGAGTGCGCGGTTAGAGGATTTGACCCATATGGTTCTTGTGGTGTATGTGTCAATGAATATAGAGATATTTTACGCGCCATTCGTGATTGTTCTGCTGCTAAGGACACTTGGAAACGGATTTGTAACACCCCTAACTAGTATACGTCGCTAGAATAGGGTTACGGAGCGTTATCTAAAATTTTCGAAACATTTACAGACATGTCATGTTAATCACTATTCATTCACCGATATTATTCAAAACGTCCCTTAATTGGACCCTCGGGGACCAATAGGAGCATTAGAATCGAATCGAGACTTAATCGGGAACTCTAAGAATTTTTCGTAAAATTTCAAAAATTTTTCATAGTGCAGGGCTCACACGCCGGTGTGGTCCAAGGGACACGCCCGTGCTACAGACTGTGATTGACCCTGTGTAACTCTCTGACTTGTGCACAGGCCATGCCACACGCCCGTGTGCTAGGCCGTATGGTTAATTAATTTCTTTCGAATTAGGTGCAGGTTTCACACGACCAAGACACACGCCTGGGTTCTAGGCCATGTATCACACACAACTGAGACACACGCCCGTGTTTCTGCCCGTGTGCTCAATTCTGAGCATTCCGTTTCTTAAAATTAAGGTGCATGGGACACACAAGCTAACTACACGCCCATGTACTAGGCCATGTGTCACACACGGTGTAGACACACGCCCGTGTGTCTACCAGTGTGGACAAAATAAAGCCATTTCTAGCTTCATTTCTCATCCAAAATGACACCAAAGGCCTGCACTTAAAACTCACATCCAATACCAACCATTTCAAGCATTTAAATTAAGCAAACTCCATTACAACAAGACATATCATTACATGCATGTGTTTATAAACTTATCTTGGATTAACTTAGGCTTTAACATCATTTGATCACATGTACATAACATAACACATATGAATATATCATAATAGCCTACTTAATCATACCAAAATAAGCCATTACTAGCCATTCCAATGGCAAGGTTACAAGACATCATGTTCAAGCCACTATTGGCCAAGTTGTCCGCTACATGCCATTATACCAAAATGATTTTACTAAGTATACCTAAAATGACTAGTTGATAGTGTGACTATGCTCCAATGATCTCCAACCTTCGCGAGCTTCCGAGCACTATAAAACAGGGGAAATAAAACAGAGTAAGCATTACATGCTTAGTAAGTTCGTATAACGGAAACTAAACTTACCATTCCCATTTATTAAATCTAAGCAGACAATATCATGTTTTCCATCCATTTGCAAAATTTGCCTAAACACATGCATTCAATCAAACATGTTAGTCACCAAAATCTTCATATCAATCAAGTAAACATAGATGAGCTCATCAAGCAATATTTTTTCAAGTCATTATCATTTCATCTCAAAAATCTCATACCAGGTCAAGAGTTATGTCCGTTGAATCATTGAAATTTCGATGGATACTCAAGTAGTACACTAGAGGTGTACGATTTGATAATCCATCAATTCTTATTCAAGGGTACCCATTAGGGCACTTAACCAAGGAACACACTCTCGAGCCACATACTGTATAACAGGATTACCAGTCCAGGCTAAATCCTTTATATAACGTATGCTCATAAGGGCATTGATTAGGATTACCAGTCTAGGCTAAACCCTAATCATAACGTATACTCGAGAGGTATTATATCAGGATTACCTGTTTGGGCTAAATCCTTTCTATAATGAGGTCAATCGGATTACTCATCCGAGCTAAATCTCATCCGCAACAAATGCCAGACCTCATCCCTTTCGGGAAAGCACATATATTCATCGAAATTTCATATTCAATCGGGGCTTAACCCTTTATCACCATTCAATCATGTATTAAATTTCTCCTTATAGCATTCAAGTAATGTGTATCAATATAAGTCACATTCCATGCAAGCACAACATTAAATTAAACATATTAACATGCCCGATTAAGATACACGAACTTACCTCGACACTTTTTTGCGTAAGTAATCTACTAATTCAAAACCTTTTCCTTTCCTCGATCTAACTTCGAATTTGAGTTGTTCAGAGCTATATAAATAACTTTAATCATCAATTTCACACATTTCATACTCATTTGGGCTCAATTTATATCCTAGAAAAAATTACCATTTTACCCCTAATTTTTTCATAAATTCCAATTTTGTCCCTAGGCTCGAAAAATGAAATTTGTGCAATTTACTCCCTATTCCAAGCCTAACCAAAATCCCATTACAAAATTTACAGCACATGTATTCATAAAAATTCAGAATTTTTTATCAAATTTCACAACTTTACATTTTAGTCCCTAAATCATGTTTTCATCAAAAATCACTTTGTAAAAGTTATTCATCTATCAACAACCTTTTCTACCATAAATTTCTAATTTTCAGCATATTCATCCATGACCCAAATTTCATACCTTGATAAATTTTCAAATTAATCTCCCAAATAGATAGATTAGACTATCCTGATTTCAAAAATATAAAAATCATTCAAAAGGGGACTTGATTTCATACCTTATTGAGCTTGAAAAGTTTTCATCCTCTCTCCTAGTGTTTCCATAGAAATTTTAGGAAAGAAGATGAATAAAAAGATGATCATTTCCTTTTTAATTATTTGTCATCTTTTAATTTATTGATTTCCAATTTAGTCCCTTGCCTTCTCTAATTTTTCCATGGATGAGTCATTATAATATCTACATACTTTTCTTTAATGGTCTAATTACCATATAAGGACCTCTAGTTTTGAACTCCATAGCTATTTAATCCTTATAGCTACTAGAATTCAACTTTTGCATTTTATGTGATTTAGTCCTACTTGTAATTAAGCACTTAATCGATAAAATTTCCGTATCAAAATTTTCATACGACATGTCTATCATAATACAGACCATATAATAAAATAAAAATAAAATTTATTTTCGGATCGAATTTGTGGTCCCAAAACCACTATTCCGATTTCATTGAGAAATGGGTTGTTATAGGATTATTCTAGAGATCAAATATAATTTTTTTTTCAAGTGATTTGCATGATTGGATTTCAGGTAACCTTAAAAAATATCTCAATTTGCAACTGGAAAGGGTGGATTGGCAATGCTTCTTTGGTATGGTAGCTTGGCGTATTTGGAAAAACCGGAACCTCTTTATCTTCCAAGGCATAACGTGGAGTATTGAGGAATTGATTAAAATCTCTTTCAGTTGGGCTAAATAATACACGTCAGCTCTTAAGGTAAATATCTCCAACTGACAAGTTCCAACAATAGTTGTGCTAAAGCTTGGCAATTAGATTCAATTAAATTTCGACGGAGCAGTAAAAGAGGAATCTGGGTTTGCCACGATCAGGGGAGTTCTTCGTGACAGATACGACGGATGGGTTATTGGGTATAACAGGTGCGTGGCATATGTTCAGTTCTCAACTCCGAATTATGGGGCATTTTGGAAGGCTTGACGATAGTTATGGATAGGGGTTTCGACAAGGTGTTAATCACTTCTGACAGTTATGAGGCGGTACAAGCTATTCAGGGGAGAGCTACAAAGGTGTCAAATTCCGCTTTGGTTAGAAGAGTTAATCTTCGTGTGGCTAAATTGACTCAATAGTCAATTCAACACATTTTCAAATATTTTAATAAAGACGCTGATACTAAAATGGATGTTGATAATAAGGGTACTACCCAATTTTTTGAAAAGCCTCCATGGGGGCCTCGATGTGTCTATAATTAGTTTTTTATAATGAAGTTTCATTCACCAAAAAAAATAATTGGCAAATGTTTTTTTTAATATTTAATATTTTACAGTATCCTTATAGAGCACTTGTCAATTCTTAATTTTGTTTGTGAAATCTAAAAACTTCACTAATAATATACTAAATATTTTTCTTTTATTATATGCCTATACCATATTTATTAACCCTTAATTTTACTTGTGAGTTAGTATACCAAATATTTTTCCAACAAATAATATTTTTCGTCTTTTGCGCAATATATTTATCATCCTAATAACAACAAATTATACCAATACATTAATGATAAAATTCACTAATTTTATAATAAACATACATAAAAGCAGCATGGAAAATGCTCAGTGGACAAGAGATGCGTTGAATGTTGGACGATAATTTATAACCTTTTGGCGTGGAACAAGTCCAACCAATCACCTTATTTGATATACCAACAGTTTCATGATCGGTGGACCCCCATCCTCCACTGGCTCTACCTTAGCTGCATTCCTCCCTGCAGTCGTTCCAAGAACCCTCTACTGTGAAAGGTTAAGGTCTAACTCATCTTTAACCTCCTCTTTCTGATCATTATCATCACCGCCCTGTTTGCTTTGAGTTGTATTGCCAATGCTCGTGGGATTGGGAGGTAATTTCTTCAGCTTATCAGCCTCTTCCATGAAATCTTCACGTTGAAAGGAGGGGTTCCACGCTACAACCTGCTTCTCTTATTCGAGCAACTTTCGCTTCTTGGTTTCCCTTTGATCATCTGCAGCACCACCCTTATTCACGTTTTCTACTGATGAGGGGTTGTTGATGATCAAACGATCACGAGCCTCTCGTATGCTCTTGATGAGAGCGTAGAATTTCTCCATATTTTCTTCCTCCTTCTCGTCATCGTCACGGGAAATCTTTCTCTTCTTGCTTGCAGAGCTACGACTCTCCATGTTTGATTTTTTTCTCCTGCAGGCAGACAGCCTGTAAGAAGAGTCCAGGGTGAAGATGTAACCTAAATTATTAGAAAGGTCAAGGTCAAGGTTTCGATCACTTTGCTTTGTCGCTCTTCGGTAGCTTCCCTACACACTCATTACCCCTTGGACAATATTATCCTCCACTCCTTTCATTATGTTCCTACTTACTGAGCTTGGTGTTACACCAACAAACCCATTTTTGAAGAATTGTTTTCAATAAATTAGATTATTCCACAATTAAGGAAATTTATATAATAAACATATTTATAAAAGATTGTTGTAAAAGCTAAACAAAGTTTTAATTGAACTAAAGAACCTTAGGGTCAAAATTTGTCATTACTCGATACTATTTCAATCAAATATCTAAATCTAAGTCAAATAATAATAATATACATAAGGATACTAATGTTGTTTACTTTATATATATAATTGAATATATGGATAATTATTGTGTATACAAGCAGTAGTAGGGTTGAGATTTTTTTATGTGTTATTGAGTTTCATCTAAAAATTTAAAATAATAAATAGGACATGTGATAAAATTTTAACTTTCAATTAATTTTTTATATAAACAATCACTTTTATTATATTTTATTTGTACAATTATTTAATTTACATAAATTCTAATATGATAAATTTGTTCTGATTTTAATAAAATTAAAATTAAATCTAACTTCAGCTGACACACTTAACCTAACAAGGGTAAGGTGCCACAACACACTCGGGAAAAACCCCTTACTGATCTCGACTTCATAGCTTAGGAGTTTTAGTATGACTCAATTTTCTACTAAACAATTATTTTATGTACTCTAAATTTTAATATAACTCTTAGAAAAATTTTCTATTAAACAATTTTTCTAGTTATTAATTAAAATTAGGATTTATAAATTTTTGAATAATTATAATTATTTATAGTTCCAAAAATTAAATTATAAATTTTTAGTTTTTTAATATCTTTTTATATTTTTTTAAAAATAGCGATAAATCTTAAATGATATATCGAAATCGATGTGACACCCTTAACTCGTATTCGTCGCCAGAATAGGGTTACGGAGCATTATCGTATAAACGCATCTTAAAAACATACATTCCCAAACAATTATATAATCATAGCATAATCCATTCAAATACATGCATTTCGTCCCTTAATCAAACGCTCGAGGTCTTAGAAATACTTTAGAAATGATTCGGGACTAAATGGGGAACATTTGAAACATTGAGGAAAAAGTTGAAAAATTTCACTGTAGGGGTCACACAGTCATGTGGCCAGGCTGTGTGACTCACACGGCTGAGATTCACGCCCATATCTCAGGTCGTGTAATAATCGAAATAGGGACACACGACTGTGTCGCAGCCCGTGTCCGTGCCCATGTAACTCTCGAAGTTGGGTCACACGGCCAAGCTACACGCCCGTGTGTCAGGCTGTGTAACCCTCGAAGTGGCTTCACACGCCCGTATGCCAGGCCGTGTAACTGTCTAACTTGCAACTTTTAAAACCTACAAGGGACACACGGCTAAGACACACGCCCGCGTCTTAGGCCGTGTGGATAAGAAACTGACCAAAATCAAGCCATTTCTTTCACCCAATTCAAGTATGTACCTACAAGCCATTTGCACATATAACCAAGACATTAAAACATGACCAAAACATGCATAAATGACCAAATCTCTATACCAATAATCCCTACAACCAATATGCCAATAAGGCACCTCAATCACAAAGATTCATCAATGACAACATTTAAAATCTTTAACAATTTCAAAAATGAAAGTACGAACTAGCTGAACCTAATTTCAACAATCTCAAAAACATAAAAATTAAAAGAAACGGGTGAAAAATGGCTTACCATACATAAATTGAAGCGTAGTCGAACCTCGGTTCGTCTTGCCATGGTATTTAACGATGAACAAAACAATTTGGAGAAGAAAACCATGATGTTTTCTTATATTTTAACATTATTATTTTATTTTAATTATAAAAATAACATATAAAACATTAAAATTAAAAGAAATTAAAGCATCAAACGGTTTGACTATTTTAAGGATGGTTAATTTATCCATTATGGCCATTCAATTATAATTCTTTAATCAATTAACACCTTTAAATTAACAACCATTAACTTTTTCAACTATTATGATTTAATCCTTTTAATTAATTAACTATTTAAACATTAAAATTTCTCAATGAAACTTTAATTAATATTGTAATAACACTCCGTAAATATTTATAAAAATATTTACGGCTCGGTTTATAAAAACAAAGCCTCGATACCTTATTTTCTAAAATCAATTGACTTTAGGGTCTTACCACTTAAACCTAATTGTTCATTCGAATAGTATAATTTGTCAATTCAAAATTTATTTTAATACCATATTTGACTCATAAATATTAAATAATAATATTTACAAACTTACTCATTGGATTTGTGGCCCCGTGATAAACCGTAAAAGTAACATATTTTAGGCCCACATTTAGCATGTTTTTGGATCATTTAAGCCTTGAATTATGTAATTTGGTGCTCTTAATCCGTTGTTTTGATGTTTTATACTCAGGAGAGCACAGAAAGATGAAAAGAATGAGAAAAGGGCTTAAAACGGACCAAATTGAGCCAAAATAGAAATCGACACGGCCTGTGCCCATGACCACACGACCGTGCCTCTTTGATAGACTAGAACACGGCCTGAGCCCCGAAACACACTGCCGTGCCTCATCATCAGACTCGACCACAGCTTGCAATCGAAGCACATGGCGTGCCACACGGGCGTGTCCCTACCGCAGGAAAAAAGAGTTTCAGTCGACTTAGGATACTTGGAGGCAAAGAAACACATTCCAAAGCCTATTCAAACATCCTAGTAGGAATTCTACTTGAATTAGGATATGTAGGGGCCAAGTAAGGCATCTCAAAGTCTATATAAACACCCTAGGGGGCAACTTAAGCAAGGAGTTCGGCAGAAGCCTTCTGCCAGGGCTTTAGACGTTCGGATAGGCATCCGGCTAGGTCGAAGAAGGCAGATTTGTGGAGATTTACTCGAAGATAGCCAGTTGATTCATCTCAAGAAGCCGAAATTATAATCAAGACGACAGATCTCTCCTTCAATTCCTTCAGGGGGTTTTAGGGATTTCTTATGTTTTGTTTTATCTTTTCTTTTGAGATATTTTCTTTTACAATTATGAACTAAACCCTCAGATACCTGAGGGGGATGAAACCTAAGATAAATTTTGTTATTGTTTTCTTAACTATATGATAAATATTTGACTTGTCCTTAATTATGTGTTCTTAATTCTTGTGTTGATATTTCCGGGATATTAATTCAAGTATGATGTGCTTAGGTGGAGGAGCGAAAGTCCCTGCCTAAGAGTAGATCTAGCGTAATTAAGCGGAGTTGATCGCGCGCCTAGAGATAGGGTGACGAGATTTTGCCGGATTAGGATGAAACCTAAAATGGGAGTCCATAGATCGAGTTAATGCAATTCTAGGGGTTTTAATTAGAAAGAGATTTCAATTAATCAACCTAGGATTAGATGTTAGTCGCCTCAAGAGAGGGATTAATATACGTTAGGAAATCTTACGGGTCAAGTCAAGTGGATAAATCGTCTGGTTCAGTGTTAGATAACAAGTGAAGTCTAGGTGGATTCTTCCTTGGATGTCGTCTTAATCAATTGGTTTTTCCTCAAGTTATTTTCTCAATTTCATTCTTCTTCGACTTAGAGTCTTTAGTTTAGTAGTTAGTTAATTTAGATTAAACAATAAATTCCCTTAGTTCTTAGGCTAGATAATAAAAAGAGAGTTAGTATTAGTACTTTTGGTTCCTTTGGGATTCGACATTCCGGTCTTGCCTAAACTATACTACTGTTCGATAGGTGCGCTTGCCTCCATCGTTGTCTTAGTTAGTTTCCAGGTCCGATCATTCTTTATATAAATTTTAAGACTCGATAAAACAATGATCACCCTGAAACCACTATTTTCGACACCACTGAAAAACACTGTTACAATATATCAGTACTGATACATACCAGTGTCAGTAGAAATGGTACATCCTCCAGTATAGTACTGACTACCTTGCCTTAATCAAGTTTATCATACTAATTATATCCTTTTTCTCTTATTTTGTTTTAAAAGAGTTTTATATTCTTTGACTTGAAATAGTTTAATTTTTTTAAAAATTTAACTCAAACAAATTTATTCAACTTGACTCAAATCTCATTTCACTTTACTTGATTCGAAAAAAGTTCAATATAACTCATCAGGTCAACTAAATCAAAAATTTTTCACTCGATCCGATCGGATGCTTATTCAAAGTTTCGAGAAGGCAGTGCAAAAGTTTCAATTAGAGTCTTTATGTTTAGAACAAATATGAATTTTATTAAGTTGAGTATGGAGGAATTGCCATACGATGTTGAGGAATTGCCATACAATGCTACATATGATAATGTAAATGCTAGAGATGTCTATGGGTTGAGTCAAGGCCTGTTTTCAAAATTTTTTCAAGTCCAGACTAATTCTTGGACTAGCTCAGTCTGCCCAAAAAGCTCATTTTGCTATTCAAAAATTAATAAAATATTAAAAGTATTTTTAGTTGATATTTTATAATTAAATTTAAATTTTAAAATATTTTTATTATTTAAATTGAATTTGGGCCTGGTCGACCTAAAGTGTAAAAATACTTGTCCAAGCCCGACCCAAGTCGAGCTAGACAAGCTTCCCAGCCCATGGGCAAGTCTAATGTCGACAATGTACCCTAGGATGACGAAGAAGACAACGATGGTTTTGATTTTGACCGAGACATCTTAGCTAATACTACTACAAACTTCCTTTAGCTTGGTGGACCTACTTGCGTTCTTAAATAGAGTGAACCTTCATCCATATGCACATCATCCACATAGATGCAATGCATGTTTTAAAATTTCTAGAATATCCTGATATATTATTAGGGCATTGCAACAACAGTCAAATACCACAACTGATAAAGAATGATGTGGATAAATGCAGAAGTAGATCGTAAAGTTTATCAAAGTCACTGATTTGACTTAGGGCTGTAAATGTTCAGAAAGAAACTTGGATTTTTGACACAACCTGAAATGCAATCAAATCCAAGTTAGATATAACAATTAAAATAAATAACTAAGATAATCCAATTTCAACTGACACACTTAGCCTAACAAGGGCAAGGTGCCACAACACACAAGGGAAAAACCCCTAACTGATTTCGACTTCATAGCTTAGGAGTTTTAGTATGATTCAATTTTCTACTAAACAATTATTTTATGTACTCTGAAATTTAATATAACTCTTAGAAAAATTTTCTATTAAACAATTTTTCTAGTTATTAATTAAAAATTAGGATTTTTAAATTTTTTTGTATAATTATAATTATTTATAGTTCCAAAAATTAAATTACAAATTTTTAGTTTTTTAAGATGATTTTATATTTTTTAAAAAATAGCGATAAATCCTAAATGATATATCGAAATTGATGTAACACCCTTAACCCATATCCGTCGCCAAAATAGGGTTACGAAGTACTACCGTATAAATGCATCTTAAAAACATACATTTCCAAACAATTATATAATCATAGCATAATCCATTCAAATACATGCATTTCGTCCCTTAATCGAGCACTCAAGGTCTTAGAAATACTTTTAAAATGATTCGGGACTAAATCGGGAACATTTGAAACATTGATGAAAAAGTTAAAAAATTTCACTGTAGGGGTTACACGGTCGTGTAGCCAGGCCGTGTGACTTACACGGCTGAGATACACACCCGTTTCTCAGGTCTTGTAATAATCAAAGAGGGACACACGGTTGTGTCCCAGCCTGTGATCGTGCCCGTGTAACTCTCGAAGTTGGGTCACACTGTAACAACCCAATTTCATTGAAGTCGAAATATTGGTTTCGTAACCACAAATTCGACCCAGAAAGATAAAATATTTTAATATCATGAAATGATTAGGTAAATGTGATAGAAAGATTGCATGAGAATTTTGATAAGAAAATTTTATCAATTAGGTGCTTAATTGTAGAAAGGACTAAATTGCATAAAATGTCAAATTTGAATTCTAGTAGCTGTAAGGATTAAATAGCTATGGAATTCAAAACTTGAGGTCCTTAAATGGTAATTAGACCAATGATGAAAAATATGTAGATATTTTTGGTGAATCATCCATGGAAAAATTAGAAAAGGTTAAGGACTAAATTGGAAATAGAAAAATTATAAAGGTGATAATTAAATTAAAATGAAATATCATCATTTTATATCATCTTCTTCAACCTAAAATCCATGGAAACCCTAGGAGAGAGAAAACAAGCTTTTCAAGCATAAATTGGTAAGTTCCTATGTCCTGTTTTTAGTAATTTTTATATTTTTGAGATTGGGAAAGCTTAATTTCTCTATTGGGGGTTAATTTGAATAGATATCAAAGTATAGAAAATTTTCCATGGATGAATATGCTGAAATTTAAAAGTTTATGGTAGAAAATGAAAGGTTGTTGATAGATAAACAACTTTTACAAAGGGAAATTTAATGGAAATTTAATTTAGGGACTAAATTGAAAAATGGTAAAACTATAGAAAATTCTAAAATTTTGAGAATACATGTGCTGTAAAAGTTATATTAGAATTTTGGTTAGGCTTGGAATAAGGATTAAATTGCATAAATTTTAATTTTCGAGCCTAGGGACGAAATTGGAATTAATTAAAAGTATAGGGGCAAAATGGTACTTTTGCCTAGATTGTAAATTGAGTTCACTAGAATATGAAATGGATTGAATTGATGATTAAATTCATTTATATAGATCCGGAAGTACCAAACAAAGAGCTAAATCGAGGAAAGGAAAAGATTTCGGATTAGTAGATTTTAGATACGAACAAATATCAAGGTAAGTTCATATAACTTAAATGAGTATGGAAATGTATTGATTTGAATATTATATTAAGTTGATTATGTTATATGAAATCATGTATGTGAGTTACATGGATATGGCAATGAACGAAATAATAAATGTTTGGAAGATTATTGAAAAAGGGTTGAATTCCTTGAATATTGAATTCCGATGGATAAAAAGGTTATTTCCTTGATGAAACTGCATGTGTTGCAAAATGGATTTAGCCCAGACGGGTAATCCAAAATGAGCCTCTCAAGTATATGTTTCAATTAGGATTTATCCTGGACTGGTAACCCTAATTGACTGGATTTAGCCTGGACTGGTAATCCAGAATGAACTTTATAGGGAATTCTTTGTCATATAAAGGATTTAGCCTAGACTGGTAATCCGACAAAGCCCTTAGAGTATATGTTACAACTAGAATTTAGTCTGGACTGGTAGTTCTCCTGTGTGATATGTGGCTCGAGAGTGTACCTATAAGGTACTACTGGATACGAATTGACGAATAATGGAATTGTACACCTCGAGTGTACTACTTGAAATATCCATTGGAAATTCAATGATTCAACAGACAAAATACGCATATGGCATGATGAGCTCATCTATGTATATTGGTATATTATTACTAACATGTTGGTTGTGTAACATCCTGATAATTACGGGTTATGCATCTCTACTTATTTGAATGATGTTGCATGCCTAAATATGATTGAGTGTGTTTTGGAAGTTTATTTTTGAACTTCATTATGTAAGTGAATGCTTAGTGAAATATTAAATTTTTAATAATTAAGATGGAGCTAAGCAAGATAGGCTTTAAGAAATATTGACAAGAAGTTTAAGGCATAATAAGTCATTTGGCAAAGTGGTAATGGTGCATGAGTAAATGCATGAGGAGAGAGGTTCGAATCCCCTAGCTAGCAAATGGAAGAATTTTAATTTTTTTTTAGTTTCTTTCCTATAGTGTCGACCAAGACTATTCTAGATTGGATGAGCATCTTTTTATTTTTGGTTAGTAGACCATATGAAAAAGGTAAGCTAGAAGATATGGCATGGAATCATGAAAGGATGGTAAGATAGGGGGGACAAAAGGCTTGAAGAAAGGACAATGTTATGGAAGCTTTTTCATGGTCATTTGACCATGAACCTAGTCGACTTTAGGGGCTAAGGGAGAAAGCTTAATTGTGTTAGGAAACATAGGATTAATGGGGAAGAAATGTGGAGGAAAAAGGGGGATTATGTTGGCATACATGTTGGCCGAATTTGACAATGGATTAGGGGGGTGATAGTTGGCCAAATTCTAACATTTTATGTATCCTTCTCATTTTCTCCAAAAGCTCCCTTCCTAGCCGAATGCTTATCTACACAAAAGAGAAGTCTTTTTCTCTTCTTTTGGTCATTTTGCAATTTGCCATTTCGGTTTGAAAAGTCTTTCTAGTTTCTTTCTCCTAAACAAAACATCTTTCATCCTCTTTGTAACCGAAAATACCAAAGATCATAAACCTATTTTCTTCACTTTTTCCCTCTTGGCTGAATGCACCTAAGTCCCTAAACTCATCTCTTTTCTTTTGGAAATCATCATTATCATCATCTTTTTCCTTTTCTCTTTCTTTCTCTTTTTATTTTTTTTCTTTCTTCTCTACTCTCAACCGAAACTACCTTCTACCAAAATCAAAATCAACATTCTTTTCTTCTCTTTTGTCAAACCAAATCACCTTTCTTTTTTATCTAAATCTTTCTTTTCTTTTGTTGGAAACTCGAAACCACCATAGCCAAAGCACCATATTTTTCTCTTCTTTTTGTTCAAGCCGAATCATCATTTCTTTTCTTCTTTTTGTCCAAGGCCGAATCTTCAAGTGGTCAAGTAAGATTTTTGTCAATTATTTTCATTATCTCCTTTTATTAAAGCCGATTTAGAAACATAGTTCTCTTATTTTTCTTTTCTCTCCTAGGCCGAATCCTTGGAAGGGATTTTTAAGAATCTTTTTGGAAACCAACTTTTTAAGAGGAACCTTTCGAAATCATCCAAGGTAAGAATATCACTTTCAGTTATATCAATCCTTTTAGATAGATTATTAATCAACTTTATTTTTAGGGGTGATTTTAAGACTAACAAGATAGGTTCGAAAAGAGCAGTACGGAGTGTTTGGAAGAGAGGAGGTACTGTTTTACCCTCAAACTACAAACGAAGGGCTGTATCGGGGGTAAGAGATTTTCCACCGGGTTGTGGACCCTCTGCTAACAAAGATCGGTTATTTGAAGTTGTGCGTACAACCGAACCACTTTTCGTTGGTGGGTTATCAGTGGGTTTTGATCCATCTAGCGGAGAAAAACCACAAATAACAGTTGTTCGAGAATCCGAGGGTAAGGATGTAGATCTCTCATCAATAGTATAGTTTTATTAGTAATAGTGTATACTAATCTAGTGTGATAATTAACTAGGTGTTGACGAGCGGGAAGGTATCGTTCTCACGGTCATAAGGTGTGTAACCTTACAATAAAATCTCATAGATCTATATATTAAATGTGATTATATGACAATATGTTTGATAATGATTGTGGATACCATTCAGTGGTATACGATATTCAGGTATGTTTACCCCAATATTTCGTTAATTTTTGCTATATGCATAAAATGTGAAATAAGTATGATTATATTATGATTTTGGGGTAACTAGCATGAAAACTGAATAATATGTATGTGCATGGGCATATGGGTAAAATTGATAAAGGGGAAGTATTCTGGTGGTTTTACCACATAATCCAGTGACTTGGTCACATATTTGAATCCGGTGACTTGGTCACATATGTGAATCTGGTGACTTGGTCACATATTTTGAATCTGGTGACTTGGTCATATTTGTGCAGTGGCCTTGCCACAAAATTATAAGGCGATGTGCATGTTGATTGCAACAATCGCCTTCGATGGTGTGTAGCGGATGGAGGGTCGATTTAGTAATCCCCACAGTGTGTTTGGTTGGTACGGTTGGTGTGTAGCGGATGGATATTTAGGTGGGCCGGGTTTGCATTCTATTATATGTACACATCCATGTGGTTTTAAATGATTATTATTTAATCTGCTATGAAAATGGGCTTTTGGGCTAAATATGACTTAAATGGGCCTGGCTATATGTGTAATTAATGGGCTTTAAGGCTATGATCAAATGGGCTTTTTAATGTATGTGTTACACATTGAGTTTATGACTCACCCCTTTTGTGGGAAAATTTTTCAGATGACTCTTAGCGCGATGGATCGGATCAGCGAGGACTACGTGGTGGCCAATGCTCAAACAAAGTATTTTGGAGATTTTCCAAATAAGATTTATCAAACTTATTTAGAATTTATTATGGGTTTTGCTATTTTTATGTAATAAGGCCACTATGAACTGTTTTTAATCTTTTGTGTTTGGATTTATTTTCTGCCATGGACAATTATTAATTAAATAACTAAATGGTTTTCGATAAATGCTTTAAAATGTTTTTGACACTAATATATATATATATATATATATGTTTTAGTAATAAATAAATTTTTCATTAAGTTTGGTTTTCTTTTAACCTATTAATTTCTCTTAAAAATAATGTTTTAAGAAAATACAAATTTACTTTACAATCTGATTTCAACCCGATCTTTAAGTTAATTTATTTTATTCAAAATCATCAAGTTTTTCTTTAAAAAAGCGAGAATTTGCTAAAGTTTTACTTGAGGAACATATCAAATCCAGTCTGACTTTTTGGGTCGGGTTTGGAGTGTTTCAACTTGGTATCAGAGCCCAGTTTTAAACTCTCGGCCTTGGGTTGTGAAGCCCACAACGTTTTCAAAATTTAGCCCAAATGATTTTTTGAAAATTTTCTTTAGTTAGAATGGTTTTATAAAAGCATGGCACCCGAGTTCTCGACCCAGATCCATTAGGTAAGTACTTTTGTTGATAAAGTGATGTGAATGTATGATATTTTAAAGTGATAAGCCTAAGGAAACTATACTTTAGAGACATGGACCCTAGGTGTATGTGTACTACTACGGAAAAACCACTGAATATCTGTTGCATAAAACTTTCTTTTAATAAGAAGTGAAAAGACTCTAATACATAAGACTTTTTCGTAAAAACAGATAAGACACGTAGTAGACATGAGTTTTAGGGGACGTGGTCGTCGTGGACGCGGAAGAGGAAGAATGGCTGTGTCGGAACCAGTTAGATCTGGTCAAGGTTTCGAAAATAAAGCTGCGCCACCGGCTGTTGGGGTGGATTTTCAAGAACAAAATGGAGGAGGTGGCGCAGTATCACAAGCTGTGCTTCGAGTTTTGGAACGAGTAGCAGAAGCTAGTACTGGAAATAGGTCTCGAAAGTCTGTAGCTGAGAGACTAAGATCAAATGGAGCTGAGGTTTTTAGGGGAGTATCAGGAGTAGCTCCAAATGTAGCTGAATATTGGTTGGAGGCATTCAAAAGGATCATGGACGATTTAGACTGCACTACTGAAGAAAAGCTGAAAGGTGCTGTTTCACTACTCCGTGATGAGGCCTACCAGTGGTGGCTCACTATCAAGGAGAGTACCCCTGTGGATCGAGTGGATTGGGGGTATTTTAAAGTTAAATTCGAAGGAAAATATGTTAGAGCTAGCTACATCGACTCCCAGAGAAAGGCATTTCTGAATCTAGTGCAAGGAAATAAGTCGATAGCTGAATATGAAGCAGAATTTTTACGACTTAGCCGATATGCCAGAGGGATAGTGGCTACTGAATATGAACGGTGTGTCAGATTTGAGGATGGACTTAGAGATGAACTGCGAGTGATGATTGCTCCATACCGGGAAAGAGACTTTGCAATCTTAGTAGAAAGGGCAAGAATAGCTGAAGAAGTTAAGCGAACTGAAAGACAGAATCGGGATAGAGGCCAGAATAAGAATAAGAGAAGCTTTGGGTCTTCAGGGTCATCCGGGAATTTTCAGAAGAAACCAAGAAATGATGGGCCGCGAGGTCAGCAGACTGCTACGGGTGGACAACATCGTGCTTGTGCTCAATGTGGGAAGATACATCCGGGAGAATGTTGGAAAAAAGACCGGGGGATGTTTCAAGTGCGGATCTAAAGACCATATGATCAAAGATTGCTCGAAGAATTCAGATAAGAACCGCCCAGCAGGTCAGGGTGTTAATCAGGCTGGCAGAGGTGAACAGCAGCCGATAAGGGGCCGTGGTCTAAATGGAAGGGGTAATGGCTCTGGTAGAGGTCGCGAAACTTCAGGCAGAGGCGGTGGTAGCTCTGAGGCGAGACAATAGGTGCGTATATGCGATTAAATCACGAGAGAAAACGATGGCCTTTTGATGTTATCACGAATGCGTTCGATTTACGGGTTGCCCTTTATTGCTTTGATAGATATAGGTCAACTCACTCTTATATCGCTAGTGAAGTATTTGGAACTTTGCATGTGACTTACGAGGCGTACCTAGGAAAATGGTATACTTAGTCCTTTAGGATGACGGTAGTAATAGACAAACTTTTAAGGAAGTGCCTTTAGAAGTTCAAGGATCGATTTCAAGCGATTTAATGGAGTTACCATTCGGAGAATTCGACCTGATCTTAGGCATGGATTGGCTAGTGAAGTATCGTGCAAATGTGGATGTGCTGCTAAGCGGATGTCCTTAAGAACTTTTGATGACAAAGAAGTTATAGTGATGGGCGAGAGACGGAACTACTTATCAAATGTAGTATCCGCTCTAAAGGCAGAAAAGATGGTTAGAAAGGGATGTGTAGCCTTTCTGATGTTGGTGAGTGCCTTGGAGGCTAAGGAGGCGACTGTTGAAGAAGTCAGGACTGTGAACGAATTTGTAGATGTTTTTCCAAAAGAACTTCCAAGATTGCCTCCGGATCGAGAGGTAGAATTCGGGATTGAATTATTGCCTGGAACGGCGCCAGTTTCTATTGCTCCATATAGAATGGCACCGAAGGAGTTAGTTGAGCTTAAGGCTCAGATTCAGGAGTTGCTTGATTGTGGATTTATCCGACCTAGTGTGTCTCCATGGAGAGCACCGGTCCTATTTGTGAAGAAGAAGGACGGATCGATGAGGATGTGTATAGATTACCGGCAGTTGAATAAGCTGACCATCAAGAACAAGTATCCTTTGCTGAGGATCGACGACTTGTTCGATCAGTTTAAAGGAGCTGCGGTATTCTCAAAAATTGATTTAAGGTCGGGGTATCATCAACTTAAGGTGAAAGAAGCGGATATCCATAAGACAGCTTTCCGAACTAGATATGGGCATTATGAATTTCTGGTAATGCCATTCGGATTGACGAACGCCCCAGCTGCGTTCATGGATATGATGAATCGGATTTTCCAACCCTACTTAGATCAATTTGTTGTGGTGTTCATAGACGACATCCTGGTGTATTCTAAGTCTGAAATGGAACATGATAAGCATCTCCGGATTGTGTTACAAGTTTTAAGGGAGAAGAAGCTATATGCCAAATTCAGCAAGTGTGAATTTTGGCTGAAGGAAGTCACGTTTTTAGGCCATGTGGTGTCTGCGGAAGGATAAGGGTGGATCCTCGGAAGATTGAGGTCAGACTAGATTGGAAACCACCCAAGTCCGTGGCCGAGGTTCGCGATTTCTTGGGATTAGCGAGTTATTCTGAAGATTTGTTGAAGGATTTTCTTGATATTTGCACCTTTAACGAAATTATTGAGAAAGGAGGTACCTTTCGTGTGGGTGATAAACAATGAAGAGAGTTTTGAGAAGCTCAAAGGTTTTGGTGAAGCTCGGTTTGATTCACTGAGGCGGGAAGGATTTAAATGCGTGTATTGTGACGTTTCTCACACGGGATTAGGATGTGTTCTGATGCAAGACGGGAAGGTAGTTGCGTATTCGTCTCGACAGTTGAGACCACACGAGGTTAATTACCCGACGCATGATTTAGAGTTGGCAGCTGTAGTCTTTGCTCTTAAAGTTTGGAGACATTATTTATACGGGGAAAATTCAGTGATATATACGGACCACAAGAGTCTGAAATATCTGCTGACTCAGAAAGAACTGAATTTGAGGCAGCGAAGGTGGATAGAATTATTGAAAGACTACGACTGTTCTATTGAGTACCACCCGGGTAAGGCTAATGTGGTGGCAGACGCTCTAAGTCGAAAAGTGGTGTCAGATTTAAGGGCAATGTTTACACATCTTAGTCTTTATGACGACGGAAGCTTGCTGGCAGAATTACAAGTAAGGCCGACATGGTTGAGTCAATTGAAAGAGAGACAATTGGTGAGCGATGATCGAGTACAAAACTACTGGCGGTCTGAATGGGGAATTGGAAGATTATGGTATTAACGGTGATGGGGTATTGTGTTTCAAAGGTAAAATCTGTATGCCGAGGGATCAGGAGTTGAGGCAAAAGATTCTTCAGGAATCGCATGGTAGCCCCTATGCTATGCATCCTAGAGGTAGTAAGTTATACTGAGATTTGCGAGATCAGTTTTGGTGGCCTGGTCTTAAGTGGAAAATTACGGAGTTTGTAGGAAAGTGCTTAACGTGTCAGCAAGTCAAGGCTGAACATCAAGTACTTTCGGGATTACTACAACCGATAAAGATTTCACAGTGGAAGTGGGAGAGAATCACCATAGACTTTGTTAGTGGGTTTCCTCTTACGCCTACTAAGAAAGACTCGGTTTGGGTGATAGTGGATCGATTGACAAAATCTGCACATTTTATCCCAGTTCGGGTTGATTACTCTTTGCAGAAATTGGCAAAATTATATGTGGCTGAGATTGTGAGATTGCATGGAGTACCGGTGTCAATTATTTCAGATAGGGATTCGAGGTTTACGTCTCGGTTTTGGAAAACATTGCATCGGGCCTTGATGCAGATTGGACTTGATCGGCATTTCATCCACGGTCGGACGGCCGGTCTGAGCGAGTAATCAAATCTTAGAAGATATGTTAAGGGGATGTGTGATGGATTTGGGGAAGTTGGGAAGAGTTCTTCAGTTTAGCGGAATTTCGTACAACAACAGTTACCAAGCCGATATTCGGATGGCACCATATGAAGCACTATATGGACGGAAGTGTCGCACTCCTACGTGTTGGATGAAGCTGGGGAACGTCGATTTTGGGTCGAAATAGTGGTGAATCCAAGAAAAGGTTAAGATAATTCGGGCTCGGTTAAAGGAAGCATCTGACAGACAAAAGTCGTACGCAGATCTTAAGCGAAAAGAAATAGAGTTTGCTGTGGGGGATCAAGTATTCCTAAAGGTCTCACCTTGGAAAAAGGTGATGAGATTTGGTCTCAAAGGGAAGTTAAGTCCCAGGTTCATTGGACCTTATCGGTTGTGAAACGGGTCGGATCTATGGCATATCAGTTAGATTTACCTTCGGAGTTGAAACAAATGTACGATGTGTTCCATGTTTCAATGTTACGCCATTACCGGTCGGATCCATCTTATGTAGTGCCAGTTGAGGAAGTGGAATTAAGACCAGATTTGTCCTATGAAGAGGAGCCAATTCAAATTCTGGAGCGAGATGTAAAAGTTTTACGGAGAAAATCGGTTCCTCTCGTCAAAGTGATATGGCGTAATCATGGATCAGAAGAAGCTACGTGGGAACCGGATGAAGCGATACGACAGCAATACCCTCATTTGTTCCAGCCAGGTAATTTCGAGGACGAAATTCTTTTTAAGGGGGTAGAACTGTAACATCCTGATAATTAGGGGTTATGCATCTCTACTTATTTGAATGATGTTGCATGCCTAAATATGATTGAGTGTGTTTTGGAAGTTTATTTTTGAACTTCATTATGTAAGTGAATGCTTAGTGAAATATTAAATTTTTAATAATTAAGATGGAGCTAAGCAAGATAGGCTTTAAGAAATATTGACAAGAAGTTTAAAGCATAATAAGTCATTTGGCAAAGTGGTAATGGTGCATGAGTAAATGCATGAGGAGAGAGGTTCGAATCCCCTAGCTAGCAAATGGAAGAATTTTAATTTTTTTTAGTTTCTTTCCTATAGTGTCGGCCAAGACTATTCTAGATTGGATGAGCATCTTTTTATTTTTGGTTAGTAGACCATATGAAAAAGGTAAGCTAGAAGATATGGCATGGAATCATGAAAGGATGGTAAGATAGGGGGACAAAAGGCTTGAAGAAAGGACAATGTTATGGAAGCTTTTTCATGGTCATTTGACCATGAACCTAGTCGACTTTGGGGGCTAAGGAAGAAGGCTTAATTGTGTTAGGAAACATAGGATTAATGGGGAAGAAATGTGGAGGAAAAAGGGGGATTATGTTGGCATACATGTTGGCCGAATTTGACAATGGATTAGGGGGTGATAGATGGCCAAATTCTAACATTTTATGTATCTTTCTCATTTTCTCCAAAAGCTCCCTTCCTAGCCGAATGCTTATCTACACAAAAGAGAAGTCTTTTTCTCTTCTTTTGGTCATTTTGCAATTTGCCATTTCGGTTTGAAAAGTCTTTCTAGTTTCTTTTTCCTAAACAAAACATCTTTCATCCTCTTTGTAACCGAAAATGCCAAAGATCATAAACCTATTTTCTTCACTTTTTCCCTCTTGGCCGAATGCACCTAAGTCCCTAAACTCATCTCTTTTCTTTTGGAAATCATCATTATCATCATCTTTTTCCTTTTCTCTTTCTTTCTCTTTTCATTTTTTTTTTCTTCTCCACTCTCAACCGAAACTACCTTCTACCAAAATCAAAATCAACATTCTTTTCTTCTCTTTTGTCAAACCAAATCACCTTTCTTTTTCATCCAAATCTTTCTTTTCTTTTGTTGGAAACCCGAAACCACCATAGCCAAAGCACCATTTTTTCTCTTCTTTTTGTTCAAGCCGAATCATCATTTCTTTTCTTCTTTTTGTTCAAGGCCGAATCTTCAAGTGGTCAAGTAAGATTTTTGTCAATTGTTTTCATTATCTCCTTTTATTAAAGCCGATTTAGAAACATAGTTCTCTTATTTTTCTTTTCTCTCCTAGGCCGAATCCTTGGAAGGGATTTTTAAGAATCTTTTTGGAAACCAACTTTTTAAGAGGAACCTTTCGAAATCATCCAAGGTAAGAATATCGCTTTCGGTTATATCAATCCTTTTAGATAGATTATTAATCAACTTTATTTTTAGGGGTGATTTTGAGACTAACAAGATAGGTTCGAAAAGAGCAGTACGGAGTGTTTGGAAGAGAGGAGGCACTGTTTTACCCTTAAACTACAAACGAAGGGCTGTATCGGAGGTAAGAGATTTTCCACCGGGTTGTGGACCCTCTGCTAACGAAGATCGGTTATTTGAAGTTGTGCGTACAACCGAACCACTTTTCGTTGGTGGGTTATCAGTGGGTTTTGATCCATCTAGCGGAGAAAAACCACAAATAATGGTTGTTCGAGAATCCGAGGGTAAGGATGTAGATCTCTCATCAATAGTATAGTTTTATTAGTAATAGTGTATATTAATCTAGTGTGATAATTAACTAGGTGTTGACGAGCGGGAAGGTATCGTTCTCACGGTCATAAGGTGTGTAACCTTACAATAAAATCTCATAGATCTATATATTAAATGTGATTATATGACAATATGTTTGATAATGATTGTGGATACCATTCGGTGGTATACGATATTCGAATATGTTTACCCCAATATTTCGTTAATTTTGCTATATGCATAAAATGTGAAATAAGTATGATTATATTATGATTTTGGGGTAAATAGCATGAAAACCTAATAATATGTATGTGCATGGGCATATGGGTAAAATTGATAAAGGGAAGTATTCGGTGGTTTTACCACATAATCCATGACTTGGTCACATATTTGAATCCGGTGACTTGGTCACATATGTGAATCTGGTGACTTGGTCACATATTTTGAATCTGGTGACTTGGTCACATTTGTGCAGTGGCCTTGCCACAAAATTATAAGGCGATGTGCATGTTGACTGCAAAGAATCGCCTTCGATGGTGTGTAGCGGATGGAGGGTCGATTTAGTAATCCCACGGTGTGTTTGGTTGAATGCGGTGGTGTGCGGCGGATGGATATTTAGGTGGGCCAGGTTTGCATTCCATTATATGTACACATCCATGTGATTTTAAATGATTATTATTTAATCTGTTATGAAAATGGGCTTTTGGGCTAAATATGACTTAAATGGGCCTATGGCTATATGTGTAATTAATGGGCTTTAAGGCTATGATCAAATGGGCTTTTTAATGTATGTGTTACACATTGAGTTTATGACTCACCCCCTTTTGTGGGAAAATTTTTCAGATGACTCTTAGTGCGATGGATTGGATCAGCGAGGACTGCGTGGTGGCCAATGCTCAAACAAAGTATTTTGGAGATTTTCCAAATTAGATTTATCAAACTTATTTAGAAATTATTATGGGTTTTGATATTTTTATGTAATAAGGCCACTATGAACTGTTTTTAATCTTTTATGTTTGGATTTATTTTCTGCCATGGACAATTATTAATTAAATAACTAAATGGTTTTCGATAAATGCTTTAAAAATATTTTGACACTAATATATATATATATATATATGTTTTAAAGTAATAAATAAATTTTTCATTAAGTTTGGTTTTCTTTTAACCTATTAATTTCTCTTAAAAATAATGTTTTAAGAAAATACAAATTTACTTTACAATCTGATTTCAACCCGATCTTTAAGTTAATTTATTTTATTCAAAATCATCAAGTTTTTCTTTAACAAAGCGAGAATTTGCTAAAGTTTTACTTGAGGAACATATCAAATCCGGTCTGGCTTTTTGGGCCGGGTTTGGGGTGTTTCAGGTTGAGTATGAGTGAATGGGTAAATTACCAAATAGTTGGAAAGCATGTTTTGTATAGTTAATATATTGAATGTAATGGTAAGCTTAATTTATGTTATACGAGCTTTCTAAGCATAATATGATTACTAGGTTTTATTTTCCCTGTTTTATATTGCTCAAAACTCAAGAAGGTTGGAGATTGGTTGGAGCAAATCATCACACTATCAACCTATCATTTTGGTATAAATGAAAATCTTATTTTTTTTTTTAATGGCATGTATAGGCTAACTTAATCAAATGATGGTGTGTAAATAATGAGTGAAACTTAGCGATTGGAATGGCTAATACACTTATGTTTTGATATATATTATGGTTGAATCAATACATTAACTAAAATGATAAGTATAAACATATAATGTTGCAAATTATGTAAGTTACATAAAGGTAAGCCATTAAACAAAAATATATGATGAAATGTATTAGTTTGGATGATAGAAATTGACTTGAATTATGCTTGCAACTGGTTGGATTATACTTGTAAATGTTGGTGCAGGAAGATGGAAATTTGGGTGAGAAATGAGGCTAGGAAATGACTTTATTTTGTCGACACGAGCTAGACACACGGGCGTGTGTCTAGGCAGTGTGTCTGGTACATAGGCATGTTGTTTGGCCGTGTGTCCCCTGCATTTTAATTTTGAAAAACAGAATGGTCAGAATTGAGTACACTGGCAGAGACACGGGCGTGTGTCTCAGCCGTGTGGGTGACACGGCCTTGAACACGAGCGTGTGTCATGGCCGTGTGAAACCTGCACCTAATTCAAATTAATTTAATTAACCACACGGCCTAGCACACGGGCGTGTGGCATGGCCGTGTGGCGCAAGTCAGAGAGCAACATAAATTGGAGACAGCCTGAAGCACGGGTGTGTTCCTTGGATCACACGGGCGTGTGAGTCCTGCACCTTAGAAAATTTTTGAAATTTTAAGAAAAATTCTTAGAGGTTCCGATTAAGTCCTGATTCGATTCTAATGCTCGTATTAGGCCTCGAGGGCCTGATAAATGAATATTAAATTTACGTAGTTTAATAGAAAAATGTTTTGAATGTTTTGGTAATGCTCTGAAACCCTGTTCTGACGACTGGTACGAGTTAAGGGTGTTACACACACGGCCAAGCCACACGCTCGTGTGTCAGGCCATGTAACTCTCGAAATGGCTTCACACGCCCGTATGCCAAGCTTTGTAACTGTCTGACTTGCAACTTTTAAAATCTACAGGGGACACACAGCTAAGACACACGCCCATGTCTTAGGCCGTGTGGATAAGAAATTGACCAAAATTAAGCCATTTCTTTCACCAAATTCAAGTATGTACCTACAAGCCATTTGCACATATAACCAAGACCTTAAAACATGCCCAAAACATGCATAAATGACCAAATTTCTATAGCAATAATCCCTACAACCAATATGCCAATAAGACACCTCAATCACAAAGATTCATCAATGGCAACATTCAAAATCTTTAACAATTTCAAAAATAAAGGTAAGGACTAGCTGAACCTAATTGCAACAATCTCAAAAACATAAAAATTAAAAGAAACGAGTGAAAAATGGCTTACCATGCATAAATTGAAACATAGTCGAACCATGGTTCTTCTTGGCATGGTATTTCGACGATGAACAAAACAATTTGTAGAAGAAAACCATGATGTTTTCTTATATTTTAACATTATTATTTTATTTTAATTATAAAAATAACATATAAAACATTAAAATTAAAAGAAATTAAAGCCTCAAACGGTCTGACTATTTTAAGGATGGTTAATTTATCCATTAATGCCATCCAATTATAATTTTTAATCAATTAACACTTTTAAATTAACAACTATTAACTTTTTCAACTATTACGATTTAATCCTTTTTAATTAATTAACTATCTAAACATTAAAATTTCTCAATGAAACTTTAATACAACTTAATAAACTCCGTAAATATTTATAAAAATATTTACGGCTCGGTTTATAAAAATGAGGTCTCGATACCTCATTTTCTAAAACCACTTGACTTTAGGGTCTTACCACTTAAACCTAATTGTTCATTCGAATAGTATAATTTGTCAATTCAAAATTTATTTTAATACCATATTTGACTCGTAAATATTAAATAATAATATTTACGAACTTACTCGTCGAATTTGTGGCCCCGAAACTATTGTTTTCGACAACACTGAAAAACAGACTGTTACAATAGATCAATACCAATACATACTAGTGTCAGTAGAAAATGGTACATCCTCCAGTACAGTACTGACTACCTTGCCTTAATCAAGTTTATCATACTAATTATATATTTTTTCTCTTATTTTGTTTTAAAAGAGTTTTAAATATACATGGTATTTATGTTCTTTAACTTGAAATTTAGTTATATTGTCAACAATATTTATGGTAAGTTTAATTTTTGCGAGTTTAATTTTTTTTTTTTAAATTTAACTCAAACAAATTTATTCAACTTGATTCAAATCTCATTTCACTTTTACTTGATTCAAAAAAAGTTTAATATGACTCGTTAGGTCAACTAAATAAAAAAAATTTTCACTCGATTCGATCGGATGCTCATCCAAAGTTTCGAGAGGGCAGTGCAAAAGTTTCAATTGGAGTCTTTACGATGAGAAAAAATATGAATTTTATTGAGTTGAGTATGGAGGAATTTCCATACGATGCTACATATGATAATGTGAATGCTAGAGGTGTCCATGGGTTGAGTCAAGGCCTATTTCCAAAAATTTTTCAAGTCCAGACTGATTCTCGGACCAGCTCAGTTTGCCCAAAAAGCTCATTTTACTATTCAAAAATTAATAAAATATTAAAAATATTTTTAGTTGATATTTTATAATTAAATTTAAATTTAAAAATATATTTATTATTTAAATTGAATTTGGGTCAGGTCGACCTAAAGTTTAAAAATACTTGTCCAAGCCCGATCCAAGTCGAGCTAGACAAGCTACCCAGCCCATGGGTAAGTCTAATGTCGACACTGTACCCTATGACGACGAAGAAGACAACGATGGTTTTGATTTTGACCGAGACATCTTAGCTAATTCTACTACAAACTTCCTTTAGTTTGGTGGACCTACTTGCGTTCTTAAATCGAGTGAACCTTCATCCCATATGCGCATCATCCATATAGATGCAATGCATGTTTTAAAATTTCTAGAACATCCTGATATATTATTAGGGCATTGCAATAACAATCAAATACCACAACTGATAAAGAATGATGTGGATGAATGCAGAAGCAGATTGTAAAGTTTGTCAAAGTCACGGATTTGACTTAGGGCTGTAAACATTCGGAAAGAAACTTGGATTTTTGACACAACTTGAAATGCAATCAAACCCATGTTAGATAAAACAATTAAAATAAATAACTAAGATAATTAAAATAGAAAAATAAATCTACGATTAGAACAATAAGGAAGAAATTAAAAAAGATAGATGGAAAGATAGAACGTCGTATGTAGAAGTCCTAAGAAGCCTTGGAAACAAGAAGAATCTACAACCCCTTCAAGCGGCTCTAATTGCCCCTCCAAGAAAGAAAACTTGGTAAGAAAAGGTTTGAAGATGATCCTCACAATCTGAAAAGATTGTCAAAACTCTTTTAAAAGAAAATCAAGAGAAATTCTTGAAATGAAAACTAAAAGAGAATTTATTAACTCAAGAGAAAAGTTGAATAATAATGAATTGGATGATCTGTGTATAATGCAAAGGCCTATATATAGGCTAGCTAAATAAATCTAAATAAAACTCTGAAGTATACTAGACCTCTAAATAATCTAAACAAGAAGTTTAGTTTTAAACTAAACTTTCTGTTGACATAAAACTTCTAAATAACTTAAACTACTTAATAATTATTAAAAATTTAGAATAATAAAATATTAAATAATGATATTTACAGAGTTATTGTATAGGGGAATTAAAATTTAGATGGTCAATTTTGTCGAAAATGTGGTTAATTAGGGCCCATGGACTAAATTGTAAAGTCCAATCGCTATAGATTTTTAATTAGGAAATGGATTAGAGACTTAGATTGTAATTCGCCGGAAGCTCAATACAATAACTAGACCATGCTTAAGTAAGTTTTAGTGGATGGTATCATTATATGCAAATTAACTTAAGTAATTTAGGATTTGTTAAATTAAAACTTAGTTAATTAAGTAATTAAAACTAATTAACAACATAATTCTAGTATAAAAGCTAAATGATAGTGGAAATACGGTCATGTTCTTCTAACAACATCGATTCTCCATAAAAACTGAAAAGATGAAACCATTTTTAAGGTTTCACATTCAGCCAAGAAATTAGGTAAGAAATCTAAGTCCTTTTCTTGTAATTTTTGTAGATTTGAGGTCATGGGAGCTTGATTTAGCTAGCCCATATACCAACTTGTAAATCTGTTAAAGTTTTAGAAAGTTACCGTTGTTGATAATTAGATGAAATTAGTGTGAAATTGATAGAAATTAAGCTTATACTAAGAAAATGACTAAAATATAAATATTAATTGTTAGTTTCGTACATTAGGGACCAAATTGAATAAAATTTAAAATTGTAACACCCCAAAAGTTGCTACATTAAGAAAGTGAGATATTGTCCTTAATATAGTAAAATAAGGAAATAAAGTGACAAAAAGGGAAATTTTGAGTTATGTCAACAAAATCTATTTGGGAAATATATTATGATATATTAATTCAAGAAAGGACTAAATCATAAAAGTGAGAAATTTTTTGTGGTCCAAGAGTAAATACTTAAAATTTGAAGGGTTAAATTGTAAATATAAAAAAGTTGAAGGACCAATAGTGTAAATATTTTAAGGGTGGAAGGATTTAAAAACTAAAGAAAATGGATGGATTAGGGCTAAATTGAAAAATTGGAATAAGTATGAGGGGTTAAATCACAGTTTTACAAAAAATGAGTGATGATTCAATGGAGGACTTTTGAAAGATCATAAGGGAAAAATGGTCATTTAGCAAGGAAGATAATTTTGAAGAGTAATAATAATGTTGGTGATATTTTAGATTAATTAAATAAATATTAATTTATTAATATTTTGATTTGACATTTATTTATATTTTATTAATTTTTTATTTAGTATAGAAGGAAAGAAAGATGAAGAATTCTATTCATCTTTCCATGGTTCCAACGTGAGAAGAAGAAAAGAAAGAAAAAAAAGATGTTTCTTTTACAATTTGGTACTTTCACCAAAAATTCACCATTTTCACTTAGAAATCAAAAGAATTTTCATAGCCATCAAGAGATAAAATTATTAAGAAGACTATGGGAGCTAGAATATCAAGTTAGATTCAAGAAAATAGAAGTTGGAGGAGAGATAAAGTCAAGTTAAAGTTTGGTTTCAAGAGAATAAGGTATGGATGTTAAGATTTTATGTTATTTTTAAGTTTAGTAGTGACAGAAAAGCATAAAAATGGTGTTAAAGTAAAGATTTCTCATGAGAAAATATTATGTTTTTGACATGTTGATGAAGAGAGAAGTTGAGTAAGTGAATCAAGTGGTAGGAGAAGAGAAAAACAAGAGATTTTGATAAAAAAGAGGTAAGTACCCATAAACTTTTGATCGCTGCAAAACAGTCTAGTTTTAATATTTATAAAAGAGTGATCGAACCTGTAGACTGACTGCGACAACGATAGAGGCAAGAGCACCTATCGAACAGTAGTATAGCTCAGGCGAGAATATCTTTATCGAATCCAAGGAACCTAAAGTACTATTACTCACTTTCTTTCTATTATTTAGCCTAAAATATGGAGTGACTGGGTTATTAAATCTAAAAGAAATGAAATACTTAAACTTAAATGCAAAGACAAAAGAACAAAACTTTGGGAAAAGACTTTGAAGAAAACTCAATTGATAAAGACGATACCCTCGAGAAGAATCCACCTATGACTTCACTTATTATCTAACTTTCAATTCATATGATTTCTTTTACTTAGCTTGATCCGTGAGACTCCCTAACCTATATTAAACCTTCTCTCGAAGTGAATAACGTCTAACCTTAGGTTAATTAGTGGAACTCTCGTTTTCTTATAATAACCCCTAAGGAAGCGATAAATCGATCAATGGACCCCAATATTAGGTTTCACCTAATCCGCAAAATCTCGTAACCCTATCTCTAGGAGCAGATCAACTCCGCTTAATTATGCTAGATCTTCTCTTAGGCAGGGTCTATTCCTCGTCCACCTAAGCACATCAGATTAAATTGATTAACATAATTAAGAACAAACTAAGTATTTATCATATAAACCGAAAGAATTAAATAACAAAATCCATCATAGGTTTCATCCCCTTCAGGTATCTGAGGGGTTTAGTTCATAATAAAATGGGAAAACATCCCGAGAGAAAAGATAAAAGAAAACATAAGAAATCCCTAAAACCCCCTGAAGGAATTGAAGGAGAGATCCTCTATCTTGAGTAGAATTTTGGCTCTTCGAGATGGATCAACTGGCTATCTTCGAGTAATTCCCTAAACGAGTAAAGCTCTGGCAGAAAACTCTGCTAAAACCTCACGCCCCCTAATTACTGCTTTAGATTTGTTTTTATATACGCTTGGGATGTTTTACTTGGCTCTTAAGTACTCGTAATTCAAGTGAAATTCGTCCTAAGTGTTTGAGTGGACTTAGGATTGCTTTTCTTGGGCTCCAAGCATCCAATTCCGAGTGAAATTGTTCTTTTTCGCGGCAGGGGCATGGCCTTGACACGCCTGTGTAAATTGTGGTCTGGCCCGTGTCTCCATCCTGTCGATTTAGGCACGGCTATGACATGCCCGTGCAATATCTGGGTCTAGCCTGTGTCTCAATTCTGCCATTTTGGGAACGGCTGTGTAGATTACTAGGCACGCTCGTGTGTGGACTTTATCGATGGGAAAACGGCCGTGTGAATCGGGGTAAGGCCGTGGTCTAGATGAATATCGAGGCACGGCCGTATGGCATGAAGTCCAGGCCGTGCTGACTTCTTGGGTCGGCCCACTTTGGTTCGTTTTAAGCCCGTTTTGCGTTCTTTTTATCCTTGGGTGCTTTCCTGAGTATAAGACATGAAAAGAAAGGATTAAGAGCACCTTTTTACATAAATTAAGGATAAATTCATCCAAAAGTATACTAAATGTTGGATTAAAATATGTTACTTTTACGGTTTATCAAATACCACCACACTTAAGCTTTTGCTTGTCCTCAAGCAAAATTCTCAACTTACAATTAAAACGAACTTTCCATAATTCATAATTCCTATCGATATTGTCTCATCATAATTCATAGATAATTTATACATGGATAATTCAACTCAAAGAGTCCTAAAGATTCAATTACGATAAGTCATACCTTTGTAGTACGAAAACATAGGTGTTTCCCCTTATCTAAGTAATTACCTTTAATTCAAAGCCGACAAGCATTGACGTCCTTACAATAGATTCACTCAAGTCACTCAAAAGTGTTCAAGGTTCAAGAATAAACACTCTAAGTCGAACCTGAAAAGTTAATCCCATAGACTACTTTGAAATCAAATCTCCACCATCAGATATGAGTTGATACATAGATCAAAAGGTCTTTAATCAAGGTTGTAACGGGGTTAGGGTTAAAGGTGTGGATATAGGCTGAATTAGAGGTTTAGAATCGATATTGACTTGACAAATTGCCTAACTAGAAACACTGAACTACTATGAATATTTACTTCGAATGAAAACAAATAATATCTCTTTTGATAATTACTCCATAATAAGGAGTATTTTGATACTACTTTAATCTGAGCTTTTCTTTACCAATTGGAGTTTAAACGCTCTAAGCTCTTTTATATACTACCAATATTGAATATACTTGGATTTTTTTTAAGAATAAACTAAGTAAAATAAAAGGAACTTTGATAATTGAAATATCCTAGTTTGGCAATTGATCAAGTCAATTCTCGATAGAGGGTAGTCAAAGGAATGTTGATAACAAATACAAAGGATTTTGGTTTAATATTAGTGGGTGAGTCAATAAAAGGTTATTAGGATTCAACTGGGTTCACTAGGGGTTAATTTACGTGGCGAGCTTTTTAGTGGTTTGAGCGGGTTGAAACCTAGGTGCCTTTATCATCTCAAGATATCAAATCATTAATGTGGTCTCGACATGTATAAACGAGGCAAGTTCTAGAATAATAGTTCAAAGTTGACACACTCATAATCAATAAAGTGAGCAAGAAAAAGAATATATGCTCTATAAGGCTCAAAATCTCACCAAAAATTATGGGTGTTTTTGACATCAATCTCTGTAAATTTCAAACTTCAAGGTAATACTTGAATTTAGTTCAACAACCTATCAATTTTAATTTTTAGAAAGTAGACTTATCATGCGTGATTCTCTAGTATTCTTCAAATTTAATCATCAATGCACAATTAACTATGACTTATTCCAAGGCATATCAATAAAAATCATAAATCATCAGAATTTTCATCCTAATTAATAATATGAGAAAAATACTTAAAAACAAGACATAATTCAGGGATTTTCAAATAATACTATAGTTAACCCCCCACACTTAAGATGTACATTACCCTCAATGTACAAAGATAGATAATGAAAGTAATGGGCTAAAGCAAAAGAGAAGGGAGAAAGTGACACTTCCTGAATTTTTGGATAGAGTCCAAAATGCATTCCTCGGGTGACTTTTATGTGAATATATGTTTGTGCAGCGTGTAATTGATTCTGGAAAGTCACTTAGTTAATAATTTTTGAATAGGGATTGCTTTTGAGGTTAGATAGCTAATGGTAGGAAAATAAAATAATAAAAAAATTGAAATACTAATTAAAGTTTAAATTGAAAGCAATGTTCGATGATAAAAATAATAAATTTAAAATTTAGAAAAGTAGATGTCAAATAGAAATTTATGAGGACTCAGAGGTCCTCATCGTCATTTGGATCTTGTGGAGGTGTTGGTGGTGATATATGAAAGTGATGGCAGATTTGCTGCAGGGTAGCCTCGATCCCATCAAAGCGTCGAGCAGTGTCAGTAAACTGCTGGGTACAGTATTGCTCAAATTGCGTGAGGCATGTCGAGATATCAGCCAATGAAGTTGTTGAAGATGATGGTTGCTGGCTCAGAACTTGTGGGACATCATCAGTAATGTCCGCGGGTATCTCCTCCTCTGTTGCTAGTCTGTATTGAGGGGGTCCGTCCCTCGATGATGCTTGATCATATTCATGCGTAACATCGTCTGGATCCCCTGAGGTGTCATATGTCCGATTAGTGTAAGTGAGGACCTCTGATGATCGGTGTTGAGGAGTCCAAAGTGCCGTTCCAATCGCGTTGTGTACGGCCCCATTGATAGGATTCCCTTTCTATGCACCTCCGTCTGGTGCTGTATTGCACAAGTAATAAAATATGCCACATAAAAAACATGTCCTTCGGACATGCATGATAAGAAGTAGATGTCTTGTTTATTAACGACACCTGTGCTCTCTTTGCGGCCTGTAATGGTATGAGCAAGGATAGCATGAATGTACCTGAGAGCTGGGGAAAGGGCGGTTGCCTTAGAACGACTGGGATTATAGGTTTTTGTAGTGGGTTGTAGTTTTTGCCAACACTTGAGTGGTTCACAGTGGAGCTCTCGGTTTAAATTGTCCAATGGGTTTTCTTCTATGAATTAGGGTGTGTAAAGTTCGAGTGCCATTCCGAATTGAGGTACGCTTAGTTGACGAACTGCGCCTCCCAGGCGGAATTGGATGGTGTCGGCATCTTCAAAGTTTGTCATTACTGTTTGAAGTGTGAATGTAGCACAGAATTAGAGGGTAAGTTCCAAAAATGTGGGTTCATCAATGGCGAAGAAGTTTTCCCAAGGGTCGGTTGAGAGAAGTGCCTGAATATCAGTTTTGAGTCCGACTTGCCTCATTGCACTCTAGTCAATGCGTCTACCAGTGCCGATAGGTCTCTTTCGGATCTTTATATAGCACTCTTCTTGTGTTGCTTGAGGGAATCTGAGGAAAGGATGTCGAAGTTCGGTAGAGGCACTTGCGGAGGACGATCCAGATGTTTTTCTCTTCTTTCTTAGAACAGATCGTTTAATACGTGATGACGGCATAATTCCTGAAAAGTAATCAAAAGAAAACCAATGCCACACGAAATCAATCGCTATTATTATAATTTCTTCTTCAAGAAAATATCAGCAACCATAATTATTCATTTAGAATAATTCCTCACTAAAATCATACTAAATAAAATAATAAGGCTATACAAGGAATTCATTGGAACCAGTCATGTTACATTATAAATTAAAGGCTAACTATGTTTTGCAATATAGCATCAATTCGTCAATGATGGGATCTAATAAAAGCATCGTGTAAAAAGTGCTGCAGCAGAGATTTCATCAACAAGAGAAATAGGAGGAAGCATTTAACAAATAACCAAGAAGAAATTTAAAGCAAATGTACTGAACCAAATTGAATAAACAAACAATGAATCAGATTCTTTTGAAATCTAAGATTAAACAGAACTTTAAATAAGGAGAGAAAAGGAAAAAAATATTCGAAAAAATGAATAAAAAGGAACCAGGAACAATGGTTTTTGTCGAGCACGGACGGGGGTACGGCGGTGTTGCTGGGTTTTCGAGGTGTGAGCACGACCTGGTGAGGGCGTGGTGATTGCGTAGACGGTGGTGTTGCAGCCGTGTGGGTGGTTTTATGGTTGCTTCTTTGAGAAAAAATGGTTGGAAGGCGGCGGGTTAGGGAAAGGGGACTGATTCCCTCGATTGATCTTTGTTGTTCATCGTGTTTCTTCAGCTTTTGAAGACGAGAGTTTGTAGCTGTCACCAATTTTGTCAGAATCTCATCGAGGTTTGATTCCCTTTTCTTTGGATAAGGTTGTTGAAAATTTAGAGGAAAATCCTGTCTTTGGTCATTCCACGAGAAGTCGGGATGGTACCTCCATCCTATATAGTGGACTCGTTCGTTTTTCATGCCATATCCGTAGGGTGGGTACTCAGGATTCGCCACGCCTCTCAGATTCGAGTTATACTGCATTATTGGGTGTACCTGCAAGAGATTATTCAAACCATCAATCTTTTTATTCATTATTTTGAACTGATTAGATAACCTGGTGACCACGTCGAGGTTGAAAATACTGGTTGCTTCAGTAGGAATTGTCCCCACGCCCTGCCACTGATAATTATTCGGTGCCATTCCTTTTGAAAAACTAGAATTATCTGTCAAGATTTAAATAAAAGAAAAGTTAGCAAAGTAAAAATAATAATAATGGCTAAAGTAATAAAAATAGAGCTTTTGTAATATTTTAGAAGTTTCAAACAGCGGTGCCAAAAACTTGATCATTTGCAAAATAGTCTAGTTTTAATATTTATAAAGAGTGATCAAACACAGATCGACTACGACAACGATAGAGGCAAGCGCACCTATCGAGCAATAGTATAGCTCAAAGAGAATATCTTTATCGAACCCAAGGAACCTAAAAGTACTATTACTCACTTTTTTCTATTATTTAGCCTAAAATATGGAGTGATTGGTTTATTAAATCTAAAACAAATGAAATACTTAAACTTAAATGCGAGACAAAAGAACAAAACTTTGGGAAAAGACTTTGAAGAAAACTCAATTGATAAAGACGATACCTCGGGAAGAATCCACCTATGACTTCACTTATTATCTAACTTTCAATTCATATGATTTCTTTTACTTAGCTTGGTCCGTGAGACTCCCTAACCTATATTAAACCTTCTCTCAAGCGAATAACGTCTAACCTTAGGTTAATTAGTGGAACTCTCGTTCTCTTATAATAACCCCTCGGAAGCGATAAATCGATCAATAGACCCCATATTAGGTTTCACCTAATCCGCAAAATCTCGTAACCCTATCTCTAGGAGCCCGATCAACTCCGCTTAATTATGCTAGATCTTCTCTTAGGCAGGGTCTATTCCTCGTCCACCTAAGCACATCAGATTAAATTGAGCAACATAATTAAGAACAAACTAAGTATTTATCATATAAACTGAAAGGATTAAATAACAAAATCCATCATAGGTTTCATCCCTTCGTGTCTCGAGGGTTTAGTTCATAATAAAATAGGAAAACATCCAGAGAGAAAAGATAAAACAAAACATAAGAAATCCTAAAACCCCACAAGGAATTGAAGGAGAGATCCTTCGTCTTGAGTAGAATTCGACTCTTGAGATGGATCAACTGCTATCTTCGAGTAATTCCTAAGCGAGTAAAGCTCGCGAAAACTCTGCTAAAACCTCACGCCCCCTAATTGCTGCCTTAGATTTGTTTTTATATACGTTTGGGATGCTTTACTTGGCTCCTAAGTACTCGTAATTCAAGTGAAATTCATCCTAAGTGTTTGAGTGGACTTAGGATTGCGTTTCTTGGGCTCCAAGCATCCAATTTCGAGTGAAATTGCTTTTTTCCGCGATAGGGGCACGACCTTAACACGCCCGTGTAAATCGTGGTCCAGCCCGTGTCTCCATCCTGTCGATTTAGGCATTGCTATGACATGCCCGTACAATATCTGGGTGTAGCCTGTGTCTTAATTCTGCCATTTTGGGAACGGCCGTGTAGATCACTCGGCACGCCCGTGTATGGGCATTATCGATGGGAAAACAGCCGTGTGAATCGGGGTAAGGCCATGGTCTAGATGACTATTGAGGCACGGCCGTGTGGCATGAAGTCCAGGCCGTGCTGACTTCTTGGGTCAGCCCACTTTGGTTCGTTTTAAGCCCGTTTTGCGTTCTTTTTATCCTTGGGTGCTTTCCTGAGTATAAGACACGAAAAGAATGGATTAAGAGCACCTTTTTACATAAATTAAGGATAAATTCATCCAAAAGTATACTAAATGTGGGATTAAAATATGTTACTTTTACGGTTTATCAACTTTCTTGTTATTTAAGGATTAAAATGTGATTTTTGTAAAGTAAGTGGTAATTAAGTAAAATATATATATTGTGTGAAATAATTTCTTAAGTGAGGAGGAAATTATAATAAAAGTATAATAGTTGGGTTATGTGTTAGCAAAAATATACAAAGTATTAGATAAGTGAAATTATGGGAAAATGTGAAATTTTATGGAAATAAGGACTAAGTTGAAAAACTTGATAAATAATTGTGGTAAAAAATACAAGTGAAATACATTGAAATTTGATGTGGAAAATGAGCTAGTGGAATTAATTATATGAATTAAATGAGATGTCAAAGAAATAATGAATAGAGAACTTTTATGAAAAAAAAGGTGATTAAATTGGAAAGTTATAAAAGTTTACAAGGAAATACGATAATAAAGCACATAGTGAAAAATAAAAGAATATATGAATTTTGTAATCCAAACTACAATTATTTTCTAAGTTGTGGAAATTAGGGTTAAATCATAAATTTGGGAAAATTTATATTAGAAATAGAAAAGTGAAGTGCATAACGCTTAGAATGAGAAAAATTGATGTTGTAGTGAATTTTGTAATATTAATAAGTATTGAATTATGTTATATATGTTATTAAAAGTAAAATATATTGCTACACGAAATTTTGTGCTAATGACCTAATTACAAAAATATATAAAAGTGATATGTGAAATACATGATAAGGATTATTAGTGAATTATGGATGAATAATGAATTTTGAAATATATTACATGTATTAAAGGTAGTGAAGATATAAGTATACTGGATTATTAGTACAAGGATTAAATTGTAAAGTATGTAAAAGCATTATTCGAAAAGTGTAAAAGTGACGTGTTTATATTATGACTTGCCCAAGTAGACGAGATAAGAACTATTGGGATATTAGTGGCATGCCATTAAAGAACCTTAGCGCGCTCTCTGATTATTAGCACGTTAGTGCTCTATGATTATTAGCATGTTAGTGCTCTTTGATTATTAGCACGTTAGTGCTCTCTAATTATTAGCACATTTGTGCTCTTTGTATAGCACTTTAGTGCTCTCTATTTAATAGTGTATAATAATGCACCTCTGTATCAGTTCCGTATATCCTAAGTGTTTTGTTTAGTCTACTGGGCCTCTGCTAAAAAGATAAACAATTTTCGTTACAAGGTAAAGGTTTATCTCTGATTAATGTTCGAAATATTGAATTAGTAAAGAGAAGACGTAATTAATTTGAATGTATTTGAGGAAGTATAAGAAAGACAATGACTAGTAAGTTAAATATGTAAAAATAAATTGTGAAAGAAATAGTGATGAAATCATGAAAATTTACACTAAATGGTGAAGTATGATACATATATAAAAAGAGTAGTAATTTTTATAAGTTGATTTGAGGACTTAAGGACTAAATTGTGAAATAAGTAAAAATTTACAAATGAATATGATAAATAAAAAAGGAAACGAGATATTTGAAATTAAGAAATTTAACAGAATTTGAATATCATGGGTGCTTACTAAGTCTTCACCGACTTAACGCGTTTATTTTCAATGCCTAGGTACAGTGATTTTGAAGAGTTGTAATTGAGGTTGTGAGCATCTATCACATCACATCTCCAAGTGCCAAGAGGGTATGTTTCAAAATTTTGAATAGAATGGCATATACTTAGGAAAATCAAGTGTGTTCCAAGTAGTAGGGACTAAAATATAAGTTATGAATACTTTATTTTTTTTAATGTTCAAATATATTAGTGATTAGCCAAAATCACTTTGGCACCAAATGTAATATTCCTATATCAGGTACCTTGGGTCGAACGGGGTATAGGGGTGTTACAAAAACTTTCAATTTTTTTTGTAGGAATAGGAAATAGATGGTCCCTAATGAGTAATTGTGAAATCAGATTTCAATTCGAAACTCTAAATTGAAAGTTATATTTGTCTTGGGATTAGGGATTGAATTAAATAAATTGTAAAATATGCTTGATATTGTAATTGATTTTGATTTAAACTGAATTTCATAGTATTGTATGTATTTTATTTTAATTAGCTAACAATGACATGGAACCACTGAGAAGGAAAGGAAAATGGAAAGTTGTAACACCTCTAACCCATAACCATTGTCAGAATAAGGTTATGGAGCATTACTGAACTTTACGGATTAATTACGAACATTTCATAATCTTTAATACATATATCATAACTCATTCAGAAAACACTCATATGGTCCCTTATATGGGCCCTCGAAGCCCAAAATAGGCGTTAGAAGTAAATCGGGACTCAACTGGAGACTTTAAGAATTTTTTGCAAAATGTCAAAAATTTTCTTAGTAATAAGGGGCATATGCCCGTGTGGCCAGACCGTGTGGCTCACACGGCTAGGAGACATGCCCATGTCTTAGGCCGTGTGGGCATTCGATGTGAGGCACACGGTTGTGTCCCATCCCATGTCCTTACCCTTGTAACTCTCTTACTTGTGCCACACGGCCAAGCCACACGCCCGTGTGCTAGGCCGTGTGCAAAAACCTGGGCATTCTATTTTGAAATTTCAAAGCTTAGGGGACACATGACCAGACCACATGCCCATGTGCCAGGCCATGTGTTACACATGGCTGAAACACACGCCCATGTCTCTGCTCGTATGGATGAAAATAGGTCATTTTAAGGACACTTTTCTCACCCTTTTTAACATCAACCTGCATACAACAATCTCATATACCAATATATCTCAACCATACAACCAATGCAAGCAAAAACATTTTCTCAACATGACATAACATCTCAAAAATTTCCATTCTTATACTTACCTATTTAACTCATTCTATAGATTTATCAAATTCTATTACTAACTACTTACATACAAACATTTAAGATTTACAACCACATTTCAATCTATTTTATTGTCAAACCAACTCTATACATGTCATATAAATGAAAATTTACATTGTAAAAACTACCAGATTAATCTGGATAGTGTGGCTTGATGTGTTGATTCGATCCTCTGACCTTACGCTAATCTATAAAGAATATTAAACAACACGAGTAAGCTTAATGAAGCTTAGTAAGTTCATAGGCTTTAAATATAAATCTTACCGAACATACTAAATAATTCATTTAGATTAAGCATTTCACAACGTTTCCTGCCAACCACAACTTCGATTGATGAATTCACATAATTGAGCTCAATATCAATAACTATTTAATTTCTTTCACATTAATCCATGTAATACTTACCAATCCTTGTCAAAGTAGAGAACATCTTACGGATTTGAGCACATCGTTTTCTTGATGCCATAGTCCAACTATGGTCTTAAACAATTTTCATGGCCTTGCCATGGTCTTACACTCATAATGCCATAACCCAATTATGGTCTTATCATCAGGATGGCATAACCTAGCTATGGTCTTACACGTATACTTATACTGCCATGGTCCAACCATGGTCTTCCATTCAAGGTGCCATAACCCAATTATCGTCTTTTCATTAAAATGCCATAGCCCAGCTATAGCCTTACATTCAAACATTTCCATGGTCTAACCATGGTCTTATTCGTCAATTCATCTTGTGTCATAGAACGATCGTACTCAATCCTGCCTCCACTTAATTTGAACTTTCAATTAAATTTTCATATATTTACAATAATCATAATTCAATAACAAAAATATGAAATAATACATTATATCATTCCTAAATTAACAATTAATCATGAAAGTTCAACCATATGAACTTACTTGGGGTAGTTTGTAGAAGTTGTAGAAATTCAAGAACTATTCTGTTAATTTCCCTTTTTCACGTTTGTCTTCGGGTTCTTGATCTATAATATAAAATAATTCATTTGTCAGCATCAAATTCAATTCTAATTCACTTCACAATTTATTCCCTTAAATTTTTGAAATTACACATTTACCCCAACTTTTATAGTTTTACAATTTAGTCCCTTATCAATTTTCCAACCAATTAAGCTAATTTTTCTCAATTAACAAATTATTACATTATTCTAAGCTATTTTACAGCCTTTGATTCATATAAATCTAACAGAAAACCCTAATTCTTTTATTCTTCATAATTTAGTCCTAATAATCAATTTCTATTGAAATTACTTGATAAAATCATCATATAATAAAATTAAAGCTTCAAATACATATTAATTCATTATAAAACATCAATGGTAACTTTCAAAACCACCCATGAAATCAAAAACTAATGAAATAGACAATTGGACGTAATTGTAAAAGTTTTAAAACATAAAAATTTCAAAGAAAAATCAAGAATTGAGCTCACTTGAAGTAAGAATATGAAAAATAAGCTTCTAAGGATCTTCTATGGTGTTTTGGCTGAAGAAATATGAAGAATTTGCTAGAAACTCTTTTAACTGTTTATTTATTTGTTTAATTTTGTAAAATTTACAATTTTGACCCTAGTTCACATTATTTCCTTACTAATTTCTACATCCCTGTCGTCCGGCCTATATATTTTAGGCCTAATTGCTCTTTAAATCCTTCTTATTTATTATTTGAGCTATCTAGTCATTATTTCTTTAATTAGTAAGTTTTGCACAATTTTCAATTTAGTCCTTTTTAATTAATTAACTATTAAAAGTTAAAATTTTCTATCAAAACTTTAATAATAACCTAATAATACTCCGTAAATATTTATATACGGTGGCTTGAAACGACGCTGTTTAAGGATGTCTGATGTTTGCCCCAAAACGACGCCGTATGGGGTGTTTATAAAAGCGTAAAATAATTTTTTTGTTTCATTTTCAGCCTTCACCTTTTAAAAAACCAAAAAAAACCTTCCTAAAACTCTCTACCTCTCCGACTTAGGGTTTCCCCATTGCCGTCGTGCCGCCGTCGCACCGGAGCTACCAAAGGATCTCCTTTTCGACCGATTAAACCCTCTATAACGCCTTTTTTCCTTCTTTATACCAAGAGGGCCCTTCGAAGATCACAGGAAAGACCGAAAACTTTTCAGCTTCCTCCCTTCTGGCGATCGACGAGGTAAGGCTCCTATCTCTTTCCCTCTTAATTTTTGAAAGAAAAAACAGAGACAAGAATGAAAATGTATGAAAAGCAACGAAACGAAACACCACCGAAAATAAAAAAGAAACCTTTTTCTATTGATTTTTGTGTTCTATTTCAAACTTTTCGTTTTCCTCTGTGTTCGTAAAAACAGTGAGAGTCCCCCTTTACAATTGTTCCTCCGGTTTTTTTATAACCGAAAAGAAAATAAAAATAATTGAAATTACAACTATTTTTCGTTTGTTTTCTCTGCTGCTGTCATTTTGCCATTCGTTTGCTCTGCTGTATTTTCTTTGCAGGTACGAAGATTGTTGCACGGATGTGGCACCGTACGGAGGTTGTGGCGTCGTGCGCGTGAGGTGTGGGTTGCTGAAGCGAGGCGATGGTAGATGGTGCGCGTGGAGACTGCTGAAGTGTCGCACGTGGAGGCACGCGCAAGGGAGTCCAAGCGTTAGGCTGAGGTGTTAAAACATTCTGGAGACTCTAAGATTTTCTGAAATGTTTTTTTAGTTATTGGGCCAATCGGGCCACAGTTTAGATTTGGGCCAATTGTATTTTGGGGTCTGTTTTGGGTTATGTAATTCGGGCTGTAAAAAAAACTGTAAAAATGGATTGTTTGGACTTTTATTATTTTATTTTTTGTTTTAATTGGATATAGTGTGGGCCCGGGAAAATTTGGGCTTCTACAGTAAGTTTGTGTATATGCTCAAATGAATTGGTATAAGTTAGTTATATATATTCGTATCATTGTGAAAATGATTGTGTTACGGTATGAAATAGCATGAGTTTAAATTATAAATTGAATTTGAATTGTATGTATGAAAATTGTTTAAATTCATTTTATATTGACTTGAATAATAGAAATACCACTGAGCGTAATTGCTCAGCATACAGTTTGCTTTCTCCGTACGTAGGTATAGTAGATTCCCAATAGTTTGCATAATAGATCCAGCATCCTGGAAGCAATCCTCAACTCAACAAAGTTTATATGAATCTTGTTTTGTTTTAAGTATGACATGTATGTAGATTGAGTCAATTTTGGTATAAAACTATGTCTATATACGCATTTGATTTAGAAGTTTGATGTATGAACTTGGTCAATTAAATACATTATATAAATGGATTCAAAATATGAGGTTGAATGTTATGAAATGCTGCAATGATTTATGGCATTGGTGAATAGGTATTTAAGCTTGAAGTTATGAATGACTTGTACTAAATGGTTGAATTATAGAAAATGTGATATTAGTGTATTATAGAATAAGTGTTATGATTCAAGAACTGGTTCATTTGGATAGCATATTTTAGCTAAAACTATGTTGTGATCAAGCAATTTGGTACATTGAAATTGCAGGTTGGTGTTCATTTGATATTTTGTAGAAACAATTTGTCATGTTGCGACGTCGAGCATGAATCATTGCAACCAGACCTAGTCAATATGTTGTGTCGCGATGAGGAACCCCTAACTTTGCCACATCAACCTAAAATTTTGTAAACATTATAGTTAGTTCTAATTCGATCTGAGATTAGCATTAGAGCTTTCGTAAGCTTTTATAAGACCTATAAATGAATATTTAACATCTATATACTTAACTTGCTTGCAATTGAATGTTTAACGATATGAATTTAGATTATAAATTGCTCGTAGTTGCTCCGACAACTAATATAATACCTTATACTACAGACTTGACGATAAGTTAAGTATAAAGTATTACATGTGACATAATGATAAACACTTTTACAATTCATGAAAATAGTTATTTCAAAATTTGTGATTGATTTTTTCTCGTAACATCATCTTCAAAGTTTTTAACTTGTAATGCTTGATGGTTTGGTTAAATAATTTTCAAAAGAATCTGGAAGGGGCCTAAAAGTGTAAATGTGATGGGAAAACGTGTGAGTGACATTCACACAATCGTCATAGTAGAGGAAAAAGTCATGAAGACTAAGAATAATTGATGGAGACTTTGGAATTTGTGGTTTACTCTTACATGCAGACCTGCACCACATATTTTATATTATATTATTTCATGCCGGAAATTCGATGATTATATACCTCATAAAAACGTCATTTTTATTCGATGGTATTTATGGTCGTATATATACGTCAGAAAATTAATTAATGTCTCTGACTCCAGTCAACTCTCAACAACGGTGAATTGCAGGCTGCTGCACGGTACTATCTATTTAATTTTCAATTCTGAAAGCTGAATTTGTAAAATAGGAAAAGTCTTAGAGACTGTCGAAATTAAACACTCTTATACTTATAGACCTCTTTTGGAAGCTGTGACATGACATGAGTTTGTTGACTATATTATAAAATGTTTTTTATCAATGGAATCTTCATTGGAATGAACTGTATGAATTAAATTAGGGTAAAATTTTGAGATGGTCACTCTAGTTTTAGTGCTTTTCTATTTTAATTATCAATTCTTTTTAATTTAATCACTCTCATTAATTTAAATTTTTATTTTAATCACTCCATAAGTAAAAAGTATTTGGTCAACAAATGGACTTCTGACATAGCCTAAGACTTTAATATTTATCTATTTTGTTAATTTAATCTTAATTTTAAAAAATTTAATAATTTTAACCTTTAATATTTACACATTCTCAATTTTATCTTAATTCTAAAATTAAAATATAAATAAAAATATTTTTAAATGCATAAAATAAAATTTATAAATATATATATATATATATATATTCAAAAAAATATTAATATACTTTCACATCTTCCTTTTTCTTTTCATTTTCCTTTTTCATAATTTAATATATTTTAAAAATATACAAGTTTGACTCAAACTCTGAAACACCACTGAAGCTGCTAGCTTGGCCACCAGCACCAGTGTTGCCACCGCCGTCCTCAGGGTGGCTCCGACGGGATTGAGCTTCATTCAGTGCTTTAGTGAAGTTCCTCACAGCTTCCTCTATCAAGCTCTTCATGGTTTCCTCGTTAAGGTCGACCGTTGTTCTCGTTCAGGTTATGGGATCCAGCATCAACACCAATGTTCCTAAGCAAATCATCAGCCAATTCTTCAATGGCTTTATTCTCTTCGATTGCTTTGTTCCAAGCTATTAGCCTTTCTTCCATGAATATGTTCCCACGTCGCATTTCTTCCAGTTCAGCTTTCGTGATTTCAAGGACATTCTCTGCATCCTGTATTAATTGCCCAAATAAAAGGGTCAATGATGAATGAAGAATAAGATCTAAAACTGAAATGATTGAAGGGAAATGATGTTACCATTTCAGAAAAAAAACACCAAAAACAGATTTAGAAGGCTGAGAATGAATCATAACTTAATATGGAAGGGTTAGTTAAACCATGAAAGCTAATTAGAAAAAAAAAAGTTTTAAGGGTTTGGCACTTATAAGCAATGATTTGGACATATCATTAGGATAATGTTTTTGTTTAAAAACTGAAAAATAACTTATTATTATATTTCAATATAAATTGTTTTAGTATTTTCTGGCAAAAAAATGGTTTGGTTATCTAATATATATGTCTTCAATAATTATAAAAAGGAAAATAAAAAAGTGTGAAAATATATTAAATTGTAACAATTTTAAATGCATTTTTATAATTTTTCGAGTATTTTATATATTTATATAAATCTTAAAGGTTTTAATTTTTTATATTTCAAAATTTTTAAAATTTTAAAACAATATGTTTAATTTTGGAATTAAACTTAAAATTGATGAATGTGTAATATTTTTTTTAGATAAACCATGAAAAATTAAAAAAAATAATAACACACCACTAACCCTCAGGTAGAGGTGTGCATGGGCATGCTGCCACCACCACCAAGGCCTAAAAATGTGAGAGGGTTTGGGCAAAAATATAGGCCCAAAAATGGGCTTGGGAAAAAAAACGAGGCCCGTTTAGAAAACGGGCTGGCCTCGGGTATGAATTTTTTGGCCCGGGCCGCCCAAAATATTTTTATTTGTTATATTTTAATTGTATTTGATTTATTTTTAAATGTATTTTTATTTGTATTTGATTTATTATATTTTTAAATGTATTTGATTTATTATATTTTTATTTATTTTTTGTTTTAATATTTATTTTTATTTTTTAAAATGTATTGAATTTATTATATTTTATTTTTAATAAAATAAAAAATTTATACTAGTCGGGCGGGCTTGGGTGGGCTCAGCCTACTAATTTTAAAGCTATTGGGCTGGACAAATTTTAGGCCCATATTTTGGGCCTGTAGAACTCAGCCTACCAATCGAGCTAAAATTTTTTTTTGGGTCCGGCCTAACTGCCCGCCCGACCATGCACACCTCTACCCTCAGGCCTACATTCAGACCCATTCACTAATTAAAGAAGAAACATTAACAATAGACTTGCAACATAATAACTTAGCTTGTACACCCATTTTAATCTGATTAAAAGAGTTTGAATTTGCCTTCATGACTTCCCACGTAATCTTCCATTCTCACCTGCCAAAACATATATAGTAAATGAAGGCATTCCAAGAAACCCCCATAACAATGGCTTTTAAGGACTTCCCTTTCCCATACTTCAAAACCCAGTTCAACATATCAACCCAAGATTCATGTCACAAAAACTCCCAACATACCGGCAAAATTCTCTCCCAAAGCAAGTTAGAGCGTGAACAAGAAGCAAAAGAAATATCTCTGGACTTATCCTCGATGCCACACAAACAACATAAAGTACCAATTTGACCACCCCATTTCAGAAATTCTTATTTTTGTAAGCAACGTATCTTGGACAACGACCATGTGATGAATGCATATCTTGGAATTATAGGCCTCCCCCATACAACTTTATGCCAAGAAGTTTTGTCAAGCTTTTGTATACTTCTTTCCCAGCTTCTTTCAAGCACAACTATGCTTAGGTAGAGACTGCACTTGCCAAATATTTGCACCCTTGAGAACTATTGGCAATCATACATACTTTGGAAAGTCAAAGATATGGGTATCAAAATGTTGGCACTAGAAATCTGAGATTTAAGGCACCAAAAGTGGGATTGAGATTTGGCATGAGATAATTACAATTTTCTGGTCCCTAATTGTATAGTGACTTTGCAAGTTGATCCCTGAACCTTAACTATAAATAGGCTTAACCATTTCTCATTTCATCAACCCCCATTTGCCATTCTCTACTTAGGGTATTGTTCTCTTTCTTTGTAAATCTTCACTTGTATTTTGGAGTGAAATATATTTGGTAGTGCCCGAGAACGTAGGCAAAATTTGCTGAACCTCGTTAAAACTCTAGTGTTCTTTATTGTATTATTTTGCATATTTTGTGAGTGTGATTGTAGTGATTTATTGTGCTATTAAATTACGATAGAGGAATATTCTAGCTAGAAAAGACCTGGTAGTTAAGCGATCCTTATGATCCACCTCTCTTTCCTGGGAATTGAACTTAGTGTGATTTTTTAGTACAATAATTTTACTCTTTTACACGCTTCCGTACAACAATTAGTATCAGCACTAGATTCGTACTTGGAGAATACGGTCATTTATGATACTATTTACGTATACGGTATTGTTCATCCACGACACTATTCACGTTGATGGTACTGTTCATGTATACAGTAGTTGGGATTGAGAAGAAAAATGGAAAAGGCATCTCATCAGCAAGAGTTGAAAATAGTCCTTGAAGAAAAACCTGACAAAATGGATGACAAGGAGTGGGCCAAGATCAATAGACAGACGTGTGGTACAATCCGCCTATGTTTGGTCAAAGAGCAAAAGTACTCTGTCATGAGGGAGACATCAGCGAAGAAGTTGTGGGATGCACTAGAAGAAAAGTTTCTAACGAAAAGTCTTGAAAATAGGCTTTATATGAAAAGAAACTTTATCGATTCACGTATGCACCTGGTATATCGATGAATGGCCATGTGAACTCATTCAATAAAATTTTAGCAGACTTGCTAAATTTGGATGAGAAATTTGAAGACGAAGACAAGGCATTATTGTTGTTGAATTCTCTTCCTGATGAATATGATCATCTTACCACCACATTGCTTCATGAGAAGGATACAATCACATTTGATGCAGTCTGTAGTGCGTTGTATAGATCTGAGACTCGAAAGAAAGATAAAAGAGATCATAGAGATACAACTGCAGAAGTCTTAACAGTAAGAGGCCGTTCGCACAGCAACAAATCTGGTAGAAGGAGTAAGTCCAAAGGGAGACCTGCCAAAGATGAATGTGCTTTTTTTCCTGAGAGTGGGCATTGGAAAAATAATTGTCCTAAGTTACAAAAGGGCAAGGCTATTTCTGATGCATGTGTAGCGGAGCATGATGAGGAGTCAGACTTTAGCTTGGTTGGCATGGCAATGGCATGTCATACAGATGAGTGGATTCTAGATTCGGGATGTACTTACCATATGTGTCCTAATAAGGACTGGTTTTCTAATATTAAAGAACTATAAGGTGGAGTTGTTTTTATGGGCAATGACTGTAACAGCCCGATTTTGACCCTAATCGGAATAATAGTTTTGGGACCACAAGTTTGAGTTAGTAAAATATTTTAATATTATATTTGGTGCCTATGATATATGATTGAGCATGTGTTAAAATTTCGTGAGTTAATTTGTCTGTTTGTGTGTTCAATTTATGAAAAATGACTAAATCGCATAAGTGGTAAAAGTAGTCTTCTATTTGATTGAATGGCTTAATTGTTATGTCTTCTTATATAGAAGGACTTATGTTGCAATTTGGCCAAAATTAAGACTAGTGGACGGCAACATGCATGAATTATGTCTTTATTATATATATTTATATTATAAGTTAATAAAGATATTAATTATATTATAAAGTATATTATAATACATTAAAAACAACCATGCAATTTTTTTATGGTCGTTCATCTTTATGCCGAAACTAAAAAGAGAAAAAAGAAAAGAAAAAACTTCATAGGGTTCGGCATTGTTCAAGCTTGATTAAGGTATGAGCTTAATTCAGTTTTTGATAATTTTTACATTTTTGAGATCGTTGCTTTGAGTTTTAGCTAGCCCATGTTTAAAATTTTGAATTGGTTGTGTATTTCATGAGATGCCATTGAAGGAAGCTTGTTATTCTTGTTGTTTGATGATGAAATATTAATTATATGTGATAGATTAGCAAGTGTTGTTCTTGAATTTTTGATGAAATTGAGTGATTTGGATTAAATTGTAAAAATAAATTTTTGAGGGACTAAAATGCAAAATAAATGGAATGTATGGACTTGTATGAGTATGAGCAACATTCGGCCTAAGCATGGTGTGTGCAAATTTTGCAAATTTTGTGTTTTATGCTATAGGGACTAAATTGCAAAAAAATGTAAAATGACAGGGGTAAAAATCATAAATTTGCCCGATTATGTATTTTTGGACTAAATTGAGTGAAAATATGTTGAATGAGCTTAATTTGTAATTTATTTAGACCAAGAACAAAAAGGATCGGGAGTGGATCCGGGAAAGGCGAAGCTAAACGAATATTCGAGAAATAAAGTCTGCCGAAAGCCAAAGTAAGTTTTTAAGCAATTGGGTTGAATTGAATTTTTATCTATAATGAAGTACTTGAACTTATTAGTGATGAGTATGTACATTATGTTAATGCCGAATGTGATGTTAATTGGAAGATGAATTTAGTTGAATGTGAAGCATAAGTATATGTTAATCCTATAACTATGTGCAACATTGATTTCAAGAGATGAATTTTGGCCGAATGTGAGGCTTATTGTATATCATTAGTATAGTCGAATGTGAGGTTGCTATATATATGTAATAAGCTAAATTATATGTATATATAAGTGTTTATTGAAGTGAGTAACAGGTTCAAGTAAGGCACTAAGTGTGCGAATCTAAGTACCGAGCATTGTGTGTGTGAAATCGGTCATTTGGAACTAAGTGTGCGGAATATTAATGTAATGGCACTAAGTGTGTGATACATTACAAGTATTTGGCACTATGTGTGCGATATGTTAAGGTGACGGCACTAAGTGTGCGATACGTTACATGGTTTGGCACTAAGAGTGCGGGTTTGCGGATCCTCCTAGGATATCGGTTAGTGAAATGAGTTAAACTAATTAAATGATCAAGTACGTGATTTATGGTGGATTAAAAATTAAGTATAAATTCGGTAGGTGATAGTTGTATATGATATTAAAGAAATGTGATGTATTTATTTGCTTATGAATTTGTTTTGAGATGAGAAAATGGTTTATGGTTCAAAGTGAACCTAATATTGAATGTTTGAGTATTCGATCTTAAGGATATGAATTTTGATTGTTTATGAATGGTGCTATGATATATACCCATGGTAATTTTAGTGATGATTGAAATAATATTGATCTAATTAGTATATGTTAAATTGTATACTTTTACAATTGCTTATAACTTACTAAGCTGTTAAAGCTTACTCGGTTCTTGGTTGTTTTTGTATTTTAGATTTCTTTTGAGTGATCGTCACGTTCGGGGATCATCGTTGAAGCTCATCACACTATCGTCAATATTTTGGTACCCTTTTGGAAAATGAACACTATGTCAATGGCATGTATAGGCTATGTCTCTCCTTTGAGTTTACTATGATTATAAAGTGTATAATGCCATGCGAAAATGGCTAAATCTTGATATTTTGGATATTTGTGAAGTCGATTATGGTATCCGTTAATATGGAAGTAAATTACATGATGTATATATATGTTTGTGGTTGATGTTATGGCGTGATAATGGTGTTATATATATGATGTATAATTGGTCAAGTGTTTGATTCATATTAGAGATATGACATATAGTACATTATGAATGTTGTGAGGAGTAAATAGGTTATTAATGTAAGTGCTCATGAGATTAGATTATTGGGAATGTATTATCTTATGCATATTCGGCTTTGTTAGTTTCTTTAATAATTTGATTAAAATGTGCTCATGTACTCTGGTATGAGAGGTATACAAATGATTGGGTAAATATTTTAATTGGTTACTTACATGTTTTAGGTCATTCGCAAGATATAATTAACTATGTTAATTATTGGAGATGTGGTTAATGAAATGGATGGATGCTTTCGACAGTTAGTATTGAATTTGATGTACTTTAGATTCGATTAAGTAAGGTTTTTGCCATATATGTATATTTGGCATTGGTATTTGATAACTTGTTTCGGTAATGTGATTATAAGCATGTGCATGTGTGGTTATTATAACTTAATGACCAAATGAATAGTACTTTTGCTATTTGATTAAAATTCCTTTTATGTGAAGTTGGTAATATAGATTTGTGATATGTTCTTTAAGATTTAAACTTACAATGAAAGTATAACTTTATCTATGGTACATTCGAATATGATGTTTAAAGGATAGATTGCTATGTTAATATTAATAATTAAATGATAGGTATGTGTTTGATAATGAATTAGGCATTTGATGATTATGCAAAGGTGGTTCTAGCATTCAAATTGGTATTAAAGAATTACAAAGTGTTTATATAAAACATTTATAGGTATATACTAATTATTTATGATGGCTGTCGATTCCACCAATATAAACCTACACCTAATTTGCAAATTTAAGCGAGATAGGAGTAGGTCGATCCTACGAGGTGATTATACTAAAAAAATTGTCTATCTCGTGACCAGATTCATGACTGGGCAATTGTCGTGCCCGCGACGTTCGGGGGGAGTAAAATATTAAACCTGAAATAAACACAGAAAATAAAAACGTAAAAAGTAACAGACTAAATAGGTAAATAAAATTGAAATAATCTAAAAATAAATCGATAAAACTTAGCTCAGCCTTAAGCGCGGGTTTTTTCGTCTTTGACCTGATCCTCAAAATTAGATGAACTCATCTTTTTCGATAAGCTAGTTATAGCTACCAAGGACGCCTCGGACACCAACTCTTCCTTGTGTAAATTAGTTATGGAACGTCCTATAACTAACCCTTACCAATCGAACAACCTACAAAACGTTCGCAGTTTAGAACTCCGACAGCTTTGCGTTCTAGAAGAGCCTAGCTCGAACCAATGCCCTCAAACGTTGGGACATTTAAGTCCGGTTACTACTTGGTTTGAAGGAACCAAACATCAATCCCCATTTGGCACGCCAATGTGTTCACGGAAGACCAATTAGACAATCGATCTTTTCGGAATTCCAACTGTATGTCTATCCGCACTAACTCAAACGACGTTGTAACACCCCAAATCCGGCCCGAACACTATAGCCGAATCTGGCATGTCACTAAAAAGATTCTGTAAAAGATGTCAAAATTTTCGGGAAAATATTTTTTTCCTTGTATTCAATCTTTTGTTCGGAAGAACTTGATAACTTGATAAGTTTAATTTAGTTATAAATTTCATTTGTTGTTTTTTGAATTAAAAACCAAAATCTTAATATATGCCTTAGTTTAATTAAAATTTAAGTGTCTAAAAAAAAATAAAAGCCCATAATAAAACCCAAAACAAGGTATAAAAGTCTAGTGGCCCATGGCCTTATTACAACGAGACTTAAATCCCATTAAATAAAAATATAAAATAATAAATTAGGGTCTTTTTGTTGAATCTAAATGTTCTTTTGCATGGCCACCTTGCCCTCCTCTTCAGCCCGGTCCGTTGCACTAGGTGCTACCTGAAATTGTTAAAATAAAAGGGTGAGTCGCGAAACTCAGTGTGCAACCCTCGTGCACCATTAGATTGGGCCTTAGCCCACAGATCAAAATATAAAACATAATATAGTAGATAACATACATAAAACCCAACCCAATCCTAGGTTTCCATCCGCTACACGCCACCCTTACCTGCCAATCACACCATTGGGGATTTCTACAATCAACCCACACCGCTACACACCATCGACGGCAGTCATGCTGTAGTTTGCTGCTCATCGTCAAGTTGTGACATAGTCACCAGGCTGAAATGGCATAAGCCACGAAATGTAATTGTGACAGAGTCACCAGTGAAATGGCATAAGCCACCGTAAATGCAGTACTTCCCTTTTCATCAATTACCCAACCCCAAGCATACAGAGAAATTGACATACTGAGCATATTCAAGAAGGATGAAATCACTAACACGATGATTAGCCTTTACCCTCCTCGGGTTTTCAATCATAATGCCGAGATTTCGGCATTTAACAGAGTTTAGCAGATTTATACATATATATATATTAGCACTCAATCTAATAGTATGAAAGGTTACACACCTGATTATTGTCGATACCCTTGCTAAACCGATCTACAACTTTGCTCAAAAAGCTGAAAAGATGTAAAAATAGGGCCTCTCTTATATTCGGCCATGGTTAGTGTTCTACTCGATTTTATGAATTTAAAATAAACAATCCTCCTCACCTAAACTGATTAGATCCCGGAAGTAGGATGGTTTGAATGCTACCGGTGAAAACCTTGACGATTGAGATCTCCTTTAAATCCTGATGTGCCGCAAAAGAAAAAGAACCTGGGATTAGTTTCCAAATGGCCATTCGGCTAAGGTTTCTAAAAGCCAGAGAAATATATGAATCTCAAAATCGACACTTACCTATTGTCTCCTTCAAGATTCGGCACAAGCAAACTCCACTGAAGAAAATTCGACAACTTCAGAAGGTGAGATCTTAGTGGTTTCGGCTTTTTATGAAAATCCTGGAAGGATGAACTGACATGGTTTCGGCTAAAAAGAAAAGTGGGAAGAAAGCAAGGAGAGGCTTGAAGATTCAGCTAACTAAAGAAAAAGAGAAGAGAGAAAGAATAGAGTAGAAATTTTGGCAGAGAAAAGAGAAAAGATGAGAGCTTTAATAGCAAATTTTGGCACAATGGGAGAGAAAGAAGTTAGGGTACAAATGTTGAAATTTGAAGAGATACTCTCCTATTTATAGGATTTTCGGCACCTATCTATTAAAAATCGAAAGTGCCCTTCATAATATCTAAAGCTTAAGCAAATAATAGGGAAAATTCGGCACCCCTTTTCCTATGTAGTAGCCGAATTCTTCACCCCTCTAGGAGATGGAATTTCGGCCATCACTTAGTCTCCTGGATAGCCCCTCCTTCTTTCCCTTATCTTATTCTGTTATCTCCTCAGAAATAGCCTTAACTATCACCAACTCCTTCCCCCTTTATCTGCTTATTATCCTCACAATTTAAACATAATAAAATTCCTAAAAAAAAAACTTGTGCCGTCCCCTCCTAGTCCCCATTTAAGTGCCGAAATGTGGCCCTAAGCTTGGGCTTTAAGCAACCAAAAATTTGGGCCTTTTTCCAGCTACTAAAAATGCCACTTATAGCTTCCCCTTACTGAGCCCCTAGTTACTAGGCCATAAGCCCAATATGTCGATTTAAATACTAAAACTTTATTTTAAACCCAAGTATGTCTAAATAGAATACTTAAAATAAGGCCTGAGCCCAAATTTGAGCCCCATCTGTACCTCTAATTCACAAATTAATATTTTAAGCAATCACTACACAAAAATGCACAAGCCCCTAAATTCAGGATGTTACAGTTCTACCCCCCTTAAAATAAATTTCGGCCTCGAAATTTACCTGATCAAAAGAGATGGGGATACTGCTATCGTATAACATCCTCTGGCTCCCACGTCGCCTCTTCTGCGCCGTGATTTCGTCACAAAACTTTCACCAAAGGGACAGACTTCCTTCTCAACACCTTTATGTCTCGATCCAAGATTTGTACTGGTTCCTCCTCAAAGGATAAATCTGGCCTTACTTCAATCTCTTCCACCAATACCACATGCGATGAATCAAAACGATAACGTCTCAGCATCAAGACATGAAACACGTCGTGTATCTGCTCCAACTCTGAAGGCAACTCCAAGCGATAAGCCACTGTCCCCAAGCATTCCAATACCTGATAAGGCCCAATAAATCGAGGACTTAGCTTACCCTTTTGTCCAAACCTCATTACCTTCTTCCACGGAGATACCTTCAAAAAGACTTGGTCTCCTACTGCAAATTCCATCTCCTTTCACTTTAGCTCCGCATAAGACTTCTGCCGATCAGACGCTTCCTTCAATCGAGCCCGTATTGACCTAACTTTCTCCTCCATTTTCGAAACTAGTTCTGGACCCAACACCTGACGTTTACCCAACTCCGTCCAACAAGTAGGGGTACGACATCTCCTTCCATATAACGCTTCGTACGGCGCCATCTGAATACTAGCTTGATAACTATTATTGTATGCAAATTCTGCCAAAGGTAAATTCTCCTCCCAACTACCCATAAAATCGATGATGCAACCCCTTAGTATATCCTCCAAGGTCTGAATTACCCTCTCAGACTGACCATCAGTCTGTGGGTGAAAAGCAGTACTAAAGTCTAACCTTGTTCCCATTGCTTGATGAAGAGCCTTCCAGAATCGTGACGTGAACCTGGGGTCCCTATCAGATATTATCGACACCGGTACACCATGTAATCTTACGACCTCAGCCACATACAACTTAGCCAACCTTGGGGGAGAATAGTCGACCTGAACCGGTATGAAATAGGCAGACTTCGTCAACCGATCCACAATCACCCAAATCGAGTCCTTCTTAGTGGGCGTAAGGGGTAACCCACTAACAAAATCCATTGTGATTCTCTCTCATTCCCACAAATTTCGTTATCTCTCGCTTCAGACCTGGCCATCAAAATTGTTCTCGCAAGTCCCGATACATCTTAACCCCTCCAGGATGCATAGCGTAAGGGCTACTATGCGACTCCTGAAGAATCATCTGCCTTAACTCCACATCTTTTGGCATACAAATCTTCTTACGGAAACAAAAGACTCCACCACTATTCAAACTATAATCTTCTCCTTCACCATTCTGCACTTGTCAGATTTGAGTACTCAAGACATCATCCAGAAGCTGTTTCTCCTTGATTTGATTTGTCTACATAGGTCTTATTTGAAGTTCAGTTACCAGACTGCCATCCTCATACAGACTAAGATGAGTGAACGTTGCCCTCAAATCCGCTATCGCCTTCCTACTCAGCGCGTCTGCCACCACGTTAGCCTTACCCGGATGATATTCGATCGAACATTCATAGTCTTTCAAGAGTTCAATCCACCTACGTTGCCTCAGATTCAACTCCTTCTGGGTAAGGATATCGTTCAGGCTCTTATGGTCAGTGTAAATAACTGACTTTTCCCCATACAAGTAATGTCGCCAAATCTTCAGAGCCAAAACTACCGCTGCCTAAATCGTGCGTAGGGTAGTTCAATTCATGCGATCACAACTATCGAGATGCATATGCAATAACTTTTCCCTCTTGCATCAACACACACCCCAAACCTGTGTGTGATACATCACAGTAGATGGTAAATTCTTTTTCCGCCTCTGGCTGAATTAACACTGGCGCTTCTGACAGGATTCTCTTTAGTTTATCAAAACTCTCCTGTTGTTTGTCAGTCCATACAAACAATACTCCCTTCCTTAACAACTTAGTTAAAGGTGCCGTTATTGAAGAGAACCCCTCAACAAACCTCATGTAATACCCCGCCAATCCCAAGAAACTTCAAATTTTTGCCACGGACTTCGACGGTTTCCAACCTAGTACAGCTTCTATCTTTCGAGGGTCTACCCTAATTTCCTCTGCAGAAACTACATGCCCTAAAAAAGTCACTTCCTTCAGCCAGAACTCACTCTTACTGAACTTTGCATACAGTTGCTTCTCCCTCTGAATTTGCAACACCACACAAACATGTGCATCATGCTCCTCCTCTGACTTGGAGTAAACCAAAATATCATCGATGAACACCACCACGAACCGATCCAGGTATGGTTGAAACACCCGGTTTATCATATCCATAAATGCTGCTGGCGCATTCGTCAAACCGAACGGCATTACCAAGAACTCATAATGACCATAGCATGTTCGAAACGCCGTCTTATGAATGTCCCCTTCTTTCACCTTTAATTGATGGTACCCCAACCTTAGATCAATCTTCGAAAAGATCGAAGCTCCTTTAAGCTGATCAAACAGGTCGACGATTCTTGGCAAAGGGTACTTGTTCTTAATCGTCAACTTATTTAGTTGACGATAGTCCACGTACATACGTATGGATCCGTCCTTCTTTTTCACAAAGAGGACCGGCGCTCTCCACGGAGACACACTCGGTCAGATAAATCCACGATCCAACAGTTCCTGGAGCTGGGCTTTGAGCTCCACCAACTTTTTTGGTGCCATTCGATACAGAGCAATGGAAATTAGAGCTGTTCCTAGAAATAGCTCTATTCCGAACTCCACTTCGCGATCTGGAGGTAACCCTGGTAACTCCTCCGAGAAGACATCCACGAAATCATTGACTGTTCGAACCTCATCGACAGTCACCTCCTTAGCATCCAAGGCACTAATAAAAGATAGGAACGCGTTGCATCCTTTCCGAATCATCTTAGCAGCCCTCAACGCTGATACTACGTTGCACAAATAGTTCTTTCTTTTCCCTAACACAAGCACCTTCCCGCCTTTCGGGGTACTCAACATCACACCCTTGGTCTCACAATCCAACTTAGCACGATGCTTAGTCAACCAATCCATTCCTAGAATAAGATCAAACTCTCCAAATGGAAATTCCATTAAGTCTGCCGGAAACACTACCCCTTGAGTCTCTAACGGTACATCCTTAAATAGCTTGTCCACTACCCTAGATTGTCCTAGGGGACTAACCACAGTCATCTTCCTAGTAGTTATTTTAGAGTCTATACTTAGGTTCTCAGATATCGAACATGCAACATAGGAGTGGGTTGACCCAATATCAATCAAGGCAAGAAAAGGGTTATCAGCAATAAGAAACGTACCGGTTATGACATCTGGTGCGTCACCATCCTCCTGTCGACGAACTGCATAAACTAGACCTGGCTGCCTCGCATCTACATTACCTGCACCTCTACTAGGTGCTCTACGACCGCGACCAACCCCATTTCCTCCTCTACCTGGGCCACGACCCCTCGGTACTGGCTGACCACCTCTTTTAGCTTGATCAGAACCTCGTCCAACTGGCTGCACATGTTCCTTCTGTGGACAGTCCTTAATTACATTTTTCGTGGATCCACACCTGAAACATCCACCGGTTCTTTTTCTACACTCCCCAGAATGTGCTTTCCTGAGCCAATTACATAATCGATTCTGATTCCCCCCAACAGGTGTCAAAGCACGAGCTGGCCCATCAGACCTAGGCCTTTTCTGTGAATTTTCAGATGCTCTTGCTGGCCCAAAATTTCTTTTATTCCTTTCCCGCTCCTTATCTCTTTCCTGTCTTTCTGTCCGTTTTACTGCCTCAGCTTTCTTAACCTTCTCTACCAAAACAGTAAAATCTCTCTCTCTCTGCGGTGCTATCAAAACCCTTAACTCATTCCGCAATCCATCCTCGAATCGAACACAACATTCATATTCAGTTGCTACTATTTCTCGAGCGTAACGGCTCAAGCGTAAAAACTCCGCCTCATATTCAGCCACATATTTACTTCACTGTACCAAATTTAGGAATGCCTTCCTCTGTGCATCTACATAGCTGGCCCCAACATACTTTCCCTGGAATGACTCCTTAAAGAAGTCCCAGTCAATTCGATCTGCGGTAGTACCCTTCTTCACTGTGAGCCACCACTGATAAGCCTCGTCTCGTAGAAGAGACACAACCCCTTTCAACTTCTCCTCCACCGAGAAATTTAAGTTATCCATTATGCGCTCCGTTGCTTCCATCCAATACTCAGCTATGTTAGGGGCTACGCCAGAAACTCCCCTAAACACTTCTGCCCCATTGGCTCGGAGTCGTTCAGGCATAGACTTCTGAGCTCCTAAACCTGTGCCTACTCCAGCCACTCTCTCTAGAATCTACAACATTGCCTGAGAGACTGCATCGTCTCCACCCGTTTGGTCCTGAAATTCTCCCTTCACAGCCGACAGTTCCGGCATCTCGTTTCTTGACCCGTGGCCAGACCCTACTGGCTCTGACACGATCATCCTACCCCTACCGTGTCCACGCGGCGGACGTCCTCTACCTCTTGTACTCATTCTTTTGATCGACATTTATCTGATTAAGAGTTTTATCAATCATTAATTCGTTCCACCGATTAACTACGAACAATCTTATGAACAGTAGTTTTAGGAGTAGTTCTTTCGAATTCGCATTCACAATTCAGTCTCACGTTCGTATCCCCCTAGTTCTAGGAAACACATGCATTCAATCAACATACAAAGAACATCCATGAACTTACATTCATCAAATAAAGGTGTTTTCGTTGCTTCACTACCCAGGGGTATTTTCGTAATTTATCCTACAGGGGTATTTTCGTAATTTTCAAAATAGAGTTCCTTGTTGATTTCGTGAAATAAGGGTATTTTGGTAATTTTACGATCCAGGGGTATTTCAAAAATTTGGAAATCCATGGGTATTTCGGTAATTTTGACATCTAGGGGGTATTTCGATCATTTTAAAATTTGGGGGTATTTTGATAATTTTGGAAATCCAGGGGTATTTCGGTAATTTTTCACATCAGGGGTAGTTTGGTAACTTTTACAAATCAAGGGTGTTTTCAAAAATTTTTTTCAAAATTTTACAAAACTAAGAGAGTATCTTGGAGAATTTGATTTTTTTTTTTTTAAAATATAGTAGTGTTCAGGTGTTTTTGGTTGTTGTCATGTTGTGTGAGTTTTGTTGTTGTTGTTTTTTTTTTTCTAAGGAAAAATTTTGTTGATTTAGTAAATCGGGGTATATTTGAAAATCTTGGTATATATATTTTTTTCCAAAATAAGTGTATTTTAGCAATTTTGTGAAAACAAGGTGGCTGGTCCCTTTCGGGTTTTAATTATAGGGTTTAGCCTGTCAACAGGTCCTCATGATTAGGGTGAACAGTCACTATGCACTAGGTAAGATTCCAGCGAAGAGGAGGTGATTCGCTAGGACTGCTTAAATACCAAGCTCTCCTTGAATCCACTCCTAAACATGCGTATGCCGGTTGCCACACCCTATCTCGGCTAAGGTGAACAATCACTACACACCAGGTAAGGTTCCAGCGAAGAGGAGGTGAGTCACTAGGACTACTTAAGTACCAGCCTCTTCCGGACCCAATCCTAGACATGCGTATGTCTGTTGCCACACCCTAGTCTTGCGACTTGTTCACGAGTTTGTTTAGTGAGTTTAAGTCTTATGAGATTTAAGAAGTAGTTTCAGCTAAGCCTAAGGTCCATCAGATTCTACCTAAAATAATCTACGTCCCATAAGTCCATCAAGCCCACATATAAATATCATACAATGGTTCACAATACTTACCTGGCGAACTTGGGCCGGAGATGCAGGTGCCATGCATAAAAACCCATCTTGTAACATTTATAAAACATGCATACTTCAAAAACCTGTTTTTAGAAAACGTTTTGAGCCCAAAAACCCCAGAGCTGAGTTTTGAACCGGGCTCTGATACCAATCTTGTAACACCCCAAATTCGGCCCAAACACTATACCCGAATCTGGCATGTCACTAAAAAGATTCTGTAAAAGATGTCAAAATTTTCGGGAAAATATTTTTTTCCTTGTATTCAATCTTTTGTTCGGAAGAACTTGATAACTTGATAAGTTTAATTAAGTTATAAATTTCATTTGTTGTTTTATGAATTAAAAACCAAAATCTTAATATATGCCTTACTTTAATTAAAATTTAAGTGTCTGAAAAAAAATAAAAGCCTATAATAAAACCCAAAACAAGGTATAAAAGTCTAGTGGTGCACGGCCTTATTGCAACGAAACTTAAATCCCATTAAATAAAAATATAAAATAATAAATTAGGGTCTTTTTGTTGAATCCAAATGTTCTTTTGCATGGCCACCTTGCTCTTCTCTCCAGCCCTGTCCATTGCACTAGGTGCTACCTTAAATTGTTAAAATAATAGGGTGAGTCGCAAAACTCAGTGTGCAACCCTCGTGCACCATTAGATTGGGCCTTAGCCCACAGATCAAAATATAAAACATAATATAGCAGTTAACATACATAAAACCCAACCCAATCCTAGGTTTCCATCCGCAACACGCCATCCTTACCTGCCGATCACACCATTGGGAATTTCTACAATCAACCCACACCGCTACACACCATCGATGGCATTCATGCTGCAGTTAGCTGCTCATCATCAAGTTGGGACATAGTCACCAGTCTGAAATGGCATAAGCACCAGAAACAGAGTTGTGACAGAGTCACCAGGCTGAAATGGCATAAGCCACCAGAAACAGAGTACTTCCCCTTTTCATCAATTACCCAACCCCAAGCATACATAGAAATCGACATACAGAGCATATTACTGAAGAATGACAGAAATCACTAACCTGATGATTAGCCTTTACCCTCATCGGGTTTTCAATCATAATGCCGGGATTTTGGGTTACACACCTGATTATTGTCGATACCCTTGCTAAACTGATCTACAATTTTGCTCAAAAAGCCAGAAAGATGTGAAAATAGGGCCTCTCCTATATTCGGCCATGGTTAGTGTTCTACTCAATTTTATGAATTTAAAATAAACAATCCTCCTCACCTAAACTGATTAGATCCCGGAAGTAGGATGGTTTGAATGCTACCGGTGAAAACCTTGACGATTGAGATCTCCTTTAAATCCCGATGTGCCGCAAAAGAAAAAGAACCCGGGATTAGTTTCCAAATGGTCATTTGGCTAAGGTTTCTAAAAGCCAGAGAAATATATGAATCTCAAAATTGACACTTACCTATTGTCTCCTACAAGATTCGGCACAAGCAAACTCCACTGAAAAAAATTCGGCAACTTCAGAAGGTGAGATCTTAGTGGTTTCGGCTTTTTATGAAAATCCCGGAAGGATGAACTGACATGGTTTCGGCTAAAAAGAAAAGTGGAAAGAAAGCAAGGAGAGGCTTGAAGATTCGGCTAACTGAAGAAAAAGAGAAGAGAGAAAGAGTAGAGTAGAAATTTCGGCAGAAAAAAGAGAAAAGATGAGAGCTTTAACAGAAAATTTTGGCACAATAAGAGAGAAAGAAGTTAGGGTTCAAATGTCAAAATTTGAAGAGATACTCTCCTATTTATAGGATTTTCGGCACCTACGTATTAAAAATCGAAAGTGCCCTTCATAATATCTAAAGCTTAAGCAAATAATAGGGAAAATTCGGCACCCATTTTCCTATGTAGTAGCCGAATTCTTCACCCCTCTAGGTGATGGAATTTCGGCCATCACTTAGTCTCCTGGATAGCCCCTCCTTCTTTCCCTTATCTTAATCTATTATCTCCTCAGAAATAGCCTTAACTATCACCAACTCCTTCCCCCTTTATCAGCTTATTATCCTCACAATTTAAACATAATAAAATTCCTAAAAAAAAAACCTAGTGCCGTCCCCTCCTAGTCCCCATTTAAGTGCCAAAATGTTGCCCTAAGCTTGGGCTTTAAGCAACCAAAAATTTGGGCCCTTTTCCAGCTACTAAAAATGCTACTTATAGCTTCCCCTTACTGAGCCCCTAGTTGTTGGGCCATAAGCCCAATATGTCAATTTAATTACTAAAACTTTATTTTAAACCCAAGTATGTCTAAACAGAATACTTAAAACAAGGCCTGAGCCCAAATTTGAGCCCCATCTGTACCTCAAATTCTCAAATTAATATTTTAAGCAATCACTACACAAAAATGCACAAGCCCCTAAATTCAGGATGTTACAGTTCTACCCCTCTTAAAATAAATTTCAGCCTAGAAATTTACCTGATCAAAAGAGATGGGGATACTGCTGTCGTATAATGTCCTCTGGCTCCCACATTGCCTCTTCTGCGCCATGATTTTGCCACAAAACTTTGACCAAAGGGACGAACTTCCTTTCCAACACCTTTACGTCTCGATCCAAGATTTGTACTGGTTCCTCCTCAAAGGATAAATCTGGCCTTACTTCAATCTCTTCCACCGGCACCATATGCGATGGATCAAAATGATAACATCTCAGCATCGAGACATGAAACACATCGTGTATCTGCTCCAACTCTGAAGGCAACTCCAAACAATAAGCCACTAGCCCCACGCGTTCCAATACTTGATAAGGCCCAATAAACCGAGGACTTAGCTTACCCTTTCGTCCAAACCTCATTACCTTCTTCCACGGAGATACCTTTAAAAATACTTGGTCTCCTACTGTAAATTCCATCTCCTTCCGCTTCAGATCCGCATAAAACTTCTGCCGATCAGACGCTTCCTTCAATCGAGCCCGTATTGACCTAACTTTCTTCTCCGTTTACGAAACTAGTTCTGGACCCAACACCTGACGTTCACCCAACTCCGTCTAACAAGTAGGGGTACAACATCTCCTTCCATATAACGCTTCGTACGGCACCATCTGAATACTAGCTTGATAACTATTATTGTATGCAAATTCTGCCAAAGGTAAATACTCCTCCCAACTACCTCTAAAATCTATGATGCAACCCCTTAGCATATCCTCCAAGGTCTAAATTACCTCTCGACCGACCATCGATGCAGGTGAAAAGCATGATACTAAAGTCTAATCTTGTTCCCATTGCTTGATGAAGAGCCTTCCAGAATCGTGACGTGAACCTAGGGTTCCTATCGGATATTTTTGACACTGGTACACATGTAATCTTACGACCTCAGCCACGTACAGCTTAGCCAACCTTGGGAGAGAATAGTCGACCCGAACCGATATGAAATGGGCAGACTTCGTCAATCGATCCACAATCACCCAAATCGAGTCCTTCTTAGTGGGCGTAAGGGGTAACCCACTAACAAAATCCATCGTGATTCTCTCCCATTTCCACTACGAAATCTTCACCAGTTGCAGCAACCCTAAAGGCAACTGGTGTTCCGCTTTTACCTGTTGGCACGTCAAGCACGTTCCTACAAATTCTGTTATCTCTTGCTTTAGACCTGGCCACCAAAATTGTTCTCGCAAGTCCCGATACATCTTAACCCCTCTAGAATGCATAGCTAAGGGCTACTATGCGACTCCTGAAGAATCATCTGCCTTAACTCCACATCTTTTGGCATACAAATCTTCCCACGAAAACACAAGACTCCACCACCATTCAAACTATAATCTTCTCCTTCACCATTCTGTATTTGTCAGATTTGAGTACTTAAGACATCATCCAAAATCTGCTTCTCGTTGATTTGATTTGTCCACATAGGTCTTACTTGAAGTTCAGCTACCAGACTACCATCCTCATACAGACTAAGATGAGCGAACATTGCCCTCAAATCTGCTATCGCCTTCCTACTTAGCGCGTCTGCCACCATGTTAGCCTTACCCAGATGATATTCGATCGAACAGTCATAGTCCTTCAAGAGGTCAATCCACCTATGTTGCCTCAGATTCAACTCCTTCTGGGTAAGGATATACTTCAGGCTCTTATGGTCAGTGTAAATAACCGACTTCTCCCTATACAAGTAATGCCTCCAAATCTTCAGAGCAAAAACTACCGCCACCAATTCTAAATCATGCATAAGGTAGTTCAATTCATGCGGTCGCAACTGTTGAGATGCATATGCAACAACTTTTCCCTCTTGCATCAACACACACCCCAAACCTGTGTGTGACGCATCATAGTAGACGGTAAATTCTTTTCCCGCCTCTGGCTAAATTAACACTGGCGCTTCCGTCAAGATTCTCTTCAGCTTATCAAAACTCTCCTGTTGTTTGTCAGTCCATACAAACAATACTCCCTTCCTTAACAACTTAGTTAAAAATCATGAGGGTAGTATTTTATCATGGTGTCGGATCCCAAATTTTTATGGATTCCTTCTTTGTTACCGGGGTCGACCCCAAAGGCATAATGTCTCAAAACGAGGAGGCCATAGAGAAACTATTTTTCTTAGTGCCGCTATTGAAGAGAACCCCTCAACAAACCTCCTGTAATACCCCGCCAATCCCAAGAAACTTCGAATCTCTGCCACAGAGTTTGGCGGTTTCCAACCTAATACAGCTTCTATCTTCCAAGGGTCTACTCTAATTCCCTCTGCGGAAACTACATGCCCTAAGAAAGTCACTTTCTTCAGCCATAACTCATACTTACTGAACTTTGTGCATCATGCTCCTCCTCCGACTTAGAGTAAACAAAAATATCGTCGATGAACACCACCACGAACCGATCTAGGTATGGTTGAAACACCCAGTTCATCATATCCATAAATGCTGCTGGCACATTTATCAAACTGAACGGCATTACCAAGAAGTCATAATGGCCATAGCATGTTCGAAATGCCGTCTTATGAATGATCCATTCCTTCACCTTTAACTGATGGTACCCTGACCTTAGATCAATCTTCGAAAAGATTGAAGCTCCTTTAAGCTGATCAAACAGGTCGTCGATTCTTGGCAAAAGGGTACTTATTCTTAATCATCAACTTATTCAGTTGATGATAGTCCACGCACATACTCATGGATCCGTCCTTCTTTTTCACAAAGAGGACCGGCGCTCCCCACGGAGACTCGCTCGGTCAGATAAATCCACGATCCAACAGTTCCTAGAGCTAGGCTTTGAGCTCAACCAACTCTTTTAGTGCCATTCGATACGGAGTAATGGACACTGGAGCTGTTCCTGGAAATAGCTCTATTCTGAACTCCACTTCGCGATCTGGAAGTAACCCTGGTAACTCCTCCGAGAAGACATCCACGAAATCCTTGATTGTTCAAACCTCATCGACAGTTACCTCCTTAGCATCTAAGACACTAATAAAAGCTACGCGTTGCATCCTTTCTGAATCATCTTAACAGCCCTAAACGTCAATACTATGTTGGACAAATAGTTTATTTTTTCCATAACACAAGCACCTCCCCGCCTTCCGGGGTACTCAACATCACATGCTTGGTCTCACAATCCAACTTAGCATGATGCTTAGTCAACCAATCCATTCCTAGAATAAGATCAAACTCTTCAAATGGCAATTCCATTAAGTATGCTGGAAACACTACCCTTTGAGTCTCTAACGGTACATCCTTAAATAGCTTGTCCACTACCCTAGATTGTCCGAGGGGACTAACCACAGTCATCTTCCTAGCAGTTGTTTCAGAGTTTATAATTAGGTTCTCAGATATCGAACATGCAACATAGGAGTGGGTTGACCCAATATCAATCAAGGCAAGAAAAGGGTTATCAGCAATAAGAAACGTATCGATTATGACATCCGGTGCGTCACCATCCTCCTGTCGATGAACTGCATAAACTAGACCCGGTTGCCTCGCATCTACTTTACCTACACCTCTACCAGGCACTCCACGACCGCGACCAAACCTATTTCCTCCTCTATCTGGGCCACGACCCCTCGGTACTGGCTGACCACCTCTTCCAGCTTGATCAGAACCTCGTCCAACTGGCTGCACCTGTTCCTTCTGTGGATAGTCCTTAATCATATGTTCCGTGGATCCATACCTGAAACATCCATCGGTTCTTTTTCTACACTCCCCAGAATGTGCTTTCCCATACCAATTACATAAACGATTCTGATTCCCCCCCAGCAGGTGTCGAAGCACGAGCTGGCCCATCAGACCTAGGCCTTTTCTGCGAATTCCCAGATGCTCCTGCCAGCCCAAAATTTCTCTTATTCCTTCCCCGCTCCTTATCTCTTTCTTGTCTTTCCGTCTGTTTTACCTCCTCAGCTATCTTAACCTTCTCCACCAGAACAGCAAAATCTCTCACTCTATGGTGCTATCAAAACCCTTAACTCATTCCGCAATCTATCCTCAAACTGATCACAACGTTCATATTCGGTTGCTAGTATTCCTCAATCGTAGCGGCTCAAGCGCAGAAACTCTGCCTCATATTCAGCTACAGATTAACTTCCCTGTACCAAATTTAGGAATGCCTTCCTCTGCGCATCCATATAGCTGGCCCCAACATACTTTCCCTAGAATGACTCCTTAAAGACGTCCCAGTCAATTCGATCTGCGGCAGTACCCTCCTTTACCTTGAGCCACCACTGATAAGCCTCGTCTCGTAGAAGAGACACAACCCCTTTCAACTTCTCCTCCACCGTGAAATCTAAGTCATCCATTATGCACTCCGTTGCTTCCATCCAATACTCATCTGTGTTAGGGGCTACGCCAGAAACTCCCCTAAACACTTCTGCCCCAGCCTAAATTTGAGCCCCATCTGCACCTCAAATTCTCAAATTAATATTTTAAGCAATCACTACACAAAAATGCAAAGCCCCTAAATTCAAGATGTTACAGACTTCTTTTTTGACTTAGCATGACTTGACTTTGTGAGCTGACGAAGTCATACTCTTAATCCGGAGAAGTAATAAGTATCAAAAATCAGGAGTTGAATAGCTCGGGTTCGTAACCCACGGGTTTTTGACGGGGTTGATACCGGCTTAAAGCTGAAAGGGGTTTAGTGTGGCATGATTTTACTCATGCTTAAAGGTGGTGGAAAATGTTTGGGCTTTTGTAGAGGATGATGGAAATTGGAAAGGTAAGGGGTTTGAAATGAAATTAAACCAATTTTGGGAAAAGAAACAAAATGAATTGAATTGGACAGAATGTTTGGACGTTTGGCTTGAAGAATAGAATAAAAGAAATCCTATTCAAAATTGAAATAGGAAAAGAGAGAAAAACAACTCCAAATAAGAATAGGAAAAGAGAGAATTGATTGATGATTATCCAATTACAAATAACCCTATTTATACTAATAGATTTACTAAAAATAGGCTTAATTAAATTAATACAAATATTAAATAAAAAATAAAAATAAATAAATAAAAATAAAATAATCTAAAAATAGAATTTCCTATTCTTGGCTTTTTACAAAGTCAATTGCTTAATGAGTCCTTGGCTTCCTCCATCTTTTTGATTTGGCCCCATTTTTATGATTTTCTTTCAATTTGGCCCTTTTTAGCTTGCTTTTGATCAATTGCATCCCTAACAAGAATTAAATCATAAAATTACAAATTTAGCAGGGTTTAATTCAGAAATAAATCAAATTAAATACAAGAAATCATGCAAGATAATAATGTTATCAAATCCCCCTACTTAGCTCATGCTTGCCCTCAAGCATGTTGTTCGTTCAAATATTAGAATTAATTCCACAATTTATTAAGAATCAAGCCTCTTTTCTGCATCCTTACTCAATTTAAACAACATAGGAAAAAATAATTAAATAAATGCTCAGAACATATAGTTTAATCAACAAGACAAGTGTCATAAAATTCGACATATGCTAACTAGATAATTTCATGAAATAGATTTTGAGTCCAATAAATTGCAAGGCATTATTAATATACTTTTAGAAAAATAAACTAGACATGGTCAAACCTTTTTACGCGAACTAGGATGACAACCCAAGCACCCTATCCTGGTTACTCAGTTCAAGCAGTCTTTATATTGGGCTCTGTTAGCAGAATGTTATTAAGTTATCGACTCATCACTCGAACCTTTTTACGCAAGATGAGATGACAACCCAATCACCTCACCTCGGTTACTCAATTCGGTCACATTTTCGAGACTTTCACTCATAACCTGAGCCTTTATTTATTTATTTTTGCTTTTAATTCACTTTTTTTTTTCATGCACAAGCAAATATTTTTCAAACAATCAATTCATGAAAATCTAGTTACATACATCAACCTTAAAACACAAGTGTCGATTAATCTATATACTTGAGTATAAAAAAAATTTACCCAATTGTCCAATTTGACTAAGTATGAGATTAAAGGCTCACCGTCAAAATAAATTGTTGAATGAATTCAATACAAGATTGAACATATGCAAAGGAGAACATGCAGCAAAAACCAATCAGCCATCCATGCATACTTCATATATATTCATCCCCCCTACTTATTCTAAGCTTGCCCTCAAGCATGTGCATATTATAGATAGAAAAAGGAAAAAAAATCAGCAGCAAAATGAAAAGTTCAGAGTACTCCCCATGTGTGATTTCAATGATTTTGTCGATGTTGGGGGTAATAATTTTGTAGGATTTCAAGGATTGTGGAGACTTGAGTTTCCATCGTTCCAAGTCTTGCCTCGATTAGTCCTAAACAATCCTCTACAGATGGAGGTTGTTCCTCGCGTTCTCTAGTGTCAATGTGTGGGTGTTGGTGAAAAACCATATTCTCGCGAGTAGTCCGTGTACCTGGAGGAACAAAATAACACGAAGTAGGGGTGCCGGCAAGCAATCCCATAGAATCCAAACAATATTTATCTAGGCTCCTCATACTATATGCACATGTGAAAGTTGAGAAATCAATTTCAGAAAAAAGTCGAGAGGCTAAATGTGAAATAAATGATCCAAGTATAAGTGGACGGTTGTAACGCAGAACGACATGAAAATTACGTTCAAACCAATATCCTAGATTGACTTTAAAACCCAAATGCATACACCATAAAAAGAATAGTTCAGTTTTAGTCAAAGCAGCTGATGCACCATTTCTACCTGAAAAGCTAAATGCCAAAAATCGGTGTATATATCTCAAAGTAGGTTTATGCACCAATAAGTCTTTTGTGGTATTCAGATTATAATGATTATCAGAATTAGTTAATATACGATAAACATGCTGAGCATCAAAGTTGTTCGGAATATCTAACAAAGCAGAATGATAAGAATCGGACTGAATATCATCATGACCGATAACACCTATGGCAATGTTAAATTCAGAAATTGACATTCGAAAGTCTTTCCCAAGCAAATGAAAGCATACAATATTTTATGTTTCAACAGTTTGTAAAGCATTAATATTGAAGCTAAAAGTGGTGTAGAATTCATATACTAATTTATAATATGCATTACAAGTAATATTCGCATATAAAGTCCAACCAATAGCATCAAAATAATGAAGCACAACATCATGCATATCTAGAAGTTCAAGAGTGGGAAAATCGATTTGCTTACAGATCGGGAGCGAGCGTTGTCAGATGGCGTCGTATCGTGCCTAGTGCTCCGATGTGGAGAAGTTGAGAAATCCACGAAGTCGACTTTCTGTTGGAATTGTATTGGCACGACTACGTCTGTTGCGTTGGCCATTTCAGGGTGGTCGAATGTGCTCGTTAGGCGAGCCGGGTGGGTTTTCATCTTCAACAGCGTCAGTACTGCTGTTCGGGGGTGTCGATGTCTTTTGTGTCGGTTGTTGGAGACTTCTGGTTTGGCGTTGAGTGACTCATTCGTCGACGGTAGGGGTAGCTTCGACATTGTCGTTAGAGGTCCTGACTTTTTGGGACTACCCGAAGTGTCTGACTTGATCGGGGTTGGCCTTCGTTGACGTCGGGTTCTCGATGGGACGGCCTGTTGTTGTGGAAGAGGTTGCGGAAGAGCAGTTTCATCGTCTAAATCAACGAATGGAGCTGCGGTAAAATGTTGTCGATTTTGGTTGAGCAAAATTGGGACATTGTCGGATGTTTGGTTTCGTGTTCGGACTATTGCGTCCGTGCTAATATGGCGAAGAAGCTATTTTGGTGCGACGACGACGGAGGTGGCCACGACGGCGGTCGGTGGCACGACTTACGACGGTGACCGAGAATGGCTTGTTTCGGCCAATTTTTTTAATGGCTGATGGTGGGGGTTCAAATGCGTTGTTGTTTAGGGCAGTGGAAGGTGGTTTTGTTGTGAAAAGAAATAAAGAAAATGAGAAAAAAATATGGAAAGGGTGGTGGCTGGAGGTGTTGGCATGGACCGACGATAGTGGCAGTAGGGGAGTGAAACGGCGACGAAGGGCAAGGGGCACGGCGGTGGAGTGGGGTTTGTCGTGGTGGAGGAGAAGAGAATAGAGGTAGGGGTGAAGAAAAGGTTTTGGTGTCGGCAAGGGGAGAGGAAAACGACGGTGGTGACGGCTTTGGCGATGACGTGTTACAGAAACGAGTGTTGCCACAGCGACAGAGGGTGTGGGACAACTGCGGCGGCGTGGAGTGGTCTTGGGTTAAGGGTTTTTTTTTTAGTGTGTTGAAGAAGATGAAGAAGATAAAAAGGTTTGGGGGTTTGGGTGTTTTATTTTATTTTCTTTTTCTATTTTCTTTTTTTTTTCTTTCCTTTGGACGGTTGGGTTTGTATTTCTCTCTTTTTTTTTCTTTTTGTTTGGGTTAGGTGTTGGGTCATTTGGGTGTGTGTTGGGTTAGAGGGATGGTATTGGGTGTTGGGTTTTGGTGTATGTTGGGTTTGGCTTTTTTGGGTTTTTGGTTTTGGGTAGCTGGGTTAAGTTAGGGTAATGGGTATTTGGGTTAAATGGATTGGGTATTGGGTTGATGGGCATTTTATAAATGTTTGGGGTTTTTTTTTCTATTTTGGTAAATACTTGTCACCTTATTGGCATGTCGTGCCTGCGCCACCACTGTTCTCCAACTCTTGAAAAATTTATGCTCTCCATTATTTTCTTGAAAACATCAACTAAATTGAACTAAGTAAAAATTTATTTATTTACCCCCTAAATTTTCTAAAATTTAAAATTAAATATATGAAAAGAAATTTGGTGTGCCTCCCAAAAAGCGCATTTGTTTAATGTCGTTAGCTCAATGACCTGTTTATTGAAATTTTGGGCTCGCCGAGAACAATCTTCACAACTGTGTGCATTTGAAAATTCTCGAAAAAAGGTTTTAGTCGTTGCCCATTCACCTTAAAGTATTTTCGCGTTTCTTCACTTTGAATTTCCACTGCACCATTTGAAAACAAATTGGTAATAGTAAATGGCCCTATCCATTTGGATCGGAGCTTACCAGCGAAAATTTTTAAGGTGGAGTCGTATAGAAAAACTTTTTGTCCTTTTGAAAATTGCTTCCTAGCGATGAACTTATCATGAAACGCCTTCGTCTTTTCTTTATAAACTCGAGCATTTTCATACGCGTCGTTTCAAATTTCCTCGAGTTCTTGGATGTCCAATTTTCGATACTTTCCTGCAAACTCCATCTCCATATTACACTGCTTAACAGCCCAAAATGCCTTGTGCTCTAACTCGACCGGAAGATGGCACAGTTTACCGAAAACTAGTCGGTAAGGTGACATGCCTATTGGTCCCTTGTAAGCCGTTCTATAGGCCCAAAGTGCATCATTAAGTCTCAAACTCCGATCCTTCCTGTTAGGTTTAACCGTCTTTTCCAGAATGGACATTAAGTCTCGAACTCCAATCCTTCCTGTTAGGTTTAACCGTCTTTTCCAGAATGGACTTGATCTCTCGATTCGACACTTCAGCTTGCCCGTTCATTTGTGGATGGTAAGCGGTGGCAATTCGTTGAGTCACTCCATATTTCTCCATTAGTGCACTTACAAGCTTATTGCAGAAATGGGTTCCTCTGTCAGTGATTATCGCTCGTGGAGTGCCATACCTGGAAAAAATAGAACTTTTAAGAAAGTCAACTACGGTCTTAGCATTATCATTACGAGTGGCTTTCGCCTCTATCCACTTAGAGACATAATCGACAGCTAAGAGTATATAAAAATTATCAAAATAAGAAACGAAGGGACCCATAAAGTCGATGCCCCAAACATCGAAAATTTTGCAAATATGAATGGGGGTAAGGGGCATCTCATTTCGACGACTAAGGTTGCCAACTCTTTGGCATTTTTCACATGTTTTGCAAAATAAAAAGGCATCACGAAATATGTTTGGCCAAAATAGTCCACATTCGAGAATTTTGTGTGCGGTGTGTTTAGGTCCAAAGTGTCCTCCACATGTATAAGAATGGCAAAAAGTTAAAATAGATTGTACCCCTGTTTCAGCTACACACCGTCGAATTACCTGGTCTGAGCAATGTTTCCAAAGGTAAGGATCGTCCCAAATGTAATAACGCGCATCCTTTTTTATTTTATCTCTTTTAGACTTTCGCAATTCCGAAGGAATAATACCTGTAAGGAGGTAATTTACTATGTCTGCGTACCAAGGATGAACCGCGTTTGCTGCAAATAGGTTTTCATCTGGAAAGTTGTCCTTCAATGGTGTGTTGTCTACTGGAATCGATAATCGACTTAAATGGTCAGCTACTAGGTTTTCATATCCCTTCTTATCCCGTATTTCAAAGTCAAACTCTTGTAGGAGCAAAATCCACCTGATTAGTCGGGGTTTTGCCTCCTTTTTCCCTATCAGGTACTTTAAAGCTTTATGATCAGAAAAAAGTAATTACTTTAGTTCCCAATACTTAAGATCTAAATTTATCTAAAGCAAACACAACAGCTAAAAATTCTTTCTCGGTGGTTGTGTAATTGCTTTGAGCAGCATCCAAAGTTTTCGAAGCATAGTAGATAACATAGGGCTCTTTCCCTATTCTTTGGCAAAGAACATCTCTCACACTGTGGTCACAGGCGTCACACATAATTTCGAATGGGAAGTCCCAATTTGGTGGCTGCACTATGGGGGCGGAGATCAATTTTTGCTTCAGCACATCAAATGCGTCCTTACAAGTCTGATCGAACTCAAATTCTTTATCCTTTTGTAACAGGCTGCAAAGTGGTCGTGCGATTTTCTAGAAATCTTTCATGAATCGTCTGTAAAATCCTGCGTGGCCAAGAAATGAACGAACCTCCCTCACAGATATAGGGTAAGGTAATGAGTTAATATTATCTATTTTTGCCTTATCGACCATAATTCCTTTCGAGGAAACTATATGACCTAAAATTAACCCTTTTTCAACCATGAAATTGCATTTCTCATAATTTAAAACAAGATTAAATTCTAGGCATCTTTGTAATATTTTAGCAAGATTATCAAGACATTCGTTGAAAGAGTTACCGTATACCGTGAAGTCATCCATAAAGACTTCGATGATTTTCTCAACATAATCGGAGAATATGCTTACCATGCATCTTTGAAAAGTGGCCGGAGTATTGCAGAGTCGAAACGGCATTCGTCTATACGTAAACATTTCGAAGGGGCACGTGAAAGTCGTTTTGTCTTGATCCTCTAGAGCCAGTGGGATTTGGAAAAATCCTGAATATCCATCGAGACAACAATAATGGGTCTTACCAGCTAATCGTTCGAGCATCTGATCGATGAAGGGAAGTGGAAAATGGTCTTTCCGTGTAGCTGCATTAAATTTTCTGTAGTCGATGCAAAGCCTCCATCCATTCTGGACTCGTGTAGGGACCAGCTTCCTGACAAGTTTTTCACCACTGTCACGCCAGTTTTCTTGGGCACGATATGAATCGGGCTAACCCAATCACTGTCAAAAATTGGGTATATCGTTCCAGCATCTAACAGTTTCTGGATCTCCTTTTTTTACTACCTCCATCATGGGCGGATTAAGACGCTTTTGAGCATCTCTCTTTGCTTTCGTGTTCTCTTCGATGGAGATTTTGTGCATACAAGTTGATGGACTTAGCCCTTTTATGTCGGCTATCGTCCAACCAATAGCTTCCTTATAATCTTTCAGCACTCGGACTAGACTTTCCTCCTCGTCTTGGGTCAGTTTCTTTGACACTATTACCGGTAAGGTGTCTTTTTCTCCCAAAAAGACGTACTTAAGGTGGTCCGGTAATTCTTTAAGTTCCAAGGTTGGTGGCTGCAAAATCAAAGGTAACATTTTTGTTTGGGAAGGTAATAGTTCAAATTGGTTACCTTGGTTCGTCAATGATGGTTGCATTTCTAAGTGTTTGACAATTTCTCACAACGGATCTTCTATGACGACTAATTCCTCGAGGTGACGTAAAACATCCATGTCAATGCTTCTATAAAAGAAGTTTCCAAATCATCAAAGTTATGATATTCAGAATAAGATTGAGTTAAGCAATCTATAATATCGATACTAGAAATATTTAATAGTGAGTTAGGATGACTCATGGCTTCGTAGATGTTGAATTTCACGATTTCGCCATCAAACTCCATTGTCAGCGTTCCGCTTTGAACATCAATCTTTGCGCTTGCAGTACTTAGAAATGGCCTTCCAAGTAAAATGTCAGACGATATTGATAATGTAGAAATCTGCAGGGAAAACTAATTCGTTAACTTTAACAAGGACGTCTTCAAGCAACCCTTCAGGATAGACGATTGACTTGTCTGCCAACTGGATTATTACTCTTGTCTCTTTTAAAGGACCCACATTAATCAGCTTATAAGTAGAATAAGGCATAACATTAATTGAATCCCCTAGATCACACATAGCTTTCTTAATGCCTACATTACCTATCTCACAAGAAATAGCAAATATACCTTGGTCCTTATATTTGGGAGGAATTTTCTTTTGCAGTACTACGGAGACATTCTCTCCTACATTTACTCTTTTGTTACCTATCAACCTTCTCTTGCTAGAACACAGTTCCTTGAGGAATTTCGCATAACGAGGGATTTGTTTGATAGCGTCGAGTAAAGGGATATTTACCTCCACCTTCCTAAATGTTTCGAAGATTTCTTTTTCCTCCTTTTCTTTCTTGTCTTTTGCAAGTCTCCTTGGAAAAGGAGGTGGCATCACAATTGGTTTATGAATTTCTAACTCTGGCCTAGCTGTTGGATCCGTCATTTGCTTTTCCCCTTCCTGGTTTTGCCCACGACTTTTGATTGGCACTGTTTCCAGTACCTTACCACTACGAAGAGTTATTGCACTTGCGTTCTTTCGAGGATTCGGCTCTGTCTGGGTAGGTAATTTACCTTGAGATTCCAAACGATTAACTGCCATCGAGAGTTTACTAACCTGATTAGTCAACTATTGTATTGATACGTCTGTCCTCTGTTGATATTTTGCAGCATCGATGGCAAGTCTTTCCACAATGGCTTTTAGAGATGTGCTCGGCTTGGGTTGCTGTTGTGGTGGCTGCAGAGGTCTAGGTTGGTACGGTTGATTATATCAGGGATTCCCTCCGTAACTCAAGTTGGGATGATCCTTCCAACCGGAGTTGTAGGTGTTGGAGAAAGGATCATAGCGTCTTTGTGGAGGTCCCAAAAATCCTCCAACAGCATCCACATGTGCAGTTGAATTATCGTTAAGGATTGGGCAGGAATCTGTCGGATGTTCAGATGTAGCACAAATTCCACATAGTTGGGTCGAATTCTTCTTCTCTGTAAGCAAAGATTGAACAACATTGGTAAGTTTATCCAATTTATCTTTAAAAGGTGAAACGTTTACCCCATGAACCTGTCTAGTGGGTTCCGAATTCGGTCAATACTGTTGAGAATTTACCGCCATGGTGGATATAAGTTTTCTCGCCCTTTGAGAAGTCATATTGACAAGTGCCCCTCCACTAGCAGTATCGATCATCTTCATTTCCATAGAGAGCAATCCCTCGTAGAAATACTGAAGGAGTGATTGTTCGGTCAACCTGTTTTGAGGACAACTTGCACATAGTTTTTAATACCGCTTCCAATAGTCATAGAGTGATTCATTCTCCACTTGGCGAATTCTAACTATGCCCCTCTGAAGTTCAGCTGCTCGTGATGATGGAAAGAATCTATCAAAAAAAACACGAGATAAGTCATCCCACGTTGTGATAGAATCGGGGGGTAAGTAAAATAGCCATTCTTTTACTGTATCAACTAAAGAAAAAGGAAAAGCCCGAAGTTTGATTTCATCTTCGGGTACTCCCTGCGGTTTCATGCTTGAGCAGACCATGTGGAACTCTCTCAAGTGGGTATGTGGATTTTCATTTTTCAAGCCTCAAAAGTGGGCAATAGGTGAATCAAGCCTGATTTAAGCTCGAACGGGGTTCCTCCGATTGGATAGTTGATGCATAACGGTGTTTGCTCGTTGGGAGCAGCAGTTAGTTGACGAATGGTTCGGTTTGCCATCCTTTCTGGTTCACCAAGGTTGCCTTTCGCTTCTTTTGGTTCAAGAAGTGGTTCGATCTCAGGTCCAACCACTTCGACTTGTTTCCCACGTCGAATTGCCTCTACACGAATTACTTTGCTCAACTTTTCAACGTCGGATTCTAGGATCCCTTTCCCTAGTTCAACTTCTGCTTTACTTTCGCGTTTGAGAGCTTCCGTCTCTTTTTGTCGCGCTCGCGCTGATTTCTCGATCTCTGGGTCGTATTCGAGATCTCCTGATGAAGACCTGGTCATGAAGACGATTTGAACAATTATAAGTGTTTCCAGTCCCCGGCAACGGCGCCAAAATGATGGCTGTCGATTCCACCAATATAAACCTACACCTAATTTGCAAATTTAAGCAGTATAGGGAGTAGGTCGATCCCACAGAGACTGGTTATACTAAAAAAATTGTCTATCTCGTTACCAGATTAATGTCTGGGAAATTGTCGTGCCCGCGACGTTCGAGGGGAGTAAAATATTAAACCTGAAATAAACACAGAAAATAAAAACGTAAAAAGTAACAGACTAAATAGGTAAATAAAATTGAAATAATCTGAAAATAAATCGATAAAACTTAGCTCAGCCTTAAGCGCAGGTTTTTTCGTCTTTGACCCGATCTTCGAAATTAGATGAACTCGTCTTTTTCGATAAGCTAGTTATAGCTACTAAGGATGCCTCGGACACTAACTCTTCCTTGTTTAAATTAGTTATGGAATGTCCTATAACTAACCCTTACCGATCGAACAACCTACGAAAAGTTCACGGTTTAGAACTCCGGCAGCTTTGCATTCTAGAAGAGCCTAGCTCGAACCAATGCCCTCAAACGTTGGGACAATTAAATTCGGTTACTACTTCCCTTGACGGAACCAAACAGCAATCCCCATTTGGCACGCCAATGTGTTCACGGAAGACCAATTAGACAATCGATCCTTTCGGAATTCCAACTGTATGTCTAGCCATACTAACTCAAACGACGCCTTTTTTGACTTAGCATGACTTGACTTTGTGAGCTAACGAAGTCATACTCTTAATCCGGAGAAATAATAAGTATCGGAAATCAGGAGTTGAATAGCTCAGGTTTGTAACTCACGGGTTTTTGACGGGGTTGGTACCGGCTTAAAGCTGAAAGGGGTTTAGTGTGGCATGATTTTACTCATGCTTAAAGGTGGTGGAAAATGTTTGGGCTTTTGTAGAGGATGATGGAAATTGGAAAGGAAAGGGGTTTGAAAGGAAATTAAACCAATTTTGGGAAAAGAAACAAAATGAATTGAATTGGACAGAATGTTTGGACGTTTGGCTTGAAGAATAGAATAAAAGAAATCCTATTCAAAATTGAAATAGGAAAAGAGAGAAAAACAACTCCAAATAGGACTAGGAAAAGAGAGAATTGATTGATGATTATCCAATTACAAAAAACCCCTATTTATACTAATAGATTTACTAAAAATAGGCTTAATTAAATTAATATTAAATATTAAATAAAAATATAAATAAATAAATAAAAATAAATAAATCTATTCTTGGCTTTTTACAAAGTCAATTGATTAATGAGTCCTTGGCTTCCTCCATCTTTTTGATTTGGCCCCATTTCTATGATTTTCTTTCAATTTGGCCCTTTTTAGCTTGCTTTTGATCAATTGCATCCCTGACAAGAATTAAATCATAAAATTACAAATTTAGCAGGGTTTAATTCAGAAATAAACCAAATTAAATACAAGAAATCATGCAAGATAATAATGTTATCAATTTATTTATGGATGCTTGTTTTGGGGTTATGTTTTGATAGATAATGCCCCGTAACCCTAATCTGGCAATGAATTCGGGTTAGGGGTGTTACAATGACAGTGCTAGTAAGACAATGGGAGCAGGTACAATCCAATTGAAGAATCACGATGGCTCAATCCAAGTCTTGGTAGACGTTCACTACGTACCTAGCTTGAAGAAAAATCTCATCTCATTAGGGGTCCTAGAATCTAAAGGGCTCACAATCACTTTGAGAGATGGATTACTAAAGGTAGTAGCTGGGGTATTGACGGTGATGAAATGCACAAGAAGGAATAACATGTACTATTTAAATGGAAGTACAGTTATTGGATCAGCATCAACAGCTTCTGCGAAATATGCAGATTCAGAGGCTACCAGGTTATGGCAAATGCGATTGGGACATGCTGGTGAAAAAGCTTTGCAGAATTTGGCGAAGCAAGGCTTGTTGAAAGGTGCAAATTCTTACAAATTGGAATTATGTGAACATTGTGTTCTGGGCAAGCAGACGAGGGTAAAATTTGGTTCAGCAATTCACAATACGAAAGGAATTCTGGACTACGTTCACAGTGATGTGTGGGGACCTACCAAAGTGGCTTCTTTGGGAGGTATGTTGATTGTTGTTTTATCGAGTCTTAAAATTTATATAAAGAATGATTGGACCTGGAAACTAACTAAGACAACGATGGAGGCAAGCGCACCTATTGAACAGTAGTATAATTTAGGCAAGATCGGAATGTCGAATCCCAAAGGAACCAAAAGTACTAATACTAACTCTCTTCCTAAGAATTAAGGGAATTTGTTGTTTAATCTAAATTAACTAACTACTAAACTAAAGACTCTAAGATGAAGAAGAATGAAATTGAGAAAATAACTTGAGGAAAATCCAATTGATTAAGACGACACCCAAGGAAGAATCCACCTAGACTTCACTTGTTATCTAACACTGAACTAGACGATTTATTCACTTGACTTGATCTGTAAGATTCTCTAACATATATTAATCCCTCTCTCGAGGCGACTAACGTCTAACCCTAGGTTAATTAATTGAAATCTCTTTCTAATTAAAACCCCTAGAATTGCATTAACTCGGTCTATGGACTCCCATATTAGGTTTCACCCTAATCCGGTAAAATCTCATCACCCTATCTCTAGGCGCGCGATCAACTCCGCTTAATTACGCTAGATCTACTCTTAGGCAGGGACTTTTGCTCTTCCACCTAAGTACATCATACTTGAATTAATATCCTGGAAATATCAACACAAGAATTAAGAACACATAATTAAGAACAAGCAAAATATTTATCATATAGTTCAGAAAACAATAACAAAATTCATCTTAGGTTTCATCCCCCTCAAGTATCTGAGGGTTTAGTTCATAATTGTAAAAGAAAACATCTTAAAAGAAAATATAAAACAAAACATAAGAAATCCCTAAAACCCCCTGAAAGAATTGAAAGAGAGATCCGCCGTCTTGAGTATAATTTCGGCTTCTTGAGATGAATCAACTGGCTATCTTTGAGTAATCTCCACAAATCTTCCTTTTTCGGCCTAACCGGACGCCTATCCAAACGTTTTTCTCAAGGTTAGCCTCTAGGGTCTTTATATAGGCTTTTGGAATATGTTTCTTTGCCTCTAAGTACCCTAAATTGACTAAAACTCTTCTTTCCTGCGGCAGGGACACACCAGTGTGCTTCGATTGCAGGCCATGGTCGAGTCTGATGATGAGGCACGACCGTGTGTTTTGGGGCTCAAACCGTGTTCTAGTCTATCAATGAGGCACGACTGTGTGGTCATGGACCTAGACCATGTCGATTTCTATTTTGGCCCAATTTGGTTCGTTTTAAGCCCATTTCTCGTTCTTTTCATCTTCTGGTGCTTTCCTGAGTATAAAACATGAAAACAACAGATTAACAGCACCAAATTACATAATTCAAGGCTTAAATCATCCAAAAGCATGCTAAATGTGGGCCTAAAATATGTTACTTTTACGGTTTATCAAATACCCCCACACTTAAGCTTTTGTTTGTTCTTAAGCAAAATTATCAACTTACAATTAAGACGAACTTTCCACAATTCATAATTCTCATTAACAATGCCTCATCATAATTCATAGACAATTCATACATGGATAATTTAGCTCAAAGACTCCTAAAGATTCAAACAATTCTAAGTCATATATTTGTAGCACGAAAACATAGGTGTCTCCCCTTATCTAAATAAGTACCTTTGATTGAAAACTGACAAGGATTGACATCCTTACTAAAGATTCACTCAAAGCACTCGAAGTGTTTAAGGTTCAAGAATAAGCACTCACAAGTCGAACCTGAAAAGTTAATTCTATAGGCTTGCCTGAAAATCAAATCTCTACCACTGTAATATGAGATGATACACAAATCAAAAGGTCTTTAATTGTAACACCCCTATCCCGTGTCCGATCACCGGATTAGGGTTAAAGGCGTTACCAGACAGATTAGAAACATTTACAGGATTAATCGTTCAACCATTCATCAATATCATTTATAATGTCCCTTAAGTAGGTCATCGAGACCTTAAGCATGCTTATAAACTGAGTCGGGACTAAACCGAAACACATACGAGATTTCATGAAAATATAAAACTTTTCTAAAATATAGGGGACACACGGCCGTGGGGGTAGGCCGTGCCTCACCCACAGCTACTAGACACTCCCGTGTGTCCTCCCCGTGGTGGTATACTGCCAAATTCAACACGGTCACCAAGTACACCCGTGTGTTAAGGCCGTGTACTACTAGATTACATACTGTCATTTCTCACACGGCCACTAAGCACACCCGTGTCGAGGCCGTGTGTAATTTAAGCCACATTCTGCCAATTTACCCACGGTCTTCGGCACATCCGTGTGCCTCAACCATGTGACATTATAGGCCATTTTACAAGGCCAATATGCCACCCATTTTGGGTCTCACCTACAAGCAATACATACCAAAACATAATATGCATATATGGCAACCAAAACATATCAAATGGTTCACTTCATTCATATATCCAATACCAAATCCATCCATACCAAATTGCAAACTAAATCCTACCTCATTCCAAACATGTATCATCCATTTGCTTAACCAAAACTTGACCATTCCATATGCATCAAAACATACTAAATATATGCTTCATAACTTATTCATTCAAACATTTATCAACTCAAAACTTGCCACTACACATGGTCATGCTCACTTCATAAACATAAACACATATCTAGCCTATATATGCCATAATTAGCCATATACATTTTCAACAGGGTACCAAAATGAGTTTAGTAGTGTGATGACGATCCTTGACAATCCCGAGCCTTCAGTAGCTTCGACGACCTATAAAATAGAGAAAATACACACATAGAGTAAGCTTTCAAAAGCTTAGTAAGTCATATACAAATAAACTTGGCATAAAAAGCATAAATGCAATTTGAAACTTTTGCACATCTCATTCACTTAACAATTTATCATGTACATGCTTGATTCATACTTTTGACTACATTGGTCACTTTTATCCATTCAAAACTCATTTGAAGCACATGGCTCATTCACAATCTTCCTTGCATCTCATTCACATTATCCTATTCAAATATACCTTTCTTCAAATCAAAGTCATATGCATACTTACCATTCATGCATACTTAATGCACATTCAACGTACCTGAATCGGGTAATCATTCACTTAATTGATCATAACTCGGATATACCATTTGTATTGCAGACTTGCTCGTTGAACCCTTAGGAACTTAGTAGGATACTTAGAAAGCTCGAAATAGTAGTATAATGCCAACATCCCAGACGAGGTCTTACATGCACTTGTATATCGATGCTATTGTCCTAGACAGGGTCTTACACGTACAGATTATAACGAATGCCAACATCCCAGACGTGGTCTTACACGAGTCAATATGATACCGATGTCCCAGACATGGTCTTACTCATAAAATTCATATCGATGCCTACATCCCAGATGTGGTCTTACACAAAATTTCAAATCAACGCCAACGTCCCGGACGTGGTCTTACATGATAAAACAGAACAGATACCTATGTCATGACATAGCTAATCCTATCTATTCCTAGGTTCATACGAGACTTCTCGGTTTTATCACTATATCGAACTTATTTCAGAATCCACGCATTTAGTATCTCATACTCATTCATTTTCATCGATAAACATATGAATACATATATTCAATTCAATACAGATAAGTTTATTTGCATAGTGACTTACCTCGAGTTTGGTTTATCGAACAGAAACGACTACTCGGTTATTTTTGCTTTCCCGCGATCTAAGTCCGTTTTCCTCGGTTCTTGATCTAAACATATTCAGAATTAACTCTTTTATTCACTAGTTCATTCAATTCAATCCAAGAATACACATTTAGGGCTATTTGCAAATTAACCCTCATATTTGCACACTTTAACAATTTAGTCTATTTTTCACAAAACATCAAATTCACAAAATCCACACACACACATGCTTGGCCGAACTTCTCTGGGGACTATATAAGCCCAAATATTTTATCAAATTTGCAATTTAGTCCTTCCATTTACCATTTTCTCAATTTAGCACTATTTAGCTAAATTCAACAAAACTTTAAGAACAAAACATGTTCATCAAACACATATCTTTCATTTTTCACTATTAAACATCACAAATCACATAAGTTCATCAAAGTCTCATTTCATAAACATCATCAATTTTCAAAATTGAAGCATGGGTTTTGAAGCATTCGAAGCAACGATTACGAAAACATAGAAATTATAAAAAACCGAATCAAATTCATACCTTAATCTTGCTTAAAGCTAGCCGGACTTTAGCTTGTTTTCTTTCTTTTCTTTCCTTCAAAATTCGACACTCATAAAAGATGATAACTATCATCTTTCCTTTGTTTCATCCATTATTATTGATATTAATACTAATTTACCATATTAGCCTTATTATAAAATATTTATAACCTATATTCACAAGGCCATTAATGACTTTTAGTCATCCACTAACTAATTTTTTGGTTCATTTGTCTCATAAGGCCTCCTTCTTTTCAAAGCCACAACAAATAAGTGCTTTAACATATATCAAGAAACTTTCACACTTAATGCAATTCAATCCTTTTGTCAAATTAAACACACAGACAGACAAATTGGCTTACGAAAATTTACCACACGCTAATTCACATATCAACGGCACAGAAAATAGTATTAAAATATTATACAGACGCAGATTTGTGGTCCCGAAACCACTGTTTTGACTAGGGTATAAACTGGACTGTTACATTAATAGGGTTGTAACGGGCTTGGGTTAATAGTGTGGATAAAGGCTAAATTAGAAGGGTTAGAATCGAGATTGAGTTGAAAAATTACCTAACTTTAGAAAAATAAACTAATAACCTAAATAATTAGAACTAATAACCTGAATAATTATATCACACGAAAATTTAAAATACTAATAATACGAGTTTCTTCTTTAAGATGTTGAATTTAAACATGTAAGCTCTTAGAACATAGAACTAATAATGAATATACTTTATTTTTTTTTAAACAAGCCAATAAATACATAATATAAGAAAGAACTTTATCAGCTAAAATAAAGCAATTAGGCAACTGATCAAATTAATTCTCGATAGAAGGGTAGTCAAAGGGATGGTGATAACAAATACGAGCGGGGTTTTGGGTTAATATTAGTGGGTGAATCAATAAAAAGGGTTGTTAGGATCAAAGAGGTTCACTAGTGGTTAATTATGAAGGTAGGCTTTTTTAGTAGAGTGAGTGGGTTAAAACCTATGTGCCTTTATCATCTCAGTATATCAAATCAATAATGTGGTTTTGACATGTATAATCGAGGCAAGTTCTAGAATAATAATTCAGTGTTGACACACTCATAATCAATAAAGTGAGCATGAAAAAGAATATATGCTCTATAAGGTTCAAATCTCACAAAAATTATGGGTTTTTGACATCAATCCCTATAAATTTCAAACTTCAAGGTAATATTCAAATTCAGTTCAACAACCTAGAAAATTTTTTATTCTTGAAAAATAGACTTATCATGCTTGATTCTCTAGTATCTTAAAGTTTAAATCATCAATGTATAATTAACTATGACTTAATCCAAAACATATTAATAGAAATTATAAATCAACAGAAATTTCCTCCTAATTAGTAATATGAGAAAATTACTTAAGACAAGTATCATTCAGGGATTTGGGAATAATGCAAAAAGTTAGGCATAAACTTTCACCCCCCACACTTAAGATGTACATTGTCCTCAATGTACAAAGATAGACAATATTCATAAGAAAATCAAAAGATATGGGGAGAAGTGAAACTTCCTGAATTATGGATGAATTCCTTAGAGGATGTGAAAAATACTTTGGAGGTGTCATCTTTTGATGTGGTGGTTACTAACGAACTCTGCGCTAGATGAAGAAATTGGGGAGCTCGTGAAGAATTAGCCAGGAATTAATAATAAAGATTCAAAATATACGAAATAAATATTTAAAAAAAAGTAAGCTAAAGTGAAGGAAAATAAAAAGCAGAATAAACTTATAAGGAAAGGTAAATGGACTGAGGAGTCCTTATTGTTGGATGGTTCGCTAGGTGGGTGTGATTCCTAAGGTTGTGTTGAGGTAGTGGTCGTGGTTCCAGTGTGATTCCCTAGCAACCTTAAGAACCTAAAACCAAGAAACTAAAATAAGATAAAGTGAATTAACAGAAGAGAAGTATAGATAAGGAAAATAAAGGAAAAGATTAAAGAAAAATAAGACCGAAAAGGTCTCAAAGACCCTTGGCTTGTTGATTGAATAAAGCGGCTGGCATGAGCTTATGTAGGTTGATCTCCCACGGGGAGACTATGCTTTAATCCTTCCACTTCTTTGTCATAGATGTGGTGTATCTCAAGGGTTTAGAAAATGAAAGTGAAAGACAATGAAAGGGAAAAACAAAAGGGGTTTGGGAGAAAAAAGTGTTGGAGAGTAGGTGGTGAGGGGAGGGGTGGTGATTTAAATAGTGTTTCAAGTCTGGCACTTCCCCACGCCCGTGTTTATGTTGCCACGTCCGTGCTTTGTAAGTCAGTATCGACCACAGCCGCCTCGCACGACCGTGTTGCGGGGCATATCATTTCTCCCACGCCCATGTTTAGATTCTCACGCCCGTGTATGAACTCACAGTATCGGCCACGGCCGCCACGCACGACTGTGGCGTGATGGTTGAGTCTGTGACTTGAAAATTAATTCGTTCTGACTCGTAGCATCTCTGCCATGTCAGTATAGAGATTCGGTGTACCCGCACATCCAGGCCACGACCGTGTGTAAGGCCGTGTGGCATAAAAATCTACATTTTTTGGTCAGTTCTATAATTCGGTGCTAAAGAAAAAAAAGAAAAGAAAAGAAAAATGTAACAATAAATAGGGTTAGTGCTAGGGTTGCCTCCCGAGAAGCGCTCGTTTAAAGTCTTAAGCTCGACTTTCCTTTCATTTGGGTGATTATGGTGGCTTGAGGAGTGAGAAATCCTTTTTCATGTTATCAGTTCCATTATCATGATAGAGTTTAAGACGAGTGGCGTTTATTCTCAAAGTACCAAAAATAGGATTACTTACCTCGACTGTTTCGTATGGGAAGACATTGATTACCTTAAAAAGGATTTCCTTGCTTGTGTTAGGATCAGGTGGAGATATTCGTGGGTCTGCTTTGTCTAATAGTACCTGATCCCCGATTTTGAACTTGTTTGCCTCGTGAGGTGGCTTCGGTTCTGCTTCATGTATCCCTAGTTCTTCTTTAAGATGCATCTTCCCCTCTTCTAGTTCATCATTTGAATCCCTTATTTTTTTGTGAGTTATTTCCTTGTTGGCACATGTTTTAGGTTCGGACTCAGTTGTGTTCTTTGTGGTGCTTCCTGAAAAGAAGGGTTAACCGAATGGTTATCAATAGAATTTACTTTCTCACCTTGGTTATTCGATGTTCTAGCTGAATTGAGGGCTTGAAGAGTAACTGTCTCGTCGCCTACACAGAGTATGAGTTCACCTGCGTTGACATTGATTTTAGTCCTGGCAGTTGCTAAGATTGGTCTTCCTAAAATTAGGGGTATCGTGTGTCCTCATCCATGTCTAAAACGACAAAGTCTACCGAAAATACGAATTTATCAATCTTCACAAATACATATTCAATTATACCCCTAGGAACTCTGATAGTTTTATCAGCTAATTGAATGCTCATCCTAGTTTGTTTGGGCTTCCCTAGACCTAGTTGTTTAAATAATTTATAAGGCATGACATTTATGCTTACCTCTAAATCATCTAACGCATTACCAATAGATAACTTACCAATTAAGCATGGAATTGTAAAACTCCCTAGATCTTTTAATTTTCGTGGTAGTTTATTTTGCTACATTGCTGAGCAGACTGCATTCAGTTCCACATGTGATTCCTTGCCTATCTTCTGCTTATTTGTTAATATATAGCTTTTTTAAAAATTTCCTAGAATCTAGCATTTGCAAAAGAGCTTCAAGGAACGGTAAGTTAATATGTAATTTCTTTAAAAGTTTAAGAAACCTATCGAACTGTTCCTCTGTGTCGTCTTTCGTTATTACTTGGGGATATGGTATGTGAGGTTTATACTCGTTAATTGCTGGTTTCGGCTTGTTGTTGACCTCAACCATATCTTCTTCTACCACCTTCTTTTGGTTTGAATTAGGCACTTCTAACCATTCACTATCTTGAGCTGTTATGGCTTGAACTTGCTCCCTAGGGTTAGTCTCGGTGTTGCTTGTTAGTCTCCCCTGTGGTCTCTCAGAAAGTTGCTTAGCAAGTTGCCTGGATTGTTACTTGACTTCCTGTGGCAGTGCTTCAAGTTTTGTTTCTACCTTTTGGAAACGAGTTTCTGAGGCTGTTATGAAATTTGTTAGCACCTTTTTAAGGTTCGGCTTCTTTTCCTATGGGTAGGGCAGTTGTTGGAAGTTTTGGGATGGTTGTTGCCTTTGATTTCTTTGACCGCCCCATGAAAAATTAGAGTGGTTCTTCCAACTTGGATTATAAGTATTACTATAAGGGTTATTGTTAGATCAGAAATTGTTACCCATATTGTTCATTTGTTCGCTATCCATGCCCTGTCTGTAGGGTGGGTACTCAGGATTTACCATGCCTTCACTTGCGTCGCACTGCATAATTGGATGTACCTGCGAAGAACCATATAAACCATCAAATTTTTATGTAGCAATTCTACCTGTTTTGATAACATGGTTACTACATCAAGGTTGAAAACTCCGGCTGCTTTGGCTAGCCTTGTTCTTGTAACTTGCCAATGATAGTTATTCAGTGACATCTCTTCTATAAACTCGTAGGCCGCTTCAGGAGTTTTGTTATTCAGAGTTTCGCCGGCGATTGAATCAATTAATTGCCTTGTTGAGGGGTTCACACCGTTGTAGAAAGTTTGGACCTGTAACCATAAGGGTAATCCGTGGTGTGGGCACTTCCTCAAAAAATCTTTGTATCTCTCACATGCATTGTAAAATGTCTCTAAATCCATCTACACAAAATAAAAGATATCATTCCTTAACTTGGCCGTTTTGGCCGGTAAAAAATATTTTAATAAATTTTTTTTGGTCATTTGGTCCCATATAGTGATTGATCCTCGTGGAAGAGAATGTAACCACTATTTGGCTTTATTCCTCAAAGAAAAGGAAAATAACCGATGACGGATGGCATCATCAGAAACGCCATTTATTTTGAAGGTATCACAAAATCCTAGAAAAATCACTAAGTGTGTGTTAGGATCCTCATCCTGCAAACCATCAAACTGAACAAACCATTGTATCATCTGTATAGTGTTAGGTTTCAGATCAAAATTATTTGCAGCAATAGTAGGCCTAACAATACTTGACTCAGTTCCTGTTAAACTAGGTTTAGCACAATCATACATAGTACGTGGAGCATGATGTTCTACCGCCTTTGGAGTTAACGGATTATTTCCAGCCATCCTTTCAGTAGGATTGGTTTCGTCTTCATGCTCTTCTTCTATGTAGTTTAAGCTTCGCCTTATTTCTCTACGATTTTAGCAAATGGTACCTTCGATGTCACTATCGTAAAGTAGAGGTCCTGTCGGATTGCTTCTAGTCATAAACTAGAGGTACCTGAAAGGAGCGAAAGAAGAAAATTTAGAAAAGCAAAAATAAAATTTAATTGCAAAAATAAAATATGGCTAAAGTAATAAAAATTAAGCGTTCTTAATATTTTAGTTCCCCGGCAATGGCGCTAAAAACTTGATCATTGTTTTATCGGGTCTTAAAATTTATATAAAGAATGATCGGACCTGGAAACTAACTAAGACAATGATGGGGGCAAGCAAACCTATCGAACAGTAGTATAGTTTAGGCAAGATCGGAATGTCGAATCCCAAAGGAACCAAAAGTACTAATACTAACTCTCTTTTTATTATCTAGCCTAAGAATTAAGGGAATTTGTTGTTTAATCTAAATTAACTAGCTACTAAACTAAAGAATCTAAGATGAAGAAGAATGAAATTGAGAAAATAACTTGAGGAAAAACCAATTGATTAAGACGACACCCAAGGAAGAATCCACCTAGACTTCACTTGTTATCTAACACTGAACCAGACGATTTATTCACTTGACTTGATCCGTAAGATTCCCTAACATATATTAATCCCTCTCTCGAGGCGACTAACGTCTAACCCTAGGTTGATTAATTGAAATCTCTTTCTAATTAAAACCCTTAGAATTGCATTAACTCGATCTATGGACTCCCATATTAGGTTTCACCCTAATCCGGTAAAATCTCGTCACCCTATCTCTAGGCGCGCGATCAACTCCGCTTAATTACACTAGATCTACTCTTAGGCAGGGACTTTTGCTCCTCCACCTAAGCACATCATACTTGAATTAATATCCCGAAAATATCAACACAGGAATTAAGAACACATAATTAAGAACAAGCAAAATATTTATCATATAGTTCAAAAAACAATAACAAAAGTCATCTTAGGTTTCATCCCCCTCAAGTATCTGAGGGTTTAGTTCATAATTGTAAAAGAAAACATCTTAAAAGAAAAGATAAAACAAAACATAAGAAATCCCTAAAACCCCCTGAAAGAATTAAAGGAGAGATCCGCCGTCTTGAGTATAATTCCGGCTTCTTGAGAAGAATCAACTGGCTATCTTTGAGTAATCTCCACAAATCTTCCTTCTTCAGCCTAACCGGATGCCTATCCGAACATTTTTCTCAAGGTTGGCCTCTAGGGTCTTTATATAGGCTTTTGGAATATGTTTCTTTGCCTCTAAGTATCCTAAATAGACTAAAACTCTTATTTCCTACGGCAGGGACACGCCCATGTAGCACGCCGATGTGCTTCGATTGCAGGCCGTGGTTGAGTCTGATGATGAGGCTCGGCCGTGTGTTTCAGGGCTTAAGTCGTGTTCTAGTCTATCAATGAGGCACGGCCGTGTGGTCATGGGCTTAAGCCGTGTCGATTTCTATTTTGGCCCAATTTGGTCCGTTTTAAGCCCGTTTCTCATTCTTTTCATCTTCTGGTGCTCTCCTGAGTATAAAACATGAAAACAATGGATAAAGAGCACCAAATTACATAATTCAAGGCTTAAATCATCCAGAAGCATGCTAAATGTGGGCCTAAAATATGTTACTTTTACGATTTATCATATGCACTATTTTGTTACTTTTGTTGATGATTATTCAAGAAAAGTATATGTGTATCTAATGAAAAGAAAAAGTGAAGTTTTGGATGCATTTTTGAAATGGAAAAAGATGGTGGAGACTCAGACTGGTCGAAAGGTCAAACGACTTCGATCAGATAATGGTATTGAGTACAAGAATGATCTATTTCTACAAGTATGTCAAGATGAGGGCATTGTGCGACACTTCACTATTCAAGATACACCACTATAACAGCCCGATTTAAGGGTCAGTTGGAATAGCGGTTTCGAAATCACTAATATGAGGATAGAGAAAATTATTTTTTATGTTATTCTATGAGTTAGAGCATGATTATATAAGTGCATGAAAATTTTGGTGCTTTAATTTTTGGCAATTCCTTGCTTAATCGCGAAAAATGACTAAATCGCATAAAGTGCAGAAGTTCCATTTTATAATCTAAAGGTTCCTATTAATCATAGAATATTAATTGGAGGTCTTTACAGGGTAATTATACCACTATAAATGTAGTGGCCGGCCATAGGGGACAAGAAAGTCAAAATTGGTCCAAGTTGGTAAGATTTGGTGACTAAATTTGTGGTATAATATTAAAAAAAAAAAGGAAGGAAAAATATCATCTTTTTTCTCTCTACTTCTCCATTGAAAATTGGCAGCAAACTAAGGGGTTTGAGAGCTCAAAATTTTAGCAAGCTTCTCTCCTTGCAAGTAAGTGCATTAGTGATCATTTCTTGATAAAAATTGTACTTTTGAAACCTCTAAAACTTAAGCTTTCTAAAGAGTGGACTATCTTGCAATATGGTGAAAAGTTTAGGGATTTTCCATGTGAGCTTTTAAGTTGTTTGCTGCATTTTTATGGAAGAAAATGAGTCATAGATGTTTAATAAATAACTTTTGTGAAATGTGTTACCATGAAAACATCTAAATGGACATTTTTGTAAATGTTGTAAAATTTGTTGTAAATGTGTGAAATGTTGGGTTTTTATGATAGCCATAAGAGAAATAAATGTTCACCTAGGCTCGTTAAAGGTAGAAATTTGATTAGAATTGATTACCGAGCCTAGGGGTAAAATGGTCATTTTGTAAAAGTCTAAGGGCAAAATAGTAATTTTGTCGAAGCATGATTATTGAAATGCAATTATTAATGTGATAATTAAAATGAGCTAATTTGTTATTATAGAGCAAAAAAAACCAAGAATCAACCTCGATGGGGGAAAGAACAAAATATCGGACTAGATCGACAATCTGGCCTATTTTGAAATCGAGGTAAGTTTGTATGTGAAAAATTCAACATTTATGCTATCACATTTGAGAATGTTTGATATTATAATGATACATGATATTCTATGAAATTGAGTAGTTGGTGTTAAATGAGAAAGATGAGAAAAGTTGAGATGGATAAGGTCCAATGTAAGACCATGTCGGGGACATGGCCTCGGCACCAAATTGAAATCCCGTATAAGACCATATCTAGGATATGGCTCCGGTATTGAATGTGAGAATCGTATAAGACCATATCCGGGATGTGGCATCGATACTTGATGTGAGATTTCGTATAAGACCATATCCAAGATATGGCATCGGTATTTAGAGGTAATCCCATGTAAGACCATATCTGGGATGTGGCATTGGCTTCGTGTTTATATCAATGATAATGAATATACATCCTTAAGTATCCCTAGTGATTTAATGGGATAAATAGACCAGCTTGGAAAGAGAAATAAGATTTGTATTAAAGCTATGTGACTGAGTGAATATAGGTATCCGTGAGTAATTCACGAGGAACATTTACGATATGTGGCATGGTATGTGCTAGATAAGGGCAAGTACGTGTAAGTTATGGAAAAGAGCCTATGACTTTGTGTGTGGTTATCCAATACCATGGATGGATATTGTTATGAACTTATCGTTGCTCTTTATTTTCATGCAAACTTATTAAACTTTATGCTTACCCCTCTCATTTCCCTTTTCCTTGTAGTATTGCCAAGATAACTCGAGGATCATGGGATGTCAGAGTTTAGAAATCACACTATTTACATCTCTTTGGTATAACAAGTTAGACTTATTTTTAGTATGGCATGTATAGGGCTTAGATGTTTTGTTATGTCATAGTAGTTAGCCAAAGTGTTGGCTATTTATGTTATTAAATTCATTTTGTAAATGGTCATTGAAATTGGGCCAATACTTGCGTGTGGTCCCTGTTTAGACAAAAAATTTTAAGTGTACAAAAGTTTCAGGTTTGATTCTGAGACCCTCCTTTTGCATGTTTAAGGCCTCATAGGCCCATAATGAGGATGTTTTGAAGGTGAATGGAAAGTTTAAGGTTGGAATGAAATTTTATAGCCCAAAGTTACATGTTCAAGTGAGATAAGTCCAGTAATACCTCGCACCCAATTCCGGTGTTGAATACGGGTAAGGGGTGTTACAACCACAGCAGAATGGGGTGGCAGAACGTATAAATCAGACTATAATGGAAAAAGTTTGATGTATGTTGTCCAATGCTGGATTGGGCAAGAAATTTTGGGCTGAGGCAGTTACATATGCGTGCCATCTAAATTAATCGATTACCATTAGCTGAAATAAATGGAAAAACTCCTATGGAGATATGGACTGGTAAACTTGCTACTGATTATGATTCTTTACATGTTTTTGGTTCCACTGCATATTATCATGTAAAAGAATTTAAGTTAGACCCAAGAGCAAAGAAAGCATTATTCATAGGTATAACTGGTGGAGTAAAAGGATACCGTCTCTGGTGTCCTGATATAAGGAAGATTGTTTTCAGTAGAGATGTGACTTTTGATGAATCAACCATGATGAAAAATAAGGATTCACAAAAGGATGACAAAACCAGTAGTATTTTGCAGCAGGTGGAGCTTAAAAAGGTTAATGATGATTCCGTTAATATTGAAGGAATAAATGATGAAGAAGTTTCGACCTAAGAAATTCTATAGCAACAAGATTCAATTGCATATAGTAGGCCAAGAAGAGAGATCTGTATGCCTACTCGCTTTAATGATATGGTGGCCTATGCACTTCTAATTGCAGATGATCATGTTCCTTCTATTTACACAGAAGCAAGAAGTAACCTGATAGTGTAAAGTGGAAGCAAGCTATGAATGAAGAAATACAGTCTCTTTATAAAAATAGGACTTGGGAGTTGGTGACACTGCCCAAAGGAAAGAAGGCAATTGGATGCAAATGGGTATATACAAAGAAGGAAGGATTTCCTGGTAAAAATGAAATTCGATACAAGGCTAGATTGGTAGCAAAGGGTTACGCTCAGAAAGAAGGAATAGACTACAATGAAGCGTTTTCTCCAGTTGTGAAGCATTCGTCTATTCGAATTTTGCTAGCCTTGATTACACAATATAATCTTGAACTAGTTCAGTTCGATGTGAAGACCGTGTTTTTACACGGTGATTTGGAAGAGGATATCTATATGACTCAGCTAGATGGATTCAAGGTTGTTGATAAATAAAATTGGGTTTACAAAGTAACAAAGTCCCTTTATGGATTGAAACAATCTCTGAGGCAGTGGTACAAGCGATTTGATCATTTCATGAAAGGGTAAAGGTACACAAGAAGTAAATTTGATCTTGTGTGTATTTTCAGAAGCTACAAGAAGGAATTTTTATATACTTGCTCTTATATGTTGATGATATGTTGATAGCATCTAAGAGTAAAGTTGAAATTGAGATATTGAAGACTCAACTCAACCTTGAGTTTGAGATGAAAGATCTAGGTGAAGCTAAGAAGATTCTTAGCATGGAAATATGTAGAGATAGAGCTCATGGCAGAGTTAGCTTGTCTCAGAAGTAATATTTGAAGAATGTACTACAGCAGTTTGGCATGAACGAGAAGACAAACCTGTAAGTACCCCGTTGGCTTCTCATTTCGAGTTTTCTGCACAACTATCTCCTTCGACGAATACGGAACAAGAATACATGTTACAAGTTCCATATTCTAATGCAGTAGGTAGCTTGATGTATGCAATGGTATGTACAAGACCCAACATTTCACAGGCAGTTAGTATAGTGAGCAAGTATATGCATAATCCTGGAAATAGACATTGGCAAGCTGTGAAATGGATTCTACGGTATATTCAGAAGACCATGGATGTTGGATTACCGTTCAAGCAGGATACTACACTTGGTACATGTGTTATTGGGTACGTTGATTCTGACTATGCCGGTGATTTGGACTGTAATATCCAGGATTTAGGGGTTATGAATTTTCACTTGAATGTGTGTAGTGACATGTTATGTGTTGTCTGTATGTGTTTTGGGGACTTCGAGAATTTTAGAATGTAGGAGAATGCTTTAGAAAAATATTAGATTTTTAGTTTTAAAGGGAGCTAAGCAAGATTGGCTTTAAGAAAAATTTGTATGAGGATTTAATCACAAGGAATCTATTGGTAAAGTGGCAAGTGGCGTGTGGAGTGTGCTAATGGTCATGGGTTTGAATCCCATGGATAGCCTTAAAGTGATTTTTTATTTTGCACTTGTTTGGCATGTGTTGGTCAAACTTTAATTAAGGTAAAGTTGGACTATTTTATTTTATGGATAGTAGACAAAGGAAAAAGGCAAGTGCTAAGTTAAGGAATGGAATCAAGGAGTTTTGGTATGTTAAGGGGACATAAGGCTTGAAGTATGGAGTGATGTTTTGGAAATTTTTCTATGGCCATTTGACCATGAATGTAGACGGCATAGGGGGCTAAGGGGGTTGGCTTAATTTTGAAAGTGATTAGAGGGAAGATTAGGAGGAAATGAGGAGGAAAATGTGGGATTTGTGATGAGATGTAAGTTGGCTGGCCAAGGAATTCTTTGATGACCATTTCGGTCATGTGGGTAGAGGGGAGTAGCTGAAATTCTCTTAAGGGGTTTAGGTGTTTATTTTTTTGGGTTTTCTTTCTTTTCCTTCTCTAGTGTGGTGCCGAAATCTTAATGCCATCAAAGTGCCATTTTGGCCATTTTCTTTTGCCAAAAACTTGTTCCATTCTCTCATAAACCTCACCATTTTCTTTCATAAGTTGAACCACACCAAAACTTTACCATTATTTTTCATTTGTACACTTTGGCCGAATCATCCATTGACCATAAGGGTCATTTGTTACTTTTCTTTTCTTCTCTCTTTCTCCTCAACTTTGCCGATTCCACTTTTGTGTTTCATCTCTATTTCTTTTCTCTTCTTTCTTTCTTTTCTTTTACCTTGCTAAGGCCGAAACTTCTCTCTTCCAATTTCACCATTGTCACAACACCATAAACCTCCTATCTCTCTCTTCTTTTTCTTGTTTTGTTGTTAAAGCCGAAACTCCCTCTTGTCATCAAAGCAATTCGCATCACACTCCATCTCCTTCATTTCTTCTTTACATATTTCATCAAAAGCCAAGAACATTTGACCAATTGTGTTTTGGTCATTCTTTTTCGGTAAGGATTTCTTCTAGGCTAATTTTTTTTCTTTTTTTCTTTATCTTTCTCTGACTGTCGAAAATTATGACTCTAATCCTCCTAAGTTCTTTGGACGAATCTTGAAGGAAAGTTTCGGGGTTCCTCTGTAGCCGACGTTTAGGGGGGATTATTCAGGATTTAAATATCCAAGGTATGCAAGAGTAATCTTAGGCCGAAGGCCATGTATTTTGGTTTATTAAAAAGTTAGAAATCGAATCTAACATAAACCATGTAGGGATTTCGACATCTCTAAGGGACAAGTGACATTTTCGGGATCTAGATAATCAAGGTAAGAGAGTCCTAATATTCGGTCAAAGGCCTTTTCGTCTATTAAGGTTGGCCGATATTGACTTTGGTCTTGTAGCGGAAATTGACTGTGAAAAAGGAGTATCAGTATCGATAGTACCGTAATCACTGGTTATCAGGTGTGTAGCACTACACTAAATTTCTAATAGATCTATAATATTAATAATTTGCATGTGTTAAGAAAAATATGTATGATAATGGTTGCGGGTACCATTCAGTGGTACATGGTATTCAGGTATGTTTACCCCCTAATACTTCATTAATAATGCTATAAGCATGAATATGAAATGTGTATGATTCTGTTATGATTTTGGGGGTCTATGGCATGATATCAAAATAATATGTTTATTGCATGGGCATATGGGTGATATTGATAAAGTGGAAGTGTTCCGGTGGTTTTTACCACATTATCCGGTGACTTCGGTCACATATTATGAATCTGGTGACTTCGGTCACATATTATGAATCCGGTGACTCTGTCACAATTATCCAGTGGCCATGCCACAATTTATAAGGGCGATGTACAGTTGACTGTAGCGACTACCTTCGATGGTATGTAGCGGATGGAGGGTCGATTTAGTAATCCCCACGATGTGATTGGCAGGTACGGGTGGTGTGTAGCGGATGGATATTTAGGTGGGCTCGGGATTGCATTTCATTTTATATGTACATGTGATGTAATCGGTTATTATCTGATTTGCTATATTATAGGCTTATGGCTAAATGTGTTTTAAATGGGCTTAATGGCTATAATCAATTGGGTTTTAGTGTCTTGTTGCACATTGAGTCTGCATTGACTCACCCTCGTGGGATATCTTTTTCGGTGATGCTTAGCGTGTTGGACCTACTCGGCGAGGACTACGGGTGGCCATTGCTCAACTCAGTATTTCAGATTTTCTTTTAATTAAACCTACTACGTTTTCTTTTATTATTCGGGATTTATTTTGGGTTATGTTTTTGTAATAAGGCCACTATAAACTGTTTTATTTTTACGTTTTAAATTTTTAATCTGCTACGATCATATATTTACTAAATAATTAAATGATTTCGAAAAATAACTTAAACTGTTTTGACACCTAAACACCTATGGTTTTCACAATAATAATAAGTTTTAAATTTGGTTTTCTTTTAACTTATAATCTTTTTCATAAAGATAACGTTTTAATGAGACACCAACTTATTTAAACACCATTTACAACGTGATCACTAAATAGACCTAATTTCTACAGAACCAACATATTATCTAATAAAACAAAATAAGATTTAATTGAAGTTCTACTCGAGAAACATACTAGATCCGGTCAGGGCTTGTGGGCCGGGTTTGGAGTGTTTCAACTTGGTATCAGAGCCCAGTTTTAAACACTCGGCCTTGGGTTTTAAAGTCCACAACGTTTTCAAAATTAAGCCCAAATGAGTTTTTGTGAAAAGTTTTGGTTAAACTGGTTTTATGAAAGCATGGCACCCCTGTTCTCGGCCCAGGTCCGCCAGGTAAGTTCTTTTGTTGACAAATTGATGTGAGTATGTTAATGTATGATACTTTAGTTGATAAGCCTAAGGAAACTATACTTTAGAGACATGGACCCTAGGTATATGTGTACTTCTACGGAAAAACCACTGATTAAAACTCTGTTGCATAAAATTTTCTTTAAACAAGAAAGTGAAAAGACTCTAATGCATAAAATTTTCGTAAAAATAGATAAGACGCGAAGTAGACATGAGTTCTAGGGGACGTGGTCGTCGTGGACGCGGTAGAGGCAAAATGACTGTGTCGGAACCAGTTAGGTCTGGTCAGGGTTCCGAAAATGAGGCACCGCCACCTACCGTAGGGTAGAATTTCAAGAGCAAAGCTGGAGGAGATGATGCAGATGTCGCAGCTATCTTCATGAGTTCTAGAGCGAGTGCGAAGCTAGTATGGGTAATGAGGCTCGAAAGTCGATCATTGAGAGACTTAGATCAAATGGAGCCGAGGTTTTAGGGAGTATCTGGGGTAGCTCAGAATGTAGCAGATCTTGGTTAGAGGCGATCGAGAGGATCATGGACGATTTGGACTGCACTGCTGAGGAAAAGCTGAAAGGTGCTATTTCGCTGCTTCGAAATGAGGCCTACCAGTGGTGGCTCACTGTCAAGGAGAGTACCCCTGCGAATCGAGTGGATTGGGGGTATTTTAAGGTTAAGTTTGAAGGGAAATACGTTAGAGCTAGCTACATCGACTCTTAGAGAAAGGCGTTTCTGAATTTAGTACAAGGAAATAAGTCGGTAGCTGAGTATAAAGCGAAGTTTCTGCGGTTAAGTCGGTATGCTAGAGGGATTGTAGCTACTGATTATGAGCGGTGTGTCAGATTCGAGGATGAACTGAGAGATGAGCTGCGAGTGTTGATTGCTCCGCACCGGGAAAGAGATTTTGTAGTCTTAGTGGATAGGGCACGGATAGATGGAGAAGTTAAGCGGACTGAGAGACAAAATCGGGACAAAGGTCAGAATAAGAATAAGAGGAGCTATAGGCCTTCAAGGTCATCCGGAAATTTTCAAAAGAGACCTAGAGTTGATGGGCCGCGAGGTCAGCAGGTTGCTACGGGAGGACAGTATCGTACTTGTGCTCAGTGTGGAAAGATACACCCAGGTGAATGTTAGAAAAAGACAGCGGGATATTTTAAGTATGGGTCCAAGGATCATATGATTAAGGATTGTCCGATGGATACAGATAGGAACCGTCCAGTAGGTCAGGGTTTTAATCAGGCTAGCAGAGGTGGACAGCAGCTGATGAGGGGTCGTGGTCCGAATGGTAGAGGTAATGGTTCTGGTAGAGGTCGCGAGACCCCAAGTAGAGGCTGTGGTAGCACTGAAGTGAGACAGCCAGGTTTGGTGTATACGGTTCGTCGGAGGGAAGATAGTGACGCACTTGATGTTATAACGGGTACGTTCCTTATTTCTGGGTTGCCCTTTATTACTTTGATAGATATAGGGTCAACTCATTCATACATCGCTAGTGAAGTATCTGGGACTTTGCATGTGAACTCGAGGCGCACCTAGGAAGATGATCGTACTTAGTCCTTTAGATGATCGTAGTAGTAGATAAGCTCTTTAAGGAAGTGCCTTTAGAAGTTCAAGGGGCACAGTTTTTGGCTAACTTAATGGAGTTGCCATTCGGGGAATTTGACCTGATCTTAGGCATGGACTGGCTAGTAAAATACCGTGCGAATGTGGATTGTGCTGCTAAGCGAATGTCACTAAGAACTATTGATGACAAGGAAGTTGTGGTAATGGGCGAGAGACAAAACTATTTATCAAATGTGGTATCTGCTCTTAAGGCAGAAAAATTGGTAAGAAAGGTATGTATAGTTTTTCTGATGTTGGTTAGTGCCTTGGAGGTTAAAGAAGCAACTATTGAAGAGGTCAGAACTGTGAGTGAATTTGTGGATGTCTTTCCGGAAGAACTTCCAGGATTGCCTCTGGATCGAGAGGTAGAATTTGGGATTGACTTGTTGCCTGGTACGGCGCCAGTATCAATCATTCCGTACAGAATGGCACCAAAGGAGTTGGTTGAGCTTAAGGCTCAGATTCAAGAGTTGCTTGATCGTGGGTTTATCCGACCCAGTGTGTCTCCATGGGAAGCACCGGTCTTATTCGTGAAGAAGAAGAATGGAACTATGCATATGTGCATAGATTACCGGCAGTTGAATAAGCTGACCATCAAGAACAAGTATCCTTTATCGAGGATAGACAACTTGTTCGATCAGCTTAAGGGAGCTGCGGTATTCTCAAAGATAGATCTAAGGTCGGGGTATCATCAGCTTAAGGTGAAGGAAGTGGATATCCATAAGACAGCTTTCCGAACAAGATATGGGCATTATGAATTCTTGGTAATGCCGTTCGGATTGACGAACGCCCCAGCTGCGTTCATGGATATGATGAATCAGGTTTTCCAACCCTACTTGGATCAGTTCGTCGTTATGTTTATAGACGACATCCTAGTATATTCCAAATCTGAGATAGAGCATGAGGAGCATCTTCGGATAGTGTTGCAAGTGTTAAGGGAGAAGAAACTTTATGCCAAATTCAGCAAGTGTGAATTTTGGCTGAAGGAGGTTGCGTTTTTAGGCCATGTGGTGTCTGCAAAAGGGATAAGAGTGGATCCTCGGAAGATTGAGGCAGTGTTAGATTGGAAACCACCTAAGTCTCAGAATGAGGTTCGCGATTTCTTGGGATTAGCGAGCTACTCTGTAAGATTTGTCGAAGGATTTTCATCGTTAGCTGCACCTTTGACGAAGTTGTTGAGAAATGAGGCACCTTTCGTATAGGCAGATAAGCAGCAAGAGAGCTTTGAGAAGCTTAAGAGGGTTTTGACTGAAGCTCCGGTTCTGATTCAGCTTGAGGCAGGGAAGGATTTTGTGGTATATTGTGATGCTTCTCACACAGGATTAAGATGTTTTCTGATGCAAGACGGGAAGGTAGTTGCTTATGCATCTCGGTAATTAAGGCCACATAAGGTTAACTATCCGACGCACGACTTGGAGTTGGCAGCGATAGTCTTTGCTCTTAAGGTATGGAGGCATTATCTATGGAGAAAAGTCAGTAATCTATACGGACCACAAGAGTCTGAAATATCTGATGACTCAGAAAGAGCTGAATTTGAGACAGCGAAGATGGGTGGAGTTATTGAAAGACTACGACTGTTCTATAGAATACCACCCGGGCAAGGCGAATGTGGTGGCAGACACTTTAAGTCGAAAAGTGGTGTCAGATCTAAGGGCGATGTTTGCACATCTTAGTCTTTATGACGACGAAAGCTTGCTGGCAGAATTACAAGTAAAGCCGACGTGGTTGAGTCAAGTGAAAGAAAGATAGTTGGTAGACGATGATTTGAGTGCTAAGCTACGGTAGGTGCAGAATGGGGAGCTGGAAGATTATGGTGTTAACAGCGATGGAGTATTGTGTTTCAAGGGTAAGGTCTGTATGCCGAAGGATTAGGAGTTGAGGCAAAGGATTCTTCAGGAGTCGCATGGTAGCCCTTATGCTATACATCCTGGAGGAAGTAAGTTATACTGAGATTTACGGGATCAGTTTTGGTGGCCTGGTCCTAAGCGGGAAGTTACAGAATTCGTAAGGAAGTGCTTAACGTGTCAGCAAGTCAAGGCTGAACACCAAGTACCTTCGGGATTACTTCAGCCGATAAAGATTCCGTAGTGGAAGTGGGAGAGAATCACCATGGACTTTGTTAGTGGGCTTCCTCTTACGCCTACTAAGAAAGACTCGGTATGGGTGATAGTGGATCGATTAACGAAATCTGCACATTTCATCCCAGTACGGGTTGATTACTCTTTGCAGAAATTGGTGAAGTTGTATGTGGCTGAGATTGTGAGGTTGCATGGAGTACTGGTGTCGATTATTTTGGATAGGGATCCGGGTTTACGTCTCGCTTTTGGAAAGCATTACATCGGGCTTTGGGCACCAGATTGGACTTGATCGGCATTTCATCCACGGTCGGACGGCCATCTGGCGAGTAATCAAGTTTTAGAGGATATGTTAAGGGGATGTGTCATAGATTTGAGAGGAAGTCGGGAGGAGTTCTTACCTTTAGCGAGTTTGCATGACAACAACAGCTTATCAAGCAAGTATTCGGATGGCACCGTATGAAGCTATCAGATGGATGAAAGTGTCGCACTCCTACGTGTTGGATGTAATTGGGGAACGTCATGTTTTGGGTCCGAGATTGTGGCGGAATCTGAAGAAAAGGTTAAGGTAATTTGGGCTCGGTTAAAGGAAGCATCTGACAGGCAAAAGTCGTACGCAGATCTTAAGCGGAAGGAGATAGAGTTTGCTGTGGGGGATCAAGTGTTCCTAAAGGTTTCGCCTTAGAAGAAGGTGATGAGATTTGGTCGCAAGGGAAAGTTAAGTCATGGTTTATAGGACCTTATCGGGTTTTGAAGCGGGTTGGACCAGTGGCATATCAGTTAGAGTTGCCTTCGAAATTAAGACAGTTACACGATGTGTTCCATGTTTCGATGTTGCGTCATTATCGGTCGGATCCATCTCATGTAGTGCCAGTTGAGGAGGTAGAACTAATGTAACATCCTAGATTAGGGGTTATGCGTTCGTTCGTAATTCATGAGATAGTGGGATCAGTGGGTGTGTTGGATGTGTTCTGAAGAGTTTCAAGAACCCTAAGATGTAAGGAAATATAAGGAAATGTAATGAAATGTAAGGAAATGAAAGGAAATGAAAGGAAATGTATGGAAATGTAAGGAAATGTATGGAAATGTATGGAAATGTATGGAAATGTATAGAGATGCAAGGAAATGAATGGAAATGTATGGAAATGTATGAAAATGTAAGGAAATGTATGGAACGATTAGTTAAAATAGGAAAATGACCATTTTTAGAAACCTAAGCAAATTAGGAAAGTGAACATTTTGGAAACCTAGGAAATGTCAAGTTACAGAGCCGCGCGAAAATTTTTGGAAACTTAGACATTTTTGGAAACTTAGACATTTTTGGAAACCTAAACATTTTTGGAAATGATCCAAAAATGGAAACTTGAACATTTTAGGAAACTTGGATATGTAAGAGAAATAAAGGAGTTTTATTCACATAAATATGTGAATAATAAGAGATAAATAAAGGAGTTTTATTCACATAAATATGTGAATAATAAGAGATAAATAAAGGAGTTTTATTCACATAAATATGTGAATAATAAGAGATAAATAAAGGAGTTTTATTCACATAAATATGTGAATAATAAGAGATAAATAAAGGATTATTTTCTAAGGAGATAATTGAGGAGATAATGGATGGATTAAAGGCTTTTATCTTTTAAATAAAAGAGATAATATTATCAAAAGAGGAGTGGTGGACAAGTAAGGGACTCCTAGGTGATAACTTTGGCTATAAAAGGAGGCGGAGGGCTACTCAATCACTTTTGCTTCCTCTTTGCGAAATTTTCCTAGCTCTCTCCCCTCTCTGCGAATTTTTCTTCAAGCAAAATCCATCTTTTCTTCTTCTATTTTTCTTCTCTGTCTCTCTTGTCAAAGCCGAATCTTTGTTGATTCTAAGTAAAGGAGCAATCAACTACAACATCAAAAGGGTTTCTTCAACTGTCGAATACAAGGATCAAGGATCTAAGGTAAGATAAATTTATTTGATTAAAGGTTATGATGTATATGTTAGATTAGATCTAACATGAAGATTTCGACAGACATATAGGGCAAGGAATCCTCTTGATTTGGAATTTGTATGGTAAGTGATATTCGCAAAGGCTTAATTTTGGTATTTGGAATTATTTTCATTATTTCAAAAGCGAAAACTCACATGGTTACATGAATTAGTGTTAGCCGATTTCAAGGAAAAGGATACTAGCAATTGTAGGATTCGATTTACAATCATCCAATTCGGCAACAAGGTAAATAATACAAATCCTACTAGGATTTGGTTTTTAAGCCAAATAGGTTTATTAATGTGACTTATATGATGGCCGAATATAGGAGTTAACAGATCTAAAGTTAGATCGGGGTTTTCGAGATCTCAAGGAACCTTTTTAAGCAAATCAGGTGTGTACGCACACTAACCTTCGATTTATTATATGGTAATAATATTTTATGAATATCTGAATATGGCTAAGTACCCAAATGTGGTACAAAGGTACAAAGGTATGTTTCCTACTTCCGATAGGATTATGAAATATGTTATTTTGTAACATGTGAATATACGAATATGAATGTGAAATTAAATATATGCATGAATATTAATTTTTGGGGCATTCGGGATTTATGTGAAAGGGGAAGAAGGTGTTGACCTCGGTCTCACCAACGTTTGAAGGTGCTGACTTCGGTCTCACCAACGTTTGAAGGTGTTGACTTCGGTCTCACCAACGTTTGAAGGTGTTGACTTCGGTCTCACCAACGTTATATGGTGACTACGGTCACAAATATCTGAATTTGGTAACTTCGGTTACATTATTTGAATATAGTGTCTAATGACACAACGTATATGGGCGATGAGCACGTCGACTGCAGCGACTGCCTTTGATGGTGTGTAGCGGATGGAGGGTTGACTTAGTAGTCCCCACGGTGTGACTGGCAGGTATGGGTGGTGTGTAGCGGATGGACCATTAGGCTTGGGTTTGGGTTGCATCATCATCATTTTTATATGAATATGAAATTGATATGAATGTGTATGCCTGATTTGTTGAATGTTAGTACTGTGTGCACATTGAGTCTGTTGACTCACCCCGTTGTGGGAAATATTTTCAGGTGATGAACAAAGGATTGACCGGGACGGTGAGACCTCGAGGTGGCCATGTTCCATTTGAAGATTTTTATTCAGTTTGGACTTTGTTATTTTTTGGGGTTTTACTTGATGTAATAAGGCCATAAGGCCCAAAGGATTTTTTTATTACGCTTTACTTTAAATTGTTATGTTACGAACTATTATGACTAAAAGTTAAATGTTATTTTCTTTAAAACCCTAAAATTATTTTGTCACCTTAATAAAAATTGGATTTACAAGATTAATTAAATGGGTTTCAATCTAAGCCCAACTCAAAATAATAGTTTTCTAAAATTTTACAAATTTTCTAAGTAACGTAAAATCTTTGAAATCGGTTTACTTTAGGAACATACCAGATCCTGGTTGGGCTCGTGGGTAGGGTGTGGGTGTTTCAATTTAGTATCGAGCCAGTTTTAAACTCTCGGCACTGTGGGCTAAGGCCCAAAATGTTTTCAAAGCGAGCCAAATGATTATCTTTGAAAAATAAGCGAGGCTTCGGCATGGCCCCTAAGTCTCCAGGCAAGTAGTCCACCAAGTAAGTACCCCTAACTCAATGTGTGATTCTGTGATTTATGAACTGTTGAAGGGTAGAAAAGGAATGGAACGTAGAATAGCATGATAGGAACTTGAACCCTAGGATTAGTCTACTCAAACACAAATACATAAGACTTAATACACTAGACAAACACGTGATTAAGTCATAGAGAGCTAGAAGTGTGGTAATCTTGTTGCGCATGTCAGGAGTGGATTCAGTAAGAGCTTGGTATTTAAGCAGTCCTAGTGACTCACCTCCTCTTTATCGAATCCTACCTGGTGCGTAGTAACTGTTCACCCTAACCAAGAGGACTTAGTCATGGGCTAAACCCAATAACTAAAACCCGAAAGGGACTAGTCGTATTTTTATGGAAACCCTAATTTTAAAATTTCTAAATTACCCTCTTGATTTGAAAAGAATATTTTTATAAATTTTCCTGAAATATTTCTAATTTACAAATTTACTAAAATACCCCTAGTGGTAAAATTACAAAAAAATGCCCTTGGTTTATAAAATTGCCCCTAACTCACTAAAATTACCAAAATGACCCTAATTTCCAAAATTTTTGCAACAGCACTGATTTGGAAAGTACAATTCTCAAAAAGAACCTTCAAAATTTTGCAACTTCTGAAATATCCCTGATTTATTAAAATTTTACAATTTACCGGTTTGTGGAAAAATTACCAAAATACCCCAAGGTCCAAAATTTACGAAATACCCTCGATTCCAAAAAATTCTCCAAAATACCAGGAACTTTAAAATTCCAAAAATACTTTGTGACAAAAACACCAAGGAACCTTATTTTGACAAATTACGAAAATACCCACAGAGGACAAATTACGAAAATACCCTGGGTAGTGGTAAAACAACAACAAATGAAAAACTACAACGTTTCTCTGAAAGAACTAAGGTTCATAATTGTTTGATGGATGTGTGAATGAATGAAAAGACTGTGTGCATGTATGAATACGAAAGAACCACTCCTAAACTCTTTTTCATAAAATTTCTTCGCGAGTAATAAAGTGAAACAAACGTACTAATTTATAAAATACATAAAACTTCTTAACCAGATTAAATCGCGATGTTAGAAATGAGTTCTAAGGGCGTGAACTTAGAGATTGTGCTGAAAAGTATGATGGTTACATTAAGATCGAGTCTTGCAAATGTAAGTATAGTCTTGGTGAGATTATACGATTGTTAGTAAGTAATTTAGAGGACGAAATTATTTTTAAGGGGTAGAAGCTGTAACATCCTAGATTAGGGGTTATGCGTTAAATGCGTAATCCATGAGATAGTGGGATCGGTGGGTGTGTTAGATGTGTTCTGAAGAGTTTCAAGAACCCTAAGATGTAAGGAAATATAAGGAAATGTAAGGAAATGTAAGGAAATGAAAGGAAATGAAAGGAAATGAAAGGAAATGTATGGAAATGTAAGGAAATGTATGGAAATGTATGGAAATGTATAGAGATGTAAGGAAATGAATGGAAATGTATGGAAATGTATGAAAATGTAAGGAAATGTATGGAACGATTAGTTAAAATAGGAAAATGACCATTTTTAGAAACCTAAGCAAATTAGGAAAGTGAACATTTTGGAAACCTAGGAAATGTTAAGTTACTGAGCAGCGAAAATTTTTGGAAACTTAGACATTTTGGAAACTTAGACATTTTGGAAACTTAAACATTTTGGAAATGATCCAAAATGGAAACTTGAACATTTTAGGAAACTTGGATATGTAAGAGAAATAAAGGAGTTTTATTCACATAAATATGTGAATAATAAGAGATAAATAAAGGAGTGTTATTCACATAAATATGTGAATAATAAGAGATAAATAAAGGAGTTTTATTCACATAAATATGTGAATAATAAGAGATAAATAAAGGAGTTTTATTCACATAAATATGTGAATAATAAGAGATAAATAAAGGATTATTTTCTAAGGAGATAATTGAGGAGATAATGGATGGATTAAAGGCTTTTATCTTTTAAATAAAAGAGATAATATTATCAAAAAGAGGAGTGGTGGACAAGTAAGTGACTCCTAGGCTGATAACTTTGGCTATAAAAGGAGGGCAGGAGGGCTACTCAATCACTTTTGCTTCCTCTTTGCCGAAATTTTCCTAGCTCTCTCCCCCTCTCTGCCGAATTTTTCTTCAAGCAAAATCCATCTTTTCTTCTTCTATTTTTCTTCTCTGTCTCTCTTGTCAAAGCGAATCTTTGTTGATTCTAAGTAAAGGAGCAATCAACTACAACATCAAAAGGTTTCTTCAACTGTCGAATACAAGGATCAAGGATCTAAGGTAAGATAAATTTATTTGATTAAAGGTTATGATTCATATGTTAGATTAGATCTAACATGAAGATTTCGACAGACATATAGGGCAAGGAATCCTCTTCAGATTTGGAATTTGTATGGTAAGTGATATTCGGCAAAGGCTTAATTTTGGTATTTGGAATTATTTTCATTATTTCAAAAGCGAAAACTCACATGGTTACATGAATTAGTGTTAGCGATTTCAAGGAAAAGGATACTAGCAATTGTGGGATTCGATTTACAATCATCCAATTCGGCAATAAGGTAAATAATACAAATCCTACTAGGATTTGGTTTTTAAGCCAAATAGGTTTATTAATGTGACTTATATGATGGCCGAATATAGGAGTTAACAGATCTAAAGTTAGATCGGGGTTTTCGAGATCTCAAGGAACCTTTTTAAGCAAATCAGGTGTGTACGCACACTAACCTTCGATTTATTATATGGCAATAATATTTTATGAATATCTGAATATGGCTAAGTACCCAAATGTGGTACAAAGGTACAAAGGTATGTTTCCTACTTACGATAGGATTATGAAATATGTTATTTTGTAACATGTGAATATACGAATATGAATGTGAAATTAAATATATGCATGAATATTAATTTTGGGGCATTCGGGATTTATGTGAAAGGGAAGAAGGTGTTGACCTCGGTCTCACCAGCGTTTGAAGGTCTTGACTTGGTCTCACCAGCGTTTGAAGGTGTTGACTTGGTCTCACCAGCGTTTGAAGGTGTTGACTTGGTCTCACCAGCGTTATATGGTGACTACGGTCACAAATATCTGAATTTGGTAACCGGTTACATTATTTGAATATAGTGTCTAATGACACAACGTATATAGGCGATGAGCACGTCATTGCAATGACGCCTTCGATGGTGTGTAGCGGATGGAGGGTTGACTTAGTAGTCCCACGGTGTGACCGGCGAATGCGGGTGGTGTGTAGCGGATGGACCATTAGGCTTGGGTTTGGGTTGCATCATCATCATTTTATATGAATATGAAATTGATATGAATGTGTATGCTGATTTGTTGAATGTTAATCTTGTGTGCACATTGAGTCTGTTGACTCACCCGTTGTGGGAAATATTTTCGGTGATGAACAGTGTGGACCGGGACGGTGAACCTCGAGGTGGCCATGTTCCATTTGAAGATTTTTATTCATTTGGACTTTGTTATTTTTTGGGGTTTTACTTGATGTAATAAGGCCATAAGGCCCGATGGATTTTTCTTATTACGCTTTACTTTAAATTGTTATGTTACGAACTATTATGACTAAAAGTTAAATGTTATTTTCTTTAAAACCTAAAAATTATTTTGTCACCTTAATAAAAATTAGATTTACAAGATTAATTAAATGGGTTTTCAATCTAAGCCCAACTCAAAATAATAGTTTTCTAAAATTTTACAAATTTTCTCTAAGTAACGAAAATCTTTGAAACCGGTTTACTTTAGGAACATACGAGATCCGATTCGGGCTCGTGGTAGGGTGTGGGTGTTTCAATTTGGTATCGAGCCAGCTTTTAAACTCTCGGCACGTGGGCTAAGGCCCAAAACGTTTTCAAAGCGAGCCAAATGATTATCTTTGAAAAATAAGCGAGCTTACGGCATGGCCCTAAGTCTCCAACCATGATCCACCAAGTAAGTACCCCAACTCTATGTGTGATTACATGATTTATGAGCTGTTGAAGGGTAGAAAAGGAATGGAGCGTAGAATAGCATGATAGGAACTTGAACCCTAGGATTAGTCTACTCAAACACAAATACATAAGACTTAATACACTAGACAAACACATGATTAAGTCACCGAGCTAGAAGTGTGGTAATCTGTTGCGCATGTCAGGAGTGGATTCGATGAAGAGCTTGGTATTTAAGCGGTCCTAGTGACTCACCTCCTCTTTATCGAATCCTACAGTGCGTAGTAACTGTTCACCCTAACCAAGAGGACTTAGTCATGGGCTAAACCCAATAACTAAAACCCGAAAGGGACTAGTCGTATTTTATGGAAACCCTAATTTTAAAATTTCTAAATTACCCTCTTGAATTGAAAAGAATATTTTTATAAATTTTCCTGAAATATTTTTGATTTAAAAATTTACTAAAATACCCCTAGTGGTAAAATTACAAAAAAATGCCCTTGGTTTATAAAATTGCCCCTAACTCACTAAAATTACCAAAATGACCCTAATTTCCAAAATTTTTGCAACAGCACTGATTTGGAAAGTACAATTCTCAAAAAGAACCTTCAAAATTTTGCAACTTCTAAAATATCCCTGATTTATTAAAATTTTACAATTTACCCCGGTTTGTGGAAAAATTACCAAAATACCCCCAAGGTCTAAAAATTTCTGAAATACCCTTGGATTCCAAAAAAATTCTCCAAAATACCCCGGGAACTTTAAAATTCCAAAAATACTTTGTGACAAAAACACCAAGGAACCTTATTTTGACAAATTACGAAAATACCCCTGTAGGACAAATTATGAAAATACCCTCGGGTAGTGGTAAAACAACAACAAATGAAAAACTACAACGTTTCTCTGAATGAACTAAGGTTCATAATTGTTTGATGGATGTGTGAATGAATGAAAAGGCGTGTGCATGTATGAATCTGAAAGAACCACTCCTAAACTCTTTTCATAAAATTTCTTGCGAGTAATAAAGTGAAACAAACGTACTAATTTATAAAATACATAAAACTTCTTAATCAGATTAAATCGCGATGTTAGAAATGAGTTCTAAGGGCGTGAACTTAGAGATTGTGCTGAAAAGTATGATGGTTACATTAAGATCGAGTCTTGTGACGTAAGTATAGTCTTGGTGAGATTATACATTTGTTAGTAAGTAATTTCGAGGACGAAATTATTTTTAAGGGGTAGAAGCGTAACATCCTAGATTAGGGGTTATGCGTTCGTGCGTAATTCATGAGATAGTGGGATCAGTGGGTGTGTTGGATGTGTTCTGAAGAGTTTCAAGAACCCTAAGATGTAAGGAAATATAAGGAAATGTAAGGAAATGTCAGGAAATGTAAGGAAATGAAAGGAAATGAAAGGAAATGAAAGGAAATGTATGGAAATGTAAGGAAATGTATGGAAATGTATGGAAATGTATAGAGATGTAAGGAAATGAATGGAAATGTATAGAAATGTATGAAAATGTAAGGAAATGTATGGAACGATTAGTTAAAATAGGAAAATGACCATTTTTAGAAACCTAAGCAAATTAGGAAAGTGAACATTTTGGAAACCTAGGAAATGTCAAGTTACTGAGCCATGAAAATTTTTGGAAACTTAGACATTTTGGAAACTTAGACATTTTGGAAACCTAAACATTTTGGAAATGATCCAAAATGGAAACTTGAACATTTTAGGAAACTTGGATATGTAAGAGAAATAAAGGAGTTTTATTTACATAAATATGTGAATAATAAGAGATAAATAAAGGAGTTTTATTCACATAAATATGTGAATAATAAGAGATAAATAAAGAAGTTTTATTCACATAAATATGTGAATAATAAGAGATAAATAAAGGAGTTTTATTCACATAAATATGTGAATAATAAGAGATAAATAAAGGATTATTTTCTAAGGAGATAATTGAGGAGATAATGGATGGATTAAAGGCTTTTATCTTTTAAATAAAAGAGATAATATTATCAAAAGAGGAGTGGTGGACAAGTAAGGGACTCTAGGTGATAACTTTGGCTATAAAAGGAGGCGGGAGGGCTACTCAATCACTTTTGCTTCCTCTTTGCCAAATTTTCCTAGCTCTCTCCCTCTCTTGAATTTTTCTTCAAGCAAAATCCATCTTTTCTTCTTCTATTTTTCTTCTCTGTCTCTCTTGTCAAAGCGAATCTTTGTTGATTCTAAGTAAAGGAGCAATCAACTACAACATCAAAAGGGTTTCTTCAACTGTCGAATACAAGGATCAAGGATCTAAGGTAAGATAAATTTATTTGATTAAAGGTTATGATGTATATGTTAGATTAGATCTAACATGAAGATTTCGATAGACATATAGGGCAAGGAATCCTCTTGATTTGGAATTTGTATGGTAAGTGATATTCGCAAAGGCTTAATTTTGGTATTTGGAATTATTTTCATTATTTCAAAAGCGAAAACTCACATGGTTACATGAATTAGTGTTTGCCGATTTCAAGGAAAAGGATACTAGCAATTGTGGGATTCGATTTACAATCATCCAATTCGGCAACAAGGTAAATAATACAAATCCTACTAGGATTTGGTTTTTAAGCCAAATAGGTTTATTAATGTGACTTATATGATGGCCGAATATAGGAGTTAATAGATCTAAAGTTAGATCGGAGTTTTCGAGATATCAAGGAACCTTTTTAAGCAAATCAGGTGTGTACGCACACTAACCTTCGATTTATTATATGGCAATAATATTTTATGAATATGTGAATATGGCTAAGTACCCAAATGTGGTACAAAGGTACAAAGGTATGTTTCCTACTTACGATAGGATTATGAAATATGTTATTTTGTAACATGTGAATATCTGAATATGAATGTGAAATTAAATATATGCATGAATATTAATTTTGGGGCATTCGGGATTTATGTGAAAGGGAAGAAGGTGTTGACCTCGGTCTCACCAGCGTTTGAAGGTGTTGACTTGGTCTCACCAACGTTTGAAGGTGTTGACTTGGTCTCACCAACGTTTGAAGGTGTTGACTTGATCTCACCAACGTTATATGGTGACTACGGTCACAAATATCTCGAATTTAGTAACCCGGTTACATTATTTGAATATAGTGTCTAATGACACAACGTATATAGGCGATGAGCACGTCATTGCAATGATCGCCTTCGATGGTGTGTAGCGGATGGAGGGTTGACTTAGTAGTCCCACGGTGTATTTGGCGGTGTGCGGGTGGTGTGTAGCGGATGGACCATTAGGCTTGGGTTTGGGTTGCATCATCATCATTTTATATGAATATGAAATTGATATGAATGTGTATGCTGATTTGTTGAATGTTAGTCTTGTGTGCACATTGAGTCTGTTGACTCACCCGTTGTGGGAAATATTTTGGTGATGAACAAGTGATGAACCGGACGGTAGACCTCGAGGTGGCCATGTTCCATTTGAAGATTTTATTCGATTTGGACTTTGTTATTTTTTGGGGTTTTACTTGATGTAATAAGGCCATAAGGCCCAGTGGATTTTTCTTATTCGCTTTACTTTAAATTGTTATGTTACTGAACTATTATGACTAAAAGTTAAATGTTATTTTCTTTAAAACCCTAAAAATTATTTTGTCACCTTAATAAAATTGGATTTACAAGATTAATTAAATGGGTTTCCAATCTAAGCCCAACTCAAAATAATAGTTTTCTAAAATTTTACAAATTTTCTCTAAGTAACGAAAATCTTTGAAACCGGTTTACTTTAGGAACATACCAGATCCGGTTCAGGCTCGTGGGCCGGGTGTGGGGTGTTTCAACTAAGACCGAATTTGTCTTACGAGGAAAAGCCGATTCAGATTTTGGAACGGGATGTGAAGGTTCCTCTCGTCAAAGTGTTGTGGCGTAACCATGGATCGGAAGAAGCTTCGTGGGAGCCGGAGGAAGCAATGCGACAGCAATACCCTCACTTATTCTAGTCAGGTAATTTCGAGGTCGAAATTATTTTTAAGGAGGGTAGAACTGTAATATCTAGGATTTAGGGGTTATGAATTTTCACTTGAATGTGTGTAGTGGCATGTTATGTGTTGTCTGTATGTGTTTTGGGGACTTTGGGAATTTTAGAATGTAGGAGAATGCTTTAGAAAAATATTAGATTTTTAGTTTTAAAGGGAGCTAAGCAAGATTGGCTTTAAGAAAAATTTGTATGAGGATTTAATCACAAGGAATCTATTGGTAAAGTGGCAAGTGGCGTGTGGAGTGTGCTAATGGTCTTGGGTTCGAATCCCATGGATAGTTTTAAAGTGATTTTTTATTTTGCACTTGTTTGGCATGTGTTGGTCAAACTTTAATTAAGGTAAAGTTGGACTATTTTATTTTATGGATAGTAGACTAAGGAAAAAGGCAAGTGCTAAGTTAAGGAATGGAATCAAGGAGTTTTGGTATGTTAAGGGACATAAGGCTTGAAGTATGGAGTGATGTTTTGGAAATTTTTCTATGGCCATTTGACCATGAATGTAGACGGCATAGGGGGCTAAGGGGGTTGGCTTAATTTTGAAAGTGATTAGGGGGAAGATTAGGAGGAAATGAGGAGGAAAATGTGGGATTTGTGATGAGATGTGAGTTGGCCGGCCAAGGAATTCTTTGATGACCATTTCGGTCATGTGGGTAGAGGGGAGTAGCTGAAATTCTCTTAAGGGGTTTAGGTGTTTATTTTTTTGGGTTTTCTTTTTTTTCCTTCTCTAGTGTGATGCCGAAATCCTAATGCCATCAAAGTGCCATTTTGGCCATTTTCTTTTGCCAAAAACTTGTTCCATTCTCTCATAAACCTCACACTTTTCTTTCATAAGTTAAACCACACCAAAAATTTACCATTATTTTTCATTTGTACACTTTGGCCGAATCATCCATTGACCATAAGGGTCATTTGTTACTTTTCTTTTCTTCTCTATTTCTCCTCAACTTTGCCGATTCCACTTTTGTGTTTCATCTCTATTTCTTTTCTCTTCTTTCTTTCTATTCTTTTACCTTGCTAAGGCCGAAACTTCTCTCTTCCAATTTCACCATTGTCACAACACCATAAACCTCCTATCTCTCTCTTCTTTTTCTTGTTTTGTTGTTAAAGCCGAAACTCCCTCTTGACATCAAAGCAATTCGCATCACACTCCATCCCTTTCATTTCTTCTTTACATATTTCATCAAAAGCCAAGAACATTTGACCAATTGCGTTTTGGTCATTCTTCTTCGGTAAGGATTTCTTCTAGGCTAATTTTTTTTTCTTTCTTTCTTTATCTTTCTCTGACTGTCAAAAATTATGACTCTAATCCTCCTAAGTTCTTTGGCCGAATCTTGAAGGAAAGTTTCGGGGTTCCTCTGTAGCCTACGTTTAGGGGGAGATCATTCAGGATTTAAATATCTAAGGTAAGCAAGAGTAATCTTAGGCCGAAGGCCATGTATTTTAGTTTATTAAAAAGTTAGAAATCGAATCTAACATAAACCATGTAGGGATTTCGACATCTCCAAGGGACAAGTGACATTTTCGGGATCTAGATAATCAAGGTAAGGGAGTCCTAATATTCAGCCAAAGGCCTTTTTGTCTATTAAGGTTGGCCGATATTGACTTTGTTCTTGTAGGGGAAATTGACTGTGAAAAAGAAGGAGTATCAGTATCGATAGTACCGTAATCATTGGTTATCAGGTGTGTAGCACTACACTAAATTTCTAATAGATCGATAATATTAATGATTTGCATGTGTTAAGAAAAATATGTATGATAATGGTTGCGGGTACCATTCAGTGGTACATGGTATTCAGGTATGTTTACCCCCTAATACTTCGTTAATAATGCTATAAGCATGAATATGAAATGTGTATGATTTCGTTATGATTTTGGGGGTATATGGCATGATATCGAAATAATATGTTTATTGAATGGGCATATGGGTGATATTGATAAAGGGGAAGTGTTCCGGTGGTTTTTACCACATTATCCGGTGACTTCGGTCACATATTATGAATCCGGTGACTTCGGTCACATATTATGAATCCGGTGACTCTGTCACAATTATCCGGTGGCCATGCCACAATTTATAAGGCGATGTGCGATTGATTGCAATGATCGCCTTCGATGGTGTGTAGCGGATGGAAGGTCGATTTAGTAATCCCCACGGTGTGATTGGCAGGTACGGGTGGTGTGTAGCGGATGGATATTTAGGTGGGCTCGGGATTGCATTTCATTTTATACGTACATGTGATTTAATCGGTTATTATCTGATTTGCTATATTATGGGCTTATGGCTAAATGTGTTTTAAATGGGCTTAATGGCTATAATCAATTGGGTTTTAGTGTCTTGTTGCACATTGATTACATTGACTCACCCTCGTGGGATATCTTTTTCAGGTGATGCTTAGCGTGTTGGACCGGCTCAGCGAGGACTACGGGGTGGCCATTGCTCAACTCAATATTTCAGATTTTCTTTTAATTAAACCTACTACGTTTTCTTTTATTATTCGGGATTTATTTTGGGTTATGTTTTTGTAATAAGGCCGCTATAAACTGTTTTATTTTTACGTTTTAAATTTTTAATCTGCTACGATCATATATTTACTAAATAATTAAATGATTTCGAAAAATAACTTAAACTGTTTTGACACCTAAACACCTATGGTTTTCACAATAATAATAAGTTTTAAATTTGGTTTTCTTTTAACTTATAATCTTTTTCATAAAGATAACGTTTTAATGAGACACCAACTTATTTAAACACCATTTACAACGCGATCACTAAATAGACCTAATTTCTACAGAACCAACATATTATCTAATAAAACAAAACAAGATTTAATTGAAGTTCTACTCGAGAAACATACTAGATCCGGTCAGGGCTTGTGGGCCGGGTTTGGAGTGTTTCATGGACAAACGAAGATCAATCACCAGTTATGTGTTTGCACTTGCTGGAGAACCAATAAGTTGGAAGTCTACACTGCAATCTACAGTTGCGTTGTCAACCACAGAAACCGAATACATGGCTGTAACAGAGGCTGTAAAGGAAGCTATTTGGTTACAAGGTATGGTTAAAACCTTGGGATTGGTTCAGGAGCATATTAACGTGTATTGTGATAGTCAAAGTGCTATTCATTTAGCAAAGAATCAAGTCTATCATGCATGTACAAAGCATATCGACATACGATTCCATTCTGTGCGGGAAATTATTGATGAGGGGAAAATTCATCTTCAGAAGATTAAGACTGCAGATAATCCCACAGATATGATGATCAAGGTGGTAACAACAACCAAGTTCGAACTTTGTTTGAACTTGATCAATATCCTGCAAGTTTAACAATTGAATAAGGCACTATCAAATATTGTTGACAAAGGCAGAAAGAATTGTGTGAAGATAAGATTATCCTAATCAAATCTTCAAGGTGGAGATTATTGGCAATCATCCATACTTTGGAAAGTCAAAGATATGGGTATCAAAATGTTGGCACTAGAAATCTGAGATTTAAGGCGCCAAAAGTGGGATTGAGATTTCGCATGAGATAATTGTAATTTTCTGGTCCCTAATTGTATAGTGACTTTGCAAGTTGATCCCTGAACCTCAACTATAAATAAGCCTCACATTTGCCATTCTCTACTTAAGGCATTGTTCTCTCTCTTTGTAAATCTTCACTTGTATTTTGGAGTGAAATATATTTGGTAGTGCCCGAGGACGTAGGCAAAATTTGCTGAACCTCGTTAAAATTCTAGTGTTCTTTATTGTATTATTTTGCATATTTTGTGAGTGTGATTGTAGTGATTTATTGTGCTATTAAATTACGATAGAGGGTTATTCTGGCTAGGAAAGACCTGGTACTTAAGCAATCCTTGTGATCCATCTCTCTTTCCTGAGAATTGAACTTACTGTAATTTTTTAGTACAATAATTTTACTCTTTTACACGCTTTCGCACAATAAGAACATACAGGTCAAACCAAGCCAGCCAAAGAGAACCAACCATGTCAGCATTCCGACCAAACACATTTTAAAAGTAGAGTGTCACTTGGGTTACTATCTGAATAGTTTACCCTTAAATTATCTAACTAGAAACCCTAAAACCTTAATGGATTTGCATTCTTACATGATATCTTCCACCTAATTACCTACCTCCTACATTTTAATCTCTATTTCTAATCTTAATTTACAACCTTAGCTTCCGTTTTTAATGCTTATTAATTAGAGTAGCATACTAGTCCTTGAATCTTCCCTGATATATTGATCAAAAGACAAACTATCTGCCCTAGTATATTCTCTCTCAAACTAAGTTTTTTATTTTTTTGGTGAAAACAAAAGAGTCTGGTTCAAGCTAAAACCAGGCTAATGAAGTATGCAGTCCCCAGTAGACATAACACCAATCAAATCATTAATTAGGACATAATTAATACCATCAAACTACTTAGTTTTATCACTAAATGTAATAATATATTCACTATATTTATGTATTTGCAGTGATAAGACGTGAGAGTTCCTTGTATTTTTGTTCCTTGGGAAGGGCAGGGGTTCTCGCCCTTAGATTTCAGTTAAGACATAATTGTTTTTTAGTTTATTGAAAGGATGCTTGACCTACTCAGTACTCTCCGCGGGTAATGGTCCTGATTCTTTAATTTATAAATATTCCTGCCACATCACAGTATATGAGACTGCCTGAGAGCTCGGTCAATAAACACCCATCCATCGAAGAGAGAAAAGAAAGAGTGAAAAAGGAACTGAGCCTGGTTAATCAGCTCAACAGTCACTAATACTATCTCCCGAAGCAGCATTGTTTGTTTGTGAAGCATTGAATTGGGTTGGATGCAGAATAGGTGAAAGCAACTATAATCTATTGAAGCGTTGTGTTTACAAAAGAACGTAGGGTATGGGTCAAAGGAAAAAAAGCTGAAACATCGAAAATTTGTTGGGACCGCTACTTTTCCAGAGCACTTAAGTCTACACTCTTCGATGATATCCTGATTTATATATGATTATTGTATCTCCATGCTGCGCGTGATGGACCTAGACCAGACGGAGACTCTTGTCCCGGCCCCTCCACTTTGTTTACTAATATTTATTAATTTCAGTGCTGCTATCTACCATAAAACCTAAAAGAAAGAAAGTAATGACAGTTTATTTACTGCATGCCTTGAAATCAACCCCACTTTCCCCCATTTGTTCTCTAATTATATCTTCTCATTCTGCTTTAGTTTCTCGTCCTCTACTAGGTTTTTGCAGTTGGATTTGTTTGTTTACAAGAGCTTTTATCGTGGTTTTAAGACACACTACCAATGTGTGGAAAGGTGGAATATTCTCGCTCTAACTTTTCACTTGTTTGTGACTTGTATGCCTCAGTGCTACCTTTATATGCCCTAAATTAAATGCAAAAGCTTTATCAGATGTCACAGGGACTCCGTCACTTGAAAAAAGAAAAATTGGATACTATCCGAGTCGAATCATTCAAAGTCAAACTGCATTGCGAGACACAGCTTTCATAAAACATGCATTAAAATCAATGAAACCAGAGGTTAAAGTTCATTTATTGATGATCAATATTCTGATGTCTGTATATATTAGTTTGCAAAAACCAGATGTTTATTCTAACATAGAAATTTAGCAATAAAACATACAAACTAGGAGTAGAGATTATAATATGGACCATTTTTTAGAATGATCTTATAATTCGAAATACAATCCCGCTGCATCCATGGCTTTCCTTTCAATTATATGTATTCGTATGCATGTACTTAAGCCAATTTACATGGGGGAAAAAACAGAAGATTGTAATTCTAAATCATCCACAATAACCCATATCGTTATTATCCAAGATGAGTCGAGGAATACCCTCCATTAAGCAGGAGACAGGAGGAATGGTTAGCGTTTCCATATCCCCATAAGCATTCCAACAAAAAGGGTCCAAAACTATATCTCCTTGAGCTGGAAGAAGCTCGATATCAGAGAGTGTGATATTTGTACACGGAACTGAATCGCTGCAGGCAAAATGCATCGGAGGGCTTCGGATATCATAGGTTCCCTTGATGCTTTCATACAGTATGTCTGATACATAAACAGCTGATGTTTGGTTTGCGCACCCCTTTGTGAGGCAGTAGAATTGATCAATAATAATTGGATTCCTAACGCTTTCCATGTGAATGTTACTGAATGTTATGCCTGATACAGCTCCAGATCCACCTTGCCATGTCTTGATCCTAACACCGTTATCTGATACCTTAATCACGGAGTCTCGAACCGTGATGTTGGAGACGCACGCTCGTGAATTATGATTACCTAGGCTCCCAATGCTGAGGGGAAGAATCAAAGGGAACATATTTGATAAGGATAAGATTTGGCAAACATGAAATCAAAAGGTTAGTGTTGTTCAATAGAAACTTTTAGAACTACCTGATTCCATGACCAGGTCCGCAAGTTATGTTCTTAATATCCACATCATAGCATCCTGATCCAATAGATATGCAATCATCACCTGTGAAGCAAGATCATCAAGATGGCGAGTCTAATTATAAGGAAAGAGAATTGAAATTTTGGGAAGATTTTTGGGCTTTTGGGCTAACCATTAGAGATAACTGAATTATAAATTTCAACACCATTTGTATTCTCTATGTGGATCCCATCGGTATTGGGACTCAGGGCAGGAGCTGTTATTTGAAGGGATTCGACATGGACAATCTTGCAGCCATCGAATCTAAAGTGGAATTGGGGGCTATCCTTAACTTTAAGTCCTTGCACAGTCAAGTTGGAGCTCATGAAAAATCTTATAGCCTGCACCATGAAGTTTGAAATTATTTAAATTTCTTTGTATTATCTTGGGGGAAGGGCACAATAATTTTAAACCAAGTCTGGCAACTTACAATTGGGCTGTCACACGGTCCAGACAATGTTGCTCTGTTTATGCCCTGTGCCAATACAAAAAGATTAGCTATTAACTCAACTGCATAAGTTTTTTTTAAAAAAAAGTACCAAGAGTGAAGTCAGCTGTACCTTGTGGGGCTTGCAAGGAAGATCCCACCATTTTTTCCCTCTACCATCAATGAGACCACCTCCTTGCAAGGACATTCCATTGATTTTGTAAAAGACAAGCCACTGGCGCTTGCTGCTATTCTTCGGCCAGTCTTCGGGTCCATCAGGTGGCATAAGTGTACCATCAACCTTCAAAAAGATGTACCCCATCAACACATTGCATTGTTCCTCTTTTTTATCCCTCAGAAAAGGCATAGGCGCTTACAATCAGAGAAAAAAACAAGTAGTAAATTACCTGAAAGACAAGTCCGCCCTGACAAGGACCCGTAAAAATTGTGGACTGAATCATGAAGGAAAAACCAGAAGGAACATGAAGGACTGATGCATTAACTTGACAAGCAGAGTCCCATGCCATCTTGAATGCTTCTGTATCATCCGTCACTCCATCCCCTACAGCTCCGAAGTTTCTTACATCGAAAACACCAGTAGAAATGTTGGCATTTCCATCATTAGATGGACTAGAAGGCTCGGGAGCAAAAGGAGCAGTGGGGTGAGGTGCAGATGGACTGGAAGGCTCTGGTGCAAAAGGACCAGAAGCAGGTTCAGGTGCAAAGGGACCGGAAGGCTCGGGTGCTGGAAAAGGAGGTACTGAAATTTCGGAGATTTTGTGATGGTGAGTATGATGTTTGTGTTTAGTATGGTGATGATGCCATCTACCTTGGGCGGACAAGAAGAAACAGACAAAAGACATGCAAAATATAGATAGGGATAGACGAGAATGCACCATTTTAAAGCAAAAATTGGTTCAATCAATGAGGACAAAACAGAATTCAGTTGGCAAACAGGTATGGCTTTTTTTTTTGCAGGGAAAAAAGAAACAGCTCAAGTTATTTAGTCATTGTCAATAACTAAATAAAAGGACGAGAGAAAAGGACGAGAGAAAGGGTGGAGTTCATAAGAATGAATGCATTCTCAAGTTGCGGAATGTAGAGAACGAAGCAAGCGACTTCCTTTGATTGAGTGAACACAGTGAGCACTGGGCAACTTGGTGAAGAGTTAACTGAGTTTGGCAATTTGGAATGCATGGTGAATCACAAAGTCTGAATATATATATACTATATACAAGAAAATAACAAAAAACAGATAGTGGGAAGGATTATCAAAAACATCTGCAACTTTAGATTATTTTAATGGAGTTTTGGAGGCGGGAACCGACCAATTCCATATAGGCATTGGCTTTTTTGAGAAGGTGGAGTCTGCATATGACAGTTCTGGAAAAAGGTAAACGGAATAACAAGAAATCAAATGCGTGGATTGTCCCCCCCCCCCCGGCTTCTTCCATAACTTCCGCTTTCATTGGCCCCAATCAAAGGCCTAAGTTAAATTAACAGTATATTCCCGTTGTGTCCTGAGTGGAGCGTGCATGCCTTTGAAAATCTGCTGGTTCAGTGACAGGAAATTCAAGGAGCTTAAACGCAACAGAATGTGGGATATCTAAAGAGTAATATGATGTTTTGCCCATAGCTTTACTTACATTACATGGGAAAAGTATAGAATGAAAATGCCTTGAATTTTTTTTATTTTTATTTGCAGTGAGCACGAATGAAAGGCAGTTTTTTCGGTTGCTTCTTTCAGTGAAAACCAATGATGCTTCCAGTAACACATTGTTGGAGAAAACCTTAAAAGTTGGGTTGAAGGGTAGGTAGTGATATTAGACCCTGCCGCTGGTCGGCTACGACATGAGCACAAGGCATGCAGTGAACCATAATTTGGATAGGAAAGCATTACCTTTTATTATTATTCAGTTTTTTTAAGCAAAGCCTGACTGTTTGGGGCGGTGGTCCACTAGCTTGAGCTGAGAGAGCTACGTCCACAAAAAAATCCCACTTACTCTCCCAAAGTGAAAGTACCTTTTATGGCTCCATCCTGGCGTTGTTGTGCATATGCGCCGTTATTTGTTATTGGGCCACCGCCGTAGTAGTGTGTACATATAAATAATATAGAATAAGAACAACAATTGGTTAAGTTTTCTGCTTTCAGGATAAGATGATTGATAGGCGGGTAATGATGAATGTAAAGAAATGGTTTTAAAAAGGGCCCCCATTCTTACGTCCTTAGCTTTCAAAATAAAAAAATAAGTTGATGCTTTCATGCGCATGGCCGGGCTCGGTGCGATCGCATGGGACGAGGATGGAATGGTGATGGGCGACCAATTGCTTCAACTAGCTCTGGGCCGAGGCTTCTGCTGCTTTCCTTGATTTAAACTTTGCTCCTGGCATGGGATTTGGAGATATTATGCTGTAATCTCTAAATTTATATCTGTTGGGTTAATTTGTTTTGGAAGCCTGAACTTTATTTCAGTATTTTCATCTTGTCCAGTTTGTTTTTACTCCTAGATCAACAAACAGGTTTGCGTCTTACTGTGCCCCCTGGGCTTAATGAATGTATTTTTGCCAGTTTTAGCAATGTTTTTTAAATTGGATCGATGGTCAAACTTGTTAAATTACTGATTTGTTAATCTAACTAATCACATTAAAAAAACTATTAAATATTTTTTTAAAAATCTCGATCGTACCGGTTTTCCATCCAACCAGTTCAAATAACATTGCGCTTTGGCTTTTTTTTCTTTAAAAAATAATTGTGCTTTAACAAAAATAAATTTTGTTCTTTTGTAAATTAAAAAAGGGGATTAAGTTCAATATAAACTTTAGTTCGATGTGCAATATTATATATATATTTTAATTTGATTTAATTTTCACAAATCACTAACAAAATTATTGATATAACATCATTTCATGTTAATTTATTACATATACATATACTGATACTTATACTTATTCAATATAAAAAGAAACTAATGTATTTATTTTTTAGATTTGTATAATGAAGTCAAAATCGAGTTTCATATATCCATTTGAACTACAATCAAAGTTTCATATATATAATTGCATTAAACCAAAATTTATATATCAAATAGTACATTGGACCAATGTTCATGGATAGTTTTAATAGTTATACCTTAGAAAAGTAAGCTTTTTAGTTAAAAATTTGAATTTTATTCAATTGGTATTGTTATTATTGCAACAATTAAAAAGATGTGTGATTGAGCATGCTTAAACTTATCTTTTTCTACCGATTTAAGGATGGAAAAAAGTTATGAGTAAAATTAGGGCCAATTTACTAGAAAATACTAAATTTTAATAAAGTTTACGAAAAAGGACCTTAAAAATAATTATTTAGCAGAAAGGGTCATTTCCCCCGAAAATGCGTCCACGTCAGCGCGTTTTCAAGGGATGAATCAAGAAAACGCGTCCAAGAGGGAGCACTTTGTGCCACATCAGCAAAAAACACGTCCTTGATGGCGCACTTTACTGATGTGGCAAAAGCACTCCCTCCTGGACGCGCTTTTGCCCTGCAACGGTCATTTTTTTTTTTTACCGTTGGGCCTCCAACGGTCAAAATAAAAAACTATAAAAACCCCCACCCTTTTATTTTTTTCACACAAAAGTCCTTACTCATTTTTCTCTCAACTTTCTCTCAAATTCATCTCAAATTTCTCTTAAATTCCTTTAAAGTTCCTCTCAAATTTCACAATAGTCCTTTAATATTTACAAAAAAAACCCTTTTTAAATTTTTTTTGATATATATTTTTTTTTTGATAAATTTAAAAATATTCTATCGTATTAGCAATGGCTGGAGAATTAATTCGTCTCGACAATAAACACATCTTCGTCGATCAAATGACAATGATAAGTTTTAATTTTAATTTTTCAATACTATTTAATATTTTTTAAGTTTATGCAATTTTAATTAAATTTTATTTTATAATTTTTTAAACAGTTTGTAGATCGGGTGTTGCAAGGCTATATTCGCAATATGTCTGGTCCGCCATCGCCATTGATCAAGAATTACCTGCGGGAAGTGGGTCTTTGGCACGTGGCCATGATAGGCCGGGGGTGTAAGTTGGACCCGAAGTTAATTAGTGCGTTGATAGAGAGGTGGAGACCCGAGACGTACACTATCCATCTTCCATGCGAATAGTGTACTATCACTCTTGAAGACGTGCATTTGCAATTAGGATTGCCGGTGGATGGGTACGTAGTCACCGGGTCCGCAACTTCTGGCGATTGGGGAGCTGTATGTTACGAGCTTTTGGGTGCTATTCTAGATAACATTTACGGAGGTCGGATCAAGATGGGTTGGTTACGAGACAAATTCCCGGAGCCAGATAATGATTCGACCGAAATAGAAGGAATACGGTATGCTCGGGCATACATTCTTAAGATGATTGGAGGCTATCTGATGTCGGACTTGTCACGAAACCTCATACATCTGAGATGGCTGCTGAAACTCGTTGATTTTAGAGCAGCTGGTGAATTGAGTTGGGGGTCTGTCGTGCTAGCAATATTGTATCGGGAGATGTGCGGGGCGACGCGGCCAAATAAAGCGAAAATCGGAGGTTGCCTATCACTACTGCAATCATGGGCACGGTTTCGATTTCCATTTTTACGTCCTCGAGTCGACCACCTATATACATTCTCACTCATAACGAGGTAAATTTAATATTAGATTTTACAATTATTACATAGATTTAAAATATAATTGTCTGGTAAAATTTTATTTAATTAGGTGGAACCATTCAGCGAGTTATGTTGGAATACCTACATCGCTTGAAGATATATGGCTTCTATTAGAGCAACGGTCGGAAGCACAAGTAAGTATTAAATAAAATATATTTTCGTAATAAAATAGTCGTTTCGTATTTAATATTTAGTATGTAGTATGTAGTATGTAGTATGTAGTATGTAGTATGTAGTATTTAGTATTTAGTATATAACTAATATTTTTTATCATGTTAATATAGTTTGAATGGACACCATATAAGAATCCTCAATTAGGGCAGTAATTCCAGAAGATTTTTTTCAAAATCTGAACATTTGGCATGTGAAGGTGCCATTGGTCAACTATGCCACTGTGGAGATGCACCAGTCAGATCAGGTTCTGCGTCAATTTGGATTCCGACAATCGATTTCCGTGGCACTTGAGGTGCTCGATGATGAGCACAAAGTCAACTTACGGCAGTTGCATACGGATTGGCCAAGATTTTGGTCAGCGTATATCGAATTGTGAGAGAACCGGTACGATTATATACCTACACGGGAGCCGATCATCGTTCCTGAGTTAGCGTGCGTGCCGAAATACGTGCCATGGTTTAGGATCCATGGCAAGCCGTATTTATTGTCAGAAGAGGAGAGGCGACGGCAACTTCGTGAACAAAGGGAATGACGGGGCCCTTTAAATCCAAGGAGAATGGGTGATGAGACGGGACCATCAACAGCGCCGACACAACCACCGGGCCTATCAACAGCGCCCACACAGTCACCGGGCCCAACACTTCAGCCGACGACATGTAAAATCCCAAACCCGGCCCATAAGTTTCGACCAGATCTGGTATGCTACGGGTTGTACATTGAAAACTTTTGCTAAGGGTTGGTTCGAAAATCTTAAGTTAATTTGAATAAATAAATATCATATATATATAAAAACCTCGTATTCTTATTATTTTGAATAATTAAACCTTTGACAAAATTTCATGAATTTCAAATATTAAAATTTCTGAGATGAATATAACTATGGGGCCTTATTACATCATTGTTTCCCAAAATAAAATAAAACTTTATGAAAAACCGAAATAGTCTATAAAAATAAAAACTCGATGGCCCCTCGAGTCCGTCTCAGCTCCCGTGTCCACGATCTACTGCTCATCTGAAAGAGTAGAGAAAATGAAAGCGTGAGTCACCAAGACTCGATGTATAAATCCGAACACACTAACTCGAGGCCCATTAAACACATTATGGGCCTTGGCCCATACATGGAGGCAACAATCATAAATACATGATAAACAATAAATAATGAATAGCCCAACCCATCGTAGAATTCCATCCTCTACACACCAACCCGTACCAACCATCACACCTTGGGGATTTCTACAATCAACCTTCCATCCGCTACACACCATAACGACAGTCGTACTGCCTATTTCTGTTAATCAGAAATCATTGAACGTGGCATAGCCACCGATCACTATGTGACCTAACATTTATATTTGTGGGATTTCTACCACCAGTCGCCATGTGACCCATGTTTATATTCGTGGGATTTCTACCACCGGTCACCATGTGACCCATTATGCACTTCCCCTTCATTATCATATTCCCACCCCATGCATACATACATAAAGAAAACATCATACAGACTTTCATATATTTCGATATACATAGAGATTTCTATGATTGCGTACCTGGCATCCTTGCCTAACCCTTTAAGGGTTTTATTCGACTGTCTACACAGCCACTTTCCAGCTTTTTAGTCCATAACACATAAAGAATAGTTATAGAGTGTGTGTTAGAGATCTACACACCTAGTTACCGTTAGGACGACACTTTCTATGTCGACACTATCAAAAGTCGATACGACTGCTACTTGCCTAAGGTGTTGTTCGAAGCGGTCCATAACCCGTGGCGATCTCGAATCAGCGACACCACGCGTTTCTTAAACTTAGGGATTGGGTTTTCAGATCTAGTCCCCTCCTTTGCCTGATCCACATTTGATTCCATTACAAGTCCTTGTCAGAACTATTATATTGAGATAAGGTTGTTAAACCATAACCTATGGTTAGGATTACAGGTATGATAGCAAATCTAACAAAAATCTAAAGAAATCCCTTACCTTGAAATCCCAGAATCAGAGACTAGCGATTTTCGACTTTTAGATCTAAACAAACAGATTTCCTTCAAATCTCGGAAGGTCGCCCAAACGCCAAAAAGAAAGGAAATATTAGCCTCAATCGACAATCTTAACAAACAAGTTGCCATTCGGCCTTGTCTCTTAAAAATCAAAAGAGAAAAAGAATGGATCAGAGAAAATCGGCACCTACCTTTACAGAGAATTAGACAACCCTAGCAAACCCCAGTTTTATGGAGAAATTCACACCTAGCCTATTAGAAGAGAAGAAAATCGGTAACTCCTAAGAGATTTCGGCTTATGGAGAAGTTGGCTAAAAAGGAAAAGAATAAAAAAGAGATTTCGGCTTTTGTAAGAATCAAAAGAAAAGTTTTGTAGAGATGGAATAGGGTTTCGACTTTTAGCAAGAAAGTTAACAGAAATAGCAGAGGGAGAAACTGAAAATTTTAGCACCAAGAATGAAGAAAAGAGTAGGGTTCAAATGCCGGAATTGATGAGCTATCCCCCCTATTTATAGAAATTTTGGCACTTACCTAACAAAAACCGAAAGTGCCCTTCCTAATAACTAAGAATTAAGCAAATAAAAAGGGAAAAATTGGCACCCCCTATGGCAATTAGAAACCGATTTCTTTACTCCTCTAGGTGATGGAATTTCGGCCAACTCTGCTCTCAGCAGATAGCTCCTAACTTTTCTCCTTTATCTAAATCTCTTTACACCTTCAAAAGACTCCTAGATAACACCACCTCTTTCTTCTATTATCAGCACAATATTATCATTAAATCCCTCCTAAAAATAAGCCCTAATGTCGTCCATTCCTCCTTGCTCTTTTAAGTGCCAAAATTGGCCCAAAGACATGGGCTCCTTGCGGCCAAACTTGGGCCTCTTTCAACTGCTAGTGATGTCACCCTCTAGCTCCCTTGCAGCGTCACTTAATATTGGGCCACCAGCCCACTTTGGTGTTTTAAACACAGATGCTACCTTTTTAACCCTATAGTGCCCAAACAAAGTAATTTAACCAAGGCCTCTGCCTAAGCCTGAGCTCAATTTGGACCCTTAATAGTTAAAGTAACACTTTAAACATATCCACACACTAAACGCATAGGCCCAAAAATTTAGGATGTTACAGTTCTACCCCTTTAAAGAAATTTCGTCCTCGAAATTACCTGATAAAAAAAGATGAGGGTATTACTGCCGCATCGCTTCCTCTGATTCCCAAGTTGCCTCTTCAGAACCATGATTCTGCCACAGCACCTTAACCAATGGAACTGATTTCCTTCGCAACACCTTGATATCCCGCTCTAAAATTTCCACCGATTCCTCTTCGGAGGATAGATCGGGTCTTACCTCGATTTCCTCCACAGGCACTACATGAGATGGATCCGAACGGTAACGTCTTAACATAGAGATGTGAAATACATCGTGAATTTGACTTAACTCTGGGGGTAACTCAAGCTGATATGCCACTGGTCCTACTCGTTTCAACACCCGATAAGGTTCGATGAAACGGGGACTCAATTTCCCCTTTCGTCCAAATCTTAGCACCTTTTTCCATGGCGACACCTTTAAGAATACCTTGTCACCCACTGCAAACTCTATGTCCTTACGCTTTAAGTTAGCATAGGACTTCTGTCTATCCGCCGCCTCTTTTAGTCTAGGCCGAATCACTTCCATCTTCTCCTCCGTCTCGGTGACCAAATCCAGACCCAAAATTCGACGTTCCCCTAATTTCGTCCAACAAGTAGGAGTACGACACTTCCGCCCATACAAAGCTTCATAGGGCGCCATCTGAATACTTGACTGGTAACTGTTGTTGTAAGCAAACTCTGCTAACGGTAAAAACTCTTTCCTACTACCTCTGAAATCAATGACACATCCTCTCAACATGTCCTTCAAAATTTGAATCACCCGCTCAGACTGTCCATCAATCTGAGGATAGAATGCTGTACTGAAATCTAACTTCGTTCCCAACGCTTGATGCAACGCCTTCCAGAATCGCAAGGTGAACCTAGGGTCCCTATCCGATATGATCGATACCGGTACTCCATACAACCTTACCACCTCCGCTACGTATAGCTTAGCCAACTTTTGCAAAGAGTAATCGACCCGCACTGGTATGAGGTGAGCAAACTTCGTCAAACAGTCAACAATCACTCAAACCGAATCTTTCTTAGTAGGCGTGAGGGGTAGCCCACTAACAAAGTCCATTGTGATCTTTTCTCACTTCCATTATGGAATCTTTACCAACTGTAATAACCCTGATGGTAACTGATACTTCGCCTTGACCTGCTGGCAGGTCAAACACCTATCCACAAGCTCAGTTACCTCACGCTTTAAATTCGGCCACCAAAACTGCTCTCTCAAATCCCGATACATCTTACTCCTGCCAGGGTGCATAGCATATAGAATACCATGCACTTCTTACAAAATCCTACGCCTCAACTCAGGATCCCTGGCATGCACACTCTCCCTTGGAAACATAACAGCCCATCCTTATTAATACTGAATTCTGTCGATTCATCACTTGACCCTACCGGAAACTTTTCCTTTAACAACTCATCAGTCCGCTGCTTCTCCTTAACCTGATCGACCCATGAGGGTTTCACTTGAAGTTCAGCTAATAACCTTCCATCATTATATAGACTAAGGTGAACAAACATTGCTCTTAAATCAGATATTACTTTATGGCTTAGAGTGTCCGCTACTACGTTAGCTTTACCCGGATGATACTTGATTGAGCAGTCATAATCCTTTAACAACTCGATCTACCTCCTTTGCCTTAGATTCAACTCCTTCTGGGTCAACAGGTATTTTAAGCTCTTATGATCAGTGAAAATGATAGATTTCTCCCCGTAAAGATAATGCCTCCAAATCTTCAAAGCAAAAACTACCACCGCCAACTCCAAGTCATGGGTGGGATAATTTGCTTCGTGCGGTCTTAACTGTCATACGCTACAACCTTTCCATCTTGCATCAACACACATCCTAATCCCGTGTGTGAAGTATCACAATAAATCACAAATTCTTTCTCAGTCTCCGGATGGATCAACACCGGAGCCTCCGTCAAAATCCTTTTTAACTTCTCGAAACTCTCCTACTTCTTATCAAACCAAACAAACGGAACTCCTTTCTGTAACAACTTAGTCAATGGTGCCGCATTTAAAGAGAATCCTTCAACAAACCTTCGATAGTATCCAGCTAGACCCAGAAAACTCTGAATCTCGGTCACAGACTTAGGTGGTTTCTATTCCAACACCGCTTCAATCTTTCGAAGGTCTACCCTAATCCCCTCAGCCGACACAACGTGCCCTAGAAAAGTAACCTCCTTCAGCCAAAATTCACACTTACTGAATTTGGCATACAACCGCTTTTCCCTTAGAATCTGCAGAACCATTCGCAGATGTGAGTCATGCTCCTCTCCCGATCTTGAATAAACCAGGATATCATCCATGAAAACCACGACGAACCGATCCAAGTAGGGTTAGAACACTCGGTTCATCATATCCATAAATGCTGCTGGTGCGTTGGTCAACCCAAATGGCATCACCATGAACTTATAGTAACCATAGCGAGTCTTAAAGGCCGTCTTATGAATATCAGCCTCTTTGACCTTAAGTTGATGGTACTCTGACCTCAGATCTATCTTCGAAAAGACTGAGGTCCCCTTCAACTGATCGAACAAGTCATCGATCCTCGGCAACGGGTTGTTGTTCTTGATCGTTAACTTATTCAACTGGCGATAGTCAATACACATACACATTGACCCATCCTTCTTCTTAACGAATAAAATCGGCTCTCCCCACGGCGACACACTAGGTCGAATAAACCCTTTATCCAACAACTCTTGAATCTGTACTTTTAACTCCACCAACTCCTTTAGCGCTATTCGATATGGAGCTATCGATACTGATGCTGTTCCTAGAAGAAGATCGATTCTAAACTCCACTTCACGATCCAGAGGTAATCTCAAAAGCTCTTCAAGGAAAACATCAGGAAATTCCTTCACCGTCCTAACGTCTCTAACCGTTAGTTCCTTAGCTTTCATAGCGCGAACAAACATTAAGACTGTCTCACATCCTTTTCTTACCATCATTTCTGCTCTTAGGGCGATTACCACGTTCGACAGACAGTTCCTCCTTTCTCCTATTACCAATACTTCGTCACCCTCAGGAGTTTTTAACACTATACGCTTAGCTGCACAATCTAGTTTAGCTTGATACTTCACAAGCCAATCCATACCTAGGATTAAATCAAACTCCCCGAATGGTAATTCCATAAGATTCGTTCGAAAAACTATCCCCTGAACCTCTAAAGGTATTTCACGATAAAGCTTATTTACCACCACAGAATGTCCTAATGGGCTTACCACAGTCATCTCCCTAAAAGAAATCTCAGCATCTACACTTAAAGTTTCAGATACCCTCCTAGCAACGTATGAATGTGTCGATCCAATGTCAATTAATCTAGTATAGGGCAAGCCAAAAATTAAGAAAGTACCGGTTATGACATTCAAGGTCGTCGACCTCTCGATGTCCGACAAGATAGACTAACCCCTACTGTCTCACCTCGGTGTTTCACCTTGCTTTGGCTCTTTGCTCCTCGACCCGAATCAAACCGTTACCACCTCTGGCTGCCCCACGACCTCCTCTGCCAGGTTGAACATTCCCTTGACCCGTGGGCCCTTCATTGCCTTTTTTGCTGCAGACAATTCTTAACTTGATGATCAAAAGACCCACACCTAAAGCACTTTTCACTATCCGCCCAACACTCACCTGCATAGAATTTACCACATCGAGCACACTTCAGTGTCTGACTAGCAACAGCAGGTCTATTATCTCGTCTCGGCCCATCTGGCCTGGGTCTTTTCTGAGCACGCCCCGCTGCCCCAGATGATCCTAAGTTTCTCTTGCTTCCACTCCTATCACTACCCTGGTTTAGTTGCTTTGTCCGCTTAACCTCCTCGGCTATCTTCGCCTTTTTCATCAGGACAGTAAATTTCCTTTCCCATTGTGGGGCTACCAATTCCCGCAGATTATCCCTCAGACCATCTTCAAAACGAACACAGCGTTCATGGTCTGTGGCTACCATCCTTCTAGCATAACGGCTAAGGTGTAAGAATTTCGCTTCATATGCAGCCACCGACTTACTCCCCTGGACCAGATTCAGAAAAGCCCTGCACTGTGCATCCACATAGCTCGATCCAATGTACGTGTTCTGGAATGCTATTTTGAAGAACTCCCATGTGATGCGGTCAGCCACCATACCATCCTTAACCGTGAACCACCATTGGTAAGCTTCATCCCTCAAGAAAGATATAACTCCTTTCAATTTCTCTTCCTCTGTGAGATCCAGATCGTCCATTATGCGTTCAACCGCCTCTAACCAATACTCAGCTAAGCTCGGGGCTATACAGAGATTCCCCTAAACACTTCTGCCCCATTGCTTCTAAGTCACTCCGGCACAGATTTTTGGGTTCCTGTGCCCATACCTGCCTCAGCAACTCTCTCCAAAACCCTTAACATCGCCTGAGACACCACATCATCTTCGCCCGTCTGGTCCTAAAATTCCACATCAGCAGTTGGTAAAACTGGTATCTCGTTTCCAGATCCATGACCAGGTCCTACCGATTCTGACACAGTCATCCTTCCCCTGCCACGACCATGCGGCGGACGTCCACGACCCCTTGTAGTCATTCTACTGATTCGCGTTTATCTGGTTAGAAATTTTATGAATAATTAGTTTTCTTCCACTAATTAACCACGAACAGTCTTATGAATAGTAGGTTTAAAAGTAGTTCTTTCGAGTTCGCAACGAGTTCAATCTTAAGTCTGTATCTCCTAGTTCTAGGAGTCACACACATTCAACCATCAACGTACAAATAACATCCATGAACTCACATTCATCATGTAAGGGTATTTTCGTAATTTCACTACCCAGGAGTATTTTCGTAATTTTATCCTACATGGGTATTTTTGTAATATTTTCCAAAATAGGGTTTCTTGGTGATTTTTACAAAATAAAGGTATTTTGATAATTTTACAATACGGGGGTATTTCAGTAATTTAGCGGTCCAGGGGTATTTCAGTAATTTTACAAATTAGAGGTATTTTGGTCATTTTACAAATCAAGGTGTTTTAGTAATTTTAAAAATTAGGGGTATTTCAAAAATTTTCAAAACTAGAGGTTATTTTAGTAATTTTACAAAATAGGGTGGCTGGTCCCTTTCGGGTTTTAATTATAAATTTTGGCCCGTCAACAAGTCCTCATGGCTAAGGTGAACAATCACTACGCACCAGATAGGATTCTAGCGAAGAGGAGGTGAGTCACTAGGACTGCTTAAATACCAAGCTCTCCTTGAATCCAATCCTAGACATGCGTATGCCTGTTGCCACACCCTAATCTCGCGACTTGTTCACAGGTTTGTTTAGTTGGATTAAATCTTATGAATTTAGAGGGTGATTTAAACTAAGCCTAAAGTCCATCAATGTCTAATATACTAGCCTACGTCCATCAAGCCCATTAAGCCCACATGTATATCACAACAAGAGTTTAGAATACTTACCTGCGTGGATCGGGTGCCGGTAGACTCGAAGGCCATATCTTCATCCAAAACATTTTTCTCAATATTCCCAATAAATTTTCAAAACATTACTAGGCCCATTTCACAGCCCGAGTTTTAAACTAGGCTCTGATACCAAAATATAACACCCCAAACCCAGCCCATAAGTTTTGACCGGATCTGGTATGCTACGGGTTGTACATTGAAAACTTTTGCTAAGGGTTGGTTAGAAAATCTTAAGTTAATTTGAATAAATAAATATCACATATATATATAAACCTCGTATTCTTATTATTTTGAATAATTAAACCTTTGATAAAATTTCATGAATTTCAAATATTAAAATTTCTGAGATGAATATAACTATGGGGCCTTATTACATCATTGTTTCCCAAAATAAAATAAAACTTTATGAAAAACCGAAATAGTCTATAAAAATAAAAACTCGATGGCCCCTCGAGTTCGTCTCAGCTCCCGTGTCGACGGTCTACTGCTCATCTGAAAGAGTAGAGAAAATGAAAGCGTGAGTCACCAAGACTCAGTGTATAAATCCCGAACACACTAACCTGAGGCCCACAAACACATTATGGGCCTTGGCCCATTCATGGAGGCAACAATCATAAATACATGATAAACAATAAATAATGAATAGCCCAACCCATCCTAGAATTCCATCCTCTACACACCAACCCGTACCAACCATCACACCTTGGGGATTTCTACAATCAACCCTCTATCCGCTACATACTATAACGACAGTAGTACTGCCTATTTCTGTTAATCAGAAATCATTAAACGTGGCATAGCCACCGATCACTATGTGACCTAACATTTATATTTGTGGGATTTCTACCACCGGTCACCATGTGACCCATTATGCACTTCCCCTTCATTATCATATTCCCACCCCATGCATACATACATAAAGAAAACATCATACAGACTTTCATATATTTCGATATACATAGAGATTTCTATGATTGCGTACCTGGCATCCTTGCCTAACCCTTTAAGGGTTTTATTCGACTGTCTACACAGCCACTTTCCGGCTTTTTAGCCCATAACACATAAAGAATAGTTAGAGAGTGTGTGTTAGAGATCCATATACCTAGTTACCATTAGGACGACACTTTCTATGTTGACACTATCAGAAGCCGATACGACTGCTACTTGCCTAAGGTGTTGTTCAGAAGCCGGTCCATAACCCGATGGCCAGTCTCGAACCGCTGACACCGCGCGTTTCTTAAACTTAGGGATTGGGTTTTCAGATCTAGTCCCCTCCTTTGCCTGATCCATATTTGATTCCATTACAAGTCCTTGTCAGAACTACTATATTGAGATAAGGTTGTTAAACCATAACCTATGGTTAGGATTATAGGTATGATAGCGAATCAAATAGAAATCTAAAGAAATCCCTAACCTTGAAATCCCGGAATCAGAGACTAGCGATTTTCGGCTCTTAGATCTAAACTAACAGATTTCCTTCAAATCCCGGAAGGCCGCCCAAATGCCAAAAAGAAAGAAAATATTAGCCTCAATTGACAATCTTAACAACCAAGTGGCCATTCGGCCTTGTCTCTTAAAAATCGAAAGAGAAAAAGAACGGATCAGAGGAAATCGGCACCTACCTTTACAGAGAATTCGGCAACCCTAACAAACCCCAATTTTATGGAGAAATCGGCACCTAGCCTATTAGAAGAGAAGAAAATCGATAACTCCTAAGAGATTCTGGCTTATGGAGAAGTTGGCTAAAAAGGAAAAGAATGAAGAAGAGATTTTGGCTTTTGTAGGAATCAAAAGAAAAGTTTTGCAGAGATGGACTAGGGTAAGAAAATCGGCAACTCCTAAGAGATTCCGGCTTATGGAGAAGTTGGCTAAAAAGGAAAAGAATGAAGAAGAGATTTCGGCTTTTGTAGGAATCAAAAGAAAAGTTTTGCAGAGACGGACTAGGGTTTCGGCTTTTAGCAAGAAAGTTAACAGAAATAGCAGAGGGAGAGACTGAGAATTTCGGCACCAAGAATGAAGAAAAGTGTAACACCCCTTACCCGAAACCGTTGCCGGAGTCGAGCACGAGGCATTACTAGACTCAACTACTAATTTGGCATAAAATTTAAAACTGTCCATCTGCGTCATAGTCACTAAATTATTTATATCTGGAGATACAGAACTCCAAATTTAGATCCGTTGTGCCTGACTTCTTCCTTGCATTGTTTCACAAAACCACTGATTCATTACCCCGTAAATCAAATTTTTAAGTTCTTCCTCTCTCATCAAAGAAATCGGAACATTATTATTTGTTCCCTGCTCAGAAGTCTGTACTCTACTATTAACTTCCTCTTCATGATAAGCACCCTCGGGTCTATCAGACATCTTTACAATCTATAACAAAAATTAATAGTTAGATCGGATCATTCACATCCCACTATCACAGATTTATATGGCATGTATTTCTAGACATTCTATACATCACATTCGTTCTGAGAATCGTCTAAATCAAAGCTCTGATACCAATAAATGTAACACCCCTTTCCCGAAACCGTTGCCAGAGTCGAGCACGAGGTATTACTAGACTCAACTACTAATTCGGCATAAAATTTAAAACTGTCCATCTGCGTCATAGTCACTAAATTATTTATATCTGGAGATACAGAACTCTAAATTTAGATCCGTTAATTTTCCTCGAAACTAGACTCATATATATTTTTACTATAATTTTTCTAGAATTTTTCATGTGGGCAATTAGTACAGTTTATTCATTAAAATTTCCCCTGTTTTACTATTTGACTGTTCTGTCCTCTCTTCACTACGAATCAAATTACTCTTCGTACAGAATTCATATGACCTTATTATTTATTTCATTTGAAAATAGATTCATTCAGGATTCCATGCATATAAAACTATCCCACAATTATTTTTATACAATTTCTAATGATTTTCCAAAGACAGAACAGGGGATCACATAATCATTCTGAAATAGTCTCACAAAAATTCAAATATCTCCAAACATAAGAATAATTTTGCTTGTTATGTTTCTTTTATGTGAAAGTAGACTCCATAAGATTCAATTATGTATCTTATTCACTTCCTAATTCCATTTCTTCTATTTTTGGTGATTTTTCACAATCACATCACTGCTGTAATTCAAAAACTGTTTCGTTGTAAAATATTGTTAACTAGTTTATAACATCTTTACTCCATCTCATTTAAACTCTATACATGCCATATAAATCTTTAAACATAAAACAAAAGCTACCGGAATTGATCTGGATAGTGAGCTTTGCTGTGATGATCCGATCTACCAACTTCTCTTTTATTCAATCTACATAAAAATATCAAACAGACATAAGTAAGCTTAATAAAGCTTAGTAAGTTCATAGGTTTAAAAGTAATGCTTACCACACATAATATTTCCAAATAATAACAAAACATTTACTAAAGTTCCCTGTCATTCACAACCATTGTTAAAATACTTCACATAGTTGAGCTCAACATTAACAACTACTCAATCTCCTTCATTTAATTCACTTCTTTTATATTACTTAATATCAAATTAGGAAACGTCTTACGAATTTGAGTACGTCGTTGCTCAGTGCCACGTTTCACAACTCAGTATGGATGATACCATACCTACATTTCACAACTCGGTATGGACGATACCATACCTACCTTTCATAACTCAGTATGGTTAATACCATACCTACATTTCACAACTCGGTATGGATGGTACCATACCTACATTTCACAACTCGATATGGATGATACCATACCTACATTTCATTCCTTGCCATGGATTAACCATGGTCTTATCCGTCAATTCATCACATGTCGCGATACGAACGTACTCAATTCTGCGTTTTTCCTAACTTGAATTACCGCCTTTATTCTTTCATTTTATCATAATTTTTCTTAATTCCACAGCAATTTCATATTTAACAGCACATTATATCATTCAATCCTTCACAAATAAACATATAAATTCAACCATATGAACTTACCCGGCTGATTTGTTGCAGATATTAAAATTTAGGGACTATTCTGTAACTTTTTCTTTTCCTCGTTGTTCTTTGGATTCTTGATCTATAATGTAAAATATTCTCACTCATTAGCATTTATTTCATTTCTATTTCACTTCATAATTTATGCTCTTAAATTTTTGAAATTACACTTTTACCCCAAAATTTATAGTTTTTACAATTTAGTCCCTACCCAATTCAGCCATCAATTGAACTAATTTTTCTCAATCAACACTTTATTCTATCATTACAAACTATTTCACAACCTTTGATATTCTGAATTTCAACACCAACCTCTAATTCACAACTTTTTCACAATTAGGTCCTAAATATCATTTCCTGTCAAAATCACTTAATAAAACCACCTTAATATGAAATTAGAATTTAAATTTCATAATAATTCATCATAAACTTCCATTTCTCGGCAAGGGTAACTTTTAATTTTATCCACCAAATCAAAAACTAATGAATTCTATAAGTGGATCTAGTTGTAAAAGTCATAAAAGCATAAAAATTATCAAGAAAAAGCAAGAATTAAACTCACATGGTGTAAAAATATGAAAACCAGCTTTCTCCAGACTTCTTATGGCGTTTTGGCTGAGAAAATATGAAGATATCTCTAGGTTTTTCAATTTTGTCTTTATTATACATGTTAAAATCATAAAATTTCTAATTTTGCCCTTATTTCCCCTATTTTCTGCTGATTTTCTTGCCTTTGCCAGCCAACCTTTTCACTTTTAGGTATAATTGCCCTTTAAACCCTCCTTCTTTTAACACTTGAGCTATTCAATTCTTCTAGCAATTTTGCACTTATTACAATTTAGTCCTTTTTATTTAATTGGCTACCCAAACATTTAAATTTCTCAACCAAACTTTAATACTAACTTAATAACACTCCATAAATATTTCTAAAAATATTTATGGCTCGATTTTCAAATTCGAGGTCTCGATACCTCGTTTTTGACCCATTTGACCTAATAAATTCTTTTAATTCACCAAATTCAACAATCCACAAATTCTTCTGAATTCTCACTTGACTCATAAATATTAAATTACTATCTTATTAAATCTTACCTGTCCGATTTAGTGATCTCATATCACCATTTCCGGCACCACTGAAAATTAGGCCGTTACAACTCTCCCCCCTTTTTAAAATTTCGTCCTCGAAATTTGTTACCTGAAAATAGATTTGGATACTGTGATCTCATTGACTCCTCTGTTTACTAGGTTACCTCCTCCATACCATGTCGATGCCATAATACTTTAACCAATGGTATTTTTTTGTTCTGCAATTCTTTAACTTCTCGAGCCAAAATCTTCATTAGTTCTTCTGAATAAGTCATATCTGGTTGAAGCTCAATTTCAGTATGAGAAATTACGTGTGAAGGATCTGACCTATACCGTCTTAACATAGACACATGAAACACATTGTGGATCTTCTCAAGTTCCGGAGGTAAAGCCAACCGATAAGCTACAGGACCAACCCTTTCCACAATTTCATACGGCCCTATAAATCTCAGACTCAATTTTCCTTTTCTACCAAACCGTAACACCTTCTTCCATGGTGAAACTTTTAAAAATACTCGATCACCCACTGCATATTCTATGTCTCTTCGTTTCAAATCAGCATATGACTTCTGATGGTCTGAAGCAGCTTTTAGACTATCTCGAATAACTGGCCTTTCTCTTGCTTTCGAATCAAATCAACCCCAACCATTTTTGATTCACTCAATTCAGACCAACACAATGGAGTCTTGCATTTCCTACCATAAAGAGCTTCAAATGGTGCCATTTTTATACTAGACTGATAGCTATTATTATAAGCAAACTCAGCCAAAGGTAAATACCTTTCCCAACTGTCACCAAACTCGAGTATACAACATCTTAACATATCTTCTAAAATTTGAATCACTCGCTCTAACTGTCCATCTGTTTGAGGATGAAATGCTGTACTAAAATTTAATCTGGTACCTAAAGCTTCTTGCAATTTGTTCCAAAATCTCGAAGTAAACCTTGGATCCCGGTCTGAAATGATAGATACTGGAACTCCATGTAGTCTCACAATCTCTGACACATACAATTCTGCTAACTTCTCAAGTGAAAAATCTGTTCTGACTGGAATAAAGTGTGCTGACTTTGTCAATCTATCAACAATCACCTATATCGAATCTTTCTTTCTTGGAGTCATAGGCAATCCTAACACAAAATCCATTGTAACACTCTCCCACTTCCATTCAGGAATCATAATGGGTTGTAATAAACCCGTTGGCACTTGATGCTCTGCTTTAACTTGCTGGCAAATCAAACATTTTGCAACAAATTCTGAAATTTCTCTTTTCATACTAGGCCACCAATATATCTTTTTCAAATCACCATACATTTTCGTACTGCCCGGATGAATGGAATACATACTATTATGTGCTTCAAAAAGAATATTATTCTTCAAATAAAAATTGTTTGGAACACAAATTCTGTTATGATAACGCAACATACCTTTATCATCAATGTTGAACTCTGAAACTAAATTATCACGAACCATTTGTCATTTAAATACCAATTTCGGGTCTTCATTCTGCAGTTTCTGAATTTGTTGAAGAAACATGGGTTTCACTTTCAATTCTGCTAATACAACACCTTCTTCATTAAGAGCCAAATGAGCATTCATTAACCGAAGTGCAAACAATGATGATTTTCGACTAAGTGCATCAGCAACTACATTAGCTTTTCCTGGATGGTAGTCAATAACCAAATCATAATCTTTCAGCAACTCTAACCACCGTCTCTGTCTTAAGTTCAATTCCTTCTGAGTCATTAAGTATTTCAGACTTTTGTGATCCGTATAGATATAACACTTCTCACCATATAAATAGTGTCTCCAAATTTTAAAGCAAAACAATTGCGCTAATTCAAGATCATGTGTAGGTAATTCTTTTCATGTGGTTTTAATTGCCGTGAAGCATAAGCCACTACCTTTCCCGATTGCATTAACACACAACCCAAACCATTTAAAGATGCATCATCAGACACAATATACGGTATACGATTACGGTTGAGTCAAAGCTGAGCTTCATTAACATTTTCTTTAATTGGTCAAAGCTCATTGACATTCATCGACCACACAAACTCAACATTCTTTTGTAATAAACGAGTCATTGGTGAAGCAATCATGGAAAAATTCTTTACAAAACGGCGATAATACCCTGCTAGTCCTAGAAAACTTCGCACTTCAGTTACATTCTTCGGTGTTTTCCAATTCACCACTTGTAACATCCTAGATTAGGGGTTATGCGTTTGTGCATAATTCATGAGTAGTAGGTTTTGGCAGTGTTTGGAAGTGGATTAAGGGTTTTTAAAATCCTAGGATGGAAGAGAAAGCTTTGGACAATTATTGGTTTTTAAGTTAAAAATAATAAGTGATGTGGAAAAGTGGCAAGGGACGCCACCTAAGGTGCAAGGGTTATGGCATCAAGTGAGGTACTTTAAGGGAAGAGGTTCGAATCCCATTGTGTGCATTTTTGCTTAATTTTATGAAATAGCATGTTTACTATGATATGTGGTGTGCATTTTTAGAACCTTGGAAATGTAAGGAAATGTATGGAAATGTATGGAAATGTAAGGAAATGTATGGAAATGTAAGAAAGTGTATGGAAATGTATGGAAATGTATGGAAATGTATGGAAATGTATGGAAATGTAAGGAAATGTATGGAAATGTATGGAAATGTATGGAAATGTATGGAAATGTATGGAAATGTAAGAAAATGTAGGGAAATGTAAGGAAATGTAGGAAATGTCACTGAAATGTAAGAAATGATTTAGAAATGTTAGGTTTCAAAAGAGGAAAGTGAACATTTTGGAAACTAAGAAATATAAGGAAATGATTTGGAAATGATTCAAAGAGGAAAGTAAACATTTGGAAACTTGGAAATGTAAGGAAATGTCAAGTTTAAAGAGCCAAACGAAAATTTTTGGAAACTTAGAAATAACTTAGAAATGTCGAGTTTTAAAGTTTAAAAGAGGAAATTAAGGCAAGGTGGTCTTAAGAGAAAAAGTATGTGAAATTTGACACACAAACAGGCTTGGAAAAGTGGCCTGAAGATGCCACTTAGGGCCTCTGGAAATGGCGCCACATGCAAGGATGTTGGGCCTGAGTTCGAGTCACATGGGAAGCAAATAAAAGAAGTTTATTTTTGCTTCTAGAAGCACAGAGGTGGACGGCACAAGGCTATAAGTTAGGAGCTTTTATTCTTTTTATTTTAAGAAATAAATAGATGGATAAATGATGATTTACCTTAAATTATTTTCAAGAAGATAATAAGGGATAAATAATGGATTTATTTTAGATTATTTTCAAGAAATAAATGAGGAATTATTCTTTAATTAGGAAAATAAGGAGAAGTGATGGCTAAGTAAAGGACTTTGAGTTTAATAATTTTGCTAAGTAAGGATAGTTCTTTGAATTATCTTTTATTTTAGGTGATAATTAAAGAGATAAAGCTATCAACATAGAAGAGTGATGACCAAGTAAGGGATTCTAAGTTAGTAATTTCGCTATAAAAGGAAAAGAGAGGCCATTCGCATTATTTTACATTCTTTGAAAGCCTCTGCAAATTCTCTTCACCAAATCTTCTTCTTCTTTATTTTTGCCAAGCCGAAATACCTTGTGTTCTAGCCGAATCCTCCATCTTTATTCTTCCTTCTCTTCTTCTTTCATAATCTTCCAAAAGCCGAAAGTTTGCTAAAATCAAGGCCATAGCCGAATAGTTTTGAGACTTCAAACAAGGGGTTGTCGACTTCTGTATTAAGGGTAAGAACTAGTTATCATTCGATTTTCATCCTTTTTCTTTTAAGATTTGTCGAAATCTAGGACTAACCCCAATAATATCTTGTTGCTGAAACTTTGAAGAGATCTTTTCGGGATTTGTTTAAGTCAACTACAAGAAGGAGAAGTTCTTTTCCCGAAGGTATACCATAGGCCGCGTGTTCCCTAGTTATTCGGTGAATTTGGATTTAAAATCCACAAGGTAAGCACATAGGTATGTTCGCCAAGGCCTATTTTGGATATCTAGATCTATTTCATAATTGTTAAAAGTCAAAACTAACCTATGTAGAGATCCGGTGTTTGGTAGAATACAAGGAGTTGAATAACAAAGTTTTGGATTTGAGTAATAAGCAAATCGATATTAAGGTAAGTTTTAGTGTACAAATCCTACTAGGATTTGGTTTTATGGCGGAATGAGTTTTTCATTAAATCTTTAATATGGGCCGAATATAGGGAGTTAAAGATCTAAGATCGAAATTCGGGATTTCAAGTGAAATAGTTAAGCGAATCAGGTGTGTACCCTACCCTAAGTTTTAATATGTTCATGGCTATGTTTTAAATTAAATGTGTTATTAAGAATGTGAAAAGCATGGCTAAGGTACCGTGTGTACCCCACACTAATCTTAATAGATTTATGGCTTTAACATGATATATGTGTTAATATGAAAGTGTAAGAATGTGGCAAAAGTACCATGTTATGGTACAAAGTACTCAGGTACGTTTTCCTACTCCTACTAGGATTACGAAATATGTTATACTTAACATGTGAAAAGTGACATGAATATGAATTTAAGTATGATATGCATGATATGAATAATATGGGGCATTCGGGTTATTTGAGAAAGGGGAAGTGAATGTGATGACTTCGGTCTCACTATCTGAATGTGGTGACTTCGGTCACATTATCTGAATGTGGTAACTTCAGTTACATTATCTGAATGTGGTGTCTCATGACACAATTATCTGGTGGCTATGCCATGAATTTTATATGGGGGATGAGCACGTCGACTGCAGCGACTGCCTTCAATGGTGTGTAGCGGATGGAGGGTTGACTTAGTAGTCCCCACGGTGTGCAGGATGGTACGGGTGGAGTGTAGCGGATGGCATATAGGTTTGGGTTCGGGATTGCATCATTATCTTGAATCATTAATTGTGAAATTATGATACGTATGAATATGATTTGTTGTGCCTGAATTTGTTAAGACTTAGTGTTTGTGTACACATTGAGTCTGTTTGACTCACCCCGTTGTGGGAACATGTTTCAGGTGACGATCAGTGATGGACCGGGTTCGACAGAAGCTTAGGGATGGCCATGCACAGCTTGAAGTTTTATTTAATTTGGACATTTTATTTTATTTAAGTACTCTTCAATTTTATTTGGGTTTTGTTTATGTAATAAGGCCATAGTGATGATTTTATTGTTGTTTTAATTACTATGTTTCGAATTTATGCTATTTAGATATTAAGTCAATTTAATTTAAAACAAACCTTAAATATTTTGTCACCTAAAATAAATGGGTTTTCAATATAAAAATAAACCTGTTTTCAACTCAAGCCCAACCCAAAACAAACTTTCCTTCAAAATGCTCAAGTTTTTCCTAAATACAAAAGAATTTGAAATGGTTTTCACCGGGGAACACACCAGATCCGGTCCAAGCTCGTGGGCCGGGTGTGAGATGTTTCACCACTGCTGAAACTTTACTTGAATCCACACGAATTCCTTTAGCTCATACAATGTGACCCAGAAATCCAACTTCATGAAGCCAAAACTCACATTTACTAAATTTTGCATATAACTGCTTTTCTCTCAAAGTCTGTAATACAATTATCAAGTGTTGTGCATGCTCAGATTCTGTTTTTGAATAGACCAATATGTCATCAATAAATACCACCACAAATCTATCCAAATAAGGCTGAAAAATCCGATTCATTAAATCCATAAATGCAGCAGGGGCATTTGTTAAACCAAAAGGCATTACCGAAAATTCGTAGTGACCATACCGAGTTTGAAAAGCAGTCTTTGGCACATCACTCTCTTTAACCTTCAGTTGATAATACCCAGATCTAAGGTCTATCTTTGAAAACACTGTAGCACCTTTCAATTGATCAAATAAATCATCGGTAATGGATATTTATTTTTAATTGTTACCTTGTTCAGCTGCCTGTAATCAATACACAATCGCAACGAGCCATCTTTCTTTTTCACAAATAAAACAGGTACGCCCCAAGGTGATGTACTTGGTCTGATGAACCCCTTATCCAATAACTCTTGCAATTGTGTCTTCAGCTCTTTTAACTCAGCTGGTGCCATTCTATACGGTGCTATTGATATCGGAGCTATACCCGAAATTACATCAATTACGAATTCAACCTCACGATCTGGGGGTAAACCAGGTAATTCCTCAGGAAACACATCAGTGAACTCATTAACAACTGGCAATTGTTCCATCTTCATTTCAGAACCCCGAGTATCAAGAATATAAGCTAAAAATGCTTCATTACCCTTCCGAATCAATTTCTGAGCTATAATGGCTGAAATAATTCCGACATCATTCTTTTGATCTCCAAACTCAGCTGAAACTATTTCCCCTGTCTGATATTTTAAATCAACCCGTTTTTCTCTACAATTCACTATGGCATCGTGTTTAATCAACCAATCCATGCCAAGAATAATATCAAATTCTCGGAAAGGTAACAACATTAAATCAGCAGAGAATTCACAGCCTTGTATTTTCAGTGGACACTTCTGACATATTAAATTAACAACACACTTTGCCCTAACGGATTAGTGACTTGCATATCAAAGTCAATGGACTCAACAGTCATTTTCTTTTCTGACACTAATGCAGTGCAAATATATGAATGCGTAGATCCAGGATCAATTAAAGTATACACAGAATCATTAAAGAGATGGAAAATACCAGCTATCACATCTGGAGCAGAAGCTTCTTCTCTTACCCGAATAGCATATGTACGTGCAGGTGCCCTTGTTTCTGATCGGGCTACAGTATCTCTCATTCCCGAATGAGCAGTCTTAGCAGCACTATTTTGACCCGAACGTCTACTTTTCTGAGGAGTATTTGTTTGCTTCTCGCCTTGTTCTTTACTTTCTTTTAATGATTGAGGACAGTCCCGAATAAAATGATCAGTTCCACCACATCTATAACAAGCTCCGGTTCTTCCCCAACATTCACCAATATGAAATCTACCACAATTTTTGCATCTGTCTCAGAATATTTTGTACACTACCAGTACTAACTGCTGGTTTATTAGTCACTCCGACATCTCTTTGAGTTGTTTTACTTTTATTCGATCGTTCTGGAATTGTAACAGATCGACTAGAATCATCTCTGAACTTTTTAGCCGGAAAAGTCGAAGTTGGTCTAGAGAAACTTCTTTTATATACTTCTTTGCCTTTTCTTTCTCTTTGCATCTTTCTATTATACACTTCTTCCATCTTTTGAGCTCGATCAGACAGAACCACAAATTCTAGAATCTCAGTGCCTCCTATCATCATTCTGATTTCATCATCATCATTCTGATTTCATCATTAAGCCCTTCTTCAAATCTAATGCACATTTCTTCCTCTGTCGGTACAACATCCCGAGCATATCTACTGAGATACACAAATTCTCTTTCATATTCAGCCACGGTTTTATTCCCTTGTCGAAGATCAAGGAACTCCCTCTTCTTTTTATCTAAATATCTCCTTCCCACATACTTCTTTTTAAACTCATTTTGGAAGAATTCCCAAGTAAGTTTATCTGCAGGTACCACTGCCTCAATGGTTTCCCACCAATTATATGCTTCTTCTTTCAGTAATGAAATTGCACACCTCAAATAGTCCTCCGGAGAACACATCATCTGTTTAAAAACTCTTTCCAAGCTTTTTAACCAATACTCTGCTTTAACTGGATCATCGTCCGATCTTCCTCTAAATTCTTCAGCTCCGAACTTTCTAAGTTTCTCAATCGGTGTTCTTTTGATAGATTCATCTATTGAAGGAGGAGCAACTGGGGTTGTAAGTGGTGGTACAGTAGAGGGAGGAGGAGGTTGTTGTGCCTGACTTCTTCCTTGCATTGTTTTACTAAACCACTGATTCATTACCCCGTAAATCAAATTTTTAAGTTCTTCCTCTCTCATCAAAGAAATCGGAACATTATTACTTGTTCCCTGCTCAGAAGTCTATACTCTACTATTAACTTCCTCTTCATGATCAGCACCCTCGGGTCTATCAGACATCTTTACAATCTATAACAAAAATTAATAGTTAGATCGGATCATTCACATCCCACTATCACATATTTATATGGCATGTATTTCTAGACATTTTATACATCATATTCGTTCCGAGAATCGTCTAAACCAAAGCTCTGATACCAATAAATGTAACACCCCTTTCCCGAAACCGTTGCCGGAGTCGAGCACGAGGCATTACTAGACTCAACTACTAATTCGGCATAAAATTTAAAACTATCCATCTGCGTCATAGTCACTAAATTATTTATATCTGGAGATACAGAACTCTAAATTTAGATCCGTTAATTTTCCTCGAAACTAGACTCATATATATTTTTACTATAATTTTTCCAGAATTTTTCATGTGGCCAATTAGTACAGTTTATTCATTAAAGTTTCCCCTATTTTACTGTTCAACTGTTCTGTCCTCTCTTCACTACGAATCAAATTACTCTTCATACAGAATTCATATGACCTTATTATTTATTTCATTTGAAAATAGACTCATTCAGGATTCCATGCATATAAACCGTATCCCACAATTATTTTTATACAATTTCTAATGATTTTCCAAAGACAGAACATGGGATCACATAATCATTCTAAACTAGTCTCACAAAAATTCAAATATCTCCAAACATAAGAATAATTTTACTTGTTATGTTTCTTTTATGTGAAATTAGACTCCATAAGCTTCAATTATGTATCTTATTCACTTCCTAATTCTATTTCTTCTATTTTTGGTGATTTTTCACAATCACGTCACTACTGTAATTCAAAAACTGTTTCGTTGCAAAATATTGTTAACTAGTTTATAACATCTTTACTCCATCTCATTTAAACTCTATACATGCCATATAAATCTTTAAACATAAAACAAAAGCTACCGGAATTGATCCGGATAGTGAGCTTTCTTTGTGATGATCCGATCTACCAACTTCTCTTTTATTCAATCTACATAAAAATATCAAACAGACACAAGTAAGCTTAATAAAGCTTAGTAAGTTCATAGGTTTAAAAGTAATGCTTACCACACATAATATTTCCAAATAATAACAAAACATTTACTAAAGTTCCCTGTCATTCACAACCATTGTTAAAATACTTCACATAGTTGAGCTCAACATTAACAACTACTCAATCTCCTTCATTTAATTCACTTCTTTTATATTACTTAATATCAAATTAGGAAACATCTTACGAATTTGAGTACGCCGTTGCTCAGTGCCACGTTTCACAACTCAGTATGGATGATACCATACCTACATTTCACAACTCGGTATGGACGATACCATACCTACCTTTCATTACTCAGTATGGTTAATACCATACCTACATTTCACAACTCGGTATTGATGGTACCATACCTACATTTCACAACTCGGTATGGATGATACCATACCTACATTTCATTCCTTGCCATGGATTAACTATGGTCTTATCCGTCAATTCATCACATGTCGCGATACGAACGTACTCAATTCTGCGTTTTTCCTAACTTGAATTACCGCCTTTATTCTTTCATTTTATCATAATTTTTCTTAATTCCACAGCAATTTCATATTTAACAGCACATTATATCATTCAATCCTTCACAAATAAACATATAAATTCAATCATATGAACTTACCCGGCTGATTTGTAGCAGATATTGAAATTTAGGGACTATTCTGCAACTTTTTCTTTTTCTCGTTCTTCTTTGGATTCTCACTCATTAGCATTTATTTCATTTCTATTTCACCTCATAATTTATGCTCTTAAATTTTCGAAATTGCACTTTTACCCGAAAATTTATAGTTTTTACAATTTAGTCCCTACCCAATTCAGCCATCAATTGAACTAATTTTTCTCAATCAACACTTTATTCTATCATTACAAACTATTTCACAACCTTTTATATTATTAATTTCAACACCAACCTCTAATTCACAACTTTTTCACAATTAGGTCCTGAATATCATTTCCTATCAAAATCACTTAATAAAACCACCTTAATATGAAATTAGAATTTAAATTTCATAATAATTCATCATAAACTTCCATTTCTCAGCAAGGGTAACTTTTAATTTTACCCACCAAATTAAAAACTAATGAATTCTATAAGTGGATCTAGTTGTAAAAGTCATAAAAACATAAAAATTATCAAGAAAAAGCAAGAATTAAACTCACATGGTGTAAAAATATGAAAACCAGCTTTCTCCAGACTTCTTATGGCGTTTTGGCTGAGAAAATATGAAGATATCTCTAGGTTTTTCAATTTTATCTTTATTATACATGTTAAAATCATAAAATTTCCAATTTTGCCCTTATTTCCCCTATTTTCTGCTGATTTTCTTGCCTTTGCCATCCAACCTTTACACTTTTAGGTTTAATTGTCCTTTAAACCCTCCTTATTTTAACACTTGAGCTATTTAATTCTTCTAGCAATTTTGCACTTGTTACAATTTAGTCCTTTTTATTTAATTGGCTACCCAAACATTTAAATTTCTCAAGCAAACTTTAATACTAACTTAATAACACTCCATAAATATTTCTAAAAATATTTATGGCTCAATTTTCAAATTCGAGGTCTCGATACCTCATTTTTGACCCATTTGACCTAATAAATTCTTTTAATTCACCAAATTCAACAATCCACAAATTCTTCTGAATTCTCACTTGACTCATAAATATTAAATTACTATCTTATTAAATCTTACCTGTCGGATTTAGTGATCTCATATCACCATTTCCGACACCACTGAAAATTTAGCCGTTACAAAAAGAGTAGGGTTAAAATGCCGGAATTGATGAGCTATCCCCCCTATTTATAGAAATTTCGGCACTTACCTAACAAAAACCTAAAGTGCCCTTCCTGATAACTAAGAATTAAGCAAATAAAAAGGGAAAAATCGGCACCCCCTATGGCAATTAGAAACCGATATATTTACTCCTCTAGGTGATGGAATTTCGGCCAACTCTGCTCTCAGCAAATAGCTCCTAACTTTTCTCCTTTATCTAAATCTCTTCACACCTTCAAAAGACTCCTAGATAACACCACCTCTTTCTTCTATTATCAGCACAATATTATCATTAAATCCCTCCTAAAAATAAGCCCTAATGCCGTCCATTCCTTCTTGCTCTTTTAAGTGCCGAAATTGGCCCAAAGATATGGGCTCCTTGTGGTCAAACTTGGGCCTCTTTCAACTGCTAGTGATGCCACCCTCTAGCTCCTTTGCAGCGTCACTTAATATTGGGCCACCAGCCCACTTTGGTGTTTTAAACACAGATGGTACCTTTTTAACCCTATAGTGCCCAAACAAAGTAATTTAACCAAGGCATCTGCCTAAGCCTGAGCCCAATTTGGACCCTTAACAGTTAAAGTAACACTTTAAACATATCCACACACTAAACGCATAGGCCCAAAAATTCAAGATGTTACAGTTCTACCCCCTTAAAGAAATTTCATCCTCGACACCCACGTCACAGCCTTTTCAGATTATGCCAGGTGCGTACCCTAGCCCTTATATGTACCCTAACCCTTATATGTTTCCTTTTCCCAGTCCCATGGCAGGTTGGAATGCATGGCCCAGTTCGAGTCCATTCCCGACTACTCCGACTGGTCAGCCGATCTATAGGCCGCCGTCACATGAGGGATCGCACGAGGCGCCGTCGGGGAGCTCTTCTTTTTACTAATCTCTTTCGCCTTATGGGATTCAGACACCTCCGCCATGGGCGATGCAAACACCTCCCCAGTCAATATTTTATCAAGGTGGGTCATCATCCCAAAGACCTGAACTGCACCCTGCCGAGTAATCGAATCCCACCGAGGTTCCACAACCCCTGCCGGAAGTTAGAAGGAGGAATCCAACGCGTAACCGTCGACTACCCCCATGTGGCATTGATTCCGACTGGCACCAACATTGATTCCAACCATCATTATTTTATTTTTTTATTGTAATTTTTTTATATATTTAATAAAATAAAAGATGTTTTTTAATTTTTTTATTGTAATTTAATTTAATTTTTATATCTTAAATAAAATAAAAGTTGTTTTCTTTTTGTAATTTAATTTTTATATCTTAAATAAAATAAAAGTTGTTTTTATTTTTTTGTAAATTTATTTTTATATCTTAAATAAAATAAAAGTTTTTTATTTTTATTGTAATTTAATTTTATATCTTTAATAAAATAAAAGTTGTTGTTTATTTTTATTGTAATTTAATTTTTTATCTTTAATAAAATAAAAGTTGTTTTTTATTTTTTTGTAATTTAATTTTATATCTTTAATAAAATAAAAGTTTTTGTTTATTTTTATTGTAATTTAATTTTTTATCTTTAATAAAATAAAAGCTGTTTTTTTATTTTTTATTTTTATAATTTAATTTTATATCTTTAATAAAATAAAATTTGTTGTTTATTTTATTGTAATTTAATTTTTATCTTTAATAAAATAAAAGTTATTTTTATTTTTTTGTAATTTAATTTTATATCTTTAATAAAACAAAAGTTGTTGTTTATTTTTTATTGGAATTTCATTTTTTATCTTTAATAAAATAAAAGTTGTTTTTGTTTTTTTGTAATTTAATTTTATATCTTTAATAAAATAAAAGTTGTTTATTTTTTTTGTAATTTCATTTTTATATCTTTAATAAAATAAAAGTTGTTTTTTTGTAATTTCATTTATTTTATATCCTAAATAAAATAAAAGTTGTAATTTATTTTATTGTAATTTATTTTTATTTTTATATAGAAATTAATAAGAAATGGATGAATTAGGACTAAATTGAATAAGTGAAAAAGTATGACGGTTAATTTGTAATTTTATCAAGATGGTTGTTGATCCAATGTATGAATTTCGAATGATCGTAAGGAGCAAAATAAGCATTTAGCAAGAAAGATAATTTTAAAGAATAATGATGATGGTGATATTTTAGATTAATTGAATAACCTTTTTTTTTTTCCAACTTAGTCCTTCTACAAAATTTCACCATTTTCATCAAGAAATTAAAATAATTTTCAATGCCACCAATAGACAAAAAATGATAAGGAGACTATCAACTATTCTGATTTGGACAGGAGCGAGATGTATGGCCTGGGTTCCTACACCATCCGCATAACTTTCGTTGGTTGGTTGGTTGGTTCTCGGATATCCATATTGTTGCGTATTCTAGTCGAGCAAGGTCGACCCTTTGGTTTGCGACGCAGTTCTCTATCCGATAACAGCTTATACGAAGCAAGCGATACAGATGACCACTTACGTTCATCCGGGACTGGTGGGAATACGTGTCTCTACACGTTGTACATGTATTCTATTTTATACACTTCGTCGACATAGCTCATGGGATCCAGACGAAGATTCTGACAAGCCGCAATTACATGAGCGCATGGATAACGAAGTACATCAAATATCCCACAGTCACAGGTCCTATTTCTCAAGTGTACACGATATTGCCCGCCAACAATACCTTGGTTCGGTTTGTCAAACTCCGTCACACGAAACCATAGGTTGTCGCAATCATGACACACTGTGTGCATGGTGTTGGCATGTGCCTTCCCCTTGTTAATTTCTCGCAATACCTTCGAGCACCATACATGACCCTCTTGCATTTGGCCTTTATAACTCGCTGCTCACTTTGGAAATAGTGCCGCTAAACGAAAATATGTCTCTCGCACAACCGATGTTATCGGTAAATGATGCGTTCCTTTTAGAACATAATTTATGCATTCGGCCAGGTTTGAGGTCATATGACCATATCGTAGGCTGCCGTCGTATGCTTATGTCCCCTGTTCAAAAGGTATGCTGCATAGGTAGTTTGCCCCTTATTCGTTAATTGAGTACAAACTTGCCAACATCTCGTGAAAACCGTCCTTATTGATCTCGTACCCTGCCAATATAAGTTGATAGCAAATACTACATACCACTCTTCAATTAAGAATAAATTGAATATTACAAACAAAATTATATTAATAGATATTACATACCCATTGATAAACCGTAAAAGTAACATATTTTAACCCCATATTTAGTATGCTTTTGGATGATTTAGCCCTTGATTTATGTAAAAATGTGCTTTTAATCCTTTCTTTTCATGCTTATACTCAAGAAAGCACCCGAGGATAAAAAGAATGCAAAACGGGCTTAAAACGGAGTAATTGGGCTTTAGCAAGCAATCAACACGGCCTGGCCCAAAGCTCATACGACTGTGCCTCGCCAATTACCTAGAGCACGGCCTCAACTACGTAACACATGGCCGTGCAACATCCATTGATCACACGGACGTGCCTGGTGATCTACATGGTCGTGCCCAAATCACAGACCTGAAGCACGGCCTGAATCCTAACTCACACGGCTGTGCCCAAAATGACAGAATCGAGATACGGCCCAACCACGATTTACACGGACGTGTGTCATGGTCGTGCCCCTGCCGCGGGAGAGAGCAATTTCACTTGGATTTGGATGCTTCAAGCCAAAGAAACATACTCTTAAGTCTACTCCAACACCTTAATAGTAATTCTACTTGAAGGAGATACTTAGGAGCCAAGTATAGCATCCCAAAGGCTATATAAACAACCCAAGGCAGACATTGAAGGGGAGCTTTTAGCAGAGGCTTTTGGCCGAAGCTTTCATTTTTTAGGGAATCACTTGAAGATAGCCAGTTGATCCATCTCAAGAAGTCGGAACTCCATTCAAGATGGAAGATCTCTCCTTCAACTCCTTCAGGGGGTTTTAGGGATTTCCTATGTTTTGTTTATTCTTTACTCTTGAGATGTTTTCATATTTAGTTATGAACTAAACCCCTCAGATACCTGAAGGGGATGAAACCTATGATGGATTTTGTTATTTGATTTCTAAATTATATGATAAGTACTTGGTTTGTTCTTAATTATGTTGCTTAATTCAATCTGATGTGCTTAGGTGGAGGAGGAATAGACCCTACCTAAGAGTAGATCTAGCATAATTGAGCGGAGTTGATCGGGCACCTAGAGATAGGGTTACGAGATTTTGTCAGATTAGGGTGAAACCTAATATGGGAATCCATTGATCGATTTACTGCTTCCTTAGGGGATTATTATAAGAGAATGAGAGTTCCACTAATTAACCTAAGGTTAGACGTTATTCGCCTCGAAAGAGGGTTTAATATAGGTGAGGGAGTCTCACGAATCAAGCTAAGTAAAGAAATCATATGGTTTGGGGAATAAATAATAAGTGAACTCATAGGTGGATTCTTCTTGAGGGTATCGTCTTTATCAACTGAGTTTTCCTAAAGTCTTTCTCCAATTCAATCTTTTGTCTTTGCATTTAATCTAAGTATTTTTTTAGTTTAATAATCCAATCACTCCATATTTTAGGCTAAATAATAGAAAGAAAGTGAGTAGTAGTACTTTTAAGTTCCCTTAGGTTCGATAAGATATTCTTGCCTGAGCTATACTACTGTTCGATAGGTGCACTTGCCTCTATCGTTGTCGCAGTTAGTCTACAGGTTCGATCACTCTTTTATAAATATTAAAACTCGACTGTTTGACACGATCAAGTTTTTGGAGCCGTTGTTGGGGAACTCCTAAAATATTAATAAAGCTCTATTTCTATTACTTTAGCCATTATCTTTATTTTTAAATTTCTCTTATTTTTATACATATATTTTTGTTTCTTTCTAAATTTCTTTCTTTCTTTTCATAGCAGGTACGTCTAGCTTATGACTAGAAGAAATACGATAGGACTATTAGAATACAAAAGTGACATTGACGCTACCGCTCGCAGAAATCGCAGAGAAATTAGACGAGCCCTAGACTATCAAAGAGAAGAACAAGAAAAATCCAATCCTACTGAAGGGATGGACGAGAACAACCCACCAAATGTGCAAGAACAGAATGCTCCGCGTACTATGTATGATTATGCTAAACCTAATTTGACAGAGCGTAATCTAGTATTGTTAGGCCGCTTATAGTGCTAATAATTTTGAATTGAAGCCTAGCACAATACAAATGATTCAACAATTTGTTCAATTTGATGGTTTGCAAGATGACGATCCAAACACTCATATATCTAATTTTTTAGAATTCTGTGATACCTTCAAAATAAATGGCATTTCTGACGATGCCGTACGTCTTCGGTTATTTCCTTTTCCATTAAGGAACAAAGCAAAGCAGTGGTTGAACTCGTTACCACGAGGGTCAATCACCACATGGGATCAAATTATCGAAAAAATTTTTTAAAATATTTTCCACCAGCCAAAACGGCTAAATTTAGGAATGACATATCTTCTTTTGTGCAGAAGGACGCAGAAACATTATATGATGCATGGAAAAGATACAAGGATCTCCTAAGGAGATGCCCACACCACGGATTACCTTTGTGGCTTCAAGTCCAAACTTTTTACAATGGTGTGAATTCTCCAACTAGGCAAATGATTGATTCATCAGCCGGTGGAACTTTGAACAACAAAACTCCTGAAGTGGCTTACGATTTTATTGAGGAGATGTCGTTGAACACTTATCAATGGCAAATTATAAGGGCTAAACCGACAAAATCAGCCAAAGTTTTTAACATAGACGCAGTGACAATGCTGTCGACACAGGTGGAGTTAATGAATAAAAAGCTTGATAATTTATGTTCTTCACAGGTACATCCAGTCATGCAATGCGAAGCGAGTGGGAATGTGGCGTAATTCTGAGTACCCACCTTACCAACCAGGAGCAGAAAACGAGCAGACAAACTATATAGGTAACAATTTCAGATCTAATAATAATCCTTATAGTAACACTTACAATCTAGGTTGGAAGAACCACCCAAATTTTTCGTGGGGAGGACAAGGAAATCAAAGGCAGCAACCTCCTCCAAATTACCAAAATCAACCTTATCCACCGGAAAAGAAGCCAAGTCTTGAAGAGATGCTGAAAAAGTTCATGGCAGACATAGATGCCCGTCTCCAAAGAACTTATACAACACTTGATAACCAAGAAATATCGATCAAAGAAATCAAGGAACAATTCGGGGAAATCACTAGGTCAGTGGGACATCTCACAAAGCTTGTTTCAGAACGTCAATACAGAAATAAACCCAAAAGACCAGATACAAGTCATCACATCTCAAGAGGATACAAAGGTAGACAAGCCCACCTTAGTACAAGAAACCAAGGAAGAAATAGGTAAAATAGAGGTAGCACAAGAAAAACCAAAAATTAAAGATTACCAACCTCGAATACCTTATCCCAAAGCATTGAAAAGAGATGATTCAGAGGAACAATTCAATAAGTTTCTAAAACTTCTAAAGAAATTACACATTAACTTACCTCTTCTTGAAGCTCTTTTTCAGATGCCCGACTCAAGGAGATTTTTAAGACAACTCTTAACGAACAAATGCAAAATAGATGAAGAGCACCATGTGGAACTTAACGCAACATGCTCAGCAATGCTACAAAACCGACTACCGCAGAAATTAAAAGATCCAGAGAGTTTTACGATTCCATGTTTAATTGGTAGTTTAACTATTGATAATCGTTAGGCGATTTAGGGCAAGTATAAATGTCATGCCTTATGCACTTTGCTTAAACGACTAGGTCTAGGGAAGCCCAAACAAACTAGGATGAGTATCCAACTACCTGAGAAAACTGTTAGAATTCCTAAGGGCATTATTGAAGACGTTTTAGTAAAAATTGGTAAATTCGTTTTCCCAGTAGATTTTGTTGTTTTAGACATGGATGAGGAAAATTCAATCCTTTTAATTTTAGGAAGACCTTTTCTTGCAACTACCAAGACTAAAATTGACGTTGCCACAGGAGAAATCATACTTCGTGTAGGAGATGAATCAGTCAATCTTCAAGCTCTCGATTCAGCCAAAACAACAGAAGATGAAGGTAAGAAAGTCGTTTTAATAGATAATCAAATTATTCAAACTTCATCGCAGGAAACATCACAAAGCATCAAAACTGAGCCAACACAAAATCGTACGATCAACAATTTAGAAGAGCAGAAGATACACACCAAAGAAAAGCCACACCCATACGAAGTAAAACCTTAGGAACCACTAGAAGAGCTCACAGGGACATCAAATCACTTTAAAATAGAAGATCAAGTGCTGTTAGATAAAGCCGATCTTTACATCAGTTCAACAGAATTGAAAAAAAAGGAAGAAATACTCATTCAGGTACACGATGTTTTCCCACACGAAATAGTCGAGGTAAGCAATCCAATGTTCAGCAATTTCAAGATAAACTCTTCTCGACCTAAACTTTGTCATGAAAATAAAACTATCAGTAAGAGAGAAAATATTCAAACCTTTAAACCTCCCTAAAATCTTCAAGGTCTAGGACAGTCTAGCTTAAGACTATAAACGAGCGCTTCTTAGGAGGCAACCCGAGCACTAACACTTTTTATCTTTCAAAATTATTTTTTTTCTTTTCTTTCCTTTTCTCTTCTTTCTTCATATCTAAAACAAAGATGCAGGTTTCCAGGCCACACGGCCTTACACGGCCGTGCCGTGGTCGTGTGGACCACCGTAACCACCACATTGACAGAGCGGTAGCCGCAAGTCACCCAACCACCCCAACGTCATGGATCCAACCACCCACAAAGACGGCAAACGAAAAAATAGCACGGCCGTACCTCACAACCGTATTAAGATACTGACTTATTGAGCACAGGCAGACCATGCCCATGCAGTCCATCCGTGCTCACATCCTGGCTTTTTAGGAACGGGCGTGCAACCCAACAAAATGGGCGTGGAAGAACAACACACCCCATAACACAGCCGTGTGATACGGCCGTGTGAATCGACACACCCTCAGTACACGGGCGTGGGAATGTGTCAGATTTGAAATCCTATTTAAATCCCCACAGCCCTTCTTCTTTTTCCCATCTTCTTTCTTATTCTTTCTTTCTCTTTTCTTTCAATTTTTTCTTCCTATTCATAGAAAAGGTCCAAGACTCTTGAGCAACACAAAGATCATACCGAAGAAACGTAAGCATCGTCTCTTCAGAAGAGACCTCAACATGAGTTCATGCCGACAGCTTCACTTAATTGACATGCCAAGGGTTTTCGAAACCTTTTTAGTTCTATTTTTCTTTTCTCGTCTCCTTTATTTTCCTTATCTATACCTCTTTTCTGCTTAATTTAATTTATTTCATATTAGTTTCTTGGTTTTAGGTTCTAAAGGCTGCTAGGGAATCACACACCACAGTCTTCGAGGTCACACCCACTTCGCAAACCATCCAATAATAAGGACTCCTTAGTCCATTAGTCTTTTCTTTTCAATTTTAGTTTTCTTCTTAGTCTCCTTCTTTTTATTTCCGTAATCTTTAAATATATTATTAATATATTATTATTTCTCTAGATCTCTTGGCTATATCTTCACAGGCTACCCAATTTCTTCATCTAGCAAATTGCTTTTCGGTAGCCACTCCACCAGGCCCATAGAAAACACCATCACCACCACCAAAGGCGCCAGGGATCATCCAGATTTTTGGGAGTATTACTTTCCCCACTTCTCTTTTTGATTTGGCATCTAATTAACATTATCTATCTTTGTACATTGAGGACAATGTACATCTTAAGTGTGGGGGTAATAGTGCCTAACTTTTTGCATAATTCTCAAAACCTTGAAATTAGTCTTGATCTTAAGTATTTTTCTCATATTACTAATTAGGATGAAATTTCTAATGATTCATATTTTTGTTAATATGTTTTAGAATAAGTCTTAGTTAACTATGCATTGATAATTAAATTTGAAGAATACTAGAGAATTGAGCATGATAAGTCTACTTTCTAAAAATTAAAATTCATAGGTTGTTGAACCTAATTTGAGTATCACCTTGAAGTTCAAAATTTATAAGGATTGATGCCAAAACACCCATAATTTTTGTGAGATTTTGAGCCTTATAGAGCATATACCTTTTTTCGTGCTCACTTTAATTGATTATGAGTGTGTCAACTGTGAACTGTTATTCTAGAACTTACCTCGTTTATACATGTCGAGATCACACTTTTGATATGATATATAGAGATGATAAAAGCACCTAGGTGTTAACCTATTCACTCCACTAAAAAGCCTACCCATACAAATTAACCCCTAGTGAACCCCGTTGAATCCTAACAACTTTTTTTTGACTCACCCACTAATATTAATCCAAAATTCATTTGTATTTGTTATCAACATTCCTTTGACTACCCCTCTATCGAGAATTAATTTGATCAATTGCCGAATTAGGTTATTTCAATCACCAAAGTTCCTTCTATTATGTTTATTTTAGTTTGTTCTTAAAAAATCCAAGTATATTCAATATTAGTAGTATAATAAAAGAGCTTAGAGCATTTAAAACTCCAATTGTTAAAGAAAAGCTCAGATTAAAGTATTTTCAAAATTTGAGTGATGAAAATACTCTTATTATAGAGTAATTATCAATAGTAGATATTGTTAGTTTTTCATTCGATGTAAATATTCATATTTAGTTCATTATTTTTAGATTAGGTAATTAGTCAATTCAATCTCGATTATAACCTCTAATTCAGCCTGTATCCACACCTTTTAACCCTAGCCCCATTACAACCTTAATTAAAGACCTTTTGATTTATGTATCATCTCATAGACAGTGGTAGAGATTTGATTTTCAGGCAAGTCTATGGGATTAACTTTTTAGGTTCGACTTGGAGTGCTTATTCTTGAACCTTAAACACCTTTGAGTGATTTGAGTGAATCTTTTGTGAGCATGTCAATCCTTGTCGGCTTTGAATTAAATGTATTCACTTAGATAAGGGGAGATACCTATGTTTTCATGCTATAAAGGTATGACTTATCGTAATTAAATCTTTAGGGTTCTTTGAGTTGAATTATCCATGTATAAATTATCTATGAATTATGATGAGACATTTTCGATAGGAATTATGAATTATGGAAAGTTCGTTTTAATTATAAAGTTGAGAATTTTGCTTGAGGACAAGCAAAAGCTTAAGTGTGAGGGTATTTGATAAACCATAAAAGTAACATATTTTAACCCCATATTTAGTATGCTTTTGGATGATTTAGCCCTTGATTTATGTAAAAAGGTGCTTTTAATCCTTTCTTTTCATGTTTATACTCAGGAAAGCACCCGAGGATAAAAAGAACGCAAAACGGGCTTAAAACGGAGTAATTGGGCTTTAGCAAGCAATCAACACGGCTTGGCCCAAAGCCCACACGATCATGCCTCGCTAATTACCTAGAGCACGGCCTCAACTACGTAACACACGACCGTGCAACATCCATTGATCACACGGACGTGCCTGGTGATCTACATGGCCGTGCCCAAATCGACAGACCTGAAGCATGGCCTGAATCCTGACTCATACGACCGTGCCCAAAATGACAGAATCGAGACACGGCCCAACCACGATTTACACGTGCGTGTGTCATGGTCGTGCCCCTGCCACGGGAGAGAGCAATTTTACTTGGATTTGGATGCTTGAAGCCAAAGAAACATACTCCTAAGTCCACTCCAACACCCTAATAGTAATTCTACTTGAAGGAGATACTTAGGAGCCAAGTATAGCATCCCAAAGGCTATATAAACAACCCAAGGTAGACATTGAATGGGAGCTTTTAGCAGAGGCTTTTGGTCGAAGCTTTCATTTTTTAGGGAATCACTTGAAGATAGCAGTTGATCCATCTCAAGAAGCCGAAAATCCATTCAAGATGGAGGATCTCTCCTTCAATTCCTTCAATGAGTTTTAGGGATTTCTTATGTTTTGTTTATTCTTTACTCTTGAGATGTTTTCGTATTTAGTTATGAACTAAACCCTTCAGATACCTGAAGGGGATGAAGCCTATGATGGATTTTGTTATTTGATTTCTAAATTATATGATAAGTACTTGGTTTGTTCTTAATTATGTTGCTTAATTCAATCTGATGTGCTTAGGTGGAGGAGGAATAGACCCTACCTAAGAGTAGATCTAGCATAATTGAGCGAAGTTGATCGGGCACCTAGAGATAGGGTTACAAGATTTTGTCGAATTAGGGTGAAACCTAATATGAGAATCCATTGATCGATTTACTGCTTCCTTAAAGGGTTATTATAAGAGAACGAGAGTTCCACTAATTAACCTAAGGTTAGACGTTATTCGCCTCGAGAGAGGGTTTAATATAGGTTAGAGAGTCTCACGGATCAAGCTAAGAAAAGATTTCATATGGTTTGGGGAATAAATAATAAGTGAAGTCATAGGTGGATTCTTCCTAAGGGTATCGTCTTTATCAACTGAGTTTTCCTAAAGTCTTTCTCCAATTCAATCTTTTGTCTTTGCATTTAGTCTAAGTATTTCATTAGTTTAATAATCCAATCACTCCATATTTTAGGCTAAATAATAGAAAGAAAGTGAGTAGTACTACTTTTAGTTCCCTTGGGTTCGATAAGATATTCTTGCCTGAGCTATACCACTGTTCGATAGGTTCACATGCCTCTATCGTTGTTGCAGTCAGTCTACAGGTTCGATCACTCTTTTATAAATATTAAAACTCGACTGTTTGACACGATCACCCATGTTGGTCACTTTCCGTCATTCACTTGTAGATCGATGTTACTCATGGTAGTTGGACGCAACGTGCCTTAGGCAATATCGATGGTGTGTGCGATGCCACAGGCTTCCCTGTCACTCTATTGTGGCTAGTATTAGAGGGCCTCGATCCGATATAACGCATATATCAAGTTGGAGGCAGACATGCCTCCTTAACCTAGATAGAAAAAAATCTCAGTCATCAGTTGACTCTCCCGGTGTTATTGCAAACGCAATTGGAAGAATTCTTCCACTGCCATCTTGTGCCACAGCTAACAATAGCCAATGGGTATATCTACCATACATAAAGGTACCGTCAATTTGTACCAATGGCTTGCAGTATAGAAATGCGTCTCCGCATTGCTTAAATGTCCAGAACAGACGCTTGAACACTTGGCATCCACGGAGCAATTGATCGTTGTAATCTGCTGTGCGCTTCCCGTTTCAAGGTCCATTATCTTTGCTCGGACATATCTCTCCAAAGACTGACACCACTGCCACACTTCATTATATGAAGCGTCCCACCGACCATGCAACTTTTCCAACGCATTCTTCTTAGCTATCCAAGTCTTCCAGTAAGAGAGCGTGTACCCCAATTGGCTACGAATATTGCCAATTAAGGTCGACACTGTAGTCTTGGGATCCGCCTTCACCATCGATATTTTTAAGTCAACCAACATCTCTGAATCCATCTTCGAGTGATCTTGTGAAACACCTGTCAACAAAGTACGTTAAATAATGCAACATTATGCAATATCAGTATTATTCAAAAACCTTAAACACCTAGTGATATTGTACAGGCAAGACATGTATATGGACCTTTGTACTTTTAAATATCCCACAAGCTTGTCATTTTTCCTCAATGAGGCCATGATTTTCCATGAACATGTACCGTCTTGCACTGCACACTTGGCCTCGTACTTATCGAGTTTGGATTTAACCACATTGTAGTTAACCCCGTTCTTGATGCTATATTGTTTCAATGCACCAAGAAAAGTATCCTTGTTGGAAAACTCTTTACCAACTTCTAATTCGCCTGAATCCAACGACGAAATTGTACGGTCACGCCTTCTATATGGTAGTTTAGGAAACTCCAATGCATCGTCTTGAGATAGATCAAAAATATGCATGTGAGTTAGAGGCGAGTACGCCCTGAATCGCGGATCTTCTTCTTCTTCATCTGAACCGCCTTCAACATCTTTAGGTATGGTTGGAACAGGCTCCAGTTTAGAAAATAATGCAACTTCTACACCATTGGGGCCAGGCTCTCGAGGTGGATCCACATCAGACTCATCATCCGACCCACCATCATCTGCAACGAATGAGGGCCCCTCGCCGGTGGATGTCGTGGGGAGTACATTATCCCTTCTTAAACAACTTTCGGAACGTTCCCAATCATATGTGGATTGTCAACCATTAGAAGTTGATGGCGTTCCCCAATACGTATTTCTAGCATCGAACGTCGAAGGAAGGATATGCATGTCCCATCCACCAATCGAGTGTCGTGTAGGGGTTGTGTTTTCCATACAACTGCCAAACACGGGCGCTTCCATATTCTACCTCCCACTAACAGAGTGTCGGCTTAGGGTCGTGTATTCCTCTCGAACAGCAGTAGATGTTGAAGTCGAAGGAAGATCACTTGGCGATGAAAATTGTACATATACCTCAAGATAGGGTGATCCACTGGCAAGATGAGTCTCCACCATTGCCTCCAAGCTCTGAGGACCTTTGATGTCGAATGAGTCATATCTCACAGGATCAACCGAAGCACAAAATCTATACTTAATAGACTGAACTTTCATTGGCGTTATTCCAAAGATTTTACGCCTAATTCTTTTGCGAAGTTCTGTCAAATCTATGTTCCGGTTAAAAACCAGTCGCGTTATGTTCTCCGATAAAAAAACAACACCATTTTCGATGTCACAAACCTCACCATCATAGTAAATAACAGCACTAATACGTTCACTCATCTTCAGTTTCTATTTTCCTTTTACCTCAATTTCTGTTATGCAACCTGAGAATGAAATTTGGCTCATTTATAGTCTAATGATTGTCAGAGACTACTGTAGCAAAAGAGTGTCCATGTGGGAGCTTTTTTTAGTACTCTTGCTGACAGTGCATCCTGCTTGAAGCGTTTTGGTCACTATTTGTTCTGAAACGTCTTCTCAAAATTATTTTGCCAGAGACTACTATAGCAAAAGAGCGTCCACGTGAGAGCTTTTTTCAGTACTCTTTCTGATAGTGCATCCTGCTTGAAGCGTTTTGGTCACTGTTTGTTCAGAAACGTCTTCTCAAAATTATTTTGCCAGATACTACAGTAAAAAAATTCAAATAAATTTTTTTACTGATATATTTTTCCCAAAACCCTAGACCTAAAATTATTTTAATTAATTAACTCTAAAATCTAGTTCATTAATTTTTCTCTAAAAATCCTAAACCCTAAGACCCTAAAAACCCCTAAATCGTAGCCCTAAAACCCTAAAGTCTCATACCCTAACACTAAAAACAACTTAATAACCCATCGGGGGAATGGGCAAAAGCACGTCCATGAGGGAGCGGTTTCGCCACATCAGCAAAGCATGCCCTCAAGGACACGTTTTTTGCTGATGTGGCACAAAGCGTGCCCTCGTGGACGCGCTTTCCTGATTCATCCCCTGAAAACGTGCTGACGTGGACGCGTTTTCGGGGGAAATGGCCCTTTCCGGTAAATAATTATTTTTTGGGTCCTTTTCTGTAAATTTTATTAAAATTTGGTATTTTCTGGTAAATTGGCCTAAAACTAAATTGTGTATTAAAAAAAAATTAGGCTTTTGGTATTATTATTATTAAATAATAATTTTAGGGTTTTGGCTCTAAAGGTATACCATTTTTTTCTATTTTGATATTTGATCTTTTTATATTGATATCTTAAGCTACATTTTGTTATTTGGTTTAATTCAATGTGGTTAAGGATGTTAAAAAACGATTAACTTATGGCCCAATTAAAATGCACCATATGACACTTCCAAATAATTGAACGCAATATATAACTTCTTTATCAATATCTATATCTAAATTTTAAAAATAATTAAAAAATTAAAATTCAAAATAATATTCAATCAATCATCAAAATTGTTTTTAAATGTTTAATTATTTTCTTTTTATATATTTTGAAAATTTATATATATATATATATATATATAATTTAAAGGTCAAATCATGTTTTAAGTGCGAAATTTAATATTCTAACTTAGAGACCGAACCAAGGGCGGATGAATAAAAAGCATTAGATGAATTACTTTGTGTTTGTTTATGTTTATTAATCAAAACAAGCATGAATAAGATTTTTAAAACTCATTTATTAAATAAATTAAATATGAAAAATTAAATTCATTTATAATCACAAACAAGATTGTTTATAAAACGCTTAAATCTCATTAAAGCTTGTTTAAAACACATTTATTGTTCTAATTAGTAATAATATTATTATATGTGTGATTTTATTTATTATTAATATTATATCTAAAATTTAAATATGTTTATTTGTGATTTGATTGTTTGTTCAATAAACACAAATTCACGTAATTTCAAAGGTAAAAGTTTTGTAATATTTTTTTAATAATTAACCCATGTAAAGTTTACCGACAGCAAAAGAGATGAAGCAACCAAATTATTAAGAAAATAGGATTTTATTAATTAATAAAATCAAGAAGTTAGCACAGCACAAAACAGAAGTGTTATGCAAAATCAAAACAAATTGTCAAAACATCACGTAAAGTCAACCAAAAGACACCATAAGATTAACATAAGTCACTTCTGTTCCTATGAATACATACAAACAATTAAGCTTCTTGCCATTCATAAGCATTTATGACTTTAGCTGCCACATATAAAACCATCTCTCTTTCATATGCAGCTCCAAATTGTTGAAATTCCTATCTATAGCTCTCAATAATGTTAGATTAAGATTTAATAATACAAATAAAATGTTTTGATAGGTTTTGAACCCAAACCTTTCAATGTACCTTAAAAGAAGAAAATAAGAGAGATGATTATCGTGTTGAGCCTGAGCTTTTAGCAAATTTTGCAAACCGATCCAAACCACTTTTCAGTAAATTTTCAAGGAAAGGTTGGAGTGCCTGAATAATTTAACACAGTAAGAAGATTGATTACTTCATGTTAGCTCAAGCACGAGGTATGGTTTCTACGACAATACTAAATGAAGCATTATCTATTTTGCTACACGTCAAGTTAAATGTTAGTAGTGATTTTCATCTTTCCCAAAGGTAAGAAATTCTAGGTGTTTGCCTCGACGACATGTTTTTCATGGAAAGAACACTTACAGATGCAACCGGAGCCAAAAGTTGAGGAACTTCATATGAAACTGTCAGCTGGAAAGGAAAATTGCAACATGTAAGCAAAACTCCAAATAACAGCCAATAAAAACTCATTTGCTCTCTACCCTATGGCTTCCCTGATGCGAGAGATGTAGCACAAAACTTTGGGAACATTTTGTCATTTAAGATTCAAATTTCCAGCCAACAATATTTCGTCCTGACATTATTTAAAGACAAGAAAAGTCTCTGTTTTAGAAGTGACTATGGCTATATATCATATTGGTCAGGCAACTTGCATAAATGCTAATAGATTAATCAACTACTGGTATAAGGAAGAAATTTTGATATAAAGCGGTTCATTACTTTCGAGGAAACAATAGCAATAAACCAGAAAAGCATCAACTCTAAGTATTGTATAGAGCAGTCTCACTTCTATTAGACATGATGAAGGCCCTTTTGGATAAAATCGAACAGCACCCCTGCCATGTAAAATTCAGGTTGTTAAGATTCTATCGTCAAGTTGAGGCAAATGACAAAAAGAGAGGTTTAAATGAATGCAATAAAGTGGAAACAAAGATATTATCTAATTTTTTCATTGCATGAAATGAAACCAAAGGAATTTCAGGGTCAAGCACAAAAGACACTCCACGTAATCATGTTATGCACAAAACAGATAAATGTTTTCAGTGAATGTGCTAATAGATAATCAATAAGTGGCAAAGCTTAAGTGTATGAAAGAGCTTTGATTACTTGTGCTTCAGATCATACTTGAACGAACAGCAGGCGGAAACTGAAAAGGAAATGCTCAAGTAATATAATTTTATGACTCATCTAGAAGGCTTCTCATTTATGATAACAATAATCTAAAGCCTTTCTTCAATGGTTCCAAAGATCATCTTTCATAGCATTCATTTTGGGGGAGGGGGTAGTTATCATCTTTCATGCTTTCATTTTGTCATTTTCATCATATTTCAGGAATAGGCAGCACCTGGCAAACGAATAAATTGTTTTGGCGATGCTACAAAGTCCCAAGTCAGCACCCAATTTTGCAGTATTGCCTTAACGTCGTGCAAGAGTTTCCCAATGGGATTAATTTATAGAGCTTTGGTGTCGACAAAACAATAAAAAGGCAAACTCATAAACTGAACTAAAAGAAAAATGCAAAATTTGGGTTATTCAAGGAGTCGATGGAATTCCTAATACTGGGTTGTTTTTTTGCTTGCCTGTTAGGAAGACCTTCCAGAGATCTCCAGTGAATTTTCTGATTTGGGATGGGCTGCACAAGAAAATAAAGATCAGTTGAAATGAAATTCATACAAGAACTTATCGATTGAATAAGCAAAAAGAGGGCGAAAAGGAGCGAGGTCAATCAGGTTCCTTACTTGCATATTTCTAGCAAGCCAGGAGTATTCAATATCACGACCAAATGCCTTATATTTCAACGACCACCGTGACAAATCAGGCTTGTCTTCCAATACCTGATTAGAACACAAAGAATCAAAAATCGAAGTTTCCAATGAAATTATCACCGTCTGCCACAACATTTTAAGAATAGAATACGGAGTGACCCCTGTAACACATTAGCAATATACACAATAACCTGGACAGATGAAATGAATGGCATCCAATTGGGAATTGCTTCACGATCAGAGTAACATTTGTAAGCGACCGATGCAGGTACATCAATTTCCATCTTTGCCCTGAACCCATTTTACACACACAAAAAAATAATAACAAAATTCAGTTAACGAGTATGTTCTAGTGAATAGAAAGAAGAGAAGGGAAGGGAGGATGCCAAAACTTACGTGCAATCCTGCCATTCCATGACAGGAGAAAAGGGCCTGGAGGAAGTAAAAAAAGAGGCCTTCTTAAAGGACCCGTATGGGATTCTAATGAAGATACTGTTCAAAGACGGTGGCTTCAAAGAGGAGATTCTGCAACTGGATATGGCGTTAAATAGGATTGCATTTCCATTAGTTGGGAAGACATGGGTGAGCCTAAGAGAGCTTGAGGAAATTGCAAGTGAAGAAGACATCTCTTCCAAACTTACTGGTAGCACAAAACAAAATGTACAAAGGGAAATACAAGGAAGGATATAAGGCGACTGGACGCCAAAATCCACAAGATCCGCCAGCGCAGCACCCTTTTTTTTGTTCTTTTCCTGTAATAATGATGTGGAATGCTGAAGTGACGGTGCGGGACTTATTTAGGAAAACGGACCAGTAACCTTTGCCATGTGTGTACGGAAAGGAAAGAAACCGAGAAATGAGGCTCAACAGTATGATTGGTTTGGTAAGCGCGAGTTTTACTGGTTTTGGGCCTTAGACCGTTTATAAGGTTTTATTTAAGGCCCCCATCTCGTTGAATGGGCTGGGACAAAGTATTTTGTAAATGTTATCGTTTAATTGAGTTAGTCTGATTGAGTGAAAATATTTTGATGATTTTAGTCCTAATTTCATTCCATTTTAGTCTCTCTTCTTAAATTTGTTAACTATTTAACAAAATATTTGTACGGTATTTTTTAGTGAAAATAAATTTACTAAAACAGATTTAATAATTTTAACATACTTTAAAAAATTAAAATATAATTTTAAAAATAGAGATTTTAATTCACACTTTCATTTTTTAAACAGATTTTAAGAACGATGCAAAATTAATTTACATTAAATTTTTATAATAAGTATAATTTATAACCAAAATGTAAATTGTTCCCAAAATTTTTAAATTTTGTTTTAGATATGTATTTTTCCTAAAAATTTTATATCTAAAAAAATGTTTTAAATATTATTTTACATAAGCTATTTTCAATAATATTATTTTTAGGTGCTTTTAATTACTATTTTAATATTGTTTTAAAACAATTTATAAATATTGTCTTAAATGTTCTAAAAATAATATTTTTAAATCGCATGGATATTTTTTATTTAATTTATAGAGTTGGTTAAAATAATTATATATGAGATAAATATTAAAACTATATATGAACTTTGGTTTAATGCGTAATTTTATATATGAACTTTGATTTTGCTCAATTTTATACATGAAGCTTTTATTTAATCAAATTCTCACAAATTATTAACACAATTATTGATATAATATCATTTTATGTTTATATATTGCATACACGTATTATATTTATCCAATATAAAATAAATTGATGTATTTATTTAAATATGTATGATTGAATCAAAGTTAATGTTTCATATATATACACATTTAAACCACAATAAAAATTTCATGTGTACAAATGTACCAAATCAAAGTTGATGTATAATTTTAAAATTTATCCATGTATATATATAACAAGAAGTAGCTTATCTATGTTTTTCTATTTAAATTTTAGAGTTAGTTAAAGATAACTTCTATAAGTTTTCATTATCCATAAATTGTGCTTTTAGATTATAATTGAAAAGTTTACGTTTTAAAATATTAGGTTTTAAAACTCCATCTTTTATTTAACCTTCAAATACTTTTAATATATTTAATTTTACTTTTAAAATATAATTAAAATGTAAAATTAATATATATGTATATATATATATATATATATATATTAAAGCTTAAAATATACCAACCAATTTTATTTCAAAATTTAAAATTAATTTTTACTTACTTAAATATACCATATCAAATTTGAAAAATATTTTTTTAAAAACCAAGAAAAAAGCAACCACTATAAGAAGTAATGTTTACACAATGTCTTCCAATTGCTTCGGCTTGGCAACAAAGTAGGAATACTTCAAAATGTAGAGACCAAAACTATCCACCTTTTCCGTGGTATCAAGCTTGGAGTGTACTGGGAAAAACAAGAGCTAATTTTTTTTTACTAAACGACCCAAAGTATAATAGCAAGGGTTGGCGATGGAAGAATTAATTGTTTTAGAATTACTTTCAATTATTGAAAAAGAGTAATCAGGAAAAAAAAAGAAAAAGAGAATTCACTTTGATAAAAATGATGTCTCTCTCTGTTAATCTTGGTACTGAAAAATTCATTACGGAGGAGTTGATTCCTAAAAAGGTTCGATTCAGGGAGAAAGATGATGATACAAGCAATGACATGATGATCGATCTATCTTCGCAACAGCCTATCTCATGGAAAGATATACTAGTCAGTCAACCATCAAACGATGCCTTCAATGGATCGAAAGAAAAAGAAGATATTGATATCCTAGAGGGGGACATTCAGAAATCATTTGTGAATGGCGTGCCTTCTATTATTTTCTCGGATAGGATTCATCAAATCCTAATGCAAGGTATGGAGAACACTGTGATTTTAATATTTCTTGGTCGTAATATTGGTTTTTCTGTTTTACAGAACAAAATATACAACCTGTGGAGACCCTCAACGTCTTTACACATGATGGATATTGAAAACGGATATTTCCTGGTCAAATTCTAAAATAAGTTGGATTGCAAAAAGGATCTTTCTGAAGGTCCTTGGACCATTTTTGGTCAATATTTGACTGTTCAACCTTGGACATTAGCTTTTGATCCCATGCAGGCTTACCCAAGTGTTGTAATGGCATGGATCGGATTTCCTAGTTTACCTAGTTATTTGTATAATCATAAAATTATTATTAAGATAAGGGAAATGGTTGGAAAAGTGGTTAAATTAGATATGAATACGGATGGCAAGGCTAGCGGGCGATTTGTTAGAATGGCAGTTTACGTTGACTTAGAAAAGCCTTTGGTGTCTCATATTTTGATTAATGGTCATAAACAGAATGTGGAATACGAATCTTTATCTACAATTTGTTTTCATTGTGGGAGGTATGGCCATGTGAAAAACTTTTGTCCCTTCAGGAATTCTGGTCCCACTAGAGACAAGGAAAATGACCCAGCTGAATTAACATTGGAGAATCAAAACACGGTCGTGGATGGCTTAGAGAAGAAGGACGAAAATTTCGGGCCATAGATGATCGTTGAAAGGAAATCAAGGCTAAAATTTGGAGAGAATGTGAAGAATTCCCTAGGTAATCAAGAAAGTGAAAAGGAAGGATCTCGTTTTAGGATCCTTAATATAGGGATTTGTCCAAAGATGATTATGGGGGAGATTTGAATGATTCTCGATGCGCTAAAGGTAAAAAAAGTCATGAATGGTAATTCTATTGGGAAAGAATCTGCTTTCCAACATAACGGTCGAACAGACTTAAGGAAAAGAAATAGTAATAAAGGAAAATCAAAGGAGATGGGCTCTATTGATAGTCTGGGGCTGATCATTAAAGAGAAAAATGGGCCAAATACGGAGCCTAGATCATATGTTAACAGTTTTAATGGAAACTTACAGGTCACTAAGGAGCCGACCAAATCTCTAGGCCTTGGGAGTAGTCCAGATGTTCAGGCTCAGGATTTACTGAATCAACTTGGCCCGAATTCTATGGCCCAACAGAACCCTGATGCTGCTGGTAGCTACGGTTGATCCCTTAAGGTGGCAGAATTGCAAAAAGGCACCAGCCCGGAGATGGGAATCCAATTCGAAGGCGAGGCTTCAATGCTTCGGGCAGATTCGAAAAGTGATGGGTAAGGCAAAAATGGAGAGGTAGTGGAAGTTGGGAGTCTTGATTCCGGCAAGCACTCAACGATTGTTTTTCATGGAAGCAAGAATTCTGACAACAAAAACAATAATCTTTCTTCGAATAACATCTTGATTTTATCTTCGGTGGTTTTTCTGGCTCAGGGAGGGGTTTTAGAAATGGGCAAATATCTCAAAAATACAAAAAAAAAAAATTAAAAATTACCGGAAAGGACAGGTTTCAAAAATATTGACCGAAAAGGGTAATTTCCCCAAAAATCGCGTCCACGTCGGTAGCGTTTTTGGGAAAGCGACTTAAAGCGCCACGAGGGGCGCTTTTACCTCCTCAAAAAAAACGCTCCCACGAGGACGCGCTTTTCTTGAGGTAAAAGCGCCCTCCAGGACGCTTTTTAGGCCGTCTGTAATCAAATTTTTTTGACCGTTAGCCCCCAAATGTCGAAAAAAAATTATAAATACCCCCAACCCTTCATTTTTTCACACTTCAATCCTTTCTCATTTATCTCTCAATTTTCTCTCAATTTTCTCTCAAGTTTCTCTCAAAGTCCTTGAAATTTACGCTCAAATTTCAAAATAGTCCTTACTATTTACTGAAAAAGCCCTTTATAATTTTTTAATATATCTATTTTTGGAAAATTTAAAATTCTTTATTGGAATACAATGGTAGGGAATTACGTCGCCTAGACAACAAGCACATTGTCACGAGCAAATAAAATGGTAAGTTTGAATGTTAATTTTCAATATTATTAAAATTTTTAATTATGCAATTTTAATTAATTTTGAATTTTATAATTTTTAAACAATCAGAGATCGGGTGTTGCAATGTTATATTCGCAACATGCCTGTTCCCCCATCGCCATTGATCAAGAATTACCTTAAGGAAGCGGGTTTTTGGCACGTGGCCACGATAGGCCGGGGGTTCAAGTTGGACCCGCCTTTGATCAGCGCGTTGATAGAGAGGTGGAGACCCGAGACGCACACTTTCCATCTGCCATGCGGAGAGTGTACCATCACCTTAGAAGATGTGCGATTCTGATTGGGATTCTTGGTGGGCGAATTCGGTAGTCATAGGGTCCGTAACATCTCTCGATTGGATGGCCGTATGCTACGAGCTTCTGGGTGCCATTCCGGATAGAATTCAAGGAGCTTGGATCGATATGGCTTGGTTACGAGACGCATTCCCGCAGCCGAATGAAGGTTCGACCGAAGAAGAAAGAATACGTATCTTGCAGCATACATGCTTCGAGATAATTGGAGGCTATCGATGCGGACCTCTCTAGAAACCTCGTCCACGAGATGGCTCTCAAACTTGTTGATTTCAGAGCAACGGTGAATTGAGTTGGGGTCTACCGTGCTATCGAGGTTGTACCGGAGATGTGCGAGCGCGACGCCGAGTAAAGCAAAATTGGAGGTTGCCTATCACTCTGCAGTCATGGGCATGGTTTCGATTTCCATTTTACGTCCTCGACTCGACCACCATATTCATTCCCATCGATAACGAGGTAAATTTAATATTATATTTTACAATTATGTCGTAGATTTATAGTATAATTGCATGCTAAAAGTTTATTTAATTAGGTGGAACCATCCGACGAGTCATGTTGGAATACCTAACTCGCTTGAGGATATACTGGCTCCTATTGGAACAACGGTGGAATCATAAGTAAGTGTCGAATTTTGTTATTGTAATTTAGTATTTATGTATATAACTAATATTTTGGTAATGTTAATATAGTTTCAATGGACACTGTCACGAGGATCCCGAAATTGAGGCGAGAATTACGGAGGAGTTCCTCCAAAATCAATAGCTTAGCACGTTAAGGTCCCGCTAATCACCTACGCGACCGTGGAGATGCACCAGTCAGATCGGGTTCTGCGGCAATTTGGATGCCGGCAACCGATTCCCGTGCCTCCTGAGGTGCTCGATGATGAGCACAAAGTGGACTTACGACAGCAGCACACGGATTGGCCAAGATTTTGGTCAGAACATATCGAGACGTGGGAGAACCGGTATGACTTTTTACCTAACCGGGAACCGATCATAGTTCCTGAGTTAGCGTGCATGCCGGAGTACATGCCATGGTTTAGAATCCATGGCAAGCCGTATCTGTTGTCGGATGAAGAGAGGCAACGGCAAATTCGCGAGCGAAGGGAACGTCGGGCCCCTTTACATTCAAGGAGAAGGGGTGATGAGACGGGCCCAACAACAGTGCCTACACAGTCACCGGGCCTATCAACAACGCCTACACAATCACCGGGCCCATCAGTTCAGCTGAGAACACCGACATCACAGCGTCCACAGTTTATGCCAGGTGCGTACCCTGCCCCTTATATGTATCCTCCTAACCCATATATGTTTCCTTTTCCTAGTCCCACCCCAGGTTGGAATGCATGGCCGGGTTCGAGTCCATTCCCGATAACTCCCGTTAGCCAGCCGATCGTGAGGCCGACGTCGGGTGTGGGATTAGAGGAGGCGCCGTCGGGGAGCAGTTCTTTCTACCAGGCTCCTTCACCGTAAGGGATGCAGTCACCCCCGCCGTGGTTTATGCAAACACCTCCGGCGTCATTATTTTATCAAGGTGGGTTATCATCGCAACACCCAGAACCAGACCCACTGCCAGAGGAACCCGATTCCCCGCCTGAGGTTCCACGACCCCCGCCGAAAGCTAGAAGAAGGAGGAATCCGGTACAGAATCGCCAATCGCCCCTATGTGGCACTGGTTCCCACCGGCATCAGCCCTAAACCCTAATTTAGTTTTGTTATTTTATTTTTTTGTAATTTAGTTTTAATATATTTAATAAAATTTGAGTTTAATTATTTTAATTTTTGTAATTTAAATTTTTAATTTAATTTTAATATCTTTGATAAGATAGAAATGGTTTAATTTTTTTGTAATTTAATTTTTTATATGTAATAAAATTTGAGTTTAATTTTATTTCTTTTGTAATTTAATTTTTATTTTAATTTTAATATATTTGATAAGATAGAAATGGTTTAATTTTTTTTGTAATTTAATTTTTTATTTTAATTTTAATATCTTTGATAATATAGAAATGGTTTAATTTTTTTGTAATTTAATTTTTTATATGTAATAAAATTTGAGTTTAATTTTATTTCTTTTGTAATTTAATTTTTTATTTTAATTTTAATATATTTGATAAGATAGAAATGGTTTAATTTTTTTGTAATTTAATTTTTTTAATTTTAATATCTTTGATAATATAGAAATGGTTTAATTTTTTTGTAATTTAATTTTTTATATGTAATAAAATTTGAGTTTAATTTTATTTCTTTTGTAATTTAATTTTTTATTTTAATTTTAATATCTTTGATAAGATAGAAATGGTTTAATTTTTTTGTAATTTAATTTTTTATTTAATAAAAATTGAGTTTAATTTTATTTCTTTTATATTTTAATTTTTATTTTAATTTTAATATCTTTGATAAGATAGAAATAGTTTAATTTTTTAATTTAATTTTTATATAATAAAATTTGAGTTTAATTTTATTTCTTTTGTAATTTAATTTTTATTTTAATTTTAATATCTTTGATAAGATAGAAATGATTTATTTTTTTTGTAATTTAATTTTTTATTTAATAAAATTGATTTTAATTTTATTTTTTGTATTTTAATTTTTTATTTTAATTTTAATATCTTTGATAAGATAGAAATGGTTTAATTTTTTAATTTAATTTTTTATATAATAAAATTTGAGTTTAATTTTATTTCTTTTGTAATTTAATTTTTATTTTAATTTTAATATCTTTGATAAGATAGAAATGGTTTAATTTTTTTTGTAATTTAATTTTTTATTTAATAAAAATTGATTTTAATTTTATTTCTTTTGTATTTTAATTTTAATATCTTTGATAAGATAGAAATGGTTTAATTTTTTAATTTAATTTTTATATAATAAAATTTGAGTTTAATTTTATTTCTTTTGCAATTTAATTTTTATTTTAATTTTAATATCTTTGATAAGATAGAAATGGTTTAATTTTTTTTGTAATTTAATTTTTATTTAATAAAATTGATTTTAATTTTATTTCTTTTGTATTTTAATTTTATTTTAATTTTAATATCTTTGATAAGATAGAAATGGTTTAATTTTTTATAATTTAATTTTTTATATTTAATAAAATTTGAGTTTAATTTTATTTTTTATTTTAATTTTAATATATTTGAGAAGATAGAAATGGTTTAATTTCTTTTTTTGTAATTTAATTTTTTATTTAATAAAAATTGAGTTTAATTTTATTTATTTTGTATTTTAATTTTTTATTTTAATTTTAATATCTTTGATAAGATAGAAATGATTTAATTTTTTTTGTAATTTTGTAATTTAATTTTAATAACTTGAATAAAATAAAAAGCTGGTTTATTACGGCATCAACATTGATTAGGATGGGCTATTTTATTTTTAAATTGTAATAATTTTTTTATTTTTGAATAAAAAGTTGTTTTTTATTTGTGTTTGTAATTTAATTTTAATTATCTTATATTTAATAAATTTGAGTTATTGTACAAAAGTTTACTGCTTTTCCTCCAAAAAATGTAAATTACATAGCCAAGAAGAGACAAACAAGCTAAGAACACGGTCAACTAGTCCGATTTGGACACGAGCGAGATGTATGGCGGGTTCCTACACTACCCGCATCACCGACTTTGGTTGGTCGGTTCTCGATATCCATATTGTTGCGTATTCTAGTCGAGGAAGGTCGACCTTTTGGTTTGCGCCTCAATTCTCTATCCCAAGAATGCCTTATACTGATGCAAGCGATACCGATGGCCACTTACGTTCATCTGGGACTGGTGGGAATACGTGTCTCCACACGGTACATGTTTTCTAATTTGTAGACTTCGTCGACATAGCTCATGGGGTCAAGACCAAGATTATGACAAGCCGCAAGCACATGAGCACATGGGTAACGGTGCATCAAATATCCCACAACGCATGTCCTATTTGTCAAGTGTACACGATAATGCCCGCCAACAATACCTTGGTTCGATCTATCAAACTCCGTGACACGAAACCATAGGTCGTCATGGTCGTGACACACTTGTGTGCATGGTGTTCGCCGTGCCTTCCCACGGTTAATTTCTTGCAAGACCTTCGGCTCCATACATGGCCTCCTTGCATCTCGCCTCGATAACTCGCCGCTCTCTTCGAAATAGTACCGCTAAATGAAAATATGTCTCCATAAAACCGCGTTTGAATCGGCGGATGACGGGTTCCTTTTAGCACAGAATTTATGCATTCGGCCAGGTTTGTGGTCATATGACCATATCGTAAGCCGCCGTCATATGCTTGTGTCCACTGTTCAAAAGGAATATTGCACAGGTACTCTGCACCTTCGGCGTTATCTGTGCGCAAACTGGCCAACATCTCGTGAAAACGGTCTTTATTGATCTCGTACCCTACCAATATACGTTGATAGCGAATATTACATACCACTATTCAATTACGAATAAATTGAAAATTTCAAAAGAAATTATATTAATAGATATTTCATACCCATATCGGTCACTTGCCGTTTCTATCTTTTAGATCGGTGTTGCCCATAGTAGTTGGATGAAACATGCCTCAGGCAATATCGATGGTGTGTGCGATGCCACATGCTTCCCTGTCGTTCTATTGCCGTAAGTATTCCAGGGCCCCGATCCGATATAACGCATATGTCAGGTTGAGGGCAGACATGCCTCCTTAACCTAGATAGGAAGAAGTCCCCATCGGTGACTCCACGGTGTTATGCGGATGCAATCGGAAGGATTCTCCCACGTAGTCTTATGCCACGACTAGCAATAGCCGATCGTATATCTACTATACATGAAGGTACCGTCAATTTGTACCAATGGCTTGCGGTATGTAAAAGCATCTCAAGATTGCTTAAATGTCGAGCAGCACTTGAACACTGCGCATCCACGGAAAGCGACGATCGTTGTAGTCTGTTGGTTCCGCTTTCAATGTCTGTTGTGCTGCCTGGGACATACGTCTCCAACACCTGACACCACTGCCACACTTCATTATATGAAGCGTCCCACCGACCGTGCAACTTTTCCAACGCCTTCTGCTTGGCTATCCAAGCCTTTCTGTAAGAGGGCGTGTACCCCATTTGGCTACAAATATTGCCAATTAAGGCCGGCACTGTAGTTTTGGGATCGGCCTTCACCGTCGGGATTATTAAATCAGCCAACATGTCTGAATCCATCCTCGGATGATCTTGTGTTACACCTGTCAACGAAGTACGTTAAATAATGCAACATTACATAATATTAGTGTTATTCGAAATCATTGAACACATAGTGGTACTGTACCGGTAAGACATGTATGCGGACCTTTGTACTTTTTCACCTCCCACATCCCTGTCCTTTTCCTCAACGACACCATGATTTTCCATGAACATGTGCCGTCTTGCACTGCACACTTCGCCTCGTACCTATCGAGCTTTGATTTAACCATAGTGTAGTTAACCCCGTTCCTGATGCTGTATTATTTTAATGCACCAAGAAAAGTATTCTTATTGGAAAACTTGTTACCAACTTCTAATTGGTCCGAATCTAACGAAGAATTTGTACGGTCACGCGCCCCGTGTGGTAGTTCAGGAAACTCCAATGCATCATCTTGAGATAGATCGACATTATGCATGTGCGCTGGAGGTGAGTATGCCCTAAATAGCGGATCTTCTTCTTCTTCGTCTGAACCACTCTCAACATCTTCAGGTACAATTGGAATGGGCACCGGTTGTAAAATAATCCAACTTCGCCTTTGTCGGCCCACGGCTCCCGAGGTGGATCCACATCGGATTCATCGTCCGATCCTCCATAACTCGCAACAAACGAGGGCCCTCATGGTGGATGTCGTCGGTAATACATCATCCTCCTTAAACATCTTTCGTAAAGATCCCAATCGTATATGGATTGCCATCCACTAGAAGTTGATGACGTCCCCAATCGTATTTCGTCATCCGGCGTCGAATGATGAATATGCATGTCCCATCCACCAACCGAAAGTGTCGTGTAGGGGTTATGTTTTCCATACTACCACCGTACATGGGCACTTCGTGTTTTGCCTCCCACTTACAGTGTCGACTTGGGGTCGTGTATTCCCTCGAGCGATACTAGATGTTGAGGTCGCACCGGATCACTTGGAGATGAAAATTCTACATATACCTCGATATAGGGTGAACCACGGCAAGATGAGTCTCCACCATTGCCTCAAGGCTCCGGGACCTTTGATGTCGAATGAGTCATATCTCACCGGATCAACTGAAGCGCAAAATCTATACTTAATAGACTGAACTTTCATTAGCCTTATTCCGAATATTTTACGCCTAATTCTTTTGCGAAGTTCTACCAAATCGACGTTCCGATTAAAACTCAATCGCGCTGTGTTCTCCGATAAGAAAACAACACCATCTTCGGTGTCACGCACTTCACCATCTTAGTAAATAACAGCATTAATACGTTCACTCATTTTTAATTTTTTTTCTTTTGCTTGAATTTGCTTTCTGCCAACTGAGAATGAAATTTGGCTGATTTATAGCGTAATTTTGCCTGATAGCACTGTAGCAAAAGTGCGTCTACGTGGGAGTGCTTTTCAGTACTCCTGGTAATAGTGCACCCTGCTGGAAACGTTTTTGGCCACTGTTTGTTCAGAAACGTCTCCTCAAAATAATTTTGCCGAAGACCACTATAGCAAAAGAGAGTCCACGTGGGAGCATTTTCGGCCACGATTTGTTCTGCAACGTCTCCTCAAAATAATTGTGCCCGAGACCACTGTAGCAAAAGCGCGTCCACGTGGAAGCATTTTTTGCCACGGTTTGTTCTGAAACGTCTCCTCAAAATTATTTTGCTGGAGACTACTGCCCAAAAACTTATTTCATTTTTCACATTGCAAGTGGACGGGAAAGAATCCCCAAAAACGCGTCCACGTAAGCGCGTTTTTGGGGGAAAATGGCCTAAAGCGCATCCCTGGGGGAGCGCTTTTTGCCACCTTAGCAAAAACGCGCCCTTGTGGGAGTGTTTTTGCTGAGGTGGCCAAAAGTTCTCCCTTAGGGACGCGCTTTAGGCCGCTTTCCCCCAAAAACGCGCTGACGTGGATGCGATTTTTGGGGAAATTACCCTTTTCGGTCAATATTTTTGAAACCTGTCTTTTTCGGTAATTTTTGATTTTTTTGGGTATTTTTGGGATATTTGCCCTTTTAGAAACAGTGGCAGAGGAATTTTAAAAAAAAAACATAACAAAAAGCTCTATGGTTTTAACACTCGTTTCAAAACCTCAGGAGTCTAATGAGTACCTCTGAAGGAGTCAATGGAACACATCGCAGAGACCATTTCGGCGTTCTCCAAAACCAAGGTTGGTACTGAAATGATAATTGAATCTGATGAGCAGGAAAAGGGCTTAAATATCCCTGGCCAGTAAGGCTTTTTTGTTTTTCTTGATTGTTTTTTTTATTTTATTACTCTTTATCTTGAAATTTGGGGTTTTGTATTTTTCACTTTTCTTTATATTAAATTAATTTATTTTTGTGGGTTTAAATCTAAAATTTTTTACGTGGAACTGTCAAGGGTGTGCTAGCAGGAATTTTTTACGAGCCTTTCGGGAATACAATGCGGAGCATAAGCCTAATATTGTTTGCCTGGTTGAACCTAGAGTGAGAGGTAAAAAGGCTAATTTTATTATTGAAAAATTGGGTTTTAATTACTCGCATCGGGTTGAAGCCGGTGGTTTTTTAGGTGGTATCTGGGTGGGGTGGAAGGATTTTATTCAAGTTCAAATTATTCGAAATCATCCACAATTTATTTATTTACGTGTTGATAATCTTATTCCCAATAATTCTTTGTTTATTTCTTTTGTTTATGGAAGTTCAGATAGGTCTAAACGAAAGCTTTTTTGAAAGGGCTTAAGATCTGTTATCCCCAATCAATATTTTCCTTGGTTAATTATAGGGGATTTCAATGCCATTTTATCTCTTACAGATAAAAAGAGCACTTTTACCGTAGGTAAGCGTTGTGATTTATTTGGTAATTTTGTTGATTCTTGTGAGTTGTAGGATTTGGGGTATAGTGGACCTTCCTTCACTTGGCAATGAGGTGATACTTTTGTCAAACTTGATCGGGCTTTAGCAAATGATGCTTGGATGACGACTTTTTCGCAATATTTAGTCCATTACCTCACTCACATTAAGCCTGACCATAGGCCTCTATTGCTATCTACTAGACCAGATCTTAGCATAACTAAAGACAGACCCTTCAGATTTTTAGCAGGATAGACGAAGCACAATGATTTCCCCAACTTTGTCAAAAAAAAAATGGAACTTTACAGGTGATATGGTTAAAACCTTAAATAATTTTACCTTTTCTGCTAACGATTGGAACATGAATGTGTATGTGTAACACTCCTAACCCGTAACCGTTGTCGGAATAGGGTCAAAGACATTACCAGACAGATCAAAAACATATATAACATTTCATACATATAATGTCTCTTAAATAGGTCAATGAGACCCCAAACATGCTTATAATTCGGGTTGGGACTAAAACGAAACATATACAGAAGTTCTCAGAAACTTAAAAACTTTTCTAAAATACAAGGGATACACGCCCGTGGGAGCAGATCGTGTGCCCACCATGGCTGCTAGACACACCTGTGTGTCCTCCCGTGGTTGAACCTGACTTCTCACCACGGCCACCAAGCAAGCCCGTGTACCCTAATCGTGGTTAATCCTGCCAAACCCACACGGCTACCAAGCACCCCCGTGTAATAAGGCCATGTACTACTAAGCCATATACTGACTTTCTAACACGGCTTCTAGACACTCCCGTGTACCATAGCCGTGTGCTCTTAAGCTAGCTACTGACTTTACCCCACGGTCACTAGGCACGCCCGTGTGCCATGGCCGTGTGACATTATAGGTCATTTGCAAGACCAAAATGCCACTCAAAAGGGTCATACTTACAAGCAACATTTTCCATCACATATCATGCATATATGGCAACCAAAAACATACCAAATTACAAACTAAAACTTATATCATCACAAGCATAAATTATCCATTTGCTTATTCACAACTTGAACATTTCATGTGTATCAAACTATACCAAAACATATGTTTCATATAACTCATTCATTTTAGCATTTTATCAAATCAAAACTTGCCAAAACACATGGCTAAGTTTACTTTATAAACATATACACATATCTGGCCTATATATGCCATAATTAGCTATATACATTTTTAAAAGGGTACCAAAATGAGTTTAGTAGTATGATGACGATCCTTGACGGTCTCGAGCCTTCGGTAGCTTTGACGACCTATAAAACAGAGAAAACAGACACATAGAGTAAGCTTTCCAAAAGCTTAGTAAGTCAATATACAAACAAACTTGGCATGGAAGGCATATTTACAAATAGATACATTGGCACATATCATCCACTTAACCATTTTCATAATTCAAGAATCATACAAGCATATAGCTCATCTAGCCAAAACTTTACATCTCTTATCATCAATTCTATATACATAACTTCATAGTAAGATCATATAGATGCTTACCTTGTAAACACAATTAGTGTATAATCAGTGTACCTAAAACGGATTTATAATCACCTAATTGTTCATAGCTTGAATTTGTAATTCGTATTATAGACTTGCCCGTTGAACCAATAGAAATCTAGTAGGATACTCAGAAAGCTTAGAATAATCGTACAATGCCAATGTCCCAGACGAGGTCTTACATACACTCAGATATCGATGCCTTTATCCCAGACAGGGTCTTATACGAATCAATACGGTGCCGATGTCCCAGACATGGTCTTACACGTAAAGCTTATATGATGCCAACGTCCCAGACGTAGTCTTACTCGTAAAACACATATTGATGCTGACGTCCCAGACGTAGTCTTACTCGTAAAGCTCATATTGATGCCAACGTCCCAGACGTGGTCTTACTCGTAAAGCCCATATCGATGCCAACGTCCTAGACGTGGTCTTACACGAAATCACAAATCAATACCAACGTCTCGGACGTGGTCTTACATGATAAAACAGAACAGATTCCTATGTCATGACATAGCTACTCCTATCTATTCCTAGGTTCGTACAGGACTTCTCGGACTTTATTATTATATCGAACTTATCTCGGAATTCATGTACATAGCATCTCATACACATTCATTATCATTGATAATCATATGAATATATCCAATTCAATACAAATATGTTTATTTGCATAGTGACTTACCTCGGATTCGATTTATCGGAATGAAAACGGCTACTCTATCACTTTCGCTTTCCCGCGATCTAAGTCTATTTTCCTCGGTTCTTAATCTATACATATTCAGAATTAACTCTTTTATTCACTAACTCATTCAATTCAATCCAAGGACACATTTTTAGGGCTAGTTGCAAATTAACCCTCATACTTGCACAATTTATCAATTTAGTCTATTTTTTTCTCAAAACATCAATTTCACGAAATTTGTTCACACACATGTATAATCGAATATTCCTAAGGACTATATAAGTCCATACTTTTCATCAAATTTATAATTTAGTCCCTTAATTTTTTATTTTCACAATTTAGCCCTATTTAGCTAAATTCATCAAAACTTCAAGAACATAACATGTTCATCTAGCTCAAATCTTTCATTTTTCATCATCAAACATCACATATCTCATGAATTCATCAATAGCATATTTCACATACATCATCAAAATACAAAATCAAGGCATGGTTTTTGTAGCTCTCAAAGCAACAATTGCAGAAACGTAAAAATTATCAAAAACTGAAATAAAAACTTACCTTAATTTTGGCTTGTAGTGCCGAATGCCTAACTCAATTTTCTCTTTTCTTTCTTTGCTAATTTCGGTCAAATGGGGAGAATGAAATATGAACACTCATCTTTTTATTTCTTTAATCTAATGTTAATAATTAAGTTACCAAAATAGCCTTCATTCATAATTACAACAATTAAACAATAAGGGCATATTTGTCCAACCACTATCCACTATCTTAAAAAGTGGTTTAATTTCCATATAAGGCCTCCTCTTTTAAAAGCCACATCAAATAAATATCTTAACAAATAGCAAGCAACTTTCACATTCAATGCAATTTCATCCTTTTGTCAAATTAAACACACAGACGGACAAATTAACTTACGAAAATTAACCACATGCTTAGTCACATATCAACAACACAAAATAATATTAAAATATTATTCAGAATCAGATTTGGGGTCCCGAAACTACTGTTCTGACTAGGGTATAAACCGGACTGTTACAATTCTCCCCCTTAAGGATTTTCGTCCCCGAAAATCTTACCGTTAAACGGAGTCGAATATTGCTGTCTCAATGAGTCTTCAGGCTCCCACATAGCCTCTTCTATTCCGTGTCAATTCCACATTACTTTTACTAATGAAATTTTCTTTTTTCTCAACTCTTTCACTTAACGAGCTAAGATACAGATCGGTTCCTCTTCATATGTCATATCAAATCGAATTTCAATTTCAGATGGAGCAATAACATGTGATGGATCAGATCATATCTACGGAGCATCAAAACATGGAATACATTATGAATCTTTTCTAACTCAGACGGCAACTTTAATCTATATGCAACAGGCCCGACACGTTCAATGATCTCATACGGTCCGATAAATCTCGGATTCAATTTTCCTTTACGTCCGAATCAAAACACTTTCTTCCATAGAGACACTTTCAAAAATTCTTTGTCGCCGATTTCAAATTCTATATCTTTTCGTTTCAAGTCCGCATAAGACTTCTGATGATCAGATGCTACTTTCAAACAATCTCGAATCAATTTCACTTTATGTTCTGAGTTCTTTATCAAATAAACTCCGTGCAACTTATTCTCACTAAGCTCGGTCGAATACAGAGGTGTACAACATTTACGTCCGTACAAAGCTTCATATGGTGTCATTTTGATGCTTGTCTGAAAACTATTATTATACGCAAATTCGATCAATGGCAGATACTGTTCCCACGAGCCAATAAACTCAAGTATACAGCATCGTAACATATCCTCTAAAACCTAAATGATCTGCTCGGATTGACCATCTGATTGCGGATGAAAAGCTGTACTGAAATGAAGTTTTGTGCCTAATGCTTCTTGTAATTTCTTCCAGAACCTCGATGTGAATCTCGGGTCTCTATATGACACAATGGATAGTGGCACCCCATGCAATCTCACAATCTCAGAAATATAAAGCTCGGCTAATCTTTCGAGTGAGTAGTCAGATCGTACCGGAATAAAATGGGCAGATTTAGTCAATCGATCAACTACGACCCAAATCGCATATTTCTTTCTCGGAGTTAGGGGTAATCCAAAAACTAAGTCCATTGTTACTCTATCCCATTTCCACTCAGGAATCAAAATCAGTTGTAACAAATCGGACGGAACTTGATGTTCAGCTTTCACTTGCTGACAGACTAAACATTTCAAAACAAAATCAGAAATGTCTCGTTTCATGCCAGACTACCAATAGTGTTGCTTCAGATCATGATACATATTTGTACTTCCTGGATGGACAGATAGGCAACTATTATGTGCTTCACTCAAAATGAGTTGAATCAACTCCGAATTTCTCGGAACACAGATACGACCTTTGAATCTCAAGCAATCATCAACAAGTCAAAATTTAGATTCAGAATTCAACTCACACAGAGCTCGTTTCAATAACAATTCATTATCAACCTTCTGAGCATCACATATCGGCTGTAAGAACAAAGGTTTAGCTTTCAATTCAGCTATCACAGAACTATCATCAGACAAATCTAACTGAGCATTTAAAGCACGTAATGCAAACAATAATTTTCTACTCAATGCATCAGTAACAATTCTAACCATCTTCTTTGACGCAGGTTCAAATCTTTCTGGGTCATCAGATATTTCAGACTTTTATGATCTAAAAACACGTGACATTTTTCACTGTACAGATAATGGCGCCAAATCTTAAGTGCAAACACAATCGCAGCTAACTCAAGGTCGTGCGTCGAAAGTTTTTTTCATGAGGCTTCAATTGTCTCAAGGTATAAGCTACAACTTTGCCTTCCTACATCAAAACACATCCCAGACCGTTTAACGAAGCATCACTGTAAATCACAAATTCTTTGCCCGATTCTGGTTGTACTAACACTGGAGCTTCTTTTAGCAGAGCTTTCAACTGATCGAAACTTTTCTTACCTTTATCCGACCACTCAAATCTAACATCTTTCTAAAGTAATCTAGTCAACGAAATAGCTATCACTGAAAATCCTTTTGCAAAACGATGATAATAACCAACTAGACCCAGAAAACTACGGACTTCAGACACATTCTTCGGAGGTTTCCAATCCAGAATAGCAGAGATCTTACTTGGATCAACATGAATCCCAGAAGCTGACAGAATATGTCCCAAAAAATTAACCTCGTGCAACCAGAATTCACATTTGCTGAATTTCGCGTACAATTATTTTTCTCGCATAGTTTGCAACACAATCCCCAAGTGTTCAGCATGCTCATTTTCATTCCGTGAATAAATCAATATGTCATCTATAAATACTACAACAAATTGATCTAATTACGGTCTAAAAATTCTGTTCATCAGATCCATAAAAACAGCAGGAGCATTGGTTAGTCCAAACGGAATAACTAAAAACTCATAATGCCCGTACCTTGTTCTGAAAGCAGTTTTTGGAATGTCTGAATCTTTAACTCTCAACTAATAGTATCCCGACCTCAGGTCAATCTTAGAGAATACAGTACCCCATTTTAACTGATCAAATAAATTTTCTATTTGGGGTAACGGATATTTGCTTTTTATGGTCACCTTATTCAACTGACGATAATCAATGCACATTCTTATCGTATCATTTTTCTTTTTCACAAACAGAACAGGAGCACCCCAAGGCGAGAAACTCAGTCTAGTAAACTCCCTATCAGTTAACTCTTGCAACTGTGACTCTAACTCTTTCAACTCTGTTGGTGCCATTCTATACGGAGCTATCGAAATAGGTGTCGTACTAGGCATCAATTCAATACCAAACTCAACTTTACGAATCAGAGGTAAACCCGGTAACTCTTGAGGAACACATCGAAAAACTTCATGAGACAATAGGTACTGACTCAATTTTCCTTTCAGACATTTTCAAATCAATCACATAAGCAAAATATGCATCATATCCCTTTTTTACATAACTCTGAGCTTTTAGTACCAATATCATAGCAGGCAATCCATTCAAATCATTAGACTCAACCCGTACAATTTCATTATTCAGACATCTCAAATCTATAGTCTTTCTTTTGCAGTTCACAATAGCATCATGTAATAACAACGAATTCATACCCAAAATAATATCAAACTCATCAAATGGCAGAAGCATCAAATCAGCAGAGAAATAGATATCTCGATACATTAACGGACAGTTCTTGCATACTTTGTCAATAAGAACACTTTTACCTAAGGGGTTCGATACTTTTATAGCAAACTTAGTAGACTCAACAGGCAAAGTCTTACCATATATTAAATTCATACATATATACGAATGCGTAGAACCAGGGTCTATCAATGCAATCACATAAGTATCCTAAAGTATAAAAGCACCTGGTATAACATCAGGTGATGAAGCTTCCTCACGAGCTCGGATAGCATACGCTCTGGCAGACGCTCTAGCTTTAGATCTTACAACAGTGCCTCTCGTGTACCTCTGACTACCACTAACATTTCTCACATTATTAGAAGGTCTACCTCTCATAGGTGCATTGTCAGGTCTCAGATTCTGAACAGTCTCTGGCTCGACAGACTCAGGATAATCACGGATAAAATGGTCAAGCGATCCACATCTGAAGCAAGATCTGTCGTTTAATTTACAGCTTCTCGGATGCCTTTTTCCACAATATTTACATTCAGGTCTGCCAGTCTGAACATTACCAACACTGGCCATTGAAGTTGCGGGAGTTTTGGAACTCATCTGCGATTTATCTTGAGTCCTGTTCAAATGTCTCACATTATCCTATCATCTCTGAATCTCTTCGGAGCAGACTGAAATGATTTGCTCATAAATCTCTTTCTCATATATCGGGCTTCGGTCTCAACTTTCCTTTTATCTTTCCCAAGTGCTTTAGCTTTGCATGCTCGATCAATGAGTACAATGAACTCTTTTATCTCTAAAATCCCGACCAACAAACGAATATCTTCATAAGACTGCCTACAAATCTTTTGCACATTATAGCTTCAGATGATATACACTCTCGAGTGTACTGGCTTAATCGTACAAACCCTCGTTCATACTCAGAAATAATCATTCGGCTCTGTTTAAGTTCTAGGAATTCCTTCTGTTTCTGATCAACGAATCTCTCACTGATATATTTCTTCTGGAACTCAGTCTGAAAGAAATCCCATGTAACTCGTTCTCTCGGAACAACAGAAATTAAGGTTTTCCACCATTGATAAGCTGCATCTCGGAGTAATGATACCACACATTTAATGCATTCTTCCGGAGTCAGAGACATTTCATCGAACACTCGGATAGTATTTTCAATCCAAAATTCAGCCTTTTCAGCATTATCATCATTAGTAGCTTAAAATTCTTCAGCCCCATACTTACGAATCTTATCAACCGGAGGCTTATTCTATAAATTCAAATTTACAGTCGGAGGTATATCAGATGCCTGAGGGGGATTAATCGGGGGCGGAGGTTGCGAAACAGTCGGGTTATTTCTCATGAATTGAGTGAACCATTCACTCATCATCTGGAAGAAAGCTTGTTTAGCTTATCCCTCTTGACCGCTCATAGCCGGTTTCGAATCAGAAGGCACTGTCCCTTGCGCGAGAGCAGGCGCATTACTTTCTACGTCGTCAGCTACGGCTCTTTCGGGATCTATTACTATACAGAGATCACATTTTATACATCAGGATTCATCACACTATCACATTTCAGAATTATGGCATGTATAGCTAGACTCTGACACGCTATGTTAGTCCGAGAATCGACTAAATCGTAGCTTTGATACCAACCAAATGTAACACCCCTAACTCGTAACCGTCGCTAAAATAGGGTTAAAGGCATTACTAGACAGAACATATATAACATTTCATACATATAATGTCCCTTAAATAGGTCAATGAGACCCCAAACATGCTTATAATTTGGGTTGAGACTAAAACGAAACATATACAGAAGTTCTCAGAAACTTAAAAACTTTTCTAAAATACAGGGGATACACGCCCGTGGGAGCAGACCGTGTGCCCACCACGGCTGCTAGACACACCTGTGTGTCCTCCCCGTGGTTGAACTTGACTTCTTACCACGGCCACCAAACACGCCCGTGTACCCTAACCGTGGTCAATCCTGCCAAACCCACATGGCTACCAAGCACCCCTGTGTGCTAAGGCCGTATACTACTAAGCCATATACTGACTTTCCAACATGGCTTCTAGACACGCTCGTGTACTATAACCATATACTTTTAAGCTAGCTACTGACTTTACCCTACGGTCACTAGGCACGCCCGTGTGCCATGGCCGTGTGACATTATAGGTCATTTGCAAGACCAAAATGCCACCCAAAAGGGTCATACCTATAAGCAATATTTTCCATCACATATCATGTATATATGGCAACTACAAACATACCAAATTGCAAACTAAAACTCATATCATCACAAGCATAAAACATCTATTTGCTTATTCACAACTTGACCATTTCATGTGCATCAAACTATACCAAAACCTATGCTTCATATAACTCATTCATTTTAGCATTTTATCAAATCAAAACTTGCCAAAACACATGGCTAAGTTCACTTCATAAACATATACACATATCTGGCCTATACATGCCATAATTAACTATATACATTTTCAAAAGGGTACCAAAATGAGTTTAGTAGTGTGATAACGATCATTGACGGTCCCAAGCCTTCGGTAGCTTTGACGACCTATAAAACAGAGAAAACAGACACACAGAGTAAGCTTTCCAAAAGCTTAGTAAGTCAATATACAAACAAACTTGGCATGGAAGGCATATTTACAAATAGACACATCGACACATATCATCCACTTAACCACTTTCATAATTCAAGAATCATACAAGCACATAGCTTATCTAACCAAAACTTTACATCTCTTATCATCAATTCCATATACATAACTTCATAGTAAGATCACATAACTTCATAGTAAGATCACATAGATGCTTACCTTGTAAACACAATTAGTGTATAATCAGTGTACCTAAAATGGATTTATAATCACCTAATTGTTTATAGCTCGAATTTGTAATATGTATCACAGACTTGCCCATTGAACCAATAGAAATCTAGTAGGATACTCAGAAAGCTCAGAATAATTGTACAATGCCAATGTCCCAGACGAGGTCTTACATGCACTCAGATATCGATGCCTCTGTCCCAGACAGGGTATTATACGAATCAATACGATGTCGATGTCCCAGACATGGTCTTGCACGTAAAGCTCATATTGATGCCAACGTCCCAGATGTGGTCTTACTCGTAAAACACATATCGATGCTGACGTCCCAGATGTGGTCTTACTCGTAAAGCTCATATTGATGCCAACGTCCCAAACGTGGTCTTACACAAAATCACAAATCAATGCCAACGTCCCGGACGTGGTCTTACATGATAAAACAGAACAGATTCCTATGTCATGACATAGCTACTCTTATCTATTCCTAAGTTCGTACGGGACTTCTCGAACTTTATCATTATATCAAACTTATCTCGGGATTCATGTACATAGCATCTTATACACATTCAGTATCATTGATAATCATATGAATATATCCAATTCAATACAAATACGTTTATTTGCATAGTGACTTACCTCAGATTCGATTTATCGGAATGAAAACGGCTACTCTGTCACTTTCGCTTTCCCGCGATCTAAGTTCGTTTTCCTCGGTTCTTGATCTATACATATTCAGAATTAACTCTTTTATTCACTAACTCATTCAATTTAATCCAAGGACACATTTTTAGGGCTATTTGCAAATTAACCCTTATACTTGCATAATTTATCAATTTAGTCTATTTTTTTCTCAAAACATCAATTTCACGAAATTTGTTCGTACACATGTATAACCTAATATTCCTAGGGACTATATATGTCTATACTTTTCATCAAATTCTCAATTTAGTCCCTCAATTTTCTATTTTCATAATTTAGCTCTATTTAGCTAAATTCATCAAAACTTCAAGAACATAACATGTTCATCTAGCTCAAATCTTTCATTTTTCATCATCAAACATCACATATCTCATGAATTCATCAATAGCATATTTCACATACATCATCAAAATACAAAATCAAGGCATGGGTTTTGTAGCTCTCAAAGCAACGATTGCAGAAACGTAGAAATTATCAAAAATCGAAATCAAAACTTACCTTAATTTTGGCTTGTAAGTGCTGAATGCCTAGCTCAATTTTCTCTTTTCTTTCTTTGCTAATTTCGATCAAATGGAGAGAATGAAAGATGAACACTCATCTTTTTATTTCTTTAATCTAATGTTAATAATTAAGTTACCAAAATAACCTTCATTCATAATTACAACAATTAAACAATAAGGGCATATTTGTCCAACCACTATCCAATATCTTAAAAGTGGTTAAATTGCCATATAATGCCTCTTCTTTTCAAAGCCACATCAAATAAATACCTTAATAAATAGCAAGCAACTTTCACATTCAATGCAATTTCATCCTTTTGTCAAATTAAACACACAGACGAACAAGTTAACTTACAGAAATTAACCACATGCCTAGTCACATATCAACAACATAGAAAATAATATTAAAATATTATTCAAACTAGGATTTGTAGTCCCAAAACCACTGTTCCAACTAGGGTATAAACCGGACTGTTACAGTATGGCTTTTTGGGTACTCGCAAGCTGAAGCTCATGAGATCGCTCAACAAAATTCAAAATGCCTTAGATCACTCCATCGTTACTAATTTAGCAAAAAAAGAGTTGGAAATTAGGGATGAGTTGGAGAACGTTCTGGACCATGAAGACTTACTTTGGAGAAAAAAGACCCGATGCGATTGGCTTCAATTGGGGGATCAGAATACCAAAATTTTCATAGTTGTACGGTAAGGATAAGGAAATTAAACCGCATCACAACCTTATGTATTAACAATGGGAATTGGTGCTCTGATCAAGAAATACTATAAGTTAAGGTAGTGGAATTCTTTGAAAGACTCTATGGAGAGGCTCCTTCTGTCTTAAGGGATATTCCTAATATTGGCTTTCCTAGTTTTAATTCTACAGAGATTTCTTTCTTAGAGGCTGCTATCACTGATGAGGAGATTACAAGGGCTTTGTTCGACATGGCTCCATTGAAAGCTCCTAGAAGTGATGGTTTTCATGCTGATAAACCATAATATGAACATATTTTAATCCCACATTTAACATGTTTTTGGATGATTTATCCCTTTAATTATAGAAATAGGTGCTCCTAATCCTTTTTTTTCATGTTTTATACTAAGTAGAGCACCAGAGGATGAAAAGAACGAATAACGGGCTAAAAACGGAGAAAATGGGCCAAAGTACGAAATCCACACGGCCTGGGCCCAAGACCACACGGCAGTTCCCCGTGAGAGAGTCGACCACGGCCTGGACCCCGAAAAACACGATTGTGCCTCATCAACAGGTTCGAACACGGCCTGGCCACGATTTACACGGGCGTGTGCCATGGGCGTGTCTTTGTTGCAGATAAGAAAAATTCTATTCGGATTAGAATACTTAGAGGCAAAGAAACATATTCCAAAAAGCCTATATAAAGACCCTAGAGGCCAACTTTAGGGGGCGTTCAGCTAGGCCAAAGAGCCGAGCCAGAGTAGTTAAATTCAGGGATTTACTCGAAAAAAGCCAGTTGATTCATTTCAAGAAGCCGAAATCATACTCAAGCCTAAGGATCTGTCCTTCAATTCCTTCAGGGGGTTTTAGGATTTTCTTATGTTTTGTTTTATCTTTTCTTCTGAGATGTTTTCTTTTACAATTATCAACTAAACCCTCAGATACTTGAGGGGGATGAAACCTAAGACGGATCTTGTTATTGTTATCTGAGCTGTATGATAAATACTTGTTATTGTTATCTGAGCTGTATGATAAATCTGTCAAATTAGGATCAAACCTAATATGGGAGTCCATAAATCGATTTAATGCAATTTTAGGGGGTTTTAATTAGAAAGAAATTTCAATTAATCAACCCAGGGTTAGACGTTAGTAGCCTCGAGAGAGGTATTAATATAAATTAAGGAATCCTACGGATCAAGTTAAGTAAATAAATCGTCTGGTTCAGAGTTAGATAACAAGTGAAGTCTAGGTGGATTCTTCCTCAGTTATTGTCTAAATCAATTGGTTTTCCTCTCAACTCTTTCCTTAATTTCTTTTCTTTATCTTCGCATCTTTAGTTTAGTTGATTAGTTAATTTTAGATTAGATAAAAAAATTCCCTTAGTTCGTAAGCTAAATAATAGAAAGAGAGTTAATATTAGTACTTTTGGTTCCTTTGGGTTCGACAATCCGGTCTTGCCGCTAACTATACTACTGTTCGATAGGTGCACTTGCCTCCATCGTTGTTTTAGTTAGTTTTCAGGTTCGATCATTCTTTTTATAAATTTTTAAGACTCGACAGACACGATCAAGTTTTTGGCGCTGTTACCGGGGAACTGAAATATTAAGAACACTTAATTTTTATTACTTTAGCCATTTGTTTTTATTATTATTGCAATTTATTTTTATTTTTATTTTTATTTTTATTTTTACTTTGCAAATTTTCCCTTATTTGCTTTTGGAAGAAAATTTTAGTTTATAGAGAAAAGTGGCATTGAATAATTATCAGTGGCAATTCATGAGGACAAAGCCTACTGAAGCAGCCAATGTCTTCAACCTTCACGCGGTTACCATGCTATCAAATCAGGTAGAGATGATGAATAAAAAGATTGATGGCGTATGTAATTCTTTGCAGGTACATCCGGTAATACCGTACGATATGAATGGAAGAGGGGTGAACAACACAGAATATCTATCCTACAACCCTAGCACAGAGAACGAACAAGTCCACTATATAGGTAACTATTCTAGGCCTCAAAATAATTTTTATAGCGACACTTATAATGCAGGTTGGAGGTACCATCCCAATTTATCGTGGGATGATCAAAGTAGTTAAAGGCTGAAACTTCTTCCAGATTTTCATCAACCACCTCACCAACAGGAACAGGAGTCGAACCTTGAGGAGATGCTGACAAAATTTATAGCGGTGTCAAAAACTCATTTCCAAAACACCGAAATAGCACTCAGAAATCAAGAAGCATCGTTTCAAGAGATCAAAAACCAATTAAGGCAACTTGCTAAGCTGATCTCAAAAAGACCATAGGGTATCTTGCCTAGCAACACCAAAACTAACCTTAGATAGCAACCTCAAGCAATAACTACTCACGATAGTGAAGGGTTAGATGTACCAACATTGACGGAAGAGAATGTGGTAGAGGAAGGTAAGGTTGAGGTAAGCCATGATAAACCAAACCCGATAATTACAGAGTACCAACCACGTGTGTCGTCCCCCAATGCAATAAAGAAAGACCACACAGAGGAACAATTTGGTAAATTTCTTAAACCTGCAAAGAAATTACATATTAACTTGTCGTTTCTTGAAGCTCTTTCGCAGATGCCAGATCCAAGACCTCGTGTCGATAAAAAAGAAATTCATGAGAAACGAAGGCTTTTGATCGATAAACTAGACGAGTGGAAGACACACTTCAAAGAAAAATTAAAAATACATAAAGCAAAAACGAGGAAACTCCACGACAAACTTAACGATGAGACAACCCAGCTTAAGATAAGTATTCAAAATCTTCCCAGATGGAACAGTCGAGGTAACTAATCCCAAATTCAGCACTTTTAAGGTAAACACTACTTGACTCAAACTATATATCAATAACCGAATTGATCGCATGAGAAAAGATTTCCACCTCTTCAAACCACCATGATTGTGCGAATGAGAGGTAAGTCTAGCTTAATACTTTAAACGAGCGCTTCTCGGGAGGCAACCCGAGCACAACCCTACTAATCAGTTTAGTTTATTTCTTTTCATGTTTAGGCGTAAATTTTTCATATCCACACGGCCTTACACACGGCCGTGGCCATAGCTATATGGGTACCACAAGTAGGAACATAGGCGTGAGCTGCATCTCTATTTAAACCCCATTCTCCCTTTTTCTTTTCCAGTTGTCTTTTTTCTTTCATTTTCCATTATTTACTTTTACTTTTACTTCCATTTTTATTTTTATTCTCTTTATTATTTTCTTCTTATTCTTCATGTCATTTAGATTTATCTTAGGATATAATAAAATCAAGTCGGCTACTTCAAGGATTCAATTTCAAACGCTTCAAGTTGCTTCCCCACGTTCACCTCCGTCCAATCCTATCCTGTTTCTTATTTATTAACTCCATCCAAATTTTAGGAAGTTTCACTTCTCTCCCTATCTTTTGATTTTATCACTATATTGTCAGTTTATCTATCTTTGTACATTGAGGGCAATATACATCTTAAGTGTGGGGGGTGAAAGTTTATTAAAAAAAAAGTGCCTAACTTTTTGCATTATTCCCAAATCCCTGAATGATATTCTGTCTTAAAGTAATTTTCTCATATCACTAATTAGAATGAAATTCTTGTTGATTCATGATTTTTATTAATATGTTTTAGATTAAGTCATTGATAATTGTGCAATGATGATTTAAACTTTAGGATACTAAAGAATCAAGCATGATGAGTCTATTTTCAAAAAATTCTGTTAGGTTGTCTATCTGAATCTAAATTGTTACCTTGAAGTTTAAAATTTACGAGGTTGACATCAAAATGCCCATAATTTTTGTGAGATTTTGAGCCTTTTAGAGCATACATTCTTTTCGTGCTCTCTTTATTGATTATGAGTGTGTCAACAATGATTTGTTATTCTAGAACTTGCTTCGATTACTATTGATTTGATATACAGAGATGATTAAGGCACCTAGGATTTAACCCACTTACTCCACTAAAAGCCTACCCTCATAATTGACCCCTAGTGAACCCCTTTGATCTTAACAACCCTTTTTGTTGACTCAACCCACTAATATTAACCCGAAACCCATCTCGTATTTGTTATCACCATCCCTTTTGACTACCCTTCTATCGAGATTTGTTTTGATTAGTTGCCTAATTATATTTTTTCAATTGTTAAAGTTTTATCTTATATTTGTTCTTAAAAAAATCAATAATCAAAGTATATTCATTATTAGTTATGTGATTAAACGAGCTTGAACAAGCCCATTTTGCCCGGCCCAAACCCAAAATTAAAACCCCAAACCCAATACATTAAAACCCAACAGACCCTAAAAACCCAAAGCCCAAATCGGTGGCCCACTAAAAACCTACCCAGCCCAAAACCCTTGACCCACTGGCCCAATTGCCCAAAGGTTTGAACTTAGGGATATGGGAACCCTAAGGAGTCCTGCGCCGCAGCATTGAATGGCCTGGGGCCATTCGTCTTCTGCTTCTGACCGCCACTTGCCTCTGACCCCTGGTCTTCTGACCGCCACTTGCCTCTGACCCTCTGTCTTTTGCAACCACCAGCCACCGTCTTTGCAGCATCGCCCCACTTGCACACCGAGCACCTGCAAATATTAAAAGAGACGACAGGATGCGTGTAAAGAGAAATAACAAGGCTATAAAAGCCAAGTTGTATTTCGTGTACAAGGACTTTTTTTCCCCTTAATCAACGAAAATAGAAACTTTCGAAGATCCCAGGACTCTCAAAATCCTGTTGTCTCTTCTCGATCAACGATAGCAGCAACAAATAAAGAAACGAAACGCTCCAAAATGCAATAACAGTGATAAAACGGAGAACACAAAAAGCGAAAACAAAGAAAGGGGAAGGTGATTTTTATTTTCTTTAAAACTTGTCTCTCTTCCATGTTATCGCATATTATTACACTAAAATACATAAAAAAAAGGAAGGAAAAAAATCTCACCTTTTCGGGCTCCGTGGCCGTACTGGCGGCCGGCGACGAACTCATGAAGCGTAGCGGAACCTTGGACCGGACTCCCCTTCTGCAGAGAAAAAAAGAAAGAAGAGAAATTTTTTATTAAAACAGACCACCAAAAATGATTTTTTTTTCCGACTTTAGGGCCTTAAATAGCCCCCTCAAAACGACGTCGTTTTGGGGCTGGCCCTAACGCCCAAAACGATGTCGTTTTGCCCCCAGGATCCGCGCGTCGACCCGACCCAACTGAAGGATCCGCGTGTTTTTGCCGATTGGGTTAATTGTGCTTTCGACCCTTTCGCATTTTTAAATTTTAAAATCAAGTTTTTTGTTATTTCAATTTTGGCCCAGAAATTTTACGCGGTTGCAATTCAGTCCTTTTTTTAAACGTGGCGTTTTACTATTTGGGGAAAATTACGCTCCTCGTCCCCAGCATTTCACGCGCATTGCTCTTTCGTCCCTTTATTGTTTATAGTGTCTAAATTGGCCCCTTTTTCTGTTTTAAATTCAATTTGGCCCGTTTGCTATATTATTTTGCAATTATTTATTTTTATTGCCATTATGCTATCATTATTTTATTATTATTATTGTTACCTTATTATTTATACTTAATATCTTTATTATTACTATAGTTATATCATAATTTTTCCATATATATATATATATATATATTTGTTTATTCTTGTATATGTATTTTATTAATTATTTCTTAATTACTATTGCCGTTATTATTATTATCACCTTATCATTGTTTTTATTTTTCATTACTATTCATGTATTATGTAATATTATTAATGTCCTTAATATTTTCATTGTCATCATTATTCTATTATTATTTTACTATTATTATTATTATTATTATTATTATTATTATTATTATTATTATATTTACTATCACTATCATCATTACATTTACTATATTTATATTATTGTATTATACATATTTTGTATCATCATTATTATTATTATTATTATTATTATTATTACTATACTATTAGTATTATTATTATTATTGTTATTACTAGTGTGTTAATACTATTATTATCTATTTTATTATGTCTATTTATCAATTCATCAATATTACTGTTATTTCTTTTCTCGCATAACATCGATTTGTCGTATCAGTTTACCCAATGCATCAAGTTTTCAAATAATTAATATTTCGTATTAAGGGTTTGAGAAAATCGTGCCCTAACTTATTGGGTTTCGATTTTTCTTGTTCAATCTTAATAACGAAATACCTTTTCTTAAAATCTTAATACAAGTTTTAAATAAAATACTTGTCCCCGAAAATTCGAAATGCCGCGCCCTAACTCACTGAACTCGACATCTAGATACTTCGAGATAAGTTTCTTTTTCCTAAAATGGAGGCAATGTCCCTAATTTGGCTTTTCGAGAAAACAAGCCCTAACTTACTGGGTTCTGACTTCTCGTTTGACAAATGACGGGAGATCCTCCTCAAATAAAAAACCAAGTTTTAAAAGGAGAGCTTAGTTTCGGGAGTTTAAAGTATTGTGCCCTAACTTACTGGACATGATGCTTTATCTCTTTGAAAATAAGATAACCTTAACGTCCCTTCTAATTCCTTCAATTTTGTGAAAATAAAAAGTATCATTTTTTTGAATCATTCCAAAGTTTTCAACATTAGGACATCGATCAATCAATTTGGTACCAATTTTGGGCGTATCGAGGGTGCTAACCCTTTCTCGTGCGTAATCGACTCCCAAACTCTTTTTTTGGATTTTGTAGGCCGAAACCGTTGTTTTGATAAATCAAACTATAAACAATTGTTTTACGAGGTGACCCGATCACACCTCATCAAAAAAAGATTGGTGGCGACTCCCTTCTTTTTCATTTTCAAAACCCAAGTCGACCGCATCGTTTACTGTTTTATCTAAAAAATGGTTACGACAGAGCTTATACGTTTAATTTTAACATCTTGAAAAAGAAGCTCGTATTATTAGTATTACAAGTTTTCAATTAATATAATTATGCATGTTATTAGTTTATTTTCTAGTTCGGTAATTTTTCAATCCAATCTCCATTCTAACCCTTCTAATTCAGCCTTTATCCACACCTTTAACCCAAGCCCCGTTACAACCTTTAAAAGACCTTTTGATTTATGTATCATCTCATTTTACAGTGGTGGAGATTTGATTGTCAAGCAAGCCTATGGTAATAACTTTTCATGTTCGACTTTTGAGAGCTTAATTTTGAACCTTAAACACCTAGAGTGATTTGAGTGAATCTTTAGTGAGGATGTCAACTTTTGTCGATTTTGAATTAAAGGTAATTATTCGGATAAGGGGAAAACACCTATATTTTCATGCTAAAAACTCATGACTTTGATTGTTTGAACCTTTAGAACTCTTTTAGTTGAATTATCCATGTATAAATTATCTATGAATTATGATGAAACCTTATTAATGAATATTATGAATTGAGGAAGTTCGTTTTAATTGTGAGTTGAGAATTTTGCTTGAGGACAAGCAAGAGCTTAAGTGTGGGGGTATTTGATAAACCATAATATGAACATATTTTAATCCCATATTTAGCATGTTTTTGGATGATTTATCCTTTTAATTATGGAAATAGGTGCTCTTAATCCTTTATTTTCATGTTTTATACTTAGTAGAGCACCGGAGGATAAAAAAATGAATAACGGGCCGAAAACGGAAAAAATGGGCCAAAGTACGAAATCTACACGGCCTGGGCCCAAGACCACACAGCTGTGCCCCGTGAGAAGAGTCGACCACGGCCTGGACCTCGAAAAATACGGTCGTGCCTCATTAACAGATTCAAACATGGCCTGGCCACGATTTACACAGGCGTGTGTCATGGGCGTGTCTTTGTTGCAGATAAGAAGAATTCTATTCGAATTAGGATACTTAGAGGCAAAGCTTCATCAACAGATTTGAACACGGCCTGGCCACGATTTACACGGGCGTGTGCCATGGGAGTGTCTTTGTTGCAGATAAGAAGAATTCAATTCAGATTAGGATACTTAGAGGCAAAGAAACATATTCCAAAAAACCTATATAAAGACCCTAGAGGCCAACCTTTAGGAGGGCGTTCAGCTAGGCCAAAGAGCCGAGCCAGAGCAATTAAATTCAGGGATTTACTCGAAGAAAGCCAGTTGATTCATCTCAAGAAGCCGAAATTATACTCAAGGCTGAGGATCTCTTCTTCCATTCTTTCAAAGAGTTTTAGGGTTTTCTTATGTTTTATTTTATCTTTTCTTCTGAGATGTTTTCTTTTACAATTATGAACTAAACCCTTAGATAGTTGAGAGGGATAAAACCTAAGACGGATCTTGTTATTGTTATCTGAGGTGTATGATAAATACTTGATTTGTTCTTAATTATGTGTTCTTAATTCTTATTTTCGTATTTTCGGGATATTGATTCAAGTGTGATGTGCTTAGGCAGAGGAGGAAGAGACCCTTTCTAAGAGTAGATCTAGCATATTTAAGCGGAGTTGCTCGCGCGCCTAGAGATAGGGTGACGAAAATCTGTTGGATTAGGGTCAAACCTAATATAAGAGTCCATAGATCAATTTAATGCAATTCTAGGGGTTTTAATTAGAAAGAGATTTCAATTAATCAACCTAGGGTTAGACGTTAGTAGCCTCGAGAGAGGTATTAATATAAATTAGGGAATCCTACGGATCAAGTCAAGTGAATAAATTGTCTGGTTCAGAGTTAGATAACAAGTGAAGTCTAGGTGGATTCTTCCTCAGGTATTGTCTAAATCAACTGGTTTTCCTCTCAAGTCTTTCCTTAATTTCTTTTCTTTATCTTCGCATATTTAGTTTAGTATTAGTTAATTTTAGATTAGAAAAAAAATTCCCTTAGTTCGTAGGCTAAATAATAGAAAGAGAGTTAATATTAGTACTTTTGGTTCTTTTGGGTTCGACAATCCGGTCTTACCGCTAACTATATTATTGTTCGATAGGTGCACTTGCCTCCATTGTTGTCTTAGTTAGTTTCCAGGTTCGATCATTCTTTTTATAAATTTTTAAGACTCGACAGACACGATCACATGCTCATTTCTTCCAAAATCAATGGGATACCCTTGGGAATGATGTGTGTCAGTGGGTTAAAGACGTTTTTTTTGGTAGGCCGATTGAGTCAGATTTGAATAATACTTTGATAGTGCTTATTCCTAAAAAAGAGAGTCCTGAAGACTTCAGTCATTTTCGACCCATAAGCTTGTGTTCGGTTCTTTACAAGTTGGTGATGAAAGTGATTACAAAACGGTAGAAGGTGATTTTTCCCAAACTAATCTCTCAGGAACAAGCTGGTGTCATAGTTGGGCGTAACATTTTTGATAATATCATTGTAGCACAAGAAGTAATTCACTCTATACGATGCAATCGGAAGGGGAGGAAGTGGATAGCTATTAAGCTGGACTTGGAGAAAGCTTATGACAGAGTTAGTTGGAAATTTATAAATGCTTCCTTGGTTGCAGCTGGGATCCCTGCCTGCTTACAAAATGTGATTATGTCAGCTATTTCTTCCTCTTCTATGCAAATTCTCTGGAATGGAATGCCTATTCAGAAGTTTAAACCGAATAGAGGAATTCGGCAAGGATGTCTTCTCTCGCCCTATCTTTTTGTGCTTTGCATGGAATGGTTGGGTCATTTTATTTGAGCTGAAATGGTTACCGAAAATTGGATTCCAATTCGTCTTTCACGCACTAGACCTTTAGTCTCTCATTTATTCTTTGCTGATGACTTGGTGATCTTTTACAAAGCTGTGAGATTTTGGGTCATAATGTAATAGCCTGAATTTTCAGTGGTGTCGGAATGGTGATTCGAGGTCACTAAATCCGACAAGTGAGTACAAAATATTATTAATCTAGTGAGTATAAGTTAAATGTGAAGTTAGAAAAAAAATTAGAATCGAAAACGAGGTATCGTGACCTCAGAGATTTTTAATCTAGCCATAAATATTTTATAAATATTTATAGAGTGTTAATAAGTTAGTATTAAAATTTCGTCAAGAAATTTTAAAGTTCCAACAGTTAATTGAACAAAAAGGACTAAGTTGTAACAAATGCAAAGTTGTGAGAAATGATTAAATAGTTTAAATGATAAAAGAAAGAGGGCTTAAAAGGAAAAAAGACCAAAGGTCTATTTGTGCTGGATGGCAGGGGCATGAAATCAGAAAGAAAATAAGGAGAATTAAGGGTAAAATTGGAATATTACAAAATTTACTTAATAAAGCTAGGACTAAAGTGGAATTATCTAGATTTTTCTTTATTTTTCTACATTCTCATCAGCAAAACACCATAGAAGGGTTTTCTCTAAGCTGGTTTTTCATATTTTTACTGCAAGTAAGTTCAATTCTTGATTATTTCTTGAAATTTTGTGTTTTGTGACTTTTACAACTAGGTCCACTTGTTGAATTCATTAGTTTTAGATTTTATGAATGAAGTTGGAAGTTGCTATGAATATGTTCTGGAAGTATATGACGATTTAGCATGGAATTATAACTTTAAGTTGTTTATATGCTGATTTTATTGAAAGAATTGAATAGAAAGTGAATATTTGGGACCTAATTTTAAAAGAATTTGAAGTTAGGGTTTTTATGTGGAAATTCTGAATTTCAATAGATTTGAAATAACTTATAATGATTAGGTAAAGTATTAATTTATAAAAATTACCTTAATTGAGGGGTTAATTGATCAAGGACTGGATTGTATGAACTGTAAAATTTGGGGCAAAATGGAAATCAACACTTTGCACTAAAACAGTTTTAGACAGCAGCAGTAGTCTAACGTTGAAAAATCACCAAAAATTTTAGAAATCGAATTAGAGGATAAATAAAATATGAAATTAAATCTTATTGAGTCTAGTTTCTTATAGAAGAAACTATGTAAGCATTGGAATTGTAAATCATAAGATATAATAGGTTTTATAAGACAAGGTCAGAATGATTTCGGGTTCCCATGTTCTGACTTTGAAAAATCATAAAAATTTTTATAAAACTAATTATGGTCTAAAATTTATATTATTAAAATTATGAATGAGTCTATTTTCAATAGAAACAAACGTAACATCATACAAATCCTGTACAAGGAGATAATTAATTTTTAGTGAAGAAGGGTCGGAACTGTCAGACAGCAGAACAGGGGTAACTTTAAAGAATAAACTGTACTTATTGGATAAACCAAAAATTCTAAAAATTTTATGGTAAGAATATATGTGAATCTAGTTTCAGGTAAAATTAGCGGATCTTAAATTTAAGTTCTGTAGCTCAAGATAAAAATAATTTAGTGACTGTGACACGGATGGACAGCTTGAATATCCATATAAGTACATAGTGAAATTATAGACAATGTTACTTATATGTGGGTTGTAATCATTAAGGGTGTGAAATAGAGTAAAGGTGAAATCAATACTGATAAGTGAATGATTTTACGATGATAGATCGAGAACCGAAGCAAGTCGAGGAAAAGAAAAAGTAGTAAATAGTCCCCGAATTTTCTCAAATTCGCAAATCGACTCGAGTAAGTTCATATGGTGAAAATAAATGATTAAATGTTAATTTCATGAATTATACAATGTATGATGAGATATAGTATTGATGAATTGAGAATAAAACAACAATGCGAAAACCAAATAAATGATCAAATTGAGCGGAACATCGGTTTGAGTACTTACGATCGGTGACAAGTGAAAGTGAAAAGTGGTAGCTCGGCTGGTACTCGATCGATCGAAAAAGTGATAGCTCGACTACGATCGGTGAATAATGCTATCTTGACTACAAGTGACAAGTGATAAGTGGTAGCTTTAGCTACGCTTATCTGATCAGTGATAAGTGATCATACATAAAACCATAGTTATACTATGGCAAAGTGGAAGTGAAGTACTCAATTTTTCGTAATCGTTCCTTAATTTGATTAAGGATGGTAAGTGACAAAAAGGGCCCAAAAGAGTTAAAGTAAATGGATAAATGGTAGTGAGATTATACAAGAGCACTCACCAAATTGTGGTTGATAGGTGAACTTAGTAATTGTACATAATGTATAAGTGTATAAATGTTTGGTAAGATTTATATTTTATGCCTATGAACTTACTAAGTTTCTATAAACTTACTAGAGTGTATTCAATGTCTCATGTAGATTGACGTGTAAATATACAGAGGATCGGATCAACACTGAGGATCACACTATCAAGATTATCTCCGGTAGCTTTTTGTAAATTTCCTTTTTGGATTTATATGGCATGTACATGTTTGATGTTTATATAAAATACTAAAACTTGTTTAATGAGTATGTATTAAAGTAAACAGTGATGAATATGCTAAATAATATAATTATAGTAGAAGTATGATTTGGTATCAAATTGGATTGAATTGGACTAGATTGGTTGGTTTTAAATTGCAGGGAAGATTGGATATTTATAAAGGGACTATATTGAATTCATAATAAAGATAATATTAACTCGTTAAACTTAGGTAATGCCTCATACCCTATTCCGGCGATGAATATGGGTAGGGGTGTTATATTTAGTGGTATCAGAGCCCGGTTTAGTCGGTTCTCGGAACATTTGTGATGTGTAAAGTGTTTAGAAATACATGCCATATAAATCTCTGATAGTGTGATGTGTATGATCCGATCTAATCTTTGTTATTTTTATAGATATTCTCCGATTATAAAGATGTCAGATAGACCTGAACGTACTGAGCAGGAAGAAGTTAATAGTAGAATACAAATTTCTGAACGAGCAACAAGCAGTGATGTTCGATTTCCCTAATGCGAGAACAAGAATTAAAGAATATGATTTATGGGATTATGAATCAGTGGTATCTTTGAAACGATACAAGAAAGAAATCAGGCTCCGCCACCTCCTCCCACCACTGCTCCATCAGTGGTACCCTCGGTTGCTCCTCCACCTCCTACAACGACTGAATTCAGTAAGCGTTCTCCATTGGAAAGGCTTAGAAAACTTGGAGCTGAAGAATTTCGGGGAAGGACTGATGATGACCCCGTCAAAGCTGAATACTGGTTACAGAGTTTGATAAGAATTTTTAAAGAAATGGCTTGCTCACCAGATGATTATTTGAGATGTGCTGTGTCCCTATTGAAAGAAGAAGCTTATAGTTGGTGGGAAACGATTGAGGCCGTGGTACCAGCAGAGAAAATTTCTTGGGAATTTTTCCAAAATGAATTTAAGAAAAAATATGTGGGCAGACGATATTTGGATAAAAAGAAAAGGGAATTCCTTGATCTACGGCAGGGGAATAAGTCAGTGGCTGAATATGAAAGAGAATTTGTCTACCTCAGCAAATATGCCCGAGACATTGTACCTACTGAAGAAGAAATGTGTATCAGATTTGAAGAAGGGTTAAATGATGAGATTAGAATGATGATTGGGGGCAATGAAATACGGGAGTTCGTTGTTCTGTCAGATCGTGCTCAAAAGCTCGAAGAAGTATATAACAGAAAAATACAACGGGATCGAAAAAGTAAAGAGTCATTCAAAAGAGGTGCTTCTAAGTCATTTTCAGATTTACCGGTAAAGAAATTTAGAGAAGAAATTAGTCGAACTACATCAGTGCCAGGAAAATCGGGTAGAGGTAGATCAAGGCAATCTGATTTCAAGGTAATTGATAGACCTGCAGCAAGTATGAGCAGTGTTCAGAATACTCCCCGACCTAAGTGTCAATATTGTGGAAGACATCATTTTGGTGAATGCAGGACTAAGATGGGGGCTTGTTATAAATGTGGGGCTACTGATCATCTTATTCGAGATTGTCCTCAGCTGCAAAAAGATGAAGTGGAACAGAAAGAGATATAGAAAATCACTCCCCAAAGAAATAGACGTTCGGGCCAGAGCAGTGCTATAGGGACTACCCGTTCGGGTATGAGAGAATCAGTTAGTCGATCAGAGAATAGAGCACCAAAGACGCATTTACGCCATTCGAGCAAGAGAAGAGGCTACGGCTCGATGTAATTCTTGGTACTTTCTATCTTTATGATGTTCTTGTTTATGCATTAATAGACCCTGGGTCTACTCATTCATATATTTGTGCTATGCTAGTATCTGAAAAGAAACTTTCTGTTGAGTCCACTGAATTTGATATACAAGTCACTAATCCATTAGGTCAAAGTGTAACAGTTAATTTGATATGTCGAAATTGTCCACTGATAGTGAAAGGCTATGAATTCCCCGCTGATTTGATGTTGTTACCCTTTTGGGAATTTGATATTATTTTGGGGATGGACTGGTTAATGAAACATGATGCGGTAGTGAACTGTCGTGATAAACAGATCAGTTTGAAATGTCAAACAAGAGATGTAATATCAGTTGGGTCTGAAAATATTGATGATACAGTCAGAATTATTTCAGCTCTCTCTACTCAGAGGTTATTACGTAAAGGCAACGAAGCATTCTTGGCCTATATTCTTGATACTCGGGGTTTCGACTTAAAGCTCGAACAAGTGCCAGTGGTGAATGAATTTTTTGATGTGTTTCCTGAAGAGTTACCCGGTTTACCACCTGATAGAGAAGTTGAATTTGTAATTGATGTGATTAGGGAACGACTCCTATCTCAAGAACAATCGCATGAAATGGCTCCAATGAGAATTAAGAGAGTTGAAGACACAGTTGCAGGAGTTATTAGATAAAGGGTTCATCAGACCGAGTATGTCGCCCTGGGGTGCACCTATTTTGTTTGTGAAAAAGAAGGACGGTTCTTTAAGACTGTGTATAGATTACAGACAGTTAAATAAGGTAACGATAAAGAATAAATATCCTTTACCTCGTATTGATGATCTGTTTGATCAGTTGAAAGGTGCTACAGTATTTTCCAAGATAGATCTTCGATCCGGGTATTATCAGTTGAAAGTTAAAGAGTGTGATGTGCCAAAAACTACCTTCCGAACCCGGTATGGTCACTATGAATTTTTGGTGATACCATTTGGTTTAACCAATGCTTCTGCTGTCTTTATGGATTTGATGAATCAAATTTTTCAGTCATATTTGGATAGATTTGTGGTTGTGTTCATTGATGATATATTGATTTATTCAAAGACAGAGTCTGAACATGCACAACATTTAAGGATGGTATTACAGATTTTGCGGGAGAAACAATTGTATGCGAAATTCAGCAAATGTGAATTTTGGCTCCATGAAGTTGCGTTTTGGGGTCATATTGTATCAGTTGATGGAATTAGAGTGGATCCAAGTAAGGTAGCGGCAGTGATAAATTGGAAAGTTCCGAAAAATGTTACTGAAGTACGAAGTTTTCTAGGACTGGCAGGTTATTATCATCGATTTGTCAAAGATTTCTCAAGGATTTCCTTACCGTTGACTCGATTACTACAAAAAAATGTTGAATTTATATGGTCAAGTGAATGTCAGCAAAGTTTTGATCAGTTGAAAAAGATGTTGACAGAGGCTCCAGTGTTGACTCAACCAGAATCGGGTGTACCGTTTGTGGTTTATAGTGATGCGTCTCTAAATGGTTTGGGTTGTGTACTTATGCAGTCAGGCAAAGTGGTGGCATATGCTTCTCGACAATTGAAACCGCACGAGAAGAATTATCCTACACATGATTTGGAATTGGCAGCGATCGTGTTTGCTTTGAAGATATGGAGACATTATTTATATGGTGAGAAATGTTATGTGTATACTGATCATAAAAGCTTAAAGTATTTAATGAATCAAAAAGAGTTAAATCTGAGATAGAGACGATGGTTAGAGCTGCTGAAAGATTATGATCTTGTCATTGACTATCATCCAGGGAAAGCAAATGTTGTAGCAGATGCACTTAGTCGAAAATCATCATTATTTGCATTACGGGCATTGAATGCTCATTTATCTATTAATGAAGATGGTTCTGTACTAGCAGAATTAAAAGCTAAACCTGTGTTCTTTCAACGGATTCGGGAGCTACAAGATGAAGACCCAGAGTTGATGTTGAAACGACAGATGGTTCAAAATGAGTTAAGCCCAAAATACTTCATTGATGAAAATGGTATGTTATATTATCGTAATAGAATATGTGTTCCGAATAATTTAGACTTGAAAAATGATATTTTATCAGAGGCTCACAGTAGTATGTGTTCTATTCACCTTGGTAGTACGAAAATGTATTATGATTTGAAGAAAATGTATTGGTGGCCCAGAATGAAACGGGAAATCTGTGAGTATGTAGCAAGATGTTTAATTTGTCAGCAGGTGAAAGCTGAGCATCAAGTGCCGACGAGGTTATTCTGACCCATTATGATTCCAGAGTGGAAATGGGAACATGTCACGATGGATTTTGTATCCGGATTACCAGTAACTCCGAAGAAGAAAGATTCGATTTGGGTGATTGTTGATAGGTTAACTAAATCAGCACATTTTATTCCGGTCAGAGTAGATTATCCGCTTGAAAAGTTAGCGGAGTTATATGTGTCAGAGATAGTGAGATTACATGGGGTGCCAATATCTATTATTTCAGATCGAGATCCAAGATTTACCTCGAGATTTTGGGGTAAATTACAAGAAGCTTTGGGCACCAAATTAAATTTCAAAGACGATTAACGATCGAGTGATTCAGATTTTAGAAGATATGTTAAGGTGCTGTATACTTGAGTTTGGCGGTAGTTGGGAAAGGTATTTACCTTTAGCTGAATTTGCTTATAATAATAGTTATCAAACTAGTATTAAAATGGCACCGTTTGAAGCTTTGTATGGAAGAAAGTGTAGAACTCCATTATATTGTTCTGAATTAAGTGAACCAAAACTAGTGGGAGTGGACTTGATTCGGGAAACCAAAGAAAAAGTTCGTATTATTCGAGAATGTCTAAAAGCTGCATCCGATCGACAAAAATCATATGCAGATTTGAAGAGAAGAGATATAGAGTTTAATGTGGGTGATCGTGTATTTTTGAAAGTGTCACCGTGGAAGAAAGTTTTGCGGTTCGGAGAAAGGGAAAACTCAGCCCCCGATTTATCGGGCCGTATGAAATCATTGAAAGAATCGGTCCGGTAGCTTATAGATTGGCTTTACCTCCGGAGCTTGAAAAGATTCATAACGTGTTTCATGTATCTATGTTGAGACGGTACAGATCAGATCCATCACATGTAATTCCTCATACGGAAATAGAGCTCCAACCCGATATGACCTATTCAGAGGAACCAGTGAAAATTCTAGCTCGGGAAGTTAAAGAGTTGAGAAATAAACGTGTACCACTAGTTAAAGTGTTATGGAATCGACATGGATCGGAGGAGGCAACCTGGGAGATGGAGGAATTGATGAGATTTCAGTATCCGAATTTATTTACAGGTACGAAATTTCGAGGACGAAATTTCCTAAAAGGGGGGGAGAGTTGTAATAGCCTGAATTTTCAGTGGTGTCAGAATGGTGATTCGAGGTCACTAAATCCGACAAGTGAGTAGAAAATATTATTAATCTAGTGAGTATAAGTTAAATGTGAAGTTAGAAAAAAAATTAGAATCAAAAACGAGGTATCGTGACCTCGGAGATTTTTAATCTAGCCATAAATATTTTATAAATATTTATGGAGTGTTAATAAGTTAGTATTAAAATTTCGTCAAGAAATTTTAAAGTTTCGACAGTTAATTGAACAAAAAGGACTAAGTTGTAACAAATGCAAAGTTGTGAGAAATGATTAAATAGTTAAATGATAAAAGAAAGAGGGCTTAAAAGGAAAATAGACCAAATGTCTATTTGGGCTGGACGGCAGGGGCATGAAATCAGAAAGAAAATAAGGAGAATTAAGGGCAAAATTGGAATATTGCAAAATTTACTTAATAAAGCTAGGACTAAAGTGGAATTATCTAGATTTCTCTTTATTTTTCTGCATTCTCATCAGCAAAACACCATAGAAGGGTTTTCTCTAAGCTGGTTTTTCATATTTTTACTGCAAGTAAGTTCAATTCTTGATTATTTCTTGAAATTTTTGTGTTTTTGTGACTTTTACAACTAGGTCCACTTGTTGAATTCATTAGTTTTAGATTTTATGAATGAAGTTGGAAGTTTCTATGAATATGTTCTGGAAGTATATGATGATTTAGCATGGAATTATAACTTTAAGTTGTTTATATGCTGATTTTATTGAAAGAATTGAATAGAAAGTGAATATTTGGGACCTAATTTTAAAAGAATTTGAAGTTAGGGTTTTTATGTGGAAATTCTGAATTCCAATAGATTTGAAATAACTTATAATGACTAGGTAAAGTATTAATTTATAAAAATTACCTTAATTGAGGGGTTAATTGATCAAGGACTGAATTGTATGAACTGTAAAATTTGGGGCAAAATGGAAATCAGCACTTTGCACTAAAACAGTTTTGGACAGCAGCAGTAGTCTAACTTTGAAAAATCACCAAAATTGTGGAGATCGAATTATAGGATGAATAAAATATGAAATTAAATCTTATTGAGTCTAGTTTCTTATAGAAGAAACTATGTAAGCATTGGAATTGTAAATCATAAGATATAATAGGTTTTATGAGACAAGGTCAGAATGATTTCGGGTTCTCCTGTTCTGACTTTGAAAAATCATAAAAATTTGTATAAAAATAATTATGGTCTAAAATTTATATTATTAAAATCCTGAATGAGTCTATTTTCAATAGAAACAAACAGTAACATCATACGAATCCTGTACAAGGAGATAATTAATTTTTAGTGAAGAAGGGTCGGAACTGTCAGACAGCAGAATATGGGTAACTTTAAAGAATAAACTGTACTTATTGGCTAAACCAAAAATTCTGAAAATTTTATGGTAAGAATATATGTGAATCTAGTTTCAGGGAAAATTAGCGGATCTTAAATTTAAGTTCTGTAGCTCAAGATAAAAATAATTTAGTGACTGTGACACGGATGGACAGCTTGAATATCCATATAAGTAAATAGTGAAATTATAGACAATGTTACTTATATGTGGGTTGTAATCATTAAGGATGTGAAATAGAGTAAAGGTGAAATCAATACTGATAAGTGAATGATTTTACGATGATAGATCGAGAACCCGAAGCAAGTCGAGGAAAAAAAGTAGCTGAATAGTCCCTGAATTTTCTCAAATTCTGCAAATCGACTCAGGTAAGTTCATATGGCTGAAAATAAATGATTAAATGTTAATTTCATGAATTATACAATGTATGATGAGATATAGTATTGATGAATTGAGAATAAAACAACAATGCGAAAACCAAATAAATGATCAAATTGAGCGGAACATCGGTTTGAGTACTTACGATCGGTGACAAGTGAAAGTGAAAAGTGGTAGCTCGGCTACGATCGATGAGTGAAAAGTGGTAGCTCACCTAACTACTCGATCGGTGAATAATGCTATCTTCGGCTACAAGTGACAAGTGATAAGTGGTAGCTTTAGCTACGCTTATCTGATCAGTGATAAGTGATCATACATAAAACCATAGTTATACTATGGCAAAGTGGAAGTGAAGTACTCAATTTTCCGTAACCGTTCCCTAATTTGATTAAGGATGGTAAGTGACAAAAAGGGCCCAAAAGAGTTAAAGTAAATGGATAAATGGTAGTGAGATTATACAAGAGCACTCACCAAATTGTGGTTGATAGGTGAACTTAGTAATTGTACATAATGTATAAGTGTATAAATGTTTGGTAAGATTTATATTTTATGCCTATGAACTTACTAAGTTTCTATAAACTTACTAGAGTGTATTCAATGTCTCATGTAGATTGACGTGTAAATATACAGAGGATCGGATCAACACTGAGGATCACACTATCAAGATTATCTCCGGTAGCTTTTTGTAAATTTCCTTTTTGGATTTATATGGCATGTACATGTTTGATGTTTATATAAATACTAAAACTTGTTTAATGAGTATGTATTAAAGTAAACAGTGATGAATATGCTAAATAATATAATTATAGTAGAAGTATGATTTGGTATCAAATTGGATTGAATTGGACTTGGATTGGTTGGTTTTAAATTGCTCGTTAAACTTAGGGAAGATTGGATATTTATAAAGGGACTATATTTGAATTCATAATAAAGATAATATTAACTCGTTAAACTTATCTATAGGTAATGCCTCATACCCTATTATTTCATACAATCCTTGATGATTCGATGAATATGGGTAGGGGTTGTTATGGTCATCCTAAAATTAGGATTACTAGTATCCCCCGTCCATACCCAAATTCTAGTTCGGATAGAGTGATATGGGCCTGTACAGCGTCAGGAGTTTTCTTAGTTCACAGTGCTTATTGGTATTTGAAAGAGGATTCTTGGAATTCTCAAAAGGAATATTGGAAGATTAGCTGGAAATACCCGGGTCCTTAGAGAGTAAGAGTTTTTCTTTGGCTAGCTTTTAAGCAAAGACTTCTTACTAATTCAGAACGTGCTAGACAGGGAATTAGTCACAACTCTTGTACCTTATGTGGACATGACTTTGAGGATTTGGCGCATGCTCTTCGATATTGTCCTTCCGCGAAAGATGTGTGGATGCTTGTGGTTCTTGATCAGCTAAAACGAAGTTTTTTTCAGTCTCTTTTCAGAATTGGCTTATTCTTAACCTTTGTTTTCATGTAGGACTGCAGGATAGTGGATCCACTTGGTCATGCCTATTTGGATTAATAGCTTGGCGCATATGGAAAAATAGAAATTTATTCATCTTCCAGCACATTTCCTAGACAGCATCTGAAGTGGTGAAAGTCTCTAGGTGCTGGGCTCGTCAATACGAATCCAATCTTGTAGGATACAATCATAATAATCAGGGTACAAATTCCATGAATAATTCAGATAACACTTAGGTGTACTTATCCATTGATAGGGTTGTGACGAGAGATTCTGGATATACTGCAACAGGAGGTGTGGCTCGTGATCATGACGGAAATTGGCTGGTGGGTTTCACTCGTTTCTTAGGTGTTTGCTCTCCTTTTGAAGCTAAAGTTTGGAGTATTCTGGATGGGATCCTTATTCTGTTAAATAAGGGCTATAAACGAATCATTATCATGACTGATAATCTTGAAGTTGCCCAGAATTTAATTAATGTAGATTTGGAAGATTCAGGGATTACTGTGCTTCGAAAAACTCAACGCATAATGTAGTAGGAAGGGGAGTAGAAGATTAAACATATCCCAAAAAGTCAGAATTTGGTAGCGGATTGCCTTGCTAAACTTAGTTTGAGCTGGAAATAAAGCTTATAAGTCATTGATGAGGCTCCCAAGGAAATTTTAGATTTACTTCAAGCTAATAAAATTAATGGTTGTTATATGTAGTTGATGTATTTCAATATTTCATTTCACCAAAAAAAAAAAAAAAGAATAATTACATGGCAACTTCTTTTCTCTACATCAAATCGGAGGTAGCGTAAGTCATGGGTATTGATTTCAACCTTAGATTCCTCTTCCAAGAACCACTCAAGCTTAAATTCCTTCAGATTTTTCCTGTTAGCAGAGTTGTGGCAGATGTATTTAGAATTTTTTTTAATTGTTAAAATTGAATTATAAATTTATAAAAGATGAATGTATAATTTTATCATATATTAATTTATAATTTTAACATTTTTGTAATGGATTAAATTGACTTTTTTTTTTATTTTTGGGGCAAAATTAAATTTTATAATATGCATATAAATTTATAATTTAATAATTTTTAAAGGGTTAAATTGTAATTTCTCATTTTAAGGAAGGAAAGCCCTTACTTACCCCTTGCATTTGCCTTGGTTGTTTGCAAATTGTGAAAATTTCATTTTCCTTACGATTAATATATTACTCACAACGGGCAAAAGTAGCAAAATATCATAATTTACAATTAATTCATTCAATATTTCCTTATTTTAGAGGACAAATTCTCACATTTAAATTATGTGTTAGAGGCACTAATACCTCATCCCATCCATCTAGAAATCTTAGTTCAAGCCTTTCGCTATTGGATAAAAGATACTTCTTTTTGCATTTATTATGGTTCTCTCTCGTCATATATTTACCAATATTCTAAGAAATTTAATTTTAAAAAAATAGTTTTAACTGCAAATATTTTTAGAACATTTGTAATACTTTTAAAAATATAAAAAGTATAAATTAAAATAAAAATTAACTAATTAATAAAAAGCATTTAAATAACAATTTTAAAAATACAAATACTGTTAAATACATTTAACAATTTAAAACATATTTAAAATTTTAAGATATTGTTAAGAAATTAAAATGTATAATTTTACTTGAGTTTTTGGCTAACATTTTTACTTGATTAGAATTTAAAATGTTTTAAAAATTTTCAGTGATTAATGCAAACACACATGCATATTTATTATACAAATTTAAAAGGAATAAAATATATATTCTATGTTTTTTAATGAAGTTAATTTTAATATCTATGTAGTATTGTGTTAAACATGGTAAAGTTTTGTTTTTAATAGATTTTAGGATCAATTTTAATTTTTCTAATTTGTTTCACAATTTAATTTTTAAATAATTTTTATTAATAAAAACCTGATTTCATTATAAATTATGCTAAATGATTTTTTTATTAATATAAAATCCATAATTACTTATATTAAATATATGTTTTTAAAAATTATTTTGTGAAACAAATTAAAAATAAATCTTTTAAGGTTATAATTTATTCTAATTGAAATTTTTATTATAAATATTTTTATGCTAATTGAATTTTGTTATAATAAAGATTCTTTATAGGATTAGTTTCTAAAAGAATTAAAATATTTTTAAACACTTTTTTAAAATCTTAAAACATTTATTATAATTAGAAACAGATTTCATAAATAACAAAGTAATGGATTGCACAAATACTTTTTCATCTAGGTTTAATTTAGAAAATTGTATATATCATATACATATAATAATCTAATATATCATTTTATCCAATAAAATATTTAACTACAAAATATATAAAAATTATAAAATAATTTAAATATCTTTTAATTGATACGTACAATGGAATTTTGTATCACTAGATAAGAAAATTAGTATATATATATATATATATATATATATTAATTACAAGGTCTTAAGTCTCCAGAGGTTTAATTTATTGACACGTGACATATGACATATGATATATGACACATGACACATGACAATTATATTATTTACCTCATTTTTATTATTTTAAAAATAAAATATAATTTTAAGATTACAATACATTATTTAAATAATATCAATAATTTATAAATTTAAATATTTAAAATACTTAAATTATACACTTTGGGTTTTATAAGATTGATAAACTTTTTTTTAATCGAAAAGAACTCATTATAAAAATCATAAAATTGATAAACTTTTAACAATTAAAATTCATATTAATGGATCAAATTTTAATTTTATAAAACTATTAAATATTTGAAAATTTTAAAATAATATTATTTCAAAGAATATATTTTAATTTTTATTACAACATTAGCAGAAAAAAATATATTACAAATTTTTGAAAGGGTAAACTGCATAAATGGTCACCCAACTTTCATAAGTTTTCATTTTAAGCACCAACAATTTTTCTTTTCATTTCAGGAACTCTCATTACTGTCAATTTTCATTTTTGCTACTCTAAGGTATTTAGATTAACAGAAATCCGAATTAGCATTTTTATAATTATAAATAATTTACAAAATTTCCACATAATATTTAATTTCCATGTCATTACGAATTTCCCCAAAATAAAAATGCCAACTCAGATTTATGTTAGTCCAAATACTTCAAAGTGGCTAAAATGAAAACAGATGGTAATGGGAGTACCTAAAATGAAAACTTATAAAAATTGGATGATTATTTGTATAATTTACCCTTTTAAAAAAAACAATACACAAGAAATTTGTGCATCAGAAAAAAAAAAAAAAAAACTATTATATATATATCAGCACCCTTCATATGCATAACGTTCAATTATGAATTGTGACAGTCATATTCTGAAAGTTGTGTCGAAAAGTAATTGAAAAAAGAAAACTACAAGAGGATCTATTTATAACCCATATCTCGAACATCTCTAAAATGGAAGATAACAAATAAAATATAGTAAGAAAAGGCAAGTCTTCTGTACCAAAAATCGCTTTGCCTGGTGATGTGCAAAAGGTATTGAAGACAAGATAAGCTCATAAGCAGTGGTGATTAATGGAATCATGTGAAGATGCTATCTTAGTTGTATTCTAATGGAATAAACTATTGCCTAGTTGCAACTACATATAAAATAATACATCAAATTTACAATTATGTATACAGTGAATTTGCATGGACACAAATAGTTTAAATCAAATTATAGGGATTTGCAGTCGACTTAAAATCCACGGTTGATGAAGTTCCATGTCCCTTTCACCACTTTTAAATCAAAGATAAAACCAAGGTGATTAACTTCTGTCATGCACTAACTTTACACAGTTACTTACGGCAAGTACCAAGTATAGTCTGCAGCTTAGTAAAAATCCTATAAATAGGAAATATCACAGAGGTCAGAAAACAGCAGATCCGAGGGCCTCGCTAAAAGACTTTTCAGATGTCTAACCCAAGGTATGTTCATCTTTGTCTATTAGATCTGCTGTCTCTAATTAACATTGCAGTTGCATCTCAAGAACTGAAGCCTGCAAATGTATGTATGTTACTTTCTAGGTTGGAAGGTAAGGTGGCTCTTATCACTGGTGGAGCCAGCGGTATCGGTGAGGAGACGGCGAGGTTCTTTGTACAACATGGGGCTTTGGTTGTTATTGCTGATGTCCAGGATGATCTAGGGAATCAAGTCGCTGCATCGGTCGGCCTTGACAAGGTTAGTTACCGGCACTGCGATGTACGAGAGGAGAAGCAGGTTGAGGAAGCAGTAAGTTTCACAGTGGAGAAATATGGGAAGCTGGATATCTTATTCAGCAATGCGGGTACCCTAGGCTCGTTAACCGGGATCTTAGAACTTGACCTGGATGACTTTGACAACACCATGGCCACGAACGTTCGAGGGGTGGCCGCCACGATCAAGCATGCCGCTCGAGCTATGGTGGCTAAAAACACACGCGGATCCATCATATGTACTGGAAGTGTAGCATCTTTTGTAGGAGGAACTGGTCCCAATGGTTATACAACATCAAAGCATGCTATCGTAGGGCTTGTTCGAGGAGCGTGTAGCGAGCTAGGGGCTCATGGGATCCGAGTCAATTGCGTTTCTCCCTACGGAGTTGCCACGCCGCTCGCTTGTAGAGCCTACAATTTTGAACCAAGTCAAGTGGAGGCCAATAGTTATTCGGCGAGCAACTTGAAAGGCATTGTGTTGAAGGCTAGACACGTTGCAGAGACAGTGTTATTTCTTGCTTCTGATGAGTCCGCTTATATCAGCGGCCAAAACTTGGCAGTTGATGGAGGATTTACTGTGGTTACTCACAGTCTTTCAACATTTACCGATTAATGGTTGTGGAAGCCAATTTTTGATATAATTCTGATCTGTAACATTTATCAGTAAAGTTTCTTCGACTTGCGAGTCCAACCTTGTTACCAGTACATTACATGTGCATTTTCCCTATAATCTATCTGCATTCTGCAGTGCCTTTTTTAATCTTTTTTCTATTTTATACTTTACAAATGAATAAGTCTTGTCTGCCATTATCTCCACACCTATTTTTTTCACCCAATTTTCAGCCCTAAAGTTCGTAGTAAAGGAATATGCATCAAAGGAACCCTCCAAACTAATTTTCTCTGTTTCTACTATTAAACCGTACTAAGAGGGGATGTTCTACTGCCAACTAGTTCAGTTAATACCAGAATTTAAATTTCCAATTTAAATTTTTTAATTTTAACCAGAATTAATCGACTGAACTAAATTTAGTTAAATTCAATTAAATTTTATAATAAATTTGAAATTTTTAAAGCATAATATTATATATTATCTCAAAATACATGCTCGGTACTCGGTAGGATCTCTAAATTATACTCATTTTTCACTTTTAACACTTATAAATTTTTTAATTTCACTTTCATACTTTTTTCTTTTAAAGAATTTCACTTTCATACTTAGATTATTATTGCTACACGATTTAGCCCACAATGTTTGACAAATTGACCCATTACGCTATTAGAATGCACTTCCTCACTTTATTTTATTTTTGATATTATAATTAACTAAAATAATTTAAAAGAAAACATTATATAAAACATTTCAAGATTTCAAAAATTCAATTTAAAAAAATTTTCTCGAAAATTATGAAGTATATAAATTAAAATTTTAAAAATCAAAATAATATATAAAAATTAGATAAAATTTAGTAAATTAAGGGTGGGTTTAGATGGGCAGTGAGATGTGGTGCGATGCGGTGCGTTTAGTTTATTTTTTATCTCACGCTACAGTATCGTTATAGTATTTAATCTCATTGCTACCGTTGTTTTTACACTAACTGCAGGTAAACACACTATCTATCTAAGTCCACCCTAAGAAAAAAAACCTCAAAATTTCCAAAAATATATATTCTAAAAAATTATAATAATTTATTTTAAAATATTTTTGTACAAAACACCCAAAATATATAAAATTTCTAAAATCCAAAACAATATATCAAAATTTCAAAACAAATTGAAAAAGTTTAACTCAAAAATATAAATTCTAGAAATTGAAAACTTAAAAATTTAAAATAGTTTATAGAAAAATTGTAATACTTTAAAAGTGCAAAAAATAAAACTGATTTTTTAAAATAATTCAAACGAAAATTTAATTAGCACTTGGTCAACACAACTAACAATGGTCAGTGGTGGTAAACTTTGGTCAAAGTCATTGATATATTTTATAAAATACACATTTTTTAAAAATTTTAATTTCTAATTTTTGTGGAATATATTTTGTAATTTCATAATCATGAATGCCATGTTTTGCTTTTGAAATGGTTAGAAGGTTCCACATGGCACATTTTGATTGATGTTACAAGTACTATTATAAAACTTGGACTTAATTGAATAATAAAATGATAGTTTAAGTATTAAAGTGGGACAAGAAAATGTTGAGGTACTAATATGAGAAAACATATATAATTCAGAAATTAAATTGACATATTAAAACAACTAGAATAATTTTATATATGTAAGCTATGACTAAAACATCGTAGTATTGAATATGTAACTGATTAATTAATAGAATATCGATGACAAACAAGGAAAGGAAGAGACAGTGGTGGTTTACATGGTGGAAGATGTGCAAAGAGTTATAACAAGAGGTGCTCTTGTCTTGTAGTGAAAAAGGTGTAATGGAGTGACATGAATCCTTCTTAAGGATAAGGAAGATTATTTATAGTGAAGGTGACCTTCTCTTAGCTTTGGATCTTGACATGTGCACAATACAAGTTTTAAATTGATCGGACACTTAGGAGCACTATAGTCTTTTAGATAGGCGGTGATAAGATAGAGATGAGGTGAGATCCCATATGTGAGCTATGCTAAGAAGGACCAATATATATTTTTAACAAGATAAATCATAGGAGTTTCACGTGGTATGCATATGTATGTTCACAAAGCTCAATCTTAATAAGGTGCTACCCTTGACTGTCGACTAGCAGTTGTGCCATGATGAGGTAAAGGCAACAAAGCCAAGATGGAAAAAGTACTTAAAAAATCCCCCCAATTTACGTTCTTGGTTTGTAGAAATGAAAGCACAATTGGTGACATGGTAGACTTTTGGAGAGTGTCTATTTTGGCGTTATTTGAAGTTTTACTAAATGTTAAAAAGAATGTGTTCAATCATTATTGGCCAGTGAATTGATAAAGCATAATTTAGGAGACACATGCCGTGTTTATATTGGTTTCGGGAAGTTGTATCATTTTGAATCTTCACTCGTACTGTTTGCTTCTTTATTTATATCAGGTGCTTTTAAGAGTTTTGTGGAATTTTGGTTTATTAAGATCTAAGGTAAGTAATAACAGTTTGATAGTAGAAGAGAAAGATAACAACTAATAGAATATTTTTTGATTTCTATTTTCTGATCATTACTCCTCTTGTTCATTTGATGCTACATTTTATAGAAGAATTTTGGCTACCGTAAGCCTTAACAAATTGTTAGCTGAATAACTGTTTTTCTACTGACTCAGTAACAGACTACTAACTACTCTAACATTCACCTATCTTCTCTACGGGTAAGACCCAAAGAGAATGTCGAAACCGATGAAAAACAGTTGCAAATAGTGGTTTAGTCAAAATATCCGCTACTTGATCACAAGCAGAAACCTCACCAACCAACACAGATCCATCTGCAACTCGTTCACGAACAAAAAATAGATCAAGTTCAACATGTTTGAACTTAGAATGTAAGACAGGATTAGCTGCAATTGCAACAGCACTAGAACTATCGCACCAAATATTGGCAGTATCATCAGATTTGATCTCTAGTTCTTGAAGTAACGAAAGTAGCCAAACAACCTCACTAGTAACTGCGGCGAGACTTCTATATTCTGCTTCAGCGGTAGACCGAGAAACCACTTGCTGCTTTTTGGAGCACCATGACACAGGAGAACTGCCAAAATAAACGCAATATCCCGAAGTAGATCGGCGATCGTCAAAATCGAGTCCCCAGTTGGCATCAACATAGGCAACTAAAGAGAGACGACTGGAAGGTTGAAAAACAATTCCAAGATCAAGAATTTCGCGCAAATATCTTAAGATACTTTTTAGGGCAACCATGTGAGCCGTAGTAGGATTATGCATGAACTGACATATCCTGTTCACAGTATATGCAATATCAGGTCTAGTAATTACAACATACTGAAGGGCCCTAGCAAGGCTCCGATATTCAGTCGGATCTGCTAAAAGATCACCAACTTCTTTGGAGAGAGTGGAAGAGCTAACCATCGGAGTATAAACACTCGTAGCATCTGACATAGATGCACGAGCAAGAATATCCCGTATGTATTTGGTCTGACAAAGATGAAGACATCTAGAAGAAGAACGAGTTACCTCTATGCTAAGAAAGTAATGTAGTGCACCTATATCTTTAAGAGAAAATTCATCATTCAGCAATCGAACAAACCAGTCAATAGTAGTAGGAGCACTCCCAATTATGATAATGTCATCAACATAGACCAAAACATACAATGTAGAGTCAGGCTGAATCTGAATAAACAGAAAAGCATCAGACTTTGAGGCACGAAAACCAATGGTCACAAAAAACGAATTTAGTTTTTCAAACTAAGCCCCAAGAGCCTGCCGGAGACCATACAAAGCTTTCTTCAGACGACAGACAAGAGGTTGTCCTGTCGAATTATATTGAACATACCCCAGAGGTTGTTGCATAAACACCTCAGTATCTAAATCACCATTTAAGAAAGCGTTATTAACATTTACCTGTCGTAGTTGCCACTTTCTAGAAACAGCTACAGAAAGAATGACTCTAATGGTGGCAGGTTTTACCACAGGACTAAAGGTCTCTTTAAAGTCACATCCTAGAGTTTGAAAACAACCTTTGGCAACTAATCGAGCCTTTCTGCACGTAATTGTGCCATCAGGGTTCCTTTTAATCTTAAACAACCATTTACACCCAATGACCTTGCGATTTGGTGGTAGATCGACCAAGTCCCAGGTGGAGTTGTTAACAAGAGCATTATACTCGGCTTGAGCTGCTGCACGCCACTCAGCTGTAGCCAAAGCTTCTTCTATCGAAGATGGTTCAACAGCTTCAACAGAAAGAGCTCTCAGTTTGAAGATGCCTGCTTTTGCCCTCGTAAGCATAAGATGGGAGTTGACCACTGGTCTGAGAGTATTCTCTTCATTGGTGTGGGAGGACGAACTAACGTTGTTAGAGGAAACATCCTCATTAACGTAGTTCGAGGGAACATCCTCATTATTGTCCAAAAACACTGGTTGAGGAGGAGCAGGAGCAGAATGATGTGAATCAGAGGCAGTAGGAGACATGCTATTATCTGGAACAGAATTAGTCATAGCTGGAGACTCTAAAACAGGCACCATAGATTGACGTGACGAACTACTCATTGATGGTAGTACTGAAACAGTCTCCAGTGGCCGAATTGGCTGAGTTGTTGAAACAATTCGAACTAGAGGTACTACTGTTGAAGTAGAGGCATCAAACGGGCCTTGAGAACCATGATCAATCATCAAGAATCTATTCTCATCAAACACAACATGTCGTGACACGACGACTTCTCTATTAGGCAAAAGACATTGATACCCTTTATGTTGAGCACTATAACCCAGAAAAGTAGACGGTTGAGATCGAAACTCCAGCTTATGATTCCCAAACGGCCGTAAATATGGATAACAGCAGCAACCAAAAACCTGAAGATGATCATAAGTCGGGTCATACCCATAAAGAGCTTTAAATGGGGACTGGCCGTTGAGAACCGGAGTAGGGAGACGATTAATGAGATGAACGGCACAGCAAAAAGCATATCCCCAGTACTCCATAGACAAACCAGCCTGAGCCAACAGAGACAACCCCATTTCAACAACGTGCCTATGTTTGCGTTCAACCACGCCATTTTGTTCCGAAGTATATGGGCAAGTCACTCGATGAATAACTCCTTGAGACGTAAGAATCGACGTTAATGCCCGATACTCACCACCCCAATCACTCTGAAACTGTTTAATATCCTTACCAAACTGTGTTTTTATCAGCCGCTGAAATCTAGTGAAGCACTCTACAGTTTGAGACTTTTGTCGGAGAAGATAGATCCAGGTAAAATGAGTGCTCATATCAATGAAAGACACATAATATCGATTTGCAGCACTAGTAACATTCGCAGGACCCCAAATATCAGATACAACCAACTCAAATGGCTGATATTTCGTATTAGACATAGGAAACGGCAGTTTATGTGACCGACCTTGTTGACAAGCAGTACACAAGCCATCAAAATTATATTTAGAAGAAGTAATTTGACATTTATCCAAGACATTTTTAATTATAGATGCTGACGGATGTCCAAGACATTTATGCCACAGACTAAAAACAGGACACTCAACACTCTTATTTTTAGTATTCTTACTTTGAACATTTATATGGCACTCAGTATTCTTATCTTAAACATTCGTATGAGCAACAAAGAGACTTTTAGTATGTAGAGGAGTCACTGCAGGGACGAAAAACTGATACAATCCTTCATGAATGTGGCCCCTCAGCAAAACTTCCTGGGTCACGATATCCTCAATAACGCAATGTTTCGAATAAAATTCGAAGAACACAGCATTATCGTTAGCAAATTGAGAAACTAATAGAAGATTCTTGCGTATACTAGGCACACACAAAATGTTAGATAAACGCAATAATTTTGAAGTAGCCGGTAAAAAACTATCACCAACCGACGAAATCATAGCAAGAGACCCATCCCCCAACAAAAGAGAAGAATTATCTGAATAAGGAGTGTGGTCACGTAAGACAGATGAATCCCGACAGACATGGTGGCTGGCTCCAGAATCAGGATACCACGACGTGGTTCCAGCCTGGATGGGAATATAAGATTCATCATTTCCACTGGCAGACTCGAATTGAGTGGTATTAGCCTGAGACCCAGATGAATAATCTGAGGCATGCAGATCGCCAACCCGAGGAATCACAATGCCCGGATCAGACCCCATATATACCGGAGCTCTGGGTTTTGTTGGCTGCAGAACAGAACTACCATCCATCGGTCCAAAATATTATCGAGTCCCAGAAGAGGAATCTAGCTGAACATTATTAGAAGTCGGCGGATGAGGAACCATAGGTGCTGATGGTCCGCTATGAGAGGGTCGAGTTGAAGAGGCCCATGTGAAGACGGCCCAGCAGCATTAAAAACCCAAAATTAGGCCCATCAAAATTTGGCCCATTCGGCCTAGGTGGCACATCCTGCCAATGGTGATAGTATTCTTTTGGCCCATGTTGAAAGTGACCATGTGGCCCACGTGTATGTTGGATAATAGAGGGCCCATGTGAAAAACCATGACCACCAAAATCACGTGAAAAACCTTGACCACCAAAATCATCATAATAACCTGCCATTAAAAAATATTGACTTTTATAATACCTATCATCATACCTAGCAAACTTTTGAGGAGCCCATTCGTCTTACGTCGTTCCAAAATCAGGAGGGAGTCCAAACGCCGATCGAGATCCCGATAGAAACGATGACGGCATAGAACCTGACGGCGGCGCCTCCACACTTCGATTGTAGCGGTAGTAACATCGCTGAGCATCATGACCGAATCTGAAATAGATTTGACATTGAAGTTTAGATCAAAAAGTGCGCCCTCGTCCTCGGCCTGATGTGCGGCCACCTCGATCAAAAATGGCATCTCTTGTCGACGGCACACGGATCAGCTCATTCTCCACTAGATTCGCATGAAGAACCACATCAGAAGCCGAACGTGCAAGTCGAGTCTCGCATTCCACTAACGCATCAACCAGATGGCGGAACGAAAGAACACCAGAGGAAAGAGACGCGACGGAAACAATCGACTCATATTCTGGTGGAAGACCGGCTAGCAAAATTTGAATCTTCTCCTCTTCTGAGATGCGTGAGCCAGATGATTTTAACAGAGCACATAAATTCGTTATACGAGCAACATAGGATTGAATCGTGAGTGTACCTTTATTTAAGGAGTGTAACTCATGACGAATCCTCGACTGCCTCGCTCCGGTATCAGCCGCAAACAAACTCGTCACCAGATTCCAGACTTCACATGAGGTGTGAGCATCAGTAAACGACGGCAAGACCGAAAAGCTAATGGTCGATAGAAGCCAGGACATTAGAAGCCGATCCTGTTGAGTATACACGGAAGCCAAGGGGTTAGGAACAAGATTTCCTTCAGGATTCGTAATAAACCACGACAACTGAGAAGTAGTGCCTTCTAAAAAATCGGTGAGACCGTATCCATGTACAATCAACTTTATTTGCTTGCGCCATTGTACAAACGTTACAGCGTCAAGCTTCACAACCTCATGTCGAGGGAAACTATTCACGACGCGATCTCCATGAAATGCAGCGGAGTCAAGATCAACGGAGGTGTTAGCCATGGTCCCCGATCAACTGGCGAAAGATACCATATTAAGATCTAAGGTAAGTAATAACAGTTTGATAGTAGAAGAGAAAGATAACAACTAACAGAATATTTTCTGATTTCTATTTTCTGATCATTACTCCTCTTGTTCATTTGATGATACATTTTATAGAAGAATTTTGGCTACCGTAAGCCTTAACAAATTGTTAGCTGAATAATCGTTTTTCTACTGACTCAGTAACAGACTACTAACTACTCTAACATGGCTTCTACACCTTTAGAGAAAAAGGTTTTGAGAACAATTTTGTTGCTCAAGATTTTGCTGGAATCCTCATTGTCAATGGGTCTGTGGAAGAAACAAAAAAGTAATTACTAACGAAGCTCGCACTGGCAAAGGTACATCTTCTAAAAGGAAGGGAGCCTTGCAGGAGACAAAGGAGCCTCAACAAAGTAGAGAAAAGGCTTGCAATGCGAGAGAGGAGGCTCGCCAAAATAAAGGAAAGCACTCAACTCATTAGCGAAGAGATGAGCCTCGTGAAGATCAATTGCTTAAATAGCTCAAAGATGTTAAAAAATCTAAAGGTCGTCAGTCTTTTGCAGCTCCAATTGAGCAACATGCAGCTTAAGCAACAATTGTGAACAACCTTCCTGTCAGTAGTGTATGTCAAGAAAAAAACTGAGAAACTAAAAATTGACCTTAACTGAGTTATTTGAATGATTTATGGAATATAAGTTAAAAAATTAAAATTACTTAAATCGAATTAAATTCTATTTTATTTAATTTACAATTTATTTTAATTTTTCATGAAGTGAAAAAAATATTGTACTTAAAATAGTTAAAATAACTTATAACAAATATTTATTAAAAATCATATAAAATTTATTGATTATTTTTTATTTACTTGAAAAATTATGTTTTTTTTAGAAATATTTATGAAACCCAAAAGACTTAAAATTAAATTCATTTTGTAATCTAAAAAATCGAAAATCAAATTGAATTGATTTATGATAGAATTTTTGAAAATTCAAAAAGTCTGATCCAACTAAACCAATCTAACCCCTTCTTGTCTGTAATACGGCTACTAATGTTAGCGGTGATCCATCCATTAGTCCCCCTCAATGGTCGTTCATGGAGTTATTCAAGTTGGTGGGAAATCTTATCCCCAACATTTTCGCAGTTAGAGAGATAAAATCCCTTTGGGGGAGTTCCTCTACAATCCTGCAGCTGTGGCTGCCAACTGGGATAGGAGCTTACCACGAGCTGTTGTAGAAGTTGTGTATCCAAGTTAAGCTTCTGGAAGAAGCGATGAACTTGTCCTACTTATAGTGGCAGAACTTATGGGGACACTTGATGTACAAGCAGGGGAATTAGAACTCATTCTTCATGGTTTAAGGCAAGTCTTTGTAGAGGATGTTGCTGCCAAGAACCGCGTTACAAAAGGAAGCTAAACATTCGAAGAAGTTCTACGTTTCCTTGAAAAGAAGTTTCGCTGAGATGGAGTAAAAGCCAATAGTAAGGAGAAGAAAGTCGTAGACTCTGAAAAGTTGGTCGCTGAGAGGGAGGCTCATGAGATGGATGCGAGGATCCCATTAGAGGCTTTGAAGAAAGAGAATGACGTCTTAGCAAAGGAAAAAGCTGGGGAAGAATCAAAGAGTTAAAAGAAAGGGTGAACTGAGAACCAAGGAAGCTGAACTTACAAGCTTCAAGGCTACAAAGGAAGCTGACCTAGAAGACTTCAAAAGGAAAGCGTAAGCCAATATTAGTGTTTAGTGATACATTGCCTAAGATTAGGCTCAGTACTACTAGTATCCAGGCTTTTAGGTGCCCTCTCAATCTCCACGGTGTAGATTTGCAGAGCCTTTTTGGAAAAGAAGGTAGCTTCGGTATCGTAGATCCCTTGAGCAAGGCTTAGGATGAATTTGTTAAGGAGTGAAGGGATTCTGGGAAGATTTTTCTTGCTCCTGCTACCCTATGAGAAGAGACAGGTACTCCACAAATGATTCAAGAAGAGAAAGCTATTGAGAAGGGTAATAACGATGATAATGTTCCTATTTTTGGCAAGGTAGAGGCTGGAACTAATGTAGCCACATAAGACTTGGTTTTAATTTGCTTCCAAATTGTAATCTTCTTTCTTTTTTAATGGATGAATACTTATTTCCCTCCTTTGTTGCGCTAACTACTTCTTTGGAATCTTGGTAACTTTGATATGACAAAAGATCCATGGTAGATTGTCTACTTTTGCTTCCATATATGTTGATATAATAACTCATAATATCGCTATTGTTGAAGAAATGTTGTAATTGTCAACTTGGAAGTGCTTGATCTAACTTGTCAACTGCAAATAATCATATTTGTTAATATTTGTCCTTAGTACCAATCTTGATCAAGTGGTGGATGTTCACATCTCCTTGGTAGATGATCATGTGCCACACACGACCCAACTCAACAACGGACTCTCATTTTGTTGAATTCGCCAAGCACTTGAGTTCTCCGTAAAGTCAAAACATAAAACCCTAACTCAACTCTATGATGATATCAACTCATTGAAAGATCAGTTCGAAGATTTCACCAAAATAAGTTACCTTCCCTAAAGTAATTTCTAATAGTCATCTGCAAGAAGAGACTAACTTCATTTTCCTCCTTAAAATAAGCTACAAAATTATGAACTTCGAATCATCCCTAGTTGTTGAACATTTTAACTACCATAAGTTTAAAGTCCTTCCTCAAACGCTGGAGGGTTGTCCAAGTACGGAGTCGGGGAGATAACAAGTTATGGGTTATTGAGAGCTGAGGCAACAATCATCAGTTTAGTGCTATTATGGAACTTGAAGCTGAAACCATCAATTATTGGTTGACAGCAAGAATATATGGAGTGAACAACTCGAGAGAACCCTCCTTAATTGGTCTGCACATTTCTCATATTTGCTGCAACCGTGGCCAGTGCTTGCTTTCCTTTACGCTGCTTAGTTGGCTGCACAAATTATGGCCAGCTCCTATTGTTCAATAACTGTGCATTGATTGGCTGACAAATAAAAAAATGCTACTGACACTGGCTAAAATCTCAAACAGCTACATCTGACTACACAAAGTTCTGATCTTCGACAGCTTAAATCAATTGCTATTGATTGCATATCTTTCTTCCTTGAAACTTTAACACCAATTGGCTGCTAAGAAAAAGGGGGGCTAAAAACTGATCCAACAGCCTTGATCTAACCATGACCGTACTAGTATATGGTACGATTTTAATCCTGCCCAAACTAGGTAACTTCTTCCCCAGGTCCCCGTTCTTTCATTCCCTTAATTCAGTGAGAAAGAGAACTCGAACGATGAAGAGTTGGGGTGCTAGTTTAGAAAGCAAGTTCCAGCGTCTGAGGCCCCATCTGTTTCAGCTTCTTGTATCATCAAGAAAGTTAAAACGGACCAATTATCTTCTCCTAGTCCACTGGGATTGTTTGTCATCTGTTCTCAACGATTAAATCATGAGAACAATTTTTTTTACCTCAATTAATTAACAAGCTTGTTGTGAAGCTAAAAAAAGTATAAGAGTAAGAAACAATAAGCTTTAGGAAATGACTAGATCACTTCCTTCCAATAAGCTTATCACTAACAAAATGGATTAGACCAATGCAACACATAAAGAGACTACTACAAAGTTCATTCTTTAGTTACGAATTAGGGTGATCAGAAGGGGGGAATACAACTCTGATTCAGGTAAATAGAACCGTAGGATGAAGGCAATTTCATCTCCGTCCATTTTCGCAACTAGCTACACTTTTTTTCATCCTCCGAAAATTCATTTTCCTAATGGTAAACAATTTCATAAAATAAAAAAAAAATCTTTTAACAGGCACCATTATCTCGAATTTGTACAATAACCTCCAGCAATGCAATTGACACTAAACAATAAGCATATCATTGCATTTGCAGGGATCAGAAAGGCTCTTGGTTGGATATTTCTTCAATATACCAGCCTACCAACTTAATATACGATTGCATCAATTAGAGTGATAAGAGAATACTAATAAACCAATACAGATAGTAGACTCAGGAATAACGCAAAGCTGGAGCCCATAATTCAATGTGCAGGATATCCACTCTGCTCTATTCATACCATGTGTAGCATATGAAGCAAAGTAGGCCTTCACCCATCATTTTCAATCAATCATAACTTGCCATGCTTCGAAGGTAGGAAATATTCATATAACCTTAAATAAATGGCTTATGCAGCCTCTGGTAAATCCCAAATTTCACGCATACACAAATCCAACATAGCCAAAAATAAAACATAATAAATAAGTAAAAAAAAAAAGAAAGCAAATCGAATCATCTACAAAACATAAATAAGTAGAATGCCACATAATTTGAGTCAAAAAGCTGATTGATAAATCATCCAAAACTCCAAAATCATATCCAAAGTATCATAACATAATAAAGCATACATAAATTTAAAAAAGTTCAACGATTACGGAAAATCAAAACCCTACTGTTCATATTGTAAAGAAAAATAGCTATAGATTCAATTTTTTGCAGGACACTAACCGAAGGTAGAACCAGACTCTACTCAATCCCCACCAGCCTTCTGGTAAACGAAAGTGAGCCCACACTTACCGCAATAGTGCCTATCAAAATGGTTAGCCATGAAGGTCCCGGCGCCACATTCCGCATTAGGGCACTCTTTTCTCAGTCTCTGAACCTTCCCGGACTCATCCACCTTGTAAAACTGGAGGACGGCGAGCTTGACCTTCTTCTTCTTGTGCTTGATCTTCTTGGGCTTGGTGTAGGTCTTCTTCTTTCTCTTCTTCGCACCTCCCCTGAGACGGAGGACAAGGTGTAGAGTGGATTCCTTCTGGATGTTGTAGTCGGCTAAGGTGCGGCCATCTTCGAGTTGCTTGCCGGCGAAGATAAGACGTTGTTGGTCAGGAGGAATGCCTTCCTTGTCTTGGATCTTAGCTTTGACATTGTCAATGGTGTCCGAAGACTCGACCTCTAGGGTTATAGTCTTCCCCGTTAGGGTTTTGACGAAGATCTGCATCTTGGCGATGGGTGAAGATGCGCAAAGAAAAATGAGAGTAGAAGTACAGCGGCTAGGGTTCTACAATAAGAGGCGAGTATTGGTTGTAAGGCATTGTGTGACTTGAAAGTACGTAACTACCCATGCTCATTTTACTTATTGGGTCATTGATCTTGGGATTGACCGCATAACACAGCCCAACTAAGCCCTAACGTAAATTATCTTTATTCATCCAAAATTCAACTGAAGTGTCAGTCTGAACCTGTGTTGGAGGTTCCATGAAGCCTTCTATTCCATGTAGATAATATGGTGATAGCTGAGACCGAGAGTAATCATTTCCATGGTTAAATATTAAAAATAAAATAATATTTTTAAAAAATCATTTAAGTATTTACATTTGAATGTAATTGTTTTATATGTAACATATGTAATGGACTTAAATTAAAGTTTAATTGTAGCATCTAATTATTTGCTCCAATTCTTACGAGGGAGTTTGTTGGAATGATGACATGAGATAATTTTACATAATGACCTTTAATTTATTTAAAAAAAAATTAATCACCTTTTATAGGTTAAACATATTTAAAAAATTAAATATGAATTTTTTTTTATGTGGAAGTAATTTTTATCAGTTTAAATGTCTTTGCCATGTCAACAAGCTGCCATTATATTTGCCAATCCCAGTGGAAATACTACACAAGTAATCCACTTTTCTGCCTTGAAAAACAACATCACATTATTCTATATTCAAAATTCATATATTATATTTTTCATGGTGGGTTTAGTTAACAGAATAATGTTTGTTTCCTTGCAGAAAAAATTACTTAACTAATTTAGGTATTAGTAAGGAAGAATTCCATTTAATTACCTAGGTTATCGGCTGGAAGGAAGATGTTGCACATAGTTTATGTCTACCTTAGATCGAACCTTCAACAAATACTAAGTTCCATCTTGAACCGAACTTTGGCAAATTTGGGTTTCAAAGAACAGTTGTCTTCAATACTTGGTCTGTGGACAATTTGTGTGTGGTCAAGGCGATAGAAAGAAAAGTGGAATTTTATGCTATCTCTAAACCGTTGAAGAGGGTCCGTCTCCCTACCTCGATCCTGGTTACATGGAAAACAACTACATAATGACGGTTGAAACTCAACGCTAATGTCTCTTCGATGGGAAATTTTAAAATTACTGGAGTAGAAGTAATCATAAGGGACCAGTTGAGTAGTTGATATTGAGGCTCTCACGGACATATCCCTAGTGTTACAAGTGTACAAGTAAATTTATTAATTTTGTGTGATGGTATCATCTAAAGGTAAAACTAGAAAATTATTTTAGAAGTCAGAAATGAATAATAAGTTTTTAAAGATTAAAGTACAATTTTATCGTTATATTAATTTATAATTTCGTAAAATTTGGAGGGATTGATTATATTATTGTCACTGACCTTATTTCTAGTAGTTTTGTTACTAATATTTGTCTTTTTACTATTGTCTATAGTTATAGAACACTCCTAAAGAAGATTGAGGTGCTTGCTATTAACACATACTGAGAAGGGATTAGGTGTATGAATATTCTCACTCAACGGAGAGTCAATTTTCAATCCCCTAAATGCAAAAGTCTACCCAATTTAACTCAAGGTATATTGACCTATTTGACCATCCAATTTTACAAAAATAAAAAATAAAAAAAATTAGTTTTTCATTTCTTTTAGCCCTCAAACGGGTATTATTTGTCAATTTACCCCAAAATAGATATGATGCCAACAATTAATTAATTTTTAATTTAAAAATTCAAAATAAATTATAATAAATAATTTTAAAACTTATAAATGTTTAAAATTTATAAAAATTATAAAGAATATTTTGATATTTTTAATTTTTAAAAATAATTACTAAGATAGTATAAACGTGAATTGCCATGTAAATGCTTCATCGGCGAATTAACAAACATTAAATTTTTTCATTTAGTTTAGAGTGATTGAGCAAATAATATAAATTTAAAGACTAAAATTACAAAAAATAAATAAATAATTAAAATAATGTTTAATAAAATTAAAATCCATATAAAATCATTATACCATGATACATATGTAAAACAAATATGTAAATATGGTGAGCCAATTCGCCATTTGCCTTGCATCCTTATTTTGACCAAAATATTCATCAGCATTCTTTTAAAATTCAAGAGTAGTCTCTCCTTTCCCTTTTAATGTTTGACGAGCAAGTTGACATCACAACTATAACCTTACTTGGTCTGCACGTACGCTGACTTCGAATTTGATTTTTTCTTTGTCCAATTCATACTCTCTACATGTATAAACTATATTTAGCGAGGTGTTAATATATAAATAATAAATTATGCTAATTTACTGATTCTTACATTTACAGCTTTAAATTATCACTTATATTTTAAATTAATTTTAAAATATTTTATAATTTTGATTTCTTACCTTCCATGTTTCCGGCTAGTAAGCGGTAACTTCCCAGATCCGTGCGCCGCCTCCTCTCCTACTATGAACCATCCAAATCCCACGTCATCAACTAATTTTCCTTTTCCTTTTAACAGAAGTACAACACCACTATAAATATGAATTATTTCTCTCTGAACAAAAACAACTTAAGATTTTCATATATTATTTTTCTTCACAGCGTTAATTCTCCAATCAATTGGGTAGTGCGATTAGGGATTCCTAGAATATAATCAATAAACGGAGATGGATGATAGCTGCGTGGTGTGTGCTGACAATTTGGAATGGGTTGCCTACAGCGAGTGTGATCACGGAGACGTGAGCTCCACGTGTGTTGCTCGTCTCCGCTTCATCTGCAACGATCTTCGTTGCTGCATCTGCAAGACTGAGTCCAACGTCATCTTTGTCACTAAGGTTAGAGGCTTAGAGCTTTCCTCTTTCTTCTTTTTATCGCCAATGTCGATTTTGAATTGAAACTACCGTAATTATAGCGTTTGGTATTGTTTATAAATTCACCTGTTGTTTACATGTGTGATAAGTATTCTGCTCTTGTTCCAGGCTTTAGGGGACTACACGAGGATGATCAATGATTTCTCTGTATTGCCAACTGAAGTAAGGGAAGGCCGGGTGGGTTCATACTGGTACCATGAGGATACAGAAGCATTTTTTGATGATGTTTGATTACTACAGGATGATCAAGGCAATGTGCAGGCTTTCTTGCAGTGTATGTGACAAAATAGAAGAGCAATCCAATGCTGGGATCAAGCGGAGGGGAAAATTTAGGAACATTGAACAGTTAAAAGGCCATTTGTTTCATCAGCACAGATCGGTTATGTGCAGCCTGTGTTTGGAAGGTCGGAAGGTATGAGTATGACCATTGTGGAGCATTCCTCTTTTTTGTTGAGTCAGTTGTTTGTCCATCAAGAAAAGCTTTGTGGACGCATCAATTTTCTCATTGGTTTATTTTGGACAATGTAGGTATTTATCTGTGAACAAAAGCTATATACTAGGGCACAGTTAAATCAACATATAAACACAGGTGACTCAGAGGTGGATGGAACTGAGAGTGAGAGAGGTGGCTTCATGGGGCATCCCATGTGTGAATTCTGCAAGTCTCCATTTTATGGTGATACAGAGTTATACTCACACATGTCCACAAAGCACTATACATGTCATATCTGCCAAAGGTAATGAGGGTCTTCCTGGTACCAATTCTTTGAATACGCCCTAAAACAAGTGGGCTTATTTTTGCTTGTTCAATGTTCAATGCAGACAGCATCCTGGACAATATGAATATCACAAGATCTATAAAGACCTTGAGGCAAGATGATTTCTATATTTCTGTTGCTTTCTCTCTTTTCCCCCTTTTTATCCTCGAAAGTTAATTGAGATTACGGAAATCGTCTGCCACAGATTCATTTTCGCTGAGATCATTACCTATGTGAGGATGAGACATGCCTTGCCAAAAAATTTATTGTCTTTCAGTCTGAAGCTGAACTAAAGGTGAGCCCTTGGGGCATATCTTTTCGATTATTTGAGTGTGTCCTTAGTTTAGCTCAATTTTTCCTTTTCTCATAGGCAGTTTTTTTTTTTTTTTTCCCCTTTTGTGTCCTTTCAGAGGCATAATACCATTGAACATGGAGGTCGCATGTCTCGTGCACAGCGCAGTGCTGCTTTACAAGTATTTATCTTCCTCTTAAGTTGTGGTCTCCTCATAAGTTGCATTTTCCTTAATTCATTCACTTTTATGTATCTTTTTCTGATGAGTTGGTTACTTCCTTGTTGTTTTGTTAATTAAATGTACTTTTTCAGATACCAACAAGCTTTCGATATCGTCAAAGAAATGATGATACTCGTCGTGGAAGGGAGAGAACATCTCGGTATCTGATAATGACCATCGACTTTCAATGGCCATTGAGGCAAGTTTGGAGACGGCCAGTGATCCACCAGCATCATCTTCTACGCAGGCGGACTCTGATTGTGGAGACATAAATGATATTTATCCACTTGTCCATCCTTTTCAATAGTTATCTGCTGCAGTTTGTGAATCATCTTCTAGATACCTTCAAGCATTAGGGGGAGGTTCTAGGGGTGTACCTTTGCAAGGAACATCTTTTCCTCCTCTCTCCAAGCCTGCCAGCACTAGTCAACAAACACCTAAACATAGCTCAGATGGCTTGCCTATTAACCCTATGGCAGCGCATCTAAGGCGCCAGAAGAATGAGAATACAAATGTTTTGAGTTCAGCCCAGGAGTGGCCAGAAACAAGACACAGGCTTCTACAAGCAGCAAGCAGATCAAGTCAGGTTAGACCAGCAACAAATGTTGCAGCTGCAACATCACTTGGAAATAGTAATGGATTTCCGTAGTTAAGCTCTGCAAGTTAAACTCATGCACAGATTCAGGTTCAGGTTCAGTTTCAGCCCACTACAGCAGATATATTAAAAGCATCTGGTTCTCGAATGAGTGAAGGCAGCACAAGTAGGATTAACCACTCTTCATCAGCTCCAAATCTTGCTGATGGTGGATTTCTGGACCTTCCCTTTTTGATTTTCCTCCAGTTTCTGCAGCACAAAGGCATAAGGAGTCCTCAAGCAGCCAGGTGTCGATCAGTGTAGAGGATGTTCATACAACCAACAAATCTTTGGTAGAAAAAACGCTAGCTGCTCTTGCATATGATGAAGAAAAAGTACATTGCTTTTAAAGAAATATCTGGAGGGTATCATCAGGGCTTAATAAGCACCGGCAGATATTTCGATTATGTTCAACAGTATGGTTTGTCGCATCTAGTTCTTGAGCTGGCTAGACTCTGCCCTGATGCTCAGAAGCAGAAAGAGCTAATTGAGACGTATAATGCTGGTTTGCATGGCAATGATCAGCAAGTGAATGGTGATGCCCAAGGCAATGGCTGGTTTAAGGATAATAATGCCTCTAAGAAGTGGAAGGGGAAGTCTCTGGACACTACAGGAAGTAATACAAAGGATACTATGGCAAATAGTATTATGAGCAGTGTCAGAAAATTGCAGTCAAGTTGCAAGCCTTCTGAGGAGGTGGAGGTTTTATCAAAGGATGACTATCGCCCTGCTAAAGGCAACTCAAGGTTAATGGTTAATGAACATCCGGTGGAATTGAATTCTACCAATAAACCCTCAATAAAAGTAGGTGGTCAAAATGACTCATTATCTGCAAAAGTTGGACCAGGGGATGCAGTTGGTGGTAGCAAGCAACGGAAGAAAGCTTCAAATTTTCACCGAGAACAGCTGGGCGATGGTCAATGGCAGCACCGTTGAACCAAAAAGTTTCTGAGGCAGATCTTGATCCTGAAGCGTTAGATAACAATCTTGATAGCAGCCAAATCTCCACTGGGCAATTGCCTGTACGGGGGGTTTGGAAGAAGGGAGGAATAAACTCTTTTCGTAAGTGATAAATCCAAGACCAACGTAGGTCACAACTTTTCTTGGGGAATGACCTTAACTGTTGTTAAACTGATCCAGTTTTGTATGATGTTACGTGTTGGCAATAGATAGAGAATATTCCATTTACGGCCTGAGTTTATAAGGACTCACAAAAACTAGCCTAGCTGTTCATTGCATTTCTCCGAGTAAAAGAAACCCATATAGTGGGTCTATACAAAGTTGAAGATTACTGGTTTGTCCGAGAATGTGTGTTTTTAAAGGTTCCTTGGTTCATAGATGCATCTGAGTTCCTTTTTCCGTATAATAAATAGTCACAACATAGTAAACCAGCAATGCGAAATTCAACCAACAAAATTAAATTTATAGGTGGCCAAGTCGAAATCAAACTGATGCAAGAACTTGAAGATTATTATTATTTTATACTGGCAGTGATGTTATTAAGAAACTGTCATATGTTAACTCTAGCACCAGTGTATGAAAAAAATAACTTTCAAAAATAATAGTTTCAATTATCCTTAAGTGAGGGTCTTTCTTTTCCCATTAGACAACAAAATACAACATCATAGAAGCAGAATTGAAATGTCAATACAAAGTCACACAATGAAAGCAAGAGTATATATTTGTGTTCAAGTTCATTGATATTGATAACAATAACTTGTAGAATATGTTAATGTTATAAGGATTTACAGAATGAGTGATGCAAGCTACAACACAACAATACCAGGCTGAGCTTCAATATTGAGGATCCATCATCCAGAGAACGAAAGGAACCAAGGAACTTTACAATAATGCACAAAGCTTACACTTGAGTAATCTGATTAGTAGCACAACCAAAGGTTTTCTCACTGCTGTAACACATATACAGAAATCCATCATCCTCTTTGAAAGATTCATAGAGAGAGTCCATAAGCGTAGCTGCAAATACAGGTCATAGCAAAAAGCTTGAGAAACTTTCAACGCAACAGAAACATATGACATAATCTTATTGTGGCTTTACCTGTTTGTGGCAACGTGTTCTTCACAAACACAAACAGTGCTTTTCCAGGGCTCAGACGAAGTCTCAAGCTTAAGATATGAATGAATTGTCCAACAGACATGTCCCGTGGAACCAGATACCTATAAATCGAACAGTGTGGCACAGATTTACTCGGCCCTTTTATCTTTTAACAAGAAATGATTATTTGCATATCTACTCAAGACTTAAGTCTAAACTGTGGGAGTACTCTTTAAGTGAATCCTTTTTTAGCAATTTTAGAACCGAGTTTCCCACTTTTATATTTATATCTACAGAATTCAGCATGCCACAATCTTGATAATTACATTTTTTTAATAAAAAAGGAGCACCCATCATTACTAGTCTCAATGCATTAGGCAGAGTTTGTGTCTTTAAAAAAAAAAAAAAAAAAAAGAGGAATTGAAAGGTAGATATACAATAAAAGCATGAGCAAATTGTTGTTGGCCAACACTGAAACTTACTTTTTCTTTTCCATTTCTGGAAGATCTGCTTTTGAGTATCTTTCCACAATCACCTACAAAAATGAGAAGAACCAAAAAGGAGTATCAGAACTCCGGTTTTTAGCAATAACCAGCTACCTAATTCCTTTTTAAGAAAAAGCCATAATCCATTGAGGGGCAAAAGCGATTAAGTTCATCTCATCTCACCTGTAAATAGTATAAAGTCTTGATAACTATAATGAACAAAGTCCATAGATAAAAAACTTAAATTGATCATATTTATGGGAAAAAAAAACACACAGACAGAATTCTGGGAATACGAAGGTTTGACCAAAAGAAACGTCGAAGGAGAGGAACCGGAAAACTTACAGGGACCCGATTGGGATATTTGGCAATGATATCGCGGGATTCTTCAAGCCTTTGGTCTGCGAGTCAATTTAGAACAAAGAACCAACTAAATTAAGGGCAAAAAAAACAGGGAAGGTTATAAGGAAGAAGGGTTTTTGTTTAGAGAAGCGAACCGAAAGTGAATTCATCCTTAAAAGAGGGGATCTTTCCCATTGCAACGCAGGCGAATCGAGCCGATTGAGACTATCTTTTATAACTACACGAAACCTACAAAAATCGACGCTGTCTATTTATAGAACTCAAATTAAATTAAAAAAAAACTAAAATAATAATATTAATATGGTAGCGATAACCATTAAGCGGGGATAGCTCAGTTGGGAGAGCGTCAGACTGAAGATCTGAAGGTCGCGTGTTCGATCCACGCTCACCGCAATTTTTTTTATTTTCCTATTACTTTCTTTGCAATAGGCCGACTCTAACCCATTTTAAGCCCACAAAATCGACTTTTTTCTGCTTCGGAATTTGAATTGGGCTAACCCCCACATTTTTAACTCACAAATACCTGACCTTTTCCTCGATTCATCAAATAGTAATTTGTTGAACTTAAGCTTCCAATTGTTGTTCAACTCAAATTACAAATATAAATATGTAGGATTTAGCTTGATGAAAAGGCAATCGAATTGAATCATATGTTTGTTCAAAGTGATAATTGATTTACAGCTTCAGGATGTGTGTATATATATATTGTATTTGTTCCAGTTAATAATTAAAATTTTAATTAGTCAAATATACAACATCAGTAACGTGGATACGACGATGCCTTTGAGCTAAAAAAGAAAAAAAAACACCTAAAATTAATTTCCTAGAAATTAAAAGAAAGTTTAATTAGCCTAAAGTTTAATTAGCCTTTTAATTGATGGATAGAGAAAAAAGCATACACCCAAAATCCTCTGACCAGACATGTGAAGGAAGATTGGGAAAGAGTAAAATGCCATTCCCTCCCGTTGTCATCACCTGCACTATAATGTGGCTAAGCTTTTATGGGCATCCATTCCAGACTGTTTGTTTGTTAGTTTTTGGTTGAATTCATTTATTCATTTTCAAATTTTGAATATACTAATTTAATAATTTTTTTATTTAAATCCAAATTTAACAAAATTTTGAATTCTCTATCCTTGATTTTTATTTATTTACCTATACCAAATAAAAGGTACAAATGCCACCTGCACTGTACACACTACTTTGCCTAGTTGACGCGTTGCCATATCATTCATAAACCATGACGAGGTTGGTGAGTGACCCAAATTTCCCGATAAATTTCATTTTCTATCAACCTTAAATAACCAACCACTGTTTGTTTTCCATGAAAAAACAAACCTCTCTCTCTCTCTCATCAACATATCCGACATATCCAACGGCTCCCATTTTGTTTTCCCCAACTTTTTATATCAGCCGTCTGATCCTGACCTTACCAGATTCCTACCAAAACTGACTAAACCCCTTAACCAGTTAACACTTAAACATAACATTTACATCTAATTTCGCTATAAATTTCCGGGTTCCTGGCTGGATTCTTTGTGTCGTCGAGTTCCGCTTCTTTAGAGTTCTGGTCTGCTAAGCACTCTCGCAACTAAAGACTCAGATCCGTTCGGAATTATTTTTCCAGGTTGCCTTTTCTGCCCATTTACTCTTCTTCTTCTTCTTCTTCTTCTTCTTCTTCTTTTATCGCTTTGTTCTGTCGTTTTGGTTTGGAGATCTTGCTTTGGTGATTTTAGTAGCAGCGGAAAATGACTGTTCTGACTTCTGTCTTTGTATTCTCTCTCTCTCTATAGTTAAATTGGATTGAAATGCTTGCAGATCCATGTAGTTTTCTGTTTGTTTTATGCGATTTTAGCATATTGGTTTCTGGTAATTCTAAAAGGTCTGAGATTCTGAGTTTTGGCTTTTGGAATATTTATAGAGTTTCATTGCAAAAAAAAATGGTCATTTTGTTTGGATTACAACTTCGAGTTGACTTGAAGTAATCATTGCCGGTTGTCCTTTACTAGTGATATCTTAAACTCTGATAGAATTTATTTATTTTACTTAAATAGTTGTTTCAGTTTTGAGTTTTCAGTAGTATCTACTGGATCTGTATTTTTTTCTCTCTCCAGTATCTAACATCATCATGGTTCTTTTAAATTGATGGAAGTTTATGAAATTTAATGTGATTTTTTTTTTTTACCGTAATGATATAGATATGTGCGTGGGTTATATGCGTGCAGGCTTAGAATGGAGACCTTTCTATTCACATCTGAGTCAGTAAACGAGGGTCACCCTGACAAGCTTTGTGACCAGATCTCTGATGCAGTGCTTGACGCCTGCCTCGCTCAGGACCCTGACAGCAAGGTTGCCTGTGAAACATGCACCAAGACTAACATGGTCATGGTGTTTGGAGAGATTACCACCAAAGCCAATGTAGACTACGAGAAGATTGTCCGTGACACATGCCGCTCCATTGGATTTGTTTCTGATGATGTGGGTCTTGATGCTGACAACTGCAAGGTCCTTGTTAATATTGAGCAGCAGAGTCCTGATATTGCCCAGGGTGTCCATGGCCACTTTACAAAGCGTCCCGAAGAGATTGGAGCCGGTGACCAGGGCCACATGTTTGGTTATGCTACTGATGAGACCCTGAACTTATGCCCCTAAGCCATGTCCTCGCAACTAAGCTTGGGGCTCGTCTTACTGAGGTTAGGAAGAATGGGACTTGCCCTTGGCTAAGGCCTGATGGTAAAACCCAGGTTACTGTTGAGTACAACAACGATAATGGAGCCATGGTTCCAGTTCGTGTTCACACTGTCCTCATCTCCACCCAGCACGACGAGACTGTTTCTAACGATGAAATTGCTGCTGACCTCAAAGAGCATGTTATCAAGCCTGTCAACCCTGAAAAGTACCTCAATGAGAAGACAATCTTCCACCTCAACCCATCTGGCCGCTTTGTCATTGGTGGCCCTCACGGTGATGCTGGTCTTACTGGACGTAAGATCATCATTGACACTTATGGTGGCTGGGGAGCCCACGGTGGTGGTGCATTTTCCGGAAAAGATCCTACCAAGGTTGACAGGAGTGGTGCTTACATTGTTAGGCAGGCTGCCAAGAGCATTGTAGCAAATGGCCTTGCCCGAAGGTGCCTCGTGCAAGTCTCCTTTGCAATTGGTGTGCCCGAGCCCTTGTCTGTCTTCGTTGACAGCTACGGAACTGGAAAGATTCCAGACAAAGAAATCCTCCAAATTGTGAAGGAGAACTTCGATTTTAGGCCTGGCATGATCACCAACAACCTGGACCTCAAGAGGGGCGGCAATAACCGGTTCTTGAAGACAGCTGCCTATGGACATTTTGGAAGGGACGACCCTGACTTCACCTGGGAAGTTGTGAAGCCCCTCAAGTGGGACAACTCTCAATCTTAAACCAAGCTTTGCCCATCCCCCCTGCTCACTGCTTGCTTTATCCTCAGTGCTGAATAATCCTCATGTTTCTTACCCTATATGTAAGCCATCCCCTGAATGTTTCTAATCTACATATGATGTGCCCCATTCATTTTTTTCCCTTTGCTATTTGTAATTTTATCTGATTTTATGCGTCCTTTATTGACACAGTAATGCATGAGAATTTTGCTTTTATATTTGATGGCCATGGAAGTAAACAATAATCAAATTATTGTTCTATTAATCTCAACTAAAGGTGGTCTACTGTTTCAGGGTTCAACAAATGCATCACAGACCTGACTACAATATTACTAAAATAGAAGCAAAAGAAAAACTTTAGAAATACAGCAGCAACATTATGCATATGATTTGATAAAGAAAATAAGATCCTGGTTCAGGAAACAGTCTAGTAATCAACCCATTTACATGTTTCTCAGCTATGAAATATTTAGCAATGAATTATGATTACATTCATTTAGAGCATGAATAAATAAACACCTTAATTCCAATTACCCTTCACTTTTTCGGCTTATTCACCTTCAAACTCTTAAGCTACACATTATAACAATCACTCCAAAATTGAATGAAGAACCGATCCAAGTTCCTTGTACACGACAGCAGTTTGAGCCATCCATCTATTGCTTGCAAAGCCGTATTGAGCCATTCATAATTTATATTTAATTATATGTGTTTGAGGATCAAATTGATAAACTATTTAAATATTGAGGACTAAATGTATTCTTATACCGGTTAGAAAAAGTTCACACCATCACTGTCCCCAATCATTTAACGAAAAGTGACCAAAACAAAAATAACCAAAAACATTAGTGATTAAATTAAATTTTTATAATTGTGTGACCAAAAAATATTAATAATTGAGTGACTAATTCTATAATTTACCCTATAATAATAAAAAATTTCTGAGTTAGAAAATTTAATAAGCAAAGAACAAATCCTGTAAATAGATAATATCGATATCTCACTCGAAAAGTAAATTTCTTTTGTTCTAAAATAAAAGCAATACCTTTGGAATATTTAAAGAAATGAAAACCAAACTCTTGTTTTATTGATTAATAATTTTACCTAGTTAAACCACTCTAGTCTCCAAATCAAATTTAGAATGGAGTTTGGTTCACTTTAATTTTAAATTACAATTTATTTCATTATATTAGTAACAATGTCGAGATTTAAATTTTTGTGATTGACTTGATTGTCAAAATATGTTTGATCATAAAATTTACTCAAATTAAAGTTTTAGAAAATAAATGAAACGCCTTTATTTAAACAACTCCTTTAAAATATGATGTGTGTGGTATGAATATATCTCTAATATGAGTTAATTGTCCAATACCAAAAATAAAAATAAAAATAATGTCAAGATTTGATGTGGGATTTTTTATTTACAATTTTCCTCTTATTTTAATGTCAAAAAAAAAAATGTCAACATTTTATCTTTCATTTTTATAATTTTGGTTAATTTTCTTCTAAGCCATAACAAATAACATGTTTTAAGCAATGTTATCTAAATCAGACTAGATGGGTCGATTGGACTAAAAATTGATTGAGGTATCGATTTAGAGAAAGGTTTTGGATGGGTTGAGCAAAGACTTGATATGAACCACTTCAACTAGGCTAAAATACGAGTTGAACTGATTTTTAATTTTTTATGATTTATTTAATTAAATCATCCGGATCAATTGACCAATTCGATTACCGATCTAATTTTGAAAAGCTTGGTTTTAATTAAAAAAAAAATTTTTATTCTTTCTTTTCTTTGTCACTTAGTTTAAAACTTTGGGTTACTTTTCCTCTCAATTTTAGAGATTTAAAATTAATTTTTTAGAAAATAAAATATTATAATATTCAAATTTTATGCCAAGAATTTAACATCCATTTTTCTAAATGTAGAGAGTAGATATTTAGGAATTGTGATAAGTAAGTAGATTTAAGTTTGAATGAAGTGTGGACAACATATAATATAACGTAAATTTGCTTGAGATTTGCAAGTGCCGTGAATATGGGCACCAGTTTGTAAGATAAGCCATGTAATGTAGGAATGAGGATGCCACCAAATTTCATCGTTTCAAACATAAGGATTGATATCTTAGAAATTAACGTGTACAATAATGCTTCTTAGTTTAAGCTCCAAAAGGTGAAAATGAAGGGTCTCTTAATGTAAATCCCATGTAATCATAAAAAATTGCTGGTTTCAAAGTCCTTATTTGCATGAACAGCCTCCATCTCTGACAAAACAGTAGTAGAGCTAGTAGCTATCTTCGTTCCAATGTACCTAATCTCATCCAAAGATTTCTCCTGTCGTATTAAAGTAACAATGTATCTTTTATTAAGGAATGATTGTAAGTTCAAGTGAGAGATGATAGCAATCGAGACTGTTGAGCAATGACAGAAGCAGTGGAAGGGCTCTGTTCCAAGAGAACTTGGTAACCATCCCCCATGTTATCCATTCCAAGGCTCAAGAGCTGCCAAAACAGCCCACCGTCACATGATCCCCCATTCCTGGCACTGCTGTAGATTGCTTTGTAAATCCTCTGGAAATACTCGTTTCTTTTCTCTAAGCTGTAACCTGGCAGCTTGAAAGACTTGCCAAACTCTCCTATTACCAGTGGCTTTTTCAGCACTGAATTGCAGTCCATGGTATGGGCTTCAATCCATTTGTCTACAAAACCAAGCTGGGCCTCTTCGCTTGAATTTGTCGATGGTAACCTGCAATTGCAGCATTTAATCATAACAAACATTAGTTTTAATCCCCCATGAAGAAGAGCTACTGAACTGAATTGTGATATTACCATTGCTCAGGGTATATATGGATAGTAGCAAAATCGACCTCGGGGATCTGATTATTGGAAATGAAGTCGGTCCCAATGGAATAGCTATTTGGATTATACTGTTTCTTCTCTGGCATCGATTCCCCATAGAATCCTTCAAGTCCTATTTCCAGTAGGTGATGATTATCAATGGACTTCACATGTGCAGCCATTTCTTTTACCCAATTCTGTAAATTATATTCAGCAAAAAAGGAAAAAGTTGTTTAGCCCTGACTCTACAATTTCGATGTGTTCCAACATAAATCAGCTCAGTATGGGAATTACAAGTATTAAACAAATAGTTCATACAATTAGCTGTATAGCAAATTCCAAATTTTGGTAAGATATGATTCAGAAGTTGGTGAAATATAAAAAGTAGGTTATAAAATTTGGGTGAAGTGGGCATAAGAAAACGTCCAACCACAACCTACTAGAGGAAACTTCAACAACTTGAAGGAATTCCAAACAAACAGAAAGAACAAAAGCAGCAAAATTGTCTGTCACTACGAGACATCAAACCAGGTTTCCGATTCTCAATTGCTCTTAGATGGTTTCTTCATATGATTCCCCTGTGGAGTTACATGCGTGTATGCTACGCATTCCAAGCCAAAACAGCTTTTAAGTTTCTTATCAATTTATAACAAGAAGAAACCAATATTTTCCATCGCTAGTCTAGTCACTTTTTGTCCGTGATCATCCACCAATGTGAAAACTCAAATGGGTTTGTTTTTTTTAGCTGGAATGACTTGATTTCATTTTCCTTGAATTGAAATTAAGGTCAATCCACTGTAAACAAAGCTAATTTATTTGATGTTTTTGCTCACCTTTACTCCTTTATTACTCGCTACTTCTTTCTAGCTAGTGTTCACATGATGATCAGAAAGCCATTTGTAAGTTGTAACGCTATTGCAATTTGCATGCGTCGCTTTTTTACGTGTCGTAGACAAGACTTGACATGATGCAACTGGCAAAATTAGCTCGAAAATCGAACCTGAAGATTAGCTCCAGATGGATCACTGGGGCAACGAGGCTCGTTCATTAGTTCCCAAGCAAAGATGATAGGATCGTCTTTATATGCCACTCCAGTAATCGTGTTGATTCTCGTGAGCACTGCCTGCAATTCAAGTTCTTATTATTGGATACTGTACCTGCTTGTTATATTATATGACTTATTAAAAACATATCCAGTGTATTATACTAAACATCGTTAATGGCAGTAAGAATATTCGCAAAATAATAAAAAAGAAAAATAAACACATCTAAATTTTACATGAAAAATACTTATCGAAAAAAAATCACAGGTAAAAGAAAAAAAAAATCACTAATTTTTAAAAACAGAGATCAATTTTGTTTTCTTTCCATCCTAACAAAAGTGTAAAAGGTTTGACTATTGAAGTCATTGGATCTTTAAAGTTAGGTGGATGAAGGCAGCAATCATAGAGTGGACCCAACCAGGTAGCAGGGACCTGGCAAAGTCCCCTGGTTAGGTTCTCAGTTTCTCACAATCCTTGCTAAACTGGACAACTTTTCATGAATTTGAAGACCAAACCCAAAGAAACCGCCCCGAATTAGTTGCAAACATTTATTAGAAGGGAGAAAATGGGGTTCGTGAAATTAATACAATTACGTTACAGAAAATCAAAAGCTGTAAACCAACGTACCTTAATATGATTCTTGTAGTATTTTTTGACAACAGAGTCTGTAAAAAAATCATCTTCTTTGCTCAGGTTCCGACCTCGTTGCCTTGCCCATTGAACGTATTTATCTTTTCCTCCGTAATCTTTGAAGTTATTTGCCAAACTCAGAATCAAATGAATTCCATACTTGTTAGCTTCCGCTACAACAAAGTCCAGTCCCTGTAAAATAATTAACCATATAAGAAGTAGAACCCCTTCCTTTTATTGTAATTTATAGAACTGTAGCCAAAAGATAAAAAAATGAAGTCATCTGTGCTACCTTGAAGACGTCTTCATTGTAAGAACCAGGGGAATTCTGAAGAGGCTTGTAATCACCATCGTTAAACGCCCAAGTTCTTGCTATGTTCATGCCATACTTGGAGGCTTCTCGAAATACGTCAGTAACCTTGCTCCTCGTAGAATTGTCAGACGCAAACATCATCATCCAATATGCATTGAAGCCATTCAAGTAGAAAGGCTTTCCATTTATGACAAACTTAGTTGCTGTTGTTTGAACGAAGCCGGTGCTGCCAGCATCAGCCCGAGCATAATAAATTCCATGGCAGAAGTCCATCGTCAGGATGAGGACTAACAGTACGATGAAGCTGTTAACCCAATGACTTGCCTTCATATTGAACAGACTTGGAAAGCTTGGTTATGAAATTACAAATAGAAAACGAGATGGAATGGAACAAATATACACGAGAATGAAAACAAAACTTGGAGAGATTGGAGGTGGGGAATGTTGGCGTGGTCTAAAAACCTATAAGATACAATACGGTACAAAATAAAAACATATATTATGTGGCACACCGGGGGTGGATGAGAAAAATGATGAATAAAAAAAAATATTTAGTGGATAGTTTTTTTTAGATGAAAAAACTAAATTATACTTGATTTTATATTTATTAATTTTTAAATTTCTTTGTGTTATAACAATTAACTTATACAAGATGTTGGGATAAACTAGTGGTGCATAGAGTCACTAAAGATGGAGGTTTAAGAGCTAGTTTTAGCAGAGTGATGATTGTTGCTTGATCTCATATTGTTTGGATGTCTGGTTCTCTCTTTGTCTCTCTTGATTAGAGGTGTTTATTGGTTGGGCAGAGCTTAAACATTATATTACCATACTTTATATGCTTGTTTAAGTCTAACTTTGGTTCAAAATATGAGCTTAAATTTTGTCTAAACATGTCAATATTTGTAAATGACTAATCTAAATCTATTTTAGATCCACTCATATTATTTATAATTTTATATTTTATATTTTATATTTTTGAAATTTTATATATAGACTAAATATTTTTTAATGTTTTCCTTGTAGTATTATATATTATTATAGATTTAATTTTTATATGTTATATATTACATAATATATATAAAAGTAACATAATATAATATATTACAAACTTAGAAAACGGGCTGAGTGGGGTTAGAGTTCTAGCCTAGAATGTTTGAATCTAAACCCAAGCTTAGACCATTTAAAAAATGGTCTAATTTTTTTTTCCCAAGCCTAATTTTTGAGTCTAATATTTTAACCCAAATCCTTCTAAATTTCAGGTGGGCTTTCGAACTTAGATACTATATAAAAGTAACATAATATAATATGTTACAAACTTAGAAAACAAGCTGAGTGGGGTCGGGTCCAAGCCTAGACCATTTTTTAAATGGTCTAATTTTGTTTTTTTGCCCAAGCTTATTTTTGGAGCTTAATATTTTGCAATTTCCTTCCTTTTTCCTTAGTAAGTCTTTTTGCATTTAAAAAAAAAAAAAGCTTTTAGCTTTTGCCTCTTTGTTATTTTTCTTTTCTTGTTATCTCACTTCATAATAAACCATGGCAAGTTCATGAAAGAAACCAATAAAGGAAAATGAAATTTCAAGAATATGACTTTCCTACTTCCAATTACTGTATTCAGTGTACAACCATGACAAAAAAAAACATGTTGCTGGTTCTTCAATTTGAGGGGATTAGGGATTCCCATTATAAATATAGATTTGCCACTAGAGAACTGTTAGAGTTGTGACCCAAATTCTTATTAATATAAAATACAAGTGACAATATAAGGGGTCCACGAGGGCAAAGGCCGAAGTTGATCTAGTTGCTTATGCTTTAAATGTGGCTGAAGATATAAATGGAGATCAAGAGCCATCTACTTATTCCGAGGCAGTTAGTTGTGAAGACTCAGAAAAGCGGATGTTTGCCATGCAAGAAGAGATGGAGTCACTCCACAAGAATAGAACATGGGATCTTGTGAAGCTTCCTAAAGGTAAGAAGGTTGTTAATTGTAAACGGGTGTTTAAGAGGAAATAAGGGACTCCGGTAGTTGAAGAACCTAGATATAAAGCAATACTTGTTGCAAAGGGTTACAGTCAGATTCTAGGTGTGGACTTCACAGATCTGTTTTCTCCAGTTATGAAGCACAGTTCGATTTGAGTCTCACTTGGTATTGTAGCCATGTATGATTTGGAGCACGAACAGTTAGATGTAAAAATAACATTTTTGCAAGGAGAACCTGAGGAGGACATTTATATACAACAACCAGAGTGGTTTACAGTCTTAGAAAAAGAGGACTATGTTTGCTTGATGAAAAAGTCCCTTTACTGTTTGAAACAGTCACCAAGACAATGGTACAAGATGTTTGATTCCTTTATGACTTCTCATGATTTCAAAAGATCTAGCTTTGACAGTTGTGTTTATTTTAAGAAAAAAAGTGATGGTTCTTTTGTGTATCTACTCCTCTATGTTGATAACATGTTGATAGCAGCAAAAGATAAAGGAGAGATAAGAAAAGTCAAAACCCAGCTTAGTGAAAAATTTGAAATGAAGGATTTGGGAGTAGCAAAGAAGATATTTGGTATGGAGATTCTCAGAGATAGAAAAGCAAGTAAATTGTACCTAAGTTAGAAAGGGTACATTGAGAAAGTTACTTGCAGGTTCAATATGCAGAGTGCTAAGCCTTTTAGTACTCCTTTAACGACCTATTTCAGATTCATCAGCTTTGTCTCCACAATTAGATGATGAGATTGTCTACATGTCAAATGTTCCATATTCTAGTGTAGTAGGATCTCTTATGTATGCTATGGTTTGTTCACGTCTAGATTTATCATATGCAATCATTGCAGTTGTAGATACATGGCGGATCCCAATAAAGAACACTAGAAACCATTTTAGTGGATTTTGAGATACTTACGAGGCACTACTGATGTTTACTTACAATTTAGAAGATATAGAGATGGAGTCATTGGGTATGTTGATACTGACTTTACTGGAGACCTTGATAAAAGAAAATCCATCATAGATTATGTCTTTACAATTGGGGGTTGTGCAATCAGTTGGAAAGCCACCTTGCAAACTATTGTCACTTTATCTACCACTGAAGCTGAGTACATGGCGATTACTGAGGCTTGTAAAGAGTTATTTGGTTAAAAGGGCTCTTTATTGAACTCAATGAAGACCTTTAAATCAGTATAGTATTTTGTGACAGTCAAAGTGTCATCTTCCTTACGAAAGATCAAATGTTTCATGAGATAACAAAGCACATTGATGCTCGATATCATTTTGTTTGTGATATTATCGCTCGTAGTGATATTATTGTGAGCAAAATTAGTAATCATGATAATCTTGCAGATATGATGACTAAGCCACTTCTTATAACCAAGTTTGAGCATTGCTTAGACTTGGTTGGTGTTTATTGTTGAAGATAAACCCTTAAGGGGTTTCATGGAAGAGATGGAGAACTTGTTCGTTGAGAATTCATGTCAAGATGGAGATTGTTAGAGTTGTGACCCAAATTCTTATTAAATTAAAATACAAGTGGTAAGATAGGGGAATCCACGAGGGTGAAGGTGTTTACTTCCTCTGTTTGATATTGATTTGAATAAGGTGTTTCAACCTTATTGCATTACTTCTATTAGATGTTGATTAGAATAAGGTTTTCTAAACCTATAAATAGATGCAATCTATACTCATTGTAATCATTCGAATTTGATATAATAAATTTTCTTCTCCTCTGCCTGTGGTTTTTTTCTCGAAAAGGTTTCCACGTAAAATCTATGTGTTTTATTTTTCTCTTTTTTCTTTCCATTATCGAGATTCTATTTTGACAAGAACGTTCATCAATTGAGCAACATCGTAGATAATGAGAAAGGGGTTCTTTTGCTTGTCTTGTACATTTTCGAATTGCGCATTCATTTGCTTCTTTATATATGGCTCATGAAGGTGTTAAACTCCCTTGGCGCGACTTAAGGGTAGCTTGTTGTCAATTCCTAGTTCCATTTGGTGGCATGTTTCTTGATCATAAAATAGGGGATAGCTTGGCTTGAGTCACTTCCAAAACTTGTACTTCCATCAATTTTCTCACAAACTAGGCCAACAAAGCCTTTACCATTTCCAATATCACAAGAATATGTGCTCACCAATATTTGATAAATCAAATAGTTGTCATTAAGATAAGGGTCGATTCATCTATATGAAAGATATATCGGGCATCTTTCTTTTCCCATAGCGAGGAAGGAGCTTGGTACATGAAAGTTGTAGGGGTGCCCAACTTGAGGATAAAGTTGCTAAGGGACAATATAATAGTTATAAGCTATCGTCCTCTTTTGCTCTCATTGATTTGTTGAAGCTAAATCTTGTCTAGGTATTTCAAATGCTTGTGGGTTACCCTATGTTGGGAATTTGTGCCTTTAGTATAGTTATTTAAGCATTTATACTTGTAATTTTCAAATAGAATGGTTAATCAAATTTCATATATAGTTCAATTATTATCTTTTGTATAATTGTCCTCTTTGGTTTTTGCACGATAAGGAAAATTGAACAAAACATATATTGGCACACTAGTTACCTAAGATTTAACCAATACTAAGTTGAATCATAATGATGAGTTTATGATCCAAGAAGACAACTTAATTAGTAGGTAATCTAAATGGTACATAATCTAAGGAATCAAAATGAGAAAATTATTCAATGGACTATTATATTGTCTATAAAGTCCAATTGGGGAGATATTTTATCTTGGGTATTAGAGTGGATATACATTGGACATGACCTAAATTGAATTGATTCTGGATCCGTTGGTATATTGGGTATATGAACTATGAATGGCATGAGTTCAACTACAATAGTGGAATTCATAGCTCAATTAAAAAGTAAATGATATCATATCATCAACATTGCATGAATTATAGAAAATGAGTGTGGTCATAGGTCATTAGTTAAGGACGAATGATTTTATTCATATTTGTTAGTAATAATATTTTTCACTGTGCAAGTTGCAATTGTGGTTATGAGATAAAATATAATTATTTTAGATGAATAGATTTAACCCAAAAAGATTAAGGATTTAAGTTTTCTGTTAAATATTATTTTAGTGTGCATGTGTCGCCCACCACATAATGTTCTAAAGAGATTTTGGGTTTTCTATTAAAATATTATTTTCCCTCTCTTCTTGTTCAAGTAATACTCTTGTGATTTTCCCTATAAATAGAGATTATGAGATTGCCAAATATTCACAATAGTCATATGTGGATACTCTGTCGAAATTTAGGAAAAACAATTTAGCTACAAATAAATTTTATTTTTCATGAGTACTTGTGAAAGTAATTTCGATCTTGGTTGCCTTAGAGAAAGTGAACTTTCTCCACTAGAAAGTTATAGTTTTCATTCTGTGTTTCGTTTGCAATAAAAGCTCATTCTCTTGGCAACTGAGGGTTCAAAGGTAAAGAAGAAGATCGTTGGTTGAAAGCTAAGTATCCGCTAGTCTCATTAGTCCAAGAACACATGTACTATGTTTGGTCAAATTTATTGCCATAGACAACACAACAAAGGTTCATATTTTATGATTTTTTTTGAATTTCTATTGTGTAACAAAACTATTTTCATAAACAAATTTTCCAACATTCTAGTTGTGAAGGCATGGATCACTCAATTGTCTATTAGGTCTTTAATTCTTGTAAGAAACTTTTACCTTTTAATGTAATGATGTTAGCCGAGTGTTATCCTATAAACTACTAAGCCAATTTGTCAAAGTTACCTAAAGGCCTTAGAAGAAACATTGGGTACCAACTTCTAGCATGCTCTCACAACATCCTTGGAAATAACTTGCACTCGAAGGTGTCAAAGTTGCCCATGATCCTTATGTAACTATTGTACTAGTGTAGATGATCCATTGGATTTTTTGTTCCCTTGTATGTCTCTTTTGGTGGTTTAAGGAAACTAGGACTGGCTCCGAGGCAACTTAAGAATTCAATGGATCATTTGAGTAGCAATTTGATAAAACCTCTCTAGGCTTTGCCAATACTTTCAAGAGGTCCATTTCCTTCCTCAATACCTCCATTTGTCGCTTGAAAGGAGGGCCAATCGGTGGCATGCCCCTTTTTTCTAGGTTGCAATCTACTACCATTCTTCATGTTCTACATGGATAATTCCTATGCCCAATTGTTGATATGATGCTACACCCACTGTTTCTAGATACCCTCATTCTACCTTTAACTCACGAATAATTCGAGTATTTTGTTGGATGGTTTCTTTCTATTAGTTGTATTTTCTAGCAATATCTTAAGTTACTATTGTAGCTCTGTGTATTACTGGGTTATGAGTGTATTATTTTGCATGGTGGGGTTCATAACCCATGAGGTTGTAGCTGCTAGTTACCTTTGGCAAGTTTAGGTTGATTTGAGTAATGTTGAAAATTTCTAGGTGGTTGCTCCACCTAAGGTTGTTCGTAGTATTCTCACTGACCAAACAGTTGGTCATATTAGTCATAAGCAGCACAACCTTGATATTTCGCCCTTGGTTCTCGCCGCTAATAATGCTCTTATCCATAAACATTCTAGTAATAACTCTCATGATTGTGTTGATTATCTCAACATCTATATTGGTTCTGGTAATGTTGAAAATCTTTTCTCATACTTAACCTCGTTTTCTTGCATTTCCGAAATGTTCTAGGTTGGTTAAGCCATATCTTTTCTACTAGTTTCTCATAGATGACATTAATTGTTATAAAATTTAAGTTGTACAAGGTATTGTAGTAAACTATATCGTGGTGGTTCACATCATGTGTAGTGTGGAGAGCCACTAAGGATGGAGTTTTAGCATAGTAATGATTAATGGCTAACCTTGTATAGTCTATATATCTTGTTCTCTTTTGTCCCCTTCATCTTAGATGGAGTCACCTTATATCAAACGAGGTGAACCACACATCTTCATCATCCTTTCCGCCTTATCCAATCAAGCCATCAACAGAATTCTTTAATTAATTTTTAGTTTATTATTCTTCAATAAGGGTCTGTTTGTTTCACTGAATATGGTTTCCGAAAAACAATTTTGGAAAATAACTTACTTTCCTAGAAAATTTAATATTTTTTGGTGTTTGGATAATTCTATGTAAAATATTTTCTGTTGTTTGACAGATTTCTTAAAAATATTTAATAAAAGTTGTTTTCAATGAAACAAACATACATTTGAGATTTTCTTATATTTTTTTGTTTATTTGAGTTTATTTTATATGTATAATTTTATATTTATATTTTTTTTGCATATATTAAAAATATTTTGTTAAATACAAGTTCATTACAACGTCATTTTTTAGTTGCATGACTACCAAGTGAGTATTTTTATTTAAAATGAGACATCAACAAAATTGACAAAAAAATTAACAATGTCAACAATTGGACTTGATTTTCAAATGTCAAAAGTACAGAGACTAAATTACAAATTTGTGAAGAGTACATAGACTTATGACATATTTTAAGCTTTATACTACAAAACATTTTGTTAGTAAAATATTAATATTAATATTAAATTTTTTAAGAATATTATTTAAAATTTTTATTTTAAAATTTATTATTAAATTAAAATTGAAATATTAAAGAATTTATTAAAATAATAAATTATTAATATAATTTTTATGACTAAATATAAATAATTAAATATATATGTTTAATAATGATGAAAATATAATTTTTATATTAACATTGTAATAATCTTAAATATTTCTAAAAATAAAAATTAAATTTATTATCAATATAATAATATTAACTTAATTTTATATAAAATAAAATTACCTCTAAATGAGATTTCTTACGCTTCTTGAAAGGTTAAGTCATTTTATAAGAAAAAAAGTTTATTTTACGTTGACAAAATTAATTTTATAAAACAAACACAAAAATATATAAAAATATTTTCCATAAAATCTTTTATAGGTAACAAACCTAAATGATTAACTATTTTTTAACTAAAATAATATTAACTGCATTAAAAAGGACAAACAGACCTTAATTCGTTGGAGACATATAGAAGTAGATCTTAAATAATCATTTATGGATGCTGGCGTCCTCCGCGTTTACATAACTGCATGGGTCTGTTACCACCAACAAAGAAGAAATTCTTTTTAACTTGTTATAAGATGGTAATTTAAAAAGTGCTTTACATCGTCACATATAAAATATCCTCAAGTGATTCACTTCATATATTAATTTTATACTCAATAATACCTTTATCTTTAATTGTTCTTAAAATTAATTATTTAAATGGTAATTTCATAATTTTTTCCTACCTTGTAAATATTAATTTTTCATTATAGTAGAGCTGGTATGAGAATTATCATAATTATATATATTTTTATATGTATAATTAGAGTAGGAAATGGAACTTTAACAATTATTTCGTATTAGAATAATTATATTTATAATTAATTTAATGATTTTTAATCATAAACACCAACTAAATATTATATTATTATATATTATAAATTTAAATAAAATTCTAATCAATCAATTAATTATTTAAATATATTATATTTTAATCCTTGAAATGATATAACATTTTGCATTTGGAAATAAAGATAGAATTATTCTAATATGAAACGGTTCGTAAATTTGTAAATTAATTTTATTTATTAAATATTATCAATATCAATTATATTTGTTTTAATATTTTTATAACGATTATCTAAAATATATAATACGCTTCACGAACGCCCATGGGTTAAAACTAGACACGTATAAAAGTACAAATACATTGAACAGAGGGAGTACAAATGAAACTTGGCAATGTAAATGGTATTTGATGCCTGATGGCCTACTATATTAATAATTTTATTCCATTTATTGATTAAAAATATAAATATTTTTAAAAATAAATATATTTAATAATAAATAATAATTTAAAGTTTACATTGAAATTTTTAATATAATGCCTACTTCTATTTATACTTCAAAATTCTTCAATTGAAGAAAATATGTATTTAAAAATGTTCAAAATTATTATTATTATTATTATTATTATTATTATTATTATTATTATTATTATAACGATATTATTTAACTAAGACTCAATCAACTTCTGAAATTGAGTTTTCACGACTCTAAGAGATAATTTTCAGTTTACTTCAATATTGACATTTCGTGCAAGAGAGGTTGGGTTTATGGCATTTTAATAGGGTTTTTCTTCAATAATAAGTAATTAACTATAACTCATACATAATAAATGAATGACGGATGCCACCAGAAGAATAACTAGAATTAGTTGCCTCAATTATTTGGTCATGCGACCATCTTAAAGCGTTTGAATAAGCAAATGTAACATCTTCCATTTTTTTTAATTAATATTTGATACATTAAATAATCTTAAAAATTATCATATATTTCTTTTCTTAAAATATTATTTCTATCAATATATGTGTTTAATAACTCTTATTTCAAATTAAGTTGATATCACTTAATTTATATCTTCAATTTAATTATAATTTTAAGTTGAATTAATATAATTTTAATAACATTGATATATTAATCTATATCAATTTATACCAAAATAAAAGTTTAAATTAAAAAATATTGAGAGGGATATTTAAGTGTTTTAATTTAAATAAATAAAAATAATCTTATATTTTAAAATTGAATTTTAGAAAATAATAAAAAGAATAAGCTACTCCTACTTTTTGTCACGTAATTTTGATCAATAATCATGCATATTTTATGACTTTATCTATAATTAATAGTTATTTTTAAAATAACTATTAATTATATATATTAGCCGTCTGAGATTAATGCATACAATGGGAGTAATATTTACGATAATGATATGTTAGATGCTTTATCAATAAAATAAAAATGAAAACGGCTATATATATAAATTTTAGATCAATCATAAATTATCAATTATTACCTCTACTGAATTGTCAATATCTAGCATTCAAATTTCCGTCCCTTTTGTTTTTGTAGTATTCAATTAATTAATTCTAAAATAAATATAAAAGCTCATGAAAAAGGTTTTTTATAGGCTACGCTATCAGCTTAATTTTGAAAAGAAATCACATGCCTGTTGGCTATCAAAAATCCACTTTCCAATTACGCAAAATTTTATTCTTCATGGAAGAATAAGTGCAAGGATATGGGATTTGTCATTTGCTATAAATTTTGATTTCACTCTCATTTTCGATCATATTATTATTATTGTTATAACAATTCTTAAAATATAAGATTCTTAAAATTTGGGCTGATTATTTTAGGTTTTATATAAAATAAAAAGAGAAATAATAATCATATACATATCATATCAATTATTTATATAAAGAGAAAATCCGTCCCATATCACGTCAAGTTTAATTTATTAATATATTATGCAATTCTATTACATTAAGTTGTATGATCAATTTAAAAGAAACTTACGTCAAATAACAGCTCACCATAAGAGGATATATAGTATATAAGTATATTTCTTAATTACTTTTTCAAACTCCATGACAAAAAATAGATATAACACGATTAACCTACACTCCTTTTGCCAAGACTTTCTCCCTTCAATCTCTTCTCCTCCTTTTTCCACTTCAATATCACTTACATCTCTCGATTTTTTGAGTGAACCATTTTATTAATATCCTTTATTAATATTAACAATAAAGCACGATGTGACAAATATTATTGATATGGATTAATTGTCTAATTTTCTTTTTGAGACGTAAGAAAAAACAAGTGTTGACACAGGGGGCATGGGCGAAAGTGATGAGGATGAATAATGACGATGGAGATGTTGAATGTGATTGATTAATGAAGTAAAAAGCTAAGCAAAGGAGATATATTTTATATGCTAGTATTGGTACTCATAAATTATAAATGTGGTCCATCTACTAACAAACTGGGTAGTTGCTTGCTAATCTACTAGGATCGAGGATTGCATTTGCAACCCTAAGTTTGTTTTTGTTTTAAATCACAATTGCACCTTATCAGTTACTTTCGGCTGCTGCCCATAACTCCCTCACGTCACCTATAATAACCCCTTCATTCTCCTCCGCTCTTTTTTTCTTTTTAGTTTTCCACCAAGGCCAAATTTTTATATCTAAATACCAAGATTGAGACTTCCTTTGGATAATTAGTGAAATTATGTCAGATGGTGATGAAATTAGATGTTATAGTAATGGAATTAAATATTTAATTAATTGTGAGTGTCAGAATTTAAATAAAATTGTAAGGTGAAGTGAGAATAAAATGATTATTGAAAATATTTTATCGTATTAAAATTTTATTTATATAACCTATAATTAAAATTATATTTTACATTGAATTATAAATTAATAACATAAAAATAAATAAAACAATTTTTGTATATTGTATTTATTTATGCGATTACTTGTTTTAATTGATCACATTAATTATAACAATAGACTATATTAATTTATAATGTAGTAAAATGATTAATTATATCAATTTAAAATTAATTTATTTTTAAATAAAAATCATTTCATAAGAAAAAAGAAAAGAAAAGACCAAAATTATAAAAATGCTCTCCAGTAAGAAAGCAATTTATCCACCGGAGCTTCAACCTCCGGTGAAAAAGTAAAGCTCTAATAGTACAGTTAAAAAACTCTAAACGTGCTGCTCATTTGATATGAGTTTGTCTTAAAAAAAAGTGTTTAAGCTCACCACAATTAAGTTTTCAAATTAGTTTAGGTGGGATTAAAAATAGTAGTAACAATGAAATTAAATATTGTAATATTGAAATTTTGTACTAAAAATTAATTTTATAAATAGAGTTTAAATATTCAAACAATTTATTAGGGATTTGTAAATTTTGTAACAGGGAGGGACTAGTAAAAAATTGTTCTATAGATAAAATTATGAAGTTTTAAAAGGTTAGAATATAAATTTATTTTTAAGGAGAAAGCTGCCTTCTATTTTGACCCCTCTTTGCAGCATATTTTACATTTTACTGTGATCAGATTAATTAAAATTTATGATTATCTAAAAACAATGTTAATGAAATTTATTATTTATCCAAAAAATACTTTAAAAATCCACGCTCAACGATGAATAAGGGATCGGGCCAGGATCTCTTTCCCACTAAACCCAACTTAAAACCCATTTCAACTCTGCCTACCCAATTGATTTTGACCCCACAAAAGACGAATGAAACAAAGGGATAAAGCTACATTTAAGTCCTTTAAGTGTATAATGTTTTAAGTTTGGTCCTTAAACATTTTTTTCCCAGATTAGTTTATTTTAACACTTTAAAAATGGTATAAATTTTCAAAAAGATATAAAAAAGTAAACGTTATTATACTATTATAGTTAAAATGAACTTTAATAGAACCTACAATCAAATTCATCTACTCCTTTTTAATTTTTTTTTTTGTTGCTAATTTAAGAATTTAACTATTTGTTCTTGTTTAGTGAATAAGAAGCAATTGAACTTCTCCTTTTTAACTCTTTGTCCAGACACCAAGCACATCCTCAAGTAAAATATGGGACTCAATTGCAAAAAATTTTGAGCACTTGAAATTCTTTTAGTAGTGATTAATTCTCTCACTTTGAGTGCTCTCTAAAAAAAGTTAATGGATAGTCATGAAATGTACTTTATTATCATAGGTAGGGATTAAACCCGCAACCTTATAATTAAGATATGAGGTAAACAGCTATTATACCACAACTTATGGTTATGATGTGTTATTTGAAGTAAATATGAAGTTGTATTTGAAGAAGACTTTTTTTATCACATGCTATAATCTTTTACTCCTACTAGCGGTTTGCTTGGGAAGGTGACGCAATCTTCATATTATTTTACATTTATGTGAATAATATCTTCATTTCAAATACACATATTTTAGATTTTTATAGTTATTTATATTATTTTATAGAATTAAATATTTTTTATAATATTTTAGAGTGTCACATCAATACTTTTTAATTGTGTTAATTAATTTGAACTAAAAAATATTTAAAGACTAAATTGAAAAATTGTTTAAATATTGAGGGTGTATTTGAACATAATAGAGTAATTTAATGAAATTGTAATTATTATGATAGTACTTGTAATTATAAAGAATTCTAATTCTTAAAACGCGTTTAGTTGATGGAATGTAATTATGTTGTCATTCTTATATCACATTTGGTATTATACAATTATATAGTTTAAATTTAAAAATAATATTTATTATTATAAAATTATCAATAATGCTCGAGAAGATATAAACTTTGAACAAGTAACAAAACTTTTAAAAAATCAAATCATCTTATGTAATATGTTAGTTTAGAAAGGTAGTCAATAATACAATTATTAACAATAAAAATAAGAATCATATGAAGTTTAGAGGTGCTCATAGGTCAAATCAAGCTCAACCAAAAATTTAGGCCTATTTGGTAGGCTCGGCCTAGCCAGAAAAATGGGTTTAAAATTTTGCCCAAGCCCGGCCTAGATAAAAATGTTAAAACTCGGGCTCAGCTCACCCAAATTAAATTTTTTATATTATTTTTAAATATATATATATAATACATCAAAAATACTAAAAACATTAAAATAAATATTTCCCAACAAATTGAAAATAAATTTTAAAAAATATGTATACTTAATTAAAACTAAGATAGATGCAACTTAACAAGCAAATACCTCTAAAATTAGGGGTGAGCATTCGATCGAATCGAATCGAATCGAATCGAAAAATTTCGAGTTAATCGAGTTTTCGAATCGTATTTTATCATCCTAACTTAATTTGAAATTTTTTCGAATCGAGTCGAGTGAGACGAAATTTGAATCGAATCGAATCGAATATATTTGTTCGAGTTAAATTTTAAAAAAATGACTTTAGTGTTGTTTATTTTTATGTAATTTTTAAAAAAATAATTTTCTTTAAATTTTTTAAAACATGATCATACAATAAAAATTGAGGTAAATAAGTGAATAAATAAAATCTTAAAATTTAAAAAATTAAAAATTGATTTGGGGTTTAATTTGGGGAGAAAGAGGAATTGGGTTGGGAACTTAGGATTTAGGAAAAAAATTTTAAATGAGTCTTGATGGGCTTGGGGAGAAATGGGTAAAAGCCTAAAATTTAAAAAAATAAAAAAATATAGTTTATATTTGGTTTATTCGAATTATTCGAATTATTCGAATTTGAAAATTCAACTAGATTCGAACTCGGAATTCGAAACTCAAAATTTGAGTTGATTCGATTAACTCGATTAACTCGATTAACTCGATTCGAATAATTCGAAATTCGAATTTTTTTTCGAATTTTTCTAATCGAATCAAGTTTTGCTCACCCCTATCTAAAATAATAACAAAATTAACAATAAAACAAGTGTTATACAATATCCAAACAATAACAACAAAATAATAGTAACATAATAGTGAAATGGTAGCAAAATAGAGAGAAAACAACAAAAAAAAATCTTTTTTTTTGTCCTTTTGTGAATTCAGACCGAACCCGGGCAAAAAATGCTTTACCCGAGGCCCAACCTATTTTGTAAACAGACCTTATTTTTTTGTCTAAAACTACTTTTTGAGCCTATATTTTTGTTCAAACCCTCTCATTTTTTAGGGTAGCCTATGGGCCGAGTGACCTGGGCCATAAGCAGGTCTAACAGAGTTTTATCTAATTACTTTAATATTCCATTTTTGTTGAACTATTCTCTCTCTAACCTTAAACATACCCGTCATCATTAATTGATTAGCCAAGTATAAATAATTAATAATAAATACTATATAATTTAGTTGAATGTTTACTATGTGAAAAAATGTATGAATAATAAAATTAATAAAATAACATAAATTTATATTTTATATATATATATATATATATATATGTTACAAATTAAAATACAACTAATATTATATAAAAATAGCTTCTCACACTTGAAAATATAGAGATGTGTTTAGAAAGTAATAGGTGAATTGGATTTAAGAGTAATTATTTATAATTTACATGTATAACTCTTAAAAATTGAAAAGTGTAAATTAGATATTTCAATTACACTCAATACAATGTAACCTACTAGTTATCAAACATGCGACACATGTAATTTTACATGTAATAACACCACTCCTATAAATCTTAAATTTTCCACACGATTTAAGACAATTAATTTCATTCATGATGAACATTTGATTTTTTTTCATGATGAGGTATATTAAGATGGAAAAATGGAAGCATGAGGCCTCATTGATTTTCTTTCAATCGAGCGATATCGGATGGTTGTAAATGATATTGAACTCAATTATCTGTCAGAGTCCTTTCGATTTTATATATGCTGCTGCTGATGGTAGTATTTTAAAGAGTGGCTGCTTGTGTAAGATCCTACAAATATTGTTCATGAATTCGGATATTTAAAGATGGGGGAGAAGTAGGCTTTTATTTTTATATGTGTGTTTTTGTTTGTTAATTTTAGGATACATAAAGAACTGAAGGAGAAATGGCAGCAAGAGATTGTGGAACCAAGGTTGGTAAATGCATCGTATGAGGAGGCTAGTGGAACTCTGTTGAGCAATGCTCCTTTCTTACTTCACATTCCCGACATATGATATCCATTTTGGATTTCAATTCCAATTGGTCTGGTTAAACCAGCACTGTTTATACTAGGAAATTGTTTACAAGCTAGCTTAATATTATTACTCAACTCTTTTTATTGAATACGGAACTCAATAGACTTGATAATATTAGACACGATATGATTAAATTAATATATCAAAATTTATATAATATAGACTTATTAATGTATCAAAGTCTATAAAAATATTGAAAGAGAAACAAGAAATGTGGGTCTAGGACTTGGTTCTTAGCGGATTCGGGATGAATTTTGCTTTGAACCTAAACTTCTCTCTACATCCATTGTTGCAACTTCGAGTAATCCATAGTTTATATAGACAATTATGCTTTGCTTCTTTACATACATTCATACACTTTCCATGGCTAATTATCAAAGCATTTATCAGCAGTCTTTTTAACCTTCATTGGAAAGGAAAGGATAGCTTTAATTAACACTGTTTATCACATTTGACCATCATTTTGAATTCCAAGTAGGGAATGTATTTGAAAAACTCAACTGGTTGCTTGCCATAGAAGGTAAAACCTAGACCACAATCATGTTTTATGATTAACATCACCCGGGAAGGGGATTTGGATTTAGAGATAACCCCCAACCCTGTTATCAGTCAAATCTGTACCTGATTTGCTAGTACTGTACGTTTTCTCTCAAGCCTCTTCCACCTTAGAAAGTACACATATTTCTTGACCTTCAAGCCATCACCATTATTTTAAAAAGCTGCAAATAAAATACAATTTCCATTACCAATGGAATACAAGAACATGAAATCATGTGTGAGCAATGGGGGGTTGCGTTACTTGGGTAAGGAAAGTTGAATGGAAAGATGGCATCACCCATGTGATTTATAGGTGCGCCCCCCTTAGGATATGCCATGATATATGGTTCTACTTATCAACCAAAGAATCATTTTTTTTTTTCTTCTTAAGAAAGGCACCAAGGCTTGCAGATACATGGTGGTTGCATGTAATGTAACTGCTGCAAGCGAAACCTGTCTAATTATGGGCTTTTAAGGGAGTTGACTTTGATTTTCTAGTGGCAGTTGCTATCCATTTGTTGTCTGAAAGTCATAATTGCGGAAATTAAGATTTAGATTCCAAGTCCAAAGCATAAGTTTCTGCCTACAAACTATTTAGCTCTCCCCTCTAATTTCATATTGCCTGCTTGACAATTTGCAGCTCAACTGTACAATAACGTACCACGGATACTATAATGCAATGGATTTACAGAAGTACCCCCACCACCGTCTTTTCTCCTACAAACAAATTTAGTGGAAATAGCTAGAGCTTGATTTGACGCAAGTGTGAATTGACTTTTCTTATTTCTACTAACCATAAAAGAACTTTGGAAGCTAAATATATATTTTTTTTCGGTTTTTTTTTTTTAAATTACAAGTACAAAAGGACTTAGTTGTATTCATCTCTGAAATTATGTTATTGTGGGTTATAGATTGACGAAGGGCATAAAAAGAAAACCAAACAACTGAAGCTCCAAAGTTTATAACAACCATCACAAGGGTTTGAATATAAAAAACAGCATTTCCATAAGAGATCATGAATTACGGTAATTTATTCTATCATTATAGGAATGATCATGGAAATGCCTTAATTTAGTCAACCAATTTGCAGTCATGGCTTAATACTTAATAATTTTATATCAGCTACCCAAGGGTCTATCACTGGTTATAAATATCTAGGCGAAATACATCTGCGGTATCAAACTCATCCTTAGCTCACATTCTCTAGCATAAAAAGAAAAGAAAATTTCCATTGTTTTTAGAGGAAGAGAAACTCGATGGACAGTGCCTATCTGTTCAGTACTGCCGTACTCATTGTGGTCTTATACTTTTCCCCTAAATTTCATGTAGCAGATGCAGCTCATACTTGGCTTTCGGCACATGCAACATTCTATGGTGGAAGTGATGCTTCTGGAACTATGGGTAAGTTTTTCTTTCTTTTTTTCTTTTTAATTCTCTTTCTTATTTTTTGTTCTTCTCATTGAATGACTTAGATAAACATGTGGTTTTGCAGGTGGAGCTTGTGGTTATGGCAATCTCTGTACAGATGGTTATGGAACAAACACAGCTGCACTCAGCACTGCTTTGTTTAATGATGGCAAAGCATGCGGAGGGTGCTATCAGATAACTTGTGATGCAAGACAGGTGCCTCAATGGTGTCTCAAGGGTAAATACATTACCATCACTGCCACCAACTTCTGCCCTCCCAACTATGCACTCCCAAGTGATAATGGGGGTTGGTGTAATCCACCCCGACCACACTTCGACATGTCTCAACCTGCATTCGAGACCATAGCTAAATACAGGGCTGGAATTGTACCAGTCCTCTACAGGAGGTATGTCCATTGTTTCTTCCATAAAAAACTTGAAAGTGTAAGCAATGGTGGTGAAAAATGGCTTAAGAGTATCTCCGAATAATTTGTTTTGTGTTTTGCCAGGGTTACATGCAGGAGAAAGGGAGGCATGAGATTCACCATCAATGGAAGGAATTATTTTGAGCTAGTGCTCATATCGAATGTTGGAGGTTCTGGAGAGATTTCCAGGGTATGGATAAAGGGATCCAAAACCAATAAATGGGAAAGCATGTCCAGGAACTGGGGTGCCAATTGGCAGAGCTTAAGCTATCTAAATGGTCAGAGCTTATCTTTCAGGATTCAAGCTAGTAATGGCAGGATTCGATATGCTCTTAATGTGGCGCCTTCCAATTGGCAATTTGGTCAGTCTTTTAAAACCAATGTTCAGATTTAGAACTCTGCATATCATCTCACATGTATTTATGTATTTTGTTTTCACTTTGTTTTCATTTACTTCAAAGTTGTATCATAAAGTGTCATCACTTAGGCTGTGGCTCAGCGTTTTGCAATGAAGCCCGGCAAGTGATTTATTTTATAAAGTATATTAGCCGAATAGTGGCTGCTTTATTGTAATGGTATTCATAAAATGCAAGTATGCAATGAATCTTCCAAATTTCCAATTATGTTTTGTATTTTTGTTTAATAAGAGGTATAAAGCAAATGGTTGTTCAAGGATATAAATTGAAATTTTAAACATAACTATTTTTGCCATAAAATATAAATCAATAAACAACAAAACAATGTGAAGGTCAAACCAATTTGATCTTAGAATCCACTGTTCAACCGAATTTTTCTTAGATGTACAAGTTCCTTTCAATAGTATTAAGGCCTAGTTTAAGAATGCTTCTCAAAAGTACTTTTAAAAAAAAAAAAAAAAAATATTTTTTGAAGAAGCTAAAATTTTCAGCTTCTCAAAAAAGTACTTTTAAGCCAATTTTTTACTTAGAAGAAACACTTTTTCTCTCAAAAAACAGTTTGTTTATGAATGTTTTTGTCTTAAAATGCTTCTTAGAAGTAATACTAAACACATCACTAATGGCTTCAAAAGTGCTTTTAACCCTCAAAATACCTTTAAAAAGTAATGCTAAACGCACCTTAAATGTAGTGTAATGGAATCAGCTTTTAACCTATATAACTAATAAGGTTAAATTTTAAAGGGTAAACTACAAAAAAACCACTTTTATTTGTCTCAGATTACATTTTAGTCACTTACGTTATTGTTTTGTTACGAAGTGACCACTCTACCGTTACCTCCTAGTAGCAGTTCTGCAGTCCAAATAGATTTTAAATGCCAACTTGGATATCCAACTGCTGTTGCCGAAACCATTTTTTTTTATATGTTTGGAAAACGACGGGAATGGACTCTAAAATGTCAAATGGAGTCGCCATCGATCTTTGATTCGAGGTGTAATCGGATCACCTTGATATGGATTATTTTAATAAAACATTTTGATTTATTAAAATTGTCCTACGAAATCTAAGAAAACAGGTTCGGGAGTCGGTTACATACAAAGAAGGATTAGCACTCTCGCAGCGCCCAAAATTGGTACCAAATTGATTAATTAATGTCCTAACGTCAAGAATTTGAAAGGATTTTAGAATACGATAACTTTAAAAAATGAAGTGGATATTGAAATTCTCTTATTCCAAAGGAATGAAATCTCACGCCCAACACGTTAGGGTAAGACATTTCAAACCCTCGATATCAATATCATCTCATGATTTTCAAAATTCATGCATTGAAAAAAAAATTTTAAAAGAATATTCAGGGATCTGGTCATACGGAAAAACCGAAACCCAGCACGTTAAAGCACGATTTCTCAGATTTCCAAACACAAGATATTGCCTTGTTTTTAAAGTTAAGAAAACACGAATGAAATCTTAAAAGGATATTCGGTTATTTGATCAAACAAAAAACAGAAACCCAGTACGTTAGGGCACGATTTCTCGAATTTCTAAAACACGAAATATTACCTTATTTGAAAAAACTTTCAAATAAAATAGAGTAATTAAACGAAATGCATTTTTATTTAAGACGATGATTCATTTATAAAACCATTACATCAACAAAATGTAAGATACGAGTACTAAAAGGAATATTTCGGAGAAAATTACATGACATATATCATTTAAATACTAATATTAATAATTAAAGAACGATGAAATAAATAAATAATATAAGAAATAATTTGAAGTAAATAATGTTTTAAGACAAGTAACTTGAATCAAAATAAAATAATAAAAGAATTTGAAATGGATAAAATAAAAATTTAAAATGAATAACATATAAAACAATTTAAAAGTAAATATTATATAAAAAGACAATTTAAAATAAACATTACAAATAACAATTTAAAATAATGTAATACATGAAGCCATTCAAAATAATAATATATGAAATAATTCAAATAAATAACATCTAAACAAGCTAAAATAAACAATATCTAATATTAATTCAAAAAGGAATTAATTAGAGAAATTATTTTGCAAATAATAAAATAAATTAAATATAGGACTATATTGAAGTCAAAATAAAATTAGAGGGGCTAAAATCGCAATAAATTAAAAGATAATACTTAAAAAGGACTAGAAAATAAGGCGCTTAAGGTAAGAGGGATAATCGGGGAAATTATCCCCTCTTCCCAAAACGGCGCCGTTTAATGCGGGGCTAAAATAGAAAATGCGCAACATTCTGGGGCCAAATTATAAAATAAAAGAAGATTTAATTGAAACACGCCTCAAAAGCGGAAGGACTGAGGGAGAAAATAGACCCTCAGTCCAAAAACACGCTGATCCTTGGCGGTATGGGTCGGGTCGCGGGTCGGATCTGGGTGAAACAACGCCGTTTTGAGGCCACTTAAACAGGCCCTAAACGACGTCGTTCCAGAGATTTATAAAAGGAAAATTTTTTTTAGATGGATCATTTTTGCTGTGTTGGCCAAAAAAGGAAAAGAAAAGGGGGGTTTCTCTGCTAGGGTTCTTAACCCTTGTTTGCGCCGTACCCGGTCCGCCACCGTATATGGCGGCCGGGGTTCCCAAACGAACCCCCCTTTTCATCCGATTCTCTTTTCCTCTTAACTCTGGCCTTCCGAACCAAGGGTGAAAACCCAAGAGAGGGAGGAATTGTGCGGCTCTCGAGAACGGAGACGCACTCCGACGGTGGCAAGGCGCGAAGGAGACTGGTAAATCCTTATTCCTTTGCTCTTTCTTGTTTATTCCAGATCAAAAAGGAGAATAAAAAATGGAAATAAAATAAAACAAGAACACAGGTAAATAAAAGGATGAATCACCTTTGGTTTTCTGTATAATTCTCTGTATGTGTAAAAACAGTGTTCGTAAAATATCCCCCGTTACAATGATTTTCTTTCCCTTTTTATATCCCCCAAAATATCAAGAAAAATCCTCTATATTACAAATTATTCTGCGTTTTTCTGCTGTCATTTGCTGTCGTGATTTGTCTCTTTTCGCAAGTATAGCCAACGTACAGAGGCAGACGTGGCAACGCGCGTACGGATATGGGGCGCTGGAGGCTTGCGGTGCTGGAGGCTTGCGTGTGAGGCTGCGGCGTGTAGCTATTTTAGGGTTAGGTTTTTGTTTTGGTTTAGGTTGTTGGGCCATTTTAGTGATTTGGCTAGGTTAGACATTGGGCTGTGTATTGGGTCTGCTTTTGGGTTAAAAAAAACTGTTAAATAGACTGTTTATTTATTGTTTATTTATTAATTTGGTTTTTTAATGGATAATTGGGCCCAGGCAAATTTAGACACTTACAGTTATGATGAAAATAAATTTTTAATTAAATAAATTTAATCTGGACTGTTACTTAAGAAATAAATTTTTAATTAAATAAATTTAATTTAAATTGCCACTTAAGAGATCTAAATTGACATTTAAAATTCATTTAAATTGTCACGTAAAACTCCATTAAGGAAGTAACAAAACTTAACAGTAGAACAATCACTTTGTCACAAAATGATAACGTAAATGACTAAAACGTAATATTTTAAATATAAATAATTAAAATATAATCTATGACATACAAAAATAACTATTTTTGTAATTTACTCAAATTTTAATCCCATCCCTTGCAAAAAAAAAAAAAACCTTTGGTAGAAAAAGGAACGATCTTCTTCCGATTCATCGTAAGTATCGTACTGGACCATTCATCTCTTATGCTCAACAGTAACACAGTTACAATTATTATCCTGCCTGCTTGCTTGTAAACATTGATATTCTTTATATGTTGGGGAAAAAAATTTCAAAAAGCATCTAAATATGTTTCTGCTACCTGGTTTCTGGTATTTAAGTGTACTTAGACAGAACGCCATCTCAGTGATCATGAAAATTTACGATAGTACAACAGTCACAACAACAGTTTCTAAAGTAACTTGACCATTTGTTGCCAAGTGGACATTTTGGTGCACAAGTAGCATTGCAGCCAATCATAGGACATGATGCTTGAAAGCCCAATTTGATATGCTGCTCTTGTAACTGTGTTATCTCCGCATTACTCGTTGGCGTTCTCGCTTTCGGAAGCGCTCTAGCATAAACTGATCTGTTGCAGCTTGCCTACTTCCTGCAGCATCATTGCTTGCATCAGTTGGTTTGGAGCCATCATTGTCATCCTGTGAACCTCGGTCCTTGTACAGCTCAGGATGTTCTGCAAGTTCAAACGAAAAGCGGTTAACTGCTGAACAAGACGTACTTCAAAAAAGAAACAGAACTGGAGCAAACGGTCTTAAAAATTGCAATTCATACCAAGACAGGGAAGAAAACTAACCGATTCAAACTAGCAAGTAATTTGCACAGCAAAATCAATCGAAATGAAATCATTAACCTCTAATTACAAAAGCATGAAAAAGAAAACGTAACAACCTCTTCTAAGTTTTTCAGCATAATCCCTGCCTCGCTGGAAGTAATCAGCACTGTAACTTGATGGGATGCTAACTTCTGATTTTGGCCGTCCCATGAGCCGTTTTTCCTGTAGAAGCTTTTTGGCAGCCTCTGTTTCCTCTATATTTCTTAACTTGTATCTGCAACCAAAGGAACAATTAGAATTATGACATAGATTACTCTATTACAGAAATGGGTGACATACTTTGGTCATCATTTAGTTGGTCTAAGACATTATATCATGTTTGCTTAGCAGCTAAACAAGGTCTATGCTGGAAGCTAAATTTTCCCTATATGCAAGAAAACTAAATAAAGCACAAACATTACAAAGTAGGATCCCATGATAGGAAGATCCTGCAGAAGCTTAAGTTCTTAAAATGAAAGGTTAGTAAAAAGCATACTCAATAGGGAGCTGAACTTCGGCAATCCCGGTAGTCCATTGCGTAGAACTTTCTTCGGAATTCCGTTTTTTCACCTGCAAGGAATCGACCATGAAGTTATATAAATTTGTTAAATGTAACATGTGACATTCTTCAAATAAGAGAAAAAAAAGTAGAATGCTTAAAGCTAAGGGATTTGGAAAAACAGGAAGCAAAAGCTATAAACTGACACTCTAAAACTAAAAATGAGATGTAAACAGTTCATGAGAACAACAACGAAATATGATTGCCAATGATATGGAAATACGAACTCACTTTAAGATGCTCAGGAATTTTATACAATTCATCTTCAGCTCGTGTTAAATCATTCTCAACTTCATTTTTCATATCCATGTTCCTTCCCCTTTTCTTCGCCAATTCTTGCTCTACATATTTTATCCTAAGTTTACAAAAACAATTACATAAAAGATAAATAAATAAACAATTCGAGAATCCTCCTTTAAGCGAAGAAAAACAATCAGCTGATTTCTTGTAAGAAACACACAAAAAAAGGCAAAGGGTGAAAAGAAAATGCATACATGTTTGGATCCTCAACCAGGACTGCAGTTTCTTGGGCGAAGGTGTCCTGAAGAACAAGCTCCTCCTTTTCTCCATCAGCTTCGGCCTTTTCAGTAACTTTAGCGACGATGCCTCCTGTTTGCACCGAAGGAATTGCAGGTATTCCTAATTTCCTCTCCCTCTGTTTCTGCAGGAATTTCACTTCCTCTAAAGCCAACCTAATACATTCAGAGGTTCTCTTTAGCTCATCCCTTTTTTTAGTTATCTATTTTTTCTATTTCCAACTTTAAATTCAAAAAAGAAAAAATCCCTAATTTATTGTAAAGAATAAAAAGGGGGGAAAAAGGACTACCGTCTGTCTTCTTCATCGTCCGATTTGGAGGCGGGGTCATCTCCTTCGTCTTCTTGGATGCTTCTTTTCCTAAAATTCTTGTTCTTCTTCTTCAGCATTTCAATTCTCTTAACGATTTCCTTCTGCGAGTAGAGTTTTAAATAACCTTTTTCTCTCCTTTCACCACTTACCACCGCCACCCAGCCCAGGCAGGCAGTCAGGCAGCGGCAATCTTGAAACGTTACGTTTTATTAACCAAACCCACCCCAGTCCAAACCCTGATTTCTATTTGTTGGACATGCTCTACACGCCTAATGAAACCCACTCCACGCCGGCCCGACTGTTGCGCCTTCAGTTAGCCACTTAGCGCTTTATTTTAGCTCTCTCATTTTCTTTAAAATAAAACAATAGATTGGATTAATATATACTGTCATTGAACGTGGACACTAATTCCTCAAACACTTTTGTACCTCTACAGTAACGCTAAAATGAGGATGAGACTTATGAAGCCTTAAAAGGCACTTCATCTCGTCTAGGGGAGAAGCAAGAATAATTTTTTAGTTGTCAAATGAAATTTTAATTTTTTATAATTTATATTTTTATAATTTTTAAAGATTTAAATTGTATTTTTATAATTTTAAGATGTTAAAGTGTAATTTTATTTTTATTAATTTAAATTTTTAAAAAAATTAGGGGACCTAAATAATAATTTTCTATTTTAGGGAAGACCGAGGCCTATGCCAGCCCCTAAATTCACCTCTGATGTCATCCATCCTTACTCATGTAGTTGTTTCTGAGTGAGGGCAAGATAAGTCAGAAAGGATCAAATTGTCTTCCTTTCTATTCTCACTTTGTCCAACTTGTGAAACACCATCCCTTGGCTCCAAATCAAAGCCAATCCTTCACCTCCTCAATCGTCCATTCCTCAAGAATTAATATTTTCTCGATTTGCAGTTTGCTATGTATAATTTGCAAGATGTGATTCCTCTTTCTTGAATTTAGATTTGAATAAATAAGAGTGATTTAAAGTAAATAATAATAATATCTTTTTATTTGTAACGAGTGATGGTTAAAACTCCTATTAGACAATGTGATTGACATGAATTCAAATTATGTGACCCTCATTCCTTGCACTTTGTATAAAAATAATAATTAAATTTAATAATTTATGTGGGATAAAATTATTATTAATTATAACAAATAAAATCAACATAATCATAATAAATTATATTCTAAAATTTAAATTGCATCTAATAAATAAATAAAAATCAAATGAGTAAGAGATAGATTTATTGTTAGTAATCCCACCTTACTAATAAATATATAGTATAAAGTAAATAATGAGAAATTAAGTTGGATGCCTAACCCATTAGATAGGTCAGCTTACTTATTTTCGAAATATGAGAATTATTATTATTATTTGCATCGGAACTTATTTATTGAAATAACATAAGTTTCTTGAAAAGTTTCAAAATGAAGAAACATGATTTTATGGAAAGATATTATACTATGAAAAATATTTATAACTTGTTCCACATGTTCTTTGATGAAAAGAGACAAGCAAGGCCTATATTTTACTTAAATATGATATTTTCGCTACTTTCTTTTTCTATTGTTTATGACTTGTTGTATCCTTAAAACCTTAAAAGAAAGTGTTTTTCCATGTCTCAAGTCTCATTTCACCTTATTACTTGTAACACAAGTGTTCTTTCATTTAAATTTTATTTAAATGTAATGCTATGAAAAGATTTCTAACTTTAAATAATTAATTAAAATAAGATTGAGGCCATAAATTTTTATTGCCCATATTTAAGTCTTACTAAGCATGAATGTTACGTATGAGTTTTCTATTAATTTATTTTGGGTTTAAGTCTTATCATGTGTGAGTTCTATTTAAATTTATTTTTGCCCATGTTCGATATATTCTAATTTCCAATTCATTGTGCTTTGTATTGAGTTTATTTTAATTCTAATTAATTGGACATGTATTATTTAATTTATACTATATTTGTTAGCTCCTAAAAAATAATTAATTGAAATATATCAAATCAAATTCAACATATTAATTAAAATATATGTTTTAAAGTTAACTTGTTCTATTGTTTAGTCAATTTTAATTTTGACCACGGGCGGAGCCTGCCTAGCCTCCTAAAATGAAAATTTTCATCTCTAATCTTTTTGTAATTTAAAAATTTTTAAATTAGTATATAATAAATTTACACTTTAACCCCCTCAAAAGTGAGAAAAAATTGATTTAACCTTTTAAAAGTTATAAAGATATAAGCTATTAAAATGATAAAATTTCACTTTTGCTATCATAAAATATACAAACTTAATTCTAACCCCCCTTAAAAAATTTTCTAGCTTCACCTTTGATTTTTACTTTTTTATATAATGTTTAAATTGCTCATAACCTCTGATCTTTAAAATGGAGAATATTACGTGTTTAAGCGCGTTTGAACTCATGTTGATTAAGTTATTACAATAACAACTATGCCAATCAAGCTAAAACGCAATAAATAATTTTAACTTATTTAAATAAATAAAGTCTGTAAAAGATATATACATTTAAATATTTAAATAAAAACTTAATATATCATTTGTTATCCAACTTCATTTCTAGTGTGTACCATAAAGTTTCTTTGGCATTGGAAAACAAATATAGAATTAATACAGACCAATAGTCTCATTTAAGTTTTCTTAGGGGCAAGCTTGTTTCTCATTTTCTTGACTCCTTTGGTTCCAATTTGGAAGCCCTTGGTCAACACATGGTCTGGCACTAGTGGTGTTGAAGTAAACAATGTTGTGGCAATGGATTGAGTTCCGGGGAATTGACTATTAAATCCTGCAATCACGGAAGCTGGTTTTACACCATTGTTCTTTTGCTAATGAACCAAACCCTCGGGGAACACAAAAATGTCGCCTTTTTTTATGGATTTGGAGATCAACTTGTTTGCTGTAGTGATGAATCCCACATCGAGTTCGCCGTCAAGAACAAAGGTGATTTTGGAGGCGCGTGAGTGAGTGTGGGGTGGGTTAATTAAGGCCGTCGGGTTGATAGTCAATACGACCAAGTGAGACACCAAGGGTGTTAAGCCCTGGAATTTTCTCAACATTGGCTGTTGTAATCACAGATCCCACTAAGTTGTTGATCACTGCTGAATTGGCTAAACCTCCGAAGAAAAAATCAACTTCCGTAACATTGACCGCGTTCTTGCATGGGTATCCATTCACGTTTATTCCTGCAAGTAAATAAAAAAAATAGATAATTATATCTGATAGATTAAATTAATTCAAGAAAAGCAAAGAAAATGAATGTGTTCTAAAACTTAGTTGGCATACTTGAGGTTTTGTCAGCAACGCAAAAATCTTGGAGATGATCAAGATCAGATGCAACCAAGCCCCAAAAGGCAACAAAGATGAAAAGATTAACAAAAACCACGGAAAGAAATTATTAGTTGCAAGCAAAAAAACCAACTGGACAAATTATAGATACCAATAATTTTTTTTATATAAGTGAAAGGAGTTACCTTAATTTTACTACAGTAAAACAGATTTTTAACGGTATTTTTTAGGCTTTTAGCGGTATTTATAAGCTCCACTAATAGTATTTGTGGCGCTTTTAAAAGCGGCGCTTCTCCCACAAATGCCGCTAAAGGTTATGACTTTTAGCGGCGCTTTGCTCACAAACGCCGCCAAAGGTCGTGACTTTTAGCGGCGCTTTTCCCACAAACGCCGCTAATTTGTACAGATTTGCAATAGACAATTTCTCCAATATCCTACCCTCCTACATTAAATCCAACCAAAAACAGCAAATATAACATATAATTCCAACCCAAAACAACAAATGTAGCATAAAAATCCCACCAAAAGCATTAAATTTAAATGATACTTCAAATTCAATAAAAGATATATGATGTAAATTAATAAATGAAGTATAATTGAAAATATTCTTACAATAATGTTCACTGTAATAATGTTAAAAATAATCTTACAACGAGAAAATAAATATCTAAGATGGTGGCTTTTGCGATTGCTGAAACATCTACATCATACGCTGAAGCTGTAGCTGGAGCTCATCGTATTTTCTGCTCTGCTCTGCTACCATCGTTGCTACCTCTGCCTCCCTTGCTGCTGCCGCTGCTGCATCCGCTTTAAGCTATTGGTGGAGTTCTTCATATTTTCTTTGAACTCAGCAATTTGCTCAACCGTGCTCGCTTGCATTTGAGCTATCTGATCTTTTAATCTCTGAACTTCAGCTTGAGCTTGACTCCCGAGAGACATGTAGTACTGGGAGCTGGATCAAAAATATTGGGTTGAGGTAACACCAGATCCTTGAAATCTAACCCGACCATACCTTTCAGGACCCAAAACATCAGTAATAATTCTGTTATCAATATCCTCAAGATTAACAGAACTATCAGTCGAAGCAGCCGCTTCATACTCTGCCTTCTTCTCCTTTGGTTTCTCCTAATAAATCAATGAAAGAGTTAAAAACGAAATATATAATAAGAAGGAATGCAACATAACTTAACATTATTAATTTAAAACTACTAACGACGAATTAAACTCTTATAATTAAACATTATAAATATTTATTATAAATCAAATTTTATTAAGTAAATATACCATAATTTCTCCAGCTTCGAATGTCATCGGAGATCCATCGTTCTTCCTATGCGTAATGTCAAAAAGCTGAAGGCGTCCAACTTTTTGACCAGACGAGACTTCCTACAGTGTAGTAGTAAAAATATAATTTAATAGTATAAAGTCATTAATATTTGACAGAAATAATAAATTATAATACCTCGGCCTCAGCTACACAAGCAAAACTTCTCGACCCTGCCGTGTGCGTGAATTTTTGTTTCTGCTGCTGCTTGTTCCAACTCACTCACGGTCCTACATAATGAAATTATTATTACGTATATAGTAAATACTATAAATCTGCAGGATGCCTTAACAATCCATCATCGGTTCGTCCATCATGGTGCCACATCATTGACTTGGCTGTTTTCGACGACATGAAAAGCCTTTGAAACTATGGTATTAGCGGAAAATACCGCAAAATCTTAACTGGCTTCTTCCTTGACTATGCATCGTTTTCATCCTCGTTACCATCTTCTGTATTTCTATTCATCCAACGGGATTGACCGCATACATGATAGCACTGTTGGTTTCTTCAGTCGCCCCAATACAACATGCAATCATTTGGGCAACTATGGATTTTGTTGTAGCCAAGGCCCAAATCTTTTATCAGTTTCTTCATGTCTTTGGAAGATTGAGGGATTTTCGCAAACGGGAATATTTCTCTCAAAAACTCTAACAGCATTGTCAAAGAGTTTCTGGTCCACCCTCTCAAACATTTTTAGTGAAAAAGACAAATACAGAAATGCAGTTTTGAAAATTTTGATCCATCATACAATTCTTCATTCATTTCACCAAGTAACGTGTAGAACTTCGCCGCTTCTTCATTTGGTTGTTCATCAGGTACACTTCTTCCCGTTTCGATGAAAGTATTTCCACCAAAATTATAATCATCGGTTGCACCCAAGTCAGGTGGAAATGATTGCAAACCATCACTGCGCATATTAAATGCATCCCGCAATATGCCTTCCATGTCATCTTCTCTAACATTCTGATTGTAAGCACTATGAGGATAACCCAGATTCATCAATGAAGATGCTCACTAGATGTACACTCTCCATGGAAAATCCATTTTTTATACCCCCGAACAAAGCCATCAACAATTAGATGTTCGTAGACAACTTCACGATAATGCCAATTGATATTGCAACACTTCTTACACAGGTAAAGAATCATATTTTCTTGGCTTGCATTTTAAAATGCAAAATTTAGAAAATTTTCTACTCCATTTCGATAGTCGTTGCTTACCCTTGACAAATTCATCCAAGTTCTATCCATTTCGTAGTTGTTGAAGTCTAAAGTTGACAATAAATTACACGGGTAAGTTGTTTATTTATAATTTATGTAAGTAATGATATGATATATATTTATTTATTATGTAAGTTATGTAAATTATGTAAGTTATGAAGTTTGATCTTAAAATTATGTAAGTTATGTATTATGTAAGTTATGAAATTTGATCTTTAAACTATATGCTTTTAAGGAAATTATTACATTAAACTACATGTATTATGTAAGTTATGTGAGTTATGTAAGTTATGTAAGCTATGTATGTTATGTGAGCTATGTCAATTATGTAAGTTAATTAAATAATGATCAATATTATTATTATATTGATAACAAAATATTTATAAGTTTGAAAAACATTTAAAATATTAAATATTAAAATCAAGCATTATTAATATAAAAATTAGTAATTTGATTTTTATATTAAAATATATTTAAATAATGGCGATAAGGTAATTAACACCCAAACCAAAATAAATTATTGAGTAAAAAAATAAATTTTCCTTTTAAAAATCTTTAAAATTATTTTTAAAAAAGAATTTGATTTTCATATTAAAATAAAACAGACTTTTAATTTATTTAAATTTCATAATATTATATTATTATATACACAATTAGTTTATTACTCCAACACTAAAATTAAAAAGACAAACCTCATAATTAACATCACATTTGGATAGTGAATTCAACACATTTGAATAGCTTTATTGACTAATGAAACAACATAAATGGCGACACATTAGGATAGTGAATTTAACAAATTTGCACAAGCAATTATGTACGTCAAAACTTAATTAACCTACCCTGCTTTCGATAGCATTTATACTCCAATTCAACAGGCAATTATACTCCAATTTGAACCTTCGAATTTACCATTCATTCCAACAAGTTTAAAGTTTAAAAAAAATCAAATCAGACAACATTAATTCACTGACTTTTTAGAAAAAGATCTTACAGTATGGCAGATAACAAAAAAGTGAATGGGAAAAAACTGGACAAGCAGCAGATAACAAAAATGACAACTGAAAGCACAGTTTCAAAAATAGAAAAGAACACAATATACAATTAAATGCTTACATGAATACACAAGTTATATTGCACTTATAAGTAAAACTGGCAACAAAAAGCGCAAACTACCAGAAAAATGGATCCATTAAGCTAACGATTAAATATGTCATTTTTACAAATCTTTTTGAATTTTGTAAGATTCATCATACATGACATTGTTATACTTAGAGAGGATCCATTATATCTTACAGTGAGATATAAGGCAACCCATTAGGTTTTCAGCCTATATACTTTGAACCTTTGAATACAAAGGAGGCAGTTTAGCCAACAATATATTTAGCCAACAAATATTCAGGAAAAGGAAATTGCAAGAAAAAGACTACATTTTCCTCCTCTTAGTTCTTATTTATTAGTCAGGTTCTCAAATTAATCCAAACGAAAAAAGAAGGTAGAAAAATTAAGAAAAATGAAAACAAATAATTTGGAAAGGAAAATTTAAGAGCAAATAACCTTGTTAATTTTCAGACAAGCAGACCATATGTCTATGGCTGTGGTGTATTCAGTTGCACCAAATATTAATTCAGTTGCTCGATAGTACCTAGAATAGATGTAAGATTATAAGATTAGCACCAAATATTATTAATTCATGTGAACCAAATATAAAAACTTTATCAATATCACTATCAAATATTAGTTCGAAGATTAAATGGCACCTTTAGTTGAACCAATAGTTGCAGGAGGAGCAGGAAGTAGTAACTGATTAAATGCAGCAGAGGGCTACAAACAATTCCACATGTCACAATATATACAAGAATAAAAATAATATAGAAGATATAATTCAGCTACTCGAGTATGTCAGAATATAATACATGTAAGAAATCAGAAGATATAATAGATGTAAGAAATCAGAAGATATAATACATGTAATACATGTAAGAAATCAGAATATAGTCAGAAGATATAATACATGTTAGAATATATGTCAGAATATATATATATTCTGCTTCAATACGAGAGAGATTAAGCTGAAGCCTGTTATGTTACCTTCTTCCTAAGACGGGCAGCTTTGCTGTTTTGAGCTAAACGCTTGAATTGTTTTCACGTTCAGACTTAATGAACTAATCTCGATGAAAAAAATAGTTACAATCCCAAAAACTATTACCAAATTAAGGATGTCATGGGCAGCAAAGAATTTCTGGTAAAAGAAACAATAATCAACTAGTAATCTATTTTTATCGAAAACACTTCACAACATAACTCATTTGAAAAACACTTCACAACTACTAATCTACTAATCAATTTACTGCATTTTATAAAATTTATATTTAAATTTTGTAAGATTCATCATATATGGCATTGTTATACCTAGGGAGGATCCATTATATCTTACAGTAAGATATAAGGCAACCCATTAGGTTTCCAGCCTATATACTTTGAACCTTTCTTTTTTTTGGACAGCAATATAATAAATAGCCTAATACCAGTTGAAACAATATAATAAACAGTAATTTTTCCAAAATCATCATGATATAACTTTTTTCAAATCTTTTTGAATTTTTTAAGATTCATCATACATGGCATTGTTATACCTAGGGAGGATCCATTATATCTTACAGTGAGATATAAGCCAACCCATTAGGTTTCCAGCCTATATACTTTGAATCCTTTTTTTTTGTTCCAACCAAGCAATTATGTACTACAAAACCTAAATAACCTACCCTATTTTGGACAACATTTATGCTTCAATTAAACAAGCATTTATACTCCAATTTCAACCTTCCAAGTTACCATTCATTCCAACATATTTAAAGTTTAAAAAAATCAAATAAGACAACATTAATTCACTGAGTTTTTAGAAAAAGAACTTACAGTATGCAGATAACAGAAAAGTGAATGGCAAAAAACTGGACAAGCAGTAGAGGTCTACCGATGGAGATATTATGTGCAATTTAAATTTAGCAAATTAAATATACATTCCTCTTAGAAATTGTAAATTGGATGGTAGAGTCGATTCTAGCAACTACTGTTGTGGTGAGCAAAGGACGCCCAAAACTTTTGAGAAGAAACAAGAAGAATAAAAAAGAAACTCCATAAAATCGAAAATAGTAAATTAAATGAAAAATAAAATGGTATAAATAGCAAAATTACGAGTGAATTAACATACATGACGAGTAAGAATGGTGCAAACAAAGCGAACTACAGCAAATACTAAGTATTTTTCCCTTCTATGAGTCAACAACAGAACTTTATCTATAACATTGTCAAGGATAAAATTACACCTTCAAGCAATGAAGATAAGGTAATTAACACCCAAACCAAAATATTAAAATAATATTTAGAGAACACATAAAATGCCAATAATCAACAGAATATTATACTTGTTAGCAATGAGATCTTTTGATGTAAGTCTCAACTTTAACTATTGTTCTGTCCAATTCATAATAGTTGTAAGACTTTAAATACAGTTCAGTTGAAAGAGACGATGGCAGAAAATTATTTACTTTTTTAAATATGCATGATTAAATCAAAATTAAAGTTTGAAGTAAACATGAGAACCACAATTAGTTGCTAGTTCTTTGCCTTTACTATGAACTAGCAACTAACACTACACATTTCTTTTCCTTTTAAAAAAGATATTTTCTCTCATTTCTACATTCCACATGCCTTTTACCAAAAAAAAATGAATAAAAAACCTTTTCAAACAAATATAAATAAGTAAAAGTATAAATTAAATAAAAGAAATTAAAAACAAGCATGGAACGGATTCACTACGAAGAAGTTTTGGAAGTTACAAATGTTGCATTTGAATATTAGTATATATTTCTAGTTTTTATACTCTTGTTTATTTCATATGTGCTAAATTGGAAGTGCAAGCAGTTATAGGTATGATTATGGCAATGTAAAATATATGTCTTAAGTTGTTAAACCAACAAAATAAAAAGAAAACTGACATTTAAGCTCAAAGTAAAATCATATCTCTTAGAAAAAAATGATGAAAAGTACAAGATAAAGGTCGTAGTGCATGAGATAGGCCATTTAATGATAAACATAAATTGTGGAGGAAGAACAATTACAAACTTATGTGAAAAGGATACTGCGCCTTATAACGGTGTATGGTGGTGTGTCTTTCCACTTATTAAAGCAATCTAGCAGTTCAAACTCAACCGGATGTCAAATTTGCTTCGTCAACTTGTTGAATGCATAACCAATGTGACTGCAATCAGAACTCTGGTAAAGGGGAAAATCCAATAAGAAAATTCAACATAGCTTGAAAAAATTCTACACAATAGAATAACTGAAAACCAGATCACAAGCTTTCTTGACATTTTACCAAAAAACTATATAAGAAACAGGAAGGTCAACGAGAAAGTCTAAAGGTTAATAAACATATACATAGTTATATAAAAGATTAAAAACCTTAATACAAGTTAGTACAACAAAAGGTTTTAATAAACAATCAATTTAATTGCATAAAAATCCAACAAAAAATTAGATGTCACAGTAGAAAATGTACAGAACCATAATATACTGACTAAGTGATAAACCGAAATATGAACATATTTTAATCCCACATATAGCATACTTTTGGATGATTTTTCCCTTTAATTATGGAAATAGGTGCTCCTTATCCTTTGATTTCATGTTTTATAACGAATAAACAGGCCGAAAACAGAGAAAATGAGCCAAAACACGAAATCCACACGGCCTGGGCCCAAGACCACACAGCCGTGCCTCTTAAGAAGAGCCGAATATGGCCTGGACCTCGAAATGCACGGCTGTGCCTCATTAACAGGTTAGACCACGGCCTGGCCTCGAATCACACGGGCGTGTGCCATGGGCGTGGCCCTGCCGCAGGAAAGAAGAGTTCTATTCGGATTAGGATACTTTCGGGCCAAGTAAGGCATCTCGAAGCCTATATAAACACCCTATGAGGCAACTTAAAGAGGGGAGTTTGACGAAAGCCTTCTGTCAAGGATTTTCGGACGTTCAGCTAGGCCAAGGAGCCGAGCCAGAGAAGCTGAATACATGGATTTACTCGAAGAAAGCTAGTTGATTCATCTCAAGAAGCCGGAATCTAATTCAAGACTGAGGACTTCTTCTTCAATTCCTTCAGGAGGTTTTAAGGTTTTCTTTATGTTTTGTTTTATATTTTCTTCTAAGATGTTTTCTTTTATAATTATGAACTAAACCCTCAGATACCTGAAGGGGATGAAACCTAAGACAGATCTTGTTATTGTTATTTGATATGTATGATAAATATTTGATTTGTTCTTTACTATGTGTTCTTAATTCTTGTTTTAGTATTTCCGGGATATTCAAGTATTGATGTGCTTAGGTGGTGGAGCAAAAGTCCCTGCCTAAGAGTAGATCTAGCATAGTTAAGCGGAGTTGAACGCAACCCTAGAAATAGGATGACATAAATTTATCGAATTAGGGTCAAACCTAATATGTGAGTCCATAGATCAAGTTAATGCAATTCTAGGGGTTTTAATTAGAAAGAAATTTCAATTAATCAACCTAGGGTTAAACGTTAGTAGCCTCGAAAGAGGTATTAATATAAATTAGGGAATCCTATGGATCAAGTCAAGTGAATAAATCGTCTGGTTCAGAGTTAGATAACAAGTGAAGTCTAGGTGGATTCTTCCTCAGGTATTGTCTTAATCGATTGGTTTTTCCCACAAGTATTTCCCCAATTCATTCTCTTTTTCTTAGCATCTTTAGCTTAGTTGTTAGTTAATTTTAGATTAGTTAAACAAATCCCTTAATTCTTAGGCTAGATAATAAAAAGAAAGTTAGTATTAATACTTTTGGTTCCTTTAGGTTCGACAATTCAGTCTTGCCACTAAACTATACTATTGTTCGATAGGTGCGCTTGCCTTCATCATTGTCTTAGTTAGTTTCCAAGTTCGATCATTCTTTTTATAAATTTTTAAGACTCTGACACACGATCAAGTTTTTGGCGCCGTTGCCGGGGAACTAAAATATTAAGAACGCTTAATTTTTATTACTTTAGCCATATTTTTTATTTTTTATTTTGCAATTAAACTTTATTTTTACTTTTCAAAATTTTCTTTTTCTATTTCTCTTTTCCTAGCAGGTACCTCTAGTTTATGACTAGAAGGAACCCGATAGGACCACTACTTTACGACAGTGATATTGAAGGAACCGTATGCAGAAATCTTAGAGAAGTAAGGTGAGGCTTAAATTACATACAAGAAGAGCAAGAGGACAAAACTAATACCACCGAAGGGATGGCTGAGAATAATCCGCTGCCTCAGGAGGTGGTCGATCATCATGCTCCTCAAACTATGTATGATTATGCTAAACCCAATTTAACAGGAGCTGAATCGAGTATTGTTAGGCCTGCTATAGCCACTAATAATTTTGAACTGAAACCTAACACTATACAAATGATTCAACAATTTGTTCAATTTGATGGTTTGCAGGACGAAGACCCGAATACTCATTTAGCAAATTTTCTAAAATTCTGTGAACTTTCAAAATAAATGACGTTTCTGATAATGCCATTCGTCTTCGGTTATTTCCCTTTTTTTGAGAAATAAAGCCAAACAGTGGTTACATTCTCTTCCACGAGGATCAATCACTACATGGGACCAAACGATCGAAAATTTTTTATTGAAATATTTTCCATCGGCCAAAACGACCAAATTAAGGAATGATATCTCTTCTTTTGTGCAGATGGATTTAGAAACATTATACGATGCATGGGAGAGATACAAAGATCTGTTGAGAAGGTGCTCACACCATGGTTTACCTTTATGGCTACAAGTCTAAACTTTTTACAACGGTGTGAATCCTTCAACTAGGCAGTTGATTGACTCAGCAGCCGGCGGAACCCTGAATAATAAAATTCCTAAAGCAGCTTATGAATTCATAGAGGAAACAGTCAGAGTTTTTAACTTCGATGCAGTCATCATGCTATCAAATCAGGTAGAGATGATTAATAAAAAGATTGATGATTTATGTGATTCTTTGTAGGTACATTCAGTTATGCAGTACAGTACAAATGAATGGTGGATGAACAATACAGAATATCCACCTTACAACCCGAGTACTGAAAATGAGCAAGTTCACTATATGGGTAATAATTTCAGACCTCAAAATAACCCTTATAGTAGTACTTATAATTCAGGTTGGAGATACCATCACAATCAAAGACAACAACCCTACTCACAAAAAAGGAAGCCAAACCTTGAAGAGACACTAGTAAAATTTATAGAGTTGTCAGAAATTTGTTTCCAAAATACTAAAACGATATTGACTAATCAGCAAGCATCAATCCAAGGGCTTAAGGATCAAATTGGACAACTAACTAAGTTAGTTTCTGATAGGCGACTAGAAAGTTTAACTAATCAAAAAGAGCATGTGAGGGCAGTTACACTAAGGAGTGGAAAAGAGTTGGTTGAAACAAAGAAGGTACCACGTGAAATTGATAAGGCAAAAGCTGAGGAAGCAAATGAAAACGCAATTCCAGTGAAGAGACTAAACCACCGATCCCATATCCAGCAAAGTTAAAGAAAGACCGCTTAGACGCGCAATACGGTAAATTTCTTAAACTTTTTAAACAATTACATATCAACTTACCTTTTGTTGAAGCTATTTCACAGATGCCGACATACGCAAAATTTTTAAAAGAATTTCTAACAAATAAAAGGAAGTTGGAAGAAATATCAACAGTGGAGCTTAATGAAGAATGTTCAGCTATCCTCCAAAACAAACTACCAACCAAATTGAAAGATCCAGAAAGTTTCACTATTCCCTGTTTAATTGGTAGTTTAAACATAAAGAAAGCACTAGCTGATCTAGGTGCCAGTATTAATTTAATGCCTTATAAAGTGTTTAAGCAACTTGGTCTCAGGGAACCTAAACCCACTAGGATGAGTATTCAGTTAGCTGACAGAGCTGTTAAATACCCTAGGGGAATAATCGAAGATATTCTAGTAAAAGTTATTAAATTTATATTCCCTGTTGATTTTTTTGTGCTTGACATGGATGAAAACGTTGTGGTACCTTTAATTTTGGGACGCCCCTTTTTAGCTACTGCTAGGGCTGTTATTGATGTAGGTGATGGTAAACTTGCACTAAGGGTAGGCGACGAAGAAATTATTTTTCAAATTTACGATGCTATGTAATATTCTAGAGAACAAGATGATTCATGTTATTTTATTGATGCTATTGTTCATTTTATTTAAGATTCTTTACAGGAAATCATACATAACGACACGATGGAACTGTGCCTTACTCAAGATGAGGGGGTAAATGACAATACCGATGAATTGGATTCTAACACATTTCCCCCTAGAAAAACGAAAGAAGAGGGCATTGAAATCAATGACGAACTAAAACAAAAACCCTCTATTGATGAGCCACCTAAATTAGAATTAAAACAGTTGCCAAAACACTTAGAATATGCATTCCTCGGGGATAATTCTACACTACCAGTAATTATCTCTTCGGAGCTAAAACCCAAAGAAAAAGACGAGTTGCTACAGATACTAAGGGAACATAAAAGAGCCATAGCTTGGAAAATTTCTGACATAAGGGAATAAGCACATCATTTTGCACCCATAAAATTCTAATAGAATAGGAGTATAAACCATGTGTGCAACCTCAAAGACGATTGAATCCCAACGTGAAAGAAGTTGTTAAATCTGAGGTAATTAAACTTCTAGATGTTGGAATAATTTATCCTATTTCTGACAGTACTTAGGTAAGTCTTGTGCAGGTCGTTCCAAAGAAAGGAGGCATAACTGTTGTAGCAAACGAAAAGAATGAATTGATTCCTACAAGAACAATCACAGGTTGGAGAGTCTGTATTGACATAGGAAGTTGAACAACGCGACCAAAAAAGATCACTTCCTTTTGCCCTTTATTGATCAGATGTTAGAGAGATTATCCGGGCATATGTACTACTGCTTCCTGGATGGGCTTTCTGGCTACTTCCAAATCCCAATAGCCCTTGAGGATCAAGAGAAGACTACATTTACATGTCCACACAGTACGTTTGATTATCGTAGAATGCCTTTTGGATTATGTAATGCTCCTGCTACTTTTCAGCGCTGCATGCTAGCCATATTTGATGAACTTGTGGAAGACATTATGGAGGTTTTTATGGACGACTTTTTGGTATTTGGTAATTCTTTCCATCTTTGCCTTAAAAATTTAAAACGAGTTCTAATGAGATGTGATAAAACGAACCTTGTTTTAAATTAGGAAAAGTGTCACTTTATGGTTCGAGAGAGGATTATGTTAGGACATAAAATTTCTAGTAAAGGGATTGAGGTAGACAAAACAAAGGTTGAAACCATAGAAAAATTACCTTCTCCTAGTTCAATTAAGGCTATTAGAAGCTTTTTAGGACATTCTGGATTTTATAGAAGATTCATTAAAGATTTCTCCAAAATAGCTAAACCTTTAACAAAACTACTAGAAAAAGATGTACCTTTCAATTTTGATCAAGAATGTTTAGACGCATTTAATATCCTCAAAGATAAATTAATAAATGCTCCAATTGTAATTGCACCTGATTGGAACTTACCCTTTAAACTAATGTGTGATGCGAGTGATTTTGCAGTAGGTGCAGTTATGGGACAGCGAAGAGACAAACACTTCCAGCCAATTTATTACGCTAGCAAGACATTAACGGCCGCACAAGAAAATTACACAACCACAGAAAAAAATTGCTAGCTGTAGTCTTTGCATTTGATAAATTTAGACAATATTTGATCCTATCTAAAGTTTTCGTCTACACTGACCATTCAGCTCTTCGCTATCTTTTAACTAAACCTGATGCAAAACCTCAACTTATAAGATGGATTCTACTCTTACAGGAATTTGACATAGAAATTCAAGATAAGAAAGGAGTTGAAAATCTTGCAACAGACCATCTTTCTAAGCTTGAATTGTTCTACCCTCCTTAAAAATAATTTCGTCCTCAAAATTACTTACTAACAGTCGTACAATCCTTCTCACCAAGACTATGCTTACGTCACAGACTCGATCTTAATAGAACCATCATACTTTCCAGGCACAATCTCTAAGTTCACGTCCCTTAGAACTCATTATTCTCGTTTTCGTTTATCTGATTAAGAATTTTATGCATTAGTACTTGTTTCACTGGTTATCCACGGAGAAATTTTATGAAGAGAGCTTAATAGGGATTCTTTCGATCATTCAAAGTTCAAGTTTTCTATCCTAATTCACAGAAAAACACATCCATTCCTTAGTATCTCCCATACACATTCACTCAACGGATATTTCTGTCCGTTCCTATCCCAGGGGTATTTTCGTCAATTGTCCTACAGGGGTATTTTTGTAATTTTTTCAAAAATAAAAGTTCCCGGATGATTTTGTCAAAAAGTATTTTGGAGCTTTTAAATTCCTGGGGTATTTTGAAAAATTTTGAAATTCGGGGGTATTTTAGTGATTTTGAAGCTCGGGGGTATTTTGGTAATGAACCAGGGTAACTTTTGTAGAGTTTGATAATTTCTGGGGTATTTCCAAATGTTGCAAAACTTTAAGGGTTCTTTTTGAGAATTTGTTTTCCAAGTTGATGGTGTTGCAAAATTTTTGAAAATCAGGGTCATTCTGGTAATTTTGTAGGTTAGGGGCAATTTCGTAATTTTATCACTAGGGTATTTTAGTAATTTTTTTTATAATCAGGGCATTTTCATAAAAAGATTTCCAAAATTTGGTTCTATTTGATTTCACAAAAGAAGGATATTTTGAAAATTTTCTATTTGGTATGTTCCCCGGTGAAAACCATTTCAAATTCTTTCGTATTTAGGAAAAACTTGAGCGTTTTGATGGAAAGTTTGTTTTGGATTGGGCTTGAGTTGGAAACAGGTTTATTTCGTTATTGAAAATCCTTTTGATTTAGGTGACAAAACGTTTGGGCTTTGAATTAAATTAATTTTACTTAATCTTTTAATAAATATAAAGATTGTATGCTCAATAAATAAAAGTAAAGTAAACGCTACTACGGCCTTATTACATCAAATAATTTGCCAAAATTAAAACCAAAATAAATTTTAAATTACTTAAAATAAAATAAAAGTCCAAGTCATAAATTTCTTGCTGTGCATGGCCATCCTTAAGCTTCTGCCGAACCCGGTCCATCACTGATCGTCACCTGAAACATGTTCCCACAACGGGGTGAGTCAAACAGACTCAATGTGTACACAAACACTAAGTATAAACAAATTCAGGCATAACAAATCATATTCATACGTATCATAATTTCACATTTAATGATTCAAGATAATGATGCAACCCAAACCCAAACCTAGATGCCATCCGCTACACATCCCCGTACCAACCTACACACCGTGGGGACTACTAAGTCAACCCTCCATTCGCTACACACCATCGAAGGCGTCATTGCAATGACGTGCTCATCGCCTATATAAAAGTTGTGGCATAGCCACCAGATTAAATAATTGTGTCATGTGACACCACATTCGATAATGTAACCGAAGTTACCACATTCAGATAATGTGACCGAAGTCACCACATTCAGATAGTGGGACCGAAGTCACCACATACACTTCTCCTTTCTCATATATCCCGAATGCCCCACATTATTTATATCATGCATATTATACTTAATTTCACATTCATGTCACTTTTCACATGTTAATATAACATATTTCGTAATCCTAGTAGGAGTAGGAATCGTACATGAGTACTTTGTACCATAACATGGTACTTTAGCCACATTCTTACACTTTCATATTAACAACATATATCAAATTAAAGCCATAAATCTATTAAGATTTGTGTGGGGTACACACACCTGATTCGCTTAAGGTTTCCAATCCAAATCCCGAAAAGCTTGATCTAATGCCTTGATCTTAAATCTCTACATTTATCAATCATTTAATACTTAGTAAGCCATTCGGCCATAAATCCAAATCCTAGTAGGATTAGTACACTAAAACTTACCTTGGTGCCAAATCCCGAAATCTTCACTATACTCTTTCTTGTATTCGGCAAAGATTTAAATCACTTTAACAAATTAGTTTTGGCTTTTGAATAAATATGAACTAGATCTAAAACACCAAAAATAGGCCTTGGCCGAATATTCGCATGTCTTACCTTGTGGATTTTAAATCCCGAAATTCACCGAATAACTAGGGAACACGCGGCCTATGGTGTACCTTCGGGAAAAGAACTCCTCCTTCTTGTAGTTGACTTAAACAAATCCCGAAAAGATCTCTTCAAAGTTTTGGCAACAAGATATTAATGGGGATAGTCCTAGATTTCGGCAAATCTTAAAAGAAAAAGGATGAAAATTGAATGATAACTAGTTCTTACCCTTAATACAGAAGTCGACAACCCCTTGTTTGAAGTCACAAAACTATTCGGCTATGGCCTTGATTTTAGCAAACTTTCGGCTTTTGGAAGATTATGAAAGAAGAAGAGAAAAGAGTTTGAGCAATTTGGTAATGAAGTTTCGACTACACAAGGTGTATTTTCGGCTTGGCAAAAATAATGAAGAAAGGAGATATTTGCTAGAGAGAATTCGACAGAGAGAGAGTTAGAAGAAAGAATGAATGGCCCTCTTTTCCTTTTATAGCCGAAATTACTAACTTAGAATCCCTTACTTGGCCATCACTCTTCTATTTTGATAGCTTTATCTCTTTAATTAAAAATAAAGAATAATCCTCAATTATCTCTTTGAAAATAATCTAAAATAAATCATCATTTATCCACCTATTTAGCCGAAGTTTTAAAGAGAATTAAACTCTTCCTTAAGAGTCCCTATTGTCGTCCATTGCTTCCTCTTTAAGTAATTAAATAAAATTACTTAAAGTCTTAGCTAGATGCCATCCACCCCTTCCCTTGATGAGCCAAATTTAAACTTATTCTATTGGACTCCTTGTGGCCATCGAGGCCCAAATTATCCACCTAAGTGGCGCCTCCCTATGATTAGTTTAGCTTTAATAATGAATTGGGCCGCAAGCCCAATTCAGACGCAAAAACACTCTCAAAAATGCTCTTCTTGCTGCTCGAACCTAAGCTTGCACACATGCTAGTGGCGTCATTTACTGGGCTTTAAGTGGTGCCTCCTTGTCACTTTTCCAAGCCCCTTTTTGTGTCAAATTTCTTCCATTAATTTTATTAAGGCCACCTTGCCTTAAAACTTATCATTTCTAAGACATTTCCTTACATTTCCAAGTTTCCAAAAACGTTCGTTTCCCTCCTTTAAACTTATCATTTCTAAAGCATTTCCTTACATTTCCAGGACATTTCCCTACATTTCCTTACATTTCCCTACATTTCCTTACATTTCCATACATTTCCTTACATTTCCATACATTTCCTTACATTTCCATACATTTCCGTACATTTCCTTACATTTCCATACATTTCCATACATTTCCATACATTTCCATACATTTCCTTACATTTTCAAGGTTTCTAATAATGTTCACTTTCCTATTTTAACTTGACATTTCCAAGTTTCCAAAATGTTCACTTTCCTATTTTAACTTGACATTTCCAAGTTTCTAAAATGTTCACTTTCCTATTTTAACTTGACATTTCCATACATTCCTGTGTTTCAAAAATATTCAAAATACATTCATAACACATAAGACATGTTATTTCAGACAATTAAACTGAAAATGCATAGGCCCTTTTCAGGGATGTTACGCTTCTACCCCTTAAAATAATTTCGTCCTCGAAATTACTTACTAACTAACAATCGTACAATCTAACTCACCACACTACGCCTTTGTCAAGACTCGATCTTAACAAAACTAACACATTTCCTACAAAAATTCACATCCAAGGTTTCATACACTTCACTAGCATTACAAGAATGAACTAACTCTATAACAAACAAGGCAATGAACGGTATTCCAAATTCCACCTCCCCTTGAATTCATACTTTCGCTTGCGTTAATCTGATTAAAGAATTTTATAGATTAGTTTTTGTTCCACTGTTTTATCACGAACAGTTTTTATGTTTAATAGTTTTAGGAAGTAGTTCCTTCTATTCATACACATACAGTCTCACATCATTCATTCAGTCACACACATGAACTTGCGTTCATTACAGAGAAATGTTGTAATTGTCGTTGTTTGTTGTTTTCCACTACCCAGTATTTCTGTAATTTTGCCCTACAGGGTATTTTGGTAATTTTTTGAATTAGAGTATTTGAAAATGTTGTAAAATAGAGGTTGTTGATACTTTACAAAATTAAAATACTTGTTGGAAAATTTTTAAGGGTAAAATGGTAATTTACACACTAGGGGTATTTTTATAATTTTACAAGCCAGGGTCATTTCGGTAATTTTTTGCCAAAAGTATGGTTCCTGGTGACTTTCAAAACAAGGCATTTTTAAAGATTTCTAATTTGAGGGTGCTTCGGTAATTTTCCTTACTGGGGTATTTTGGTCATTTGCACAGGTTAGGGGTAATTCGGTAATTTTACAAATCAGGGGTAATTTCGTAAATTTGCCAAATTAGGGTGTCTTTGGTATTTTGTAAAGTTTTTGAATACTTGTGCAAAATTAGAAATTGTTATTGAAATCGGGGGTAGTATGGTAATTTTGGAAAATCAAGGGCATTTTAGTAATTTTACCACTAAGGGTATTTAGGTAATTTGTAAATTAAAAATTTTAGAAAGTTTTTCCAAAATAATAATTTTCATAATTTCAAAAGGGTAATTTGTTGACTTTTTTTAAAACCAGGGTTTTCATAAAAATGTGGCTAGTCCCTTTCGGGTTTTAGTTAGGAGTTTAGCCCGTGTATAAGTCCTCTTGGTTAGGATGAACCGAGGCTACGCACCAGGTAGGATTCAAGTGAAGAGGAGGTGAGTCACGCGGACTGCTTAAATACCAAGCTCCCACCGAAACCAATCCTAGACATGCGCACCATGGTTGCCACACCCTAACTCGGCGACTTAACCACAGGTTTGTTTAGTTAGGCATTTAAGTCTTATGTTTTTGTTGGGGTATACTAGTCCTAGGGTTCAAGTACTTAATCTCTATTCTACGGTCCATTTCTACCCTTCTACAAATCATAATATAAATCACACAAAAGACCGGGGTACTTACCTGGTGGACTTTGGGTCGGAGACTTAGTGGGCCATGCCAAAAAATCCTGCTTATTTCAAAAAAATTCTTTTTGGGCTTAACTTTGAAAATGTTTTGGGCCTTAAACCTATGGCCGAGAGTTTAAAACTGGGCTCTGATACCAAACTGAAACACCCCACACCCGGCCCACGAGCCTGGACCGGATCTGGTATGTTCCCTGGTGAAAACCATTTCAAATTCTTTTCAGATTTAGGAAAAACTTGAGCGTTTTGAGGGAAAGTTTGTTTTGAGTTGGGCTTGAGATGGAAACAGGTTTATTTCGTTATTGAAAATCCTTTTGATTTAGGTGACAAAACGTTTGGGCTTTGAATTAAATTAATTTTACTTAATCTTTTAATAAATATAAAGATTGTATGCTCAATAAATAAAAGTAAAGTAAACGCTACTACGGCCTTATTACATCAAATAATTTCCTAAAACTAAAACCAAAATAAACTTTAAATTACTTAAAATAAAATAAAAGTCCAAGTCGTAAATTTCTTGCTGTGCATGGCCATCCTTAAGCTTCTACCGAACCCAGTCCATCACTGATCGTCACCTGAAACATGTTCCCACAACGGGGTGAGTCAAACAGACTCAATGTGTACACAAACACTAAGTCTTAACAAATTCGTGCATAACAAATCATATTCATACGTATCATAATTTCACATTTAATGATTCAAGATAATGATGCAACCCAAACCCAAACCTAGATGCCATCCGCTACACATCCCGCACCAACCTCGCACACCGTGGGGACTACTAAGTCAACCTCCATCCGCTACACACCATCGAAGGCGTCATTGCAATGACGTGCTCATCGCCTATATAAAAGTTGTGGCATAGCCACCAGATTAAACAATTGTGTCATGTGACACCACATTCGAGATAATGTAACCGGTTACCACATTCGACATCGTGACCAAGTCACCACATTCGAGATAGTGGGACCAAGTCACCACATACACTTCCCTTTCTCATATATCCCGAATGCCCCACATTATTTATAACATGCATATTATACTTAATTTCACATTCATTTCACTTTTCACATGTTAATATAACATATGTCGTAATCCTAGTAGGAGTAGGAATCGTACCTGAGTACTTTGTACCATAACATGGTACTTTAGCCACATTCTTACACTTTCATATTAACAACATATATCAAATTAAAGCTATAAATCTATTAAGATTTGTGTGGGGTACACACCTGATTCGCTTAAGGTTTCCAATCCAAATCCCGAAAAGCTTGATCTAATGCCTTAGATCTTAAATCTCTACATTTAATCAATCATTTAATACTTAGTAAGCCATTCGGCCATAAATCCAAATCCTAGTAGGATTAGTACACTAAAACTTACCTTGGTGCCAAATCTCAAATCTTCACTATACTCTTTCTTGTATTCTAAAAGCTTTAAATCACTTTAACAAATTAGTTTTGGCTTTTGAATAAATATGAACTAGATCTAAAACACCAAAAATAGGCCTTGGCCGAATATTCGCATGTCTTACCTTGTGGATTTTAAATCCCGAAATTCACCGAATAACTAGGGAACACGCGGCCTATGGTGTACCTTCGGGAAAAGAACTTCTCTTTCTTGTAGTTGACTTAAACAAATCCTGAAAAGATCTCTTCAAAGTTTCGGCAACAAGATATTAATCCGGATAGTCCTAGATTTCGGGAAATCTTAAAAGAAAAAGGATGAAAATTGAATGATAACTAGTTCTTACCCTTAATACAGAAGTCGACAACCCCTTGTTTGAAGTCTCAAAACTATTCGGCTATGGCCTTGATTTTAGCAAACTTTCAGCTTTTGGAAGATTATGAAAGAAGAAGAGAAAAGAGTTTGAGCAATTTGGTAATGAAGTTTCGGCTACACAAGGTGTATTTTCGGCTTGGCAAAAATAATGAAGAAAGGAGATATTTGCTAGAGAGAATTCGGTAGAGAGAGAGTTAAAAGAAAGAATGAATGGTCCTCTTTTCCTTTTATAGTCGAAATTACTAACTTAGAATCCCTTACTTGGCCATCACTCTTCTATTTTGATAGCTTTATCTCTTTAATTAAAAATTAAAGAATAATCCCTCAATTATCTCTTTGAAAATAATCTAAAATAAATCATCATTTATCCACCTATTTAGCCGAGTTTTAAGGAGAATTAAACTCTTCCCTTAAGAGTCCCTATTGTCGTCCATTGCTTCCTCTTTAAGTAATTAAATAAAAATTACTTAAAGTCTTAGCTAGATGCCGTCCACCCCCTTCCCTTGATGAGCCGAATTTAAACTTATTCTATTGGACTCCTTGTGGCCATACGAGGCCCAAATTATCCACCTAAGTGGCGCCTCCCTATGATTAGTTTAGCTTTAATAACGAATTGGGCAGCAAGCCCAATTCAGACGCAAAAACACTCTCAGAAATGCTCTCCTTGCTGCTCGAACCTAAGCTTGCACACATGCTAGTGGCGTCATTTACTGGGCTTTAAGTGGTGCCTCCTTGTCACTTTTCCAAGCCCCTTTTTGTGTCAAATTTCTTCTATTAATTTTATTAAGGCCACCTTGCCTTAAAACTTATCATTTCTAAGACATTTCCTTACATTTCCAAGTTTCCAAAAACGTTCGTTTCCTTCCTTTAAACTTATCATTTCTAAAGCATTTCCTTACATTTCCAGGACATTTCCCTACATTTCCTTACATTTCCCTACATTTCCTTACATTTCCATACATTTCCTTACATTTCCATACATTTCCATACATTTCCATACATTTCCTTACATTTCTATGCATTTCCATGCATTTCCTTACATTTCCAAGGTTTCCAATAATGTTCACTTTCCTATTTTAACTTGACATTTCCAAGTTTCCAAAATGTTCACTTTCCTATTTTAACTTGACATTTCCATACATTCCCAGGTTTCCAAAAATATTCAAAATACATTCATAACACATAAGACATGTCATTTCATACAATTAAACCGTACAATAATTTCCTCTTTTAGGCTTATGCGTCATAGCAGTTGAGGCCTCACGAAGCTAACTATCCGACACATGATTTGGAATTGGCTGCTGTGGTTTTTGCCTTGAAGATTTGGAGGCACTATCTGTATGGCGAGAAGTCGGTTGTGTACACAGATCACAAGAGTCTGAAGTACCTCTTGACTCAGAAAGATTTAAATTTGAGGCAGCGGAGGTGGATTGAGTTGCTGAAGGACTACGACTGCTCAATCGAATACCATCCGGGTAAGGCTAATGTGGTAGCTGATGCATTGAGCCGAAAGGTGGTAGCGGATTTGCGAGCAATGTTTGCTCACCTAAGTCTCTATGAGGACGGGAGCCTTTTGGCAGAGTTGCAAGTGAAGCCGTCTTGGATTGATGAGGTCAAAGAAAGGCAGATGATCGATGAAGTTCTGAGTACTCGGAGGTTGCAAGTACAGAATGGTGAGGCCGAAGGGTTCAGCTTGGGTAGTGATGGAGTGTTGCATTTTCAGGGAAGAGTATGTATGCCTAAGGATGGTGATTTAAGGCAGCGAATCCTTAAAGAAGCTCATAGCAGTCCATACGCTATGCACCCAGGAAGCAGCAAGATGTATCGGGATTTAAGGGGGTAGTTCTGGTGGCCGGGTCTTAAGCGGGAAGTAACCGAATTAGTGGGCAAGTGTTTGACATGCCAGCAAGTTAAGGCTGAGCATCAATTGCCATCAGGGCTGTTACAGCCGGTAAAGATTCCACAGTGAAAGTGGGAGGAGATTACTATAGATTTTGTAAGTGGGCTTCCCCTTACGCCCAGTAAGAAAGATACAGTTTGGGTGATAGTAGACCGGTTGACTAAGTTGGCCCATTTCATACCGGTAAGGGTTGACTACTCGCTTCAAAGGTTAGCCAGTCAGATATAGTGAGATAGTGCGGTTGCATGGAGTACTGTGTTCATTATCTCGGATCGAGATCCCCGCCACGCCGAGATTCGGAAGGCTTTACATCAAGAGTTAGGCACGAAGTTGAATTTCAGCACGGCTTTTCACCCGCAGTCTGATGGACAATCTGAGAGGGTTATCCAAGTGTTGGAAGATATGTTAAGGGGCTGTGTTTTGGACTTCCGTGGTAGTTGGGAGGAGTACCTACCTTTGGCAGAGTTCGCTTATAACAATAGTTATCAAGCGAGTATTCAGATGGCACCATATGAGGCGCTGTATGGTCGAAAATGCCGTACTCCTACATGTTGGACGGAACTAGGAGAGCGACAGATGTTGGGTCCAGAGTTAGTGGCGGAGACGGAGGATAAGGTTAGAGTAATTCGGGCTCGTCTTAAATGGGCGTCGGACAGGCAGAAACCCTACGCCGATCTTAAGCGCAGAGAGGTTGAGTATGCAGTGGGTGATAAGGTCTTCTTGAAGGTATCACCTTGGAAGAAGGTGCTGAGATTTGGCCGGAAGGGCAAGCTAAGCCCTAGATTCATTGGACCCTACACAGTGTTGAAACGTGTGGGACCGGTGGCTTACCAGCTTGAGTTGCCAGTAGAATTGAGCCAGATACATGACGTCTTCCATGTTAAGATGCTGAGGCGCTATCGATCAGATCCCTCACACGTAGTGCCGATTGCGGAAATTGAGGTGAACTCAGACTTGTCTTTCGAGGAGGAGCCAGTACAAATCTTGGATCGAGATGTCAAGGTTTTGAGAAAACAAATCTCTCAAAAAGAACCCTTAAAGTTTTGCAAATTTCGAAATATCCCTGAACTATTAAACTTTACAAAATTACCCTGGTTTATTACCAAGATACCCCCAGGATTTTAAAAAATTACCAAAATACCCTTATTGACAAAATCACCAAGGAACCTTATTTTGACAAATTACGAAAATACCCCTGTAGGGCAAATTACGCAAATACCCCTGGGTAGAGGAAAAACAACAACAATGAAAACTACAACATTTCTCTGAATGAACGAAAGTTCATAATTGATTGATGGATGTATGAATGTGAAGCTTGTGTGCATGTATGAATACGAAAGAACCACTCCTAAAATTCTTTTCATAAAACTTCTTCGCGGTTAATCAGTGGAATATAGGCTAATTTATAAAAATTTCTTAAATCAGATTAAAGTGCATCGTTAGATATGAGTTCTAGAGGACGCGGTCGTCAAGGACACGGTAGAGGAAGAATAACTGTGTCAGAACCCGTTAGATCGGGTCAAGGGTCTGACAATGGGTTACCACCGCCACCACCACCCCCAAGTGAGATAAACGACTCGTTTCTTGAAGAATAACTCTTTTCTATAACCAACTCTGAGATACCTTGGTTTGCAGATATTGCAAATTACTTAGCTACTAACGACTTACCAAAAAGGTTAACACATCATCAAAAGAAGTGATTCTTTGCTGATGCAAAAAACTATTTCTGGGAAGATCCTTTTCTTTTTCGTATATGTGCAGATCAAGTAATTCGAAGATGTGTCACAAAAGAAGAAGCAAGCAAAATCCTATAACATTGTCATTCAGGACCTTCAGGAAGGCATTACAGCAGGATTAAGACAGCACACAAAACACTCGAATCAGGTTTTTATTGGCCAACTCTATTTAAAGATGCTAACAAGTATGTTGCTTCATGTGATAAATGTCAGAGAATAGGTAATATTTCTAAACGCGATGAAATGCCCCAAACATATATACTGTCATGTGAAAAATTCGATGTATGGGATATTAGATTTATGGGTCCATTTCCTAGTTCATTTGGAAATAAATACATCTTAGTAGCCGTAAATGTAATGACCCAAAATCCGTGGGCACCGAAAAAGTGTGTTATCGGGCCTCCGTCTTAGTAAACCGAGTTAGTAAATAATTATTAGGAGTAATTATGAGTCTAATAGTGTGTTTAATTATATTTTTATTTAGTGAATTTAGCTTAATTTAAAGTAATTAAGAAAAAGGATCAAATTGAATAAAGAGTGAAAGTCTAATTATAGATTAAAAGAAAGTAAAAAGGGTTAAAATGGCAATTAAGCCATTTAGCATAAGCTGAGGCGGCATATGAGATAAAAATCTAAGATTTTTACTTAGATTTTATTATAAAATATATATATTAGTAATAAATTATATTAAATTAATTTAAAATAATAATTATATATTATATTATTATAACATAAAGTAAATAAAAACTAAAAGAAGTAAAACAAAAGTAAAAAAGAAAGAAGAACAGAAAAGAAACAGAGAACAAGACGAAGACAGGGGAAGAAAAAGGGGAAAGAAAAGAGAAGGGAAAATTGGGATTTTAAAGCTTCAAGTTTAATTGATAAGCTAAATTTAGCCATTTTCTCTTAATTTTGATGTTTTAGAAGCTTTAATGCAAGATTTTGATGAAACTAAGTTGATATTTTGAGAGTTTATAGGTTTTCAAGTATAGTTGATGTTGAAGAAAAAGATGAATTAGAGATTAAATTGAATGAAATTTAAGTTAGAATTAGTAAAAGAATTAAATTGTAAAGTAAGCTATAATTTTTGTATTATAGAGATTAATTTGAAAGAAATTATAAATTAGGGTTTTATTATGAATATTAGATAGTCAAGTTGAATATGGAAGGAATTTAAGTAGAAACAAAGCATGAATTAAGTTAAGAAAAGAAGTAAACTTAATTAGGATTTAATTGCAAAATAAGCTATAAGAAAACAGTTTTGGGACAGCAGCAGAAGAGTAACTTTGAAAAATCACCAAAAATGGTAGAAATATAAGTAGAAGTTGAACGAGATATGAAATTAAACCTTATTGAGTCTATTTTCATATGAAAGAAACGGAGAAAGCAAATAAATTCTGTATTTTGAGATATTTAGATTTTAGTAAGACTGGTTCAGAGTGATTTCGAGATCCCCTGTTCTAACTTGAAAAAATCATTAAAATTGTATAAAAATAATTTTGGGACATAATTTACATGTTTAGATTCCTTAATGAGTCTATTTTATAAGAAATAAACTAGGATATCATTTGAATTCTGTACAAAAGATAATTAAATTTTAGCAAAGAGTGGTAGGAACTGTCCGACAACAGAATAGGGATGAATTTAAAGAATAAACTGTACTTATTGGTTAAATAAAAATTCTGAAAATTTTATGGAAGGAATATATATGAGTCTATTTTCATATAAAATTTACGGATCTTAATTTGGAATTCTTTAACTCAAGATATAGATAATTTAATGACAATAACTCAGGTAGACAGCCTTGAAAGAACTTATAAGTAAATAATAGAATTGTGTATAAAGAATGTGGAATGAAGAGGAAGAGTAGGAATTGAATAAAATTTAATTATTTATTGTAATTTAATATTGCAATTAATAATGTAAATTATTATTATTTTCGTAGCTAAAAAGGAACTCGAGGCATTGACCCACAAAGGAAAGGAGAAGGTTACCGAGGAATAATCAAGCAAATTCGGGTTTGTATTACTATAATTCAAATTATTTATTTATTCATTAAATGTTAAATTAATTTATGTATATGGTAAGTAAATTATAAGGTAAGTGTTTTTATTGAATTGAATGGAAATTGAGTTGAATGATGAATATGTATTGAAATTGAATTGTATGTGGATTGAAATGGAAAAGTGTATTTGATATTGAAATTGAATTTGCTATGAAAATGAAAATGAAATTGAGAACTAAAATACCCTATTAACTAGTCGGGTTGAGTGGGATATAATTGGCATGCCATAGGATTTGGAAGAGTACGGGATTTATCGGCTTTGCCGATCAGGCACTTTACGTGTCGTATATCAGGCACTTTATGTGTCGTATTTCAGGCACCTCGTGTGTCGTATTAGGCACCCCGTGTGTCGTTTCAGGCACTTATGTGTCGTATACTGATCAGGTACTATGTACCGTTTAGGCACAATGTGCCGTACTGGTGTGTTTGGGTTGGAATCCGTGTATCCGCTAAAGTCCGAGTATGTTAATGGGGGGTAACTAAAGGAAATGCTAAATTGAATAAAATGAAATAGTTGAGCCATTGAAAGCAATGTGAAAATAGAATATGAATTGAAAAATTATGAATTGAATATGAATATGAGATTGGAAAGCATGAACCATTGGTTCATTAGATGGATAATGGTCCAACATGAATGTGCATTATTTCAATTGTTAAATAGCTAAATTTGAATTGTATAATGTATAGAAAATGACCATCTTATGTTTAAATTGGTTTAGTCAAATTTATAGGTATATGATTTAATGATATGATTATTATGTTTATAATTTGAATTATGGTAATACCACGAGTTTATGTATACTCAAATGCGATTGTTTCGTGCGCGAGTTAATAGGTGTTCAAAGTTCGATTCAAGATCCAAGGCGATCCCGACTCGAAACAAAACTTCGGTGATGTATTCTTCTTTGATAAAAGTGGCATGTACATAGGTGTTATTTTGGTCACTTTAAATTACTACATGACTTTTGTTGTAAAGAATGATATTTGGTATTTTGATGTTATAAGTATAATTTAAATATGATTAAATATGAAATTGCATTGGTTGAATTGTTGGATTTTGGAATTGGTTGAATTGGTTATATTTGGAATGAATATGGTTTTAATTGCAGGGGGTTATATGTGAAAATAAGCAGAAATGTTGTCGAAATCTTAATAAAATTTACAGATAAAATCCGGAGTACTCAAACAAGTCCCGTTCCATTTTTAATACATGTTTTAGGCTTTAAATGTCCTTCATTGGGATTTATTAAATAATTATACTATGAATGTTATTTTATTTGTGAATAATTCGTAAGTTATCTGATATGCCCGGTAATGCCTTGTAACCCTGTTTCGATGACGGTTTAGGGTTAGAGGGTGTTACATTTAGTGGTATCAGAGCTATCAGGTTTAGCTGATTCTTGGGCCAAATCGAGTTCGGAAGTTAGTCTAATAGTACATGTCACTTTTGAGTTGAAATTGAGTCGGGATTTTTGGATGCTGATATATATATTTTATTTTGTTTTATAGATAAAATGTCAGACGAAAGAATGTATGATGTTGAACAGGAAATGTTTACTGGAAGTCAAGAAATTGAAGAAACTGAATATGCTACACCTAGTGTGAATCCGTTAGATAATCAACCTTCTAATGTAGGAAGAGAAACAGATAACTCACAACTGTTAAGAGCTATAGCCAATGCATTACAGCATGTAGCGGGAACTGTACCTACTACTACATCAGTACCTACTGTTAGACGGGCCCCGATTAAAGAGTTACGAAAATATGGTGCCACGAAGTTTTCGGGACTAAGAGGACTTGATCCATCTGCTGTTGAAAATTGGATAGAATCAACAAAAAGAGTTTTGCAACAATTAGATTGCACCGCTCGAGAGAATCTGATATGTGCTATATCATTGTTACAAGGGGAAGCATATCTCTGGTGGGAATCTGTGGTTAGACATTTACGGGATGATCAGGTAACCTGGGATTTGTTTCAAAAAGAATTTCAGAAGAAGTATATTGGGGAAATGTATATCGAAGAGAAAAAGCAAGAGTTTTCAATGCTGAAACAGGGTAATATGTCAGTATTGGATTATGATCGAGTTTACTAGATTGAGCGGTATGCTTGAAATATATTCCAACCGAGGCGATAGTTGTAAACGGTTTTACGGATTAAAAGATGAAATAAAACTGCAATTAGTATCCCAGCGAATCACTGAACTTGTTGATTTGATCGAGCGGGCAAAAATGGTAGAACAAGTATTGGGATTAGATAAAAAGCCTAAAATGACTAAATTGACTGGGAAACGAGTTGGAACTTCTAGATCTAATCCATTACCAAAAAGATTCAGAGAATCTAGGGATGGTTGGAGACCTAGTTTTAGATGTGTTCGAGGGGACAGAAGCCGAGAAAAATAGACTACGGTATCTACTGGTAGTGTAAAAGGTCCACCCCGAGATGCAAAAATTTTAGAATGTGGATATTGTGGGAAGAAACATTTAGGTGAATGTTGGAAAGTGACTGGAGGTCGCCTGCTATGGGTCGACAGAGCACTTCGTTAAAGATTGTCCGAAGAATAAAATGTTACATCAAGAACATCCCAAAGATCGATGCCCTCCGCTCGAGGCGCAGGTTCGGGTAGAGGTGGTTCTGTATCCAGAGGTGGAGGTGTACGAAGAGGCAGTGATATAGTTACACAGTAGTCGGAAGCTAGAGCACCAGCCAGGGCCTACATGGTTCGGACTCGGGAAGAAGGTGATGCACATGATGTCGTGACAGGTATATTTTTATTATATTCTGAGCCTATTTATGTTTTAATTGATTCGAGTTCGTCACATTCATATATTAATTCAAAATTAGTTGAATTGGGAAAGTTAGAATCTAAAATGTCTAGAGTTTTCATAGAGGTGTCTAGCCCTTTGGGACAAACAGTGTTAGTAGATAGAGTATGCCGGAGGTGCCCGTTAACAATACATGATAAAATGTTCCCTGTGGATTTGCTGATCATGCCTTTTGGAGATTTTGATATCATTTTGGGTATGGATTGGTTATCTGAACATGGGGTAGTTTTGGATTGCTGTAAAAAGAGGTTTAGTATTCAAACAGAAAACGGGGACAGAATTGAAGTGAATGGCATCCGTACTAGTGGTTCGACACGTATCATTTCAGCAGTGAAGGCTACTAAATTATTACAGCAGGGTTGTTCAGCGTATTTGGCATATGTTATTAATTCTGATTCAGTTGGGAGCCAGTGCAGCCAGATTAGGACTGTCTGTGAGTTCCCAGATGTATTTCCAGAAGAACTACCGGGCTTACCACCTGATAGAGAGGTTGAGTTCGCTATTGAGGTGTATCCAGGTACAGCACCAATTTCTATACCTCCGTATCGAATGTCGCCTACTGAGTTGAAAGAGTTGAAAGTGCAGTTACAAGACTTATTAGATCGAGGCTTTATCCGACCAAGTATTTTACCTTGGGGAGCTCCAGTATTGTTTGTTAAAAAGAAAGATGGTTCTATGCGATTATGCATTGATTATCGACAGTTGAGCAAAGTGACAATGAAGAAAGATATAGTTGAATGTGTTAGTAAATGTTTGACTTGTCAACGAGTAAAGGCAGAACATCAGGTACCGACAGGGTTACTCCAGCCTATTAGTATTCCTGAATGGAAATAGGATAGCGTTACTATGGATTTTGTTACGGGATTGCCACTGTCGTCGAGCAAAAAGAATGCCATTTGGGTGATAGTTGATCGGCTTACTAAGTCTACTCATTTTATAGCAGTCAGGATTGATTGGTCTTTACAGAAGCTTGCTGAAGTTTATATCCAAGAAATTGTGAGACTGCATGGTATTCCAGCATCTATAATTTTCGACCGGGATCCACGATTTACATCGAGATTTTAGAGGCAGTTACATGATTCTTTGGGTACTCGGCTTAATTTTAGTACTGCATTTCATCCACAAACCGACGGACAATCAGAACGGGTAATTCAGATTTTAGAAGACATGCTTCGGGCTTGCATTATTGACTTTGAATCAGGTTGGGAACGATACTTACCGTTAGCTGAATTTGTTTATAATAATAGTTTCCAATCCAAGATTCGATGGCTCCATATGAAGCATTATACTATCGAAGATGCGATCAACGGTATGTTGGATGAGTTGAATGAGAAAAGATAGTTGGACCGAAATTAATTAAGGAGACAGAAGAAATAGTTAAAAAGATAAGAGACAAGTTAAAAGTAGCTTTTGACAGACAAAAGTCTTATGCAGATCTGAAGCGACGGGATATAGAGTATTCTGTAGGTGATAAAGTGTTTCTAAAGGATCGCCTTGGAAGAAAATTTTGAGATTTGGCCACAAAGGAAAATTAAGTCCTCGTTACATTGGGCCATATGAAGTAGTTGAAAGAATCGGACCGGTTGCTTATCGACTTGCTTTACCTCCGAATTACAGAAAATTCATGATGTTTTTCATGTTTTCATGTTACGAAGGTATCAATCGGATCCATCTCATATTATTTCTACTGAAGACATTGAGATTAGACCGGATTTATCATATGAAGAAGAGCCAGTTCAAATACTAGCTCGAGAAGTGAAAGAATTAAGAAACAAACGGGTCCTTTTGGTAAAAGTACTGTGGAGAAGTCATAGTGTGGAAGAAGCAACTTGGGAACCGGAAGAAGCTATGAGAGCACAGTATCCTCACCTATTCTCAGGTAAATTTCGAGGACGAAATTTATTAAGGGGGAGAGAAATGTAATGACCCAAAATTCGTGGGCACCGAAAAAGTGAGTTATCAGGCCTCCGTCTTAGTAAACCGAGTTAGTAAATAATTATTAGGAGTAATTATGAGTCTAATAGTGTGTTTAATTATATTTTTATTTAGTGAATTTAGCTTAATTTAAAGTAATTAGGAAAAAAGATCAAATTGAATAAAGAGTGAAAGTCTAATTATAGATTAAAAGAAAGTAAAAGGGTTAAAATGGCAATTAAGCCATTTAGCATAAGTGAGGCGGCATATGAGATAAAAATCTAAGATTTTTATTTAGATTTTATTATAATATATATATATTAGTAATAAATTATATTAAATTAATTTAAAATAATAATTATATATTATATTATTATAACATAAAGTAAATAAAACTAAAAGAAGTAAAAACAAAAGTAAAAAGAAAGAAGAACAGAAAAGAAACAGAGAACAAGACAAAGACAGGGGAAGAAAAAGGGGAAAGAAAAGAGAAGGGAAAATTGGGATTTTAAAGCTTCAAGTTTAATTGGTAAGCTAAATTTAGCCCTTTTCTTTTAATTTTGATGTTTTAGAAGCTTTAATGCAAGATTTTGATGAAACTAAGTTGATATTTTGAGAGTTTATAGATTTCAAGTATAGTTGATGTTGAAGAAAAAGATGAATTAGAGATTAAATGTAACAGACCGAAATTGACCCTAATCGGAACGGTGGTTTCGGGACCACGAATCCGAGCCCGATAAATATTTAAATATCATATTTAGTGTTTATTTTATATGAATTTATATGTGTGAAAATTTCGTAGAAAAATTTTATCGTTTGAGTATCGAATTTGATAAAAGGACCTAATCGCGTAAAAAGTAAAAGTTACAAATTAAAGTATAAAGTGTTAAATTGAGTGTGGCTTTTAAATAGGGAGTATTGAAATGGTAAATACCCCATTTTAAGGGTTAGTGGCCGGCCATGGACAAGTTTGTCCATAAGTTAAAGTGTTTGATTATTTTAATTAAAAGGTTGGTTTAGTAATTTGGTAAAAAAAATTTATTATATGTTAAAATAATCAAGAAAAAGGAAGCCATCATCTTTTTTCATCCATGGCCGATTGTGAAGGAAAGAAATAAGCTTTCAACCCTTTAAAATTTCGGCACTTTGAAGCCAAAAATCTAAGATCAAGAGCAAAGAAAAACGAAATTAGACCGGGGAAAGTCGAAGGTTCTCAAATAGCCGATTCGCACGGACTATCGACAACCGAGGTAAGTCCTTAAGCAAGTATAGATTATCGAATTATTATGAATGTACTAAATGATGTTATTAAATAAAGTTTTCTATAAACTCTTATGTTAGCCGAATGTGAAAGTATTGGTATGGGATTGGTTGAAATTTTATATAAGTGATAGTGAATTTGAAATGAAATGTTGTTATATCTCTAAACGAGTTGGCATGTTAAAGTGACTTGAATAATGTGTGTTTTATGCTATTTTGGGCAGCATTACTGTAAGGTGTATAAGTTGGTAATGATATATTCGGGCTTCGTGCCTAGCAGGCTTAGTGCCGGTGACATATTCGGGCTTCGTGCCTAGTAGGCTTAGTGCCGGTGACATATTCGGGCTTCGTGCCTAGCAGGCTTAGTGCCGGTGACATATTCGGGCTTCGTGCCTAGCAGGCCTTGTGCCGGTGTTTGATTTCGGCTTTGATGCCTAGCGTGCTTTATCTTGGTGATGTGTTTACCAAGGAGAAACCAAATTGTGGTTCAAGGTAAATCGTAACTAATGTGCTTAGTAAAGGCTCAGATAAGTAAGTAAGGTTTGATATGTTTTAATGTTGCTAGAGTTTATTTAATGCCATGAGTACAGTGATATGTATATTGAGATTACGATTGATGTACACAAGTATTATGTGACTGAGTTTGAGCTTGAATGTGCTATAATGAATATTTGGTTTCCTAATAGTAGTGCTAAAGGTGTAAGAAATTTTAATATGTTAACATGGTTGAGATAAATGATTTAAATGATTGAGTAATTGAATGTAGTATCATTTTGAGCTTGGGACTTACTAAGCTAGTAAGCTTACTGTGTGTGTGTTTTTGTCTACCTTTGTTTTATAGATCTTGAATCTGGACCATGATTGGGAATTGTTTGATCGTCTTTCTCCGAGTAAGAGGCGAAACATAATCAACTTGAACTCGGGACAGCTATTCGAAATCTTAGTGAAAGACTGGATTTGTTATCTCATGTTTGTAGCGAAATATTTGGAGCTTGACAATTTAAAACAGGCTTTTCAAGTACTTAATTATTATTTAATAGCTGAAAATGGGAGAATTTATAATTTTGATCCATGCCGTAACATCTTTTTGAATGCAGTCAATTTGAATTGGTATTTTCCCCATCATCATTATCATCATAATTATTGTGAAGAAACGTCCACAAATTGAAACCTTTCTTATTGGATGATCATAATACTTCTCAAAAACCGAAATTATTGATCAATGGAGGAACAATATCACCATTTTTGGTCAATAAGATACCAAAGTGGATGATTGACTCATTCCATACTAGAAATAATCGCAGGAAATCTTTTGATAACATGGATTGATCAAATTCTATTGAGTCTGACTCATAGTGATCATTTATCAAAGAATGACTCTGGTTATCAAATGATTGAACAACCGGGACCAATTTACTTACGATACTTAGTTGACATTCATAAAAAGTATCTAATGAATTATGAGTTCAATACATCCTGTTTAGCAGAAAGGCGGATATTCCTTGCTCATTATCAGACAATCACTTATTCACAAACTTCGTGAATTACTATATCTCCTTCCCCTGTTTTCAACCCAACGGAGAAAACCCCTTTTCTAATTTAGTGTATATACAAATAATGTATCAATTTGAAGTGATCTAAAGAAAACCTATGTTTGTATAATAAAATGTAAGAAAAGAAATCAAGACATATTTTTAGAAGATCATCCGTGAAGTCAACCACACTATCTACTTTCTTTTGGGTATTGAAAACTTGGTTTGTTATTTAAAAAGGGCATGTATAGGCTAGATTGAACCATATAACTAATGTTTTGTAATAGTGTAAATATGCTAGCCATGCGAAAATGGCTAACTATTTTGAGATAACTTGTTTCGTGTTTTGATGATATTGTTTGATCATGCCATGAACTATTATTTATGCTTGATTATGGTTTAATCATGTGTGAGAGTGGTATTATTATTTGTGCATGTTAGATTATGATAGGAAAGACTTATTAATTGGTTCATGTTGATGAGCTTAATATATGGTATATACATTGATAATGTTGGATTCATGATTCGGCAAAGTATTAGATTCTTATTATTGAGTATATGGTATAGTATATGTTATGTATTGAGATTATCTTGGAAGACCGAATATGTAGTTAAGTGATTGATTTTGTGTATGTATTTTAAGAAGGAGAAATGGTATAATTTGGCATGATAATGAGGTAAAATGATGGATATGTATTTGATTGAGTATTGGCTATATAAGCTTGGTTGCTAAATGATATGTAAAGAATATGTTTCATGACTATTTTTGTTGTGAAACAGTTTTTAGTTACAGCAGTGATGTGATTTTGAAAAATCACCAAAAATAGGAGAAATTGAATTAGAAAGTGAATAAGACATAGAATTAAAGTTTATTATGTCTATTTTGATATGAAAGAAACAAGTTAGGCAAAGGAATTATATATAATGAGATATTTAAGTTTTAGTGAGACTTGTCCTGAATGAATTCGTGAGTCCCTGTTCTGTCTTAGAAAAATTGTTAAAATTGTAAAAAATAATTATGGAGTATAGTTTATATGTTTAGAATCCTTAATGAGTCTATTTTGATTGGAATATACAAGGACATTATTGAAATTTTGTGCAGTGAGATAACTGAGTTTTTGTAAAGATAGGTCAGAATTATCAAACAGTGAAATAAGGGTAAATTTTATGAATAAACTGTACTAATTGGCCACATGAAAAATTCTGGAAAAATTATGGTAAAAATTTATATGAGTCTAGTTTCAATAAAAATTTACGGATCTAAATTTTGAGTTTTGTAACTCGAGTTATGGTAAATTTAGTCAGCCTGATGCAGTTGGACAGCTTTAAATTTTCATGCCCCAAACTAGTAGTCAAGACTAGTAATGCCCCATACTCGACTCCGGCAAAGGTTTCGGGTAAGGGGTGTTACATTAAATTGAATGAAATTTAAGTTAGAATTAGTAAAAGGATTAAATTGTAAAGTAAGCTATAATTTTTGTATTATAGAGATTAATTTGGAAGAAATTATAAATTAGGGTTTTATTATTAATATTAGATAGTCAAGTTGAATATGGAAGGAATTTAAGTAGAAACAAAGCATGAATTAAGTTAAGAAAAGAAGTAAACTTAATTAGGATTTAATTGCAAAATAAGCTATAAGAAAACAGTTTTGGGACAGCAGCAGAAGAGTAACTTTGAAAAATCACAATATAAGTATAAGTTGAACGAGATATGAAATTAAACCTTATTGAGTCTATTTTCATATGAAAGAAACAGAGAAAGCAAAGAAATTCTATATTTTGAGATATTTAGATTTTAGTAAGACTAATTCAGAGTGATTTCGAGATCCTCTGTTCTGACTTGAAAAAATCATTAAAAATTGTTTAAAATTAATTTGGGGACATAATTTACACGGTTAGATTCCTTAATGAGTTTATTTTTATAAGAAATAAACTAGGACATCATTTGAATTCTGTACAAAAAGATAATTAAATTTTAGCAAAGAGTGGTCAGAACTGTCTGACAACAGAATAGGGATGAATTTAAAGAATAAACTGTACTTATTGGCTAAATAAAAATTCTGAAAATTTTATGGAAGGAATATATATGAGTCTATTTTCATATAAAATTTACAGATCTTAATTTGGAATTCTTTAACTCAAGATATAGATAATTTAATGACAATAACTCAGGTAGACAGCCTTGAAAGAACTTATAAGTAAATAATAGAATTGTGTATAAAGAATGTGGAATGAAGAGGATGAGTAGGAATTGAATAAAATTTAATTATTTATTGTAATTTAATATTGCAATTAATAATGTAAATTATTATTATTTTAGTAGCTAAAAAGGAACTCGAGGCATTGACCTACAAAGGAAAGGAGAAGGTTACCGAGGAATAATCAAGCAAATTCGGGTTTGTATTACTATAATTCAAATTATTTATTTATTCATTAAATGTTAAATTAATTTATGTATATGGTAAGTAAATTATAAGGTAAGTGTTTTTATTGAATTGAATGGAAATTGAGTTGAATGATGAATATGTATTGAAATTGAATTGTATGTGGATTGAAATGGAAAAGTGTATTTGATATTGAAATTGAATTTGCTATGAAAATGAAAATGAAATTGAGAACTAAAATACCCTATTAACTAGTCGGGCTGAGTCGGATATAATTGGCATGCCATAGGATTTGGAAGAGTACGGGATTTATCGGCTTTGCCGATCAGGCACTTTATGTGTCGTATATCAGGCACTTTATGTGTCGTATTTCAGGCACCTCGTGTGTCGTATCAGGCACCCCGTGTGTCGTTTCAGGCACTTATGTGTCGTATACTGATCAGGTACTATGTACCGTTTAGGCACAATGTGCCGTACTGGTGTGTTTGGGTTGGAATCCATGTATCCGCTAAAGTCCGAGTATGTTAATGGGGGGTAACTAAAGGAAATGCTAAATTGAATAAAATGAAATGGTTGAGCCATTGAAAGCAATGTGAAAATAGAATATGAATTGAAAAATTATGAATTGAATATGAGTATGAGATTGGAAAGCATGAACCATTGGTTCATTAGATGGATAATGGTCCAACATAAATGTGTATTATTTCAATTGTTAAATAGCTAAATTTGAATTGTATAATGTATTGAAAATGACCATCTTATGTTTGAATTGGTTTAGTCAAATTTATAGGTATATGATTTAATGATATGATTATTATGTTTATAATTTGAATTATGGTAATACCACTGAGCTTATGTATACTCAGCGTACGGTTGTTTCCGTGCGCAGGTTAATAGGTGTTCAAAGTTCTGATTCAGCATCGATCCCGACTCCAGAACAAAACTCAGTGATGTATTCTTCTTTGATAAAAGTGGCATGTACATAGGTGTTATTTTGGTCACTTTAAATTACTACATGACTTTTGTTGTAAAGAATGATATTTGGTATTTTGATGTTATAAGTATAATTTAAATATGATTAAATATGAAATTGCATTGGTTGAATTGTTGGATTTTGGAATTGGTTGAATTGGTTATATTTGGAATGAATACGGTTTTAATTGCAGGGGGTTATATGTGAAAATAAGCAAAAATGCTGTCGAAATCTTAATAAAATTTACAGATAAAATCTGGAGTACTCAAACAAGTCCCGTTCCATTTTTAATACATGTTTTAGGCTTTAAATGTCCTTCATTTGGATTTACTAAATAATTATACTATGAATGTTATTTTATTTGTGAATAATTCGTAAGTTATCTGATATGTCCGGTAATGCCTTGTAACCCTGTTTCGGCGACGGTTTAGGGTTAGAGGGTGTTACAGTAAATTATGTGTCAAAATGGGTGGAAGCCCAAGCTTTACCTACTAACGATGCTAGAGTAGTAGTAAGGTTTCTGAAGAAACTCTTCTCTCGATTTGGAACACCCAAAGCAATTATTTGTAATAGGGGTACTCACTTTTGCAATACTCAATTTGATAAAGTCTTAAAGAAATATGGAGTACACCACAGGACAGCTACCCCTTATCATTCTCAAACTAGCGGACAAGTGGAAGTAGCAAATCGAGAACTTAAGCGTATTTTAGAGAAAACAGTTGAAACAAACAGGAAAGATTGGGCAGCAAAAGTAGACGATGCTTTATGGGCCTATAGAACAGCATTTAAAACCCCATAGGAACATCGCCATACAAACTCATTTAGAGAAAAAGCTGTCATCTACCATTTGAGTTAGAGCACAAAGCTCTTTGGGCTATAAAATTCTTAAATTACGATCTTAAAATCGCAGGTGAGAAGAGGATGATACAGTTGAACGAGCTAGATGAATGGCAAGCTAATGCCTATGAGAACTCACGATTATATAAGAAGGTAACAAAGTGACGTCATGATGCTTGTTTAAAGCAATCAAAGCAATTCAAGTAGGCGACTTAGTCCTATTGTACAACTCAAGGTTAAAACTGTTTCCTGGAAAGCTGAAATCGAGATGGTTAGGTCCATTCGTGATCAAACCTATTTTCTCCTACGGCACTATAGAGGTAACTCATCCAAATTATGGCACACTCAAGGTAAATGGATAGCGACTGAAAATTTATAAAGATGAAGGCTTTAGGGATATAAGAGAGGAGCTTAAGCTCTGTGAACCTTCATTTAGAAACGAAAACAGGGAGGAGTCTAGCTTAGAACTTTAAACAAGCGCTTCTTGGGAGGCAACCTGAGCATTAACTTTACTAACTTTATAACATCTAACTTCAAACTAACTGATTCAGAAAAGCACAGGCCTCCCTACCACACGGCCTTGAACACGGGCGTGGTCGTGGCTGTGTGGAAACCTCGAACAGGTACATGGGCATGGCAAAGATGGTGTAAGAAAGGATAATAATCTTTTCCAAGCCACGGGCTCCCACTAAACGCCACAGCCGTGCAACTCGACCGTGGTCGAAATTACCTATGGACCACGGGCTGAGATAAACTCACACATCCGTGTACTACGATCGTGGCTGATACTGATTAAACGGCACAGGTGAAAGACACGCCCGTGCCTCCAACCCGTGGTCGATTCTGAGTAAACGACACGGGCGTTGGACACGCCCGTGCCTCGAGGCCATGGACGACACTGAGTTTTAAACACGGGCGTAAGACCATTGACACGGACGTGGGAGAAACAAACAAAGCTAGGTATGCCCAGGTGACACGGGCGTGGGAGACATCATAAACGCGCTTAAATTTGAAATTCTCGAAAAATATGGGCTGAATAAAGGAAACACAGGCGTGGCCCCTGACTGTGTTCCCCTCCCCCTATTTAAAGAAACGCACGGCCGCACATGCCCCCGAAATTTTTCCCCAACCCTAACCATTTCTCTTCCTAAATCTCAAACAAATTTTGGCCACCAGCAAACCCTTTCCCCCCTCTTGACTTCCCCGTCCCCTACATCTTTCCCCCTTTCATAATACACATAAAAGCAGTATACGCTCGTGTCGACATGCCTGTCGTAGCCATGTTCCCCAATTCAATTGCAGCACACGCCCGTGTAGCACCCCTCAACGCCCGTGCGCCAACCAACCACGCCACTTCTCTCCAAGAACTCCACCGGTCACCTATCCTCTTTATATTTTTCTCCTTTAAACTATTTATCACTTAATTTTATTTAGTTCCTAATTAGTTCATTCTTACTATTAGTTTTATTCATGTTATTCATTGTTTAAATAATAGCTATTAGTATCTATACCAAATATGAATTTATCCTTATCATGACCTTTGTCATTATTATATACTTGATATTGTCGAGTTCTTAAATATTATGAAATATGGCTGAAGATGATACTTGAATCGGTGAATATCTGTTACTTTCAGGACCACAATGTCATTACACTGAGGCAAGAAAACTGTGGTCCCTAGTTTTAAAAAAAAGAAAGGGACCCGGTTCGTCATCGGCCAGCGCATCCGCCGAAATACGCCACTCATTCTTACAATTTCCTCAAGGACCTCAGGAAGACCTCTATAAGATACTTCACGCACAACTACTCAGTGCAGGGAGGTGTATTGATTGGGCCGCTTTAGGGCAGGTCCGATTAGTCGACGACGTACGAGCTCTCCTAACCACCGATCCATAGGACCAATTCTTTACAATCATCGAGCCCACATATCTAGAGCTCACCTTGGAACTCTGCTCTATTTTTCACCTTCAGACAGTGATGACAAACCACGATGACCCTGGCACAATACAATTCCATCTTGGAGGCATCGTACGAGAACTAAATGCACCACAATTCAGGGCCACATTGAGACTCTATACCAACGAGTTTATAGAGGAGCATGATATCTCGGATCTCCATCGCCACCTTCACAACACTCCAACAAAATGTTGGTATAATATAGCCCTCGGTTCAGACTCGTATGACCCTAGCCACTCGAAAGTAACAGCTCTCGCCCCATCTTTACGATACTTACAAGCTATTCTAGCTCACACGTTGACAGGAAGGCGAGAGAGCACCGACGCCATCAACACTCACGACGCCTACTTCCTATGGTGCAGGGCAAACGGACACGTTTTCGATCTAGTTATTTTATAGCCCATGCCATTCAACACCAAACAGAGCAACATAGGAGGGTGTCATATCTATGGGTCCGTACATCACACACTTGGCTCGATATTTTGGGCTCCTCAACACCGCCGCACAGATCTCCTCACTCACGCTAATAGGTCAGATGTCCCCACAGGGCATCTAGACAATGCTGCACATGAGGATGACCCAGTGTCGACGTGGGACCGATCCTCCCCAATATCGACTAGCTCCTACTACTGAGGAGGAGGACCCTGAGGATATTTCTGAAGATGTCCCACACCCATATGAGGAGCCACAATCGAGCTATCGCCCATCTCATGCGGCTAGTTCACTTTTAGACATTTCTACATGGTTCACTCAGTTCGAGCAGTATTGTACTCAACAATTCAATGACACCGCTCGAAAATTCGATGGCATTAAGGCAACTCTTCAGCAGATTTGCCATCACTTTCACATATCACCGCTGCCTCCACCTACCGATCCAGCCGATGACGAGGACCTTTGAGGCTCTTCTACTTTTCAGTGTTTATTTTCATTTTAATTCCTTTTCATTTTTCTTTATTTTATTTTGTTTTATTAATCAAGCTTTTTACTCTTTTTGCTTCAAACTCTTATTACTACAGTTTAATTCCTTTTGTAACTAACTGTCTAACCCTCAAGAATCCCTAACAACATCAATTAAATATTACCCCCTAAAAATTGATGACTTCACAGCTTAAAGGTTCAAGTTCCACTCCGAGAATGGAAAACATCACTAGGAGTATTCACCAGCACACTCACTTATGTTTAAATCATCATCATTAATCATTCTCCAAGGAATCCATCCAAAAATTCAGGAAGCTTCAATTCTCTCCCTATCTTTTGATTTTCTTATTATATGATTATTATCTATCTTTGTACATTAAGGGCAATGTACATCTTAAGTGTGGGGGTGAAAGTTTATTAGAAAAAGTGTCTAACTTTTTGCATTATTCTCAAAGCCCTAAATGATATCTTGTCTGAAATAATTTTCTCATATCACTAATTAGAATGAAATTCTTGTTGATTCATGATTTTTATTTATATGTTTTAGATTAAGTCATTGATAATTGTGCAATGATGACTTAAACTTCAAGATACTAGAGAATCAAGCATGATGAGTCTATTTTCAAAAAAATTAAAAATTTTGTTAGGTTGTCTACCTGAATCTAATTGTTACCCTGAAATTTGAAATTTACAAAGTTGATATCAAAAACCCATAATTTTTCAGATTTTGAGCCTTTTAGAGCATACATTCTTTTCGTGCTCACTTTTATTGATTATGAGTGTGTCAACATTGATATGTTATTCTAGAACTTGCCTCGATTATACATGTCAAGACCATACTATTGGCTTGATATACAGAGATGATTAAGGCACTTAGGATTTAACCCACTTACTCCACTAAAAGCCTACCCTCACAATTAACCCCAAGTGAACCCCTTTGATCCTAACAACTCTTTTATTGGCTCAACCCACTAATATTAACCCGAAACCCATCTTGTATTTGTTATCACCATTCCTTTTGACTACCCTTCTATGGAGACTTGATTTGATCAGTTGGCTAATTATATTATTTCAGTTGTTAAAGTTTTATCTTATATTGATTTGTTCTTAAAAAAAATCAAAGTATATTCATTATTAGTTATGTGATTAAGTGAGCTTATACGTTTAATTTCAACATCTTGAAGGAAAAGCTCGTATTATTAGTATTACAAGTTTTCAATTGATGTAATTATGCATGTTATTAGTCTTTTTTTTTAGTTAGGTAATTTTCAATTCAATCTCGATTCTAACCCTTTAATTTAGCCTTTATCCATACCGTTAACCTAAGCCCCGTTACAACCTTTTTTAAAGACCTTTTGATTTGTATATCATCTCATTTTTTAGTGGTCGAGATTTAATTTTCATGCAAGCTTATGGGATTAACTTTTCATGTTTGACTGATGAGTGCTTTATTTTGAACCTTAAACACCTTAAGTGATTTGAGTGAATCTTTAGTAAGGATGTCAACTCTTGTCGATTTTGAATTAGAGGTCATTATTCGGATAAGGGGAAAACACCTATGTTTTTATATTAAAAACTCATGACTTTGATTGTTTGAATCTGTAGGACTCTTTGAGTTGAATTATCTATGTATAAATTATCTTTGAATTATGATGAGGTAGTATCAATGAATATTATGAATAGAGGAAGTTCATTTTAATTGTGAGTTGAGAATTTTGCTTAAGGATAAGCAAAAGCTTAAGTGTAGGGGTATTTGATAAACTGAAATATGAACATATTTTAATCCCACATTTAGCATACTTTTGGATGATTTTTAATTATGGAACTGGGTGCTCCTAATCCTTTGTTTTCATGTTTTATACTAAGGAGAGCACCAGAGGATGAAAAGAACGAATAAACGGGCCGAAAAAGGAGAAAATGGGCCAAAACATGAAATCCACATGGCTTGGGCCCAAAACCACACGGCCGTGCCTCTTAAAAAGAGCCAAACACGGCCTGGACCCTGAAATGCACGACCGTGCCTCATCAACAGGTTAGAACACGGCCTGGCCTCAAATCACACGGGCGTGGCCCTGCTGCAAGAAAGAAGAGTTTTATTCAGATTAGGATACTTTCGGGCCAAGCAAGGCATCTCGAAGCCTATATAAACACCCTATGAAGCAACTTAAAAAGGGGAGTTCGACGGAATCCTTCTGCCAGGGCTTTTCAGGCTTTTCGAGCCAGAGAAGCTGAATACAGGGATTTACTCGAAGAAAGCCAGTTGATTCATCTCAAGAAGCCATAATCTAATTCAAGACTGAGGACTTCTTCTTCAATTCCTTCAAGGGGTTTTAGGGTTTTCTTTATGTTTTGTTTTATATTTTCTTCTGAGATGTTTTCTTTTATAATTATGAACTAAACCCTCAGATACCTGAGGGGGATGAAACCTAAGACGGATCTTGTTATTGTTATCTGAGCTGTATGATAAATACTTGATTTGTTCTTAACTATGTGTTCTTAATTCTTGTTTTGGTATTTTCGAGATATTGATTCAAGTATTGATGTGCTTAGGTGGTGGAGCAAAAGTACCTGCCTAAGAGTAAATCTAGCATAGTTAAGCGGAGTTGAACGCAACCCTAGAAATAGGATGACGTAAATTTACCAGATTAGGGTCAAACCTAATATGGGAGTCCATAGATCGAGTTAATGCAATTCTAGAGGTTTTTATTAGAAATAAATTTCAATTAATCAACCTAAGGTTAAACGTTAGTAGCCTCGAAAGAGGTATTAATATAAATTAGGGAATCCTACAGATCAAGTCAAGTGAATAAATCGCCTGGTTCAGAGTTAGATAACAAGTGAAGCCTAGGTGGATTCTTCCTAGGGTATTGTCTTAATCGATTGGTTTTTCCTACAAGTATTTCCCCATTTCATTCTCTTTGTCTTAGCATCTTTAGCTTAGTTGTTAGTTAATTTTAGATTAGTTAAACAAATCCCTTAATTCTTAGGCTAGATAATAAAAAGAAAGTTAGTATTAGTACTTTTGGTTCCTTTGGGTTCGACAATTCGGTCTTGCCACTAAACTATACTATTATTCAATAGGTGCGCTTGCCTCCATCGTTGTCTTAGTTAGTTTCCAGGTTCGATCATTCTTTTTATAAATTTTTAAGACTCTGACACACGATCACTAAGATTAATACAACTAAACGTTGTAACTCTTACACAGCCAAGTAAGTTCTTCTTAACAATGACAAGGAAAAACAACAAAAGTATCTAATCGAAGCACTTTCGATATCTCAAATCCCAAGAAAAAAAATGTAAAAAGTAAATCCACTAAAGTTTAAAACAAAATTTCAGAAAAGTAAATTCACTAAAGTTTAAAACAAAATTTCAGAAATATTATAGCAGGAAAAAAAAGAGAGATTTTTTAATAACATACATCTCAAACACTAAAAAAACAAATAAAGAGAGGACATCAAAAATTTATATTTACCGGTCGGGTTGCGGCAGAGAAGGGTGACGGTGACGGCGACGAGCAGAGAGGACACTAGTAGCGGTACGGTTGGGTTTTCAGCAGGAGAGGGCTAGGGGATTTTGGGGAGAAATTAGGGATTAAGGGGTTCTGTTTTGGGGGGGATAGCTCGGGTAAGGTATAAAGTGAGAAAGAAAAACGGCGTCGTTTTGTTAAAGAAAATTGGCCTTTTGTGGCGTTTTTAAAAAGCGCCAGTAAAATCCCTTACTAAAACGACGTCGTTTGAATTAAATGGTTCTTTTATTTGCGGCATTTCATAGAAAGCGCTACTAACATTCTAAAGAAAACGGCGTCGTTTCAATTAAAATTAATAGTTTTTTGCTACAGAAACGCCGCTAATACTAATCTATTGCAGCATTTTTATGGATAGCCTCGCTAATGCCTCCAAGTAAACAGCGTCGTTTTTGTTTATTAATATGCTTTTTGCGGAGTTTTGCTCAAAAAACACCACTAATACCTTCAATAGTAATATATATTTTTTAATTATTTATTAAATTCCTTTAAATTAATATTGTTTTTGTTTCTAACAATAAATTTATTTTGTACAGTTTTATAATTTAATTTCTCATACCTAAAACCTAAATTATACACCTAAAAAGTGTATCATAAACTTTAAACCCCAAATTATACACTTAAACCTTAAACCTTAAATTATACACCTTAAACCCTAAACTGTAACTCATATATATATATATATATATATACAAGGTGCAGAAGTAATTAAAGAAATAATCATATCTCTTACCTAAACCCTAAAATAACTTGATTTTTATCTCTATTATCAAAACCCCTAACACTTAAAACCCTAAACACTAAGACTCTAACTTTATTATTCGAGATGGTTTAAGCACTAAACCCTAAACCTCATAAATCTAAAATACTAAAAATTAAACTATAAACTCGGCCTAAACCCTAACTTAACCCTTAATCTTAAATCATAAACCCTAAATCATAAATCATAAATCCTAATCCACAAACCTCAAACTCTAAACTATAAAGCTTAAACCCTAAAACATACACCCTAAATAAAACCATAGACCTTAAACTATAATGAGAATTAGTTCAATATTTTAAAATTAATACTATCTCTTTTACGATTATATATATATAAGATTATAAACCCGCTAATGTGTTTATGTAAAAAGCGCCACTAGTGCTGAGTTTTTTTTAATTTTATATTGATACCAAAACGGCGTCGTTATATTCTGGAATAAAATAGATATTTGCGTATTTCTATACCTTTCGCGGCGTTTGTGTACAAAACGTCACTAATTTATTTTTATATTGATACCAAAACGGCGTCGTTTTATTTTGAAATAAAATAGTTTTTTGGGCATTTTTGTACAAAATGCCACTAATGCTGAGTTTTTTTTCAATTTTTATATTGATACCAAAACGGCACCGTTTTATTTTGAAATAAAATAGTTTTTTACGGTGTTTTTACGAAAACTGCCGCTATTGCTACACCTTTAGCGGCGTTTTTTGGGAAGCGCCGCTAATGCTTAGATTATAGCGACGTTTGGTAAAAAAACGCAGCTATTGCTCTTTTTAGCGGCATTTGGGACAAAAACGCCGCTATTGCTCAACTTTTTGCGGTGTTTTCTTTAAAACGCTGCTCATGTATAATATTTGTGGCGTTTTTTATTAAAATGCCACGAAAAATGCCGCTAAAAGTCTATTTTGGTGTAGTGTTTATATAGAAAAAAAAATGTATTAGACTGATGGTATATGTATGTGCGAAGCTATAGTTTGGAAACAACCTACTTTCACCTGTAAACAAAACAGCGCCGATTTATCTAAATGAAGAATATTATATTTTCTTATTAACTAATTAACCAAAAAAAGCTATTAGTCCTATTAAAACAAAATTGTGAAACCCTAAAATTAGGGAGAAGACCAAAAACAAACCTTACATTGTTAGAAGTTGAAGCAGAAATAATAACAATCAAAGTTTGGTTTCAAGGGAGAATTTGGGTGGCTAACACTTTCGCTTTCCATTTTTTGCCATGGCTCCAACATCCTTGTATAACATGATAAAACATACATAGATGTTGATGCTTGGCACAAAAACATTATTTTAGAAAAGATTTACTTTGATATTTAGATAAATGAATTGACTTATGCCTATTCTAATAAGGAGACCAAAAGAAAAGTTAATTAATGAAGATAACCATCTTCATTGTTGGGCTCATTTTTTTTTTTTTTTTTTTTTTGTGTGTGTGTATCTCTTAAGGATAAGGGACTTTCTATGTTGATACTTGCATCCTCTACTACTGGTTTGGCGAAGTGTCCTCCCTTCTTCCAACATTAAGGATAAAGCTACGCTCTTTAAATAGTTGTTTTTTAGCCCATGCATAAACTTTTACTCCCCGTTTTCTTCTCTTCAACCTTTCTTTCTAGCTTGCTTAGACTTGCCCGAGGGGGTGGAGTGGTTCCCCACTCCACACAATTACTTCTAGGGAATCTCTTTCCTTCCTTTACATTTACTCATGACTTGTGAAGAAAGGTATCGGGTGTGCACCAATGTTCTAAAATTTCTTTACTTGCCTTTGTAGCTCTTTCAAGAATGAGACGTCGTCCGATGGCTACACAGGTAAGTTTTAACACCTCACACTTAACGCCGATGGCTATACAGGTAAGTTTTAACACCTCACAATTGACGCGGTCTTCAAATCCAAATGTGTGATACCACATTACATTATCGAATCAACTCAAACTAAATCATCACGAGGAACATGTAACGAGAAATTCAAGCAATTATATTTTCCATACATTCTCAAAAGATCATCTAAATAATTCAAATGAATACATACAGCATGTTTGGTTGGGTGTAATGGCTATGCCATTACACCCCTATTCCGTGGGCCCACCTAATGCTTTTGTTTGGTTCACCGTTTCTTCATTCGGCCGCATTACTTAAAATGTTTCTATTCCCTCAAACGTGTAATAGAGATTCAGTGTTGAAAGCTTTGAATGGCCATTCCGACCATCGCCGAATAGAAATGAAGAAAATTTTTCCCAAAATCTCCTTCAGACTTTCTCTGCAAATGCGTTCAAAGTTGCTTCTTTTATCACAACAATACACTTTCAGGTTAGCAGATTTTTCTTTTCAAGTTTAATTTCGTTTGGTTTATGTTCTTGCAACAATCAAATTTTGTTTTAGAACCTCCTCCGCCTCCTAGGCCAACCCACGGCCGCCATCGAGCTACCTCGTTTCCTTTTCAATATTTACTCCAACCTTCCACACCATCACTTAACTTTCAAAGTCTCTTTTATCTTAAAAAAGAAAAGAAGTTGATTTTGGAAGAAACCCAATAATCATCATCAGTTAAAAAGTTCAAATTCAACATTTCTTAGATTAAAGGAAAAACGGAGAAAGAACCGAAAAAATGGATATTACTGCCAGAGCCTGTTCCAGAGCCGGGAGGGCAGTAGCACTAAGGGCAGTAGCCTTTTCTTCAAGCAGGGCTTTCTCGATAGCCAGAAGCTCTTCCTTCCATTAGTAATCTAGGCTTGTAGTGATCCTTCTCGGTTTCTTCATTAGAAGCCTCATAATTTTTGTGTTCTTTTTTCTGGGTTTCTAGAGTTTGATTTGGTTTAGGGATATTTTGGGTTTTAATGAATCAAAAGCTTCAGCAAATTATTTTAAGTGTTCTTAGTTTGTTTGTGTGAATTTTGTAAATGTTTCATGCTTAATTTTGTTTCTTAATCTTTGATCTAAGCAGAAACTCACCTCTCCTCGATGAACCGTAAATACTCGCTCTCTTTTTTTTTTTTTCTTGTTGAATTTTCTTGGTTTCTTTTCCTGATAAATAAAACAGGAAATTGTTTTCAATTCATGGTTTGACAAATCAAACCAAAAAAAAATATCAAAATTTTAAGTAATTTTATTTCTTCAATTGTAGAGATAAGAGTTTGTGAGAAAGTCTTAAATCATGAATGGTGTTTAATTGACACTCTTTGCTGTGCAATGGAGTGAACTCTATTGTTCCATTAACACTCTGCTCAGCTTCTCTAGCAATTGTAGAGACCACATTTTTGGGAATCTCAATAGCAAGGAATGGTGTTTAAAGTCCAAAAATCCCTTGGTTCTTGCTTTGTGGAAACTATAGCTAATGGAAATACTATTTTTTTTTTATAAAACCTCTTTAATAAATAGAATTATGGGTAAAACATTTTGACATTCGTCACATGCAAATGTGTATGAAGCAACATGGCAGTGCGTCACAAATGAACTAAAATCCGTTGACATACATGGATGATATACATGGAAATGTTGGAAAATTTGTGGTTGACTTGTAGGCTTGTAGCACTGGTCTTGTTTTTTCATTTTGGTTTATGCTGTGAGTTTAATTGCTTAATTATGAACTTCATTTGAATGAATTGTTATAAAGCTATGTGATATTGTTCAGGAATTGAGTGGTTTCAAATTTAGTTACTTTTAACACCAAAATATAAAGCTAAGCTTGCACCTTATACTCGGTCATCAAAATTTGCATTCTTTATATAGTAATGAGTTCGAGTTTGAGTTACCATCCTGTGTGTAACCATTATTGCATGAGAATGAATGAGGGACTATTCTTATTCAGAACAAAGGAACAGCAGCAAGTATCTTAAATCTCTAGATAGGAGGATCTGAAAAGTTAAATAATATTAGTTTCTTGTTCAACTGATTTGAGCCATTTCAATATATTCATAAACCAGCGTATAAGGAGAGGGATAGGGTGTATGAGCAGAAATATGTAAAAATCTTTCACCTTGGAAGATTATATAAGATCGCAGGATGTAATTTAAGAATTAGTTTATTCTTTACCATTTCCTCTTTAGGTAATTCTTGAGATAGACTCATAGGTAATCTCTTGTAAACATTCTCTCTCAATGTGCTAGGTTCTGTTAATTGTCATGTTATTTTTTCTTCCTACTAAATGAACTTCATGTTGTGGATCATCTGTTTTCCTTGTAACCATCAACCTGTCAGTTGATATCAGTTCATATCTTAATCTCTAAAATGTAAATTATAATTGCAAAGTAATATTTGAATGGTTTTTAATTTGTGGTAGCTGCAGATTGACATCTTTGATTACTTTTTCTTGAATTAAGATTCTAATATTTTCAAAATCTTATTTGGTATTTTGAGATTATTAAGATTATTTGTTTACATATAATAATATATAACTTAATTTACCATGTTTAATCTAATTGTATAATAATCTAATTGTAGGTTTTGGTTATATTTTTCAATTATTCAAGGGTTCATCTGTATTTCGGGGACTTGAATTTAGGGGAAGAACCACGCTCATCGAGCAGGAGAGCAGCCGAGTTTGGTATCATTGTGTTGCTTCCACTCCTTTTATTTTTGTGCCTATTATCAATTCCAAACTCACATTGTATTTTCTAATAATAGAATAATGCATCTTCAATTCCTCCTCATAGACAGGACATAAAAAGGGGTTTGTTTTCATAGCTTAGCTTGGTTGTTGTTGGATGAGGCTATCTTTATCACAAACAAGTAATGAGAATAGCAAAAAAAAAAATTATTAGTTGCAATTAATTTATAACTAATCAATGTGGAAAAAATAATACTCCAATCAAAGTAACTTAATTGAAAGATAAAATTTACTTAGCATTCTTTTTTTTATATACAAAATTCTAGCCCAAAACTTCAAATTAAGCTTCATATCACCATACAAACACGCCTAAGTAATTTTCAACTTTGCATTTTTAAAAGTTGTAGTTCAAATCTGTCAAGGAAAAGACAAGAGAGTGCAAAGAAGAAAATATACGGACCGTTGGCCTTGAAATTTGTAAGAGTATTGCCTTCGAAGTGCTAATTCAACAAAAGTCAGAAATGGCCATTCAAGAAAGTGCTCTGAAATTATATCCAACATTATGTGAAGTAGAAGGTTTAACTGAGGATGAGCGCTTTCGAGCATTGAGCAAAATTCTAGATCATTCAACGCAAATGCTCATTTTCTTCAGTTTACCTTCTACTGTGCGATTGGAATGGGTCAGAAGATTTCTTGCTGACCATTAAAAATCATGGTTGTGTTGATGATATTTTGGCAACTTTTTGTGTTTATAATATTTAGATGTTATAATGACATGATAGAATGTCATTACAATGTTGTAACTTTTTGATGTTGTAAAATTTTAAAACATATGGATTATGACATATAAACTAATGAAATCATGTAACTTTTTGTTAATATATGAATATTATGCTTGGATGTGAAATATAATTCTCAAGTTTTTATTACTTCTAATATTTTGTTTATTATTGTAGAATAATTAAATATTTGTTTCACTAATGATATTTTAGCACATTAAATATGTATTGCAATTTAAAAATAATAAAGTAGATTATATATTTTTTTAGTATTATATATTTTGATTCTTTTAAATTCATATAATAATAATTATATTAAAAATGTTATTAATTTATATTTTATTAAATTATATTTAATAATAATTATGTTAAAATATGGTTAAATTATTTATTATTTTTATTAAATTATTGTCAATAAAAATCTTATTAAAATTTAATAACAATAATAATAATCATCTACCTAAAAAAATTTCTGCTAAGGGTGTTCTGGTCATTTTTGTTTTTTTCCTTATCCTATTACAACATCTTTCCATTCAACCAAACACAAGAATACTATTACAGTTCTATTCCATTCCATTCAACCAAACAGTTGAATTACTAATTACAGCTCTATTCCATTACAGTTCCATTCAATTACAGCCCTATTCCATTACAGTGAACCAAACGTACTGTTAAGGGTTATGCAATATTACAAATGTAGTTAGGATTCAAACCCAAACCTTTATTGACAAAATTCAGCATTATGTCTCGAGACATGTCTCTTCTTATTTTTGGTACTTTTGTTTCGATGTTGACATGTCTCACTACAAGACCCTTCAAGTTTCAATACTAATTTCAAGACAGACCTTCTCTGTTTTTTTTTTAATTTAGCTTCGATGTTTGGTTGTCTCAAAACAAAAGTCACTCTGCCTCGAAATCTAATGGGATTGTCTCGAGACTTGTTAGCAAGTCTCGAGACCTTACGAAATATTTTGCACAAAAAGGTAAATTGTGCTCTTGCGACTTGTTCTTACAATCTTAAGACTCTACTATAAAATTTCCTAAAATACACATTTTAACACCTTCAAAACTTGATCAAAACACACCTAAACTTACCTATTCTTTACTCCAAACTCAACCACATCAATTTATCATATAAAAACACAATCAAACACCATCCCAACTTAGCATCCAATGCATCATTACCACATAACACAAATTGCATAACGAAACATATATAATCATGCATGAATATCTACCAAGAGTCAAAATTCATCTCAAAAAATATAGGTCCTTGAAACCAAAGGAGACAAAACATACTTCAACTTAGAACTCATCCTAGGTAGATGTCATTTATCAAATGTACACATACAAGATAGGTACCAACTTGACTTTCAAGCTGAGCTGCTAAGTTGAAGTCTTCCGAACCTTTGATCTACTTTAACACTTGATTGAGACCTGCACACGAAAATAAAAAACCATACGTGACTATTAAATACTTAGTAGTGCTAACATAATTCAAAATTAATGATAAATACAATAATAATCAAATAAACAAACTAAACACATAAATATATTTATGATTAAGAATATTCATTTTATCATCAATAACCATATAAACAACATTTATGAGAACCATTTAACCCTCAGGGTATCTCATAGTCATATGTCACATAACCGAATCCATGTCAATGAAATACAACTTACTCATATCGAAATTCCGATGCACCCTTAGGGTATTTGCATATGTTTAATCATATCGACATTACAAATCATATCAATACCATATTCACATTTCATTAACAACATGTTTAGTAGTTAAATTCTTATTTTAAACCCCTATAAACATAATCAAACTTAAGACCGGGTACTTAGACCAATCCACCAACACACCAATATACGCACTGAACAGTTGACCAGGCATAAATGCACCGATCCCACCAACCACACCAAAATACGCTCGTACCCTTAGAGAATTTGAGCTGGTGATATGTTTTCGACCCTTAGGAATTAGAGAAGTATCACAATATATATATATATATATATACACATGCATAGTGTTGAATCTCCTACCTATTAAAACAAACCTTATGGCATGCCAACTATACTCGTAACTCTATTCGACAACGTTAATAGGGCATTTTCCATTATCCATTATCACCAAACATATTTTCAATAGTATAGAAACCAAATAAGACATAGTAAGCATATACATATTCAATTAATATAATTCAAACATATCAACAATTGTATTTTAATTATTAATGTGTGGTAACAATCAAAATTGAATACCATCATAGCATGTATTGTTTCTAATTTTTCATCACAAGTACTCGTCAAAATTACCCATTTTTATCTTAATATATCATATGAATCTTATAACTCATCATAATAGCATAATTACTTATATACATAGATAGTTAACTTATACTGATCATATTTAACCATGTAAACTTAGGGCGTATCTCATCTTTCTAATTATCAAAACCTATCCATACATTTCATGCGCATTTATCGCCATATAATTCATACCAAAACATAGAGCTTAGATTACAAAGATATTTTATATACATATCTAAATCACCAAAACACATACCTTGTATTTAATTTAAGTACATTCCACATTATAATTAAGATAGCCTAACATTATTACAAACATCAAGTAGTCAAGTTTAGACATATCTTGTTTCATGTTCAATTCCATTTTTCTTATTATATCTAACTACCTAATAAAGCTTAATTGAAATCAAATTAGGCGAGCACAAACCATAATCGATTATTTTTCGACGCCTTTAGATTTCCCTTTTTCCCGTGAAGGTCCTAAGTCGTATTTAGGTACGAAATTAAATATGTATAACAAAATTCATTAATCACACAACTTAAACATAAATCACAACAATTTAAACATGAATGCATTTATTATAAATTGGCCCCTCAAATTCCTAATGTCCGAAACACCCGCACCCATAACTCATGATTTACCCAACCCGAAATTAAATCTGACTTAAGGCCCATTCTGCTTTGCTTCTCAGATCAGCTTTTACAATAAAAAATGCTTTTCCCTTAAAAGCATTACTAAACAGACATCATTTAAAAAAAAAATTCAACTTAAAATAAGTGCTTTTTGACAGATGAAAAAGTAGAAATTTTTAACTTCCTTCATATACTTCTACCATAAGTTTCGTATGATTTTATCCAATGAGTTACATGACTTTTGTGTGGCTTTAAAATAAGACACCTAGAAGATAAAAGGGATTGGAGAGTGTTGACTTAACAAGAGTTAGTCTTCCTTTAAGAGAAAGTAGCCATGTTCTTCAATTCCAAAATTTCTACTAAACTCTACCCAGAATAGGTTGAAAAAATGTATTTTCTTAAAGAGATAATACGGATTAAAATCAAAATATATTCGAATGTTTTTACCAATTAAAGAGTATTTTCCTAAAATCTTATTATATTGTTCGAAAATAGATTTGATAACCTTACATTCATCCAAATTAACTTTAAATAATTTATAATTGACATGTGCAAAGAAGGGGTTTGATACAATAATACATTCCCTACTTGGCTTTATTCCACAAATGAGTTGCTTTTCTTCAACTCTAGAGCAATGGCATGTGCTGAAAAATTAAGGAGATAAAAGGATGTTTTTGTGTTAAACCCCAAGAGAGAGGTTGGGTGAAGATAGATTGCCCGGAAATTGGGAATGGAAATACAAGAGAAATCATCTTGAAAAACCCGTTGTCACTGGTAAACGTTTAATAAAAAGGCAGCTCATTTCATCAAATGGTTTTTTCATGTTTAGTTTAAACCAACACCTTCATTTTCTTGGATTGAATCCATAAAAGCTCAACTCCTATCATCACAAGGCATTCTAGAAAGGAGTTATAAAATTATTTTGAGCTTTAAGATAATTTGATAGTCACTGTTACACAAGCTTATAAAACAACTGAAAGTCTTACCCTTCATGTGACCCCTACACAAATAAAAATATCCTAAGAAGAAACTTACGATAAAGTTTGATGTAGAAATTTATTTATATTTTAAAAATACATTGTTTGTGCATTGAACAAATTTAAAATTATTACTTTTTTAATCAATTATTTAGAAAAAAGTTATTTCAACCATTTTTGCTCCTAAATTCATTGTTTCGATTATTGGAGAAACTAAAGATAATTTTAATTACATATCAATCCGTCGGGTTAGTGTCATGCTTGACCTAACACTCATTATTATTACATGGTACTTCAAATTCCTATCTGCCCATAGAAAAATGAGTATAGAATTCATACAAAGCGATAGTTTGGTTTAAATTTGGTTGAGGGGAAGCTTGTTTCTCATTTTCTTGACTCCTTTGGTTCCAATTTGGAAGGCCTTGGTCTGTCACTAGTGGTGTTGAAGTAAACAATTCTGCAATCACACCATTGTCCTAGTAATGAACCAAATTTTTTTTTTTTTTAAATGGATTTGGAATCAACTTGTTTGTTGTAGTGATGAATCCCACATCGAGTTTGCCATCAAGAACAAAGATGACTGGGTTAAGACCACCGGGTTGATAGTGAATACGAGCAACGGGTGTTAAGCCCTGGAATTTGCTCAACATTGGCTGCTGTAATCACAGACCCCATTAAGTTGTTGGTCACTGCTGAATTGGCGATTGACCGTTCTTGCATGGATATTTTTGTTCACGTGTATGAAAAACCAAATAATTATATTTGTTAAATTAAATGAATGTGTTTTAGAACTTAAAATTGGTGAGTAACGCTGAAATCTTGAAGTTGATCGAACAAAAGTAATAAAAATGATAAGATAAGCAAAAACCATGACAAACATGGAAGAGAGAAAAGGGGGTTGCCTCCTCTTTTATAGAAACAATGGTCACAAATGGAAGGCAAAACCCCTTTTTTTAACTTGAGAACAGACCAAAGGCTGTTGGTCTAAATGTAGAAGCAATGGCACTTGGAAAACTGTATCATTAATCAATCATTTTGAATTTAGTTATCCAAAGATTAAACTAACCATATTATTTTCACTTTCTTTTCTTTTTCTTTTCTTTTTTTCCTTTTTTTGTAGATGAATAAAATTGATTTCTGCTTGTAGCAGTAGTTGAATTGTCTTCAGTAGCTTTACAAGATCATTAAGAGTAATTAATTAGCTACATATTGGCTTTAATGAAAGTGGACATTAAAGATGAGAAAAAAAAAATGCTTCTTTTGTGGAATATTAATGGCAGAAAACTGATGTCAATGTGCAATTGCTCAGTCCTCACATATTTGAATAGCAATTTATCCAAACACGTAAAAAGGTTAGCAACTAAACATTTCTGAAAATGGTGAGACTAGGATTCTCATTCATTTCTGTAATTGCTTGAAAAAAGTAGTCAAACGGTGATCCAAAATAAAAAGGGATAGAAAAGAAGAAGAAAAAATCATCCAGAAGACCTCCAAATTCTTCCCTCCAAAGAAACAACCATAACAGAAACATCATCATGATATTTACGCCGATCTCCATGAGGTATGTCGAGCAATTCATGAAAATCCATTCCTGCATAAATCAACAAATTCCCATCAGCAAAATATAAGCAAAACAGATGTTCAAATCAAATCATGGTTTTCTGTAGACTGCATTCATATGATTCAGAACGCCAGATGAAATTAAATCCATCCCCTTTTTGATTAAGCACCAACACCGAACCACAAGAATAGACAGTATATTCGATAACCATACCATTCTTTTTTGCAGCACGGAACAGAAGCTCTGCAACAAGGTACTGTGCAGGATCACCTTCAGGAACATTTTCCATGAACCATGTGACATGGGCAACAACCTCTTCATTGCTGAAATACTGGTAAAGTCCATCAGATGATAGTACCAAGAATCGGTCACTAGGGGAGAGCCGATGGTGAACAACAGACGGGATGCAGCTAACATAAGGAGCATTTCCCACATAATCAATTTGAAACATCTCTAGCAGAGCTTCATTACAAGCTGGCTGAAGACAAGTGAAATCCACAAAAGAACAAATCATTTCAAAACCAATGAAATAGCATAGACAGACAACAAATAAAGCATTTAGGTTTGCACTCCCCAACTTGATCCATGTTTTAATTCACCATAGAGTTGTGTAGTCTCCAATCGCAATGAAGGAAACTATTATAATTGAGTGACCATTATTAACTGGCATTAAAGAACCTTTGGCCAAATTTTCAAAGCACACAGCTTAAGCATCTGCTTTTGTAAGATACAATACGGTAACTGAAACTCGGTAACAGGCTAGTGATTCAAATATCTAACTGCCGGAAGAGGATTGATGAGATCACCAGAGGTTATTTTACGAGGAAGAGGAGGAGAGGTAGGTAGAAACTATTGATGTAATGACCTCTCAGTGAGAACTTAAATTTAATTTAACACAAAAGTGCACACAAAACTTGCCTATACTGTCACCAATAGTTTAAGCAGTAGGCATGCAATAGTTCTGTGGAAACGTGCACAATCGCAGGCATGTGTCAACATATACAAATATCTTAAATGAAGTGGCAACACTGTATAAGATTTCTAGTGGATACGCTAAACCATCAATTTGCAGACAGATGCAGAAACAAAATTTCCTAACCAATAAACCTGCCTCATGGTGCAGTGTCTGAAAAGAAAGTCCTATATTAAAATACATATTTTGCACCACTTAGCATATCAACTGTAGCCAATCAGTTACCTGCTCTCTTAAATTGCTATGGAAGGCCCAAAAATCATCTCATATCTTTAGCCCCACAGATAAAATGACAATCAATTTTATGGATCCAAAATAAGATTTTACACAAATAATTATCAACGTCATGGACCTTGCTAATTGTTAAAATTCTAGTTGCAATCAAATAATAAATTGTACAATGGATTGCCTTGCTTGCAGAATAGATCAAGAAGAGAGCAACAAGCAAAAGAACACTAAAGAAATCCTGTGAGGTTGTAGTTTTTTTTACACAAAAGCATCATACGTTTTCTACTTGTTACTAAATCTCAAATGCGAGAAAGAAAAAGCCAAAAGGAAAAACAATGAAGATAAAAGTTAAAGATCCGAGCTCAACCAACCTTCTTCAGGAAACCAGCACCAAATGCCCTAGTGACTTTCAATTGCCCCTTCACCCTATCATTTGAAATGGCTTTGTCATCATCAGGGTGTTCCGCCTGTATTCTTAAGATTTCCTGTCATAGACAATCAAGAATAGGTAGTTATTCCCTAAAAGACAACTGAATTTATTTCTTTTTCGTATATATGAACTTGATGTGTTTTACCTATAGATATCATACTGGCAATTAATATAGTGAATATTTATCTTTGACATTCAGATTAAGTACATATCCATGGATTAGGACATTCACAACCAGGCCAAGGCAACTTAAGGAGGGTAAGCTCACCATGTGAGAAAATGACCCACCATTTTTCAGTTCATCAACTTATAATGCCTAGCAGCAGTGCCCTTTAAAATGGAATCTATCCAAGTTAAGATCAAAATATCCAACAAGTAGCACAAAATCAAAGGTCTTTGACTGATCTGATATAAAATGCAAATTGTCAAAATTAGATATAGTAATGCTTAAAACATTTTGCTATATTTATATCACTCTAAATTCAAGCGCAACTCCCTCACATAAATGTACCCTTAATGCCTGTTACCTAAAAATAAAAAATCACATTTTACAAAGGGCATAACAATGATGGATATCAACAGAAGTCCAACACATAAAATTTATTATATGTATAATTGAAGCTGAGCTTGTGAATAAAATAATAGCGGACCTCTTCAATACTTGTGCTGTGGTCAGTGGAAAGTTGGAGCGCCTTCATCTTCAATCTGCAGATAGAGATGTCTCTGTTCTTATTCAGTATGCTAACTTGACCGTGTTGGTTATGCATAGGAGACTCCTCTGATATTCTGTCCAGTTCCATACGCGCTAGCAACTCTCTAGATCTGTTTCTATACTTTAAATCATCCTTCACAGAATTTGGATTTGGATGGCGATCATTTGGTCTTTCCTGTGCCAAAATCACACGGCTATCCCCAAGGTTCATGACATATACATCCTGGTCCTTCATTAACATCACTAGAACACATGACCCCATCAAAGCAAGCTCTGGATTTATGTCAAGAGCCTTTTCCACCATTTCCATATAAGCTTCTTCAGTACTTTCAAGCGCTCGAGCCATTGCTCTCAACACAGCATCATGGTCAACAACTCCAGACTTGCGCCTCCTAATAGGTCCTGAAGATTCAACTATTCTTTCATCCACACAAATCTCTTCTCTGTGCCAATCATAGCTCCAAGGAAAAAGCTTCTTCCGTAATGACTTCTGCTTCCGATATACTTTCCGTATCTTTGAACCAATCAAGGACTTTCGTGTATTATGCCTTTGCCCTGACATGGTAGCAGCAGTTGCAGCACCTTGATTATCAAAATCAAGCCCAACCCCAATATCTTCTCCTGAAGTAGTAGGATCTTCACCTTGTATGTTAGACCTATCATCTTTGGAATTTGATGGGTTGATGCATTCTAAATTATCTGAAAGCGGTTGAAAATCGCAAGAACTTTTTCCTTGTCTATCCATTTGTGATATTGACAAAGAACCTTGACCATCCCATGGCTCCATCTGAAGTAACTCATACAGCCGCATGCTTTTCCTGCCTTGACCAGCTAAGTTTGCATGTGGAACAGATTCACATTCACATTCAGCCCCTAAAGTGGACTTTCTACACTTAGATAAATCCTGTTCCTTCTTGTCCCTCACATCATCATTTTCCTCAACTATCTCATTATTAGAAGACTGACCCTTAGTATTTTCTTGATTAAGCAATTCTCCTATGCTAGACAATATTTCTTGATCCGAACAAGAATTTGACTGATATTCTTTGCTGCACTCAAAACTGGCATGAGGATTTCTACTCGTAGATATTTCAGGTTTTAATGGATCAAATCTAGATTTATCTTCATAATCCCAGAGCAGCCCTTCCAATTCCTTGTCTATGGCTTTATAAAGATGGCTCATCAGAAAATCTGGAGCATCAGGACCACTAAAACCATCATAAATCCCAATAAACAGCCATCCTTGCTCTTCAGAAAGCACAACATGAACCCTATCTTCACCAGCCTTTCCATGAGCCCATTGCAAGTTTCGACTGCTCCCGTATTCCCCTTCAGATGGCCCCCCTTCAAGACAATTCCGAGAGGGTTCTGATCGAAGCTTGGGTTCCTTAGCATGCCATGCCAATCGAGTTAGTGGGTGCAGCAAGAATCTTTGCATCCAACCAGAACCCATAGAATGCTTTGAAAAGGTCCTTTTCATTGGTCCGCTAACACTTCTCATAAATCGCTGGAAATGGGGTCTTCTACAACCACGTGTAAGTGGCGCAGAGAAATTGGATTTATCAGCAGTATCAAGGGGGCCAGACATCACACCCTTCTCAATTGGTCCAGACATAAAACCACCTCCCCTATCAAGAGGCCCTGAAGCAAACCCTCTCTCAAGAGGTCCAGACATGAAGCTGTTCAGAGGACCAGAACCACGAGGAACTGGCTGCAAAGGGATTGCAGCAAAAGAGGAGGTGCTCTCAAATGATGCAGCAGGCTCTTGGACATCAGTAGCAAACATTGCGATCTGGTTACCAGTTCTAGCTGTAGAAACATTAGCGCTAACAGATGCACCAGAGATGGTCTTAAATGTAGTTTCCGGAAAACTCTTACTCTGTCTTTGTAGTCCTAAGGAATCCTCTATGGTTTCATGTCTAAATGACCCACTCAACGTCTCAGAATCAAGGGTACTTGAATCAACGGTAAACCTCTCCGAGTTTGATGGAGTAATGGCAGGAGAGTCAAAAATCGGAGGCCTAACATAACAAAATGAATGGCCTAAGCCTTCATCCAAGGGCTCTAGAAAATCTAAATCAACTCCGCTTTTTCCATTAAACGGCACAAAGCAACCAACAACACGAGAAGTCCCATTACCCATTTCTCTCTTCTATATTGGGGAACCCCCTAAAGACCAAACCTCTGATTGGGAGGATTTCTATGACTTTGCACCAAAAGCAAATGCAAAACAAAAGAACTCAAACCAAAACCCCAAAACCCAATAAACCCCTTAACCACCCTATCACTATTCAGATAACTTAGCATCCTAAAAATCAGTAACTTGGCAGCTAAAATTAACAGAAACCCAAGCCTTTCCTAGAAAATCCGAACTGAAAAAGGTATAATTATTGGCATAAAAGGCAAAGAGTAGAAAAGAGAGAAAAATGTGACGATCTGACCTTAAAGAGTGGGAGTTGAAGCATGAATCAACCAGTGGATCGAACATACCTAGCAAAACAGATCTACTGGGGGAGCAAATGGACAGTGAATGGAACGCGTCGGATAAAAAGAAAAACACCAAAATTTAAGATTTCCTTTTGGTTTGGTATCTGACAAAGTACCCATACTACAAATTAAAACCAAAACCCAGATTGACATCACCCTTCCCACGATTGAATCATGCAGCCGCACAACGACCGTTCAAAATCAAGCATAAGTCTATACAATAGCAAATTTAGTAATATACATATGTGTATATTTTAACTGAGTTTAATAAAGGAGGGGGAAATGGAAATGGAGAAAGACAAGGAAGTGAGAATAAAAAGAAGAGGGAGAGAAAATGCAGGCATTACTTTTGAGAGATATATTAAAAGAATAAGAAGGAAAAAAAAAAAAAAGGAAATCGGGATTTGGTTTTTGATGAAGAAGAATCAAAGTTTAGCTCATCAAGGAGGGTCTCTTTCTTGGGGTTTTCAAATGCTTTGGAGGGTAAAAACTTTAAAGAGAAGATGAAATTGAAAATACTGGGATTTTTATTATTATTATTATAACCACGTCAAAATGTTGCGACTGTTATTATAACATGCCTTTTATTTTATTTTATTTATATTTACTATAAATTTCCTTTAAAAAACTATGATTTTTTTACTTAGTGAGTTTTATTAAAAAGAAAAAGGCTGTTTTAATGTAATAGGTGTTTTCTTTGAGTCATTATTTTTTAAATTAAATAAACACAATTATTTTATTTTTTATTATAAGTTGAATTTATTTCTATGTAATATTTGACTAATTTAATTAACTAAACAGTATTATTTTTATACAACAGTTTATTACTTTTATTATCGAAATAAATACTGTATTAATTTTTATTTTTATAAAATATATTTAATGCTTTTTTAACCGGTATAATCTAAAATATCTTGAAACCTAAATTATGTTAATCGGCTAAGCATCGTATAAAAATAAAACTTTACCACTAATTTATAGTAAAAATTAGTTTATATTTAAACTCAAATCCTATTAAAAATGTCCTAAATAATCTTTTTAATTGTATTCTAAATTTATATGATTTGATTAAAGTTTTAAAATTTTTATATAACTATTTTAGTTTTACACCAACGTAAGTGAATTAGTCCCATATTTTGTATATTAAAGAAAGCTAACGATTATTAAAATAATAGAGTGAGCAATTACAACTATTATGCATAATTGTAGAAAAACAGAGCACAAAAATAATTATTTATGCAGTTGGATTTTTTATATTTTAAGGTCTTATCTAAAAGATAATTCACTATCTTCTAACTTCATACAAACAATGATTTAAGTTTTACCCCTCACTAACGTAATAACCTCACATTTACACTAAGATTTAGATCTATTTTCAAAAAAAAAAATGTACTCATAGAAGTAAATCATAATGGACAGACAAAACTATGCAAGTCTAAGACATTGCCAAGATGTTTATGATAAATCTTCAAAGTAGTGAAACTAATCTCCACAATGATCGTTTTTGAAATATGTGTAAACAGATAAATCATCAATTTCATGATCCAAAAGTTATATTTCAAAAATTACCAAATCCAGGAAAGGTAAAATATGAAAATGTAAGCAAAGTTAAGTGCAACTGTAATTACTCGATATTATTACGCTCGTATATATAACAATAAAAAATATTTGTAATAATTAAATTATTTTAATAGATTAAGCATGTTGAATATTTCCTTAAAATTGTATGTTGAATATTAATTACGTATAATAAAGAGTGATTGAACTGTTTAGTTTTCAAAATGCATATAAAATAATAGCATATTTTAATTTTAATAATTATTCTATCAATTAAGGATATAATAAAATTTGTTGAAAGGTAACAAACACTTATAATAGGTGGGGAAGAACAAATTCCATCAACACAACAAAAGTTTTAGCCTCAACATAAATAAAAGATTCTGACACGTTAACAATTAGTTTTGTCACAACTCAAACACGACATATTTGGAGTGATTGCAATCACTTAACACAATAAGAAAAATCTGTCCCGCATGGTCCAAATCGACAAAAGAATCGAGCATTCACCAAACTATAAAAGACGACAACAAAATCATCCCTAAAATCACTCATAAAACTAGGATTATGTACATAAGTAAGACTAAAAACCATACTATAAGAGCATATAGAAACTTCTAAAACTAGAAACTTATTAAATAATAGAAAAACGAACAAAAAAAATTAAAACTTAACACAGCACGAATCCAAATCAACTTGTGAAATCATTTATTATTCTGAAATATTCTCAAAACAGAAATAAATTAAGAAACTAACAAACAATCACCCACTTTTTCAAAAAACTACTGGTAGCCGGTGGAATTTTAACGAACGACAGACATCGTCATCTATCCATCATAACTTGTGAAGACAACAGAGATACTCACAAAATATATCTGTAAACTGAAAAAAAAAAAAAAGAGAAGACAAGTGGAGTGAATGAGAAAAAGAAAGAAAGAGTTGATAGAAGAGGAAAAAAAAGCGGGCGATAACCAGCTCGGAGGCTGGCACCTCCTTAAGCAAATAAAAGATAAGAAACAAATGACTTGGAGAAAAAAGAGAAAAGTTTGTAGGGTTTTTTAGGATATAAAAAAAATTAATTGATTTTAAATACGGAATTTTCATTAAATTTTATATTATGAAAATTAGTTTTTCTTTTAAAATAAAAGGTATATTTCTTGGAGAAAAAATCATATTAATAATAGATTTTTCAACTGCAATAACTTTCATTTTGATATTAGGTTTTCTAACCTTTACTTTGATGGATCTATTTACATTAATTTAAATTTTAAGTAGTTTTATATTTAATATTTTATTTATTTAACCGTTGAATTTATTAAAATATTTATATTTGTTATGTATGTAAATTTTTAAACGATTCGATATTTCTATCATATTGATCTAAAATATTTGTCTTAAAAATTTTAATTTTGCCAAACTTGACATACATGATCTATAATGAGTTGAGTATGAAATGTGACGGTTGAATTGTTAAAATATTAATTGTGTAAAAAATTACAAAATTATGTAAAGCCACTTAAGTTACATCGGTGTAAATGAATCACTTCCCTTCCTATATATATATTAAAGAAGTCTTAAACCAACAAGTAGTTGAGAGAAGTGGAAGTAGACTTATTCCTTGAGTATTTGAACTAAACTTAATCTTAGAGTTGACATTGTTGGGAGGATTTACCTGAACAACACCCCCAGCTCGATCAAAACCATACTAATATTGTAAAATGGATGAGAACACATGATTTATACAAAAAAAAAAAAAAAGTCTTAAAATGAGAAGCAAAATGTTTTTAACTCTTAGCAAAATGAATTAATCTAAATCTTAGATTTAAGATTTAATTTACCTCGCTAAAATAAAAAGCACAACACCTTTTTTTTTTTTTTCACAATGTAAAACAAGTTTTAGGGTGAAAAATTGGACTATCTCTTATTTTCAAATTTAAATTTTATTTGAATAAAAAAATAGAAGCTTACCACATGATGAAAAATAATAAATCAGGTTATTAAGATTAAATAATTTGAGTATTCTGTATTTATATTTTTATTGGAAAAATTTATAGAGAATCACTTTAAAAATTTTGAGTATTTGATATTTGATGCTTGGTTGAATTGCTTGTAGTGCTTTTCATCAATCACGAAAAAATCTTAAATTTTTTTATAGTGAAATATTCTACAAATTTTCAAAAAGAAAAAAAAAACGAATACTCAAATTGCTATAACCTAAATTTCCAATAATCTGAAACTAAGAGGTTATTCAAATTGGTTTATAGCTATCAACTTTATTATTTAAATTTTTGAATTACATACTTACCTGTATTAATTTTATATTTGAATTTAATTTTATCCCAATTATACATATCTTATTTTTAAACGTTATTAATTTTATAATTAATTTAAAACTAGTAACCTTTAAATTTATACTTAAAGAGCGAAATTCTTATTTAATTTTGTAATATTTTTTACAATAATTTTGTAAATATGTGGACTTTATAGAATATAATACACATCGTCATTCATGCTCGTCGACAAATTTGGATGCATGGGTCTAATCTTGAGGGTTTGACTTTGACCCCTCAAAATAATAAATAAATTAAAATTAATTAATCATCTAGATGTTCATCATTTTAATATAATCGATTTACCCCTCCCCATATTTTCACACACTTCAACTTTCCATATTTACTTTTATTCAACTTAATTTCAATTCATCATTCAAATTTTGGTTGTGTGGGTAAATCCTAACCTTTTGGGATTTTGAGCTTATATTTTAACTCTAATTTTAATTAAATATTAATTTTAATTTAATGTGTAATTTTATACATGAATTTTAGTTTGATGCGATTATACACGTGAAACACTATTTGTGGTTCAAATTTATATTTGAAACTTTAATTTTAATTTAATCATATAGATTTGAAAAAATAAATACATCAATTTATTTTTATATTGGATAAGTATAATTATTTATGTATGAAATATATAAACAAAAATGATGTTATATCCATAATTGTGTTAATAATTTACAAGAATTAAATCAAATCAAAATTTTATATATAAAATTACAAAAATCAAAATTCATATATATAATTACACATTAAAACATAATTCATGTATAATTTTAATATTTATCCTTAATTATTTTAATCTAAGTTATATGATATTTGTAACTTCAATTTTTATGATAAATTTCAATCAATTTTATACCATCGAAAGTTTATTTTTTTATTTGAATAAAAGAAATGTCGTCAAAGTTTATAAAGTTGTTTAAACTATTAAAAGTTATTCTAAATTAATTTTTGTACATTAAAAAAATTCAAATCATTATACCATTAAAATTTATCTTTAAATTGCTGATAATTTAAATAATATATACACCTTACCCAATTAATTTACTCATAATCCGACCCAACTCATATAAAAAAAAAAAGAGAAAATCATCTTCATGTATTTTTGAACTATCATGTGGTTGGATAAAAAAATTCAAGACTTGATAGGTTTTTTCAACCACATGATAGCTCAAAGATACATGGAATTTTTTTAGGACGATTGGATTTTTTTATGGGCTAAGCTGGGTTATGAGTAAATCACTTGAGTATGATATATTTTATCCAAATTATTACCAACTTAACAATAAATTTTAAAGACATTATAATTTAAATAATTTTTTTAATGTACAAAGATTAATCTAAAACAAATTTTAATAGAGTGAACCAATAGGTCAAATGTTGGGGTCTTTTTCATTTTATTTTAATTATTTATGAATTACAAAATTTACTATTGTTTTTCATGGATAATAATTTTTATTATTTATTTTATGAAAATTAATCAAAAAATTATCTTCAGATCAACAACAAAACATCATTATTTTTTAATTATTTTACATTTTTGAAAAGCTTTAAATATAAAAAAAACATCAAACGTTTCAAATCAATATATTATGGTAGAATGTAAAAATATATAAAAACTAAATAAAGTTTTAATTGAAATGATATAATTAAATATCTAAGAAAAATAAAAAAATTAAGTTCCATTATATCCCACTTTTATTGAATCTACTTAAAATGTAAAAACAAAAAAATGATAAAGATATAATTTATTTTAAAAATTTCAACTAATTTTATTCGTGACGTTAAGTATATGATATATAATGGGTAAGTAGCACCAAGATGCCAAATTCATGCCCTTTTGTATCCTTGCATTGTTGACTAACTAAACTAAACTAAATCCACTACAATATGATGACCAAACCCTCTTCCCTCGAGTTGTCCTCTTTGTAACGCCAGCATCATTTGTTTTTGTTTACTTCAAAAATCATATAATGACACACACTTAACATTAAGAAAAACATAAATATATAAACTAGTTGAAGTGGGTATCTCCAAACCAACGTCTAAGCTAAGCCCACAAATATATCCTTCATTTCAAAAAAAAAAAAAAAACCCTGAGTCATGAATTTCCCTTCAGAAAATGAAAAAAATAAAGTGCAAATTTGTAATCCACTAACAGCTAAAAAAACTAAAGCGTCCCTCATTTTCTATGACTAAAATATTCAACATAAATTGGTTAAAAGTCTAATTTGTAGTCAAGAGATGAGATGAGAACTTTGAGCTCAGATTCTGATCAAAGTGGGTATTAAATTTATCCAAAAAAGAAAAGTGGGGTATTAAAAAGAAATAATTTTTGAAAAAGTAAAATAAAACCTTTTTTTTCTTCTTCTTCCCAATCCAATTATGGTTTTGTGTTAGTTGATTATTACTTGCCAAAAGGTCATAGGTTTTGACAAATATGTAGCTATGGATCATGATGATTAAGTTGTGATCATGTTATAAAATAAAAACACTTCTTTTTTTTTTTTTTTTGGGTGGGGGTTCATGTTTATAGTGGATTTGCTCTGATGAAAAGGTCTCTATCTCAAAAAAGCTTCACAAGCAAACAACAGGATTATGGTATGATTACATTATTGTTTTTGGCAATAATAAGACACCATTGACATTGGGTTTGGTTGGCTTCGCTACAGTTTATGTATTAGTTTTGTTAGTTGCGAGCACGTCAATATAATTAAGATAGAGAGAGAGAACAAAAGATTATTATTAGTTAAATAGTGATTAGAAAGTTTCCTAATAATTTTTATGTTTTATTGGGTTTAACACTCTCTAATCCGAGTTTAATTTCACTCCGTTATTTTTAGGTGGAAGCTAAGAATTAAGATAATTATATGGGTGATTATAAGCAATTACTAATTACTATATGATTGTCCAAATTATTTTATACAATAATAAAATATTTTAATTTTAAGACATATATTTTTTAGTAATATAATTATATATTTATTATTGGATAAAAAATATTTTTATTAGACACATCGATTCCACATATTTGACATAATTTTTACCTAATAGCAAATTAAATCAATAAAGATTATATTATAAAATTTATGTTATTCTCATATTGACGTGTATTTTAGCATGCTAACGAAGAGTGAAGTCAAAAAACTTTTTTAGGTTGAATGAAAATTTAATTTTTAATAGTTTACATCTTTATAATTTTTAAAAAGATTAAATCAAATTTTTATAATTTTAGGGGAGCCAAAATGTAATTTTAATTTTACTAAAAAATTTAAATGGACTAAATAGTAATTTTCCAATTAGGGGGGCCGGGCCCTTGTTAGCCCCCTAGATTCGCGTCTGATGCTAACTGTACAACCCCAATTTTGCCCGGGCTTACAAGCTCATTTTAACCCAAACCACTACAAACCCAAAACAAACAAAAAAAAAAAAAAACTAAAGACCAATTAAACCCAAGTTAAAATCAGACTGTCCCATTACCCAAAATCAAAAGCCCATGAAAACCCAAAACAAAAAAAAAATAATAAAAGCCCATTTTTACAGTCCAGTTTACAAAAGTCCTTATGGCCCAAATTACAAAAAAATCATCACCAACCCAATAGGCCCAATCCCTTAACCCATTTACACCCAATGCCCATTGGCCCAATGGCCCAAAAGCTAACTTAGGGTTCCTAGAACCCTAAGGAACCTAATATGCACCCTCCCCTTGCATCGTTCGACCCACGACCTTCGCCTCGTAGTGTCCCATCCACCGCCATTGTCGAGTGCGACACCTCCAATGACCATGGCCACTTAGCGCCTGCAAAACAAAAAGAAGAAATGACAGATATTAAATGAATGTAAAACTTAGGCTATAAAAGCCGATTAATTCCTTAAAACTTAGGCTATAAAAGCCGATTAATTCCTTTGTAAAAAGGGGGTTATCAATAAGAAAAGAAGAGAAATTCATGCATATTATACAATCAAAAAAACCATTGCAGACACTCTCAAATATACAAGCATGAAATACGAAAAGCAAGTTTTAAATCGCGAAAAAGGGGCTTCAACTTCTCTGTTTTCTCCATTTTCGAAACTGTTGCATGTAAGATTTCTTACAGTTCTTTGTTTTTTTTTCCTAAAAAAATTACATATATATATACATATTAAATATAAAAAAAAAAGAGATTTTTACCTCGGTCTTGCAGCACGACGGCCTTCATGACGACGAGCCAGCATGGCGGTGAACCGACGGAATCCCGCCAGACCCTTGAACCTGCTGAGAAAAAAAAACAAAGGATCAATTTTTTTTTTTAAGGAGCAGCTCAAATGAATTTTTTTTTTCTGAGTTTTAGGCCTTATATAGCCCCTTAAAACGACGTCGTTTTGGGGCTGGCTTTTAACCCACAAAACGACGTCGTTTCACTCGACCCGACCCGAATCCGACCCGTGCCCGCAAAGGATCCGCGTGTTTTTAAAGGGAAGGGCTAATTGCACTTTTAGCCCTTCCGCATTTTTATCATTTTTAATTAGATTTTTATTATTTCAAAATCTGGCCCGAACACTTAGTTTGGTTTTCAATTTGGTCTCCTTCGCTGCTACGCGTTTTGGCTGAAATGATTTATTGCGTACGTGGTCCCTCTGTTTCCTCCACGTGTGCAAATTGGTCCTTTTCTTTTATTTTTATTTCGAATTGACCCTAAAATTTCATTTTATTTACAAATTAACCTCCGAAGCTTGTTTGATTTATAATTTAACCCCCCACAGCACCCATTTTACCAAAATTGACCCCTTCCATTCTGTTTTAAGTTCAATTTGGCCCATTTGCTATATTATTTCATAATTTTTATTTGGTCTTGCAATCATTTTTGTCCTTTTTCATTATTGTACTATTGCTTGTTTATTATTACATTATTACTAATATTATTATCATATTTTTATGTACATATATATTATCATTACCTATTATATTATTGTTGATATTACACTATTACTAATATTATATTATCATTTTTATATATATTATTATTATTCTTGTGTTATTATTATTGTGTTACCGTTATTGCTAGATTATTATTATTACTATACTATTATTATTATTATTATTATTATTATTTTACTATTACTATTACTATTATTATTATTATTATTATTATCATTTGTATATTATTATTACTATTATATCCTTTTCTTTATTATTATTAGCATTTTACTATTATTATTATTATTATTATTATTATTATTTTGTTATTATTATCACTTATATTATTATTCTCACCCCATTACTATTATTTTATATATTACTATTTTCTTATTTAATTATCATCATTATTGTTATTTTATTTTCATTATTATTGCTATTACTATTATTTGTTATTATCAATATTCTCATCGTTCGTCTCACTAATCCTTCCCAACATCTCAATTTTTATAACGACCAATATTCCGTATTAGCGATTCGAGGAAATCAAGCCCTAACTTACTGGTTCGGTTTTTCTCGCTTAAGCTAAACAACTGAGTGTCCTTTTAAAATCACAATTTAAATTTTAAACAAAACACTTTATCTCGAAAATTGAAATGTCGCATACTAACTTCTTGGACTCGACACCTGAATCTTTGAGATAAGTTTCTTTTCCTTCTAAAATAGAGGCAATATTCCTAATTTGGATTTTCGAGAAATCGAGCCCTAACTTACTGGGTTCTGATTTCTCGTTTGACAAATGACGAGAGATCCTCTTCAAATATAAAACTAAGTTTTAAAAGGCGAGCTTAGTTTCAGAAGTCTAAAGTATTACGCCCTAACTTACTGGACATAATGCTTTATCTCTTCGAAAATAAGAGTCTTAACGTCCCTTCCGATCCCTTCAAGTTTTAGAAATAAAAAGTATCTATTTTCGAATCATTTCAAAGTTTTCAACATTAGGACATCGATCAATCAATTTGGTACCAATTTTGGGCGTATCGAGGGTGCTAACCCTTCCTCGTGCATAACCGACTCCCAAACTTTTTTTCTGGATTTCGTAGACTAAAATCATTGTTTTGATAAATCAAACTGTTTATTAAAAATAGCTATTTTACGAGGTGACCCGATCACACCTCATCAAAAAAAGATTGGTAGCGACTCCCTTCTTTTTCGTTTTTAAAACCCGAGTCGACCGCGTCGTTTCCTATTTTATCAAAAATGGTTACGACAACTTGGCGACTCCACTGGGGAACTCGAGGGTCAGGCCATAGATTGATTGATTTTTGTCATTTTGATTAAAATTGGAAAATGGTTTCAAAAAATCATGCTTATTTTAATGTACTTTCAATATTGGGTCTCGTAAATACTTTGGCATTACATTGCATGACCGTTGTGGTCACACCTTTAAGTGGGAGCGAGAAGCTATGCCTTCGTGAGGTTTTCACCTCCGCATGGGCTAGTGGACTACTTTCTGGATACATCCGTACCTATATCTTCGTGAAGTTTTCACTTCCGCATGGCCATAGGGAAATGTATTCCCCTGAACTGAACTCGGTCCGTATGAGCCTATAATGGGGAGGATCGAGGAATCTGCTGGTTCGGGTATCTCAACTATAGAACTAAACAGCATATAGTGAACCATAGGAGCCCACCTTAGGTAGAACTACGTCAAACCTTAGTGGTCACCCAAGTAGGTGTTTGTTCATTTTCAATGGCTTTATATTCTGCGATACTAACTGGTTGTATTTTGTTTTTGTGCGTATCATCGCATTTTTTAGAGGTATCGATTCACAGTCAGTTTCTAAATTAGAAAGCTGGTTATGGAAAACGGGTTCCTTGATAAAGTGGAAGACAATGCAGTCATTCATATATAGTTAGAACCTAGGCAGTTAGAAGGGTATGGATACATTTGAGCAAGAGGAAATAGGGCAGTGCTAAAATCTCAGCCACCTGTGCTTCCTGATGTTGTTCTGATCAAAGCTGAATTGGATGTGAAGAAGATTGTACGACATTTTATGGCAAGACAGGGTTTTGGAACTAAAAGATAGAAAGTAATTATACTCACCAATCACTTTAAAATGACCGGGAAGGGTACGGATAGACACTTCCACCATTACAGCGTTCTTCTTTTATGTGAAGATAGTCACCCTGTAGACGGCAAGGGTGTTGAAAGAAAAGTGATTGGCAGAGTGCAAAGGACCTGTGACAATGAATTGGCTGGAAAGGACCTTGCTTACGAAGGGGAAAAAATTTTATTCACTGTTGGTACTCTTCCAAATAATGAAGATAAGTTTACAGTGGTATTTGAGGATGTTACATCTAACAGAAACAACGGTAATGCATGACTTGATGTCCATAATGACTCAAATAGAAAAGACATGAAGAGAATTAAACGGCCTTATCGGTCAAATCAGCTTTGTTGCAAAGACACCCATGCAATCAACTCAAAATGCTCGGCTCGAACAAGAATCTGAAAACTCTCAAGAAGCACTGAGGGTGATGGATGTCATTTTAAGATAGCATGCTGCGAAACAGGGATGCTTATTTGCTTGCCAATATTTCAAGATAATCAAAACAACTTCACAGACATTGGAGGAGGTGCCCATAGCTATAGGGGTTTCCATTCAAGTTTCATAGCTACTCAAGGAGGCCTTTCCCTGGATATTGACAATAATTCGTCCTAGTCCGGTTGTAGATTTGTTGCCAATCAGAACGTCATAGATCCATACTCCCTGGACTGGACCATGGCTAAACGAAGCCTTAAGAACCTGAATAAAAGTCAGTCCATCCAATCATGAGTACAAGATCACATGGATTGAACGAGCAGTTGTGTAAAGATCAGTTGTTTTCATTAAAGCAGAAAAGCATGAAGAATGTTAATGGAGAAGTTGAGAATCTAGAGATTACTGTCAACCATCGCAACATACAGTTGCGCTATTCTGCAGACTTACCTTGCATTAACGTCAGAAAGCCAAAACGGCATGCATATATCCCTTTGGAGCTCTATTCCTTGATGCTTTGCAATTACCAAAGTGCTAACCACTTTTCAGAGCGCTTCCTTGGTTGAGACAGAAGCCTTAGGAAAGAATGAAAGTCTTATCCAATGCTTTACTGGGAGCAACTACGATCTTGAGCCGATCTTTGCGTTCTTGTGGTGTTTCTATCAAGCACTAATTTCACCCAAGTCGAAGGTCGATGATACGCCAATACCAAGGGGCAATGATGAAAATTTCTTTCTGAAGAATGGGCGTTGGAATTGGTGGAACCTTCTAGGATGGAAAGATAGGCTGTTATGAACTTCTCGACTCCTCGTGGTGGTCCAAGCAACACTGCAAGGTATCTAATTCTTTGTGGAGAAATGAAAGGAATTTGTATTGACCCCATTTGATAGATTCAAAGAGATGAACCAGAATAGACTACTTTCACCTGCGGTTAGAATTGGAAAAGCTATTGAACAGATACAATCTAAAATGTCTGAAGCTCCGCAGTTCCTTCTTTGTCTAGAAAAACTCTAACCTTTATGAGTCATGGAAGCGGAAGAATCTCTCGGAGTATGGCGCTAGCTAGAGTGAATAATCAATACTTTTCTGAAGAATTGATGCTAAGCTTGGACAGTCTCTTCACTACTATCGAAGCTGTAACTCTGCAATCGAGTTGAAGTTAAGTCTGAACAAGATTAAGAAAATGAAGTGTAGGATCGAAAAATATTGCACAGTTGTGAACTTCAGATCAAGCTCACTGAAATAAGAGAACGGGTTTGGAAGGAAGAACTTCATCATTCCCAATACCAAGTTAGAAGTCGGGGTTACCTCAGGGGTGAAGCAGTTGTTCGGAGGTAGCTGATCATTTACAAACTTTGGCATCACGGGCTGATACATTGAGCAAACTGCAGTTCGATCGTGGTCAAGAGCTAGCTCCATTACTTGGGAAATCAAAACCTTTAGGACTTAGGACGAAAGCATATAGTAGTCCGTTTTATGTAAAAGAATTTGTTTTCTAATAAAGTTTTCTAAAATGAAGTTGATCAGGATCGATACCTCTTTGCATTCATGCATTTGCATTGCATTCCATACATTTGCACTGCATTTCATGCATTTGCATTACATCTCATCATATACATTAAAATTTGTGGAAAGGTCCTAATTAGGTGAAGTTATTTCAGTTAACCTAGAAAGTTATGGACCCAAAGTTGGAAAGGATAGAGCAAGTGCAAATGCAGATGCAAGATCAATTGAACAAAATTCAACAAGAAATGCGGGAACAAGTGCTAGACTTCTAAAAGAACATGATGTGCCAGCTAACCTAGTTACTAGCCGGAGGACTTAAAAAAAGGAGTGACCCAGTGACCGACAATGTGGATAATGATAAAGACATCGTTTATTCCCCAATAAGTGTCCCAACTCAACCCGACGCGTATTTTCGTGTGGTACCTATCATTATCGAATCTTAACATAGGACTGATACCTCGGTACTGTTAAACTCTCCGATGGGCCCCAGTAATGATCAAGTCAATCGTGTTGTTATTGGCTTATCAGAGGCAAAAAAAAAGAGATAGTGGGCTTCAAAGGCCCCGAAGAGGAAAGACAAGGAGGTGGATAACACGAGTAGGTACACCAAGGGTTATTCGAAGCCGTTCTGATGAACCGACCAAATAAAGCGATTACGATCACCCAGTCCCCCCAAAGTAAAAACTGAATCCAAGATCGAGTTCAGACAAACTTCAGTTCACTCCTATTCCCATGACGTATAGGGAGTTATACCAGAACTTATTTGACATGCATGTTGTAGCTCATTATATAAAACCACTGCAACCTCCATACCCAGAATGGTATAACCTAAATGCCTAGTGCGAGTATCACGCGGAGGTTACGGGGCATTCGATAGAAAATTGCATAGCTTTCAAGAAGTTGGTGGAAAAATTCATCAAAATGGGTGTTGTGGAGATAGATGATGCACCAAAAGCAGAAGCATGAACCTGGAAGCGTTTTGAGCAATAAGACTGCGGAAGAAATTCCTATAGTATTTAGGAGCTTACCTAGAGTAATATACGAAGTATACTTGTTGCTTTAAGCCTAGAAGTAATAAGATCTCTTTTGTGAAATAGGCTCGTGTTTAGAATTACTATTTTAGTAAAATGCATCTTTTTGAACAAATATTTTTTTTCCTACTATACATTCTATTCTTTTATTCTTCATTTACAAATAGCCATTCTTTGAATCATTTATTCTTTAGAATTTACTTTCATACCTACAATGGGTCCCATATATCAATAACATGAGCGACGCTATTGCTGACTCCATGTCTAGTGAGATATGTGTCTAGAAGGATCAATGAATTAGAAGATGACAGAGATTGCAACTTATTTCCTAACTTGTTAAAAATGGTAGATCCTACCTTGCGAAATATCAGTAGACACTACGAGCTAAACGAGGAAGATGAAGATGGAAGCTTAGCTCACCGCAGGAATAAGGCAAGACATTATCGCATGATCACATCCAGACACGTCGGGGCTACTGAAACAAGAGTATCTGTTAAGATTGATGTTTAAAGAACCTGTGTTAATGGTTTTACAACAGCCAAGAGGTTCGAACTATCGGTTTACCAAGAAAGAAAATTTGAATACAGGGCTCAGGAGACTCATCTATTTCTTCACAGATTCCTATACGTGAGGCATGGACGCTATCAAGCCAGTCTCCTCAAAAGCTTTTAGCCAACATCGATTCATATTCATGGCCTTTGGTTACCTCACTGGGAGGGTGAAGGTCATTTCATATGCCAAAATTACAAAGTCAATAGTCATCAAATTCAAATTAAAAAAAAAAAGAGAAGAAAGAAAAAAGAAATAAAAAGAGAGTGACAATAAAGAATGTCCGGAAGAAACATGTTTAACATGATGGCACAAGTTTGTAGTCTGTTCAAAGATCATACACCATATCAATGCAGCAAGACAGCCAAAAACCATTCAAATTTTTGAAAACAACTGATATTTGTAAAAGTTGGCATAGAGAAGTTACCATTCACCTTCTGTGTTTTGTAAGTGTTGGCGAAGACCTTCACCGGGGCAACGTCCTTCTCGTTGGTTCACAAAATGAACAATTATTGAAAGTTAAGATTCTTTTTGGATGAAATAGAACGTCTAAAGTAAGCTTGATTGAAAGTATTTATGGTCAAACATACCAAAAAAGGGGATACAGGCTTACAGCAAAAAAGGTTCGCTCAAATAACCTGCATTAAGAAGGATTCTTCTTATCAAAACGAAGCCCAGAGGAAGAGTAAAAGCCTTATGCAGTAAAGAAAGCCTGTTCGGGGAAAATTGATACTAACCAAGATGGACGGCAAGGACGTGCCCAATCCTATGAGTTCAGATTTGATAAAAAAAAAGGGGTTTTTCCAAAAAAAAAAAGAAAAAAAAGAAAGAAGAAGAAGAAGAATAATAATAAAGAAAGAAGAAAAAGGAGAGGCCAATACGAAAACCCGTAAAGGGCGCCTTGAGACCAAAGGGGATTTGAGTTGAAAACCCGAGAAGGGCAGCTCAAACTTTGATCGAAGTGAGGCATACGGTAGTCTTGCTGTAACATCCTGGAAAGGGCCTATGCATTTTCGATTTAATTGTACGAAGTGACATGTTTTATGTACTAGGAATAAATTTGAACATTTAAGAACCCGAAATGAATGGAAATGATTTGAAATGAATATTTTGGAAACACGAAAATGTATAGAAATGTTAAGTTTAAAATGGAAAGTGAACATTTTTAGGAAATGTAAGGAAATGTCAAGTTCTGAGCGAACGAAAATTTTGGAAACTTAGAAATGACTTAGAAATGTCGAGTTTTAAAGTTTAAAAGAGGAAATTAAGGCAAGGTGGCCTTAAAAGAAAAAGTTTGTGAAATTTGACACACAATCGGGCATGGAAAAGTGGCCTGAAGATGTCACTTAGGGCCTCTGGAAATAGCGCCACATGCAAGGTGTTGGGCACAGGTTGAGTCACTTGGGAAGCAAATAAAAGGAGTTTTATTTTTGCTTCGAGAAGCGAAGAGTGGACGGCAAGGCTTCTAGAAAAAGGAGTTTTATTCCTTTAAATTTGACAAGTAATGGGATAAATAAGGGATTTAAATTGGATTATTTTTTTGAAGAGATAATAGATGGATAAATATGGATTTATTTCTTTTATTTTGATAGATAAGGAAGAGATAAAAGAAGATTATTATTAGTATTATTTTATTAAGAGATAAGAGATAATAAAGGATATTTCTTTAATTATTTTAAATTAAAGAGATAAAGCTATCAAATAACGAAGAGTGGTGGCCAAGTGAGGATTACGAGTAGTAGTTCTATTATAAAAGGGGAAAATAGGGCTACTCATCAATTTGTTCTTCCTTCTCTTCTCTCTTGAAAATTCCCTAAGACATTCCCTCTCTGCCAAAATTTTCTTAGCCAATTCTCTCTTTTCTCTGCTATTTTGTTAAAACCAAAACCCTAGTAAAGCAAGCCAATCTCTTCATCTTGCTTTTCTTCCTATTTCTCCTTACCAATCCATTCAAAAGCGAATCTTGGAAAGGCTTCAAGCATAAATCTTGTCGATTTCTTCAAAGGTAAGAGCAAGTTTGGTTTCCATTCTTTTCTTTTAGATTAGCCGAGAGATAATCTAACCCCATACATATTTTGGTTGCCGAATATGGAAGGATCTTTCGGGATTATCAGAGTAGTCAACTAAAAGGAGGAGTATTTGGGATTTCTAAGATTAAGGTAAGACATGTGAATATTCGGCCAAAGGCCTTGATTTATGATTTGATGATTAAGATTAAGTCTAACGTAAGGTTTTAAGGATTTCGACATTCCTAGGGAAACAAGGAACAGTTTCAGGATTTGTTGGTGATCCAACCGGCAACAAGGAAAGAATACTAATCCTACTAGGATTTGGAATTTTGGTCGAATGGCTTTTTATTAAGGTAAAAAATGATTAATCAATTGTAGGAACTTGAGATCTAAGGCAGTAGATCAGATTTCGGGATCTCAAGGAATCTGTTAAGCGAATCAGGTGCGTACCCCACACTATTTCATAATACGTTTTATGGTTGTGTTAAATAATATATGTGATATTAAGAATATGAAAGTGGCTAAGGTACCATGATATGGTACTAAGTACTCAGGTACGTTTCCTACTTCTACTAGGAATATGAAAAATGTTATTCGTAACATGAGAATATGATAAGAATGTGAACTTGGGCATGTAATTGCATAATATGTTAGGGGCATATGGGTTTGTTTGAAAGGGGAAGTGAAAAGTGGTGACCTAAGACCACGATGTCTGAAAGTGGTGACCTAAGACCACGATGTCTGAACGTGGTGACCTAAGACCACGAATCACGGTGACCTAAGACCGCAATTTGGAGTGTAGCGGAAGGAGGTCAACTTAGTAGTCCCAGGTGTGGTGGCAGTCTGAGGGTGTGTAGCAGATGGACAATTAGGATTGGGTTTGGGAATGCATCATAACTTGTATTTTATGTTTTGAATGTGTAACTATTGTATGCTGATTCTATTATGATTTAGTGTCGTGTACACATTGAGTCTGCTCGACTCACCCGTTATAAGCACTAAATTTTGTCCAAGCAATTATGGGTTATTTAAAAAAATTTTCAAAAAATTTTAAAAACTAAAAAATTACATTTTAACCCTAAACTTTCTTAAAATTACATTTTAGCCCCAAAACTTTTCAAAATTACATTTTACCCTTATCTTTCTTAAAATTACACTTATTTAGCAGATTTCTTTGCGTTTATAATCTGGTCCTTCTATCGGAAAATCTCCAAAATCCGGAGGATTTCAACTTTCACCAGATTTTTCACCACCACCCTAAGGGATGGCCTCCTTCCCCAGCCACTGCTACTGCAAAACACACTATAAAAGGGATTTTTCCCAAAATCAAACCCCAAACATTCAAAAACCCACAAAAAAAGAGAAAGAAAAGAAGAGAAGAAGAAAAAAAGAGGAAAGAAGAGAAGAGGAGAGAAGGCTCACCACCGTGAAGTCGAGTCGATGACTACATGACAATGGTTGGAGAAGAAGAAGAAAGGAGAAAAGAAGGAAGAAGAAGAAGAAGAAGAAGAAAAAAAAAAAAAGAAAGAAAAAAGGAAAGAAAAGAAAGAAAAAAGAAAAAGTAAAAAAATAAAATCGGTCGGTCGACCCGACCATTCGTGACCCGACCAACGTGGCCCACACCAAGAACACCCAGGCCCATTTTCAAGAGCCCCAAAGCGCAGCCCGAAGAAAGAAGAAGAAGAAAAGAGAAAAAAAAAAAAAAAAAGGAAGGAAAAAAAAAAAAAAGAAAAAGAAAGAAGAAAAAAAAGAGAAAATGGGTCGTGTATCCCGTTCTTCAAGTTCGTAATTTTGAGCTTTTCGGTAATTTTTTACCCATTTTAATTTAATTTATGTATTTTTATGACATCTCGTTTTAATATTATTGATATTTTAGCATTTTATTTTTTAATTGTATTTTATTTTATTTTAATGATAATAATTTTAATAAATAAGGCAATGAATCGGTTTAACACTTGTCGTTGATCTCATCGCTATGTTGGGTGAATATCATCGGTTAAGTGTTAAATACAATCGCCTTTTAAAAAATCAAAAATCTAAAAATAAAATAAAATTTGAGTTTCAAAACTTTTGTGTTTTCAAAAAATTTTCGTATTTTAAAATTTTCGTGTTTTAAAAAATTTGTGTTATCAAAATTCTCGTATTTCAAAAATTCTCGTGTTTTAAAAGTTTTGTGTTTTCAAAATTTTCATATTTCAAAATTTTCATATTTTCAAAATTTCGTGTTTCAAAAATTCTCGTATTTTAAAATTCTAGTATTTTCAAAAATTCGTGTTTAAAAAAAAATAATTTTCGCGTTTTAAAATTTTCGGATTTTCAAAAATTTCATGTTTTTTTTTTAAAAATTTCTTGTGTTTTAAAATTTTCGTGTTTTCAAAAATTTCGTGTTTTCAAAAATTTCGTGTTTCAAAAAAAAATTCTCGTGTTTTTTAAGTTCTCGTATTTTCAAAAAATTCATGTTTTTAAAACAAAAAAAATTTCTTGTGTTTTAAAATTTCTGTATTTTCAAAAATTTCGTGTTTTTAAAAAAAAATTTCGTGTTTCAAAAAAATTCTCGTGTTTTCAAAGTTTTTGTATTTCCAAAATTTCGCGTTTTCAAAATTTTCGGGTTTTAAAAAAAATTTCGTGTTTTCAAAAATTCTCGGGTTTTAAAAAAAATTCTCGAGTCTTAAATTCTCTTGTTTTTAAAAAAAAATTCTCGTGTCTCAATCGGATCACGATTAAATATTAAATTGAACTTGTATTTTTGAAAATTAAGACAACGTCGTTTAACGAGATACCAATTTTGGGCGTCGAGGTGCTAATACCTTCCTCATGCATGTGAACTCGAACCCTATTTTTTCCTCTGGAATTTTGACGAGACTTAAACCCGGCCCTTTTAAGAAAATTCAAAAAAATGATTTTTTTTAAAAGAGGATTTATTAGGTGTCTGATCACACCTAGAAAAAAGATCGGTGGCGACTCCCTTTTTAAATAAAATTGAAACTCTGTTTTTACATTTTTAATAATTTCATCAATTAGCGCCCAAGCAAATTTTAGGTCGCTACAGCTGGCGACTCCACTGGGGATATTTTTTGAGAGTCGAGTTTGGAATTAAACGCGTGTTGTCAAAATTTTCAAAATTCCTCGTTCAAAATAATTTTTAATCGTGGTCCTTAAATTTTTTTTTTAAAAAGGTTATGCATTTGCATCATGTTGTAAATATTTTTCTAACTTGTTTTATCGTTTTGTTTTTCAGCTCTAAGTTTTTACGGTTTTAGTTTTTTAGTTTTTATTAAGGTTTGTGAGTTTCTCCCCACACACTGTGCACTTGCATTTTTGCATAACATGAGCTCTCTACCCGAGCTCCGTCCGCTTAAGTGGAAGTAAACGCTATGCCTTCGTGAGTTAACTCGTCCCTTCATGCAAAGCTAGTGAATACTTAGGGTTACATATGACTTATGCTTTCGTGAGTTAACTTGTCCTCCGCATAGGCATAAGTAAATATAATCCTCGAATTGAGCTCATGAGCCTATGATGGGCGATAACAGAGGCTCGTGACTAGCCTTAGTAGGCGACAGTCACGGACAATTCGAGTACCTTTTAGAACCGAAACCGCATATAGTGAACCGTATGAGCCACCTGGCTAGAGCCATGCCGAACCTTCGTCCGTTAATAGTCACCTAAATAAGTACATGGGAGAAACGCCTCTTACCTTTCATTTCTTTTACATTTACACTTTTTATGCAAGGGAATCGCGTCTGTTTAATAAAATTGCATCTGGTAGATTATCTGATGAGCATGTGGGGTAAGTTTATTTTGTAAATATGATGGGGTAAAAAAAAAGTAGGTCATTTTCACCAAAATGCAAAATTAAATATCTTAATTTGTTAGATTTTCCATAGTTTTTCTCCGTTTATATTTGTTGTAATTACTAACCAATATTATTTGTCTTCATTTTTATTTTTCATCATGCATCATAAGCATCTTGTTAGGAAGGTGTTGATGAGAGATTGGTTGCCAAAAACGGGTTTCTGATGGAGGAGTCAATTACACAAGTAACCGAGAAAAACGCCATGGTTCGAGACTGGTCTTTAAAAACGCAGAAAGCAAAAGGAGACAGTTTAAAAGAAGGATGTATCCCCAATCTTCCCGAGCATGTGACCATGAATGTTCGTCGGAATAACCTTGAAGACTTGACGAGGATCTGGAAACAGTGGGACTTAAACACTAGGGGCATCTTCACTGAAAAGTACGGGGATATAGCTCACTTAATCGCTTCAACATAGACGAACAATTGATTCAAGCCATGGTTCAATTCTGGGACCCAGCTTATCAATGTTTTACTTTCAACTAGGAAGATATGACTCCGACCATAGAAGAGTATGCCGCCTTGCTTCGCGTTGACAATGCACAATTCAGCAAGATATATGTGAAAGAGCCCAAACCAATGACCTTCAAGAAAAAGCTAATGAGGTTAACGGGAATGACCGATACATGGGCTGAAAAACAGATAAAGAAAAAGAATGAAGTCAGTTGTGGTTTTCTCTACGAGACTTAGTTCAAAATCATCCAGATATTGTAAAGAGAGTGGATCTGTTTGCTTTAGCCATTTACGGATTAATTGTCTTCCCAAAAGTTCTTGGGCATATAGAAGTTGCGGTAGTGGATTTCTTTGAAAAGTTGAGGCAAGGAATCAACCCTGTCCCAACTATCTTAGCTGAGACTTTTAGATCTCTAAATTGTTGTAGGAGAAAAGGGGAATGACGTTTTATCGGATGTGCACAGCTACTTAATGTTTGGATTCTGAGCCACTTCTGGAAAGTGGAGCACACACCTTTCCACATGTTTTCGAAAACATTCGCTCCATTAGAAGCTTACCTTGAGAAAGATTGGCCGAAGGATGTCACCGAACAGCACTGGGTTTCAGTTTTTCAGAACCTCCGCGCCGAAGATATAACTTGGAGAGCACCATGGATCCATCCTTGATTCACGCTATACAAATCGGAAGCCAAGATTGGGTACCTTTACTCGGGTTATGGGGGAGTTGGATATGCACCGTTAATGGTTCAAAGCGGTTTGCTTCACGACAGTTCATACCAACTACTGGGAGGATTAGCACGATCTGAATTTACTTTTACAGGTGAAGGTTACATGAAAAAAGTCCGAGATACTGCAAAGTCTTGGAAGGAAATCTACCTAATGGAGTTAGATCTGTATGCTGATACTATCACTCAAGATTATGAAATATGGAGACAAAGACGAGTAAATAGTCAACAAACCTCACCAACGGATTATATTTTCCAAAATCCTTTCTCAGAAGAAATGACGTCCGAACTGGAAATAGCAAGACATGAATTTGAACGTGAAAAGGCCAGTCTGTTAGGGGATATTAGTTCTCTTCAAGAGGAAAATTACCAGCTGAAGATAGATGTTCAAATTGAAAAATCCAGAAACGAGAAAGTCCAGAAAGAAGCTGAGATCATGAGAAATGACTTAAAGGATTTTCATTTGGAAAATAAGAAATTGAGAAGTACCATAAAGAATAACGGGCTGGGCAAATCATCGACGGAATGGAAGGAAGAATTAAGCAACATCAAAGGTGGGATGGAATTCTGGAGAGGGAAAGCGAAGAAGGAAGAGGAAAAAACTGCTCGTGCTATGATAGAGTTAAGGAAGAAGAATGTTGGATACTAAACCATGTCTGCAGAATTAATGACTAGTCAGTTTGAGCGTCAAGAGCTAAAAAGAAAAATACAAGATTTAGAAAATACACGCAAGCTCATCAAAGAACACTTGGATACTCTCCTAAAAGCCTAGAAGAAAAGAATGGCCAAGATGAGAGACATTCGTGCCTCTGAAAAGAGCTCTCCAAGAAAAAGATATGTATCTTGGTGGTTTGATTAATGAAATTGCAAGGCTACTATGCAAATTGTGCAATTATCGGATGAAGCGAAGATCTCAGTTACCAATTCCCTCAGAGACAAGGATCAAACATGTTAGAATTCCTAGAATGAGTGAAAAAACAAGGCGATGTGGCTAGGAAATTTGTGTAACTGACGGCAAAACTTTTTGTAATAGACTCTTTTGATTAATGAAATGCCTAAATATGGGCTATCTTGAAATCAACACCAAATTTTTGCATATTTATTCATAATTAACATCCATTGGTCATTCATTCATTCATCCATTCATTACATATGCATATCACTCTAATCATTCATTGAAATTTGAAACCGTATAATCCACGATTCATGACACTACTGAATCGGAATCACGACATTCTTATAGGACACGTCTAAGAGCTAGAACTATGGATCTTTGAACTCAACGAAAGAATTGAAAGGATGGAAAGGACCCAAAGAGAGTTGCAAGAAGCGGTGGCTAAGTCTAACAGAAGCAAGAGATCGATGGTAAGATCTCGAGAGGAATCGCTTCGAGCAAAGAGATCAAATGGCCAAAATGATGGAGATGATGACGACTTTGGTCAAAGGAAAAGGACCCATCAGAGCCTTGACATCACGAGCCCAGGTCAAGAGTTAATCGGGATCCGCTCTATCCTCCGGATTTACTCTACCTCACACCCATGCAATGCAAAAGGATATCCTCAAAGGGAACTGCGGGCCTGAAACAACGACCGCACCATCTCGCTCATCTAGGGCAAGGTATATTCAGATCGAACCCAGAGCCAATCCTGCCGACCCGATCGTTCCAGTTTAGATGATCCGTAAAAATAGCCAAGTTGAAAATGGATGATCATGATGTTCGGGATAAGTATAGAGCTGGAAGAAAGGCTTAAGGCGATAGAAGGTCTTGAAGTCTTCTCCTGACCGAGTGCTAAAGAGCTCGGTTTGGTGCCCGATCTAGTTACGCCTCTGAAATTTAAAGTGCATTTGAAAAATATGATGGAGCGAGATGTCCAAAGGCGCATCTTATCATGTTTTGTCGGAAGATGACTGGTTACGTAAATGAGGATAAATTACTAATACACTGTTTCCAAGATAGCTTGGTCGGATCGGCTCTTCGATGGTACAATCAACTCAGTAGAGAAAAAATTTGATCATGGAAAGACTTAGCATCAGTATTTTGTGAACAATACAAGCATGTATCTGGCATGGTGCCTGATCGATTAACTCTGCAGATGATGGAAAAGAAGCCGACAGAGACTTTTAGACAATACGCTCAAAGGTGGAGGGATATCTCGGCCCAAGTAGAACCCCCATTGACAAAAACAGAGATAACAGTCCTCTTCATCAACACTTTGAAAGCGCCATTTTATGACAAATTGGTAGGAAGCGCCACAAAAGATTTAGCAGATATTGTAATATCCGGGGAACTTATAGAAAATGCTATCAAGAGTGGAAGGATGGAAGGCTCAGGGTTCAAAAGGGCAATACCCATAAAGAAAAAAAGCGGAAGCCCATATGGTGGGAGCCGAGAGACACTGCGCACTTCTAACCCATACCCAACCCAATCACGACCCCGATATTGCCCACCTTCAAACTTCTATTTTCCTCCCCAAAGCCCTTACTATCAAGCACCTCCTCCTTACCCCGTCTATGCCACAAATAACCAAAGACCATTCACCATGTTCCCACCAAATACCATGCCTGCTCAAAGCCAACCCAAAAATGAACAAAAATCGACAAGACCCAATCCTGAAAAACCTCAATTCACCCCTATTCTCGTATCATACGGAGAGCTGTGCCCGAAGTTATTGGAAAAACAATTAATATCCCCACATTATATGGCACCCTTGAAGCCTCCATACCCAAAATGGTACGATCCTAATGCTAGTTGCATATACCATCTTTGAAACCGGGGCATTCTATAGAAAATTGTCTAGCCTTTAAAGAAGGGTTCAAGGTCTTATTGATGCGAGGATTTTACGATTTGATGGCACTAGTAATGTGGTGAAAATTCGCTCCCAACCATCTTGAAGGGAACGTGAGCGCGGTGACAAAAGAGGACATCGCAAGCTAAAAGTTATGTTTACGAAATAAAGACACCTCTGCGAGAAGGTTTGGGAGGTAATGGTTAAAAAGGGCCGTTTGTTATCCCAATGAATTTTCAAAGAAAGAAACACAAAGAGTCAATGTTTTGTGACTTTCACGGTATGGAAGGGCATGACATCCGATCTTGTGAGGATTTAAAAATTACTTGAGACATGATGGATAACAATGAGGTCAAGATCTTTGATAAAATGGATGAGGCCGAGGAAAGGAAATATCGCCTCGATAATCAACCATCAACTATCCCTTGTAGTCTTGATCGGCCTCGGTGATTTATTACGAGGCCAAGAAGAAGAAGTCAAACCAAATGTGGTGATTGAAGTGCCATCTCCTTTCCCTTATAAGGACAATAAGGCGGTACCATGGAAATATGATGTTAATATTGTCGCATTCAAAGGTGAAAAGTCAAAGGCGTGATTGGAGATATTAGCGAGTAGGACACTTCACCCGCAATGGAGGTGTTATTCTCCGAAATAGGTGAACCAAAGAAGAAAGTCGTTGACTTGAATCGAAAGGAAAGGCACCAATGCATGATCTTGAGGTTGATGTTGAAATCTGATGCAGGCAAGAGATTAAAAGACACATGAATGAGGATAAAGCACATGAATTCTTGAAGTTCATCAAACACGTGAATATAATGTCGTGGAGCAGTTGAGCAAGCAGCCGACAAGAATCTCGGTGTTATCTCTACTGTTGAACTCAGAACCACATCAAAATGCTTTGCTGAAAGTGTTGAATCAAGCGTATGTGGCGAGCAACGTATCTGTTGAAAAGCTTGATAGGTGGGTGAACAACTTAAATGCAGATAATTTCATCTCTTTTAGTGATGATGAAATACCACCAAACGGTGGGGCTCCATAAAAGCATTGCACATTACAACCAGTTGCAAGGGTTATATAATACCGAATGTGCTTATTGACAATGGGTCTGCACTCAATGTCATGCCTTTGGCCACGTTTTCTAGGCTGCCAATTGATATGTCTTATCTTAGGCCTTGTCACTCTACAGTAAGGGCATTTGATGGGACACGACGAGAGGTCATGGGGAAGATCGAGATTCCTCTAGAAGTGGGCCCATGTACATATGATATCGAGTTCCAGGTCATGGACATCACGCCTTCGTATAATTACTTTTTAGGGAGGCCTTGGATCCATTCTGCTGGGGCAGTTCCTTCATCTCTCCATCAAAATGTAAAGTTTATCTTGGATAGCCGCTTGATCACGATCGCTGGTGAAGAAGATATTGTTGCATCTATCTCTACTGACGCACTCTACATTAAAGTAAACAAAGATGCAGTAGAATGTTCCTTCCGTTCCTTTGAATTTATCAATGCTACATTTGTTGCTAAAGGAAATAAGATTCCCACGCCCAAGCTGTCAAGGAATACCAAAATGGAAATTAAGCTGACTGTGGAAAAGGGAGCCCGAGCGAAGAAAGGTTTGGGAAAATATCAGCAAGGGATAGTTAGAGCACTAAAGCCAGTACACCACAAGGCTCGATATGGTTTTGGGTTCAAGCCGGATGTACGACAAAGAAGAAAACAGATTGCAGAAAAGATCAAGAAAGGAGGATTGCAAGAGCCTCGGGCGAGAATTGGGATGGGAGCCCATAAGCGTATCCTCCTTTGTCAAAAACATTTACATCTGCAGGAATGATGTACCCGTGGCGAGATAATTCACGAAGCACTGCTGTTATTGATTGAAAGGGTCTTGAGCGTCGGATAAATGTTATTGACAAAGGAGATGATGCAATTGAAGATGTTTCAATGATACGCCCTTGTCCTCCTGGATTCATTTTAAACAATTGGACTGTTGTGGATCTTATTGTAGTTTCTAAGTCCTCTCCAGAGTAATGCTCAATGTTAACTCTCCTTTTTCGTGTGCCCCTAAGTAATAGTGGGATTCTTTTGTAAGAGCTTATATTTGCTCTTTATCATTTAAATGAACATTAATGGAGATGCATTTTGTCATAGCCTTTTCATTCTTGTTAACTTCATAATTATTCCTTCTTCTCACAGCCTGTCCTTACATGTACCTCATATCATGCCATAACATTATGTTTGTTTGATTCCAATACTTTGATGCTCCTCTATAGTTTTCTTTTCCATTCACCTTTCAGGTGCTCAGATACCAACGACATGAACAATCTCGTTTCAAGTCCTGAAATCGATTTTGAGAAAGCTATTTGTTTAGGAGAATTCGAAGCTGAGGAAAATGCTGAAGATTATGTATCGTCTCCTGACTTACTAAGGATGGTAGAATAAGAAGATAAACAGATTTTACCCCATCAAGAATCTGTTGAGACAGTAAATTTGGGAAATGAAGAGAAGAGGCAAGAAGTGAAGATTGGGACCTCCATTTCAGACAATACCAAACATGATTTGATCGCCTTGCTTCGTGAGTATAAAGATGTATTTGCATGGTCGTATCAAGACTTGCCAGGGTTGAACGAGGATGTAGTTGTCCATAGACTCCCACTGAAACCAGAATGCAAACCTGTTCAACAAAAGCTAAGACGAATGAGACCTGAAATGCTGTTAAAGATAAAAGAAGAAGTCAAGAAACAATTTGATGCTGGCTTCCTACAAGTCTCCAAATACCCAGAATGGGTAGCTAACATAGTCCCAGTACAGAAGAAAGATGGTAAAGTACGAATGTGCGTGGATTATCGCGATCTAAATCGAGCAAGTCCTAAAGATAATTTTCCCTTGCCACACATCGATACGTTGGTGGATAACACAGCAAAACATTCATTGTTTTCTTTCATGGATGGATTTTTGGGTTATAATCAGATAAAGATGGCTCCCGATGATATGGAGAAAACTACCTTCGCAACGATGTGGGGAATATTTTGCTACAAGGTGATACCGTTCGGATTAAAGAATACCGGGGCAACATATCAGAGGGCAATGGTGATGCTATTCCATGACATGATGCACAAAGAGATAGAAGTTTATGTTGATGATATGATTGCCAAATCTCGGGGGGAAAGAGAGCATATTGGGAACCTCAAGAAATTGTTCGAAGACTAAGAAAGTTCCAAATGAAGCTTAATCCATAAAGTGTACTTTCTGAGCTACCTCGGAAAATTACTCGGCTTCATTGTTAGTGAGAGAGGTATTGAGGTTGATCTAGATAAGATAAAAGCCATACAAAATTACCACCTCCGCGTACACAAAAAGAAGTCGAGGATTTTAGGGAGGTTGAACTACATCGCTCGATTCATTGCTCAACTTACCAACCAAAGTGTGACCCAATTTTTCGACTCCTTTGAAAACATAATCCGGAGAGTGGAGCGATGAGTGCCAAGTGGCTTTTGACAAGATAAAACAAGATTTGTCTAACCTCCGTGCTAGTACCGCCAACTCCGGAAGACCGTTAATATTATATCTAGCCGTGTTCGAAAACTCAATGGGTTGCGTCTTTGGGGCAACATGATGAGTCAGGGAAAAGAGAAAGGGCGATTTACTACCTCAGCAAGAAGTTCACAGAATATGAAGCAAAATACCCGTCAATTGAAAAATTCTATTGTGTTTTGGTCTGGGTAGTTCGAAGGCTCAGACAATATATGTTGTATCATACAACGTGGTTAATTTCAAAGCTGGACCCAATAAAATACATGATGGAATCACCTGCACCTTCAGGAAGAATGGCACGATGGCAGATCCTACTATCAGAGTACGACATTGTATATGTAAGTCAAAAGTCGATAAAGGGGAGCGCAATAGCTGACTTCTTAGCAACTCGAGCCACGAAGGAATATGAGCCTTTGAGATTTGATTTCCCAGACGAGGATTTGATATGCATTGCAGAAAAAGAGTGTGAGTCGTCAAAAAAGGAATCATGGAAGATGAGCTTTGATGGTGCATCGAATGCATTGGGGCATGGGATTGGAGCAGTCTTAGTGTCACCAGAAGGGAACCACTATCCGTTCACTGCCAGATTAAATTTCTTCTGTACAAATAACGTAACGGAATATGAGGCTTGCATCATGAGACTTCGCGCAGCTGTTGAACGAAACATCAAAATCTTAGAAGTATACGGGGACTCAGCGTTGGTGATTTACCAAATTCGTGGAGATTGGGAAGTGAGAGATTCTAAATTGGTTAAATATCGCGATCTCGTGGAGGAGCTGGTCAAAGAATTCAAAGAAGTGACTTTTAACTACTTCCCACGAGAAGAAAACCAATTGGTGATGCCTTGGCCACCACAGCTTCAATGTTCAAAACAAACAGAGAAACTAAATAATGCCTCTCCAAATGAGTATATATGAGGTCCCCGCACATTGTTTTAGCATTGAAAAGAGATGATGGGCGGTAGTGGTTCCATGATATCTTAGAATATGTCAAGAATCAAAGGTATCCCGAGCAAGCAAATGAGAATGACAAAAGAACAATCGGAAGAATGGCGGTGGGATTTGTCCTTGATGGGGATATCTGTACAAAAGAGGAAAAGATCAAGTGCTCACGAGATCGTAGATTCTGCTGAAGCGAAAAATACTTGAAGATGTCCATGAAGGAATTTGTGGGGCGATGCTAATGGTTTCACTATGGCGAGCAGATTATGAGACTCGGTTATTCTTGGTCGACGATGGAAAGCGATCGCATTAGTTACGCACGAAGGTGCCACAAATGTCAAATTCTGACAATAAAATTCATGCGACCCTTCGCCCATTCATGTCATGACTTCTCCGTGGCCTTTTTCTATGTGGGGCATGGATGTTATAGGCCAATTTCTCCAAAAGCTTCTAATGGCCACGGTTCATTTTGTGGTTATAGATTACTTCACAAAATGGGTAAAAGCCGCTTGTTTGCTAGTGTGACAAAAGACTGCAGCTTTGCGAGTTCTTAAAAAGAAATCATATGTCGTCTGGTTTGCACGAGAGAATAATTTGAGATAATACTTCAAATCGAACAACAAGATGATGAAAGAAGTGTGCGGCGATTTCAAATAAAGCATCATAATTCCTCACCCTATCGCCCAAAGATGAACGGAGCGATGAGAAGTGGCTAACAAAAATATTAAGAGGATTATTGGGAAAATGACCGAGACATATAAAGATTGGCACGAAAAGCTACCATTCGTTTTGTATGCATATCGCATATCTGCGGACATCTACGAAGCAACTCCTTTCTCCCCGGTCTATGGAATGGAAGTCGGTCTTGCCCATTGAAGTTGAGATCCCTCTACGAGTCTTAATGGAGTCGAAACTAGAAGAATCGAGAATGGGTTCAAGCTCGATATGACCAGCTAAATCTTATCGAAGAAAACGCTTGAAGGCAATCTGTCATGGACGGATGTACGTAAGAGAATGATCACGGCTCATGATAAGAAGGTGCGCCAAGAGAATTTCATGAGGGGAACTCGTCTTGAGAAAGATTCTCCCAATACAAAAAGACTTTCGAGGAAAATGGGCACCAAATTGGGAAGGGCCGACGTCGTAAAGAAGGCTTTCTCTGGCGAGCTTTGATTCTCACCGAGATGGATGGGAAGGAGTTACCTAATCCGGTGAACTCGAGATCTGTGAAAAAGTACTATGCCTAAAAAAAAGAAGAAAAAGATCAAGATGAAAACCCGAAAAGGCGTCTTGATAAAAAAAAGATCAAGATGAAAACCGAAAGTAGGCGTCTTGATAAAAAAAAGAAGAAGAAAAAGATCAAGATGAAAACTCAAAAGGCGTCTTGATAAACAAAAAGATTAGGATGAAAACACGAAAGGCGTCCTAATGAAGGAGGTTCGGACAAAAGGAACAAGACGATTTGAACGGGGAGTCATGTGGCGAGATTACAATATTTGAAGCAGTTCCGGATGCTCGAAATCTTCTACACAAGAAGCCGTGCTCAAAGAGATCCAGGATGAAGAAATGTGGAGAAGTTCATGCGTTGAATATCTAGAGCATTTGTGACAATTGAATCTGCTTTCCTTTCTTTATAATGTTTTCTTTATTGAGCTCTTCCTTGTCAATTTTCCTGGCTTATTGCTTTTGAAATAAATATGAATGTGAAGTATTTCTTTCGTACCTACTTTTCTATTTTCATGCATCTCATGTGTGGTTTGTCTAAATGATAAATAGTGAAATGACATACTCTAAACAAAAGGAATGTTGAGTATTACCCGGATGAGAACTTGGTAAGTACAAGAGCCTCAAAGCAAGGACAAAGTTCAACAAGGGGCAAAAGGGTGATACATAAGAAACACAGATTACTCGAGGATGGGTACAAAACACGAAAGGAAGTCAAGAATCGAAGCAATGAATGCAGATCATCATGAGAGTAAATGAAAAGAGATATATGGCAAACAAGCCCAAGGTGTATGGCATAATCATGTAGGCATAAAAGCATTTAAGACCAAACATGTGCATATCATGATAACATCATGCATGACATATCTGGTATTCGAAAAAGCAAAAGGTTTTTATGATATTTATCTAACCAAGGACAAGGAAGACATTGAGTTCCACGGATGATATGTTTTGAAATTTTGATACTTTTTAAAATTATTTCATTTACATTTTTCAAAAAATCAACTCATATTGCGAGAGGTGAGTTGAGCCTCGTGTCACACACCGAGGTATTTTTCAATTTTATTTTCAAAAAATCAACTCATATTGCGAGAGGTGAGTTGAGCCTCGAGTCACACGAGGTATTTTTCAATTTTCGTTTTTCAAAATCAACTCATATTGCGAGAGGTGAGTTGAGCCTCGAGTCACACGAGGTATTTTTCAATTCATTTTTCAAAAATCAACTCATATTATGAGAGGTGAGTTGAGCCTCTGAGCACACGCCGAGGTATTTTTCAATTTTCATTCTTCAAAATCAACTCATATTACGAGAGGTGAGTTGAGCCTCGAGTCACACGCCGAGGTATTTTCAATTCTGCTTTTCAAAATCAACTCATAATGCGAGAGGTGGGTTGAGCCTCGGTCACTGCACGAGGTATTTTCAATTCATTTTTCAAAAAAATCAACTCATAATGCAAGAGGTGAGTTGAGCCTCAGTCACACGTCGAGGTATTTTTCAATTTCGCTTTTCAAAAAATCAACTCATATTATGAGAGGTGAGTTGAGCCTCAGTCACACCGAGGTATTTTCAATTCGCTTTTCAAAATCAACTCATAATGCGAGAGGTGGGTTGAGCCTCGTGTCACACACCGAGGTATTTTCAATTCTGCTTTTCAAAAATCAACTCATAATGCGAGAGGTGGGTTGAGCCTCGGGTCACACGTTGAGGTATTTTCAATTCTGTTTTCAAAAATCAACTCATAATGCGAGAGGTGAGTTGAGCCTCAGTCACACACTGAGGTATTTTCAATTTTGTTTTTCAAAGATCAACTCATAATCCGGAAGTGAGTTGAGCTTCGTGTCACATGTCGAGCTATTTTCGATTTCTATTTTTCAATAAAGAATAAATATTGGATATCGAACAAAATTTAAGCTTTTAAGTCTTTGCTCTATCCTGCTTTCACAAAAAGAGCAAAGAGAGCGATTAAAGCACTAAATTTTGTCCCACAAATTATGGGTTATTTAAAAAAATTAAAAAAAATTAAAAATTACATTTTAACCCCTAAACTTTCTTAAAATTACATTTTGGCCCCAAAACTTTTCAAAATTATATTTTACCCTTATCTTTCTTAAAATTACACTTTGGCCTCAACAGCTTTCTGCGTTTGCAATCTGGTCATACATCGAAAATCTCCAAAATCCCATGGATTTCACGACCCACCCCGATTTTCCTACCACCACCCTAAGGGATGGCCTCCTTCCCCTAGCCACACTACACCAAAAACACACTATAAAAGGGATTTTCCCAAAATCAAACTCCCAAACATTCAAAAACCCATAAAAAAAAGAGAGAAAAGAAGAGAAGAAAAGAAAAAAGAGAGGAAAGAAGAGAAGAGGGAGAGAAAGCTCACCACCGTGAGAGTCTGAGTCAACGACTGTATGGCGGCAGTTGGAGAAGAAGAAGAAAGGAGAAAAGAAGGAAGAAGAAGAAGAAGAAGAAAAAAAGAAAAAAAAAGAAAGAAAAAAGGAAAGAAAAGAAAGAAAAAAGAAAAGTAAAAAAATAAAGTCGGTCTGGTCGACCCGACCCGACCCGTGACTCGACCAGCGTGGCCCACACCAAAGAACACCTGTGCCCATTTTCAAGAGCCCAAAGGCAAAGAGCCCGAAAAGAAAGAAGAACAAGAAAAGAGAAGAAAAAGGAAAAAAAGGAAAGGAAAAAGAAAAAAGAAAAAAAAAGAAAGAAGAAAAAAAGAGAAAAATGGGTCGTGTATCCAGTTCTTCAAGTTCGTAATTTTGAGCTTTTCTAATTTTTTACCCACTTTTAATTTAATTTATGTATTTTTATGACATCTCGTTTTAATATTATTGATATTTTTAGCATTTTATTTTTCAATTGTATTTTATTTTATTTTAATGATAATAATTTTAATAAATAAAACAACGAATCGGTTTAACACTTGTCGTTGATCTCATCGCTATGTTGGGTGAATATCATCGGTTAAGTGTTAAATACAATATGCCCTTTTAAAAATCAAAAATCTAAAAATAAAATAAAATTTCGAGTTTCAAAACTTTTGTGTTTTCAAAAAATTTCAGATTTTAAAATTTTCGTGTTTTAAAAGAATTGTGTTATCAAAAATTCTCGTATTTCAAAAATTCTCGTGTTTTAAAAGTTTTTGTGTTTTCAAAAATTTTCATATTTCAAAATTTTCATATTTTCAAAAATTTCGTGTTTCAAAAAATTCTCGTATTTTCAAAATTCTAGTATTTTCAAAAAATTCGTGTTTAAAAAAATAATTTTCGCGTTTTAAAATTTTCGGATTTTCAAAAATTTCATGTTTTTAAAAAAAAAAGTTCTTGTGTTTTAAAATTTTCGTGTTTTCAAAAATTTCGTGTTTTCAAAAATTTCGTGTTTCAAAAAAAAATTCTCGTGTTTTTTAAGTTCTCGTATTTTCAAAAAATTCATGTTTTTAAAACAAAAAAAATTTCTTGTGTTTAAAAATTTCCGTATTTTCAAAAATTTCGTGTTTTCAAAAAAAATTTTTGTGTTTCAAAAAAATTCTCGTGTTTTCAAAGTTTTCGTATTTCTAAAATTTCGTGTTTTCAAAATTTTAGGGTTTTAAAAAAATTTCGTGTTTTCAAAAATTCTCGGGTTTTAAAAAAAATTCTCGAGTCTTAAAATTCTCTTGTTTTTTAAAAAAATTTCTCGTGTCTCAATCGGATCACGATTAAATATTAAATTGAACTTGTATTTTGAAAATTAAGACAACGTCGTTTAACGAGATACCAATTTTGGGCGTCGCGAGGGTGCTAATACCTTCCTCACAGAATCGACTCGAACCCTATTTTTTCCTCTGGAATTTTGACGCAGACTTAAACCCGGCCCTTTTAAGAAAATTCAAAAAAATGATTTTTCTTTAAAAGAGGATTTATTAGGTGTCCGATCACACCTAGAAAAAAGATCGGTGGCGACTCCTTTTTAAATAAAATTGAAACTCTGCTTTTAAATTTTAATAATTTCATCAATTAGCGCCAAGCAAATTTTAGGTTCTACACCGTTGTGGGACCATGTTCCGGGTGATGAACAATGATGGACCAGACTAAGAACTTTGTGGTGGCCATGCTCAACATGAAGTTTATATTTTTATGGACTCTTGAATTTATTTTAGCACTTTGAAATATTTTGGAAACTATTTGATGTAATAAGGCCATAAGGCCATGATGAACGATTTTTTTTTTTATTTCTACTTGTTGTTTTATTGTGTTACAAATTTTGATTAGGTTAAAGACTAAGTATTTTATTTTAAAATATACTCGATATGTTTATTACTTAAAATTAAAAAAAAAAGGGTTTTCTAATATAAAAATCCAGTTTGTTTTCAACACAAGCCCAACCCAAACAATATTTTTTTTTAAAATCACACAAGTTTTTCTCTAAGTAACAAAAGAATTTGAAAACCGGTTTACTTGAGGAACATACCAAATCTGGTCAAAGCTCGTGGGCCGGGTTTGGGGTGTTTCAATTTGGTATCGAGCCAGGTTTCAAACCCTCGGCCTTGGGTATAAGGCCCAAAACGTTTTCGAATCGAGCCCAAATAAGTTTCATGAAAATATTTTATGAAATAGACAGGTTATTCTGGCATGGCACCTAAGTCTCCGACCCGCAGTCCACCAGGTAAGTACCCCTATCCTTTGTGTGATTTATATTGTGATTTGTAGAAGGGTAGAAATGGAAAGGAACGTAGACTAGCATGATAAGTACTTGAACCCTAGGACTAGTTTACCCCAATATTTACATAAGACTTAAATGCCTAATAAACAAACCTGTGATTAAGTCGGCGAGTTAGGGTGTGGCAACCATTGTGCGCATGTCTAGGATTGGTATTCGGTGGGAGCTTGGTATTTAAGCAGTCCGCGTGACTCACCTCCTCTCCACTCGAATCCTACCTGGTGCGTAGCTTCGATTCACCCTAACCAAGAGGACTTATTCATGAGCTAAACCCTAACTAAAACTCGAAAGGGAACTAGCCGTATTTTCATAAAAACCCTAGTTTTAAAACTCTTAAAATTTATTTTTAATTTGTGAGAACTATTGTTTTACAACATTTTTCCGAAAAATTTCTGATTTGTAGAATTACTAAAACACCCCTAGTGGTAAAATTACAAAAATGCCCTTGGTTTATAAAGTGTTCAACTACCCAACAGTTTTTCCAAAATTTCCTTATTTTGTAAAAGTGTTTAAAAACCCTAATTCGCAAACTATCAAAAATACCTTGGTTTTTGAAATTTTCAAAATTTCCCCTAACTTACAAAATTACCAAAATGACCCTGATATCTAAAATTTTCGCAACACCACTGTTTTGGAAAGTACAATTCTCAAAAAGAACCCTCAAAGTTTTGCAACTTTTAAAATATCCCTGATTTAGTAGATTCTACAAATTTACCCTGGTTTATTACTAAAATACCCCCGAGTTTCACAATTACTGAAATACCCCCGGATTCTAAAAATTTTCACAATACCCCAAGAATTTAAAAATTCCAAAATACTTTTTGAAAAAATCACCAAGGAACTTTTTCTTTTGAAAAATTACAAAAATACCCCTATAGGACTGTCGTAACTATTTTTTTGATGAAACAGTAAACGACACGGTCGACTCGATTTTTGAAAAATATGAAGGGAGTCGCCACCGATCTTTATTTGGTGTGATCGGATCACCTTTGTTTTAATAAAACGTTTAATTTACTAAAACAGTACTTTTTAGTCCACGAACTTTGAGAAAAAGGGTTCGGAAGTCGATTACGTGCGAGGAAGGATTAGCACCCTCGACACGTCTGAAATCGGTACCAAACTGATTGATTATTGTCCTATTTGTTGAAAACTTTGAAAGGGTTTGAAAATACAATGCTTTTTATTTTCAAAATTCGAAGGAATTGGAAGGGACGTTAAGACTCTCTTATTATCGAAGAGATAAAGCATCATGTCCAGTAAGTTAGGGCGCAATACTTTAGACTCCCGAAACTAAGCTCATCTTTTAAAACTTGATTTTTATTTAAAGAGGATCTCCGTCATTTGTCAAGCGAGAAATTAGAACCCGAGAAGTTAGGGCTTGTTTTCCGAAAATCCAAATTAGGAATATTTCCTCTATTTTGGAAGAAAAAAGCTTATCTCGAAGAATCGGGTGTCGAGTCCGATGAAGTTAGGGCACGACATTTGAATTTTCGAGATTAAGTATTTTGTTTTTTAAAATTGCAACTTCAAAAGAGATATCCCGTTGTTTAACATAAGCGAGAAAAAGCTGGAACCCAAAGAAGTTAGGGCTCGATCTTCCGAATTTTCAAATACCTAACATTATCTTTATTTTGAAAATTTGATTGATTAATATTAGACAAAGTAATGATAATAACAAATTAAGCGAATATGTGAATAAATCTAATTCTTATAAATAAATGAATGAGCAAATAAATAATGACATAAGAATGACAATAATAGAACTATAGAAACAAATAGAATGATAATAATAACAATAATAAGAAAATAAAGAATATGATAAATAAATAAATAAATTGCCTTAAAGTACTAAAAAGTAAAGAGCAATAAGCGAATAAATAATAAGTAAATGAAATGATAATAAATAAATAAAATAATAAAAAATGAATAAAATAATATATAAAAAAATTCATAAATGGTGAAAATTAAAAGAATGGAAATCAAATTTAAATTAAATAATTGTAATAATAAAAAATAATGATACATTAAAAAATGATACATTAATGAGCGAATAATAAAAAGGGTGAATAAAGTAATAAATAAACAAATAAGAGTAAAAATGAAAATAATAATAATAATGGTATTAATAATAAAAATGAAACAACAATGGTAATAATAAAATAACAATAACAAATATAATAGTAAATAAATAAATAAGAGTAAAAATAAAATGATAATAATAGTAGTAATAATAATAATAATAATAATAAAATAGAATTAACAAAATGATGAAAAACAAGGACCAAATCAAGAGAAAAATAAAATTAAAGGCCGAAATTAAAAAGAACTGGGGCCTCTTTGTAACGCGCGAAAATGGGGAAGGACCAGATGGGAAATAATCCCGATCCTTGTGCGCTGCGTTTCAAATGACCCGGACGCGGACCAAATCAAAACATCATAGAAATAATAGGGCAAAAATAAAAAAAGGAAGAATGCGAAATGGGACTTGATTTAAGTAAGCCTTGCAAAAGGGGGACCAAGTGCAGAATTTTCCCTTTTAAGGGATATGCGAAGTCTCCTTTGACCAAACAGCGCCGTTTTAAGAAAAACCCCAATTTTAACACATTCTAGCCCTTATTTTAAAAAAGAACAGCAGCCATTCAACAAATCCTCTTTGCCTCTCGTCTCTCCTTCTCTCCGGCGACTGAGCTCCCCGGCCAATCATCGCGCCACCATAGTGTTCGGTGGCCGACAACTCTCGGAGATGGGCTTTTATCCCTGTTCGAAGGCTGGCCCCTTTGTTTCGAAAACCCAAGAGAAGAAACCCCCCTTTTGCTTTCGATTTTGGCTCCGACGACGGAGAGGAGACTCCGACGACGTGCCGCGGGATTCAGGTAAGTCTTCCTCTTCTCCTTTTTCGATTTAAAAAAATCTTAAAAATAAAAATAAAAATAGAAACGAAAAATAAATAAGAGCAATAGTTAATAACAGTAATGAAATTAACCTTCTAAAACTTGTGTTTGGTTTTCAATTTCTGAATGTTCTTTTTTTTTTTGAATTCGAAAGAATCTCCTTCTGCTATGATTTTTCTCCGTTTTTCTCTCCGAAGAAAAAAAAACCTCCCCGTTTACAATGGTTTTTTGTGGCTTTATAGCCAAAATTGAATAAAGAAGACAAATTGCTTCTCCTCTTTCTTTGTGGTACATTGCGTGTTTTTTGTTTTGCGTGCTATAAATGAGCATGTCGAGATATAGGACCGCCACGGGAGGCGTGTTATTGTGTGAGAGCAAAGGGATAGGTTTTTGTTTTTTTCTGTTTTGGCTGAAAGTTGGGTTTTGTTAATGGGCCCCGGGTTTGTGGTTTGATTGGGCTTATAATCCCGGGCCAAAATTGGGCTTGTACAGCTGCCCCTCTTTGCTCATTGTCGTGCAACAAGAATAGAGCAAAGACTTTCAAAAGACCAATTTTGCCCGGTCTCGCCGGGTCTTGACTTCTTTGGTGCTCTTCTTCTTCGGGTAGATGAGATCTGTGGCTTCAATTTGCTCTTGCTGCGACTTCAATGGGATGTAATTTGTTTATTTTAGATTACTCCACTGCATCTTCAGAGAGATGAGGTCTTCGGTCTTCAGCCTATTCCACTGCTAGTTAAGGCAAATAGGACTCAAGCTTAACCATGCTCCCTACTGGTTAGGGGCAGGAATCACAATTTCTTTTTTTGACCTATTTCACTGCTGGTCAAGGACATAGGACGGTGGCCTAAATCGTGTTCCCTACTGGTTAGGGAGCCATGATTTGCCTTCGATCTTGCCCCACTACTGATCAGAGTGACAAGATCTACAATTTTTTGACCTATTCCACTACTGGTCAGTGGCAATAGGAGGGTGGCCAAAATCATGTTCTCTACTGGTTAGAGAGCCAAGATTCGCCTTCGATCTTGCCCCACTACTGGTTATGGTGATAAGATCTACAATTTTTGACCCATTCCACTGCTGGTCAGTGACAATAGGACTGTGGCTTAAATCGTGTTCCCCACTGGTTAGGGAGCCATGATTTGCCTTTGATCTTGCCCCACTACTGGCCAGAGTAACAAGATCTACAATCTTTGACCTATTCCACCGCTAGTCAGTGGCAATAGGACAATCTTCAACCTATTCCACCACTGGTTGATGGCAATAGGACAATCTTCAACCTATTCCATCACTGGCTAATGGTAATAGGACGATCTTCCACCTATTCCACTGCTGGTCAGCGGCAATAAGGTAATCTTCAACTTATTCCACTGCTGGTCAGTGGCAATAAGACAATCTTCCACCTATTCCGCTGTTGGTCAGTGGCAATAGGGTAATCTTCAACCTATTCCACCACTGGTCGATGGCGATAGGACCACCCATTTCACCACTGGTCGATGTTAATAGGATAATCTTTAATAGTGTTGCTACACCGTCCTCTAGGGACATATCCTGTAGACTCGATTTTATATGTTTGTGTTTATACCAAATGGTGAGGATGCTACAGTCAGAATGACTCAAATGCTCCTAACCAACGTATGATATGGATGACACTTGCATGAATGCAGAATGTCATGAGAATGATGATTTTTCGTTAAGATGCAATGATTGTAATAAATCGAATGCTCCTAACTAAATGATATTACGGAGGACATTTGCATGGATGCAGGATGTCATGAGAACGATTTATTTATATATTTTTTTAAAAAAGCTTAGGGCTATAATTGCTCATTCGCTCGTCGAGGTCATGGCACAGACACAATATTTCGTCTGGTACCTATGTCAGAGAATCTGGGGAGATAGTCATGATTTTAGACTCTTCTTCCTTGAACGTTTCCAACCCCAAATTGTGGTGGTTACTAAACAACAGTCTCGCTTTAGGTTCCTATGCTGTTTAGAGGCTTCCAGAGTAATAGGCGGGACTCGTTTTATGGAAGCATTATGGGTCAATGGGTCGTTATTTCAATTGCAAACAACTCAAAGGTTTAAAATAACAATGGAATTTATAAAGAATAGAATTGGATTAAATCAACAAAAGTAAACATTATTGGAGTACAAAAAATGGGTAAAAAGAAAAAGTAGGTGCCCCAGATATCGCAGCCTGGGCTTCACCACCGGACCCTTCCGAAGATCATTTGAGCTGAATAGACGTTGGGAGATCTGCAGTGCTTTGTAGATGTTCCGAGGTGTAACATTCCTCCTTTTGCTAATTCTGAGGAAAAAGATTGTCACGTACCTCCTTTTTCGTGCTAATTTGAGCCGCCCTTATTGGGTTTTCGACTCAAGGCCCCTTTGGTCTCAAAGCGCCCTTTACGGGTTTTCGCTTTGGCCTCTCTGATTTTTTTTTTTTAAGTCTTAAAGCGCCCTTTTCGGGTTTTCACCTTAGTCTTTCCCTTCTTCAAGCATAATACTTCTTAACTGAATCTGAATTTATGGGATTGGGTATATTTTTCCTATCCATCTCGGCCAAGATTAGTGCCCCTCTAGAGAAAGCTTTTTTCACCACATAAGGTCCTTCCCAATTCGGCATCCATTTCCATCTGAAATCCTTTTGTATGGGAAGAATCATCTTCAAAACTAAGTCTCCCTCGTGGAATTCTCGTGGACGCACTTTCTTGTTATATGCTCGCATCATTCGCTTTTGGTACATCTGACCATGACGGATAGCTTTCAAATTCTTTTCTTGATCGATTCAATTGATCATATCGTGCTTGGATCCATTCACTTCATCCAATTTCAATTCGGACAATACTGAAGGATGTAATTTCAACTTCGATGGGTAGAACTGCTTCCATTCCGTAAAGCAATGAGAAAGGAGTTGCCCCGGTGGAGGTTCTGACTGACGTTCGATAGGCGAAAAGGGCAAATGGTAGCTTCTCATGCCAATCTTTGTAAGTCTCAGTCATTTTTCCTATTATCCTCTTGATATTCTTATTAGCTGCTTCAACTGCACCGTTCATCTTTGGGCGATACGGTGACGAATTGTGATGTCTAATTTTAAATTACCTACAGACTTCTGTGATCATGCTGTTGTTCAAGTTTAACGCATTATCAGATATGATCCTCTCAGGCATTCCATATCGACATATGATCTCCTTTTTTAGGAACTTGCTGACTGTTGATTTTGTCACGTTGGCATATGAAGTGGCCTCCACCCATTTAGTGAAGTAATCAATTACCACGAAGATGAACCGATGTCTATTGGAAGCTTTTGGTGAGATTGGTCCAATGACGTCCATGCCCCACATAGAAAAAGGCCATGGGGAGGTCATAACATGTAAAGGTGAGGGTGGTACATGAATTTTGTCCCCATAAATTTGGCACTTATGACATCTCTTAGCATAATCGATACAGTCTCTTTCCATGGTAGACCAATAATACCCGAATCTCATGATTTGTCTGGCCATGGCGAGCCCATTGGCATGTGTTCCACAGACACCCTCATGGACTTCTTCTAGGATCTGCTTAGCCTCGGCGCCATCCACACACCTCAATAGCACTTGATCCTTTCTCCTTTTATATAGGATCTCTCCGTCTAAGACATAGTCACAAGCTAGTCTTCTCAAAGTCCTTTTGTCATTTTCGGTTGCTTGATCGGGGTATTTATGATCTTTCACGTATTGTAGTATATCGTGATACCATGGGTGATCATTTTGCTCCTCTTCTTCCATGTTGTAGCAATGGGCTGGGGCCTTATAAATGCTCATTTGTATAGGCCTCATATCCTCCTTGTTGTTTGCTTGTACCATAGAAGCTAATGTGGCTGTAGCATCGACCATCGATTTTAAATCTCTTGGTAGATAATCGAAAGTGATGTCATCGAACTCTTTGATTAGTTCTTGGACCAATCTTTTGTATTCGACCAATTTGGGATCTCTCGTCTCCCATTCTCCTTTAAGTTGATAGATCACCAGTACAGAGTCTCCGTATACTTCCAGCACCTTAATTTTACGTTCTATAGCGGCACAGATACCCATGATGCAAGCTTCATACTCTGCCATATTGTTCGTACAATCAAAATCCAGCTTACAAGTAAATGGGTAATGATCTCCATTTGGGGACGTCAGAACTGCCCCAATTCCATTGCCCATAGCGTTCGATGCCCCGTCGAAGTTTAGTTTTCAAGGATAACCTCCCGGGGTATCTTCATCAGTGGTTGCTACGTACATTAGGTCTTCATTAGGGAAATCGAAGTCCAGAGGCTCATAATCTGCCAGAGCTCTACTAGCCAAAAAATCTGCTATTGCACTTCCTTTTATCGCCTTTTGGTTTACATAAACTATTTCAAACTCAGAAAGTAAAATTTGCCATCAGGCCATCCGTCCATTCAAAGTAGTTGATTCCATTAGGTATTTCAGTGGGTCTAGCTTCGAGATGAGCCAGGTCGTATGATACAACATGTACTGCCTCAGTCTCCGAGTTGTCCAGACCAAGGCACAACATATTTTCTCAATTGGTGAGTACCTTGTTTCACACTCAGTGAACTTTTTACTAAGGTAGTATATTGCTTTTTCTTTCTTTCCCGACTCATCATCTTTGGCCGAGCACACATCCCATTGAATTATCAAGCACCGCCAAATAGAGGATCAAAGGCTTCTCTGGATTAGGCGGTGTCAATACCGGAGGATTGGACGGTATTGCTTTACTTTGTTGAAGGTCTTGACATTCCTCGTCCCACACACTGGATTGTATTTTTAAGAAGACGAAATATGGGTCGCATTTCTCGGTCGGTTGTGAAATGAACCGAGCAATGTAATTTAATCTTCCTAAGAAACCTCGAACTTCTTTTTGCGTGCGGCGGAGGCAATTCTTGTATAGCCTTGACTTTATGCAGGTCAACCTCAATCCCTTTTCACCGACTATAAATCCTAGCGCTTTCGACCGCTCCAAAGGTACACTTTACCGTTAAGCTTCATTTGGACTTTCCTCAACCTCAAAAATAATTTCCTTAAGACTTGGATATGCTCCTTTTCGATGCGAGACTTGGCAATCATATCGTCGACGTAAACCTCAATTTCCTTGTGCATCATGTCATGGAATAGGGTCACCATGGCTCTACGATATGTTGCTCCGCATTCTTCAACCCAAATGGCATTACCTTATAGCAAAAGGTTCCCCACATGGTTATGAATGTGGTTTTATTCATGTCTTCGGAGCATCTTTATCTGGTTGTATCCGAGAAGCCATCCATGAATGAGAACAATGAATAACCCGTAGTATTATCCACCAAGGTGTCGATATGAGGTAACGAAAATTATCCTTGAGCTAGCCTTGTTTAGATCCCTATAGTCTACACACATTCGTACTTTCCTCTCTTTCTTAGGATCTGGGCGATATTAGCTACCCATTCGAGTACTTAACCACTTGCAAGAACCCCAGGTCAAATTGCTTCTTGACCTCTTCTTTTATTTTCAAGAAACATCGGCCTCATCCTCCAAGTTTACATTGGGTGGCTTGTATTCTTCTTTTATGGGCAAGCGGTGTACCACGATATCGATTAGCTTAGCCCGCATGTCTTGATATGACCAGCGAAGACATCCTTGAATTCTTGGAGTAACTCAATGAGGTCTTGCTTTGTCTTTCTTGGTGATCTTGGCTCCAATCTTCACTTCTTTCTTTTCTTGCTCATCTCCTAGGTTCACTATTTCCACTGATTCTTTGTGAGGTACGATTTGTTTCTCCTCTTGTTCTACCATCTTTAACAGTTCAAGAGCTAAATCACAGCCTTGGTCATCTCCAAAATCCTAAAAATCTTTCGCACCCATATCTTGCTCAAAAGGACATTCTGAGTCATTGGTAGCGTTACTCAAATCATTAATATTTGGGGACCTGTTATGGAAATGAATAGAATCATAGAATCTAGGCATGTTTATTGGTATGATAAATGAAGAATAGAAATGTTTAGAAGAATATCTAGAGAAAGAATAATGAATAAATGAAATGAACATAAAAGAAAATCTACACAAAAGATGGCGGAGATGTATTTTATTGAAAGTAACGATGTCTTATAAAATAATGTTTCACAAAAGGGGCTCTTATTGCTTCTAGACTTAAAGCAATAAGTGTTCCGAGTATTACTCTGAATAAGTTCTAAAAGCTACAGGAATCTCCTCCGCAGTCCAGTTGTTTAGAATGCTGCCTGGCTCATAGGGGCGGATGCCATTCCAATTTTCTTCCTCAAATTTTCCTTCAGATATAGTGTTGACGTGCACAATTTCTTCATTTTGCACTTCTCGTCCCGGATGGATACCCCTCCTGATATAAAGGTCTCACGAATATGAGAAATTATCATCGGTTCCCATTTAATCTCATTTCCACCCAAACTCGCTTTCCTTCTTTCTTGCTTCTTTTCTAACTCTTTCTTTTTTTGCTTGGCATTCAGTTTGAATCCTAAGCCAAAGAGATCTCTTCTTTCTTTCAATCTCGGGACTTCGATTCCTCCTTGGAGATACCTTCCTAGTCCCTTCCCAGGTACGGCCCCGTTTTCGATCATTAATTGTAAACCCATTCTTGTGGTTTTGGATAATTGAAGTACTGGGATCTTGTTTCCCTTAGCGACGAATGTTGCATTGACAAATTCCAAAGAATGGAAGAAACACTCAGCTGCTTCATCGTTGGCTTCTAAATAGGGTGCAATGTTTTTTACAGTTGCGATGATGTCCTCTTCAGCATTTATGGTCACTAGACGGCCCTCTGAGATTAATTTTAACTTTTGGTGCAACGATGAGGGCACTGCTCCTGCCGAGTGTATCCAAGGTCTCCCAATAAGCGCTTATAAGACGGCGGATATCCATCACGATAAAGTCCACCTTATATGTGCCTGGTCCGATTAAAAGAGGTACTTCGATCCTTCCCATGACTTTTCTCTCAGTTTCATCGAATGCCCTTACTACGTTGTGGCAGGCCTTCATGTGAGAGCTATCAACGGGTAATCGATTCAATTTTGATAGTGGTAGAACATTGAGCGCTGATCCATTATCGACTAGTACCCCTGGTAATGTGTATCCTTTGCACCGCGTGGTAATATGGAGAGCCTTGATGGAACCCGTACCTCCCGGAGGGATCTCATCATCGTTAAAGAAAATGAAGTTATCAGCACTTATATTGCTAACCGAGCGATCCGACTTTTGTTAATCGTTATATCATTTGCAACATAAGTTTCATTCAATACCTTCATCGGTAGCGTTACGGTGTACTTGAACTTAATAGTAAATCTAGCATCGATATCTGAGCCATTTGCTTATGTAGTCGCTTTCTACGACCTCGTATTCACTATGCTTCAAAACTTTAAGAATTCCCTAGCTTCTTCCTCCTTCATTGGCTCGTTTATATGTGTCTCTTGCTTGGTCCTTTTTCTTTCTTTTGTTCGCCCATCAAGTTTTTCCCTTTTGAGTGCTCCATTCTTGCGTTTGACGTGTCGTAGCGCTTTCCATTTCGCGTGTAGGAGCCTTCCTCTTGGTTTTTTTGTAGTGTTGGTTAATCTCCTTCTCGTGAATCGTCACATTGCGCTTATAGTTCTAGGGACCTTCTTGTCATCCTTATATGAAAAGGTCGCAGTTTTCTGATCACGATCTTAGGATATTCTTGGCTCCCTTTTGTGGACGGACCCCTTTTTCAGGAATCGTCACGTTGCAGTTATAACCCCCGGGAGTCTTTTGGTTGTCTTCAGATGAAAAAGTAGTAGGCTTTCGAATCACGATTTTCGGATTTATTTTTACTCCGTCGCCCTTTGATCGTGAGATGGTGACTAAAGGATAGCTCACCTCCGAGGCTTTTGCTGCTAACCCATCCTCCAACGTGCAGATGTTTCCCTCTTTCCGGCCTTCATTGCTTTCAAAGAATTCTAACTCTTTATTGTCCATCAGCGCCTGTACCAGCATTCTGAACTCAGTGCAACTTTGGATTTTGTGCCCTTCCAAGTTATGAAATTCACAGCCCTTTCGTGTTTCTTCATGTTTTCCACTTGGACATGTCACAACCAATCCCCTTTTTATCATTTCCTTCCAGACCTGTTTCATTGGGGTTTTCACATCAGAAATATCCCTCTTAACTCTTCTTCTCGCATCATCGCCTATCATGTTGACCCCGTAATTAGGTAGCGGGTGCCCTTGCAAGAGGTGTCATCGACTTCTATAACGCCTATCTGGATGAGTCTTTCTACTAGTTTCTTAAAAGCGAGGCGGTTTATAGAATGCCCCACGATTCTCGCATGGTATTCGACTGCATGCGTTCGCATCATACCACTTAGGTGCAGGACCGCAAGGGTTTTAAGTAATGGGGAGACAATGTGCGTCAAATAATTTCGGTACATTTCCTTGTATGGAATTTGGGATAGGCGTGAATTGGATTTTCTCTCAGATTTTGCCTTGTGTTGGACTCCGCCTAAAGGGCTCGATGATCGGGGTCACGATCTTTGGTAGCTCCGATAATAAGCTTTGAATAACTTTTACCTATGTTGTTTATGTCATTCTCCTCTTCTTGGGACCGTCTTTCTAGCACTTTCTCCGACCTCTTTTATCGCTTCTAATCGCATTCTCGATCATTTCCCCAAAGACAATATCGGAAAAACTTTTAGTGGCACTTCCAAGTATGTGATTAATGAAGGAGTTTTCAACGTATTGACAAACAAAGATGGTTGTCTTTTTTCTAAGGCGGTGGTATGAACTTGCGTGGCTACTTTTCTCCACCGCTGGGCATATTGCCTGAAACTTTCGTTTGGCTTTTTCTCCATGTTTTGGAGCGTGATTCGTTCAGGAACTATATCGGTTACGTGCCCGTATTGTTTCAGGAAGGCATGTGCTAGGTCCTTCCATGACTTGATCTGGGTACGGCTGAGCTGATTGTACCATTTGGCCGCGGCCCCGGCCAAATTATCCTGAAAACAATGAATAAGTAGTTGATCGTTGTTAACATATCCCGCCATCCGTCGACAGAACATTGTGATGTGCGCTTCGGGGCAATTGGTCCGTTGTATTTTTCAAAATCTGGGTCTTGAACTTTGGCGTAAATGCGAGTGCAGGACTAGGCTCAAGTCTTTAGCGTCTATCCGTGGCGATGGTCGTGATCTCTATTTCCTTAAACTTTTCTTCTAACCATTTGCAACGATCCTCGAACTGCTTTGAAGATTCTTCTCTCGCCCCCATTTTCTCTGTCAAATCTAAATTAGGTACAACAGGATTAGCCGGGTTATCTCCTGGATTGGATCCTGAGCCAATGTGGGAGTTCGTGGGTGGTCTAGCATCCACCGCCTCGCTGAGGGCCTAATCGAATCGTGGCCTTAGGACATACTCCTCAGGTCTTGCTCTTGCATGTGGCGGGGTAAAACCTGGGGGAGCACCTTCGCTATCCTCATCGACCGGAGGCATTGGACCTTTCCCTTTGTCTGTTACTGCATTCATCATCTGGGCCATCTGTGCTATCATATTTCTCTCGAGCCTCCGAAGATTTGGTCCTTCATTTCTTCTTTGGAGTTTCATCATTTGCTCTCGCATACATTCTTGCATTTCCTTCGAAATTGTTCAAATCTTTGATCCATTTTTTTCTTAGCACGAGTCCCGTAGTAATGTTCAGTTCCCAGATTTTCTCTTTCTTTTCCCTTGTTTCTCTGTTAATCTTAACCAATTAGGCTTCTTTTTATAAATTTTAATGTATGTAATATGATGCAATGCAAATGCATGAATGCAGGAAGAAGACATCGATTCTGATCAACTTCATTTTAGAAAACTTTATTAGAAGGCAAAACCCTTTACATAAAGTAGATTACAAATATGTTCTCGCCCTGAGACCTAAGGTTTTGATTTTTCCAAGCAGGGAGATTAGCTCTTCATCATGACCCAGTGGTAGCCCATATCTCGTGCCCAATATGTCAGCCTCCTCACCCAAAGTCTGTAGGTGATCAGCTACTTCTCGAATCTGGATTATTGCTTCACCCATGAGGTAGTCCCGACTTCGAACTTGCTTACAAGAATGGCGAAGTTGTTCCTCCCAATGGCTTTCTCTCATTTCCAGAAGCTCAATCCGGAGCTCGCTACTATGTAATGCCGATTCTAACTCTTCAACCTTACCTTTCATTTCCTCTATTCTGCTCAGCTTGACTTTAGTTGGCTTTCCAGTCTCGACTTCGATAGTGGTGTAGAGATGCCAAGCTCATTTATTCTAACTTCTAATCCTTTTTCTCTTTTGGTCTTACATCACCGCCTTCTAAGTCTTCCTTTTAGCTCAGTATTTCATGAAACTTTTCTCTCAACTGCTAACTTTAGCTCTTTCCTCTCGGACCTCTTGCTGCCACTGCTCCGAAGTTTTCCCTAATCCTGCGTTCTTTATCGTCAAGTGCATCTTCTTGTACTCCGTCTTCAAGTTATCTCGGTCTTCTTCTACCTTCCATTTTTCTTTTTTGAGTTTCTCAGCCTCTGATTTTTGACCGTCCACTTCTAACTGGAGGAGCATCTTTTCTTCCTCCAACCTTTCTATCCTTTTCCCGAGTTCTGAACTCATCCGTTCAAAATCTTGCTTCACAATCTCTAATTCTGATGAGACCACTCGCATGCATTCTTCTCTTGATCGGGCGCCTTCTGGATTTGGCTCAAGAATGTTATCATTGAATCTCCTAGCCCTCCATTCAAGGTATTAGGGTCGCCTCGGGCTCGTAGATAATCTCCTCATTCGTGAATCGATTTTAGGCACTAGAAATCTCTTTAACCCTTTTCTTATAGCTTCCCCCTCAGATGAGAACTCGCATTGAGCTAGCAGATATCGTTGGTACAAACTGTCTTAAACTATCTTGTCTTAGGACCAAAGAAGGGCGTGGCGGTGGCACCCCAAATTCCCAATAGGGAACCCAAATAAAGCTTCCGAGCGATAAAGGATCCCGCTTGAATCATCCAGGAGCCTTCCACTCGATGTCGCCCTCTTAAAGGTTTTGAAAGAGCGCGATCCAATTTTCTTCGGACACATCCTCTCTTCTAGGCGTAGTTACTATCTCTTCTAGTGGAGAGTAATTTTCTGACATGAACCGACATGACACTTTCTCTATTTTCCAAAAGTGACTATAGAACCAAGCCAATAACAGCTGCGCACATCCAATAAACCTGCCTTCACCCATTCTCTGACATGCAGTCAAGGACCTGAATGTTTCGGCTAAGATGGTAGGAACGGGTGTGACCCCTTTGTCTAATCGGCTGAATAGATCAATAACTGCTTCATCAATGTGCCTTAAAGCTTTTGGGAAGATTACCAGGCCGTAAATACACAAGGCCAAGATGTCTATCTTTTTCTTTGTATCGGGATGCGCCAGGATCAGGTCTCTCAAACATATCCAGGGTATGCATTTACCCTCGCCCTTCTTTTGCATTCTAGTTGAGACCCACTGTTCGCTCATTCCGGTGATATTCATCAACTTCTTCGCGAAGGTTGGGCCGTTAACCGCCTTGGAATAAGCTTTGTCAACTTGAATCCTTGGGCAATGTAGCAAGTCGTATACTCTTCTACTGTGGGAACTAGATCCACCTTCCCAAAGGAGAAACAGCTATAAGCGGCATTCCAGAACTGGGTCATTGCTCGGAACAGGCGTTTGTCTACTTTGACCTCGAGCAGGTAAGGTAGGTCACCGTAAGTACCATAGAACAGCTGCTTCGTTTCATCATCCCACTGAGTCCAAATTTTTTTCAACTCCTGGAGCTCATTCTGCGTGACACTGATATTGGTGAAGTTCCGTAGTTCCGACACATACCCTTCGACTAAGCTATCTCTTTTTTCTATTTGTCATTGCTCTGACCATATGCGGACGGCCGCATTGTCTTCCACTTTATCAAGGAATTCGCTTTCCATAACCAGCTTCCTGACTCAGAAACGGACCGTGAATCGATGTCTCTTTAAATATGAAATGATATGCACAAAAAGAAAGAAACATAATAAGTTAGTACCATAGAATATAAAACAAGTAAAATAAGCAAACGCCTATCTAGGTGACCACTAAGGTTTGCCATAGCTCTACCTAAGGTGGGCTCCTTGTGGTTTGCTATATCTTGACTTAGTTCTAAAGTTAAGTACCAACCAACAATTCCTCGATCCTCACCCATTATAGGCTCATACGGACCGAGTTCGGTTCAGGGAATACATTTCCTATGGCCATGCGAAGTGAAAACTTCACGAATACATAGGTACGGATGTATTAAAGCGATCCACTAGCCCATGCGAGGTGAAAACCTCACGAAGGCATAACTTCTACGCCCCACTTAAAGGTGTGACCACAACGGTCATGCAATACAATTCTAAAGTATTTATGAGGCTAATATTGAAGGTGCATTAAAAGAAGCATGATTTTTCCAAAACCATTTTAATTAAAAGGACAAAAATCAATCAATCTATGGCTTGACCCTCGTGTCCCCAGTGGAGTCGCCAAGCTGTCGTAACTATTTTTTTGATGAAACAGTAAACGACACGGTCGACTCGATTTTTGAAAAATATGAAGGGAGTCGCCACCGATCTTTATTTGGTGTGATCGGATCACCTTCGTTTTAATAAAGCGTTTAATTTACTAAAACAGTACTTTTAGTCCACTTAACTTTGAGAAAGCGGGTTGGAAGTCGATTACGTCGAAGAAGGATTAGCACCCTCGACACGTCTGAAATCGGTACCAAACTGATTGATTATTGTCCTATTTGTTGAAAACTTTGAAAGGGTTCAAAAATACAATGCTTTTTATTTTCAAAATTCGAAGGAATTGGAAGGGACGTTAAGACTCTCTTATTATCGAAGAGATAAAGCATCATGTCCAGTAAGTTAGGGTGCAATACTTTAGACTCCCGAAACTAAGCTCATCTTTTAAAACTTGATTTTTATTTAAAGAGGATCTCCCGTCATTTGTCAAACGAGAAATTAGAACCCAGTAAGTTAGGGCTTGTTTTCCCGAAAATCCAAATTAGGAATATTTCCTCTATTTTGGAAGAAAAAGAAGCTTATCTCGAAGAATCTGGGTGTCGAGTCCAGTAAGTTAGGGCACGACATTTTGAATTTTCGAGATTAAGTATTTTGTTTTTTTTAAAATTGCAACTTCAAAAGAGATATCCCGTTGTTTAACATAAACGAAAAAACCTGAACCCAGTAAGTTAGGGCTCGATCTTCCGAATTTTCAAATCTTGAACATTATCTTTATTTTGAAAATTTGATTGATTAATATTAGACAAAGTAATGATAATAACAAATTAAGCGAATATGTGAATAAATCTAATTCTTATAAATAAATGAATGAGCAAATAAATAATGACATAAGAATGACAATAATAGAACTATAGAAACAAATAGAATGATAATAATAACAATAATAAGAAAATAAAGAATATGATAAATAAATAAATTACCTTAAAGTACTAAAAAGTAAAGAGCAATAAACGAATAAATAATAAGTAAATAAAATGATAATAAATAAATAAAATAATAAAAAATGAATAAAATAATATATAAAAAATTCATAAATGGTGAAAATTAAAAGAATGGAAATCAAATTTAAATTAAATAATTGTAATAACAAAAAATAATGATACATTAAAAAATGATACATTAATGAGCGAATAATAAAAAAGGGTGAATAAAGTAATAAATAAACAAATAAGAGTAAAATGAAAATAATAATAATAATGGTATTAATAATAAAAATGAAACAACAATGGTTATAATAAAATAACAATAACAAATATAATAGTAAATAAATAAATAAGAGTAAAAATAAAATGATAATAATAGTAATAATAATAATAATAATAATAATAATAATAATAAAATAGAATTAACAAAATGATGAAAAGAAGGACCAAATCAAGAGAAAATAAAATTAAAGGCGAAATTAAAAGAAGCTGGGGCCTCTTTGTAACGCGAAAATGGGAAGGACCAGATGGGAAATAATCCGGTCCTTGTCTTCTGCGTTCAAATGACCCGACGCGGACAAATCAAAACATCATAGAAATAATAGGGCAAAAATAAAAAAAGGAAGAATGCGAAATGGGACTTGATTTAAGTAGCGCCGCAAAAAGGGGGGACCAAGTGCAGAATTATCCCTTTTTAAGGGATATGTGCAGTCTCCTTTGACCAAACGACGCCGTTTTAAGAAAAACCCCAATTTTTAACACATTCTAGCCTTTATTTTAAAAAAGAACAGCAGCCATTCAACAAATCCTCTCTGCCTCTCGTCTCTCCTTCTCTCCGGCGACTGAGCTCCCCGGCCAATCATCGCGCCACCATAGTGTTCGGTGGCCGACAACTCTCGGAGATGGGCTTTTATCCCTGTTCAAAGGCTGGCCCCTTTGTTTCGGAAACCCAAGAGAAGAAACCCCCCCTTTTGCTTTCGATTTCGGCTCCGACGACGGAGAGGAGACTCCGACGATGTGCCGCGGGATTCAGGTAAGTCTTTCTCTTCTCCTTTTTCGATTTAAAAAAAAATCTTAAAAATAAAAATAAAAATAGAAACGAAAAATAAATAAGAGCAGTAGTTAATAACAGTAATGAAATCAACCTTCTAAAACTTGTGTTTGGTTTTCAATTTCTGAATGTTCTTTTTTTTTTTTTGAATTCGAAAGAATCTCCTTCTGCTATGATTTTTCTCCATTTTTCTCTCCGAAGAAAAAAACCTCCCCGTTTACAATGGTTTTTTGTGGCTTTATAGCCAAAATTGAATAAAGAAGACAAATTGCTTCCTCCTCTTTGCTGTGGCTATTGCGTGTTTTTTGTTTTGTAGGCTATGGGCGGAGCATGTCGGGGATAGGACTGCCGGTCAGAGGGCAGGTTCGGCGCAGAGGCAAAGGGCTAGGTTTTTGTTTTTTTCTATTTTGGCTGAAAGTTGGGTTTTGTTAATGGGCCCTGGGTTTGTGGTTTGATTGGGCTTGTAATCTCGGGCCAAAATTGGGCTTGTACAAGGACAAATTACGAAAATACCCATGGGTAGTGGAAAAATAACAACAATGAAAACTACAACGTTTCTCTGAATGAACGGAAGTTCATAATTGTTTGATGGATGAATGTGTGAATGAAAAGACTGTGTGTATGTATGAATACGAAAGAACCACTTCTAAAAACTCTGTTCATAAAACTTCTTCACGGGTAATAAGTGAAACAAGGACTAATTCATAAAACTTTTTAATCAGATCGCGACGATCGAAATGAGCTCTAGAGGACATGGCCGTCATGGACGCGGTAGAGGAAGAATGACTAGGTCAGAACCCGTTAGATCGGGTCAAGGGTCTGATAATGAGGTACCACTGCCCTCACCACTTTCAGCTGTTGGTGTGGAGTAGCAAGCTCAGACGGGGGACGATACTGTGTCGCAGGCTGTGCTGCGAGTTCTGGAGTTGGTGGCTGGGGCAAGAGGAAATACGAAAAATTGAAAGTCTGTGCTCAATGACTTGAGCTAATGGAGTGAAATGTTTCGTGGAGTATCCGGAGTGGCACCCAAGACAATGGAGGATTGGTTGGAAGCAATCGAAAGATCATGGATGAGCTTGATCGACCCACGAGGAGAAGTTGAAAGGAATGGTGGCACCGCATACGCGATGAGGCGATCAATGGTGGTTAACTGTTCGGATGGTGCCACAATGAGGATCGACACGGAGTATGTTAAGGAAGCATTTCGAAGAAATATGTTGGAACCAGTATACAAATGAGCAAAGGAGAACATTTAAGGGCTGGTTCAAGGAACAAATCCGTTCTGCGAATATGAGGTTTGAATTCACGAGGTTGAGCCAGTATGCTCGAGGAGTAGTAGTGCAATCGAGCATGAGCGTTGTGTCCATTTTGAGGACGGACTAAGGGATGATCTGAGATTGTTGATAGCGCCGCATCAAGAGCGGGAATTTTCTACGTTAGTGGAAAAGGCTAAAGTGGCTGAAGTAATTAAGGATTCTTCAAGGCAGAACACTGATCGGAATAGGCCAGAAAGAGGTTTTGGATCGTCTGGATCATCTGGGAATAAGAGGCCTAGAGTTGATGGGCCGCGAGGTCAGCAAGTTGGTTCAGAAGTGCAGTATCGACCTTATGATGTGTGTGGAAAGAAGCACCTAGGAGAGTGCTGGAGGAAGACAGGAGGATGTTTTAGGTGTGGGTCCAAGGATCATGTGATCAAGCATTGTCTTAAGAACCTAGATGAAAGTCGACCAGACCTCGTAACGTTAATCAGCCGGTAGAGGTGGACAACAACCTCGGCAAGGTCGTGGACCGAACCATAGAGGAAATGGTTCTGCCGAGGACATGGAGCACCAAGCGAGATGTTTGAAGGTGCAGACGCGAGGCAACCAAGGTTGGTTTATGCGATTAGCCGTCATGAGGAGGAAGATGTGCGGATATGACAACTGCACGCTTTCTTATTTTTGGAATACCATTAATTGCTTTGCTTGTTATAGGGTTAGCTTATTCTTGTATTGCTAGTGAAGTGATCAAACCTTGGATGTGAACCTAGAGAATGTGCCTAAAAATATGATAGTTCTTTAAAATTAGAGTCTTGTGACAATAGCGTAGTGGGGTGAGTTAGACCGTCACGATTGTTCGTTAGTAAGTAATTTCGAGGACGAAATTATTTTAAGGGGTAGAATCGTAACATCTGGAAAGGGCCTATGCATTTTCGGTTTAATTGTACAGTGACATGTTTTATGTACTAGGAATAAATTTTAAACATTTCGAAACACGAAATGATTTGGAAATGAACATTTTGGAAACCGAAAATGTATAGAAATGTTAAGTTTAAAATGGAAAGTGAACATTTTTAGAAATGTAAGGAAATGTCAAGCTTACAGAGCCGAACGAAAATTTTTGGAAACTTAGAAATGACTTAGAAATGTCGAGTTTTAAAGTTTAAAAGAGGAAATTAAGGCAAGGTGGCCTTAAAAGAAAAAGTTTGTGAAATTTGACACACAATCGGGCTTGGAAAAGTGGCCTGAAGATGTCACTTAGGGCCTCTGGAAATAGCGCCACATGCAAGGTGTTGGGCCTGGGTTCGAGTCACTTGGGAAGCAAATAAAAGGAGTTTTATTTTTGCTTCCGTAGCGAGAGAGTGGACGGCAAGGCTTCTAGAAAAAGGGAGTTTTATTCCTTTAAATTTGACAAGTAATGGGATAAATAAGGATTTAAATTGGATTATTTTTTTAAGAGATAATAGATGGATAAATATGGATTTATTTCTTTTATTTTGATAGATAAGGAAGAGATAAAAGAAGATTATTATTAGTATTATTTTATTAAGAGATAAGAGATAATAAAGTATATTTCTTTAATTATTTTAAATTAAAGAGATAAAGCTATCAAATAAAGAAGAGTGGTGGCCAAGTGAGGGATTACGAGTAGTAGTTCTACTATAAAAGGGGAAAATAGGGCTACTCATCAATTTGTTCTTCCTTCTCTTCTCCTGTTGAAAATTCCTAAGACATTCCCTCTCTCTAAATTTTCCTAGCCAATTCTTTCTTTTCTCTGCTATTTTGTTAAAACCAAAAACCCTAATAAAGCAAGCCAATCTCTTCATCTTTCTTTTCTTCCTATTTCTCCTTACCAATCCATTCAAAAGTGAATCTTGGAAAGGATTCAAGCATAGGTCTTGTCGATTTCTTCAAAGGTAAGAGCAAGTTTGGTTTCCATTCTTTTCTTTTAGATTAGCAGAGATAATCTAACCCCATACATATTTTGGTTGCCGAATATGGAAGGATCTTTCGGGATTATCGAGTAGTCAACTAAAAGGAGGAGTATTCGGATTTCTAAGATTAAGGTAAGACATGTGAATATTCTACCAAAGGCCTTGATTTATGATTTGATGATTAAGATTAAGTCTAACGTAAGGTTTTAAGGATTTCGACATTCCTAGGAAACAAGGAATAGTTTCGGATTTGTTGGTGATCCAACCAAGAACAAGGTAAGAATACTAATCCTACTAGGATTTGGAATTTTGGTAGAATGGCTTTTATTAAGGTAAAAGTGATTAATCAATTGTAGGAACTTGAGATCTAAGGCGATGGATCGATCTCGGATCTCAAGGAATCATATAAATCGGTGTGTACCCTACACTATTTCATAATACGTTTTATGGTCGTGTTAAATAATATATGTGATATTAAGAATATGAAAGTGGCTAAGGTACCATGATATGGTACTAAGTACTCGTGCACGCTTCCTACTTCTACTAGGAATATGAAAATGTTATTCGTAACATGAGAATATGATAAGAATGTGAACTTGGGCATGTAATTGCATAATATGTTAGGGGCATATGGGTTTGTTTGAAAGGGGAAGTGAAAAGTGGTGACCTAAGACCACAGTAATCTGAAAGTGGTGACCTAAGACCACAGTAATCTGAACGTGGTGACCTAGGACCACGAATGCGGTGACCTAAGACCACAATTTGGAGTGTAGTGGAAGGAGGGTCAACTTAGTAGTCCCCACGGTGTGACTGGCAGGTACGGGGGTGTGTAGCGGATGAACAATTAGGATTGGGTTTGGGAATGCATCATAACTTGTATTTTATTTTTGAATGTGTAATTATTGTATGCCTGATTCTATTATGATTTAGTGTCGTGTACACATTGAGTCTGTTTGACTCACCCCGTTGTGGGACCATGTTCCAGGTGATGAACAGTGATGGACCGGACTAAAGATTTGTGGTGGCCATGCTCAACATGAAGTTTATATTTTATGGACTCTTGAATTTATTTTAGTACTTTGAAATATTTTGGAAACTATTTGATGTAATAAGGCCATAAGGCCATGATGAACGATTTTTTTATTTCTACTTGTTGTTTTATTGTGTTACAAATTTTGATTAGGTTAAAGACTAAGTATTTTATTTTAAAATATACTGATATGTTTATTACTTAAAATTAAAAAAAGGGTTTTCTAATATAAAAATCCAGTTTGTTTCAACACAAGCCCAACCCAAACAATATTTTTTTTTAAAATCACACAAGTTTTTCTCTAAGTAACAAAAGAATTTAAAAACCGGTTTACTTGAGGAACATACCAAATCTGGTCAAAGCTCGTGGGTCGGGTTTGGAGTGTTTCACTTGCTGCACTTGAGTTAACAATGAAGAAGTATCTTGCGTCTCGGGGCATCGACAAAGTACTCTGGATCCCGTAAACACATATTGAGCCTAAAATGGTCCTCAAGAAGTTTGAACAGAGAAGCTCATGATGCGATATCTGGGCACCTAGCTTCTATTTTACCCATTTTTGTTATTTGTAGTTATTTTCCTTGCAAAATACACTGCCAATAAATTTCATTCCTAATTGCATTTGTATTAGTTTAACCTATTTGTTTCAAGTTATGCTCCTAACTAGTTTCGTTCTCATCCATAGTTATGATCTCTTTCAGGCATTTTGCATTGAAAAAACGATTAATGGACTAACGACACTTTTACGAAAGAAGTTTCGCATATCACTCTGGAAACTTCTAAATAGTACCGAAATCTGAAATAGGACTATTGCTTAAAACTCATTGAGTTTAAGGGATAGAAATAATGGTGGAGGAAAAGTCTGAACTGAGGCTATCTCTTCGGATTTTGTCAAAAAACGATGATCTCGACGAAAAAGGGCAATGTTAACCCATGTGTAAATGGGGAATCATCCGCGCGAAAATGATATTTTGTATCCGTGTTAGGATCATGCGTGCACACTTGGTCACGACCTCCAGAAATGGTAAGGTACAGCAGACCAAATCGTTTACAAATTATATACCCTTGGGTCGTAGTGGGATGGATCAAAGATGACACAAATTCTATACCCTTAAGTCGCAATGGAATGGTCAGAAGAATGTAAGCCTTAAAGTCCTATAGGTGCCGTGGAGTTGACCTTGAAGTTACATTGGGGCAACTTATTTGAGCAAAATATGATTGTTTCTTAGAGTTTCTGGCAAAAGTACCAGCAAGAGTGAGATAGCAGCGTCGTACAACTCTGGTGTACGACGAGCAGTGACAACCCTAGGCATGAAAGTGGGTCATTTCATTTTTCTTTCACTCATCATCATTAAGAGCGTGCGATCATTGCATATTGATCCTTATACATTTCTAACAAAGAATCATTGTCATGACATTCTGCCTTCATGTAAATGTCCTCCATGATACCATTTAGGTAGGAACATTCAAATTACTACAATCATTGCATCTCAATCATTCTCATGACATGGCATTCATGTAAATGACAGCCATAGCACATGTAGTTAGGAACATTTGAGTCATTCTAATCATAGCATCCTCATCATTTGCATAAGCACGTAAAAATAATTCTACATGACGAATTCCCCAAAGGACGATGTAGCAATATCGAAGATTTCAGATATTGCCCCCTAGCGAGGCAGACCAAAGACCAGATAATAGATTGGACGTCCTTGATGTTGCAGGGAGCAGCCTGAAATAATACGTTTGGCGTTCCTGATGTTGCAGGGAGCAGATTGAAGATGGTAGATCTTGTCTCCCTGAGTTTGCAGTGGATCAGACCAAAGATAGCAAGTCTGACGTTCCTGATATTACAGGGAGCAGATTGAAAATAACATATTTGGCGTTCCTGATGTTGCAGGGAGCAGATTGAAGATGGCAGATCTTGTCTCCCTAAGTTTGCGGTGTAGCAGATCGAAGATAACAAGTTTGGCATTCCTGATGTTGCAGGGAGCAGATTGAAAATAACATATTTGGCGTTCCTGATGTTGTAGGGAGTAGATTGAATATGGCAGATCTTGTCTCCCTGAGTTTGCAGTGGAGCAGATCGAAGATAGCAAGTCTGGCGTTCCTGATGTTGTAGGGAGCAGATTGAAAATAACAGATTTGGCGTTTCTGATGTTGCAGGGAGCAGATTGAATATGGCAGATCTTGTCTCTCTGAGTTTGCAGTGGAGCAGATAGAAAATAGCAAGTCTGGCGTTCCTGATGTTGCAGGGAGCAGATTGAAAATAACAGATTTGGAGTTCCTGATGTTGCAAGGAACAGATTGAATATGACAGATCTTGTCTTCATGAGTTTGTAGTGGAGCAGATTGAAGATAGCAAGTCTGGCGTTCCTGATGTTGCAGGGAGAAGATTGAAAATAACGATTTGGCGTTCTCGATGTTGTAGGGAGCGATGAATATGGCGATCTTATCTCCCGAGTTTGCGATGGAGCGATTGAAGATAGCAAGTCCGGCGTTCGATGTTGCGAAGCGATTAAAAATAACGATTTGGCGCCCTGATGTTGCGAGGAGCAGATTGAATATGGCGATCTTGTCTCATTGAGTTTGCGATGGAGCGATTGAAGATAACAAGTCCGGCGTTCTGATGTTGCAAGAAGCGATTGAAGATAGCAAGTCCGGCGTTCCGATGTTGCGGAGCAGATTGAAAATAACGATTTGGCGTTCGATGTTGCGAAGCGATTGAAGATGGCGATATTGTCTCCTTGATGTTGCGGGGCGATTCAAAATAACGATTTGGCGTTCGATGTTGTAGGGAGCGATTGAAAATAACAGATTTGGCGTTCGATGTTGCGGGAAGCAAATTGAAGATGGCGATCTTGTCTCCCGAGTTTGCAGATGGAGCGGATCGAAGATGGCAAGTCTGGCGTTCTGATGTTGCAGGGAGCAGATTGGAGATAGCAAGTCTGGCATTCCTGATGTTGCAGGGAGCAGATCGAAGATAGTAGGAGTAGATCGAAGTAGCAGATTAAAATGAAGAATCTTATACCTCTGAAGTTACAGCAGTGAAGTGGACCAAAACAATAAGATGCGGTGAACCAGAATGAGACTACTTGAATAAGAGGGGTACCAAAGAAGTCAAAGACTTAGCGAGACCGAGCAAAATTGGTCTTTCTTGAAAGTCTTTGCTCTGTTCCCGTTACACGACAATGAGCAAAGAGGGGCAGCTGTACAACCCCAATTTTGCCCAGGTTTACAAGCCCATTTTAACCCAAACCACTACAAATCCAAAACAAACAAAAAAAAAAACTAAAGACCAATTAAACCCAAGTTAAAATCAGAATGTCCCATTACCCAAGATCAAGAGCCCATGAAAACCCAAAACAAAGAAAAATAATAATAAAAGCCCATTTTTACAGTCCAGTTTACAAAAGTCCTTATGGCCCAAATTACAAAAAAATCATCACCAACCCAATAGGCCCAATCCCTTAACCCATTTACACCTAATGCCCAAGGCCCAATGGCTCAAAGCTAACTTAGGTTCCCGAACCCTAAGGAACCTAATACCATGACCTTCCCGCCAGTCGTTCAACCTTGACCTTCGCCTCGACCGTGTCCCATCCACCGCCATTGTCGAGCCAAGAAGACTCCATCGGCCATGGCCACTATACCGCAAAACAAAAAGAAGAAATGACAGATATTAAATGAATGTAAAACTTAGGCTATAAAAGCCGATTAATTCCTTTGTAAAAAGGAGGGTTTTATCAATAAGAAAAGGAGAGAAATTCATGCATATTATACAATCAAAAAAACCATTACAGACACTCTCAAATATACAAGCATAAAATACGAAAAATAAGTTTTAAATCGCGAAAAAGGGGCTTCGACTTCTCTGTTTTCTCCATTTTCGAAACTGTTGCATGTAAGATTTTTTCCAGTTCTTTGTTTTTTTTCTAAAAAAATTACATATATATATACATATTAAATATAAAAAAAGGAGATTTTACCTCGGCGCCATGTACAATGGTCGCCGATGATGAGCCTCTGCAGGAACGAATGGAATCACGGGACCTTGAACTTCTTGAGAAAAAAAAACAAAGGATCAAAATTTTTTTTAAGGAGCAGCTCAAATGAATTTTTTCTGAGTTTTAGGCCTTATATAGCCCCTTAAAACGACGTCGTTTCACTCGACCCGACCCGAATCCGACCCATGCCCGCAAAGGATCCACGTGTTTTTAAAGGGAAGGGCTAATTGCACTTTTAGCCCTTCCGTATTTTTATCATTTTTAATTAGATTTTTATTATTTCAAAATCTGGCCCGAACACTTAGTTTGGTTTTCAATTTGGTCTCCCTCGCTGATACGCATTTTGGCCGAAAGGATTTATTGCGTACGTGGTCCCTCTGTTTCCTCCGCGTGTGCAAATTAGTCCTTTTCTTTTATTTTTGTTTCAATTGACCTCAAGTTTTGTTTTATTTACAAATTAACCTCAAGCTTGTTTGATTTATAATTTAACCCCACAACACCCATTTTACCAAAATTGACCCTTCCATTCTGCTTTTAAGTTCAATTTGGCCCATTTGCTATATTATTTCATAATTTTATTTGGTCTTGCAATCATTTTTTCCTTTTTCTTTATTGTACTATTGTTTGTTTATTATTACATTATTACTAATATTATTATCATATTTTTATGTACATATATATTATTATTACCTATTATATTTTTGTTGATATTACACTATTACTAATATTATATTATCATTTTATATATATATATTATTACTATGTTATTATTATTGTATTACATTTATTGCTAGATTATTATTATTACTATACTATTATTATTATTATTTTACTATTACTATTACTATTATTATTATTATTATTATTATTATTATTATTATTATTATCATCATCATTTGTATATTATTATTACTATTATATCTCTTTATTATTATTATTAGCATTTTATTATTATTATTATTATTATTATTATTATATTGTTATTATTATCACTTATATTATTATTCTCACCCCATTACTATTATTTTATATATTACTATTTTCTTATTTAATTATCATCATTATTGTTATTTTATTTTCATTATTATTGCTATTACTATTATTTGTTATTATCAATATTCTCATTGTCGTAACCATTTTTTTGGCGAAAATGACAAAAAAGGAGGATTCGACTTTGGGTTTTTGAAAACATAAAAAAAAGGGGGAGCCGCCACCAATCCTTTTGAAAAGGTGTGATCGGGTCACCTCATAAAACAGTTATTTTAATAAATGTTTGATTTATCAAAACAACGATTTTGGTCTTACGAAATCCGAAAATGAGTTCTAAGTCGGTTACATACGAGGAAGGGTTAGCACCCTCGATACGCCCAAAATTGGTACCAACATGATTAATTAGTGTCTTGATGTCGGAAGTTTGAAAAGGTTTTAAAATACGGATCCTTTTAAAAGATATTAGGATATTCGAGATCTCTTTGTTTCGAGAGGGTACAAACATCACATCCAGCACGTTAGGGCATGATATTTCTAACCTTCGTAATCAAAGTTGTCTCATGATTTTACGAAGTTTATCAAAAGGGTGTTTAGTGATTTAGTCAAACGGAAAATCGCAACCCAGCACGTTAGGGCACTATTCCCCGAATTCATAAATACAAAACATTGCCTTTATTTTTAAAACCTTTAAATGAAAGGTAGCAACTTTGCAAAATACCTCGATGTCGGGTCAAATCGAGAGAGGTTCGAGTCAAAACTTGAGATTTCTTTGATTCAAAAGATATAAACATCACATCCAGTTCGTTAGGGCGCAATGTTTTAATCTCTCGTAATCAAAGTCGCCTCGTGATTTGCAAAACTTGAAAAAGGGATGCTAAGTAATTTAGTTAGACGAAAAATCGCATCCCAAAGACGTTAGGGCACTATTTTCCAATTCCTAAACACGAAACATCACCTAAAACCTTAAGATGAAATATGATGATTTTCAAAATTACATTTTTACGTAGTATTAATATAAAATCAAGAAAGATAAATAGATGAATGTAAGAGTACAAACAAGAATGTTAAGATAATGATGTCAAATTATAATAATATTATTTCGATATGAATAATGCATGTATAACAATAATGGTAATAGAATAACAAAATTAGTGGTGAAAATTAAATAATAAAGTGATAATAAAAAATAAGATGATGGTAATAATACAAAATAATAGCAAACGAATAATAGTAATATATATATATTATATATATGTATATAATAATAGTAAGAAAGAATAGTAAAATAATATATTTAATAACGATAATAATAATAATGATAATAATATAATAATAGAAACTATTGGTAAGCAAAATGATAAGGAAAATATATACGATATCTGAAAAATAAATAATACGAGATAATAAGGTAGCAAAATAGTAATAATAGTAGGACTAATAATTTTTTAAAAAAATGATAATAATAACAACAATAATAATAATAATAATAATATAACATATATATACGTATGTGAGTGACAAAACTTATATGATATAACCTTGATAATATACAAAATAATTTAATATGTAAGAATTAGCTTTAGTATGATAAAATAACATATTAATGTAATATAATATAATATGATATGACATAATATAACATAATATAATATAGTATAATATATAGTATAATAATAATAATGATAATAAGGTGATAATAATAATAATAATAATAATAATAATAATAATAATAATAATAATAATAATAAAATAATAATAAAAATAATAATAATAATATATAAATAATAATAACAAGTAGTGAATACTAAATAATACTAGAAATAGCAAAATTACAAAATAATTAAAAAATGGGTCAAATTGAAACTAAAATGTAAATAGGAGGGCCAAATAGCAACTCGCAAAAAAAATCTGGGACTAAGAGCGCAAATTTCCCCAGGCGTAAGCAGCTTTTGAAAGGACCGGATTGTAATCGCTCAAAATTTCGTGGTGAAATTGCAATAATAAAAAACTTGATTGTAAAAGTATAAAATGCGGAAGGACCGAACAAGCAATTAACCCATTAATTAAAACGCGGATCCTTGAGCCGGCCGGTCGAGGCGCGATCCCGGACTAAACGACGCTGTTTTGGGGCTTAAGGACGCCTACCAAAACCAAGGCTGCTTCGATTGGCTATATAAGTCCGATTTTTTGCCAAAAAATTCATTTTCTACATCTTCAAAAAAAAACAACTTCTTTTCTTTCTGTTCTCTCTGCAGGGGGGATGGGGCCTCGGCCGGAATTCGGCCGTCGCCGTGTTTGCTTTGGTGAGGTCTTAAACCATCGCAGACACCTGTGGTAGGAAATCCGAAAAGGTAACTATTTTTTTTTAAAATTTTTTTGTTATTATTTTTTTTACTTAATATATATATGTTTTGTGTAAAAAACTCCGAAATGAAATGAATAAAATAAAAAGGGGTAAAAATCACCTCCTAAAGCTACTGAGTTTGGTTCCCTTTTGATTCGTCTCCTTTTCTCTGCTTAACGCCTGTTCTTTTGTGTTTGAGAAACTATTGTTTTTATTTCTATCTGCTTGAGTCTGTTTCGAAATTTGCTTGTATTTCGTGAAAAAACAACAATCTGTAATAAAAACCCACCCCTAAATACAAAGCATGATTCGGCTTTTATAGCCTTGTTCTTATTTTTCTACACGCATCCTGTCTCGCCCTTTTAATGCTTGCAGTGCTTGGTGTGCAAAATGGGGCGGTGGAGATGGGCGGTGCTGCAGTGGTCAGGGCAAGTGGCGGTCAGAAGCCCAAGAGTCAGAAGGCAGGTGCCCTAGGTGCGGCGCCACTTGTGCTAGGGTTCCTGCTGATGTAAAAGGCTAATTGGGCTAGGGTCTTGGGTTAGGTTATTGGGCTTGTGAAACGGGCTTCGGGTTTGGGTTTGTCTGTAAAATAAGTTTGGGTTTGGTTTTTTTTTTGTTTTTGGTTGTAAAGGCGGGCCGGGAAAATGGGCTCCTACAGCTGCCCCTCTTTGCTCATTGTCGTGTAACGAGAATGGAGCAAAGATTTTTACAAGGCCCATTTTGCCCGGGCCTGCTGAGCCCTGACTCCTTTTGTAGCCTTATTTCGTCCATCGCATCTTGTTGTTTCGATCTGCTTCACTGTAGCCTTGAGAAATGAGATTTGTAGTGATCTGCTCTATTGCGACTTCGAGAGATATAAAACGAAAGTGCTTTTGATCTCGCTTCGCAACTTCGTGAAGTTTAAATCGGCTTTCTTCAATCGATCCTTGCAAACTCAAGGATCACCAGATCGATATCTTCGATATGCTTCCCGCAACTTCGTGGACTTTAAATCGCTTTCTTCAACTGATCCCAAAGAAACTCGTGGATCACCAGATCAATCTTCGATCCGCTTCGCAACTTCGGAAGGTCAAATTTGCTTTCATCAATCGATCCCAAAAACTCGGGATCACCAGATCGATATCGACCTTCTTCCCGCAACTTCGGAAGGTCAAATATGCTTTCTTCAATCTGATCCTTGCAAACTCAAGGATCACCAGACTGAATCTTCGACCTTCTTCCTGCAACTTCAGGAAGGTCAAATATGCTTTCTTCAATCTGATCCTTGCAAACTCAAGGATCACCAGACTGAATCTTCGACCTTCTTCCTGCAACTTCAGGAAGGTCAAATATGCTTTCATCAATCTGATCCCAGCAAACTCGGGGATCACCAGACTGATTTCTTTGATTTACTTCTTACTTCATGGGAACTTTGAAGAAATAAGAATTCAGGGAGAAGAGATTTGTAATCTCCATCTTCTCTTACTGAAATTCCAAAGAAATAAGGATATAACCTCATTGTTAATGCAGGGAGACGGGATTTGTAATCTCAACCTACTCCACCGAAACGTCGTGGAAACGGGAATTCAGAATTTTTCAATTTGCTTCCTTACTATCTTCAGGAAGACTTCAATCTTCAGCCTGCTCCACTACCATCTCGAAGGAGCGAAATCTGAACTTTTCAATTTGCTTCCTTACTATTTTTACGAAGACTTCAATTTTCAATCTGCCCCACTACCATCTTGAGGGAACGAAATCTGAACTTTTCAATGTGCTTCCTTACTATCTTAAGGAAGACTTCAATCTTCAATCGCCCCACTACCATCTTGAGGAATGAAATCAACTTTGATATTGCTACACCGTTTTTGAGGATCCCGTCTGTAGAATTAATTTTATGTGCTTATGCTTATGCAAATGGTGAGGACGCCTCGATTAGAATGACTCAAAGCCTCCTAACTACATGTGTTATGAATGACACTTACATGAATGCGTAATGTCATGAGAATGATGATTTTCCATTAAGATGCAATGATTGTAATAAATCGAATGCTCCTAACTAAATGATATTATGGAGGACATTTGCATGAATGCGAGGATGTCATGAGAATGATTCTTTATTAAAATGTATAAGGATCACGATCGCGATGATTGCACGCTCCTAATGATGATGAATGGATGTAAAATGAAATGACCCTTTTTATGCTTAGGGTTGTCACCGCCGTCATTCACCGTAGTCGTACAACCTCGATATCTCGCTATTGCGATACCTTTGCGAAACTCAAAGAAACAATCATATTTTGCTCAAATAGTTTGCCCTAATGTGACTTCAAAGCGCACTCCACTACAAGCATCTGAGGACTTTAAAGCCTATACTATCTTCGATCAACCCATTGTGCCTTAAGGGTATAGAAATTGTATCATCTTCAATCGATCCCACTACGACTCGGGGTGTAGAATCTATGTCATCTTCACCAATCCCACTACGACTCGTGGGTATAGAATTTGTTGATTTGGTGCATTGCACCTTTTCATTCCTGTGGATCGTGACCGGTGTGCACTCATGATAGTTGTGTGGATACAAAATCGTTCTTTCTTGCGAATGATTCCCCATTTATATATCGCCATTTTTATCGAGATGATACTTTTACGTAATACCTCGACATTTGTTCAATCACCGTTTTCAATTCAAGAGGTAGCCTCGATTCGAGTTTTCCTCCACCATTATTCTCGTCCTCAAAACTCGAGGAGTTTTAAGCAATGGTCCTGCTTGTGTTCCGATACTACTTAAAAGTTTCCTAGAGTAATATGTGAAACTCTTTTTTGTGGAAGTGTCGTTAGTCCATTAATCGTTATTTTAATGCAAAATGTCCGAAAGAGATCATAACTATGGATAAGAACGGTTAGTTAGGAGCATAGCTCAAACCAATGGGTTAAGCAAAATAGCGAGTGTAGTCGGAAAGAAATTTATTGGCGTGTATCCGCAAAATAGAAATTAGGTGCCCAGATATCGCACTGAGCTTCTCTGCTCAAACTTCTTGAGGACCATTTTAGGCTCAACATGTGTTTAGGGATCCGGAGTACTTTGTCGATGCTCCAAGACGCAACATACTTCTTCATTGTTAACTCAAGCGTGGTAAGACTACCGCACGCCTTACTTTTGATCAAAATTTAAGCTGCCCTTCTTGGGTTTTCAACTCAAATCTCCTTTGATCCCAAGGTGCCCTTTGCGGGTTTTCGCCTCGACCTCTCCTTTTCCTTTTTCTTTTTCGTGTCTTTTTTGTTTTTGTTCTTTTTCACCATTTTCTTTTTTTTTTTTGCAAAACTCCTTTTTTTGTAAGACTCTTTTTGTGTGTTTTTTTTTTTTTTTTTTGAAATTGAACCCAACGGATTGGATGTGTCCTTGCCATCTATTTTGATTAGTATCCATGTTTCCTCGAACAAGCCTTTTTTGTCTGATTTACTTTTCCTTTCGAGTCCTCTTGAATACGAAGAACCTTTCTTAATGCCGGTCTTTCTCCCGAAATTCCTTTTGAGCTAACATTTTGTCATAAACCAATGGTAAAGATGCCCCGTGAAAGTCCTAGCCAACTTTTTAAAACCTAGAGGGTAAATGGTAACTTCTCTATGCCAACGCTACAAGTATCACCATTTTCCAAAAATTTTGAATGGTTTTGGCTATCTTCTCAGACCGACGTGGTGTCTAATCTTTAGACGGACTATAAATTCGTGCTAACGCTGCTTTCTTTCCGCATTCTTTATTGCCATTCTCTCTTTATTCTTCCTTTTCTTCTTCTTCCTTTTTGTTGTATTATTTTTTTATTATTATTATTTTTTTTTTGAAGTTGAATTTGAAGTAGACGACCGCCGACTTTGTAATTTTGACATGTGAAGCGACCTTTACCCTCTTAGTAAGGCAACCAAAGGCTATGATTATGAACCGATGTTGGCTCAAAGCTCTTGAGTAGACTGGCTTGATAGCGTTCATGCCTCACATATAGGAATCCACGTTTTAGTGGCCTTAATGTGTCTAACTGTGATCATGCGATAATATCTTGCCTTATTCTTGCGGTGAACTAAGCTTCCATCTTCATCTCCTTCGTTGGCTTGCAGTGTTGGCCGATATCTCGCGAGGTAGGTTCTGGCCATTTTAACAAATTAGGAAGTAAGTTGCAATCTCTATCATCTTCTAAGTCCTTAGATTCTTCTAGACACATATCTCACTAGAAAGGAGTTCAGAACAACGTCGCTCGGTCATTGATATCGGGACCCATATCCGTATGAAGGCAATTTCAGAGAACGAATGATTATTTATGAATGAAGAATAAAAGAATGTTCAATAGAATGTATAGCATGGAAAAATAAAAAATATTGGTCCAAAAGATGCATTTTATTGAAGTAGTAATTCGAACATGAGCCTATTTCACAAAAGAGATCTTATTGCTTCTAGGCTTAAAGCAACAAGTACTTCATACATTACTCTAGATAAGCTTCTAAATACTATGAGAATTACTTCCACGCCTCATTGCTTAAAATGTTCTTAGGTTCATGCTTCGCTTTTGGTGCGTTGCCTATCTCCACAACACCCATTTTGATTTAATTTTTCCACCAACTTCTTGAAAGTCAGGCAATTTTCTATGGAATGTCCTGTAACTCCCGCATGATACTCACACTGGACATTTAGGTTATACCATGCTGGGTATGGAGGTTGCAGTGGTTTTATAAAATAAGGAGCTACAACATGCATATCAAATAAGTTCTGGTATAACTCCCTATACGTCATGGGAATAGGAGTGAACTGAGGTTTTTCCAATACGCTCTGGATTGGGTTCTTGCTTTGGTGGGACCGGTGATCGTAATCGCCTTTTTGGTCGGGTTTGTAAGAACGGCTTTGAATAACCCTTAGTATACACACTCGCGTTTACCCCATCTTTATCCTTCCTCTTCGGGCTTTTGAAGCCCCTTCTCCCTTTTTTTTTGTCTCTGGTAGGCCAAAAACAACGCGATTGGCTTGCTCATTACCGGGGCCCATTGGAGAATTCAAGAAGACCAAGTATTAGTCCTATATTGAGATCCAATAATGACAGTACCACGCGAGAATGTGTATCCGGTTGAGTTGGGACATTTATTGGGAATAAACGATGTCTTCATCATTATCCACATTGTCGACCACTTTGGTCACTCCTTTTTTCAAGTCCTTCGGCTAGTAACTGAGTTAACTGGCCCATCATGTTCTTTTGAAAGTCTAGCATTTGCTCTCGCATTTCTTGTTGTATTTGGATCAATTGTTCTTGCATCTGTATTTGCCTTTGCTCTATCCTCACCAACCTTTGTTCCATGTTTTCCAGGTTAACTGAAACATTTTGCCTAATTAGGGTCCTTTTGTAAAAGTCTAATGCAAATGAATGCAATGTAATGCGAATGCAATGTAGTGCGAATGCATGAATGCAAAGAGGCATCGATTCGATCGACTTCATTTTAGAAAACCTTATTAGAAAACAAGTTCTTTACATAAAATGGACTACTATATGCATTCGTCCTAAGTCCTAAAAGTCTTGATTTCCCAAGTAATGAAGCTAGCTCTTGATCGTGACTGCATCAGAGCCCATATTTTATGCTTAACATATCCACTTGTAATGCCAAAATCAGAGATGACCGACTACCGTTGCATCCGAACCGCTATTCCCTCATAAGGTAATCTTGACTTTTTAACTTGATGATCATAAGAATGATGAAGTTCTTCTCTCAACATTTCTCTCTTGTTTCAAGAAGCTCGATCCGTAGTTCACAATTGTGTAACGTTAGATTTAACTACACTTCATTTCCTCAATCTTGTTCGGACTTAAATTCAACTCGATTGCGAGCTACGACTTTGAGGGTAGTGAGGAGACTATCCCACTTAGCATCGCTTTTTTCAAGATTGATCATTTATTCTAGCTAGCATCGTACTCAAGGGATTTTTCGCTTTCATGGCTCGAAAAGATTAGAGTTTTTCCGCACCAAGAAGGAATCGCAAGCTCCGGACATTGATTGTATCCGTCCAATAGTTTTTCCAATTCCAACCACTGGTGAAAGTCGTCTATTCTGGTTCGTCTCTTTGAATCTATCTAACTGGGTCAATACAAACAAGAATCAAATCCCTTGCAATGTTGTTTGGATCACAACGATGAGCCCAGAAGTTCACAACGGCCTATCCTTTTACCCTAGATGGTTCCACCAATTCCATCGCCTATTCTTCAGGAAGAAATTTTCATCGTTGCCCTCGACGAGCACGACCTTGACTTGGGTGCAATTAGTCTTGAAAGAAACACCATAAGAACGCAAAGATTGGCTTGGCACTATGGTTGCTCCCCGTGAAGCATAGGATAAGGCTTTCACTTTTTCCCGAGATTTGCCTTAACCAAAGAAGCTCTCTAGTTAGTGCTTTGTCAATTGTAAGTACATCAAGGAATGTAGCTCCAAAGGAATGTATGTAGGTTGTTTCGGCTCTCTGACATTAAAGCATGGCAAGTCTATTAACTTTTTCACACTTTCCTCCTTCAATGAAAACAACGGATCTTTGCACAACCGCCGCTCAATCCAAAGATCTTGTACTCGTGATTGGATGGATGACTTTTGTCCTCGTGTTCTCAAGGCTTCGTTTTGCGGGATCTATGGCATTCGATTAGCAACGAATCCACGTAATATTCGGGAAAGGCCTCTCGAGTGGCTATGAAACTTGAATGGAAACCCCTATAATCAAGGGTACCTCCTCCAATATCCGTGAAGTTGTTCGATTATCTTAAAAGATTGGCAAACCAATAGGCATCCTTGCTTCAAAGATGCTACCTTAAAATGACAACCATCATCCTCGGTGTTTCTTGAGAGTTTTCGATTTCCTTTTCGCTACCGCTTGAGTCATCGTGTCTTACACTACCGTTGTTTCATTAGATGTAACATCCTCAAATACCATTGTAAACTTATGCTTGTTATTTGGAAGAGCATCAACAAGAATAAACTTTTCTCCCGTCAGAAACAAGGTCCTTTCCACCAATTCATTGTCATAGTTCTCTTGCCTCCGTCAATTACTTTCCTTCCAACACCCTCGTTGTCTCTGTGGTTGCCATCTTCACATGAAAGAGAAACACTGTAATGGTAGAAGTGTTTATCCTACCTTACTCGCCCACTATGAAGTGATTAGTGAGTATAATTACTTTCTACCATGCATTGCCATAAAATGTCATACAATCTTTTCCACATCCGATTTGGTTTTGATCGGAACAACATTAGGAAGCATAGGTGGCTGAGATTTTAGCACTGCCCCATTTGCTCAAATGGATCTATACCCTTCTAACTGCCTAGGTTCTAACTATATACGGACGACTACATTGTCTTCCACTTTATCAAGGAACCCGTTCTCCATAACCACTTTCGACCTAAAACCGACCATGAATCGATACCTCTAAAGAAATGAGATGATATGCACGAAAATAAAATACAACGAGTTAGTATCACAAAGTATAAAGCCAGTGAAAATGAACAAACACCTACCTGGGTGACCACTAAGGTTTGACGTTATTCTACTTAAAGTGGACTCCTAGGGTTCACTACTTGTGGTTTGGTTCTAAAGAGAGGTACCGAACCAAGAGATTCCTCAATCCTCACCCATTATAGGCTCATACGGACCGAGTTCGGTTCGGGAATACATTTCCCTATGGCTGCACGGAGATGAAAATCTCACGAAGACATAGGTACGGATGTATTCAAAGCGATCCACTATCCCGCATGAGGTGAAGACCTCACGAAGGAGTAGTTTCTCACTTCCACTTAAAGGTGGGACCACAACGGTCATGCAATGCAATGTCGAGATTAAAACATGTAATAAAAGGATTATAATTTTGCAAATCAACTTTTAAATTTCCGACAAAAGATAGAAAATAATCAATTTATGGCTTGACTCTCTAAAAGAAGTCCCCAGTGGAGTCGCTAAGTCGTCAGAACCATTTTTTGGCGAAACGACAAAAAGGAGGATTCGACTTTGGGTTTTGAAAACATAAAAAAAAGGGGGAGCCGCCACCAATCCTTTTTGAAAAGGTGTGATCGGGTCACCTCATAAAACAGTTGTTTTTAATAAATGCTTTGATTTATCAAAACAACGATTTTGGTCTTACGAAATCCGAAAATGAGTTCGAAGTCGGTTACGCGACGAGGAAGGTTAGCACCTCGATCGCCCAAAATTGGTACCAACATGATTAATTAGTGTCTTGATGTCGGAAGTTTGAAAAGGTTTTAAAATACGGATCCTTTTAAAAGATATTAGGATATTCGAGATCTCTTTGTTTCGAGAGGTACAAACATCACATCCAAAGACGTTAGGGCATGATATTTCTAACCTTCGTAATCAAAGTTGTCTCATGATTTTACGAAGTTTATCAAAAGGGTGTTTAGTGATTTAGTCAAACGGAAAATCGCAACCCAGCACGTTAGGGCACTATTCCCCGAATTCATAAATACAAAACATTGCCTTTATTTTTAAAAACCTTTAAATGAAAGGTAGCAACTTTGCAAAATACCTCGTATCGGGTCAAATCGAGAGAAGGTTCGAGTCAAAACTTGAGATTTCTTTGATTCCGAAAAGATATAAACATCACATCCAGTTCGTTAGGACGCAATGTTTTAATCTCTCGTAATCAAAGTCGTCTCGTGATTTGCAAAACTTCGAAAAAAGGGATGCTAAGTAATTTAGTTAGACGAAAAATCGCATCCCAGCACGTTAGGGCACTATTTTCCGAATTCCTAAACACGAAACATCACCTAAAACCTTAAGATGAAATATGATGATTTTCAAAATTACATTTTTTACGTAGTATTAATATAAAATCAAGAAAGATAAATAGATGAATGTAAGAGTACAAACAGTAATGTTAAGATAATGATGTCAAATTATAATAATATTATTTCGATATGAATAATGCATGTATAACAATAATGGTAATAGAATAACAAAATTAGTGGTGAAAATTAAATAATAAAGTGATAATAAAAAATAAGATGATGGTAATAATACAAAATAATAGCAAACGAATAATAGTAATATATATATATTATATATATGTATATAATAATAGTAAGAAAGAATAGTAAAATAATATATTTAATAACGATAATAATAATAATGATAATAATATAATAATAGAAACTATTGGTAAGCAAAATGATAAGGAAAATATATACGATACTGAAAAATAAATAATACGAGATAATAAGGTAGCAAAATAGTAATAATAGTAGGACTAATAATTTTTTAAAAAAATGATAATAATAACAACAATAATAATAATAATAATAATATAACATATATATACGTATGTGAGTGACAAAACTTATATGATATAACCTTGATAATATACAAAATAATTTAATATGTAAGAATTAGCTTTAGTATGATAAAATAACATATTAATGTAATATAATATAATATGATATGACATAATATAACATAATATAATATAGTATAATATATAGTATAATAATAATAATGATAATAAGGTGATAATAATAATAATAATAATAATAATAATAATAATAATAATAATAATAATAATAATAATAATAATAATAATAATAATAATATATAAATAATAATAACAAGTAGTGAATACTAAATAATACTAGAAATAGCAAAATTACAAAATAATTAAAAAATGGGTCAAATTGAAACTAAAATGTAAATAGGAGGGCCAAATAGCAACTCACAAGAAAAATCAGGGGACGAAGAGCAAATTTCCCCGAGGCGAAAGCGTTTTGAAAGGACCGGATTGTAATCGTTCAAAATTTCCAGGGTGAAATTGCAATAATAAAAAAACTTGATTGTAAAAGTATAAAAATGCGGAAGGACCGAACAAGCAATTAACCCATTAATTAAAAACGCGCCGATCCTTGAGCCGGGTCGGGTCGAGGCGCGGATCCTGGGGCGAAACGACGTCGTTTTGGGGCTTAAGGACGCCGGCCAAAACGGCGTCGTTTCGATTGGCTATATAAGTCCGATTTTTTGCCAAAAAATTCATTTTCTACATCTTCAAAAAAAAACAACTTCTTTTCTTTCTGTTCTCTCTGCAGGGGGGATGGGGCCTCGTAGGAATTCATTGTCGTCATTGTCAATCTTGTGTTAGCCATGCCACCACCACACTGTGGTAAAATCCAAAAGGTAACTATTTTTTTTAAATTTTTGTTATTATTTTTTTTACTTAATATATATATGTTTTGTGTAAAAAACTCCGAAATGAAATGAATAAAATAAAAAGGGGTAAAAATCACCTCCTAAAGCTACTGAGTTTGGTTCCTTTTGATTCGCTCTTTTCTCTGCTTAACGCCTGCTTCTTTTGTGTTTGAGAAACTGCCGTTTTTATTTCTATCTGCTTGAGTCTGTTCAAATTTGCTTGTATTTCGTGAAAAAACAACAATACAGAATAAAAACCCACCCCTAAATACAAAGCATGATTCGGCTTTTATAGCCTTGTTCTTATTTTTCTACACGCATCCTGTCTCGTCCCTTTTAATGCTTGCAGGTGCTTGGTGTGCAAAATGGGGCGGTGGAGATGGGCGGTGCTGCAGTGGTCAGGGCAAGTGGCGGTCAGAAGCCCAAGAGTCAGAAGGCAGGTGCCCTAGGTGCGGCGCCACTTGTGCTAGGGTTCCTGCTGATGTAAAAGGCTAATTGGGCTAGGGTCTTGGGTTAGGTTATTGGGCTTGTGAAACGGGCTTCGGGTTTGGGTTTGTCTGTAAAATAAGTTTGGGTTTGGTTTTTTTTTTGTTTTTGGTTGTAAAGGCGGGCCGGGAAAATGGGCTCCTACACTCATCATTCGTCTCACTAATCCTTCCCAACATCCCAATTTTTATAACGACCAATATTCCGTATTAGCGATTCGAGGAAATCAAGCCCTAACTTACTGGGTTCCGATTTTTCTCGCTCAAGCTAAACAACGGAGTGTCCCTTTTAAAATCGCAATTTAAATTTTAAACAAAACACTTTATCTCGAAAATTCGAAATGTCGCGCCTAACTTCTCGGACTCGACACCTGATATCTTGAGATAAGTTTCTTGTCCTTTTAAAATAGAGACAATATTCCTAATTTGGATTCTCGAGAAATCGAGTCCTAACTTACTGGGGTTCTGATTTCTCGTTTGACAAATGACGGGAGATCCTCTTCAAATATAAAACTAAGTTTTAAAAGGCGAGCTTAGTTTCGGAAGTCTAAAGTATTGCGCCCTAACTTACTGGACATAATGCTTTATCTCTTCGAAAATAAGAGAGTCTTAACGTCCCTTCCGATCCCTTCAAGTTTTAGAAATAAAAAGTATCTATTTTCGAATCATTTCAAAGTTTTCAACATTAGGACATCGATCAATCAATTTGTTACCAATTTTGGGCGTGCTAACCCTTCCTCGTGTGTAACCGACTCCCGAACTTGTTTTCTGGATTTCGTAGACCAAAATCGTTGTTTTGATAAATCAAACTGTTTATTAAAAACAACTGTTTTACGTGACCCGATCACACCTCATCAAAAAAAAATTGGTGACGACTCCCTTCTTTTTCGTTTTCAAAATCCGAGTCGACCGCGTCGTTTCCTGTTTTATCAAAAATGGTTACGACACTAACATAAGTGTTATAAAATATTTTAAATATTCTATATAAATTTTTATAAAGGTTATATTAAAATTCTATATTATTTCTTACCTAATTTACATGGAATAATAATCAAAATATTATAAAAACGATTTTCTTTTTAACATTATAGAACAAGTCAACTGCAAATTAAGTTTATAAAAGTTATTATAATCAAAAGATTACAAGAATAGTTTGTGCTCCCGTGCTAAAAAAAAAAAAAAAAAAGTTAGGATGAAATCTCAAAATAAATTAGAATTAGTATTGGTAATCCACAAAGTTGGTTATGTAAATTTGCATAGAAGTTATACTTTTAGCCAATCACATAGAAACAAAGTTAGAAAAAAAATTTGGGTCAGAATTAAATTGTATAATTTTATGATAATAAAATATAAATTCACCATTTTAATAGTATATAATTTTATAATTTTAAAAAATTAAATTAATTTTATTATTTTTGGGTTAAAATATAATTTTATTTTTATTAATTTAAAATTTTATAAATTATAAAAGAAAGGCAGTATCATTATAAATACTTTACGCGTTGAACTTGGGAAGATTTCTTGAAAATCAAGATTGATGCAAACATTGTCTTGACTTTTCACCACCAACCTCTTAGGTTAAAAACAGACAAAAATAAAAAGGAAATTAGTTAGTTTTGCATCATGTCTCAGCTATGACTTGCTATATAGCTTACCCTAAAACATTACAGTATTATCACTAGCTATTTCCAATATTTACTAATTTTTTCAATTTTAAATCACAAATGAAAAAAAAAAAGAACCCACTTATAAATTTTAATTTCAATCTGGCTGATTGAGCTTGAAGTTAGGTCAAGGTTCTATCAGAAAAAATAGTGAACAAAATGTCACTTTCACTCTTAATTTGTCCCTTGACGATTTCATACACTTGTTCGCTGGGGACTAGATTTGAGTTTTGTCTCCAATTGAAAATCTTGAGTGGGAATTTTTGACTAGGATTAATTTTCAATAAAATTAACTAAAGAAATAGGAAATTTAAAAAAATAAATATAAATAAAGACAACAACAGATTTGTTTTTTATGTCCCATTATTTAAGTATGTAAATTTGGATTGGATCTTCAAACAAGAAAATAATACTCTTTTTTTTTTCTTTTTTTTTAATTTACAAAACTTCAAAGGTTTTATTGTAGAAATAATATTTGGTTTGCTGAATAAAAAAGAATGTCAAAGTGGGAAGTGTAGAGGATGACAAAATGAGAGCGAAACAGGCAAAAATACAAAGGGGCTGTGGTTGTAGGAATTACAGTGCATGCATTGTAAAAAATGGGTCAAACTAAAACATTTAGGACCCACTATCCGAGTTGTTTCATGTCGTTATTTCTTGAATTCAGGCATTCAATTTCCTACCCATCCGACCAACCCTACTGTAGTAATTCTACAAAGAGTTTGCAGAGGTATTTGTAGAATTTCATTTCTTTTTTAAATTTCACCTGATTTGGGTGGTGTTGTTAGATCAATCAACCACAGATTGCGGAACCTCACAATATCGGACTTCGTGAGATCAGCTTTTTCTAAAGTTTTGGCCCACTTTGATGTTTCCCCAGAATTTCATCGCCTCCCGGGTTCAGCCTAATTCAATTTTAATTGGTTCAGGTTAATAAATTTCGATGGCATCCAATTAATTTTCCTTTTGGAAAACAGTGTGATCATTATTAGTTGTTGTGAACTGTGAACATGCAAAGCATGAATATATATCATTCTTCCATAATGGAACTTCAGTGGATTACACTTAAAAGAGTAGCGTGCAAGGCAGCGTTATCTGCCCATCCAAATAATGTTCAAATTGTCTTCAACAATGGGTAAAAGGCTGACCACATCTTCGCTTTTTACATCAACCAATTGAATAATACTAAAGGGTTTTCTCTATAAAACTGCATACCTTTTACTAATCTTAGTATAGTAATCAAGGATAGTTCCACACCGCTTTTAATGTCGACATTACATTAGAATGCTTTTAACGTTTTTACTCCAGTGCTAACCATATATTCATCCACCCATAAGCTTTAAAAAAACCCAAGATTCAAACAAGTAAGTTCCCAAAATTCATCTTACGTAAAAAACTGGATAGGTTAGAACCAATGTGAAGTTAAAATTATCATGATGAAAATAAATTAATTAAGTGATAATATCAAATAATTTTTATCTCTAATTAATTCAATTAATACGAGATACATGATAAATAAAAGTGTTTAAATTCTTGTAGAACAATTAAATGGAGTAGTTAAATTCTACATAAACTCTTTTTTATTCATGTGATTGGATCTGGTTCTACAATTAAAAGTGTCATTCCTAGCAATTCTAGAGATTAACAAGTTCAAGAAGCTAGAAAATTCTATGAAGAAGCCCAATAATTTGAAGAACACCATACATATTGTGAAGAGAAATCACCTTCCAATCTAATTTAACCGCAGAGAAAAAGACAAAAATTGTGTATGAAGAAAGCTACCTTTCAATTTGTTTCAGTTGAAGAAATGAGGTCTAAATCTGTTTTAAGAGTAAATCAAGCCGACATTTAAAAGTAATTTACATCTATCCAAAATCAAATCAAACAACTTTTAAACTAAAGTCAAACTTAAAAGAAGAATAAAAAGATATTTTTCTTTGCATTTAAGAAATTTTCAAAATTGTAACTTTTTTAAATTATTAATAAATTTTGACTTCAAATTTTCAAATAAACTTTTAACTCAAATTTTGTATGTATAATGTGGGTCAAATATTCATCTCCATGTTAGGGAACATGAGAGCTTCATTTATCAGTCACATATTCCTGTAAATAACCAAAAAATATATATATATATATATATATATATATAATCTAATCTAATGAAAATTAAATACAACCAAAAATTGATATTTTTCTAATAAGTCACATATTCCTGTCAAATAACACTGATACAAAAATTAAAAAATCTAATTTAGCAGATAATTAATATATATATAAATTACATACAATAAGAAAATGGCAATGAGTATGAAGGATATGTCAAAAAAATCATTCAAAATAGGTTTAATTTTCGGTTGCGTTGCATTTATCGCGATTGCGAATATAACAGATATTATTGAAGTCACTACGGGTATCGCCATCGTGAATTTTTTTAAAATTCACACAACTAATAATTAATTACAAAGTAAAAAAAAATAGATATCAAATGGGAATAGCAGAAAAATAATTGGAATAGCGGCCCGTTATTGCCGCAATTGGCCGTTACCCGTTAAAATGCGGCCGCGACTCACCGCTATTGGTGTGACTCCGCTTCACACCGCTATTTTCAACAGTAACTGTTTCAGACGGCGCCGCTACCGCTATTCCGCTATTTACATCCCTGGTTCTCTAGAGGTCTATGATTTCTTTGGAACCGTAATACAGTTGTTGAAGTCTTGAGAGTATCTTTTCAATTTATTCATTGTCAATGCAAGAAACAAGGAGCTCTAGATTTGGTGTTGTTGACTGCAGTTTATGATCGTCCTTGTGCATTCAAAAGGAGATCTCTTTGGGGCCAACTAGCTGCACTGAGTGTTGGGGGGAGATTTTAACGCTATTGTTAGCATGGAGGAACTTAAATGGGGGTAACCTGAATAGAATGGGAATCGATGATGGGATGCGAGATTTTATTTATGACCATGGCATGCATGATATGGGTTTTCATGGAGCAGCTTTTACTTGGTCGCGAGGGAACTTCTACTAGCGGCTTGACCGCTTTATATGTTGTAGTGTTTGGATGAGCCGTTTTTGAGGGACGATTGTGACATATTGAACGCATAGGTTCAAGCCACCATCTTGTTTCACTTGTCTCGGAATTGAGTAATAACAAAGCTGAAAATAGGCTGTTTCATTTTATTGGAGAGTGGAATGAACACATTGAGTTCATATATTTTTTAAAGAGTAATTGGAGAATTGATGGTAAGGTTATGGAGAACATAAATAAATTCACGTGTAAGAGTTAAAAAAGTAAAATTTTAATGTGTTTGAATATATTGGTAAAAGGAAAAATTATTTATTTGTTTAAACATGCGGAATAAGCTCTTAAATAATATTTATCGAATTTTTAATTTTAAATTAAAAAATTTAAACAAAAATCGTACGAGACATATTGAAAAGAGGAAAAACAACATAAAATATTATATCATATTAAATTAAAATAGAGATATTTTCACAAAAAAAAGAATAGAAGGATTAAATTTAAATTTCAACACTAAAACCATAATTTAAAAGAAAACCCTAAAACCTAATAATTACATAAGGTCTAAACTCTTCTTTTCCATACTATTTCTTCGGGCATTGGGCTAAGGCTAGCCCAAGAAGAGTGGGAATAAATACTGATTCATTGGGCCATAGGTCTCCACGTCTCACACCTTGCTTACATTCCGGTTCCAATGGACACGACAAAATCCACGTAGCCTTCAAGGCTTAAGAGCGGTCGCAAGTTGAAACTCGAAACCTTGGATTTAGGACAACATTTTCCCTTTCGATCTTGCATTCTCTTTCCCTTAATTATAATTTTGAGAACCAAGTCACAGGGTCTCAATTTTTCTCTTTGAGGAAATAGATGATGCTTTGAATTAAACGCGGCATGAGTTCTTTGAATCAGCTGGGGAGGCTCGTCAATGGGCTCTCCTTAGTCGCTAGAGAGGTTGCTAAACGCTCCCAAACGATAGAACACGCCAAGAATGGCGATCTCGAAACCCTAATCTCTTCTTCTCTCAAAAAGGCTTTAGTTTCGGCTACGGACCTGACGGGCTTAACAAAAGGTAAGGTACGCAAATTTTCCAAGCCTAGGCCCAAAGACTCCGTCGTCTACTTCAACAGCACCAATGACGGCGGCGGGGAGGACGTTGTGAATTCTTCCTCAAACGACATCGCACGTGCGAGCCTTACCAACGATGAAACGGTTGATTCTGATAAAGGCGTTAGTAACAATGGTCAAACGATTCCCCAGGAGAGAATTGTTAATGATGGTTTAGAGACAGAATGTGAGTCCATTTCGGATAATAAGAGGTATGTGGATGGCGGCGAAGTGGTCAAAACGGCGGCAGAGGCGACAGTACCTGTGAAGAGACGGAGGCCAAGGGAAAGGAAGGTTCCCGCTACTACATTTTCTAGAGCATTTGGGTAAATTGTGTGTGTGTTTCTTTTAATGTTTTATCTTGTATTGCTATTGCCAAATTATATGCTCTTTTTTTTTTTTTGTGCTACTTTGCTGACTAGTTCTTTGTATAACATCAAAAGCTTTGCTGCTTTAGGAGCTGGTCTAGCATGGGGAACAGTTCAGGAATCGGCCAAGAGGCTTGTTTATGGTTCTCCTAACTCAAATGAAAAGCAATCTGCGGTTTCACCATTCTTGTCTGAAAAAAATGCCGAAAGATTGGCTCTTGCATTATGTAGGATGCGTGGCGCAGCTCTTAAACTCGGACAGATGTTAAGCATACAAGATGAATCCCTTGTTCCAGCTCCGGTATGCTGATTTATGTTTTTTCTTCTGTTTGTGTTACGATGGTGTTTAATGAATGTAATTTGATAGTGGAAATCATTGTGGGAAAGGTATATTTGTGGTTCTGTCTTTATTCAAAATAAAATGAGAATATATGATGCAGGAGGTTGTGGTCTATGTTTTCTGATTTTCTCATTAAGATTACTTGCCTTGACTTTGTATAGTGGCCCAATCATATTTTTGCCTTCTTTCATTTTATGTAGATATTGGCTGCTCTGGATATTGTGCGTCAAGGTGCAGATGTGATGCCAAGGAGCCAGCTCAATCAAGTTTTGGATGCTGAACTTGGTCCTGGTTGGTCGACAAAGTTGACTAGCTTTGATTATGAACCCTTGGCCGCTGCAAGTATTGGCCAGGTAAGCCAAATGGTTGCATGTTTATTGTATTGCCATTCTGATTAGGATGTTCCATATATGTTTTGTCTTTGTAACCTTTTAAGGCAGCATGTCTCTTTGTCTATATGTTGCTTTTTTACTGGCTACAAGGAGTCTTACCTATAAAAAACTTTTGATCTATATGTGAACATGTTAATATTAGTTACTCATTATTATTTCTAGCATTGATGTTATTTCGTCGGAATGGGTAACTGTGCAAAGCTTTGGGATTTGTATTATTTCAACCCTTATATAATTTTGCTGGTGTTTATGTGATCATTTAACTGCCTTGTGCAATCCAACTGCTCCCTGACAAGTTGATGCTTCTTTCTAGTTACCAAGGCTATCCATTCTTGTATTTATATGAAATTCAGTTCTTACATTTTTGCTTAGCTAATGAATATCAGCATTTGGAATACTTACCATGCTTGTCCATTTACTCTTTCTTGCTTTCCCATGAACTTACTTTGTTTCATCATTTGAAATGGGATATTTTGCTCAATGAGATAATTTGGATGAAACAACTTTTGTCTAGATTGTTTTTCATAGGGATGGCAATGGAGCAGGGTGGGGCTGGTGTTGCCAAATCCACCGGCTCTCCATAGTTGACACGCTGTGCTCTACCATTCGCCCTGCCCTCTATGGATGTGTAATTTTGAAAAAACCATTATCACCTCCATGGATGTTGGGTACATCCATCCTTGCGTTGCTTTGCCCCAATTTGATTCTCTTTAAAAGAAATATAGCATACACAATTTTACTATACAACAAATACATTATATAGAAGGAAGTGGTAATTTCATCCTTTTAATAGTTATAGATATAAAAGTTAAAGGAATTTAGGGTTTATTCTATGGTGCAATTTTACATTTTTACCCTTTTACCATATATAAGGGTAATTTCATATATTGGGATGGGGCAAGCAATTACCAGAATCGCTCCATATTCGCCTTCCAAAATAACCCGTGCCTACCCTCCATTGTTCAAAAAGAAAAAAACTTGCCCTAATTGGAGTGGGATGGTTCGGGTTTTGCCATTCCTAGTTTTTCATCAGTTTTAAAACTATCCTAAAAACCTAACCCCTCTCTCTCTCTCTCTCTCTCTCTCTCTCTCTCTCTGTAATTCTAGGTTCACAGAGCTGTCATGAAGGATGGTATGGATGTAGCAATGAAAATTCAGTACCCTGGTGTGGCAGATAGCATTGAGAGTGACATTGAAAATGTCAAGCTTCTATTAGATTATACAAATCTAATTCCTGAAGGACTGTATCTTGACAGAGCAATGAAGGTATGCGCTTATGCATGTATCAACTTATATTATCGAGTTTCTAAGTTTTGACTATGTTAAATAAATGGTTGGCCTTCCAATAACAGTTTAACGATGTACACTTACAGATATAGTTCACAAAGCTATTTGGCCAAGCCCAGCATATTTAGGGATGGCAATATAGAGCGGATATATGCAATTTCTATAAAATTTGAATACGTTTATTATTCACATTAAATTCAAGTATTACTACTCAAATTTGAATCCAAATTAATTAAAATATGCGAATCCACTAAATATCTGCATTTAGTAAGTATGAAAATATTTTTTAAAGAAAAATAGGTCCACATTTAGTAAATATAAAAATATTTTTAAATAGAAATTTTAAAAAGAAAAGCCAATAATGGAGTCTGATGTTCGAATCCATATCTGTTATTGGAGAGCTAATATCCGCTTCCTCTCTTAATCCACTAGTAGATCGAATATCCAAATCTACAGAAAGCAAGTTGGATATCCAAAAATATCTGAGTCCACACTATCCAATGCAATCCCTAAGTATATTGATAGAGTTAAGAGTATCTTTCCCTTGTATTGTTTGATCTTTTCCTCACCTTTTTACTGGTTCCAGCCATACTGTTACATGCCGCAAAATGGGGGCTCGGTCCTGTATTTAATGGTAGTGGTTATTGGAGGATGTCATCTGGGTATATTGACAATTGAAGTTTCTGTGTTAAAAAATTGGATGTTTATGTCCTTGCTTGAATTCTTGCAGGTGGCTAAAGAAGAATTATCTCGAGAATGTGACTATCAGTTGGAGGCATCCAATCAGAAAAGATTCCGTGATATGCTATCTGGCCATGAGGGATTTTATGTTCCACTTGTTGTGGATGATATTTCAAGCAAAAGAGTTTTAACCACGGAACTTATTTCTGGTAATTGTGCCGCATCTTTTAGGTTCCTATTTTGCTTAAAGCATCAGGTTCGCATAGTTTGTGCTACGTTCTCTAAGTATTGAGAGGATACTTTCTTGCAGCTGTTTTAAAGAAAATATTTTAACTGTGAACTGGAGAATCTGATAGATCAAAGTGCATCAATCTTATTTGGTCTCTAAAACAGTTTCAAGTTTATAAGGTTGATAAAATAATCTCATGAATTGTATTTGTTTACTTTGAAAATGTTATTTACTTGCTACAGGGGTTCCAATTGACAAGGTTGCATTACTGGACCAAGGAACTCGTAATTATGTTGGGAGAAAGTTGCTAGAACTGACATTAATGGAGCTTTTTGTTTTCCGCTTTATGCAGGTATACTCTCTTATGTCTTTTTCCTTTCTTATGAGGTTTCTGTGTGTGTGTTTCTCTCTCTTGCCTACTTTTCTGTACAAAGCATTTAAATCCCTGAAGGCTATTTTTGCTTTGCCATCTGAGGGTCAGGTTACTTTTAAACATAATGAATGTTTTGGTTTGTTTGTTTCTCAATATTTTATCTAAGCCTGAAGCTATCAATTTAAGAAGAAACTTGACTTTGGTTTTCTATAAACTTTTTAGAATTAGCTCTTTCTCTAAGTTTGCTTCTTATTATTCTCGTAAAATGCTGCTTTGTTCCATTTTTTTAGGTCTTGTTGAAGAAGTGACGTCCTTTCTTGCTCTTATGCAGACTGACCCCAATTGGAGTAATTTCCTATATGATGAGGCTACCAAAACAATTAATCTCATTGACTTTGGAGCAGCTCGAGATTATCCTAAACGATTTGTTGATGACTATTTGAGAATGGTCAGTTCCCTTCAAAAGTGCTTGTGGCATCAAATTTTTTTCCTTTTCTTTTTCCCACACGAATAGCACAAAGCTGCTTTTGACATTTAGGTTGAAAACCAGCCATATGTTTGTCTTCAGCCTTTATGGATTTTTCTACTTTTAGACTTTTACTTACTAGACCTCTATATAGTTTGATCTTTAGGGTGGCTTTGCTTCAAGCTTACTAATTCTATGAGGTGCTCAACCTTGTGTTGCGACACATTGTTTAACTTTTGCCATTTTCAGAGTTGATTGTCCGTACTTGTGAACTGAAGGATTACTTCCTTGTATGTATTCGACCAGGTTATGGCTTGCGCAAATAATGACAGAGCTGCAGTTATTGAGATGTCACAGAGACTTGGATTCTTGACAGGAAAGGAATCGGAGGTAATGTTGGAGGCTCACGTTCAAGCTGGTTTTGTTGTGGGATTGCCATTCTCAAAGTCTGGTGGCTATGATTTCCGCTCAACTAATATTACTCAAAGCATTTCAAACCTTGGGGCAACAATGCTGAGGCACCGCCTTACACCACCCCCAGACGAGGCCTACAGTCTTCATCGGAAATTGTCAGGTGCTTTCTTGGCTTGCATTAAGCTAGGGGCTGTTGTACCATGCAGGGAATTGTTGCTTGATGTCTACGAGCACTACCATTTTGGCGAAGATGAGGGGACCTTCTCAACTGCTTCAGTATCTTGACGACGTTGGTGTTATTTAGTTTATAAATTTTGATTCTTTTTATTACATTTGTAATAAAAATTTAGGGATTCAATTTGCCAAGTGCACATCCCATTATAATATGAATTTTACATATTCTAACTTTATTGGCTAAAGAAAAAAAAAAGTTTTAAATTTTGATATTAGTTTCTGTATTTATCAAATGATAACTGTTAAATTATCTATGTTAAGTTTTGCTATCTTTAAAATTTGATGTTGTAAATATATTATTATATGTATAATGTCATGTTAGTTTATTATTTTCATATATTATTCAAAATTTTGGTTAATGAATTAATAATTGTAATTTAAGAAAAAATTGGAAAGTGCAGGGACTTAGAATGTGATCTATAAAATGTGGATGAAATTTACAAGGTTAAGATTAAAATTTTAAAATTAAATTAAAATTGATGAATTCAAAAAGCGATAAAATAAGAGTCTAATTGCAGAAATTAAAGAAAAAGGACAGGAGATCATAGAAGCAGGATAATTTCTAATCAAAATAGAAAGGGATGAAGACAATGCTCCTTTATTATTTGAATGCGAGAAAAAAGAATGGGGTTCTTCAAAATTTGCTCTTTTCTTTCTCGTCAATATACATGCACTTTCAGCAATAAATAAAGAAGGATATTATTATGTTTTTCTTATCCTCCAGCATATTTAGCTAAAACAAAATTCAGTGTTCTTTGTTTTCGCTTGTAATTTATTACTTAGTCCAATAGCATAAAATGATGCAGGAAAAATTCAAAGCAAAAAATAGAGCGCAATTACCGGGAGGCGGATTATCGGCGGATTTAGAGAGCGTAAGGATGTAGAGCATTTTTATATGATCATTCATAGACCATGCAATGATACATAGTCGGTAAGCATAGTATTAGTTTAGTTTTAGTACCACTACAGGACTGGAACAGGAATCTGTCTATGTCGGTGTTCATATTCATATTTGATTCCAACCTACTCTCTTTTTTTCCCCCTAATTCTACTTGTTTTGTTTGCTTTGCCCCAAAACCAAATGTTTCCATTCATCTCCAAGGACATAAAATGAAAGAAGATTGAAGTTGGGAAGATGAAGACGTTTTAAAAGAAAGGTAAATATAATTTTAGGAGGAGCATTCAAGAAAAATAACTGCACTAGTTAGAAAGGATTGCGGCTGCCTAAAGTATTACATGAGAGTCTACGGATAAAAAAAGAGGAGAATTAAATAATAACAATAAACAGAGGGAAAAGGTACAAGACAGGCAACGGTCTAATGTGGCTGACTATGCAGTGAATGTCGCTCAACTGTAGCAACTTGCCTTCATTTCTGCTGTCATTCAAAAATGGGGTTTATCAAAATTCATAGCTGAAATCTCTAGCCATTATCACTCCCCTTGAAAGTGTTCCACCTTCATCCTCATTTTTAGGTTTTAGCTCTCTTTGCAAAGCTTTTCGAACTCCTACACTGAATACATTGTTTGTTTGTTTTTTCTTTCTTTCGTTGGTTTTTAGAGTTAGCTGTAATCTAGAAGAGGAGTGAAAAAGACAAAAGAGAGAAATAATGAAGCGAGTTCTGATATGGGTTCTGAGTTTGTGGAGTGTAGTTGGGATTGGTTGGAGCCGATCTGAAGATGGGCTGCAAGAGCTTAAAGCTAAAGGCAGATTACTTTCCTTCTTAGAGAAAGATGCAGTATCCCCTGGTGCCAACTCTCTCATGATTCCCCTCACTCTCATTCAAGGAGCTGCTTCTAAAGGAGCTGGTACTTCTCAAACTTCAACACATCATTTACTTCTTGCATTCCAGGACTGCCCTGAAATTCTGATTCTTGATTCATGTTGAGATATGAGACTCCTTTTTCCTTTTTTCTTTTTTTTTTTTTTCATTTTCTTACTTTTCATGCCTTGGGTTTCACAGTTTGTTTGGATGGGACGCCTCCTGGTTATCATCTGGATCGTGGGTTCGGCTCTGGTTCAAACAGCTGGCTCATCCAATTGGAGGTTTGGCCAACATACTTCAACACCACATTATCTAACAAAGATTGATTTTCATCCTTTTTTTGGTCTTAGATTCTAAAGTCATTTGACCTTTCCTATGTCAGGAAAGGACCTTTTAGTGGTTTCATTTACTACTCTTAGTAGTTTGATTTCCTTTGTAGCTAATTTTAGTGACTTAACTGGAATTTATGTTTGTTTTAGGGAGGTGGATGGTGTAATACCGTTCGAAGTTGTGTCTTCCGCAAAACTACTCGACGTGGTTCATCAAAATTTATGGAGAAGCGACTAAATTTTACTGGAATATTGAGCAATAAAGCTGAAGAAAACCCTGGTTTGTAGAATTGATAGTCCCATTTTTACTTTTTGGACAAGTATTTATGCAGCATTTCTTCATAAAAATTTTGAATGGGGCCTCTCGCGTTGTGCAGATTTCTATAACTGGAACAGAGTGAAGCTACGTTACTGTGATGGGGCATCTTTTGCTGGGGAGGGCCAGAATGAGGTAAGCAAGAGTATTATTATGTACTAACCTCTTGCAGCATTTCCCTCAACTATCATTAAGTTGCCGGTGACACAAATACCCTAGTCAGTGAAAATTAGTGATCAATTTGATTTACTCAATGCTTATTTCAGATTCTTAGCCCCAAAATTACTATTGTTTTCGCCCTTATTCCTTTAGTCTCTTCAACGATTTCTGAGTGTTAGGAAAGTTTTATGTGCTTATTGTAAGCCAACTCTAAACAGACAAACTGGGAATGTTTTCTTGGGCTGGGGGGTGGTTGTAAGAATAATATGTTAAGTTCTTTTTAAGTTCTCATTTTAAGAACAGATCGTTTTTCCTTCTGTAGGGTATATTCTATAGAACTTGTTAGTTGTTACTATCTTAATTTGGTGAAGCATTCATGGTATTCTGTGATTTTGCATCCAGGCTAACCAACTTTATTTTAGAGGACAAAGGATCTGGTCTGCTGCTATGGAGGAATTAATGGCCAAGGGAATGCAGACTGCTGAGCAGGTTGAGCATCTAGCATGCTTTTTATTCAGTTCCCAATCTGGTTTGGATATCTAATATATGTTAGATTTGATTGTGTTTCAGGCTCTTCTTTCTGGATGTTCAGCTGGGGGTCTAGCTTCCATTCTTCATTGTGATGAATTTAAGGATTTGTTTCCGAGCAATACAAAAGTAAAATGTCTAAGTGATGCAGGCGTGTTCCTTGATGCGTAATGAACTAACTTCATTCTGCTCCTTTTTGGATGTGGTAGCCTTTTGCCTATTTATTAAAATCGTCTTAATCCATGGTTTTCATTATTTATGCAGAACCAATGTGGCTGGTGGACATACCTTACGGGATATGTATAGGGGTGTGGTTACCTTACAGGTACTACTTTTTCACCTCTCTTGGATTTCTGTATTTGGTTGTCACTCAATTAATAAGTAGAACATAAGGCTTCATGTCTAAACCTTAGAAGGTCAAGTAAGCTTCAGTATAATTCTGAGGTTCCTGAGCTATTATTGATATTTTGTGGTTCTAGTTCTTTTTTGAGATATATATTTGGTCCTCGAGAAAAAAACAGCTAGTGCTGTTATGACTTACGAGTAATCAACGCTTGGTCATGAAACTTTTTCTCATTGCTTTCTGCTGGCTAAAATAAAACTTTACATGAAATTTTAGGGTGTGCAAAAGAATCTTCCAAATAATTGTACCAGCCAAATGGATCCAACTTTGGTAAAACTTCTCTGTTTTCTTTATTGGGGCTCATGTACTAGATCAGAATAACTGAGTAGATGCAACTCATCATTAGAAAGCTCATAATCCTAGCTTTCATTTGCAGTGCTTCTTCCCTCAAAACTTGATTGCAAATATCCAGACCCCTCTGTTCCTTCTCAATGCAGCCTATGATGCATGGCAGGTAATTTTCCTTTTTTTGCTGCTTTCTGTTTCTTCTTTTCTCTCCTCTTCTTTTGTTTTTGCACAAATGAAAATCCATGTGTCCATCCAGAAACCTATTGAAGGCAAGAAGTCATATGCTAACTTTAAGACAGTTGTCAAAAACAAAACTTTGGGATTGTCCGGTTAGTGTCCTGCATTGACTTATGTATGACAATAATTTTCTCTTATTTCTGTTTTCAGGTCCAAGAGAGTTTAATTCCATCATCTGCTGATCCTCACGGCTTCTGGCGTGACTGCAAAATGGATCATTCTCATTGTAACTCATCACAAATGCTGTTTCTGCAAGGTGATTTTCAAGTTTGTTTCTGTTATGCTTTCACTCAAATGTTTTAGTGACAAGTCAAATAAAGATGAGTTGCCCATAACCGCTCTATTCTTCATTCTCCCATTGAAAGCAGACTTCAGGAATCAAATGCTCAGTGCCATAAATGGTTTCTCAATGTCCAACCAAAATGGTTTATTCATAAATTCTTGTTTTGCTCACTGCCAGTCGGAGAGACAGGACACATGGTATGCAAATGATTCCCCTCGTATTGGAAACAAGGTATATCTCATCTTTTCATAATACTTAATTTTGAACTCTCTTAAATGCTTGAACGTAATGTTGCAAATATATTCTTCGCCTGGATGTAAGGTCAGACTTTATTTGCAAATTTGATTTTGTTATCAACATGCAGGCAATTGCAGGATCTGTTGGAGACTGGTTCTTTGATCGAACAGCTACTAAAGCTATTGACTGTCCGTACCCCTGTGACAATACTTGTCACAATCTTATCTTCAAGTGAGTGAGAACTTCTCGTTGATTGCATGTAAAGGCCTGTTGGCTTTCACTTCATTCTTTTCTCAATTGCCATTTGTGGGAACTGTAACATTCATTCATTTTGACAATAAACTGATAAACGATGAGATTTCTAGGGTATGCAAATCACTATGATTAGCAATATCCTCTCCTTTTTATTTATTTTATTTCAAAATCTATCCTTTAAGCAAGATAATGTCTCCAAAGACTCTTTATATCTTTGCACTCAAACTGAGCAGAAAAATATAATATTGTACAACCTTTCAAATAAATCTAGGATGAAATTGTTTCCCTAGGAATCCTAGTAGTTCAAACTCTTACACCCCCTTGTGGTCAAGTGCATGTGTCATCTCTTATAGTCTCTTGGCATTTTAAGTATGCCTAATGCACCCTTTCTGGATTTCATCACTCCATGTCGACTGTGAGACTGAAATTAATATCTTCCTATGCAGTGATGTTACTTCAACCATAACAATCTCAGAGTCGGCAAGATTGACATTTACTCCCCTAAATCTGCTTAATGCCTTCTTGATCACCTTAATATGTGTTCAAAATGCATCATGGGGTTTCAGTTTGGACAGTGACTAACAATTATAACATTAAAGCCCAAATCCTAGCCAGATAAGGTGGGTTCATTTTCTTGCATTTTAAACCATTCACTTAAAGCTCTTCTTTGGTAGCCACTGCCTTTCTTTTCAACCCTTCTGTGGTTGCCATAGTTAATGCCCTGAAATGATTTGCACGAAAGTGAAGAGGGGGATGTTTCTTGGTGTCTGCCAAGTATATGGGGCTGGTTCTTTATTTGCTCTATTCTGTTGTATCATACAATTTTTGATTCACATCAATTCCACATTGTTTTTCTAGGTGCTTTTAGCTTTATTTTGAAATTTGTAGCATTTGATATACTTGGATAACTGAATATAAGTAAGCAGGATGTTTAAACATCTTACCCCAATATCCTGATTATTGTGTGAGATTTGCCTAATCCATGTTAAAGGATCGGTAGCTGATGTCATCAATGATATTTCATGGTAGTTACTTTTCTATGAAGTTATTAGTTCTTTCCAGTGACTGTCACTCTGTTTTGATATACTCTCTCTGATCCAATTTGATGGTTTTATTTAAGCATATTGGAAGAAGAGTTGTCAACATATGTGCATTGTGTAGGAGATGTAGTTGAAATTTGGAAAGCATTGATTTTAACCAAGGTGATGAAAAGCTGTAAGATAGTTTCTGCAATATTTTTGTGCAGCAAAAAGTTATGCGCACTTGCTTTCTTAATTATAAAAGAGGCTGATTATTAGACCCAAGGTCTTACTTTATTGCTTTGATTATGTAAAAAGGTAAAACAAATCATCATTTGGGCGATTTGTCTATGTTTACTGTTTAGGGTCTTGAGTGGGGACATTGTTGAATTTTTTTTTGTTAAACAGAGGGTAATTGATCAAATTCTTTGCTGCAAAGCAAAATTCTAAGTTCTACTTTTTGGGAACAAACTGTGAGACAAATCTTCATCCAAAATTCTCCCACTCAAATCAGGACTGAAGACAAATAGTAAGAAAACAGATTAGCAAAGAGATCATTCACCAAGCCAAAGTGTAGTTTAAACCTGCTATTTGGCATTTTGACTCCATATTCAACCGAGTTATATTTACAAGCGGAAAGCTGTACATTAGTAATTTAAAAAAGATGCCCGAAGATAAAAAAAAAAAAAATAAAAGGTCGAAAAAATCTCTGGAAAACTTCTTTTCTAGGAAACAAATTGAAGAAGAAAATGTACTAAATCCTTCCCGACATAAGGATTTCGATGAAATGAAAAAGAAATAAAACTGGGAACCAAAAATAGTAGTGGATGATAGTTTGTCAACCGCAATGCCTGGATGAGGATGCAAGCGCCACTGCTTGTGCCCACACCTTCAGCCGAGCCTTGACATCCCTGGGGTCGTCACCTAAAATTACGGAGCAAGCAAACATCCCATTAGATGTATTGAAAATGCTGATGGTTAATACTAATTAAGCAAACTCCGACAAGAAGGGTTTAAATTAAAGGTAATTGGGAGAGCGTGGGCATGGTTTTGACTAACCAGGGCTAGAGATACGCCAGTTGGCTATGGGAGAATTGCCACCGCTACTGGTAGTATCAAGAGTGGAACCCGAGAGTGAAACACGACTGGCACTGGGCATCTCCAACATAAGCTCATGTTCTAACTCAAAACCCAGGTCCCTACACGCCTTCACTTCCTCCAGGTCCATACACAGCGACCTCTTGCCTCCTTTTGGCCTAGTAATCACCACCACACCCGCACTACCCGCCTCACTCTCCCCGCTAAAACTTCCACTGTAATTACTATAACCCACCATGAAATCCATATCTTTCTTTTTGCCACCACTTTTCCTCTCCTTGCCTGCCCATCTTTCCCTTATAACCCTCCTTTTCCTCAAATTCTTGCTCCCTTTTGGCCTTCCAAAACCCCCCTTTAGAGCTTCATTTTCACTTGCATAATCTTTGACCACTCCCATAAGCTGCTGAGACAGCCCCCTAGTCGGATTCCGACGAGGTGGCGTGGCCGGAAGAGAATAACAACCAGGTTCTTTGTCAGAGTCAGACGAGAGTTCAAGCAATTCTTTGCTGAAGAACTCTTCCTCAACATCGGCATCAAAGCTTTCCATGGACAATCTCGACATATACATCCCCATACGGTCATCATCATCCTCATCCTCGTACATGGAACTAGTGCACATGGATAACCTAGACAAGTTATGTGGATGAGGGTGATGATCATGATCAAACCCAACATCAATATCATCCAACTCATCTTCCCGCATAGAGGAAACAACCGTCATACTTTCATCAGATGCCATCCTTTTCTACTTGTGCTTTTTCCGTAACTCAAAAACACAAAGAACAAAAAGAAACAGAGAAAGAGTGAGTGGAGTGATAAAAGGTAAGAAGTGAGAGAAGAAGAGCGGCGGCAACTGCAAACTTATTTGGTGTTTGAGATTTACTTAATCAATCATTCCTGATAAGCTAAAAGGGTAAACTCGAATCAAATCTCCTAATACCATATTTATAGCGTATTTTCAGGCATTTTAATCTTTGTCTGTTTCCATTTCAGTCCTCACCCCTCCATCCCATTCCTTTCCTTTCACCTAAACGGAAGGGTGAGGTTGTAATTTCGATATTCAAAATCGGGATTTCATTTAAGAAGTTTCGGATTTCAGCGTGATCTTTTATGAATAATTAAAAAATGATTAACATAACCCACTTGGCAAAAGTGGAACAAATGACTTAAGAGAAGGGACCCCACACCACTGAGTTTAGGACACGTCGCCTCAGTCAACAGCACTGGCCACTCTCATTAATCCGTTGCTGGGTCACAACACCCACTCCGCTTGTCAACAAAGATGTGTGACCACCCCACCCCCCACGATTTCCCACCCAGTTCCTAAATCTATTTTTACATTTATAGATCACCTCTGTAGCTCTTTGATTTATGAAGATGAAGTTCCAAAAAGAGATATGTAATGTCTCTCCATTCATAGCTCCCTTGTTCGCTACGGCTATATATTCAAATATTTTAATCACAAAATATCTTACCAACTTATATATATATATATATATATAGCGTTTGAGAGTGTAACTGTTTAGGAATATTTTTAATTTTAATATAAAATAATTTTAAATTAAAATAAATTAATTAAATGCTTAAAATTTTAATTTTTCACTATAAATATTTTATCTATTATGACTCAAATTGTTTTCTATTTTTATTATATTATATTTTGTAAAATTTTTAAGAGGATTCAATTTGTTATTTAGTCTAAAGTCCGTTAAGAATCGATCTATGTGGAGGATTAAATTTATTTGTATTTTATGAAATTCAAAACAATACTTATAAAAAAAAAAGGTAATCTAATCCCACACTTACAATCTCTATCGTATATTTCTGTTATCGTATTCCAACCATAATATTTGTATCTAATCTTATCCTAATCTTATCATTGTAACATTGTCCATCAAAACTGATATATATATATATATATATATATGAGATTTTTCACGTAAAAGATAATAAAATCAACATGCATTCCTTAATAGGTCAAGTTCACTACCCTTTTTTTTTCGGTTCAGAAAATTTCCTTTTTTGTCAACTAGGTTCATTTTTTAGGAAACACTTTGATTTACGTCATGCCAACGTCAACAAATGATGATTTTATAATCCACAAAGATTGTATGAAAATTAAAATTAAATTCAAATAAAATCTTAAAATTTAAGATGCAATTACTGATAAAATATTAAATTATTAAAAAAATAATTTCATTATTTTATACAACCTTTCCTCTTTTATAATTTTCTGAAAAAGAGAAATAAATTAAAAATAAAATAAAAACAAACAGCACAACATTAAAGGACTGAGGGTGGGATCCTCTCCTCCTCTTTGAATCGTAAGCAGTAGTGACATTTGTTATTCAAACAAACTTGCGATGCTAATTGGGGGATATAATTACGCCGGTCAGGGTTAAACTTACTTAAATTACGTTATTTACGAATTTAATGGTAAATGGATGCTGACACTGAATTTACCGTGTGTACTCCGCGTTTGTGATTTTCAAAAGTGGTTACTAACCTTGCATTATAGTGCAAACGCGAGCAGAAAGCTGAGGTTAACATTTTTTTATGTCAAAATTTATGTTTAAAAAATTGGGTTAATTCAAACAGATTCACAATTGTAAAGTGATTTTAGTATTAGTAGAAAGGCAAAAACCAAGATTGCCCTCAAAGATGGGCTGCGACAGCTTGCAAACAAGGAACAAACAATAGGGGTAACTTGAGTAATGGATAGGCATAGTTGTGGGGTAGCTGGTTTGGCAGCATTAGGCCCACGCTGTTTTGTGTTCGATTTCGATACAACGATGTTTTGAACTGAAGGTGATATGTGTAACCACGTTTAAAGAGCCAGCTGTCCGCGTTTTATGTCGTTGCTATCTTCAAAACGACAAATCTACCATTGGGCCATGCTCCAAGCATCCAATGGCTTCCCATGCAGCTCCAGATCTTGACACGTGCTCTCGCCTACACATCATTTTACTCCATTAGCTCAACCTTTTTCTTATTTTTTTCATTTTCAATTATTTCTTTTAGCCAACCATTTTAGTTTCGTGGAAGGGACTTCATAGGTTCAGTTAACACAGCGGCTCGCCGACCGTTGATCCTTTGACGAGTCTCTTTATTTTTATTTTTCGTTGATGATGGCAAGGGTGAAAGGGACGGCTAATAGTGACTGTGATGCTTACACGTGTTAAGTAATTTTGTTTGTTTTATTTGGGCCATATAGAGTTGACGTGGTTGACCAGATGATTGAGAGACATGAAGGGAAAGGAGCAGACGTCAGATTTTGGGTGGATAGGATCAAGCCTCAGGCTGGAGTGGACCCCATTTTTTGTATTTAGCTCCCGATTTAACCAAGGAATTCCTCTATTTTTCTCCTTGAGTGAGTGAACGTGAATCCTAAAATTCTATTTTTTATTCCATTCTTGGAATCTACTTTTGATGAACTGTGGTGTTGGTGTGCTTGAGGGAGAGGAGGTGAAGTTCACACTAGTAGCGTCGAAAGTCACTTTTCTAGTAAATGAGAATTATATACAAGTATTTTTGGATATGTGTTTTACTTTTAGATGTTAGCACATGTTTTTTTTTTTCATATAATGCGTCTCTTCACCCAACTTTTAATTTATATGATGGCAAGTTGATAGGCTTTACAAGTAAAGCTCGTGATAATGTGTTTTAGTGACGCTTATGCTAGAATATGGGTTTTAGTGACGAGGTAAAGAAAAATGGGGGCATAACCTCCAACGTCTTTTAGTTGACGCTTTCATTTTGTAAATCATCTTCCTCTTAGGGCTATGTCATTTTAATTGAAACAATTTTCAATATTTCCCTTATTTTTATTACAAAACATGTTCCCAATTATATACTATTGTTCTTTAATTAGTCTTCTGATTTTAATTACTTGTTAGCAAAACATTTTAGCAATTAATCTCGAGAGAATCTCAAACTTCAAAATTTTAATTCCTAAGATTTAGTCTATTCTTAAATGATATTTTATATTGCAAAATAAATAAAATGTCGGTAATGATAATATATAGTAAAAAAAGAAATAAAAATAAAAACACAAATTTTTACGTGGAAACCATTTCGAGAAAAACTACAGTGAGATGAGAAAAAAATTTACTATGTCAAATTCGAATGATTACAAGAGGAGTAGACTATATCTATTTATAGGCTTGTAAAACTATATTCTAATAGAAGTGTAGTAAGATTGAAATACCTTATTCTAATCAATATCAAATAGATTGAGTTTAATAAGGTTTAAAAAACCTTATTCTAAAATAAAATAAAAGAAGTATAGTTTTATATGGATTTTACTTTTATTTTATTTTACCATTGTATTTTATTTAAATAAGGATTCGGGTCACTTAATTCTAACAATATCCACCTTGACACGAATTCTCAACGAACAAGTTCTCCACCTCTTCCATAAAACCTCTTAAGAGTTTAACTTCAACAATGAACACCAACCAAGTCTAAGCAATGCTCAAACTTGGTTATAGGAAGTGACTTAGTCATCATATCTGTAGGATTTTCATGAGTACTAATTTTGCTCACAACAATATCACTACAAGCAATAATATCATGAACAAAATGATACCGAACATCAATGTGTTTTTTTCTTTCACGAAACATTTGATCTTTTGTAAGGAAGATTGCACTTTGACTGTCACAAAATATTGTACTGATTTGAAGGTCTTCATTGAGTTCACTAAAGAGTCCCTTCAACCAAATAGCATCTTTACAAGCTTCAGTAATCACAATGTACTCAGCTTCAGTGGTAGACAAAGCGACTGTAGTTTGCAAAGTGGCTTTTCAACTAATTGTACAACCTCCGTTTGTAAAGACATAACCTGTGAGAGATCTTCTTCTATCAAGGTCTCCAGTAAAATCAACATCAACATACCCAATGACTCCATCTCTAGTTCTTCCAAACTATAACCAAACATCAGTAGTACCTCGTAAGTATCTTAAAATCCATTGAACTGCTTTCCAATATTCTTTCTGAGGATTCGCCATGTATCATTAATCAGACCGACCGCATATGATAAATCTGGACGTGAACAATCCATAGCATACATGAGAGATCCCACTACACTAGAGTATGGAATATGTGACATGTACTCAATCTTATCATCTGATTGTGGAGACAAAGTCGATGAAAGTCTGAAATGGGCTACTAAAGGAGTACTAACAGGCTTAGCACTCTGCATATTGAACCTGCAAAGAACTTTCTCAATGTACCCCTTCTGACTTAGGTAAAATTTACTTTTTTTTTATCTCTAAGAATCTCCATACCAAATATTTTCTTTGCTGGCCCCAAATCTTTCATCTCAATTTCTTCACTTAGTTGGACTTTAAATTTTCTTATCTCGCCTTTATCTTTTGCTGCTATCAACATGTCATCAATATAAAGGAGTAGATACATAAAAGAACTATCACTGTTTTTCTTAAAGTAAACACAACTGTCAAAGCTACTTCTTTTGAAATCATGAGAAGTCATAATGGAATCAAACCTCTTGTATCACTGTCCTGGTGACTGTTTCAAATCGTAAAGGGACTTTTTCAGCAAGCAAACATAGTCCTCTTTTTCTGAGACTGTCAAACCCTCTGGTTGTTGCATGTAAATATCCTCATCAAGTTCTCCATGCAAAAATACAGTTTTTACATCTAACTGCACAAGCTCCAAATCATGCATGACCACAATACCAAACAAAGCTCGAATCAAACTATGCTTCACAACTAGGGATAACACATCTGTGAAGTCCACTCCTGGAATTTGACTGTAACCATTTGCAACAAGCCTTGCTTTATATCTGGGTTTTTTAACTTTGGAGTCCTTTCTTTCTTTTTAAATACCCATTTACAATAAACAACCTTTTTATCTTTAGGAAATTTCACAAGATTCCATGTTCTGTTTTTGTGGAGTGATTCCATCTCCTCTTGCATAGTAAACATCCACTTTTTTGAGTCTTCACAGCTAACCGCCTCAGAATAATTAGATGTCTCTTGGTTTGCATCTATATCTTCAACCACATTTAAAGCATAATCAACTAAATCAGCCTCAGCATACTTCTTTGGAGGTTTAATTTTTCTTTTAGTTCTGTTTTTGACGGTAGAATATTATGGTAAATAAGCAACTCTATTCTGAATTTTTGTACTAGCTTGAGGAGTCGACTCTATTGTATATTTTGGATTAATCTGATGCCCGATCTGCTTTTAATTTTCTTTATTGGAAGAGTATTTAAGAGATGAGTTAGGTGGCATAGCAGTTTTATCAAAAACAACATATCTGCTAATCACAACTTTTTTATTTTCAGGACACCATAACTTATACCCTTTTACACCAGCTTTACAACCAAGAAATACAAATTTAATGGATCTCAGTTTCAATTTTCATTATCAGTATGAGCATATGCAGGACATCCAAAGGTCTTTAAATCAAAATAGTCAGCAGAATTACCAGAACAGACCTCTTGTGGAGTCTTTTTCTCAATAGCAATAGATAAAGATCGATTGATCAAAAAACATGCAGTAGAGGGTGCTTCGGCCCAAAACGACTTTGGTAAGTTGGCATTTGGCAACATACATCAAACTTTCTCTATGATCGTTCTGTTCATTCGTTCTGCAATGCCATTTTGCTGTGGAGTATTACGAACTGTTAAGTGTCTCACGATCCCTTCTGACTTGCATAGTTTATTAAACTCATCAGAACAAAACTTTAAACCATTGTCTGTGTAAAGGTATTTTATTTGTTTTTCCATCTGTTTTTCAATCATAGTTTTCCAAGACCTAAATGCGGAAAACACATCGCTTTTTTGCTTCAGGAAGAACGCCCAAACTTTTCTTAAAAATCATCAATAAAAGTTAGCATATAATTAGCTCCACCTCTCGAAAGCACTCTAGATGGGCCCCATAGATCAGAATGAATATACTTAAATGTTCCCTTCGTGTTTTGGATTCCTTTGGTGAATCAAACTTTCTTTTGCTTTCCAAAAATGTAGTGCTTGTAGAACTTTAGTTTGGAAATTCCTTACCCATCAAGAAGTTCTCTTTTGCTTAATTCTGCCACGCCATTCTCACTCATATGCCATAGGCGCATATGCCAAAGTTTAGTAATATCATAATCTGACAAGGAAGAGGAAGCTACAGTTGCATCACCAGTAATAATAGAACCTTGCAAAACATATATAACTTGGCAGTCTTTCTCTGCCCTTTCATCACAATAAGGGAACCTTTGGAAATCTTCAAAACCCTACTTTCAACTGTGTATCTGTACCCTTTTGAATCAAGAGTACTCAACGAAATTAAAATTCTCTTCACTTCTGGAACATGCCGCATGTCACTAAGTGTTCTGACAACTCCATCAAATATCTTAACTTTAATCGTTCCAACACCTGTAATTTTACACGAAGCATTATTTCCCGTCAAAACAACACCTTCAGACACTATTTCATAAGTTGTAAACCAATTCCAATTGGGACTCATGTGGAAGGTGCAGTCTGAATCAAGGATCCACTCCTCGCTCACTTTAGAACTGTGGATAGAAGTGACTAGAAGTTCACCATTGCTGTAGTCTTCTACAGCATCAGCTTCACCAGATTTTTCTGGTTGTTTTCTCTTTTGATTCGCAGCCTCTCTTTTGATCTTGTTCTGCAACTTGTAACACTCAGATTTAATGTGCCCTTTTTTCTTGCAGAAGTTACAAGTTTTACTTCTGTTTGAAGACTTTGATCTACCTTTAGATTTACCGCAAGGATTTCGTTCCTGTGTCCTTCCACGATCATTATCAGCATTTCAATCTTGTCTCCCATGAACAATGAGACCCTCTCTAAGAGTCGATTTTAACCACAAGATGCTTCATCTTATCATACGAGGTCAAAAAATCATAAACCTCATCAATTGTGAGAGACTCGCGGCTATTTAAAATCGTGTCTCTAAAGGTTGAATAAGACGGAGGCAACGGACAAAGTATAATTAACCCTAAATCTTCCTTATCATACTAAACCTCCATGGCCTCCAAGTTTAAGAGAATTTCTTTAGACACTGTTAATTGTTCGTGCACAAATGCACTTTCCTCTAAACGATGAGTATAAAGACGCTGCTTCATATGCAACTTGCTGGTTAGAGTTTTCGACATACATATTTGTTCCAGCCTCTTCCATAATGCAATAACGGTCTTCTCCTTCATCACATCTTGCAAAATTTCGTTAAACAAATGCAGATGTAATTGTGTTAACGCCTTTCGATCCTTGCGCTTCTTCTCTTCATCCGTTAATGTCGAAAGCATCTTATCCATCCCTAGCAGGGCATCCTCCAGATCCATCTGCACAAGAGTTGCTTGTATCTTAATCTGCCACAACGCAAATCTAGTGTTGCAATCCAACAACAAAGTTTCATACTTCAAAGACGCCATTATCGTGATCGAGATGAACTACCCGGAAGCTTTGATACCAATTTATAAAATAAATAGAATGTCGATAATAAAAATATATCGCAAAAAAAAAAAGAGAAATAAAAATAAAGAACATACAGATTTTTACGTGGAAACCCTTTCGGGAAAAAACTACGGGTAGAGGAGAAGAAAATTCACAATGTCAAATTGGAATGATTATAAGAGGAGTAGACTATATCTATTTATAGGCTCATATAATCATATTCTAACAGAAGTGTAGTAAGATTGAAACACATTATTCTAATCAATATCAAATAGTTGGAGTTTAATAAGGTTTAAAAATCTTATTCTAAAATAAAATAAAAGAAGTGTAGTTCTATATGGATTTTACTTTTATTTTATTTTACCATTGTATTTATTTAAATAAGGATTCGGTCACTTAATTTTAACATATATATAATTAGTTTTTTATTCAATGCGATGTACGGATTAACTATATGTATTAATTAAAACTATTAAATTTATTTGTAAAAATAATTTTAAAAATTATATATTTTTACGAATAATATATTTTAAATAATGTACAAAAATATTGTCTATTATGAACTTTTTAAACACTATATTTTAGTACCGTAAAAATACTTATATTGTACGCTATAAAATTTTAAAATTGTATAGATATTATTTAAATTATATTAATTGATTGGAAAATTTATATGGACTGGTGGTTAAAGTTAGTATCAAACACTTGTTTGGCATGGGTTTAAATTATGAAAAATATTTAAATTATGTTTAGTATTATTCATCAAAATAATTACAACATTTTTATACTCATGATTTCTTCCTTATGTATATGCAAATTTGAGGTTTTAATATGAAAATTAATATTATTTTGTAATGTCTAAGATATTTCTTGTCAAATTTAAAATAAACATGTTTAATAATAATAATAATTTCATATAAGATGGTTGCCTTAACGTCTTTAATCAAAATTATGAAAAGTAGTTTTAGAATTCGAATATATACACTTGTCAACTTATAAGAGTGCCAACTAGTTAGATATAAACTAAGACACGTGGATTATTTTCTAAATTGCAACTTTCATATTGCTATAGTGTATATATATATATATATATGCTTCAGAGTTTGTTAAATAATTTAAAAATGATTTATTTGATTATAAAATTACTTTTATAAAAGTATAAGTAGTGATAAACCATTTTATTTTGTTTTGAAAATTTCAATAAGCAATTCTAATATTTTCTCGTATGAGAATAATTTATATCAAGACGGTTTTAAGAATTAAAGTTTTAGGCATCAATTAAATAATGTTACATCATCCATTTTTAAATTGGAAAACATATTGGCCTGATAACCAAAGTGTTTACTGCCTTAGGAGTGGCCTGGGTTCGAGTCGAGTTAATCGTGTTGTTATTAGGGCTTTGTCCTCCTCTTGTAATTCACGAAAAGAAGAAGAAGAGAAAAACATATTATTATACATTATTCTCTCACATTTAAAAATTGACAATATACATCAATTTCTATGTTTTATGGAATTGAGTCTGTCTATTGGCACAAAGTTTTGTCTATCTTTTGACACAAGGTTTTCTCTTTATTCTTCCTTTTTCTTCTTCGAAGTTTTGTTTCTTAGTTTTAGAGTGACAATTTTTCTTTGTTTTTGAGTGATGGAGGAGGAATTGGCTAATCTGAATTTAATTGGTGAGGAGGAGGATGTGTTTCATGAGGAAGCTACGGTGGTGGATTAGAATTATCAATTAAGTTTGGTAGGACGATGCTTGACTGATAGTGTTGTTTATTTTCCATCTTTACGCAATACCATGGCTGATTTTTGGCATCCCATTGGGGGGATTTGTATTTCAAAAATTTAGGAGAAAAAAATGTTTCTTTTTCAATTTTTCCATAACGTTGATGTTCAAAGAGTGCTTTCTGGAACTTCATGGTTTTTCAATAATCATTTACTAATCTTTCACAAAATTCAAATGGGGGAAGATCCGTTATTAGTTCTGTTATATTTATCAGAGTTTTGGGTCCAAATATATGATTTGCTTCCAGGTTTGATGACGGAAACTATAGTAAAACAATTTGGGATTTTTTGGGTCAGTTTTTTGAATATGATACATATATTCCGACAATGGGAATAAAAAAATTTATACGCAATCGGATTCGTTTGGATGTGACAATTCCGTTGAAAAGAAAGAAGAAGATTCAAATCGGCAAGTATCAGACTGTCTATGCTCGTTTTCAGTATGAGAAACTGAGTTTATTTTGCTTTATCTGTGGTAAACTCGATCATGGGAAGAGTTTTTGCCCATTTCGCACCCGAAATGAGCCTTCAAAAACAATCTTTGGGTGGAATATTTCATTGCATGCAGTGGTACGACTGCGGAACACAACTGTGAACAAATGGCTTCGTGAAGTAGATAGTTCAGAATGTAGATTGTTGGATATGGAAAGAGACACTAAAGGCCAAAATTCAGGGGAAGAGAGGGATACTGGGAGTAACAATAGGGGTGATATGGAGAAATCGTATCTAAATCCTAATTTTATTCCTTTAAAATCTGGACAAAAGATATTAACTAAGGGGATTGACAACTTGTAACACCCCCAACCCGTATCCGTTACCGGAACAAGGTTACGGAGTATTACTAGAGATTTCAGAACAATTACAAATAATTCAGGTCAACTATTATTCATTTTCTGAGATCATCCATAACGTCCCTTAAATGGACCCTCAAGGCTCGGGACTAAATTACGGGCTCAAAGAATTTTTCACTAAACTTTAAAAATTTTTCAAGATGCAGGGCACACACGCCCGTGTGGTCCAAGGGACACGCCTGTGCTGTAGGCCGTGTTCAAAACTATGTAGCTCCCTGACTTGTGCCACATGGCCAGCCACACGCCCGTTGTTAAACCGTGTGGTAAATTAAATTTTTTCAAAAAATAGGTGCAGGTTTCACACGGCCAAGACACACGCCAGTGTTCTGGGCCGTGTAGCACACACGGCTGAGATACACGTCTGTGTCTCTGCCCGTGTGCTCAATTTTGAGCATTCTATTTCTCAAATTTAAGGTGCAGGGGACACACGGCCAGATTACACGCCCATGTGTATGGCCGTGCATCATACACGGCTGAGACACACTGCCATGTCTCCACTCATGTGGATGAAAATATATCATTTTAAGGCTCCTTTTCTAACCCTTTTCACAAACAACCTGCACACAATACTTTCATATACCAATATAGTCCAACCAAGCAACCAATTCATGCCAAAATATGCATAAAATATGATATAACATCACATACACATTAATATCTAATACATACGAACACATTTAAGTCTCACAACCCCAATTCAAATTGTTTCAATATTAAACCAAACCTATACATGCCATATAAACCAAAAGTTGTATAACAAAATTTACCAGAATAATTTGGATAGTGTAAGTCGATGTGTTGATCCAATCCTCCAATCACACGTTAATCTACAAGGAACATTAAAAACACAAAAGTAAGCTTATAGAAGCTTAGTAAGTTCAAAGGCTTTAAAGATAAATCTTACCAAACCTTTTATAAATAGACATTAAATAGAACATTTCATTAACATTGTCTGCTACTCACAACTTCAATTTGATGAATTCATATAATTGAGCTCAATATCAAATACTCCATAGATTCTTTCACAATAAAACTATATAACACCTACCAATACTTGTCAAATTAGAGAACGTCTTACGGATATGAGTACATTGTTTTCTTGATGCCATAATCCAACTATGGCCTTACACATATAATACCATGGCCTTGCCATGATCTTACACTCATAGTGCCATAATCCAATTATGGTTTTGGTATCAGGATGCTATAGCCCAGCTATGGTCTTACACGTATTCACATATACTGCCATGGTTCAACCAAGATATTATATTCACGATGCCATATCCTAGTTATGGTCTTTTCACTGAAATGCCATAGCCCAGCTATGGTATTACATTTAACACTTTGCCATGGTCCAACTATGGTCTTATCCGTCAATTCATCACTTGTCACTGAACGATAGTACTCAATTTTTGCGTTCCACTAATTTGAACTTTCGATCCAAATTTTCATATTTTTATAATAATCATAATTTAACAATAACATATGAGACAATACATTATACCATTCCTAAATTAACAAATAATCATGAGAATTCAACCATATGAACTTACCTGGGATAATTTATGGAAGTTGTAGAAAGTTCAGGGACTAATCAACTATTTTCTCTTTTCCATGATTTTCATTGAGCTCTTGGTTTATAATATAAAATTTTCCATTCATTAGCATCTAATTCATTTCACAATTTATGCCCTTTAATTTTTAAAATTACACATTTACCCTAAATTTTATAGTTTTTACAATTTAGTCCATGATCAATTAACCCATAAATTGAGATAATTTTTCCCAATTAACAATTTATTCCATCACTCTCAACTACAACTCAACCTTTGATAATCATAATTTCAACATTAAACCCTAATTCTTAACTTTTTATAATTAGGTCCTAAAATTAATTTCTATTTAAATCACTTAATAAAATCATCACTTAACAAAATTAGAGTTTCAAATCTATTGTAATTCATTATAAACTTCCAGTACTTATACATGGTAACTTTGAAAATCATTCATAGAATCAAAAACTAATGAATTCAATAGTTGGACCTAATTGTAAAAGTCTCAAACTCACAAAAATTAGAAGAAATAATCTAGAATTAAACTTACTTGTAGAAAAAATATGAAAAACCATCTTATAAAGAATCTTTAATGGCTGTTTTTGGCTGGAGAAACATGAAGAAATGTCTAGATTTTCAATTTGGTCATTAGTTTTATTTTTAATTTTAACCAAATTACCATTTTGCCCTTAGTTCACACCAAATTTTGTGTATTTCTTCTTTCCACATGCCGTTCATCCATTGCCCATGTATCTAATTACTTATTTGGTCTTCCCTTAATTATCACTTATGTTATTTAATCATTATTCCTTAAATTAGCAAGTTTTGCACCTTTTCAATCTAGTCGTTTTTATTTAATTAATTATCAAAACATTAATATTTTCTTACGAAAATTTAATACTAACCCAATGAAACTCCGTAAATATTTATAAAAATATTTATGACTTGGTTTATGAAATCGAGGTCTCTTTTCCTCGTTTTCAACTCAATTTACCTAATAAATTCTTTTAACTCACAAAATTCACTAATTCAAAAATATTTCTAAAATCTCACTGGGCTAATAAATATTAATTTATTAAAATTTTTTAACTCATTCGTCGAATTTAGTGATCTCGAATCACTATTTTTGACACCATTGAAAATTAGGTTGTTACACAACTGGCAAAACATAGACAGTAGGGAGTTAAATGGGGCTGCTAGTGATCCACTACTTTCTATGGAAGGCAATAAACGACAATGGGTAGTGGGTGATACAAAAATTTCTTTGGATAGTAATATTGAATGAGGTTTTCACGATATAACAGCTAGCTTTGCAATGCGGAGCAGCCGAATGCAATGAAACATTTAAGCTGGAATGTCCGTGGACTGGGGAGACCACGGACTGTTAATAGGCTCAAAAATAAGTTGAGGGTAAATCCCTGGTTTTTGTTTCTTATGGAAACAAAATTAAATTTAAAAAAGATGGAAATAGTTAGGTTGAAATGTGGTTTTGAAAATGGTATTGATATAGGGGCAATTGGATCAAAAGGAGGTTTATCTTTGGGTTGGAAAGGTAATTATTTGATTATGCTTAAGAGTTATTCTCATTACCATATTGATGTTGATATTCATGATAATGAATGTGGAAAATCTTGGAGGTTAATGGGTTTTTATGGAAATACTAATAAACGAAGTAGGCAGAGGTCATGGGAGTTGCGTAGACAATTGAGACATGATCAAATGGTCTATTGGCTTGTAATTAGGGATTTCAACGAGATCATAGCGTTTTGGAAGCGTTTTGGATGACTGCAGGCTTAATGATTTGGGTTTCATTTGTAGGTGGTTTACATGGGAGAGAGGAAGATTCTTGTTAACTAATGTAAGGGAAAGACTCTGATAGGGGAGTCGCGACCTTGGAATGGATGAATATTTTTTAGGCTATCAAGTGGAGCATTTGAGTCATACTTTTTCGGACCACTGCCTGGTTCTTTTGGACACAACAGGAAAGCGAATGGATGATAAGAGATATTGGGCCAAGCATTTTCGTTTTGAGGCCAGATAGTGTTTAGAACAATCTTCCGAGGAGGAAGTAAAAAGGAATTGGGCTGATTCATCTGTTAGTATTCCGGTTAAGCTAGTGAAAGTGGGACAGCAGTCCTAACAATGGAGTTGCTTAAGGAGCCGAGAGCAAAGGAAAACTTGAATGGATTTAGAGGAACAATTGCTTGAACTTTATGGTAGGGATCCATCTGATAAGGTTTTGGTCGACATTACAGATGTTCAGTTAGACCTTAATTTGGAGGCTGATAAAGAGGAGAACTTTTGGGAATAACAAGCTTGAGTTAACTGGTTGAAAAATGGGGATCAGAATACAAGTTTCTTTCACAAAGTATCTGTTACTCACAAAAATCGTAGTCGGATAACTGGATTGGGAGGGGAGGATAAACGATGGGTTTCAAAGGATAAGGAGATGTTACAAATTACTTTGAAGTATTTTGAAAACTTGTTCTCGGCCTCAGAGACAGGTGATGATAAAATGTTGCTTCGGTTTATTAGGGAAACGGATCACAAAGAGCATGAATGACGAGCTACTCAAACCTTTCACTAAGGAGTAAATTGGGCATGCAATTAAGACGATGGCAACCCTAAAGGCTCCGGGAATTAATTTTTTTCCAGCAATATTTTATCAAAGGTTTTGACATATTGTTGGACCTGAGATTTCTAGTTACTGCTTGTCTATTTTGAAAAATAAGATTGAAATGGTGAGATTAATAAAACCCATATTGTTTTAATTCCTATAGTTGAGAAACCGAAAAATCTTTCACAATTTAGACCTATAAGTTTATGTAATGTGGTTTACAAAATTATTGCAAAAATCTTGGTGGAGAGTATGGGTGCAATGTTGGGATGTTGTATTAATAAAGCCTAGGGGCTTTTATCCCAGGAATACATATTTTGGATAATGTTTTAATCGCTTATGAGGTCTTACATTCTCTTAAAATGAAAAAAAAAGCATAAAAGGGAATTTTGCGCTTAAGCTCAATATGAGTAAAGCGTATGATCGTGTTGAGTGGGATTCTTTTAACTAGAATGATGCTTAGGTTGGGTTTTTATACTGATTGGGTTGTTCTCATTATGAGGTGTGTCTATTCTATTTCCTATACTATGGGTATCAGCGGGGATACTAGCGATTGGTTTTCACCTTCGAGAGGGTTGAGACAAGGAGATCCACTCAGTCCTTATCTATTCTTAATCTATGTAGAGGGTTTTTCTACACTACTACATGAGGCAAAATAGAAAGATCTAATGCGGGGTGCTCTAATTGGAAGGGAAAGGCTTTCGATTAATCATCTATTTTTTGTGGATGACTGTATTCTTTTTGGTGATGCCTTGTGTAAGGGAGCAAATACAGTTCGAAACATTATTCTAGAGTACGAGCAAGTTTCAGGGCAACAGGTTAACTTTGATAAACCGCTTATTTATTTTGGTGTAAGTGTAGAGTGTAATGTAAGGGAGTCAGTTACCAACATTTTGGGTGTCCGTGTAGCTACAAACCCCGAGAAGTATTTAGGTCTGCCAATGATGGTTGGAAGAAAAAAAAGGTGGGCTTTTGCAAATTTTATTGACTGGTTCAGAAGAAGAATTGATGGGTGGTGTTTGTGCTATCTCTCGATGGGGGGAAAGAAGTTTTTATTAAGTCAGTTTTACAAGCAATTCATGTATATGTTATGCAGTGTTTTACTTTTTTCGAAGATTTTATGTCGTAAGTTAGAGGGTATATTGAATAAATTTTGGTGGTTTAATAACAAATAAACTAAAGGCATTCATTGAAGTAATTGGAGTGTGTTGTGTAAAGCAAAAGTTGTTGGTGGGTTGGAATTTCGGGATCTTTTTTTTTATTTAATAAAGCTTTATTAGGAAAACAAGTTTGGCGTTTATTTTCCTAGCCCAAGTGCCTTTTAGCGAAAGTTTTAAAAGCCCGTTATTATTCGTTCTCAGATATTTTGTCAGCAAAAATTGGTTCTTACCCTTCGTTTACCTGGAGGAGTATTTGTAGTGCTCGGGATTTAATTGTAGAAGGGTTAATTTGGAGCATTGGTAGCGGTTAAGGTGTGAATATTTGGAATGATCCATGGCGGACTGGTCTTGGAAGTAGTAGATTATCAGTTCAGAGTATAAATCCTTATTGGATTACTGTAAACCAGTTAATTGATGTTGAGTCAAATACCTGGATTAAGAAAGTGATCTGCAGATTTGTTGAAAGAGACCAAGCGAAACGCATTTTCAACATTCCTCTTGCTAGCTCCAGATCTCATGATATGCTGGTTTGGAGACACGAAGCCATTGGGGAGTATTCCGTGAAGAGTGAGCATAGGGTTTTAGTTATAGAAAAATTACAGAATACTGATTACAACCCTTCTACAACAGACAAGTATAATGATTTTTACAAATTACTTTGGGCTTTGCACCTACCAACTAAAGTGAAAATACATATGTGGAGTTTATTCAATAATTATGTCTTATTTTAGCAATCTCATTAAGCGAAGGCTATATGTTTGTAACACCCCTAACTTGTATCCATTGCCGGAATAGGGTTAGAGAGCATTACTGAAATTTTTCAGAACATTTTTAAATAAACCATGTAAATCACTATTCATTAGCCAAGATTATTAAAAACGTCCCTTAAATGGACCCTCGAGGCCCAATATGAACAATAGAAACGAGTCAGGACTTACTCGAAACCACTAGGAATTTTTCACAAAAGTTCAAAATTTTTCCAAGGTACAGGGCTCACACGCCCGTGTGACCCTTAGACACGCCTGTTCATCAGGCTGTGTCCAATTTAGGTTGCTCTTTGACTTGCGCCACACGGCCATGTCACACGCCCGTGTGTTAGGCCATGTAGTTAATTAATTTAATTCAAATTAGGTGTAGGTTTCACATGGCCATGACACACCCTCGTGTTCAAGATCGTGTCACCCACACGGCTGAGACACACACCCGTGTCTCTGCTCGTGTGTTAAATTTTGGACATTCTGTTTTGCAAATTTTAGAAGCAGGGGACACACGGCCAGATCACATGCCCATGTACCCAGGTCGTGTGTGGCCTGGAAACATGCTCGTGTGTTTACCCGTGTGGATGAAATAAAGCCATTTCCTAACCTCATTTCTCACCCAAATTTAACCATTTTCCTACACCAAAACTCACAAGTATAAATCAACCAAATCCAACCAATTTCCATCATCCAAATTGATACATTATTTCCTATATCGTACTTTTAAGCATACCTTTACATTATCTCATATAATATGCTTCATGAAAATCCTATTTAACTTGTTTAAAATGTAATAATTAACATATTGTAAATTCATACCATATCAAAAACAATCATTTCTAGCCATTCCAATGGCTAGATTACAAGCCAACATCATAAATCATCATTTAGTCATATTAGCCTATACATGCCATTATACCAAAATAAGATTGACATTTATACCAAAATCAATGAGTTGACAGTGTGATAATTGTTCCGATCGATCTCCAACCTTCACGAGCTTTGAGCACTATAAAATAGGAAAAATAAACCTAGTAAGCATTATATGCTTAGTAAGCTTGTGTAACTAAAATTACACTTACCAATCATATTTAACATTTAAAACATGTAAAACATATATCCATCAATTTGGCAAATTTGTCTAATCACAAACATTCAATCAACATGTTAGTTACAAATATACCAAAATGTATTGATAAACCTTAAAAGTAACATATTTTAATCCCACATTTAGCATGCTTTTGAATGATTTATCCTTGATTTATGTAAAAAGGTGCTCTTAATCCTTTCTTTTCATGTCTTATACTCAGGAAAGCACCTAAGGATAAAAAGAACGTAAAACGAGCTTAAAACAGACCAAATTGGGCCAACCCAAGAAATCGACACGGCCTGGACTTCAAGCCACACGGCCGTGCCGTACCATTTATTTAGAACACGGCCTCACCCCGATTTCAATGGTCGTGCCTCGTCGACAAAAGTCTAACACGGTCTGGCCACGACTTACACGGGTGTGTGCCATGGGCGTGCCCCTGCCACGGGAATGAGCAATTTCACTTGGATTTGGATGCTTGAAGCCAAAGAAACATACTCCTAAGTCTACTTAAACACCTTAATAGTAATTCTACTTGAAGGAGGTACTTAGGAGCCAAGTAAAGCATCTAAAGAGCCTATATAAACAACCCAAGGCGTGTTCTAGATAATAAAGTTTTAGGCAAAAATTTTCCGCGGAGCTTTTATTTGGGGAATTACTCAAGATAGCAGTTGATCCATCTTAAGAAGCGGAGTTCTACTCAAGATGAGGATCTCCTCTTCAATTCCTTCGAGGGTTTTAGGGATTTTTATGTTTTGTTTTATCTTTTCTCTTGAGATGTTTTCTTATTTTGTTATGAACTAAACCCTTGAGATACCTGAAGGGGATGAAACCTATAATGGATTTTGTTATTTGATTTCTAAATTATATGATAAGTACTTAGTTTGTTCTTAATTATATTGCTTAATTTAATCTAGTGTGCTTAGGTGGAGAAGGAATAGACCCTGCCTAAGAGTAGATCTAGCATAATTAAGCGGAGTTGATCGCACGCCTAGAGATAGGGTGACGAGATTTTGCCAGATTAGGGTTAAACCTAATATGGGAGTCCATTGATCGATTTACTGCTTCCTTAGGGGGTTATTATAAGAGAACAAGAGTTCCACTAATTAACCTAAAGTTAGACGTTATTCACCTCGAGAGAGGGTTTAATATAGGTTAGGGAGTCTCACGGATCAAGCTAAGTAAAGAAGTCATATGAATTAAAAGTTAGATAAAAAGAGAAGTCATAGGTGGATTCTTCCTGAGGATATCGTCGTAATCAACTGAGTTTTTCCACAGTCTTTTCTTAAAGTTTCATTCTTTTGTCTTTGCATCTAGTTTAATTTTTTTTTTTCATTAGTTTTAGATTAATAAACCAATCACTCCATATTTTAGGCTAAATAATAGAAAGAAAGTGAGTAGTAGTACTTTTAGGTTCCTTTGGGTTCGATAAAATAATCTTGCCTAACTATACTATTGTCCGATAGGTGCGCTTGCCTCAATCGTTGTCATAGTTAGTCTACAGGTTCGATCATTCTTTATAAATATTAAAACTTGATTGTTTGACACGATCAAGTTTTTGGTGCCGTTGCCGGGGAACTAAAATATTAAGAAAGCTTAATTTTTATTACTTTAGCCAATTTTTTTTATTTGCAATTTATTATTATTATTATTGTTTTTTACTTTGCTAATTTTTTCCTCTATCTTGCTTTTGGCAGAAAATTTTAGTCTATGGAAAAGATGTCGTTGAATAATTACCAGTGGCAAGTTACAAGGATAAAACCGATGAAATCAGCCGGAGTTTTTAACATAAACGCAATAACAATGCTGTCAACACAGGTGGAGATGATGAATAAAAAGCTTGATAATTTATGTTCTTCACAGATACACCCGGTAATGCAATACGAAGCGAGTGGGAATGTGGCGAATCCTGAGTACCCACCCTACCAACTAGGAGCTGAACATGAACAAATAAACTATATAGGTAACAATTTTTGATCTAATAATCTTTATAGTAACAGTTATAACCCAGGTTAGATGAACCACCCAAATTTTTCATGAGGAGGACAAGGAAATCAAGGAAATCAAAGGTAGCAACCTCCTCTAAATTATCAAAATCAACCATATCCACAGGAGAGGAAATCAAACCTTGAAGATATGCTGACGAAATTCATGGCAAAGAATCGATTCTCGTTCCAAAAGATCAAGCGAGACTTGATGAACAACAAAAATCGATCAAAAGGATCGAGAATCAAGTGAAATTACTTACGGAGATGGTATGTGAAATACGGATAGAGATTTTTTCCAAAGGCACACAGCAGGTAAAGGCAGTTACACTAAGAAGTGGTAAAGAGCTAATGGAACCACCAAGAAAAAAACCACATGAGATAATCAAGGAAAGGAGTGTAGAAGTTGAAACCAATACTCCAACGCATCCAGAGAAAAAGGCACCAATTCCATATCCAGTAAAACTGAAGAAAGAACAATTGGATGATCAACATGGTAAGTTTCTCGAACTTTTTAAACAAATACACATTAACTTACCTTTTGTTGAAGCCATTTCACAGATGCCGAAGTACGCAAAATTCTTAAAGGAACTCCTGACGAATAAAAGGAAGTTTGAAGAAGTGTCAACGGTGGAACTTAATGAAAAGTGCTCAGCCATCCTCCAAAATAAGCTACCAACCAAATTAAAAGACCGAGGAAGTTTTACTATCCCTTGTTTAATTGGTAGCTTGAATATTAAGAAGGCATTAGCTGATCTAGGCGCTAGTATAAATTTAATGCCTTATAAAATGTTTAAACAATTAGATCTTGGGGAACCAACACCCACTAGGATGAGTATTCAGTTAGCAGATAATTCCATTAAATATCTTAGAGGAGTTATCAAAAATATCTTGGTAAAAATTGACAAATTTATTTTCCCTGTTGATTTTGTTGTGTTAGACATGGATGAAGACATTAATGTTCCTTTAATCTTAGGGCGTCTTTTTTTAGCCACTGCTAAAGCCGTTATCGATGTAGGTGACGGTAAACTCGCACCAAGGATAGGTGATGAAGAAATTATTTTTCAAATTTATAATGCTATGCGATATTCTAAAAAGCAAGATGATTCCTGTTATTTTGTTGATACTACTGATCATATTATTTAAAACTCATTACAGGAAATCATACATGATGGCACGATGGAACTGTGCCTGACTCAAGAAGAGGGGGAAGAAGATGAGGACAATGAGTTGAATCTGAATATATCATCATCCAAACGAATAAAAGAAGAAAACATTGAAGATAATAATGAAATAAAACCAAAACCCTCCATCGAAGAGCCGCCCAAATTGGAATTAAAATAGTTACCAAAACACTTAGAATACGCATTCCTTGGGGAAAATTCTACACTACCGGTAATCATCTCTTCAGAATTAGAATCTAAGGAAAATAAGGAGCTGATAAAGGTACTAAGAGAACCCAAGAAAGCCATAGCTTGGAAAATTTTTGACATCAAGGGAATAAGCCCCGCATTTTGCACCCACAAAATTTTAATGGAAGAAGAATATAAGCCGTGTGTGCAACCTCAGAGGCGGCTAAACCCTAACATGAAAGAAGTGGTCAAAGCCGAGGTAATTAAACTTCTAGATGCAGGAATAATTTATCCTATTTCTGACAGCACTTGGGTAAGCCCAATGAAAAGAATGAGTTAATTCCCACAAGAACAGTTACAGGATTGAGAGTCTGTATAGACTATAGAAAGCTGAATGATACCACCAGAAAAGATCACTTCTCTCTGCCCTCATAGATCAAATGCTGGAAAGATTATCCGGGCATATGTATTACTATTTCTTGGACGGACTCTCCGGTTACTTCCAAATCCCCATAGCTCATGAAAATCAAGAGAAGACGACATTTACAACCCATACGGTACGTTTGCTTATCGTAAAATGCCTTTTGGATTGTATAATGCTCCTGCTACTTTCCAGCGCTACATATTGGCAATCTTTGACGAACTCGTGAAAGACATCATGGAGGTATTTATGGATGACTTCTTGGTATTCGATAATTCTTTCCATCTTTTCCTCAAAAATTTAAAAAGAGTTCTAATGAGATGTGAGAAAACGAACATTGTTTTGAATTGGGAAAAATGTCACTTTATGGTTAGGGAAGGGATTGTGTTAGGACATAAGATTTCTAGTAAAGGGATTGAGGTAGACAAAGCAAATATTGAAGCCATAGAAAAACTACTTCCCCCTAGTTCGGTTAAGGCTATTAGAAGCTTTTTAGGACATGCAGGATTCTATAGAAGATTTATTAAAGATTTTTCTAAAATAGCTGAGCCATTGACAAAATTACTAGAAAAAGATGTTCCTTTTGATTTCAATCAAGAATGCTTAAATGCATTCAATATCCTTAAGGATAAACTAATAAATGCACCGATTATAATTGCATCTGATTGGAACTTACCCTTTAAACTAATGTGTGATGCAAGTGATTTTGCAGTAGGTGCAGTTTTGGGGCAACGAAGAGACAAGCACTTTCAACCAATTTACTATGGCAGCAGAACACTAACGCCCACACAAGAAAACTATACCACTACAGAGAAAGAATTGCTAGCCGTAATTTTTACTTTTGATAAATTTAGACAAGATTCTATCTTGTCTAAAGTTATCGTTACAATCCACCATTTAGCTTTCAGATATCTTTTAAACAAACCTGATGCAAAACCTAGACTTATACGATGGATTTTACTCTTACAAGAATTCGACTTAGAAATACAAGATAAGAAGGGAGCCTAGAATCTTGCAACAGATCACCTTTCTAGACTTAAAAATCCACACAACAAAGAGCTTGACGAAGGTGAAATAAATGATTTGTTTCCCGAAGAACAACTCTTTTCTATAACACATTCCGAGGTACCATGGTTTGTAAATATCGCAAATTATTTAGCAGCTAACGTTCTACCAAAAAAACCGACACATCACCAAAAGAAGCGATTCTTTGCTGATGTGAAAAATTATTTTTGGGAAGATCACTTTCTTTTCCGTATATGTGCAGATCAGGTAATTCGAAGATGTGTTACAAAGACAGAAGCAAACAAAATCTTGGACCATTGCCATTCAGGACCATCAGGAGGTCACTACAGTAGAATTAAGACAGCACACAAAACACTCGAATCAGGTTTTTATTGGCCCACTCTATTTAAAGATGCCAACATGTATGTTACCTCGTGTGATAGATGCCAGTGAATAGGTAATATTTCTAAACGTGATGAAATGCCTCAAACATATATGTTATCATGTGAGATATTCGACGTATGTGGTATCGATTTCATGGGACCATTCCCCAGTTCGTTTGGAAACAAGTACATCCTAGTGGCGGTCGATTACATGTCAAAATGGGTTGAAGCGAAAGCTTTACCTACCAACGATGCTAGGGTAGTAGTCAAGTTCCTCAAGAAATTGTTCTCCCGATTTGGCACACCTAAAGCAATTATTAGTGATAGGGGTACCCACTTCTGCAATACTCAATTTGAAAAAGTTCTAAAAAAATATGGAGTATATCACAGGACAGCAACCCCATATCATCCTCAAACCAGTGGGCAAGTTGAGGTAGCAAACCGAGAGCTTAAATGCATTCTAGAAAAAACGGTTGAATTAAATAGAAAAGATTAGGCAGTTAAAGTAGATAATGCTTTATGGTCCTACAGAACAGCATTCAAAACACCTCTAGGGACATCCCCATACAAGCTTGTATACGGGAAAAACTGTCATCTACCATTCGAGTTAGAACACAAAGCGTTTTGGGCAATAAAATTCTTGAACTCTGACCTCAAAATTACAGGAAAGAGAAGAATGATGCAGATGAACGAGCTGGATGAATGGAGAACGGAAGCATATGAGAACTCAAAATTGTACAAGGAAGCAACAAAGCGACGTCACGATGCTCGTCTCAAGAGATCAAAACAATTCGAAGTAGGAGACCTGGTCCTACTATACAACTCAAGGCTTAAACTATTCCCAGAAAAGCTGAAATCAAGATGGTCAGGCCTATTCATGATCAAAACAATTTTCCCATATGGCACCATCGAGGTAACTCATCCCACTAAAGGCACATTCAAGGTAAATGGTCACCGACTTTAAATTTATAACAGTGCAGACCAAAGAGATATAAGAGAGGAGTTTTTGCTCTATGAACCCTCTTTTAGAACCGAAAACAGGGAGAGTCTAGCTTAAGACTATAAACAAGCGCTTCTCGGGAGGAAACCCGAGCACTAACATATTAACATTGTCTTTATCTTTCTAACACTACCCTAAAATAGTTTAACAGAAAATGCAAGATTTTAAACACAGCCTTGAACATGGGCGTGTCAACGACCGTGTACAAAACAGGGGACGACCCATGGGCGTGCCAAAAGTCGTGCCCAAACAGGGAAAATTTTCTATCGTCAACATGGGCTGCGATACCAGAACACGCCCGTCTGATTTAACCGTGTGAAGCTACTGACTTGCACACCACGGGCTAGACACGGCCGTGCCTAACACCCGTGCTGAGATACTGACTTACCACACACGGGCTAGACACGCTCGTACGACTACACCATGCCACATACTGACTTACCGAGCACGGGAGTGCCCAATTGACACACGAACGTACCGAAAACCCTGAAGCGCGCCCAAATTTAAGAAATCGCGAAAAGTACGGGCACTTCAAATTAAACACGGCCCTGGCGAAAGGCCGTGTTCCCCTTCCTTTATAAGCAAACTAACCGTTTTTTTCCCAACTTCAAACCCTAAAATTAGATTTTTCCTCTTCCCCCCCAAAATCCGACCACAAAACAAGACCTCTCCCTCCCCAACGCCATTTTTCTCTAAGAAACGACCACAACCCACCCACACGGCTGCAACACCACCGTGCCCACAAACACCATGCCCCTACCAGGCTGTGTTCACACTGCGAAAACCAGCTCCACCGCCATGCCCTACACCCGTGCTCGTCACGTACCACCATGCTTGGTTCTTTTTTTTCTTCACATTTTCGCATACTTTCTCTATATTAAGTTTTTGTTTAATTTTAGACTTAAAAATCCGATTTAATTTATTTCATTTAGTCTATTTCTTATTTATTCTATGTTAAACATGATTTTTAGTTCACTTTCTTTAGAATTCTTATTTGCTTTATTTAGTTTTTAGTTTTTAACAACATGATTTTCATTGTTTGATTATTAATACATGTTAGATATTAGTTATTGTTTCTTTGAGAATTGCTTGCTATGCTATTGTCAAAATTTTATTGTGAATAATGATTCCCAAATTTTCAAATATATTGGTTGCACTAGAAAAATTGCTTTACATTTAATTTTAATTTGCAGGAAATATGTCGACATCTCGAGTGAAACGCTCAGTACCAAGTAAGAAAAGAAAGGGACCTGGTTCCTCTTCTGCAAGCGCAACCACCGAACTTCATCACCCGTTCCTCCGATTTTAGCAAGAAACTCAAGAAGAACGGTACAAAGCCATCCGGAATAGACCTTTAGGCACCGGGCAACGAATTGATTGGGACGCGGTAAGGTAAGTTGGGCTCACAACTGATATCCAAGCCCTCCTATCGACTGAACCGTGGGAAAATTTCTTCTCAATTGATGAGGCCACATACTTGGAGCTCACACTCGAATTATGCTCCACCTTCACACTGCAAACCGTGATGGCTCAGTTTGACGACCCAGGCACTATCCAATTTCGTCTCGGGGACACAGTACGTCGATTGAGCATACCATAATTTGGTACAGCCCTCGTACATTACACACTAAAATTCATTAAAGAAAACCCACTGGAGGATTAAACCAGGACCTATATGCCACTCTACTCGAATGCTGGCGCAGCCTACGCCCTTCCACAAGCAACTACAACCCTAGGCGCTCCAAATCGACTGCCCTTTCTCCAGCTCTCAGGTATATTCATGTTATTCATGCCCATACCATTACAGGTCGTAAGGAGAGCACCGGCGTCGTCAACAAACATGATGTCTATTTCTTATCATACATGTCCGAAGGACATGTTTTCGACTTGGCGTATTTTATTGCATGCACAATCCAGCACCAGACGGAGCAGCACAGGAAAGGAATTCCATTGATAGGCCCATATATCACAAGGCTAGCTTTATACTTCAACCTCCTCAATACCGACGACCAGAGATCATCCCTCACACTAATAGGCAACATGGTACTTCAGGGAATCCAGACGGTGCTACACAGGCGAATGATCAAACAGTGCCGAGGAACCAATCCCCCTCAGTACAAATTAAAGAAACCCATAAACGAGAAATAAGAGGACATTCCTGATGATGTCCCACTACCGTCAGAGGAGGCACCGATTTCGAGCCAGCGACCATCCCGTACAGGACCATCATTAGAGGATATCTCTGTACACCTCACACAGTTCAAGCAGTACTGCACCCAGCAGTTTACTGACACTACTCGACATCTTGGTGGGATCGAGGACACTCTTCAGCAAATTTGCCATCACTTTCATATATCACCACGACACCTCCACAAGATCCAGTTGATGATGAGGACCTCTGAGTCCTCATAAATTGTTATCTGTCATTTACTTTTCTTTATTTTAAAACTTTTTATTTGCTGTTGCTTTTAAATTTGAACTTCTATTAGTATTGCATTGTTTTTATTATTATCTACCATTGGCTATCTAACCTCTTAAAGAATCCCTAATCAATTATATGCTACAAGATTATTAACCAAGTGACTTTGCAGAATCAATTACACACCTCACATGCACAAACACACATCCACATAAAAGTCACCTGAGAAACGCACTTTGGAGCCATCCAATAATTCAGGAAGTGTCACTTTACTCCTTATCTTTTGATTTATCCCATAATTGTCATTATTCATCTTTGTACATTGAGGGCAATGTACATCTTAAGTGTGGGGGTAAAAGTATCAAACTTTTTGCATTATTCTCAAACTACTGAATTTAGTCTTGATTCGAAAGTATTTTTTTCATATTACTAATTAGGATGAAATTTCTAATGATTTATGATTTTTATTGATATGTTAAGTTATAGTTAATTGTGCATTGATGATTAAATTTGAAGAATACTAGAGAATCAGGCATGGTAAGTCTACTTTCTAAAAATTAAAATTGATGGGTCGTTAAATTGAATTTGAGTATTACCTTGAAATTTGGAATTTATAAGGATTGATGTCAAAAACACCCATAATTATTGTGAGATTTTGAGCCTTATAAAGCATAGATTCTTTTTCATGCTCACTTTATTGATTATGAGTGTGTCAACTTTGAACTGTTATTCTAGAACTTGCCTCGTTTATACATGTCGAGACCACACTTTTGATTTGATATACAGAGATGATAAAGGCACCTAAGATTTAACCCACTTACTCCATAAAAAGCCTACCTTCACAAATTAACCCCTAGTGAACCCCGTTGAATCCTAACAACCTTTTTATTGACTCACCCACAATATTAACCCCAAACCCCTTTGTATTTGTTATCACCCTTTCTTTTGACTACCCTTTAATCGAGGTTTGATTAAGTTACCAAATTATATTAGTTCAATAGTTACATTTATCATTTATGATGTAATATTTTAGTTTGTTCTTAAAAAAAACCCAAGTATATTCAATAGTAGTAGTATATAAAAAAAAAAGCTTAGAGCATTTAAATTTCAATTGTTGAAGAAAAAGCTCAGATTAAAGTATTATCAAATTTTAAGTGATAAAATACTCTTTATTATAGAGTAATTACCAATAGTGGTATTATTAGTTTTCATTCGATGTAAATATTCATATTTAGTTCATTGTTTCTAGTTAGGTAATTTGTCAAGTCAGTCTCGATTCTAACCCTCTAATTCAGCCTGTATCCACACCCTTAACCTTAGCCCCGTTACAACCACGATAAAGACCTTTTGATCTGTGTATCATCTCATATCTGATGGTGGAGATTTGATTTTCGAGCAAGCCTATGGGATTAACTTTTTAGGTTCGACTTATGAGTGCTTATTCTTGAACCTTAAACACTTTGAGTGATTTGAGTGTACCTTTAGTGAGGATGTCACTCCTTGTCGGTTTTGAATTAAAGGCAATTATTCAGATAAGGGGAGACACCTATGTTTTCGTACTACAAAGGTGTGACTTATCGTGATTGAATCTTTAGGACTCTTTGAGTTGAATTATCCATGTATAAATTATCTATGAATTATGATGAGACATTGTCGATGGGAATTATGAATTATGGAAAGCACGTTTTAATTGTAAGTTGAGAATTTTGCTTGAGGATAAGCAAAAGCTTAAGTGTGGGGGTATTTGATAAACCGTAAAAGTAACATATTTTAATCTCACATTTAGTATGCTTTTGAATGATTTATCCCTGATTTATGTAAAAAGTTGCTCTTAATCCTTTCTTTTCATGTCTTATACTCAGGAAAGCACCTAAGGATAAAAAGAACGTAAAACGGGCTTAAAACAGACCAAATTGGGCCAACCCAAGAAATCGACACGGCCTGGACTTTAAGCCACACGGCCGTGTCTTGCCATTTATTTAGAACACGGCCTCACCCTGATTTACACGGCCGTGCCTCGTCGACAAAAGTTTAACACGGTTTGGCCACGACTTACACGGGCGTGTGCCATGGGCGTGCCCCTACCACGGGAATGAGCAATTTCACTCGGATTTGGATGCTTGAAGCCAAATAAACATACTCCTAAGTCTACTTAAACACCTTAATAGTAATTCTACTTGAAGGAGGTACTTAGGAGCCAAGTAAAGCATCTAAAGAGCCTATATAAACAACCCAAGGCAACCGTTCTAGATAATAAAGTTTTAGGTAAAAATTTTCTGCCAGAGCTTTTATTCAGGAAATTACTCGAAGATAGCCAGTTGATCCATCTCAAGAAGCTGGAGTTCTACTCAAGACAGAGGATCTCCTTTTCAATTCCTTTAGGGAGTTTTAGGGATTTCTTATGTTTTGTTTTATCTTTTCTCTTGAGATGTTTTCTTATTTTGTTATGAACTAAACCCTTCAGATACCTAAAGGGGATGAAACCTATGATGGATTTTGTTATTTGATTTCTAAATTATATGATAAGTACTTAGTTTGTTCTTAATTATGTTACTTAATTTAATCTGATGTGCTTAGGTGGAGGAGGAATAGACCCTGCCTAAGAGTAGATCTAGCATAATTAAGTGGAGTTGATTGCACGTCTAGAGATAGGGTGACGAGATTTTGCCGGAATAGGGTGAAACCTAATATGGGAGTCCATTGAACAATTTACTGCTTCCTTAGGGGGTTATTGTAAGAGAACGAGAGTTCCACTAATTAACCTAAGGTTGGACGTTATTTGCCTCGAGAGAGGGTTTAACATAGGTTAGGGAGTCTCACGGATCAAGCTAAGTAAAGAAGTGATATGAATTAAAAGTTAGATAACAAGAGAAGTCATAGGTGGATTCTTCCTGAGGGTTTCGTCGTAATCAACTGGGTTTTTCCACCGTCTTTTCCCAAAGTTTCATTCTTTTGTCTTTGCATCTAGTTTGGTTTTTTTTCATTAGTTTTAGATTAATAAACCAATCACTCCATATTTTAGGCTAAATAATAGAAAGAAAGTGAGTAGTAGTACTTTTAGGTTCCTTTGGGTTCGATTAAATAATCTTGTCTAACTATACTATTGTTCGATAGGTGCACTTGCCTCAATCGTTGTCATAGTTAGTCTACAGTTTCGATCATTTTTTATAAATATTAAAACTCGACTGTTTAACGCGATCATGTATAGATGAGCTCATCATGCCACATTCACATTCCATTTCTTCTTTTCCATGTCACTTATTCACTATTTTCGTTGAATTATCGAATTTCCGATGGATGTTTCCAGTAGTACACTCGAGGTGTACAATTCCGTTATTCGTCAATTCATATCCAATAGTACCGTCTAGGTACACTCTCGAGCCACATATCATACAACAAAATTACCAGCCCAAGCTAAATTCTAGCTGTAACACATATACTCTAAGGGCTTTGTCGGATAACCAGTCCAGGCTAAATCCTTTTATGACAAAGAATTCCCTATAGAGTTCAATCTAGATTACCAATCCAGGTTAAATCCAGTCAATTAGGATTACCAGTCCAGGCTAAATCCTAATTGAAAACATATAGGCTCGAGAGTCCATTTTATTTTTGTAGGATTACCCATCCGGGCTAAATCCTTTCCATGATGAGATCAATAGATTACCCATCTGGGCTAAATCTTTATTGCACCACATGCTGGATCTCATTACACATCGGGAATCACCTATCCAATCGGAATCTAATATTCAAACGGATTTTAATCCTTTTCAATCATTTTCCATCATTTACATATTTCATGCTTCATGTATATATAATTCACATATTGTGTTTCATACAACTCAATAATAAAATCAACACATATTCATGCTTATTTAAGTTATACGAACTTACCTGGATAATTATTCATATCTACTAATCCGAAACTTTTCATTTTCCTCTATCTTTCTCTTTGTCTTGTATTTCTGGATCACATTTAACATTCAATTGAACCTCTTTCATATTCTAGGCAAAAGTACCATTTTGCCCCTAAACTTTTAATTAATTCTAATTCCGTCGTTAGGCTCAAAAATTGAAATTCATGCAATTTAATCCTTATTCCAAGCCTAACCAAAATTTTAATACAACTCTTACAGCACACATGTTTAATAAAATTTAGAATTTTTCCATGAATTTCACCACTTTTCAATTTAGTCCCTAAACATGTTTCCATCAAATATCACTTTGTAAAAGTTGTTTATCTATCAACAACCTTTCATTTTCTACCATAAAATTTTAAATTTCAGCATATTCATCCATGAAAAATTTTCTATACTTTGATTTCTTTTCAAATTAACCCCTCAAATAGAGAGATTAAGCTTTCGATCTCAAAAATATAAAAATTACTAAAAACGGGACATAGAAACTTACCAATTTATACCTTAAAAGCTTATTCTCTCTCTCCTAGGGTTTCCATGTATTATAGGTTGAAGATGATATGAAAATAAGATGATATTTCATTTAATTTAATTATCATCTTTTAATTTTCTCATTTCTAATTTAGTCCTTAACTTTTTCAATTTTTCTATGGATGATTCACTAAAATATCTACATAGTTTTTATCAATGGTCTAATTACCATATAAGGACCTCATATTGTGAACTCCATAGCTATTTGATCCTTATAGCTACTAGAATTCAACTTTGATATTTTATGCAATTTAGTCCTTTTTGTAATTAGACACGTAATCGATAAAATTTTTCTATAAAAATTTTCATGCAATCTTTCTAACATATTACCAATCATTTCATGAAATTTAAATAAATTTTATTTTTTTCAAACTCGAATTTGTGGTTATGAAACCACTATTCCGACTTCATTGAAATTGGGCTGTTACAATGTTGATGAAGCTTGGCCACTTTGTAAGGAGGCTCTGGAGAATTCTGACCATTTGATGTGGTCTTGTGGTGTATTACAACAGCTTTGGGCTTCTCTAAATATCACGATTGCTCTAGCAAGGATTACCTCAAATTACAAAGACCAGTTAGTAAATATTTTTAATGCAGCAGATGAAAGTACCTGACAACTTTTAATTATTTCCTTTTGGGCTCTGTCGCATAGAATAAATAAAATGATACATGAAGGTCTTAAGATATCCATGCAGGAACTTTTGGGTTTTATTCGAGGTTATATATAGGAGATAATTTTGAGTCGAGTCTCTTTTTCCTCATCTAGAACTATGGTGAAAGAGTTGTGGCAACCCCCTAATCCTGGTATTATTAAATTAAAATTTGATGCTTCTTTTCAAGGTGATTCTAAAACCTCTATTGCAGCAGTTTTAGCTCGAAATAATGAAGGAAATTTTTAAAAATCATGGGGGGTGTGTACTTACCCATATGAGGGAGTCGTAGATGCCTTTGTCGCAAAGCTAGGGCCTGTGAAAGGGCTCTGTTGTTTGTGATTGACATGGGTTTTAGGAGTATACTTCTGGAAGGGGATTCTCTGTTAATCATTAAAAAACTCAAGTCACATGGGGAGGACAGATCCATTCTCAGGTCGATTTCTCAAAGCATTCGACTCTTAGAAAGTCACTTTGTGGAAGTTAGTTACCATTTTGTTCCAAGAGAAGCTAACAGGCCGAGACATAATCTGGCACTGGAAGGACGTCGATGCCAAACATCCTGCTTCTGGGTTGATAAGGCTCCATATTCGGTTGAAAAGGTGGTGGACGAGGATTGGGCTGCTTGGCTTCAACATCGCTGAGAAATCTTTGTTAAGCTTTGAAGATGGAGAAGGTTCAGAGGAATCTCCATGGTTGGTTTTCAAGGCAATATCTTTCTTCCGGTTTGGCTATATAGAGTAGTTGTTGTGGAAGATAAGGATAATGGCTGGTATTCTCTGATGAGTTTTTTTTAGTATTTGGTTTGGGGTGTTTTTCTATAGTTAATGGTTTTCTGCTTTCTGCGTGATTTATTTTTATTTGATGGTTGGTATTTTGATTTTACGTCTTTTTATTTTCCTATAATGTATTAATTTGTCAAACTTTCTTAAGTCAAACACCAATATAAATTATTCTCGATTAATAATTAAACCCAGGAAAACTGGAATCATGTTCAAACCTTCATTTTATTTTTGTTTTTAATATTCCAAATCAAATCTAATAAAAGAATATGATACTATGATGGAATTTTGACTAATTTAGGGCAAAAAAGAACAAGGGAAAATTGTTTGGGAAATTGTGAATGTGAATTATACACCGCATTGTTGCTTTTTGTCATTTATTATAAAAAGTCAGCTTTGTGGAAGGGAAGACATTGGTACAAATTTCAAGGTCTCCAGATATTTTGACAAATACAAATGTGGGAACATTCCTATAATTGCTGGAGCAGACCACCACCAACATTCAACTTAACTTTTCTCTACTCACGGACTCACCCAACGATTGAACAAAGAAAATATTCCATGATTGCCTTTTCATTTTCCCTTTCTACATGTATATAAACTACTCAGCGCTATCCGTGCTCGAATCAGGATCATAACTTTCGATACCAAAAAATAATATTGCTTTCCAATCAGACTTCAACACTTAAACTCCACAACATACAAGAAAATGTCCTCAAAGTCTGGCTAAACCATATTATACAATTGATTGCCAACAATGGAGATAGAAAGCGATGTACAATGGGCTCCAAAAGCCCCTCCCAACAATGCATTGTTTGGTTAGGGGAAGAGTGTCGTGGAGGAACATATATTAATATTTAATTAAGAAAGGAAGCATGGCCCAGAATTTCTTGGTCAAGAAAACCATGTGATATTCTATTGTATTGTTGAGTTGTATATAAATTTTGTTGGGCCAATGGGGGTAGAAAAATGGTGCAGGGTGGAGACTGGAACTTGGAATATGTAGCTAATCCTGGTTGGTTCAATCATTCAACAGATTTTTACAGCATAAGGGGAAAAAGTGTTGTTTTTGTTTTAGTAAAAAAAGTAATGAAAACAACAGCTTTGTTGTGTAGTAATTGAAAATGGGTTTGGGGGATGTGTGGGTGTCGCCTTGATGGGTAGTATAATTCCAGATGAGAAACAAAAGTCTTGATATAAATCCTAAATTATTCACTCTTTGCTTATTATTTGGCAATGAAATCGATTGCTTATTTGTGGGCTGTGAGAAAGCAAATGAAAAGGGTAAAAATAAATAGCATAAAGAAGAGGGAACTATAGCTTGAAATATTGACTGAAGACAAAGTCAAGGACAGTGTCACGTGGTGATGGGGCCCCTGGATTCTCAAACTTTTTTAACTCATGCTGGGCTTGCCATACACAACCAAGTTTTACATCAAACTTTGCTACTTATATTATTAGTTTTTGTTCACATTATATTAAATTTACAATAAAATTATTCATCATTTAATTAAAATATATGGTACTCAACCATTTTTTAAAAGAATATATATATATTTCTAAATTATCAATAATTAAAAAATAAACTATAATGTTGTCATTATTTGAATAAATTTTGATTTTAATTTTTGGTCAAAATTTTTAATTGAATTAAATATAAGTTAACTCAATCTCGTTCGAATTGAATATCAAATTAGTTCAAATCTAAGAATTAATGATTGGTTATGAAATGTATTCCATTTTATGGATGGAGTGAACAATTACCACATCATATCTCATGAATAAGTTTAGTTTATGATTGTATCTCTTTTCTATATATGCATGGTAGTGATATCAGATTTTTATATCTCATCAACCCGTAAAATATGTATGTTTATAATATATTATTAAATTATTATTTGATATATTTATTATTAATTTTTTAGCATCATAATAATAATATGTTTTATTTATTTAATTTTAATTTTTAAATATAAATTTAAAGATACATGATAATTTTTAACTTGTGAATTTAAAAGTTTGCATAAATAATTATCCTATTATATATCTTAAAATTTTTAAATTGTAAAATAGTAATGGTTATGTTTCTTTTGAGTTGATGGGTTGAGTGCCATATGAAATGGATGGTGGTGGTTGATAGCTTATAGGGTGTGTAAAAATTTTAAAATCCCAAGTAAATTAAATTCAGAATTTTTTGATTTTAACATTATAAATCGAATAAGTTCAAAACTCATTTACATATCTAAATTTAAAATTAAACCTTAAATTTAAATACTTAAAATTTAATATTCTTAAAAGCCTAAACCCATTGAATTTTAAAATTCAATAACCATTAATGTTTAAAACCCAAATTGAAAATTTATTTTTTATGATTTTCATTTTAATTTTTATTATTTAAAAATAAAAATCAAATTGATATATATTTATTAAAAACAGTATATGTTGGCCGCGTAAGAAAATAAATATATTTTTTGAGTTTATTAGAATTTTTAATTTATTTTTAATATTTTTATAATGAATTTAAAAATAAAATAAAATTAAAAGTATTATAGCATATTAAATTAAAGAAAGATGACAATGATGCGAAAAATTGAAAGAAATAAAATTATAGAAATCATTTTCCAACTAAAAAATTAAAAATCGAACTGAAAATTTGTTTTCGGTTTATTTAATTTTACTTGCTAAATCGGTTTAATTTGTATAAATAGTATAATTTATTTAATTTTTTACTATAAAAAAAAAAGGAACCAACCCAGTACATAAATACCTAAACTTTCAGCCGTAATTGAAGCAACTATTGAGACAAAATATCCCAGAGGGTGAGGTGTGAGTTGAGGCAGCCACTCCAATACTTTCTTTAATCAACTAAATGCTGCAGCCTCAATACATGCTTACCAAATTACACGTTCCCTTCCAATTTTCCATTCATATTTTGTTGATTTATTCAATAACCTCCATTACTAATTTATGGGTTATATAACAAATTTACTATCTTAATATTGAAATTTATAGCTATACTTTACTTTAATTAATTTTTGTCATTATACTTTCAGCATTTAAATCAACTTGATACTCAAATTTATGTGACTGAATTTTATTAAATTTTCATTTTAAATTTGAATTTTTAAATTAAATTTTACTGCTAATATTAATTCTGATGATTTCAACAAAATAAAAATACAAGAAAAATGTTCTTTCAAATTTCAAATATTTTATTTTAACGGTCGACGATAAGTTAATTTATCAAATATTAATAAATTATCTTAATTTTTATCTAGTGAAGGAAGACTTGAAAATTTAAAATATATAAAGAAAAAATAAGTTTATTGTTTTTAAAATTTATCTTAATTTTCATCAAAACCTTTTTTATTAATTTTAAATATTACATCAATTAATTTACTGTTTTTAACTATTAAAATAAAATATAAAAATATTTTGTATTAAATCTTGTCTCAAAGTTATTTTAATTTGCACATTAACCTTAATTTATTTATCTTTGAATGAATATTAATAAAGGTATTTCATTTTCTATTGTGTCTGCATACAATTTGATTACAAATAATTAATATTTTCGTTTTTTTTTCTGGATAATCAGTATAGCCAAAGAATAATTGATTTCCCTATAAAAACAGTGCGATGCCTTAACTTGAAAAAAGAAAAAAGAAAATAGCTTTGCACGAACTCCCCCTCAAAAGCGCCGCCTAAGAAAACCCTAGAGACTCACCACACTGGGTTTGGAATCCGGCCGAGATGGCGCTGCCTTCCCAATAGGCCGATCGAAGAAGCGGGGAGAACCCCAGACATCGACGCTCTGCCTACTCTACCGACTCGGACTCAAAACCCACCACCGCCAGAACATATCTCGCTTCTCATCACGAACCGGTCCGGCCTGCAGTTTTCGAGAGACCTTATCGGAGGGACGCCACAATCTCACAGAGCCTTCCCCCGTGGAACGGATCTGCTGGCTTGTAATCTAATGAAGGTAATACATCCAGAGGATGACCCATCCCAAGCGGAGATCCTCATGGATCCAAAACTTTATGAAGAACTATGCAGACCATGGAGGGAAACGCTGATCGTGCGCCTGCTCGACAAGAAAGTTGGGTATCAAATGTTAACAAGGCGTTTGCTGACTCTCTGGAAACCAAAAGGTACCATCTCGTTCATCGATATTGGTAATGAGTTCTACGTGGTTAAATTTGCTCAGCGTGAGGACTATGCTACTGTTGTTACCGGTGGACCCTGGATAGTCCACGACTCCTATCTCACGGTGAGACCATGGAGGGCGGGTTTTAGGCCAGAGGAAGACAACCTAAGCACTACCCTCGTCTGGATCCGAATCCTAGGCCTACCACTGGAAATGTTTGACGAGGGCGCCTTGAAAGCCATAGGCTCGGCGATGGGTCGACCGACAAAATCGACACCCACTCGGCATTAACGCTCAGAGGAAAATTTGCTCGAGTCTGCGTGGAACTTAGTCTCGATAAACCCCTTAAATCGAGGATTCGAGTCCTTGGCAACCTCTTTACTGTCCAATATGAAAGCTTCAACATGATTTGCTACACTTGTGGTAGGCTTGGCCATCTCTCGGATAACTGCCCAAAAAGAGCCACAGAGACTAGAAACACAGAAGAAAAACCCGATGAGAACACCAGTTTCCCCACAACTAAAATGGCTGAAGCTCACAACGGAGGGGAGAACACAAACGACAGAAACAAAACATCACCGACTGACTCTAACTCGGGACAATATGGCCCATGGGTTACGGTTGAGAGAAAGCGTCGACCTCCTCGACAACAGGGAATAATTCCTGGCAAACCGAGTTCAAGCGGACTAACAGAAAAACCAACACTGAATAACTCTGGATTACAGGCTGCTAATGCAACTGCAAGTAGTCCGATCCACACCACGACAAGCTTGGCCAACCCCTTTGCAGCTCTGGCAAATTTGCAACAGGTAAGTACCACCTCCCTTCCATCAATTCCCCTATTTGACATCTCGAACAATGTGGACAATAGGAATGGTAAACGACCGGGAAAACTTGAGCGATCTACACATAAAAAATCCAAGAAAATAGGCATTAATACTCCGCCGAGAGGTGAAACCAAGGTTGGCCAAGAGATGACCCAGAAAGAAAATAACAAACCCAAGGAACCCAACACGACTCCCCAAAGCTCGAGTGCCTCACATCTACCAACCCATGCTACACAAACTCAGCAGCAATGTACACAGGAAAATAATAGAGACAGACCATTGCGGTGAGAAGCGCTGGCGCGACAATCGGTAGGCAACAACTCCCACAGATCCAGACAACGGGACTCCCGCCTAAACCCCCAGATCCCCTAATACCACGACAACCATTGAAGCTAAGCACTGAAATGGAAATGGATGACAACCCTAATCAGAATATAACACCCAACATGCTGATGGCGATAGATCCGGCATCTGACATAGGAGAAACAATAGCAATGAACATGGATGAGGAGAACCGAAAAAACACCTAGGAACGGATCCCATCCGAAAGGAGCTCCTAAGTTTCCTTGATTAGCTAAGATTATCTCTTGCCTTTTTTAAATCTCTATTTTTTGTTAATGCTGAACAAAAAATATTATCATCTGGAACTGCTGTGGTGCAGGAAACCCAAAGTTTCGTACTAGATTTAGAAATCTCACTAAGAAGCATAAACCTCTGATTTTTACTGTACTGGAGACCAGAGTATCTTCTTCAAGAGCTAAGCTTATCTACCCTAGATTCAGTCTCAGAGGGAAGCATATAGTGGAAGCAGAAGGATTCAGTGGGGGCATCTGGCTTTTCTGGGACTCTGATCTTATCCAAATTTCTGTTATCAAAGCCCACGCCCAATTTATTCATGTAAGAGTGAAGCAAGGCGATGAACCTGAATGGCTTTTCACAGCGATTTATGCGAGTCCGAATCGGCAAAAACGACTTGAGCTTTGGGAAGAACTTAAAGGAATTGCGTCAGGAGTTCACCAACCATGGCTTCTTCTTTGGAGATTTCAATTCGATAACCGAGAATGAGAAAAGTGGTGGAGCGCCTTTTGACCGCAGCAGAGCCGCCCCCTTTCGAGATCTCATCAATGACCTCTGCCTAATTGACTTTGGGTTTGTGGGCCTTCCGTTCACCTGGGTCGGGGTAATTCACAACAAAACAGGATCTAGTGTCGACTTGACAGGACCTTGGGTAACGCTGAGGCCCAACACAAGTGGCCCGAATGTTTGGTCCACCACCTCCCTAGGCTCAATTCGGACCATGCTCCCCTCCTTATCCGACTAAATGGAAATCCTCCTCCTGTTCGTGAATTAAGACCATTTCGCTTTCAGGCGGCTTGGCTTCAACACCCCAATTTTAATAACTTCGTCAAAGACAACTGGAGCAATAATAACCGCATCACTGAGGCCCTCAAGGAAATGGGTAAGCGCTATTTGAATTGGACTAAAACAGTTTTTGGCAATATATTTGCGCGAAAAAAAAGACTAGAAGCAAGGATTGAGGGTATCCAAAGACTCCTTAGGCACCAATTTACCCTGGGACTATGGAAACTCGAAAGGACCCTTAAAGACCAACTTGATCTAACTCTCCAACAGGAGGAGACACTTTGGTTCCAGAAATCAAGGGAAAAATGGATAGCCCAAGGAGACAGAAATACAAAATACTTCCACACTGCCACCCTTGTAAGAAGAAGACGCAACAAAATCGAAGGTCTGAAGAATGAAAGGGGAGCGTGGATCACAGAACCGGCCGATCTGAAAAATATGGCGATGGACTATTTCCAGAAACTCTTCACGCCGGAACGGGAAATGCACCCAAACAATATTAGGGCCGACTTCCCCGAATTACTCGACCATGAAAAGGAAACTTTGACCTACGAATTCACAATTGAGGATATCCGTTCTGCTCTATTTCAGATGCACCCTAATAAAGCCCCCAGACCCGACGACTTTCATGCCTTGTTCTTTCAAAGATTTTAGGACACTGTGAGAGAGACAGTTTGTGGCTTTTTACTCCCGATCCTGAATGGTGACGCCTCCCCCGAAGAGGTGAATGGAACGTTAATTACACTCATCCCAAAAATCGATGACCCCCAGAAATTAACCCAGTTTCGTCCGATCTCCCTATGCAACGTTTTGTACAAAATCATTCCCAAATGTTTTGTCAACCGCATTAAGCCCATCTTACCTAAACTCATCTCTCCGAATCAAAGTAGCTTTGTCCCTAAGCGCTAAATCACTGATAACATCATAATAGCCCAGGAGGTCATACACTCTATGAGGAAAAAAAATGCCCGGTGCCAATGGATGATTCTTAAATTAGATCTTGAGAAGGCTTATGACAGAGTCGACTGGGGCTTTTTACAGAACACTCTTGAGACTTTGGACCTACCAAGGGATTGGACCAACAGAGTCATGCAATGTGTTGAAACTACGTCAATGCAAATCCTATGAAATGGGAGAAGGCGAAAAGTTTTTTCGAATCGAAGCCTGGATTATGACGGGGAGACCCTCTTTCCCTATCTCTTTGTTTTAATCATGGAAAGACTTTCACATCTTATTAACAATGCGGTGCACCATAACAAATGGAAACCCATAAAACTGAGTCGCCACGGCCCACCACTTACCCACCTTTTCTTTGCTGACGACCTGGTTTTATTTGCAGAAGCTAGTATGGAGCAAGTTGACATTATCAAAGACACGATGGCTAAATTTTGTGAAGCTTCAGGACAAAAGATCAACCTTGAAAAATCGGTAATGATGGTGTCTGTAAAAACTAGGGACCGAAAGGCCAATGACCTCGCCAGTGGCCTGGGAATAAAGATTACTAAGGACCTTGGAAAGTACTTGGGTGTTCCGACCATCAATGGGAGAATCACAAAACACACTTTCAGGGAAGTTGTTACAAGAGTCCATAAGCGACTAGAGGGGTGGCAAACCCAATTCCTCTCTTTCGCGGGACGACTTACGTTTATTAAATCTGTCACCTCCACAATACCTCTTTACACTATGCAAACCTTACCTCTGCCAGCTAGTGTTTGTGACGAACTTGATACTGCTAACAAACGCTTTTTGTGGGTAGGTAACCACACGAAAAAATCCATACACCACGTTAGCTAGAGCAAGGTGTGTTCGGCAAAAGACAAAGGTGGCCTGGGACTCCGATCGATGCGACAGGCGAATCTAACCTCATTGGCCAAACTTGGATGGAGATTCCTTACAGAAAAAGAGAGCCTATGGGCTCGGGTGCTATCGGACAAGTATAAGGTCAACGACAATTCACTACGCCACTTGAAGCATAAATATGGCCAATCACCCATCTGGAGAGGAATTGTCAAAGCAGTACCCGTTCTTGAACGCGGATCAACGAAATCTTGGCGGAAGAACGCAACGGAATTCAGGATGATCCGTGGATTGGACCTGGCCATTTAATTGAGCAGATACGAGCACCTATACCCCCAGACCTCCGGCACAGAAAAGTGGCAGATTTTTGGGACCACGGCCGATGATGGAAATGGAATGAACTCGCAACGCTCCTGCCTCAGACTGTTCTGTTACAGATGGCTCCAAAATCTCTGGATCTTGCCCCGGGTGAAAAAGACCGACTATCCTGGAAGTATACACCGGATGAAAAATTCACGTTCCGATCAGCATATGAATCACTATCGCGAACCAATAACATCGACGCTGACGTTTCATGGAAAGCAGTTTGGAAACTCAAAGTTCCAGAGCGAATTCGCACCTTCCTATGGATGGTTCTCCACGGAAGAATTATGACAAACGAACGCCGAAGCAAGAATGGGTCTTACCCCAACAATTTAATGTGAGAGATGCACCGTGCTTTGGAAGACATCCTACATCTTCTAAGAGATCGCCATTTCTAAAGAGCTCGCTCAAGATGGTTCCTCTGGTATACAAGCGAAATTCTTTGGATATGGGACAAAAGACCGCTCACGTACAACATATCTTGTCTGCGTGCGAACCCGCCATGGATTTGAATGGAACATGCTATTTGCGTCTCTCTGGTAGCTTTGGAAGTGGAGGAATGACATAATCTTCAAAGGAAGGATCCACCCATCGAGACCCTAACTCTTATTCTTGAGCAAATGAACCATATCCAATCCTCCTTCTTTTCACTATGTTGTGCGGTGTACAACCCAAAAGACGAGGCGGTTGATTAGTTGAAACCACCACCCTCGGGATGGATCCTGATCAACACAGATGGAGCCTCTCGAGGCAACCTAAGCATTGCGGCAGCTGCTACATGCCTTAGAGATGACAAGGGTAACTGGATTGCAGGAAGCGTCACTAACCTTGGCATATGCTCAGCAGCCCTATCAGAGATACTGGCAATTTACCAAGGACTTAGGCTTGTATGGGAGTATGGCACCAGGAAATGCATTCTTGAATCGGACTCGAACTCGCATTATCATGGTGCATGACGGCACTGCACCCAAACCACCAAAGATGCACACCTTATAAATCAATGCTGAACTCATGAATGCAGACCATGGACTACCCAAACGCGTCACATTTACAGAGAGGGGAACAGAGTTGCCGACTGGCTCGCCAAATTTGGTACTTCACTACCCTTGGGGTTCCTCCTTTATCCACGCCTACCGAGAGGAGCTCTGGGGACCTTGCTTGAGGATGCTTCGGGCTACGCCATGATCAGAAATGTCATAGTGAGTGAGGAGAACGTAGAACACTAGAGCGTGGAGCTCACCACACCTGACCAAAAAAAAAAAAAAAAAAAAAAAAGGAATAAAAAAGGAGTTATATGACTCATTTTTGTCGATTGGTTATAACTTGATTGGCATAAGTATTGTTATTAACGTAGGAGTATATGAATTTAAGTGTGGTAAAATATATTATTCTCCTATTTATAAATTTAAGAGAAATTACGCGTAGTTCTAGGCATTAACCAATTCTACTTTCCAGGGTTTGAGAATGAGGGGATTAATGCTAATTTTATTACCCACAAATGATAAATCCAAGCCTTGCCTTGAGGAACAGACATTGAAATCAATACCTGCGATAGGGGAAGCAAAAGAAAAACTCGCAAGTACAGTAGGCCTTGTTATTCAGAAATCTAGATTTTGTCAATTACGGAAATAAAGGTTCATTGGGTCAAGTAATTTTCTCTTTTTTAAAGCAGGATGTATAATGCCATTGCAAGAGTCTAGCTTCTCAATACTATTTCATCATTTTCAAAACGACATTGCTGAAACGCTGCTATGTTTTTGTCTTTAATTGATCCTATCTTCTATTCATCTCTCTCTTACTTTATCAATATTGTTTTAAACTCCAGTTTGCTTCCCCTTTTTTGCTCATAATTTCATCTCTGATCTCATCTTTTTCTTTGCTTTGTTAACCCTATTCTCATTACCCCAACCTGTTGCAGTTTCATCAAACTCAAATAAGTAGCTAAACTTTATTATCAGTATGTTCCTGCCATAAATGTAAATAACAAAAACAACCCTTTTTGGATTCTCTCTAGTTTGATTGTTTCGGTTCGGCCCCTCAATTACCAATGTGAGTGTCTAGGGTTTTGAGCTGCTTGTTTAAAGCCATTAATTTTGTCCTTTTCTTTTAAATTTTGTTTAGTCTGAGATTCAATGTGTGTGGGTGGTGGCTAAACGAAATATCATAAATTTGAAAAACTAATTTCAGACATTGAATACATGCATGCATGCATGATCCTGTAGTACTATATATGTTTAATTTTAGTGACTGAAATTCTTCAATTCGGATTATTATTGCTTGAAAAACAGCACTTACCTCTAAATAAAATTAGCCTATGTACCCGTAAAAAGAGAGGAAATAAGTGTGGGAACAAATTAAGGCTGGGATGGCGTCCATGTATTCCCTTCAGGATTGACTTCTCTCCAATTGGGTTTGAATTTGAATTATGTTGGTTTGCTGAACGAAGTGTTTCTTGTGTTGATGTTAGTGTCTTAAAAGAAGCTACAAGACACAGCACTACTAACATGGCCCTTATTCCATCGCATGTCACTTTCCCATGCACGCTCTCTCTTACTAACTAAATTCATTTCTCCTTTTCCTTAACTGATCGTCAACTTTCCCTTCTTCTTCTTCTTCTTCTTCTTATTTCAAAAAAAAGAAAAGAAAAGGCCATGCTCTTGTAGTCTTGAGAGGGCCAGTGGTGGGGTTTAGTACCTTCATTGAGTCTTGAAAATGTGGTTTCTATAGACATACATACATACATATGTTATGGTTGCGTTCCCTTACGGTGATTGAATTTTCTTAACGCTTGAATTAAAGTTGACAACATCTTTTGATTGAGAAAAAGAATTACTAACTGAATAATTAATTTAAATTTTTATTATAAAAATAATATTTTATTATGATTATTACATCTATTCTAGTATCGATTCCTTGCTCGGTTGGGAATGAGTTATTTCAAATTCCAACTTAACCCTATTATATTAATGATTAAAATATAACAAACTTTTTATAAATTTAAATTTTAGTCCTTTTATTTTTAGATACAATTTCAACTCCAATTGTTAATATTGTTAAAATTATTTCATTAAATTCAGATTCATTATAATTTTATTTATTTTTAATTACATTGCTAAAAGAAGTATTTTTCTTTTATCTCAAAATGTTACATTAATAAATTTAATAAAAATAGTGTTAACAATTAAATTTAAATTTTAAAATATAAAAAGTAAAGGAACTAAATTTTAAATTTGCGAAGAGTAGAGAGGCTATGACATATTTTAACCCATAATTATTAAAAATATATAAATAGTATGTTACAAAATTCATTTTAAAACATAATAGGATATTTGAAGCCCAATCCGTCATGTCGGGCCGAATCTTCTTACAACTCATGAACAAATTTGTATATTATAACATCAATTCCTAAAAGGAAAAGAAAAAAAAAAAAAAAGGAACAAAGTGATAAAGCTGTAATAAAAGCGATTACGATTTCTTTGTTTCGTCTAAAACAATGATAGACAACCACTTTTGAGTGTTGGAACTGGAAAAAGAGTGTGCTGACAAAAGAAGTTTCACGTGTTCTTCAATTAATCTGTTTTTCAATTGTAAAAGCAAATGTAACCCCCCACCCCCAAAAAAATGTTCAAAATATTAAGAAATGAATGCTAAAACCCCCCATGGCTGAACCTGAAATCTATACTCATACTCTGACCAAAAAAGAAAACCCCATAAATATATACTATATTTTTTTATCAACAGTTGTTTACATATAGAATTGCAACATTCCAATTCTAAATATGGCCATTTGCAAAGTGGCAAAGAAGACTAAAAGACACTGCAACAAAGCCTTATTCTGCAGTTCTACCCCACAAAGCAAAAAAAAAAAAGAAAAAAAGAAAGAAAAGAAGCTAATAACAAGATTGATTTGCTCACAGATAGTCCAAAACCAGAGGTGATAATTAATTTTTGTATCAGACCTATATACACCAGAATTAAAAAGAAAATGAAAATGAAAAATCTGTGGTACACACCTTATACATGAGCATGCCATTAGTTCAAGTTTGATGCTTTCTAAACATGTCCATAAGCTGCTGTAAGTCTGTGGATGTCCTTAGCAGCACACATATTTTGATTTTGTAAAGGTTCTTGCTGCTGTTGCTGTTGGTTATGAGTCCACACACTGTTTGATGAATTATTAGTGAGGAAATGTGTTTCTGATTTGATGTCCATGTTGTACAAGGACTGTGGAGTTTGATTTTGCAAAGCAGCTGCCATTAGCAATGGGTTATTCAGATATTCGCTCCATTTTATATCTTCTGCTTGACTTTCCATTAGATGGAGTGGAGCCTCTTTCTCTGGTGTGCTACAATCTGGTAATCCCCAAGAGGAGCTATTATTGTCGTAGAAGGAACTATTGCTTTGCAGCTCAGTACTGTTGCTGCTGCTGTTACTGTTGTTGTTAGCGGACGCACCCGTTTCCCAATAGCGGGAACCATTCACGGTGAACGAGGCCATTGAAGGACTATCAGCGACGGAAGGCTTGTACCCCATAGGAGCAGACAGAAACGAAGCCGTCAATGGTGGGAGAAAACTGGACATCGCTGCTGAAGAAAATTCGGAATTGATATCGAAAGCTTGGGTAGTTTGGGTGAACCAGGGAGTAGGGTTGGAGGTAGATGAGAGCCTGGCATTGGACGCATAGTTCAATTGGTGAATTGGAAGATGCCCCACCAAATCAGAAGGCTGGCTGTTGGTCGAGAATTTATCCAGAAAGAAGCCTTTGCTGGCTGTAGTAGTAGATGTCATCAAATTGGTGGTGGTGTTGCCATTGTTATTGCTGCTGTTCACTGTCTTGGAGGTGGAAGAGCCTTCCATTTCCACTTGGTAACCTCGCGGAGTAACTGGTGATGTTCCAGGTTTAGGATTGTCGGTATTGATGTTCAATTCACTTGAAGCCATATCCTTGCTGTTGGTGCGTGCTTGACTCTTGTCTTCACCATGTTCAACCTCTGAGAGGGGTTTGTGAGTGACAGGGTCAATGCCTCGCTGCCTAAGCTTCTTCTTTAAGCAAGAGTTCCATAGGTTTTTAATTTCATTGTCGGTTCTTCCTGGCAATTGTGCCGCAATTTGGGACCACCTGAGGAGGAATCAATACAACGCAAAGAATGTTAATAGAAAAAGCGTATAAAATCCAAGAAAAGAAAGGATGAGAAAGAAAGGATTACCTATTCCCCAAAACTGCATGAAGTTCAATTATGAGGTTTTCTTCTTCTTGAGAGAATGTACCTCTCTTTAAATCAGGCCTTAAATAATTAATCCACCTTAACCTGCAGCTCTTTCCACACCTCTGCAGACCTGCCAAATTTGTCATAAATTCGGAACAAATTCATCAACACTCTGCCTCTGCCTAACATGAAAAAAGGAAGCTAAGGATGGTTGAAAAGTTACCAGCTTGTTTAGGGACAGAGCTCCAGCAACCATGGCCGTACTTGGTAATATGACTCAAGAGCTTCTCATCTTCTTCGGGAGACCAAAGACCTTTCCTTAGCTTCTGCTTGTAACAGCAAGAGTGCCTCCCCATTTTCAGACCAGACCAGATTGCAAGGAGGAAGAGACCTTTCCTAAAACAGCAGCTTTGCTGAATCCTAGGCGAGATTGTCAGCAATGACCAGGGCTGCTTCTCTACAGTACTTTTGAATGCTTTGGTAAGAAAATAAAAATGCAAGAGAGAGAGAGAGAGAGAGGGAGCGAGGTGGAGGCTAGAAAATGAAGTAGCAAGTGAGAAAAGGAGTTGAATTAATATAAGAGGAGACTCTCCAAGCAGAAAAGTCGCATTCATTAAGTGCTATAGTTTCTCTCTCGACCCCTCCCCCTATTATTTTATTTTATTACAAAAGCTACGGCTGTCTGAATATGGAGAAAAAGGATCGTAATGTTTGTAATTACATTTTAATTAATAATAATAAATACTCCCTGTTCTTCCATTTATTTATTTTTACCTTATCATTTCTTCTCCGTAGGGGTGGAGATAGAAGTGAATAGTCTCAGTTGCATGTGTCTCATCAATGGTCTGAGAATTAATGTTGTGTGCAGGGATGGTGGGACATTTTTGTCTGATATATTTTACTGAAAGGAAAACGAAAAACAGAAGTTTGACAATAACCCCATGCTCTTAACTCGAGTCACAGAATTACCCTTCCTGGAAAACTTCAAACCCATTTTCCAAATGGTAAAAACACTTGATACACATTACACACTAGGCCAAATAAGCCAAATTAATTCTCCAGTAATGCAAGAAAGTAATATAAATATAATATGAATAGCCCTTTGCTTATGTGGCAAACACAAGTTGTTTACTCTATCAGCTGTTTTAGGCAAATCTTCCAAATTGAAGAGCAGCTTGAATAATTTCATCATTACATGGGAAAGAACAAAATAATATATTTGGCCTTGTTTCACAATTAAGAAGGTGTTTCCTGTTTCTGATGAATTCCATTCAGTGTCATAACTTACCTTACTCCACAAATAATTTCCACTTGGAGATTTAATACTAATTCCACAATTTTCCCCCATTTCTTTTCTCATCCATTCAATTTTACAACTCTTCCTTCACACGAAAATCACCAATTTTGAGAAACAGATCATAACTGTTGTCTTCATATATTTACTCCCTTGAAGCTGACTGCTAACTTGTTTCTTTCTTTTTATCAAATCAGCTAATATTCCAACCATAATCTGCCCTTCCATTTCTTTAGTAACCAACACTGCAACGGATTTCATCACTGATTCCATTTTGTACAACTATCAGACCTTTTCACATGAAAATATTTCCAAGACTGCAGTTCCTCAGCTCATTAAGAAGATCTTTACTTTCAAGTTTGAGGGGACTGATCATGAATGCAGCTTTCCCATGCTCTAATACTTGGCCTGCAATTCAGAAGGTACACAAATTTACAAATAGCTTTTGGGGACCAAATAAAGAAAACTGTCAGTATCAAATTGCTCATGAATCTAAACTCCTGCAGTAAGATTGGATTTTTTTCAACTCTCTATATCATTTAAAACATTATACAGACAATTTCATTTCATGCCAGAAAAAAAATTATTAATTTCGGTAAAAACCCTCAACTGTCATAACTTTACTCTGACCGTCCTTCATAGACAAGACAAGACAAGACTTGATGAAACAATCTCAAACCTTGAGAAAATAGAATTCATTATGGGAAATGTAAGTGAAATAAAATAAATAAATAAAAAGGATTTATTTTATTATATTCATCAAAATGATGATTAGAAGATTATAAAAGAACTGCATGATGGAGCAAATAATTCCATGAAATTAAATATTTAATTCATGAATAAGAGTAAACTATGAACATTATATATCGAAACAGAACCAACTTCTTATGTATTTCCTCTGGACCACCTTCACTAAAATTTGATTAATCAATTGGGATTTAAAATCCCTAATCCTTGCTGTTTGGATTTTTTTTTCTGTCTTTTCTCTACCCAATCATGACAAAAAAAAAAACCCAAATTAAATTTCTAAATGACAGATGATCAATTGGGAACAATTTGGTTATTAAAATAGCAAATTAGCAGAAAATCCGTCATGGAGATTTTTGTTTTCCAGAAAATTTAAATGGAAAGTAAACAAAATGATTCCAAATCATTAGCTGTAGAGGGCATGGGTTGGCCCCGCATTGAAATTGTGAAACCCATGGGGAGGAATCTTGATAAAAAGAAAAAAGGGTATCGATCATATAGGCCGGCAACACAGTACTTTAACATCAATTATACGTAGGTCCATCTAGTTTTTATATATATTCAATCGGAATTGACAAATTTTTTATATCCATTTCTCCCCTTTCTACAATCGACTTGTAATTTGTTTGACGTGTGATATAACCAACCCTAATAATTGCCTCAACCAAGCCCATTGGGTAGGGTGAAGAAGATGCATGGTTGGATTAGTTCAGAGATTTGAAGTTCAACGGCTGATAATAGACATGATGAGGTTGATCTGATGGTATAGGGGTCAAATACGCAAGAAATTATACACACAACATATGAAATTGAGGTGTGGACTGTAGAGATAACAGATCCCTACGCCATCTTCATGGGTCCCAAATGTCTGTAAATTATGCATGCATGGGACGCCTTCGCTACATGATCGACTAAATACATATTTTTGTCCCTTCTCCATTCCAATTTTCTTTCCTTACTTCCTAAACCCTAATATACGCTCCTAAAAATCATATCAAAAAAGGAAAATTCTCTGGACATATTCTTTCTTTGATACATGATTTCATAATTTAACCCAATTAACATTTTTCAATGTTTATGTCTCTGGTTAAACTAAAATTACAATAAAAAAAAAGGAGCATAATTAAACCTATATAAAGCGTGTGGGGTGGGGGCACTGCAGGCATAGGCCAAGGGTATATGGCTACAGGATGCTAGTATATGATGTACGTACTCCACCGACAGACTCCCTCATCGCTCATTATTTTCTTTCCCATTTTCTTAATTTGATCAAAGAAGAAATAAAAAACCTATTCTTTTCTTTCTCTAATTTGTAATCACAAATATATCATTGAAACCCATTATTGTTGTGCAAAAAGTGCACTTTCGATCTGTTTTTTAAATAATATATAAAACAAATATTATTAGTCCTTTTTTTCTTACATAAAAAAAAAATTGGGGAAGGATATTATTGGTCTTCAGTAAAGACTAAATTCTTTTACCACAAAGTAATTTTATTGGTGAATTATAATAACAAAATAAAGTTTAAATAATAAACACGACTCGAACACAAACCATACTTAGGGCGGTGAATACTTTTGGCCATCAGGCCATCACATCTTAATTGAACATATAACATTTAATATAAAATTTGGTAAATTTTGATACATAATTCTTTTATTATCTTTGATAGAATTTTAATATGTTAGTAGCATAAATATGCAAACACTTAAATATATTTTTTAAGAATGATATTCCACAATGAATATGCATATAATATATATCCAATTACATAAAAAAAACCAAAGACTATGTATCTTCTCAAAATTAAAGCCAATTACATGCAGGCATCTAGCACAACAAGATGGAAACATTCTTTGTATTTTATTTACATAGATATAAATATATTTATTTCAATGTAGTAGAGGAAATAGGAATATAATTGAAATTTTATGTTTCCCGGAAAAAAAAGCTCATGGTTTAGCAAATTGCATATATAAAGTTTGATTGAAAGGCAAATATTCCATTAATGTGTTCAGCCTTCATATACCAACAACAAAACCATGGACATTGCTCAATGGATATGAGCATCTTTTAACTCTCTCTCTCTCTTCTTTTATTTTTTTTTTAAAAAAATATTTGTTCATTTTTTGTCTATATTATCAGTCTGCCTTGACCTTAGCAATGTCCCAATTCATATATATATACATATATATATATCCAACAAGATCAAATTATAAATGAATTAAAACCCATAGTTTTCATTTAAAGAAAAAGAAACATACTTATAATTATATGTCGATTATGTCCCATTATTCACTCGTGAGCTCATCATATGCAAGCACATGAGCTGTTTCCTATAGTCAACTAATATATAAAGAAAATTAATGTTAATGATATTGATATTTGACACCACTAAGTAGTTCCATGGCTGGTCCTGGTCGCCCTTTATCTTCTCTTTCATTGTTTGGCTTCAATTAATTAATTTGGTTTTTCGACTTCCATCCTTTTCCATACAAGGAATTCATTTTTTCCCCCCCAGTTTGGGGATTATGAAAATGGATATTATTAATTACTTGATGCAGGCTTTAATTTGACACCATCACTAACGTAATAATTGTTTCGAATTTGACCCATGCTCTACAAGTGTGGATAGGTTAATTTGGTCTTTTACTGGACGTCAATTTCTTGTTCTAAAGGATATGGCATTTTGTTTTTTGAAGGGTTTAAAATTTCAATTGTGGGACATACAAAAAGGATATTATTCATATTTTCTTTTTTCTATATTTCCACATCAATGCTTGATTTGATTTGATTTTTTTTTGTTAATTTAGGATAAAAAAATTTCCAATTTTGATTATATTAATTCAAATGTCCAAAGTAGCATTATTAAAAACTTGAAAAAATTTTCTTTGGGGGGGGGGTCAATCACATAGAATAGCAGCAATTAATTCGACGATAGGTTTCAATTAAGGTGCAAACCAATGACTACAAACATTCTTCAACCCCCCAAAAAAAAATTACTAAAGAAATCTGAGGGAACTACAACCATATTGGTTTCCATCTCACCAATTTTTAAATATAAAAATGGAAAACCATGAAAAGTGTAAAGCAAAGCCAGATAGAGATGAAAAAATTTAGAGGGTGAGGGAGGTTAAGAAGAAAGGGTTAGGGCATGGCCTACAAGGAGTGGGCACATCCCTTGAGTTGTCTATCTTTGGGCACATTGCTCGCACGAGTGTGCCAATCACCAGATAATCCACCCTAAAATATCAAATTTTTAGGTACTTGGGGGTTTGTATTTTATCCCCCTTCCTCAACCTCTACCTCAAGTGGCTGAGCACCTCCAAATAGAACCACATCTAAACGCTGCCCTGCACGTACAGCTATAAGGGAAAGTAAAATAATAATAATAAAACAAAATGAATTGCAGTACGTAAGATAGGTAAGGTCTTTTGGGTTGTAAAGCCATCCGCACCTATACATAGGGGGTCGTTTCTTGAATCATTTTCCTCAAACTATTAATGCAAAAAAGTGATTTAACATTGAAACAATGGGAAATATATATAACACATTCATGACATGTTTGTTCATTTTTTTTTTCTTTCCATCCTTAAAAAATAATATGTATAGCAAGTGGAGGTTGAATGTTTTTCATCTAGGAATTAGGTAGAGGAAAAATGAAATTCATGTATTATCATGTTTGTTGAGAAATTTGATTTCATCATCATCAGGCACTATCACTACAGTTACAAATGGGACGGAGAACTTAAGGGACTACCCTCAGCTAAATTCCTAACTTGAAAAACGTTGAGAAGACATTTGAACGACGAAATGAAAATTCTACCGTTTATAATTGTGTATTATCGCGTTTAGTTTAACATTAGTTTGAAGCAATAATACGAAATTATTTTTAGTGCTGAAAATTGGTATAGCGTAATCTCATATTACTGAGATTTCAGGTATTTTTGAATGATCCATTGCTAAAATACCTGTTTTAGAAAGGTTGTAAATTAACATGTTATATTACGCAAAAATGAATTAAAAAGTAGCATATGAATGGGACTCATAATCAAGGCGTCATCATTCGGGTGGGACCCCTCCTTTCTCCAAGTTATATATCGGTTGCATCGGGTTTTTAGATTTTTTAAATCCTTCATCACAATTCCATTTAATTTGGCTCTTCATTTGTTAGATTTATTTTGATAAAATAAATTTTGTTTTATGACTTTTGAATATTATTTGATAAATTTTAAAGTTTTTTTATAAATATATTTTAAAAAGAATTTCTAAATTATTTTATATTTATATTAAATAAAATATAAAATTTAATTTGATTTGAATAATCATGATTTTTAAACTTATATCTTATAACCTGTCCACCTAAATGACACTTCTTTTTCTCAAATCTATTATTGGAAGGTAAACAATGGTTGATTATCGTCAACTATGGATGTCACACAACAAAAAATAAATATCAATAGAGTAGAAAACAAGTTTTTTGAGGTTGTGTTTTGTGCTTTTATATGTAATAATATATAAGTCCCAAAGATTTAATGAGAAAATTGTAAAAATAAATAAAGGCATCCAGTGTTTCCAAGAGAGAGAGCTACATCCCATATGATATTGAGCAAGAATTGTCGGCAAACCCTTGAGATTTAACCCTCCGCAACTCATTTCTTACTACCTGTACGTTTGCATGCTCAAATTTTTAATGTCCCTGCACTGGCTGGAGTTGTACATTAATTAAGAACCAAACCAAGTAATATCATTTAGCTTGCATGCATAAATCCAAATGATACTTATCAAAAACAAAATACGTTTTAAAAGTATATTGTTTTGGCTGCGTAAAAAGGGCAGAGAAGAGAAGAGACCCACGAACCAGTTTGGGCGGGTGATTTTTTCAGTGGCAGCAAGTGTTTTTGTTTTTTTTTTGGAAGTAAAAAAAACTTGATATACGGCTCCCTCCACAACACGTGTGCATTTTTAGGGGGCTCATCAACTACCTACACCAACTGTAAATCCCACGTCACATCTCCATCCGTACATCGCTCTTCTGTTTTAAAAGATTGATTTGATTTTGGGTGTCAACTACATGGCCACCTTTAATGGTGTCATCTTTATGCCATTAAGACATGGTTCTCTCAACTTAATTTTAATATTTTCATATGTAAGATATAAACGATCAATAAATGCAAAAGAAAATCAAATTTTAAAAGCAAGGGTGCAGTGCCCAAAGCCAGAGAAAATCAATAAAACATTAAAATTTCTCTGCATCAAAGCAATTTAACGTTTACTATGGCAACATATTATTTCAAGTTTGACGTATGTTTATAAATGGATCATGCTTCACATTTATTTTTATGATCTAATGTCTAAGGTCCAACACCTGCTTCGCAACATAGTTTACACCTATTTGTGGTCAATTAAAATTTTAAAGATTAATTTCTACCATAGAATTTTTTTATATAAAATTATCTTATTTCATTTTTTTCAAATTTTACCTAATTAACTTACAGACATTAATCGTTTAAGTAATTTTTTTAGCCTACGTCTACTTTTAAGAGTCACTAAATTTGATATAGTAAATTACATTAATAAAGTGAATTTTTTAATCATCCAATTATAAAAATTACAAAATGATCACATAATAAAATTGATTATTATTATTATTATTATTTTGTTATTTTAACCTATAACATTTTAGTTTTTTTTAAAAATATTTAAATTCGAGGTGAAATTTGAGTTTTCAATTTTAACATAAATATAGAATTTAATTTTTAATCAAATGATTTCAAACATAGCTATATAAGTAATTTCTCTATATTTTAGCAGTTGATTTTATGCATCAAATAAAGTGTTTTTAGTTTAAAAAGTAAAAAAATTAAAGAAATAAAGGAAGAAAGAAATTCAAATTGAATAGAATAAATGCGAGAGGATGAAAATTTTATTCCAAAACTTATATTATATACATGATATCATCAATTATTTTATCGTTTAACATTTATAAATTCCAAAATACATCTCGTCAAATAATTGTTTGTACTTGCCCATGTGCCGACTTACCATCAAATATTCTCTTACTTTATACTAATTATTGAAGTTAGAAGTTCATCTTAATCATTGATTTTTTTGTTCTACATATATAAAATATTATATAAATATAATATAGTGTTGATATAATAACTTAAAAATTAATGGTGAAATTCCACTATTTATATATGTTGCGGATTTAATTTACCTTCTTATTTTTTCGAATCTTGATTAAATTATAATTGTTGTATTTGTTCAATTAATTTTTATTTTAAAATATTATATGACAATATTATCAGGTATTTTTACTTGGATATAGTTATTTTTATTATTTATTATCTTAGGTTTCTTTAAAAGTTATTTCTCGCAATATATTTTTAGGACTACTTCAACACTCACAGGTGTTGAGACGTTCTTCTAACTACATTATGTCGCTAAGTTTTCATCATCATATAAGAATAAGAGTAATTATTATGAAATGATTAAACTATCACGATATTCATGAGTGTCAAATTCCTTATTAAAGAAATCAATATATCTGTGTTTTAAGATAACTGTTTGGCTTCTTAATTGCAATGAACAAACAAGAACTTCAAAACTCGTAGTTTTAATCACCATATAGAAGTTAGAGTAATTATTATGGACTGAATAAATTATCACACAACCATGGGTGTTGAGTTTCTTGTTAAACAAATCAGTATATCTTCATTTTATTATGATCATTGGGCTTCTTAATTGAAATTAACAAACAAGAACCTCGACACTTATTAAATGCCATATGTAATATTTCTGCATTATTTTTTATCACTAGGGAATAAAACCTCAACATATACAAGAAGATATTTAGGGCAAGTTCCTCTTTAATTAATACTCTAACAGATTGAAAATCTTAGGCTCAATAAATACGTTCAATAAAGCTCCACACTCGTGATTGTCTAGTTTTAATTTGTTTTCAAATTTTTACTAATTACTATAAACCGAATCCTAATAAATGTGTTCTTATTTGAAATTTTACCATTTACTGTAAACTTAACACTAAATTCCTTCAAAGAAGATTGGTTCTAGTAAAGGTATGAAACTATTTGTGCTTGAAACTTGCTTAGTGAAAAAGTCAATAGACAATTTAATTATTGATTATGGAGCCACTAACCATATGTGTGTTTCTTTACAAGGGTTCAGCGAAACGAGAAGTCTACGTGATAAGATCCTCTAGTTGCGAACCGAAGATGGGAATTATGTTTCGACCGAAGCAGTGGGAGAAATTATTTTACATTTTGATAATTTTAAGAATATTGTTTTAAAGGACGTGTTTTATGTATCTCATTTTAAGAGGAACTTAATTTCTGTAGCATGTTTATTTTATGACAGTTATTCCGTGACTTCAATAAAGAGATTGTTATTCACAGAAATCGCTCTTTAATTTGTAATGGATGGATAGGAAACAATCTCTACTTTATCAAACCAGATAACTACTCGATGCTTCAAACTCAAATGGTGAATAAGAAACTTAAAACTTCTCACTCTAATGAGGGGTACATATGGCACTTTAGAATTGGTCATATTAACCAAGAAAGAACCACTAGAATCGTAAAAAATGGTCCCTTAAGTATGTTTAAGGAAGTTAGTCTTCCGCAATGTGAATTTTGCTTGGAAGGTAAAATAACTAAAAGGTCTTTTAATGCGAAAGGTACAAGGGCCAACCTACCCTTAGAATTTGTGCACACTGATGTATGTGGTCTCATGAGCATCACTGCCCAAGAAGGTTACAATTATTACATGACTTTCATTAACAACTATTCTCGATATAAATATGTGTATCTAATGCACCGCAAAAGCAAAATTTTTGATAAATTTTGAAAGTTTCGTGCGAAAGTGGAAAAACTATTAAATTTATCCATAAAGAATCTTCCCTCTAACCAAGGTAGGGAATACTTGCCCAACAAGTTCTTAGGATACCTCATAGGGAATGAGACTTTATCCCAGTTGACTGCGTTAGACACTCCACAGCAGAATGGCATAGCTGAAAGAAGGAATAGAACCTTGCTTGACATGTTCGATAAGCTGTTCACAACTCCCTACTTCCTTTTGGGGATATGCAATACAAATGACTTACCATATTCTGAAAGATATGTAAACCAAGTCTGCTTGTAAGACACCTTGTGAACCGTGACATGGAAAGAAACCCGGTTGAAATCACTTTAGAATATGGGTTTGTCCAGCACACGTTCTGGATAAGGATGCAAAGAAGTTGGATGCACATACTGTAACAGCCCGATTTTGGGCTTAGTCGGAACAGTGGTTTCGGGACCACAAATCCGACGTGGATAAATTTATTTTATTTATATTTTTATGGTCTACAATTTCACGGAATGATATCGTAAAAATCTCATTCGAAAATTTTGACGTTTGGGCACTCAATTTAGTCAAAAGAACTAAATTGTAAAAAGTGCAAAAGTTGAGTTCTACATGTTAGACGTGTCCAATTGATATGAAATTTTAAATTGGAGGTTCTTAAATGATAATTAGTCCATTGTTTAAGTTGTTGGACAAAATTGGACATAGATGGGTACGTTTCAAAAGATTTTTTTAGGGACATTTTGGTAATTTAGTGAATTAAATGAATTAAAAACAAAATTTGAATGCCAAATTTGTCCATCTTCAAGCTTAGGCCGAATTTAACATGTGGGAAGCCATGGATAGGGTTTTCAAGCTTTCCAAGCTTCATGGTAAGTCCATTCTAGCCCCGTTTTTCATGTTCTTTACGTTTTTGGAGTCTCGGTAACTTGATTTAGCTTATTCTAGCAATAATTTAACCTAGGGTTCATATTTGGAAAAATACCCATAGGTGAAATGTGTTTATTTTGATGTTTTATGGCAGAATATGAACCTTATAATTATGTTAAACAACTTTTACTGTAACACCCCCTAACCCCAAACCGTCGCCAAAACGGGGTTACGAGGCATTACCGGACAACTTACGTATTATTCACAAATAATATAACACTCATAGTATAATTATTAAATAAGTTCCTATAATAGACTTTCAAAGCCCACAACATTTATAAAAAAAAAAAAAAAGAGAATGAGACGGGTTCGATTAATTCATTTTTTTTTTACAAAAATTTCGACAGCATTTCTGCTTATTTTTATGTAAAACCCCCTGCAAATTCAAATCAAACAACTAATACCAATGTTTCAACCAAAGAATTTACATCTTAATCACTACTAGATCATGCTTAATCTGTTGATTTATTATTTAAATTTTTAAAGTGTTAACATATAAATAACTAATTCATATCCTTCATTTCATTTCAAAATTTCACAATTATCTAATTACAACAAATTCATTTAACTTATATATATATATATAACTTATGTACAACCACCTAGTACATGCGACTTAAACAAAAAGAAGAAATACATCACCAAAATTTTCTTGTTGGAGTCGGGTTTGTCTTGGATCTTGGACCGGATCCAAACTATAATGACTGCATGACGGAAACAATCAGACATTGAGTATTCCATACTCGATGGTATTACCATAAAGCAAACTATTTAACATTAATAATTTACAAACATCAACCATAAGCTTTATAAATCATTAAAACTAATTTTACATAATTATATATCACTTCATATATCTTAAATTCACATTTCATTTTCATATACTAATTCAATTCATAATTAACTCATCCATTCTTTCTCATATCTTTCAATAGAGCCAAATCAATCAATCTCATTTCCAAAATTTCATTTCAATTATTTACCCTATTAACAATGCTCGGACTCTGATAGATACGCGGATTCCACCCAAACACACCAAAGTATCCAACCCAATCACACCAGAATATCCAACCCAATCACACCAAAATAATATAAATCCTCCCAAACACACCAGTATAATATAGCCTTCCAAACACACCAAGATAATATAACCTTCCAAACACACCAAGAAGGCATTGAATGCCTCTTCGGATAAACCAAGTATATATAAAATTATCTTCTCCATGAGCTATAAATCTCCTCATCACATCACAAATCCAATGGCATGCCATTTGTATCAAATCCAGTCCGACAAGTTAATAGGGCATTATTTTACTTTTCCAATTTCGAATTCATTTCCACAACAATTTCAAATACTTGATCAATTCAAAATATCTATTATATCGATTCACATATAATTCAATATTCACACATATTATTACTAAATTTCAAATATTATTACTTACCTTGTCTTAATTACTCCATAACATATACTATAAATACAATATACATTTAATAGATAGTTTGAGTTATAGTAATACAAACCCGAAATACACGTTTACTCCTCAGTGATCTTTTCTTTTCCCTTGGATGCCGATGCCTCTTTTTCCTTGTTAGCTACAAAAATAATAATAATTTACATTATTAATTATAGCATTAAATTACAATAAATAATAAATTTTATTCAATTTCTACTCTTCCTCTTCATTCTACATTCTTTATACACGATTCTATTATTTACTTATAAGTTCTTTCCAAGCTGTCTACCTGAGTCATTGTCACTAAATTATCTATATCTTGAGTTACAGATTTCCAAATTAAGATCCGTAAATTTTCTATGAAACTAGACTCAAATATCTTCTTTCCATAAAATTTTTAGAATTTTTGATTTAGCCAATAAGTACAGTTTATTCTTTAAAATCACCCCTATTCTGTTGTCGGACAGTTCCGACCACTCTTTGCTAAAATTTAATTATCTTTTTATAAAGAATTCAAATGATGTCGTAGTTTATTTCTTATAAAATAGACTCATTAAGGAATCTAACCATGTAAATTATGTCCCCAAATTATTTTTATACAATTTTAATGATTTTCCAAGTCAGAATAGGGATCTCGAATTCACTCTGAACCAGTCTTACTAAAATCTAAATATCTCAAAATACAGAATTTATTTGCTTTCTCTGTTTCTTTCATATGAAAATAGACTCAATAAGCTTTAATTTCATATCTCACTAAACCTCTAATTCCATTTTTACCATTTTTGGTGATTTTTCAAAGTTACTCTTCTGCTGCTGTCCCAAAACTGTTTTCTTATAACTCATTTTACAATTTAATCCTAATTAAGTTTACTTATTTTCTTAAGTTAATTTATACTTTGTTTCTTCTTAAATTCCTTCCATTTTCAACTTGACCATCTAATATTCATATTAAAACTTTAATTTCTAATTTCTTCCAAATTAATTTCTGTAATACAAAACTTATAGCTTACTTTACAATTTAATCCTTTTACTAATTCTAACTTAAATTTCATTCAATTTAATCCCTAATTCATCTTTTTCTTCAACATCAACTATACTTGAAAACCTATAAACTCTCAAAATTTCAGCTTATTTTCATCAAAATCTTACTTTAAAGCTTCTAAAACATCAAAATTAAGAAAATAGGACTTGATTGACTTACCAATTTAAACTTTAAGCTTCAAATCCCTAATTTTTCCTTTTCTTTCCTTCCTTTCCCCTGTTTCGTATGTTCTCTGTTCTTTTTCTTCTGTTTCTTTGTTTTGTTCCTTTTCTATTTACTTTATGTTATAATAATATAATATATAATTATTATGTTAAATTAATTTAATATAATTTATTACTAATATATATATTTTATAATTAAAATCTAAGTAAAAATCTTAGATTTTTATCTCATATGCCGCCTCAGCTTATGCTAAATGGCTTAATTGCCATTTTAGCCCTTTTTACTTTCTTTTAATCTATAATTAAACTTTCACTCTTTATTCAATTTGATCCTTTTTTCCTAATTACTTTAAATTAAGCTAAATTCACTAAATAAAAATCTAATTAAACACACTATTAGACTCATAATTAATCCTAATAATTATTTACTAACTCAGTTTACTAAGACGGAGGCCCGATAACACATTTTTTTCTCTGGTGCCCACGGATTTTTGGGTCGTTACATTTACTAAGCGATTTTAAGTGAAAACGAGTAAAATGACATAATCGGCAAAAATACCTAATGCACATAAGTGCATGTTAGAGCAAGAATTTGATGTTGCCATAGAAGGTAAAAATGATCAGCATGTTATAAAACATAAGAATAAGGGATGAAGTTTAATTTTCGAGCCTAGGGACAAAATCATAATTATGCAAAAGTTTAGGGGCAAAATTGTAATTTTTCCAAAGTTTGAGTTAGGGACTGTTTTGAGTAGTACATTAATTAAATAAGTGAAATGTGATGTCTTAGACCCCGAAAAACGAGATTTGGACCTAGAACGAGAGGGAAATTTAAAATCGAGAAAGTTGGTAAAATGGCCGTTTTGGTATCGAGGTAAGTTCATATGTTTAATAAGCATTTAATTATGCATATTCGAATGATAAATTGATATTTTGGCCATAAATACTATAGTATTGAGTTTGGATATAATGATTAATGTTCGATAATAATTCAATATTGGAAAGAGAACTTGTATAATTTATATGTTAGACCATATTTTGTATTATGGCTTTGTATGATAACAAGAAAGTATTGACTAGCATAGTTTGATGAGAATAAGTAAGTTGGTGATGTGATGAGATTGAGAATGTAAGTATGTAAGTTTGTATGTAAATAATGTATTGTTTTTACTTACGTTTTCATATTTTGATAAATGGTATGAATTGTGGCTGAATATTTGATGTAATTGACAAAATATCGACAAGTGAGAAATTTCCCGGTTGAACCTTAGGAATAAAAATGGATACGAGTGACATGTTCACTTGAAACTTATGTGAAATCTAAGTGGAATAAGTGATCCGGGTGCTGGTCCGTACGTTCTACCGGTGGCTGAGTTATCCGATATGTGTTACGGATACTCGACAGCTTGTGTGAGCAGCACTGAGTAGTTACGTATTGACCGACAGCTTGTGTGAGCAGACCCGATGTTGTGATTATGTGAAACGAGTGCTGGTCTTATAAGTTCTGCCAGTGGCTGGGTAATCCTGCATGTGTTGCGGATACCTGGCGACTTCGTGAGCAAACACTAAGTAGTTACGTATGACCGATGACTTGTGTGAGCAGACCCTCGAATATGAATAGCTCGAGAACGAGCCTATGTGTGATAACTGATATGAAGTAGCTTTGGCTACAAGTGTGGCACTATGTGCAATATTCCGTTGTATCCATTAATATTCCAATGAGTTCAATGGGAAATTGACTAAGTGAAAATACAATGTGGCTATGTAACGACTAAGTGTAATTGAATATGATTATGTGATGAATAAGTGCAAGTATATGCGTGTAAACTTATGAGCAATGTGCTCGATATGTGATCGAACTTTGGTAAGATTGATACGGAGTAAGTGTTCCAATGAAAGTTACTATAAAGAAAACATGAAAGAGTGAAATTTAGAAATAAAACAGTTTTGGACAGCAACGGTAGAGTAAATTTGAAAAATCACCAAAAATGGTAGAAATGGAATTAGTAGTTGAGTGAGATATGAAATTAAAGCTTATTGAGTCTATTTTCATATGAAATAAATAGAGATTGCAAAGAAATTATGTATTTTGAGATATTTATATTTTTGTGAGACTAGTTCAGAGTAATTTCGAGATCCCCTGTTCTGACTTGGAAAAATCATTAAAAATTGTAAAAAAATAATTTTGGGACATAATTTATATATTTAGATTACTTAATGAGTCTAGTTTCAAATCAAACAAATTAAAACATCATTTACATTCTGTACAAGGAGAAAATTGATTCGTAGTGAAAAGTGGTCAGAATAGTCAAATAGTGAAACAGGGAAAATTTTCATGAATAAACTGTACTAATTGGATTAGCCAAAAATTCTGGAAATTTTATGGTATGAAGATATATGAGTCTAGTTTCAAGGAAAATTATCATTTTTAAATTCTGAGCTTTGTATCTCAAGAAATAAATAATTTAGTGACAGCGATTCAAGTAGACAGATTAATGTGAACATGAGTAATAAGGTATAAGCATGTGATTTAATGATTGTATCAAATTGAAAACTTATTGTGAGGATTTGTCATGTTGAGGCTTTGATAAGGCTACAAATGAGTAAGTTGGGAAAGTAAGAACTTAGCATTATTTATGCAAGTTATGACAGCTTAGTAGTAAGCTAAATTCATTACTAATGCTTATTATTTTTACATGTGAACTTACTAAGCTTTATAAGCTTACCCCCTATTCTTTCCCATGTTACAGAGTTCTACTAAACAAGCTCGGGTTGGAGGTCGTCGGAGATCGCTTCACACTATCAAGCTATCTATGGGTATCTTTATTTATAAATGATTTAAACTATTGCATGTATAGGGGCTTGACTAAGTCATTTTGTATATGTGTTAATTAATTTGATAAAATGTATTGTTAAGTCTGGTAATGCCTCGTACTCGATTCCGGCATAGGATACGGGCAAGGGGTGTTACATTTAGTGGTATCAGAGCTATGGTTTAGTCGATTCTCGGACTACCATAGTGAGTGTGAGAGTCTAGCTATATATGCCATAATGAGCTGTGATAGTGTGACGACTCCCGACACTGATGTAAATTATTTTATTAGACAGATGTGCACTTCAACCGAGCTAAATTTGATAGTAAAAACAGTGTGTTTATGATGAGTTGAGACTCGTGAAAAAAATAAGAATAATAGTTTATGATGTTTATGTGAAGATGTATAAATTATGGATAGGAATTTCTTTTGAAATATGAAAGACGAGATGAAAGGAAAGTTTATCCTATGATAAGTGTTCATGTTTGATTGGCATTTGTATGATGCTATGAATATAACTTGGGAAATTAAGTGAATATTATGAGTAATTTTACTTGAGATTTATGAATGAAAGTATAAGTGCACTTGTTTGTATAAGATGATAGGAAGGTTGGGTAAAATGAGTATGCATGTTAAGTTACTTGAAACAAAATATATATTGATGAGTGTTAAGTTATATGCATGAATATATGAGAGGCAAGTCAGAGGCGTTACAACTTCACCCCCTTCCAATAAGGTATGTAATAAAGAAAATTTATGAAATTGAATCAATGGATTTACAAGTGGAAGACTAAAGAGTTGAGTTGTAGAATAACCGACAACGTGATCGAGTTGAGAATGGTTTAGTAAATGAACACGATTGCGTAAAAGATGTCGATTAATATGAAGATCATTCGATTCAAATGTTATAGTTAAAGAAAGGTCGCTCGTTAATTAACTCATCCAGGTATGAGACCTAAAGTATGTAATTGCTGGAATTTATTCTGAATATAAATCTGTTTGCAATTGGAATAATATCATATTAGTAATGATAGAATTAGATAGTGCAATCATGATCGAGATGTATTAATGACTGAATGCAGTGTTTATGGTTGAGAAATTACAGCAATCTCTTCCGACTATTATATGTTTCCATTTACTCTCAGAGGTATATATATCTGCAAGATTTCGAATGAAATTCCTATAGTATGAGAATGTCAGCTAAATTTACAGGTAGATGAAAGCATTGTAGCCTATTTGAGTGATGATTGAAATTGCTCTATCTTTTCAGGTTTTCTACATCATGCACAGATAGAAAGTTGACGGTAAGGTCCATATGATGTTAGCGTCCCATTTTACTAGCTATTGTTCAATGAAAATAAAGGTAGATTGTGTGGCTTTTGTTAAGATTATTTTCACTACTTATGAGTATTTTCTGTGTAGCTCTATGTTTTGAGATTTTGTTACTTCAGTTTCCTTAATAAATTATTGTTCAAAGTATCACCATGAGATATGAGTAGGAAATGTTCCATTTCGAAAATGGTTTCTTTTATTATTAAAATGCTTATGATGATTATAAGTTTTGACTTGATGGCGAGAGTACTTTGATACTGATTACCATAGGTATAAAGGTTGTGCTTTTGTATTGGTTGTTATGGAAATTTGTGTTTAAATTTCTCCGATGATCGAGATGTTTTATTTTCAGCTAGGACATTATCTACTAAAGTAATTGAGAAGCTAGTCTTGTTATGGTACTATGATTTTTAAGCTGTATGAGTATTGTGACATCAGTATAGTTAAATGCTTCGACGAGTAACAGTTGAAGTAAATTCTATTATAAGTTTAATCTTTCACTAGATTTGAGAAGAAATTGAAGTTGGAAAAGTGTGAATGATAGGAAGTTCAACTTAGACCTGTGTATTGGTTTTCATTTTCAAATGATCTTGTGAAACACCCCACACCCAGCCCACGAGCCTGAACCGGATCTGGTATGTTCCTAAAGTAAACCGATTTCAAAAATCATTTCGATACTTAGAGAAAATTGTAAATTTTTGGAAAAACTATTATTTTCAGTTGGGATTAGATTGGAAACCCATTTATTTGATCTTGTAAGCCCATTTAATGAAATACATCCAATAAAGTTCTTAGTATGAAGCTTAACAATAAGCAAACATAAAGTATAATCCACTGGGCCTTAAGGCCTTATTACATCATGTAAAACCCAAAATAGAATAAAAGTAACTAAAAAAAAAATAAATTAAAATTTAAGTTCAAACTAAATGAAATTTATCGCATGTAGCATGGCCTCCTCTTGGTCCACCGGCCCGGTCAAATCGCTCATCACCGAAAAATAATTCCCACAATGGGGTGAGTCAATGACTCAATGTGCACACCATACTATCATTCAATAAATCGCATTCATGTTCAAATCATTAAGTCCATACAATAATGAAATTATGATGCAACCCAAACCCAATCCTAATTTGCCATCCACTACACTCCCCGCACTACCACCTCAGTACACCGTGGGGACTACTAAGTCAACCCTCCATCCGCTACTCTCCACGTTGTGTCTTATGACACTATAATCAAATTTAAACGTTGTGTCATTTAGACACCATTGTAACCGGTTACCAAAATTTCGCAATGTGACCGTAGTCAACATATTTCGTTGGTGAGACCGAAGTCAACACCTTCGTTGGTGAGACCGAAGTCAACACCTGTTCTCCCCCTTTCACATAAATCCCGAATGCCCCAAAAATATATATATTGCATAACTTAAATTCATGTTCATAATCATATATTCGCATGTTATTAAATAACATTTTTCACAATCCTATCGGAAGTAGGAAACGCACAGGTACTTTTTGCCACATTTGTGGTACATAGCCACATTCACATTATTATTCATATCATATATTAAAATATTTAGCCATACAATATCGAAGGATAGTAAGGGTACACACCTGTTTTGCTTAATAGATTCCTTGAGATCTCGAGAATCCCGATCTAATTTTAGATCTATTAGTTCTTATATTCGGCCCACCAATTAAAACACATTAATAATCCCTTTTTGGCTTAAACAAAACCAAATCCTAGTGGGATTTGTAAAAAGATACTCACCTTTGCCGATTTGGTGTTTACACAAATCCCGAAAGTTTGGTTTTCCTCTTCTTGATATTCGCCAACCTTGTAGTTCAATATGGTTAGTTTTTCGCTTTTCAAAAATTAAGGAATTGATTTAGATACTCTCACAACCCTTGGCGAATATTTTAGAGACTTACCTTAGAGATTCCAAATCCCAAAAGTTCCTTTTTGTCTTGAATATCCGTCAAATCCCTAAAGATCATAGGTTAGATCTGATCTAACTTTAAATAGTTGTAATTGGCCTTTGGCGAATATGTCTTACCTTAATTCCTTGATTTTGAAATCCAAAACTCCCCTTTGTATTCGCCATGAGACATAGAAAAGGTTATTTCCTTGTTCTTGATTAAAAGATTTAGAAGAACAAAATTAATTGTTCTTACCTTAGATCCTTGCTCTTTATAATTGATGATGGTAGAAACCTAAGTGGTCATGGTGGATTCGCCATGAACAAGAATGGGGATTAGTATCTTGATTTTGGTAAAAGAAAAGAATAGAAGTTGACTAATCACAGATCTTACCCTTTTTATGTTGTGGATGATTTCTCCTTTACTTAGAATCGATGAGGATTCGGTTGTGATAGAAGAAACAGAGGAGAAGAGAAGAAAAGAAGATGGTATTTTGCTCAAGGAGAATTCGCAAAAGGGAGGGAGAAGAAAGCTATGAAAATTTCGCACACACTAGGAAAGATGAGAGAATGGCCTTGATTTTCCTCTTTTAATCGAAATTGATATGCCAAGAGTCCTTGACTTGGCCACCACTCCCCACAAGTGATAATATTAACATTTAATTATCACTTTAATTAAATTAGGAGTATTTTATCCATCCTTTATCTCCTTAATTATTTTATTAAAAGAAATCCTTTACTTAACACTTAATTAAACAAGTTTTAACCAAGTAAAACTCCTCTAATTTCAAGTAGCTTGTGCCGTCCCACCTTTTGGCCTTGGAGGCAAAATAAAGCCTTCATTATTTGCTTCTGGATGACTCAAACTCAGCCCAAAACCTCTTGTATTTGGGCCATTTCCTAAGGCCTTAGGTGGCATCTTCAGCCACATTTCCAAGCCCGATTGTGTGTCAAAATTCACCAACTTTTTCTTTTAAGGCCCTCTTGCCCTTATCTCCTATTTTGGGCTTTAAAATTTGTCATTCGCCTTATTTCTAAGTTTCCTAAAATTTTTGCTGCTCAGAACTTGCCATTTCCTTACATCTTCGTGTTTCCAAAATGTTCGTGTTTCCAAAATGTTTAGGTTTCCAAAATGTTCGTGTTTCCAAAATGTTTAGGTTTCCAAAATGTTCAGGTTTCCAAAATGTTTAGGTTTCCAAAATGTTCAGGTTTCCAAAATGTTCAGGTTTCCCAAAATGTCTAAGTTTCCAAAAATGTCTAAGTTTCCAAAAATGTCCATTTCCATTTTTCATTTCCATTTCCATGCATTTCTAGGTTTCCAAAAGTATCAAAAATTTTTTCATAGTACTTGAAACTTGTCATTTCATACAATTAAACTGGAAATGCATAGGCCCTATTCAAGATGTTACATCTTGATACATATATTAGCGAGTTAAAGATAGAATGTTATGATGTCTAGCACAGTGATAATTATCTGTTTATTTAAGAAGTAAGATGTTGAAGATGCCGAGACTATATGAGAAGCTCAAAGTGACTTGTGAAGTTAGACCTAAATCCATTAACTGGTGAGATTTTCGGGGACGAAAATCCCTAAAAGGGGGGGAGAGTTGTAACAGCCCGATTTTGGGCTTAGTCGGAACAGTGGTTTCGGGACCACAAATCCGACGTGGATAAATTTATTTTATTTATATTTTTATGGTCTAAAATTTCACGGAATGATATCGTGAAAATCTCATTCGAAAATTTTGACGTTTGGGCACTCAATTTAGTCAAAAGGACTAAATTGTAAAAAGTGCAAAAGTTGAGTTCTACATGTTAGACGTGTCCAATTGTTATGAAATTTTAAATTGGAGGTCCTTAAATGATAATTAGTCCATTGGTTAAGTTTTTGGACAAAATTGGACATAGATGGGTATGTTTCAAAAGATTTTTTTAGGGACATATTGGTAATTTAGTGAATTAAATGAATTAAAAACAAAATTTAAATGCCAAATTTGTCCATCTTCAAGCTTAGGCCGAATTTAACATGTGGGAAGCCATGGATAGGGTTTTCAATCTTTCCAAGCTTCATGGTAAGTCCATTCTAGCCCCGTTTTTCATGTTCTTTACGTTTTTGGAGTCTCGGTAACTTGATTTAGCTTATTCTAGCAATAATTTAACCTAGGGTTCATATTTGGAAAAATACCCATAGGTGAAATGTGTTTATTTTGATGTTTTATGGCAGAATATGAACCTTAGAATTATGTTAAACAACTTTACTAAGCGATTTTAAGTGAAAACGAGTAAAATGACATAATCGGCAAAAATACCTAATGTACGTAAGTGCATGTTAGAGCAAGAATTTGATGTTGCCATAGAAGGTAAAAATGATCAGCATGTTATAAAACATAAGAATAAGGGATGAAGTTTAATTTTCGAGTCTAGAGACAAAATCATAATTATGCAAAAGTTTAGGGGCAAAATTGTAATTTTTCCAAAGTTTGAGTTAGGGACTTTTTTGAGTATTACATTAATTAAATAAGTGAAATGTGATGTCTTAGACCCCGAAAAACGAGATTTGGACCTAGAACGAGAGGGAAATTGAAAATCGAGAAAGTTGGTAAAATGGCCGTTTTGGTATCGAGGTAAGTTCATATGTTTAATAAGCATTTAATTATGCATATTCGAATGATAAATTGATATTTTGGCCATAAATACTATAGTATTGAGTTTCAGATATAATGATTAATGTTTGATAATAATTCAATATTGGAAAGAGAACTTGTATAATTTATATGTTAGACCATATTTTGTATTATGGCTTTGTATGATAACAAGAAAGTATTGACTAGCATAGTTTGATGAGAATAAGTAAGTTGATGATGTGATGAGATTGAGAATGTAAGTATGTAAGTTTGTATGTAAATAATGTATTGTTTTTACTTACGTTTTCATATTTTGATAAATGGTATGAATTGTGGCTGAATATTTGATGTAATTGACAAAATATCGACAAGTGAGAAATTTCCCGGTTGAACCTTAGGAATAAAAATGGATACGAGTGACATGTTCACTTGAAACTTATGTGAAATCTAAGTGGAATAAGTGATCCGGTCTTTGGTCTCAGACGTTCTACCGGTATGAAGTTATCCGATATGTGTTAACGATACTCGACAGCTTGTGTGAGCAGCACTGAGTAGTTACGTATTGACCGACAGCTTGTGTGAGCAGACCCGAGATTGTGATTATGTGAAACGAGTGCTGGTCTTATAAGTTCTACCAGTGGCTGGTAATCCTGCATGTGTTGCGGATACCTGACAACTTCTGTGAGCAGCACTAAGTAGTTATGTATGACCGACAGCTTGTGTGAGCGCACCATGAATATGAATAGCTCGAGAACGAGCCTATGTGTGATAACTGATATGAAGTAGCTTTGGCTACAAGTGTGGCACTATGTGCAATATTCCGATGTATCCGTTAATATTCCAATGAGTTCAACGGGAAATTGACTAAGTGAAAATACAATGTGGCTATGTAACGACTAAGTGTAATTGAATATGATTATGTGATGAATAAGTGCAAGTATATGCGTGTAAACTTATGAGCAATGTGCTCGATATGTGATTGAACTTTGGTAAGATTGATACGGAGTAAGTGTTCCAATGAAAGTTACTATAAAGAAAACATGAAAGAGTGAAATTTAGAAATAAAACAGTTTTGGACAGCAACGGTAGAGTAAATTTGAAAAATCACCAAAAATGGTAGAAATGGAATTAGTAGTTGAGTGAGATATGAAATTAAATCTTATTGAGTCTATTTTCATATGAAATAAATAGAAAATGCAAAGAAATTCTGTATTTTGAGATATTTATATTTTTGTGAGACTAGTTCAGAGTAATTTCGAGATCCCCTGTTCTGAATTGGTAAAATCATTAAAAATTGTACAAAAATAATTTTGGGACATAATTTATATATTTAGATTACTTAATGAGTCTAGTTTCAAATGAAACAAATTACAACATCATTTGAATTCTGTACAAGGAGAAAATTGATTCGTAGTGAAAAGTGGTCAGAATAGTCAAACAGTGAAATAAGGGAAATTTTCATGAATAAACTGTACTAATTGGATTAGCCAAAAATTCTGGAAATTTTATGGTATGAAGATATATGAGTCTAGTTTCAGGGAAAATTATCAGTTTTAAATTCGGAGCTTTGTAGCTCAAGAAATAAATAATTTAGTGACAGCGATTCAAGTAGACAGATTAATGTGAACATGAGTAATAAGGTATAAGCATGTGATTTAATGATTGTATCAAATTGAAAACTTGTTGTGAGGATTTGTCATGTTGAGGCTTTGATAAGGCTACAAATGAGTAAGTTGGGAAAGTAAGAACTTAGCATTATTTATGCAAGTTATGACAGCTTAGTAGTAAGCTAAATTCATTACTAATGCTTATTATTTTTACATGTGAACTTACTAAGCTTTATAAGCTTACCCCCTATTCTTTCCCATGTTACAGAGTTCTACTAAACAAGCTCGGGTTGGAGGTCGTCGGAGATCGCTTCACACTATCAAGCTATCTATGGGTATCTTTATTTATAAATGATTTAAACTATGGCATGTATAGGGGCTTGACTAAGTCATTTTGTATATGTGTTAATTAATTTGATAAAATGTATTGTTAAGTCTGGTAATACCTCGTACTCGGTTCCGGCATAGGATACGGGTAAGGGGTGTTACACATACATAATTGTGCATGTCTGTAGGATACACGAAATGAACAAAGGTGGATTATTTTACAATTTGAAAGATAATATTATTAAAGTTTTTACTCATGCTACTTTCCTTGAGAAAAGTTACATGGATAACTTTAAGCCTAGATGTAAAGTGGTACTCGAGAAACTTTTGGGAATTGTAGAACAATCACTAGTTCAATTCTCGAGAAAGTTGTGGAAAGACTATAAATAATCAACAATATAGGGAAATTCCTTGTAGTGGGAGAGTTTCTAAGAAACCGGACATCTTCATCTATGATGCTAGTATTTATAATAAAAAAGTTAATCAGTAGGATGATGATCCACTCACTTACAATAAAGCTATGCAAGAAGTTGATTCCAAACTCTGAAAACATACCATGGATACTAAGATGGATTCCATGGATTTTTTTAAAAAAATAAATTTTAAGTAATTACATAAAACTTGAAATTTAAATTCCTTTTTAGAATTTTAGAATTATATATTTTAGAATTTTATAAGAAAAACTTTTATTTTTAATTTTTACAATTTTTACATTTTTGTAATAATATTTTCAATTTCAACTAATTTCTTTTTTTTTGATAATAATATATTGGACTTTCATAAATATAGGCCAAACTCCAATTCAGAAAACATAAAGAAACAAACAGCAGCAAAATTAAAACAACTAAGACGAAAATAAAACCCCTAAGCCCAATATCAAAGCATCAGAACGAAACTTAAAAAAACAAGTACACTCAACATAAAATCGGCCCAATATCCACTGAGTCCAACAGCAGATAACGATAGGGAAGCTATACGGGTTGCTTCCCAGCTGTTGTCAACATTAAATCCCATCTTGAAAATCTCAAACGGTGTTGGTGAAGTTATCAGAACCGCATTTAATGGTTCCATCATTTCCAAAAAGAAGACCCCCTGATTACACAGTCACTTTTTCGAAATCTCCTTGTTCTTCTCAGCAGAGAAACCCTCAAACACCATCAGCATCCTCACACAATCTTTCATCTTCTTTTTTAATTAACAGCTTCGTCTTCTTTGCTCTTGCTCATTTTTCGTCCGCCTGCGATCTGCCATCACCGCCGATTCAACGCCAGTCGGAACCCTTTTTGACAAATAAGTATTTTCCTTCCTTTTTAAACCTTCAGAACCAATTTCATGCGCAACCTCGTTTGCTTCCCTATTTAGAAACAGAAAAACACAAAATCTGAACTAAAAAGCCATTTCCTTTTAATCTTTGATATACGCCGCGATTTCTGATCTGTCTTCCTCCTTTCCTTGTAGTTTTCTGATCACCGTTGTAGAACCCAAATTTGCCCGGCCCAAAATAAATTAAACAAACCTACCCAAAACACAATAAGCCCAACCCAACAAAGGCCCAATTTGGACCAACCCTAATAAAAAAAAAGAAAGAAACCCTAGGTGCCTTCTGACTAGCCACCTGCCACTGACAGGGTCGGCCACCGGCCCTTCAACTGCTCCACCGCCATTGCTGCCACCTACCCTTGTCCTATCTCCACCGCAACTTGCACCTGCAAGAAAAGAGAGAAAAGACAACAACAATAAAAAGAATTTGTAAAATGGCTATAAAAGCCAAAGCCAAAAATGAATGTAGAGAGATTTTTTTGGAGAGAAAAACAGAGAGAAAATCATAGTAGATAGGGGATTTTTCGGAATAAAAAAAGGGAAAATACGAACTATCAAGAATCAAAAACAAGAATAGAAGGTTGATTTCGTTTATTTTCTTTCGACTTTACCCTTATTACTGTTGTCTTCTATCTATTTTTTATTTTTTTTTTTTTATTTTTAATTTTTATTACTTTCAAAATTTTTAAAAAAAGCGAAATAATAAAAAAAAGGAAAGAGGGTCTACCTGAATCGGCTCGCCGCCTCGTCGTCGGAGGTCTCCCCTCCCTCGTCGGAATCGGGCCTGAAATGTGGACTAGAGACCCTTTTTCTTTCGACCTCTCAGGTTAGGGAAGCTTAATCTCTGAATAGGTTCCAAAATGGGGGTTAGAAAGGCCCTCTCGCACAACGCCGGTCACTAGCCACGGCGGTAGCGCAGTCAACCCCCGATCAAACTCACGACGGCACAAGAATGGGTTCCAAAAAAAACCCTAACAAAAGAAAAGAAGAAAAATGGAGAGTTCTGTTTTTGTTTAAGAAAAAAAGGAACTTATAAACTTTAAAAAAAATATATATATATATATATATATATAGTATAATAAAGGTTATTATTATTATTTAAAGTGGTGTCATTAAAAGGAGTGAAAGCCTGCGCAGATTTTGAAAATTGGATGTGCGTCTTTTCAACTTAAATGGGAAATTTGCGCGGCCAGTCCCTCCTATTTGTGCTACCTTTAAGTTAATCCTATTCTGTTTCTTTCATTATTTCCCTGAAGTTTGCGAGCCATTCTAATTCAGTCCGCGCCTGAGTGCTTTTTTTTGGTTTGGGAACATTTTCACTTTTAGCCCTTGAGCATTCACGCGCATTACGTTATGGTCCTTTTTCGCCTTTTCTTGATTTATTATAATTTTGGCCCCCTAACTTTTATTCTATTTCCAAAACAGTCCATTAATTATTTTCTTTTAATTATTCGTTTATTGAGTTTTCTAATTATTCTTTTTTTAATTAATATTTAATATTATATCTTTTAAATCATTTTTTCTTTTAAATGTTATTTATTTTCATTAATAGTTTTCTACATTATTATTACTTTTATTTTTTTATTTTGTCCTTATACTATTATCATTATTATTTTTACTATTATTTCATTTTATCACTACTATAATTGCTACTATTATTATTATTATTTAGTATTTGTATCATTATATTATTATTGTTATTATTTCTATTATTGTTTCGTTACCATATCATTATCATCATTATTATTTTTATTTTTGTTATTGCTATTGTTATTACTATTATATTATTAACATATTATTATTTAATTTTTGTTAACACATTTTTACTTTTATTATTATTATTATCTTCATTATTATTATTATCATTATTTTTTGCCACAACCACCATTTTACTTTTATTTGTTATTTCATGTTTCGCTTTTATTATTGTTTTGCATATTATTTTCTACTATTAATATAACTTTATTATCACTATTATTTTCTACTATCACCATTATTATAATATATATTTGCTTATTCTTTTGCATATATATTACATTATTTATTAATGACTATTACTATTATCATTTTATCTTTCGTTTTATTTCACATTATTATTTATGCATTATATATCACCATTAGTATTATTTATATTTTCATTGCCATTGTTCTAATATTATTTATTATTCTCTACCATTTTTGCTATATTGCTATTATTATTATATTATTATTACTATTTGTTTTTATTATTATTCTCACTATTTTTTGGTTTGCTATTATTATCATCTATTATTATGATTGTATGTGTTATCATTTTATTTTTTACTATTATTACTATTATTAATATTATTAGTTTATTTATTATTATTGTCATTGTTATCATTAGTAGTAGTAGTATTTTTATATTTACTGTGTTTGAGTCCATATTTGTTTTCTTAACCTTTTGCTACATCATCAAACAAATACATTTCGTGAAATTATCGCGTTTCATTTAAAAGTTTTTTTTAAAAATAAAGGCAATGTTTTGTATTTAGAAATTCGAAAAATAGTGCCCTAACATGCTGGGTTGCGATTTTCCGTTTCACTAAATACTTCGACCTAACTCCATAAAACACGAGACGACTTTGATTACGAAAGATTAAAACATCGTGTCCTAACGTACTGGATGTGATGTTTAGATCTTTTCGGAGCAAAGAAATCTCGATTTTTTTAGCCCGAATACCTACACTTATTTTTAGCTTAAACATTATAAGATCAAAGAACATTTTACAAAAACCACTTTATTTCGTTCAAAATTTTTTTAAATAAGGCAATGTTGATGTGTTTAGAAATTCGAAGAATAGTGCTCTAACGTGCTGGGTTGCGATTTTCCGTTTGACTAAAACACTAAACATATTTTTAATAAATTTTACGAACTCTGAGATAACTTTGATTACGAAGGCTTCGAATATCGTGTCCTAACGTGCTGGATGTGATGTTTGTATCCTCTCGGAATAAATAAATCTCAAATTTCGGCCTCAACTATTTAAACTTTTTAAGATCCGAATATAAAAAAAATCTTTTCAAATTTCCGACATTAAGACACTAATTAATCATTTTGGTACCAATTTTGGGCGATCGAGGTGCTAGCCCTTCCTCGTATGTGAATCGACTCCGAACCCGATTTTCAAAACTTCGCGGACCAAAAACACAGTTTTAGTAAAATAAAATGTTTTATTAAAATAAAAGTGATCCGATCACACCAAATAAAGGTCGGTGGCGACTCCCATTTTATTTCTATTTTTAAAACCCAACGTCGAACCCTTTTTCGTTTTCAAAAAAATGGTTACGACAACCGTCCTTGCATCTCCTTCGATTTCCACATCCCGTAGGCCAAGTTGGAGTCCCAGATCGATGGCCTGATAACATGCTAGCGCCTCGGCAACAAACACAGTTGGTATATTCTTATTAATTATAGTCTTTGAGCATAAAATTTCTGCTCTTCCATTTCTAATCACTAACCCAGAGCACGATTCATTTCTTTGTCTGTTGAAAGCCGCGTCAAAGTTAATCCTCCAGCACATCCCAGCAGGAGCTTCCCATCTGTTCGTGTATGCGCTTCTACCAAGAAAGATTTGCTTTACCCCGTCCAGTTCCCTTAAGTAGTTTGATACGAACTCTACAATTTGGTTCCCTGTTTTTATTTCTTTTTAATTGTCGTATTTTTTGTAATTTTTATTTTTATATTTTTATAATTTATATTTTTTCTAGATTTTATATATTTTTCCTAAATTCTTTATATATTTATTTGTTTCTATTTTCATATGTTTTTAATGAGTATATACATTTAATAAAAGAATATATTTGTTTTTTTACATAAAGATGTCACATGGCGCTTATGATTGGCTATAAGAATTTTTTTAATGTTTGTCAAAAATAGACTAAAAAATATAATAAAAGCATACTTTAGATATCAAATTCAGACAAAAAATTAGCATGAAATATATATATATATATATATATTAAGATCCAAATCGTGGGTTAAGTCTTAAATTATTGATGATAAAGGATATCAATGATTGAGGGATTTCGTACAAAAAATTAAAAGATGGACTAAGTTCAAGCAATAGAGACTTGATAATGGTGTAGTCATAGTAAGAGTTTGTATCTTGATGGGGGCCTCTTTAGGATACGATTTGGATTAATTGTTGTCCCTCTTATACTATTTGTATTCATTATCATTATTGTTCCTCTTTTTTTTTTTCTTGGTTTCACCACCTCTGTCACAATTATCACTCTATAACTCTCTACATATCTGGTTTCATGTGGAGGATGATGATGATGATAATCATCGCATGGGGATGTATACATATCGAGGCTGACGATTGAAATTTTTAATGTAGATGTTGATGAAGATCGTTCTTCCGCAATGAATTGCTTCAACTATCATCCCACTAGGACAAAGAATGTTGTTGGGTAAATTTAAAAAATAGTTTTTTTTTTTATAGTTTGACTTATTATTGAAGAATTTATAAGTTTAAATATAATATAATTACATGCATATATTCGAGTAAATATAAAATAAGATCAAATTAATATAATGAATAAATGAACGAAGATTTGAAATATAATTTGACATAACCTATCCATTATAATTTGGTATAATGGGACTCAAACTTGAGTACTTAAAATCCAACACCTTAACCTTTGTCAATAATATCAATATCTCGTTGTCTATTTGAGATGTTGTTTGATAATTTTAAAAATACTTAATTTATTTATTAAAATCTTATCATATTATTAATCTTTTCTTCACTAATTAAGGTTTTTGTTTGATGAATTGGAAAACTAAATTTTATGAGTACTCAATTTAGTATATTAGTAAATATTAAGTACATTAACAACATAATAATAAACATTTTTTAAAATTATTTATTTCCTAGTTTTTCTTAAAGAAAGCAATATTATTAAAAAAGCAAAAATAATCAACAACGGTGTAATAAGCTAACGAGGGAAACTAAACCCATACTATCAAGCTTTCCCAATACACCCGAATATTACTCTCTCGAAGGCCATGTTGTCACATTGGAAATCACCCGATGACAAACAATTAAGCAAAAAAGGAGGCGGAGTGCTCCAAACCACTCGGATTCCACACAATAAGGTAGCGTTAGCAAGACAATGGGCAACCTGATTTGCATCCCCACGAGCATAAAGCATCGACAGCCACCTTACAATCTGATTCGATAATAACATGATCAAGAGATAAGCTCTTAAGCCAAGAAAGGGCCTCCCAAAGCCACCTTACAATCTGATTCGATAAATGTTAAATCTAATAAGAGTAAATTGCACCAAAGATCTTAAACAATGACTCTTATTTTGAATTGATCCCAAACAATAAAATATTCCAATTATATTTCCAAACTTTGAAGGTTATGTTAAATAGGTCTTTTCATTACTAAAATAATTAGTTTTCTCATGAAGTGGCACATCAAATTTTAAGTGACATAATTTAAAATTACAAATTAAAGAAAAGTAAAACCTTAAAATAAAAATTACGTGCCATAATTTTATGGTTTTCAAAGGTTTTCATGGTTATCTATCTCTCTCTTACTTTATGTGAAAAAGTTTTGTTGTTTTGGGTATTTTAGTACTTACCCTTTTCTTTCATTTTAAGGTTTTATTTATCTTTATTTTTAAAAAATTTTAAATTATGTGACATAGGATTTAATGTATCACTTAAGAGTGAAATTAACGGTTTTAGTAACAAAAGACCTATTTGACATAACTTTAAAAGTTGAAGATGTAATTATAATATTTTAAAATTTAGAGATTAAATTAGAATGAAATTTGAGAAACTCTAATACAGTTTGCTCATTATAATTTGTAGTTAAAAAATAAATTATCTATCTACTTATTTTACTCAACACTTTTTTTATTAAAAAATTGATGTTAAATAGGAATTAAATAGGATTCTGAAACATAATGGTTTGATTAAGGTTGGTGATGAATTAGATAAAGAAGTGAAACAGTATGTTGCATTTATTTTTCTTGGTTTGGAAGGAAGAAGAAAGAAGAAAATGAAATGATTACATTTGGGCCGTAATTAAAATGATTAATATCCCCTCTCTTTTTTCTTCTATATACAGTGATACATTTCAGTCTTTTTCAACAAAAAGATTTTCGGTGCACCAAAATATCAAGACAGCGTTAATCGACCCTTTCCACAATACATTAATCAAATAAAATACTAATAAAACCGACATCAGAACAGAAATTAATTAATTAAAAATGAAGCCAAATAAGGAAAATAAAAAGGATTTGGATGAACCATTTTCACAAACGATTACGATGTTGAAGGTTCTAATCAACAAGCTGCTTGAAATAAAAATAAAAAAATAAAAAAGAGTTCACATTATTTCATTATCTTTATTAACCCATCACTGTCGAAAAGGGTGGCAGCCCAGTTGACATGAAAGATCAACTATCACTTTGTGATAATGGGATTAGACATTAATGTGCTAAATCCTCATTAAAACCCCCTTAATAATTTCACACCTCTGATCATGTTATTGACCAAAACCCTTCTTTTCTCTTGCCTTCCATCCCCTTTGAGGTGGCCAGGAATTTTGATGGGAACGGCCCAAGGGTTGCACACAATTTACACAATATATAATGTCCCACTTTTTTCTTCTTTTTTCTTTTTTAAATTTTGGAGCTGAAGGGAAGCAAGCCATTCACGTTGCTTCATATGAGTGCCCAGATAGAAAGGTCTTGGCAATAAGGTAGGGGTCTATTCAGGGATGACCCTTTAATGTATCCCACTAAACCAGGCCCCCTTTAGCATTAGAGGCGACATAAGCACATGCATTTGTCATATTTAACACTCATTAAAGATTGGTTTCAGCTTAACCTGTAGCAATTGACCTTATCTTTATCGTTTTTAACTCCAAATGATCATTTGCTTTAAGATCTTAACCTCGCTGCTTTCTATTTTTATATGAAGATGTAATTGATTGAATGTAAAAAGAAAAAGAAAAATGGCTGACTTCATCAGCTTTGCTGTTTGGTAAAAGTAAATTGCATGCTATCATCATAAGTTTGTGAAATAGTCATAACTGAAAATCGTATTTAACCCCAAAGATGAAATGTCAACAAAAAGTAGGGGGGAATTTGGTGAAAAAGGGTTTAAGCTATCATTTTATGCTTTTAACTGACATATTTAACCCTCAATCAATCATCAAAAAGCTTCGGCAAAGTTGATTATAAATGCCTTTGTGTCCAGCTTTGTCAAAGCTAAATGCTTGTTGTCTTCCTTTCACTTTGAATAATTACATCTCACCCTTTTGTTTATAATGGAAAATGATAGTCAACTTTCATCACCCATTGCATCATTCATTCCCCTCTATTCTTTTTCTTGTTATCCTTATGAACCATAAATATAATGTATTGTCTTTTAACAAACTCTTATTGCCACTGGGACGTTAGCTCAATGGCAATGGTGAGGCTGAGTTTTGGAGTCTTTAATGTTTCTTTCATCTTCTTTTTTTATTTAAAAATTCTAGTTTAATCATTAAAATAATAAATATTTTTCATCAAAATTAGTCAATTTGACATGTTGATTATACAATTCTCATGTGATGTGGCATAAAATTGATAGAAAATAAATATGTTAAGTTGACAAATTTTAACGGAAACTACCACTGACAATAATGATTAGATTAAGATTTTTAAATTAAAAAAGTGAGAGGATTGAATTTTTAATTTTTAAAGTACATAGAATAAACAACGTATTTTAACCTTATTTTCATCAGGAAGCCCTGCGGTACATAGAACTACTTTAATCTGACAGAGAGTCCAAAATAATATTGTTGAGGCATTATTAAAAGAAGTAAAAAAGAAAAGGGCGGATTTGAAGTTAAAACCAAAGTGGGAGTGTGTGACAAGGACAATGTTTGACGGATAATTTTTCCCTTTCCAGTTCAGAAAAAAAATGCACCACAGCCACAATCAGATCAGTGTCAATCATTCCAATTGAAGAGCCATTCGATGGAGAGGATTTTCAAAGGAACCATTGGCTCAACCATGGTGGCCACTGGTTAAAGGAAGGCATCAAATCATTTGAATGAGGTTTTCATTAGTATGGCAGGAACTGAATTTGCTGTGCTTTTTTAATAAAAAAAAATTGATTATTCTCATTCCATGTATTCTATAAGAATACCCTCATTTCATAATAGGAAGAGATACATAGCCCTGCGCAACAAAATTACTGGATTAATATTTGTTTGTAATCTATTAACATGTCACAACATTAACGGGAACTTGTCCTTGGATGTTGATAGCACCACTAGCCGCCTTAACACAACGTAGGCAGTGGTCACCAGGGGCCTTGGAAAATGGCAACTTGGTGCTGAAAAAGACAAGATAAAGGCAAAAAAAAAAAAAAAAAGTGAGAAACCGTGTGTGAACCAAGTAATCCTGGGATTACTTAAGAGTTTTGATATTAGATATTCCTTGTCTCAATGATTTGGGTACGGCCTTTTAATCTAAATTAGGTGGCATCTACCTAGTATTGTATGGTGGTGATGAGGAGAATTAGCCACCTGCTATCATTTATCATATAGTAGTCTGACATGACAACAGTGTTACAACTCCTTCCACAACAGTGTTCTTCTTGCAGAATCCGACTGATAAACAGGGTTGCTTTCCAAATGAAACTCATAAGGGTTCTTTCTTTGCCGATAGTACTACCAATGAAATAAATACAAGGTTTCCTTTAAGTTCAACACATTTTCCAGGCAGTGAAGGATTGGATTCTAATTATATTCTTTCGTTTCCCTTTTAGTATACCAGAATTCACAGATATTTGGAGATGTGTGATCCAGTGGAAGGAATTGCTGTAAAGATGATTAGGTGCAGTAGAATAGCGAATTATGCAGTAGACAAGAGTTACAGGCGTTAGTTTGTTTGCCTGCCCTCAACATAAAAGTAAGGAATCTGTGTCAACAACTAGTTTCATAATAATATAATACCGCTAACCAAATGCCTATTGCTGGTTATTTTCGGAAGCTATGATCTGTGCTTCAATCTCCATTGTTGGCAAAGTTTGAGTTTTGCATTGTAATATAGTAAATGCACTGTAATAGAAGAAGTTAACATTGGGAATTTTGCAACTTTATATTGAAGTTGGTAAATGGGATCAATGACTAATTGGCAAATGGACTGCAAACCCAATAAGTAACTGTTGTTAATATGCCTGATGATAATATATGAACCCTCAGCTCATGGATTCAGGATGAAAAAAGTTGAGTGAAACCATTGATGATTGATGGACTCATCAGAATCTGTGAGAAAACAACTTAAGACACACACAAACACGCAATTTTGTCATCGCAACCAAATAAACTTACCTCATGTCTTAAAGATGCTCTAAAC